>JAIOJX010000002.1:11762500-13003750 GCA_022376925.1 Tragulus kanchil | reverse complement strand
CCAGGGCTTAAGATGAAGCGAAAGAGACTCATGGAAAGAGCTTGGTAGGTCTCTGGATATCACCAAGCTTCCCTGGGGACATGAGGGCCGAGAGGTCAGGTGTGGTCTGAGATCACACAGCCAGCTGGGGGTAAAACTGGGCCCTGGAACTCACCTCGCTTTCTTCCCTCCTCTCGAGCAGATGGTCCATGTTGCCTTCTTTTTGGGGGTGGGGGGCCACGTCTATTGATCTTTCATTTCCACCTTTGTTCTTTGGCCCGTGTGGGCCTCCCATTGCGGTGGCCTCTCTCGCTGCAGAGCACCGGCTCTGGGTGCATGCGCTCCAGAGCTCCGGCTCGGTAGTTGGACACTTCGGTCCAGACACTCCGCTGCACGTGGGATCTTCCCAGGCCAGGGATCAAACTGGCGCCCCTTGCCCTGAAGGCGGTGTCTGTAACCCACTGGCCCACCAGGGAAACCCTGCTGCCATCTTTATCAGTGTCACCTGTTGACTGAAGCAGAGATGGTCCACTCGAGCCGTGCCTGTTGACCTCATCCTCTGGTCTTACTCACCAGGGGCTCGGCGGGGCTGGTCGCTTCTGGCTCTGGGCACCCCCACCACTTAATGTGACAGCCTCTGACTGAGAGCGAATGGTGAGATGCATGGTGGTAAATCATGGCTGTGGCCTGGGGAGGTTGGGTTCAGGTTTGCAGAGCTAACGACGGAGGGTGGGAAAATGCAGCTTGAGCATGGCCTGTAGGTGTCAGCTCAGCTAGGCGGGAGCGTGTGGGTGTGGGTCTGTGTGTACACGGGCCGGAGACGTGGACTCTGACTCTCAGTGGAGAAGCCACGTGCAGGTCCGGCGATGTGGGGGACTGGGGGCAGCCATCGCTGGTCACAGTCTTCCTCAGGGTGCAATTGCCTGTTTCCGTCTCTCCTCTGTTTGGCCTCTTGAGTCATCTGTCCTCGCACAGCGAGGATGCGCAGGAGCCCTGGAGGCAGCCTGTCGTGCGTCGCATCCCACCTCAGGAGTCTGATACATGTATATGTGCCCATGTGCGCTTGTATGAATATAGCATATATATGAAAGCATATGTGTGTGTGTGTGTGTCATATGGCTGTATGCACGTATGCATGTATGTGCTGTGCTAAGTCACTCAGTCCTGTCCGACTCTTTGGAATTCTCTGGAGCCCACTGAGCTCCTCTGTCCGTGGGATTCTCCAGGCAAGAATCCTGGAGAGGGTTGTCAGGGATCTGTTTGTCTCAGGGATCAAACTCCCGTCTTTTCTGTCTCTTGCATTGGCAGCGAGGTTCTTTACCGCTAGCGCCACCTGGGAAGCCCATATATATGTATATGTACACAGATACGTGGTTTTCTGCACGTATACACATATATGTATATATGAACGTCTGTTGTATGTGTGCACATGTGTACATTTGGTTTTTTATATACACACATACACATACACACACATGTATATAACCTAACGCATAGTTCATATGGTATTTGCCTGTTTACAGATAATGTTTGCAGCTCGCGGAGACAAGCCGCCTGGCCCTGGGCCCCGTCCCAGTGTTTTCCAGAGAATTTTAAAATCGGACCTGAGAGCTGGCGCCCGGCTGGGTCTTGAACCGAGGCCTTCTGAGGCCAGTGCCTGGCGCTTCTCTACCACGGGCGCGGTTCCCAAACCTGCCCTTGGGAAGTGTCAGAAGTACCTACCCGCCCCAGGCCTCTGGAGACCCAGACGCACAGCCAGACTGAGAATACTTAACCAGTTGCCCTCAGGGACCCTGCTGGAAGCTCTCCCTGTACTCTCGGCTCCCGGCTGGGCTCCCGGCTGCCCCGTGCCGCCCCCAGCGGAGCCGTCTTCCCTCTCGGGTAAGGACGCGTCCCTTCCCCTCCCAGAAAATCCTCGTGCATTCTGCTCACGCACAGCCGGGCTCTCGGCGGGGCCCAGAGCACAGGGCCGGCCTCGCCTTTGGATCTGCAGTCTAATTTAGCTTTCCCACATCACGGAGAGAGACGCGCTCTCCTGGCCTCACCTTTCCCAGGCTGAGCGGGGGTCAAGCCTTCGCTCTGGGTGGCCAGACCACCCTGGGCCTCCTTCCCCTTCACGATGAGCTGATTCTCCCCAAGTACGGCGTCTGGGTGATGCGGTCCCGTGACTTTCTCAGTTCCCCGAGTCTCCACACTAAGAAAACAACAAGTGGCATTTATTGGGCATCTATACTGTCTTTATACATAGCTCTAAAATGTTACTCTGCAGGAAAGATATTATTATCCTGAAGCTAGAAGATAATCAATAATCTACCCACATGAGCCCACAGGCAAAACCCTGTGCACTTAATGGGAAAGACCTTTTTCTCACTCTCCCCTCTGGAAGTGAGTTACAGAAGGTTTATTTTCAAGGCAATCGGTCTTAAATACTTCACTTTCACATATGTGAATAAGACCTTGCAGAGAATTTTTTTCCTGCTAATCCAACATGTACAGGCTGTCCTTGGGATTCCAAACACATTCCAAAAGTCAGGCGCTGCCCCCGTTGGAAGACGCGCTCGCCTTGAGCTGCTAAGGCTGCTGACCTGGAATCAAGCGGCTGACTGCCTCGCTCTGGTCGGTCTTTCATTCATAAACTTGTTTTCTTCCCCACATTGGCATCCGTCACGATTTAGATTCTAGGTGGTCAGTCCTTGCGGGAAGGGGCTCCGATCTTGGTGGTACGTCCCTGGCTTCAGACGTGCAGGGCTGTGCTGTCGTGGAGCGCTTAGCTGATCCTCGCGGCCACCTGGAGACGTCACCCATTCGGCAGGGAAGGAAAGCAGAGGCTCACGTGGTAGAGACATCAGGCTAGTTTTAAGCCCAAACACTAGTCTCATCACAGTGTTTGGGACCTTTTTGATTTCCTAGAGCATCAGGAACGAGTTTTTGAGGTGTAACCGAGTCCGCATTCAAAGTATAGGAAAAGATCCTTCCCATTTTCATGAGCTGGAGGCCTCTCTGCAAATGTCATGGAACACATATTACCACTGATTGTGGGGATGTTTACCTAACTAGCTTCCCCGTGAAACAGGCGCTCTCTCTGCCTCATCTCCTTCCGTCCCCCAGTGCAGACCCAGGCTCATGACGGACTCTGCCTAAGGATGCACTGGATAAGGTCGGTGAAGAGCGATGCTTGCCAGTCCAACCGCTTTGGGAGGATTGCGCTCCTGCCGGGCTCCAGCTATCCTTCATTTCTTATTACAAAGCACAAGGGATCTTCTCCAGACGCATCCTCAAACCCAGACAAGCAAAAAGCTAAACACACTGTTGTCACTCAGAGGAGATCACTTAAGTGAACTAAAGTATACGCCTGTATTTACTTGTAATCGTACAGACGTCTACACATCCCTTCATAAATAGCGACTGTACTAAATGCATGATAAATAGCTTCCCACGTGTACTTCTGCTTCATCACCGCTTGATTGTTGGACACCCAGCTCCCTGTTGTTCAGACACAGCGGCAAAGCCCTTCGAGTGCTCCTTCGGTATCTGGGGCACACCCTATGAGTTCAGGTTTTGCTTCCCGTGAATAGTCGTCGTAACTTCTGTCAAAAGTCAGGCGCTGCCCCGTTGGAAGACGCTCGCCTTGAGCTGCTAAGGCTGCTGACCTGGAATCAAGCGGCTGACTGCCTCGCTCTGGTCGGTCTTTCATTCATAAACTTGTTTTCTTCCCCACATTGGCATCCGTCACGATTTAGATTCTAGGTGGTCAGTCCTTGCGGGAAGGGGCTCCGATCTTGGTGGTACGTCCCTGGCTTCAGACGTGCAGGGCTGTGCTGTCGTGGAGCGCTTAGCTGATCCTCGCGGCCACCTGGAGACGTCACCCATTCGGCAGGGAAGGAAAGCAGAGGCTCACGTGGTAGAGACATCAGGCTAGTTTTAAGCCCAAACACTAGTCTCATCACAGTGTTTGGGACCTTTTTGATTTCCTAGAGCATCAGGAACGAGTTTTTGAGGTGTAACCGAGTCCGCATTCAAAGTATAGGAAAAGATCCTTCCCATTTTCATGAGCTGGAGGCCTCTCTGCAAATGTCATGGAACACATATTACCACTGATTGTGGGGATGTTTACCTAACTAGCTTCCCCGTGAAACAGGCGCTCTCTCTGCCTCATCTCCTTCCGTCCCCCAGTGCAGACCCAGGCTCATGACGGACTCTGCCTAAGGATGCACTGGATAAGGTCGGTGAAGAGCGATGCTTGCCAGTCCAACCGCTTTGGGAGGATTGCGCTCCTGCCGGGCTCCAGCTATCCTTCATTTCTTATTACAAAGCACAAGGGATCTTCTCCAGACGCATCCTCAAACCCAGACAAGCAAAAAGCTAAACACACTGTTGTCACTCAGAGGAGATCACTTAAGTGAACTAAAGTATACGCCTGTATTTACTTGTAATCGTACAGACGTCTACACATCCCTTCATAAATAGCGACTGTACTAAATGCATGATAAATAGCTTCCCACGTGTGTACTTCTGCTTCATCACCGCTTGATTGTTGGACACCCAGCTCCCCTGTTGTTCAGACACAGCGGCAAAGCCCTTCGAGTGCTCCTTCGGTATCTGGGGCACACCCCTATGAGTTCAGGTTTTGCAGTGCTAGAAACAACGCTTCCGTGAATAGTCTCGTCGGTAAATCTTTGCAGCTGTGTTTTCCTATTTTAGTAAGATATATTCCCGTCACATAGAATGACCGAAACAAGAACTCTTGAGGTTGTTTCATTTACCACATTCTCCTTCAGGAAGTTTGGACAGCATCTCCTTCTGCCGCCAGACATGAGACCACTGTGTCCGCTGAAGGACCCTCTTCCCTCGGTGCGTGGGACGCGGCCAGACGCCTGGCCCAGGCCCCGTGCCCCTCTCTGCAGGACCTCCCTCCCTGTGGACTGTGCCATGCCTCTGCTCTTCCTCCTTCCAGCCCTGGGCCTCTGCAGCCCACGTCTCCAGTCAAGGCAATCACGATTTGTGGTATTGGGAGCTCAGCCCGCGCGGATCTGGCTCTCCTCTGTGTCCTGGCAGCCGGCATGGTGTTTTATTACAGTCAGGATCAAGGGTACGAGTCAGAAAGACCTGGATTCATTGTGACTCTGCTGTTGTGCTCACCTCAATCTTCGCTCTCGGCTGAGCCACGCTGTGACCCACCTCGTGCAAAGATGGTGAGGTTTAAATGAGACACGGCACATCACTTCGTATGTGCGCTTCTGTGACGGGCGGCTTTCTCTTGGCACAATGGTTTCCAGGTTCATCCACATCCTCTTTGTATCTGTACGTCACTCCTCATTATGCCCAAACAACGTCCCGCTAGGTGGTTGCATATCCGTATTTTATTTGTTCGTCAGTTGATGCATACTGAGTTTGGCTGTTTTGAGGTTATTATGAATCATGCTGCATTGATGGTGCAAGGTTGCTTCTGGATGTAGGTTTTGATCTTTGTTGAGTACCGATACCTCAGAGGGGATTTGCTGGGTCGTATGGTGACTCTCTGGGTAACCTTTTGAGGAACTGCCAGATTGTTTCCCAAAGCACCTGCAATGCAACTGTTTTCCATTCCCACCAGACCTGTCTGTTTTTGCTCATCATCCACATGTGTCTTTAAACATGGTGTGATTCCATGTATATGACTTTTTGGAGCACACACAATTAATCGCTGGTGCTAGAAATCAGTGCCATCGTTGGCTGTGGGATGGGGGTGTTTTCTGGGTGAGGGAAATGTTTGGTGTCTTGGTGGCTTAGCGAGTTTGGTATATGCATTTGTCAGAATGCATCAGACTATTCCTTTCAGATCTAGACATTTCCCTGAGTGTTAATTAGGCCTACATTTAAAAAAAACAAAACAAAACAAAACACCTACAAATGAAAAAAAAAGTGGAGGAGGAAAAAGAAAAAATACACGAATTATCTCATGACCTGACTTACCTTACCCACCTTCTCCTGGACAGAGGGGCCTGTGCCTGGCAGGCAAGGCCAAGTGTAAAAGGCTGCTAATTGATGTGATTAACTATGTCTCAATAGGGAGCCTCGTTAGCATCAGTGGGGGGAGGAGAGGAGGTTGTTTTTCACTCTCCCAACTCAGGGATGGCTGGAAGTGGGGCCATTTGGAGGGCTGTTCCCTGCAGTGGAGAATCAGTCTCTCAACTCAGGGATGGCTGGAAGTGGGGCCGTTTGGAAGTATCAGTGAGAGATCCCAACCCAAGCCCTTCCTAATACAGCAGAGCTGCATTCCCCTCTGACATTAAGATGCTTTTTTGAGGGGGATCATTTTCTCAGTTGCTGTAAAAGCTTAAGGTCCATTTTCATTCACAGAGAGGAGGAAACCAACCTGATTTACTGTGTTGACTTTTTTGTTGTTTTTTGGTATGTTTTCTAAGCCTGCATCATACAGCAGAACAAAGGATTTAGATCACCATCTTTAATCCTCCTTAAATGCTTTAGTAGCTGATGAGCAGACAACAAGAAACAAGAAAGAAGTGAAAGGTTTTCTCTCTCCCTCTTAGAGTCTGTGAAGAAGTATGGATTGGCATGAATGCACAGACAGTTAGGATTGGATGGGCCTCAGTAATTACCCATGGGAAAAAAAATCAATGTTATAAAATTCCTGATAAAATTGCAAAAATTGTATCATTTTATTTGTAGGCTAGGAAAAAAATAAGTATTTGGTGGGAAGAAAAAAAAACTAGAAGTATAAACACCACTGTTATTGCTTATCTGTTAATTATTTTCCCCAATGACCATTTATTATTTGTGAATTAAATTGTTAAGGAATTACTTTCAGGTTTCTCACTGGCTGGAGAGGTCAGTGTTCTTTGCTGCCCCTCTCTCTGGAACAGATCCTCTTTTTCCCTTCCCGCCGTGTTTACAGCTCACAGACTTTAAGGCAGCACTGCATAAAGCATTGAACGTGAACCCTGGGGTTGGCCAGATCAGAGTTCAGTCTTACAGGATGGTGGACAAGTCAGGGATCTTTTCTGTGTCTTGTTTTTCCTCATCACAGAATGGAACTGATAATACTCTCCCCAGTTAATCGATGTGAAACATACACGGGAAAAACCCCACACAGTACCTGGTTCTTCCTATCAGTTCACTCCTTTGCCAAACCTTGATAGCCTATCTTCCCGCTGCCTTGGAAACTAGCCCTCAGCATTATAGTCCAGACAGCCTCTGACAACTGGGCTGCATCTCTACTCACTGCAGAAACTAAAGACACCTGCAGATAATGTTTGGGGTATGTATAGGTTCATGCCTGGGCTTCCCATGTGGTTCAATGGCAGAGAATCCACCTGCCAATGCAGGGTACTCAGGTTCGATTTGAGTTGGGAAGTTCAACCCCTGAAGAAGGACATGGCAACTCCCTCCAGTATTCTTGCCTGGAGAATTCTATGGCCAGAGGAGCCTGTGGGCTACAGTCCGTGGGTTTCAGAGAGTCGAACACGACTTAGCAACCCAACAGCAGCAGCAACATGTTCACGTACACATGCAAGCACGTGTGTGAGCACTTAGTGCATCTGGCTTGAGATGAAACAAAACCTCCCTCCCCCTGGATGAGCGAAGACTGCTCGCTGCTGGAGCCTGTATCTGTCATCGACCAAAGGTAGAACCCATTGCAGCCAGCATCTGGGGGACAGCGCTATTTATGTGTCTTTCTGCAGTACCCCTGCCCGGTAGCGGTGGTTTCGGTCTTTAAAACCTGTGATCCGTGTGTTAGAAACGCTCTCTTCCCGCACATCACGAAAGCGGACGCAGAGCCAGGTCACGAGAGGGTGAGTATCCCCCCGGGGGCACTCGGCACAGGGTGAGTCGCTTAGGGTTCTGCCAAGCGTGTTTACACGCGGGGCACACGTGGGCAGCAGCGGTGTGCGCACATGCAAAGCAGGGGCCGCTGAGCTGTCATTCCTGTTTCGCCTCTCTGTCTTCGGTCCCCTTTCTCACCCTCGTGCGTCCTCCAGAATTGCCTGCCTAGGTCGTTTTCTCAGCTTCTTTTTATGGCAGTAGTTTTCGAACTTCAGTTTGCAAATGATCACCTGAGACTCTTGCTCTTCTGGGCTCCTCCAGCCTGTTTTCTGATTCAGTGACTGTTGAGAGGAGGAGAGAGGAAATGCCCGGAAAGAAAGGGCGTTTTCACCAAACATCTCTGTTGGATCCTTTTGATGAGGAAGGCTCGATCCACGGACACCTGGGACCTCTCCGTATCGCAGGGCTGCACAGGCAAGTTAGAAAGCCTAAGAGGTGCAATGACTAGTCTCAAAATATGAACATGAAGCCGCACAACTGAAATAGCGTTACATGTTTCTACATGACTTTACAGCAGCTTATCAAGGTCTACTCAACCTGCACAGTTACACAGGGATTTTTTTTTTTCCCATGTGGGATCTGGGTAGGTTTTAAATAGTTGGCCTGCTGTATGCTCGGCCTTTAAAGACCATGACAAGGCTCCAGCCCCAGGGCCCTTGCTGCCAGAAGTGTAACCCTAGGCAAGTCCTTATTCCTCGCCTTTTCATTCTGGAAGGACCCTTAGAAATGTTCATCTTCACTGGTCAGGACTTCTCACCAGGGAGACCAAGGCCCAGAATGAGAATGACTCACCCAAGGTCACATGAGGTCCTTGAATCATCCAGACCAGAGCCAGCCCTCACAGCTCACGTGCGTGTGCGCAGGCTTGTCACATCCCCGGTGGTCTCTTCCTCGTGTCTCTTTCACAGCAGCCTCTTCCCTTTGGCCCCGTCCTCAGGCCAGTCAGATACCCTGTCCCAAGCCCTGAGGCGGGTGGGGAAGGGATCCAGGGTCTCAAGGTTGAAACTGCTAACAGTAGATGTTGCATGCGGCAAGGACCAGCTTCAGCTTAATCCTCACAGAGGAAGAAGAGCCGCTTCACCCCCTGAGGCTGAGGTGTGAGCATGAGTGGGTGGGCTTCTCTGAAAGTGCAGGGTATTGCACGCAGCAGGGGCCGCTGTGTAAACCTGACAGAGCCCCGGCCCTCAGGGGGCTGCGGTGTATTCCTTCCTCCCTTCCTTCCTCAGAGACCTGCTGAGCACCCTCCGAGGCACCGGGTGCTCTGAACCAGGCAGGTGTGGCGCTTAGATCCTAGTTGGAGAGACAGGCAGTTAGCAAGGTGGCAGATCTCCATGCACCTAAGACATTTCAGGGAGACGTTTCCTTTTAGGAAGATAATAAACCAATGAGAATCGGGACAGGTCAGGTCTCTGCCTCCCGGCTCCTGTCACCCTGGGTGGACCCGTAGGGGTGCCTCCAGGAACTTGCAGTGGCAAGACAGTCTGGGGTCCCCCCCAGGGTCTTGGAGACAGTGTGCCCGGCGGTGGGGGGTGGGTGATGGCGGCCATAGGGGCAGATGGGGATTGAAGCTCGGGTCACCTAGGTCTCTGTCCCTGCTGGGACTTCCAAAGGGGATCCTGTTGATAATGGGGTTTCTTTGTCTCCGGCAGAAGGTCTACTCACCTAGTTACACAGGAAATCTGGGTAGGTTTTAAATAGTTGGCCTGCTGTATGCTCGGCCTTTAAAGACCATGACAAGGCTCCAGCCCCAGGGCCCTTGCTGCCAGAAGTGTAACCCTAGGCAAGTCCTTATTCCTCGCCTTTTCATTCTGGAAGGACCCTTAGAAATGTTCATCTTCACTGGTCAGGACTTCTCACCAGGGAGACCAAGGCCCAGAATGAGAATGACTCACCCAAGGTCACATGAGGTCCTTGAATCATCCAGACCAGAGCCAGCCCTCACAGCTCACGTGCGTGTGCGCAGGCTTGTCACATCCCCGGTGGTCTCTTCCTCGTGTCTCTTTCACAGCAGCCTCTTCCCTTTGGCCCCGTCCTCAGGCCAGTCAGATACCCTGTCCCAAGCCCTGAGGCGGGTGGGGAAGGGATCCAGGGTCTCAAGGTTGAAACTGCTAACAGTAGATGTTGCATGCGGCAAGGACCAGCTTCAGCTTAATCCTCACAGAGGAAGAAGAGCCGCTTCACCCCCTGAGGCTGAGGTGTGAGCATGAGTGGGTGGGCTTCTCTGAAAGTGCAGGGTATTGCACGCAGCAGGGGCCGCTGTGTAAACCTGACAGAGCCCCAGCCCTCAGGGGACTCCGGTTTATTCCTTCCTCCATTCCTTCCACAGAGACCTGCTGAGCACCCTCCGAGGCACCGGGTGCTCTGAACCAGGCAGGTGTGGCGCTTAGATCCTAGTTGGAGAGACAGGCAGTTAGCAAGGTGGCAGATCTCCATGCACCTAAGACATTTCAGGGAGACGTTTCCTTTTAGGAAGATAATAAACCAATGAGAATCGGGACAGGTCAGGTCTCTGCCTCCCGGCTCCTGTCACCCTGGGTGGACCCGTAGGGGTGCCTCCAGGAACTTGCAGTGGCAAGACAGTCTGGGGTCCCCCCCAGGGTCTTGGAGACAGTGTGCCCGGCGGTGGGGGGTGGGTGATGGCGGCCATAGGGGCAGATGGGGATTGAAGCTCGGGTCACCTAGGTCTCTGTCCCTGCTGGGACTTCCAAAGGGGATCCTGTTGATAATGGGGTTCTTTGTCTCCGAGGGCTGCTGCCAGTCTGTCTCCCCAGAAACGCCTCTCTTCAGCTACTCGGAGATCCAGGGTCCTCGCCCGCGTTCCCGCAGCCCTGAGTCCTCTGCCTGGCCCTCGCACACCCTCCCAGGACGCCCTGATCGTTCCTTTCTGTTTGAGCCTCCACGGGCTCCCCACCAAGCCCTAACATGCAGCCCCTCCCTTGCTCCCCTCCCCTAGGGCTGCCCTTCACAGCCGGGTTCTCGGGGCACTTGCCTTTGCAGCCCACAGGGGCCTGCCTTGTGGTGCGCACACCACCCGGCGCCCACAGGCCATCCACCTGCCACAGTCTGTGCCTGTTACCACCCCATTCCTCCGTGGTCATCTGACGTGCCTCTTGTCAAGGCTTTGACTCCCTGCCCGGGTTCATCACTCAGGTCACAGCCCGGGCGCTACGGCTCCCGTCCCCAGGGTCCTGGCCAAAGCACGCCCTTGAGAAACAAGCGGCAAAGCACTGACTGGTCAGCGGTGCAGGGCTAAGGGGCAGAAGGGAAGAAGCCCGAGCCAGGTCATCTAAGGATCTCCCCGTCTCCCGCCCACCCTCACGCTCCCCTCACCCAGACCAGACTCCCCTGCCATCGCCGGCATAGTGCCCGTGTCTCTGTCCGCTCCCTGAAATGCTGAGCCTCTCGTCAACAGGTCATTGGTGGCGTCCAGCTCAAGCCATCACTGTGACAGACGCTCTCAGAGACCAGAGAAGCACAGGATGTCGGGGCAGGGTGGGAACAGGCGAATCAGCTCCCGGAGGCAGGGGATGCTCCCAGGGACCATGGTGCATTGGTGAGAGTGCCTCCAGAAGAACGTTCCTTTTAGGAAGATAATAAACCAATGAGAATCGGGACAGGTCAGGTCTCTGCCTCCCGGCTCCTGTCACCCTGGGTGGACCCGTAGGGTGCCTCCAGGAACTTGCAGTGGCAAGACAGTCTGGGGTCCCCCCCAGGGTCTTGGAGACAGTGTGCCCGGCGGTGGGGGGTGGGTGATGGCGGCCATAGGGGCAGATGGGGATTGAAGCTCGGGTCACCTAGGTCTCTGTCCCTGCTGGGACTTCCAAAGGGGATCCTGTTGATAATGGGGTTCTTTGTCTCCGAGGGCTGCTGCCAGTCTGTCTCCCCAGAAACGCCTCTCTTCAGCTACTCGGAGATCCAGGGTCCTCGCCCGCGTTCCCGCAGCCCTGAGTCCTCTGCCTGGCCCTCGCACACCCTCCCAGGACGCCCTGATCGTTCCTTTCTGTTTGAGCCTCCACGGGCTCCCCACCAAGCCCTAACATGCAGCCCCTCCCTTGCTCCCCTCCCCTAGGGCTGCCCTTCACAGCCGGGTTCTCGGGGCACTTGCCTTTGCAGCCCACAGGGGCCTGCCTTGTGGTGCGCACACCACCCGGCGCCCACAGGCCATCCACCTGCCACAGTCTGTGCCTGTTACCACCCCATTCCTCCGTGGTCATCTGACGTGCCTCTTGTCAAGGCTTTGACTCCCTGCCCGGGTTCATCACTCAGGTCACAGCCCGGGCGCTACGGCTCCCGTCACAGGGTCCTGGCCATAGCACGCCCTTGAGAAACAAGCGGCAAAGCACTGACTGGTCAGCGGTGCAGGGCTAAGGGGCAGAAGGGAAGAAGCCCGAGCCAGGTCATCTAAGGATCTCCCCGTCTCCCGCCCACCCTCACGCTCCCCTCACCCAGACCAGACTCCCCTGCCATCGCCGGCATAGTGCCCGTGTCTCTGTCCGCTCCCTGAAATGCTGAGCCTCTCGTCAACAGGTCATTGGTGACGCCGTCCAGCTCAAGCCATCACTGTGACAGACGCTCTCAGAGACCAGAGAAGCACAGGATGTCGGGGCAGGGTGGGAACAGGCGGCGAATCAGCTCCCGGAGGCAGGGGGATGCTCCCAGGGGACCTGGTGATGGTGAGCCAGGATAGAAGGGTGGGAATGGGCCTGCCCAGGGGCCGAGGAGAGCTCCGTGGATGCCCCGGTCTGCGGAGGAGCGGAGGGCTCGGGAGATGGAGTCAGGGCTGAGCAGGCACCGCCAGGGAGGCCACAGTCTTTATTGAATTTGTCACAGGATTGCTTCTTTTTTATGGTTTTTTTTTTTTTTTTGGCCACAAGGCATATAGGATCTCAGCTTCTCGACCAGGGATCAAACCCACACTCCCTACCTTGGAAGGTGAAATCTCAACCTTTGGACCGCCAGACGTCCGGGATGTAGGGCTTTTCCAAGCGCAGTTGTTCGTGCAAACACTCACATTGTTATTCCTGTTTTTCCTTCTTTCCTGGGTGACCTCAGGCTGTTGCGCCTCTGCCCCAGCTTTCCCATCATCCCTGCAGCCCACTGCCCTCGTCAGGACTGCCTGGGTGAGGGTGGTCTGTTTATCTGGAGTCGCCTCTTGTAAGGCAAACAGATCTCATAAAAGCCAAAACAGAGCATCAGTGAAGCTGGGGGGAAAGGGAGGCCCCCCAGAAGAGCGTGACTGGCAGCAGCCCTCTGTCGGTCACCGAGAGTTGGGCTCATAGGATTTAGAATTTCTTCTAAGAATTTGTAAGGAACCTGACGTGTGCCTCCGTGGCTTTTGGCCACGATCTTGTTCTCTGGGGAAAACCACTTGCCAGGAGTGGTCAAAGCATCACTGTGACTTTGCGTCCCGTTGGGAGAATGTATCCTCCCAGGGTTCCAGGGGAGAGACCGCGGTAGTGAACCTGGGACGGTGCAGGGCTAAGGGGCAGAAGGGAAGAAGCCCGAGCCAGGTCATCTAAGGATCTCCCCGTCTCCCGCCCACCCTCACGCTCCCCTCACCCAGACCAGACTCCCCTGCCATCGCCGGCATAGTGCCCGTGTCTCTGTCCGCTCCCTGAAATGCTGAGCCTCTCGTCAACAGGTCATTGGTGACGCCGTCCAGCTCAAGCCATCACTGTGACAGACGCTCTCAGAGACCAGAGAAGCACAGGATGTCGGGGCAGGGTGGGAACAGGCGGCGAATCAGCTCCCGGAGGCAGGGGGATGCTCCCAGGGGACCTGGTGATGGTGAGCCAGGATAGAAGGGTGGGAATGGGCCTGCCCAGGGGCCGAGGAGAGCTCCGTGGATGCCCCGGTCTGCGGAGGAGCGGAGGGCTCGGGAGATGGAGTCAGGGCTGAGCAGGCACCGCCAGGGAGGCCACAGTCTTTATTGAATTTGTCACAGGATTGCTTCTTTTTTATGGTTTTTTTTTTTTTTTTGGCCACAAGGCATATAGGATCTCAGCTTCTCGACCAGGGATCAAACCCACACTCCCTACCTTGGAAGGTGAAATCTCAACCTTTGGACCGCCAGACGTCCGGGATGTAGGGCTTTTCCAAGCGCAGTTGTTCGTGCAAACACTCACATTGTTATTCCTGTTTTTCCTTCTTTCCTGGGTGACCTCAGGCTGTTGCGCCTCTGCCCCAGCTTTCCCATCATCCCTGCAGCCCACTGCCCTCGTCAGGACTGCCTGGGTGAGGGTGGTCTGTTTATCTGGAGTCGCCTCTTGTAAGGCAAACAGATCTCATAAAAGCCAAAACAGAGCATCAGTGAAGCTGGGGGGAAAGGGAGGCCCCCCAGAAGAGCGTGACTGGCAGCAGCCCTCTGTCGGTCACCGAGAGTTGGGCTCATAGGATTTAGAATTTCTTCTAAGAATTTGTAAGGAACCTGACGTGTGCCTCCGTGGCTTTTGGCCACGTATCTTGTTCTCTGGGGAAAACCACTTGCCAGGAGTGGTCAAAGCATCACTGTGACTTTGCGTCCCGTTGGGAGAATGTATCCTCCCAGGGTTCCAGGGGGAGAGACCGCGGTGGGGGGCAGCAAGGGGTTTTTTAGAGCCGGACGCACTTAGGGGCAACGTTGGAAACAGAATGGTGCTCAGGGACATGTGGTCCTTCTGTGCCACCAGATCCTTCCCAGAAGTCTGGGGGGTCACGGAGGAGAGGAGGAGCCACCTTAAGGGCAGTGGGGACAGTCTGCGGTGTGACCGTCGCAGCCAGCCTGCGTCATTCCTGGAACTGGGGGAGTCAGGTAGAGAGATTGCTCTTCCCCAGGAGCGAATCATCAGACTCCTACCCCGTCCAGCGTGTTTGCCGTGGGCCCCACGGGGTTCCTGCTGTACTGTTCTGACCAGGTAGCTTTTTCTCATTTTGACAAACAGAGTTCTGTTACGGATCTCCCTGTTTTCCTTTTTACTCAGAGCTGTCTTTTCTTAGCTCCACTCCTGCCGGGCCGTGAACGCGGAGCTCATGTGAGGGGCTGCGTCCACCCTCCCCTGGCCACGGGTCCTGCCTTGTTTACCTCCTTCCTCCCTGCGGACCCGCACGAGGGCAGCCCAGCCAAGGCCTGTCCCCGCGGGGCCCGGGGGAGAGACTCTCGGACACAGAGCCAGGGATGGGGCAGGGAGTCACTGCACCACTCAGCTGCATTTCACACGTCCCGCCAGCTTGTTTTCCAGAAAGACGACCTGTTTGCCCTCCCACCGCTGGTGCTCAGGACTTTGTTTCCCACGTCCCCGGCCCTCAGCGCCTGGTGGCCAGGTGTGCGGGAGTCGCCTCTTGTAAGGCAAACAGATCTCATAAAAGCCAAAACAGAGCATCAGTGAAGCTGGGGGGAAAGGGAGGCCCCCCAGAAGAGCGTGACTGGCAGCAGCCCTCTGTCGGTCACCGAGAGTTGGGCTCATAGGATTTAGAATTTCTTCTAAGAATTTGTAAGGAACCTGACGTGTGCCTCCGTGGCTTTTGGCCACGTATCTTGTTCTCTGGGGAAAACCACTTGCCAGGAGTGGTCAAAGCATCACTGTGACTTTGCGTCCCGTTGGGAGAATGTATCCTCCCAGGGTTCCAGGGGGAGAGACCGCGGTGGGGGGCAGCAAGGGGTTTTTTAGAGCCGGACGCACTTAGGGGCAACGTTGGAAACAGAATGGTGCTCAGGGACATGTGGTCCTTCTGTGCCACCAGATCCTTCCCAGAAGTCTGGGGGGTCACGGAGGAGAGGAGGAGCCACCTTAAGGGCAGTGGGGACAGTCTGCGGTGTGACCGTCGCAGCCAGCCTGCGTCATTCCTGGAACTGGGGGAGTCAGGTAGAGAGATTGCTCTTCCCCAGGAGCGAATCATCAGACTCCTACCCCGTCCAGCGTGTTTGCCGTGGGCCCCACGGGGTTCCTGCTGTACTGTTCTGACCAGGTAGCTTTTTCTCATTTTGACAAACAGAGTTCTGTTACGGATCTCCCTGTTTTCCTTTTTACTCAGAGCTGTCTTTTCTTAGCTCCACTCCTGCCGGGCCGTGAACGCGGAGCTCATGTGAGGGGCTGCGTCCACCCTCCCCTGGCCACGGGTCCTGCCTTGTTTACCTCCTTCCTCCCTGCGGACCCGCACGAGGGCAGCCCAGCCAAGGCCTGTCCCCGCGGGGCCCGGGGGAGAGACTCTCGGACACAGAGCCAGGGATGGGGCAGGGGAGTCACTGCACCACTCAGCTGCATTTCACACGTCCCGCCAGCTTGTTTTCCAGAAAGACGACCTGTTTGCCCTCCCACCGCTGGTGCTCAGGACTTTGTTTCCCCACGTCCCCCCGGCCCTCAGCGCCTGGTGTGGCCAGGTGTGCCAGACGGGAGGCATTTGATGGCTCAGGCACGTCAGGGCACTGGGTCCGCTTCTCTAAGACGCCCTTTTCAGCTGCAGCGTCACCTCGTCATGACAGCGTTTGGAGCGGGAGGAGTATCAGGCAGGAAGAGGGGGTCTTCCTCCTGCCACCCTCAGAAATCCCAGGCCCCTTCCGTTTGTGTCCTCCTGGGCCACTGGAGCCAGCTGTCCTCCTGAGGCAGCCTCTGACGGAGGTGACAGGAAGGCCTCTTCTGTGGGTGGGGCTGCCCACCCAGGACCCAGCAGAACACGGAGGGTCCGCCTGCGGACAAAGAGGGGCAGGCAATCGCCCCGCCGTCCGCAGGGACCTCCACGCCAGGTCTCTAGTTTTGCCAGTGTTTTGAGTGCCCTCTGCCTCTTCCTCCCCAGATCGGTGGGATGAACCAGGTGCAGAGACTTTGAGAAGCACGTTTCTGTTGCCTTGGGGTTAGAACCGTTCATTTCAGACTCCGCCGGGCTTCCTGCCAGGCGGACATCGGACCTGGTGCCCCCCGGCGGCCCCCGTGTAGATCTCCATGTGAGCGCCCCACAGGAGTGGTCCGGGTGGAGATTCGGGGGCACAGCACCACTCTTCCTGCCTGTGCCGGGATCGCCAGGCCCAGGGCCCGCTGGGGACAGGTGGGGCAGAACGCGTGTCCAGGAATGGTACCCCCACAGCTCCCCACCCCCAGCCACGTGCGTGCTGTCGTCATCCTGTGCTTCTGCCTACCAAAGCAGGTAACTTCTGCTGATTAGTTTCTGGAACCTATGGAACCCTTACTCTGCCAGGCGGCCCAGTAAGCGTGTTCATTCTGTGAGCTTGTAACACCGCCTCTGACAACCTGGTGAGAGCAGTTGTGTGTGATGGTTCAAGCGCAAGCTCCCATCAGACCGCCTATGGCATCCCAGTTCTGACATCCAATAGCTGTGTGTGTGCTTAGTCGCTCAGTCGTGTCCGATTCTTTCCAACCCCGTGGACTGCAGCCTGCCGGGCTCCTCTATCCATGAGGATTCTCCAGGCAAGAGTAGCTGTGTGACCTTGGGCACATGACTGAACCTTTCTGTGCTTCCTCTGCCTCATAGGTACGGCAAGACCAATAATTGTGGGTCACGAGTACTCAGTGAGTTGATACAGTGCTTAGGACAACACTGGCTGGAGCACACACTTGATACATACTAGTCGTTGTTGCCATTTTTTAAAAATGAAGAAACCGGAGGCTCAAGATATCCACTTACCAAACGTCCGACAGCTGTGAGACACACGTCAGAAGCCAAGAGTTTCTGACGCAAGATCTGACCTCTTATCCTTCCAGCTAGGCATCATCAGTCGTAGCCAGTGGCTCAAGGAAACCCCATCGTTACTCTCCTTATCAGGAGAATAAATTTTCAGCAGAAGACCTAGCGATCCTTCTTAGGAAGAAATAGCTTCCAGCCACCAGCCGTGCAGACCCAGCATCCTGTGTCCAGCACCATTAGCTGTGGGCCTGCTCTGAAGGTGGCCGGGATCCTGGGGCATGGGCAGAAGGTGCGCCCTGTGAAGCAAGGGTGCTGCATTTCAGTCCTGATCTCACCATTAACCCCATTGATTCCCGTTGCAGGTATCTCTCTGGGAAACTCACTCTCCCCCTTAAAGAGCAGCGTTAAGAACAGTTGTCTTGGCTCAGGTCACCTAGGGGAGAATCACACCCCTGAGAGATGACTGAGACCATGGTTTCTCAGACTGGAGCCATGCATCAGCTTCTGGGAGCCCTCAGCAACTGCAGATGCTGTGCCGTTTAATCCAAGTGGAGCTGAGACTGGGCACTAATGATGAGCTCCCCGGTAATGGGATGCTGCTGGTCCACTGCTGACCCATTCTGAGGAGCAAGGAAATAGCCCGGTGCCCGTTCGCACCTTTCCCTGCGCCACCCGCTCCCCATCCCTGGAGTGCTCGCTCAGTCACGCACAGACTCCGCCTCCATCGCCAGGCAGCGGCCTCATGTACATTGACAACAGTCCGTCTTCCTCACCATCCGGTGAGGTGCCCGAGTATAATCCGTTTCATTTCTTTTTACTTTTCAGATGAGAAAACTGCACCTCAGGGATATTAGACGACTTGGCTAGAGGTTACACAGCTAGTTAGTGGTCAAGACGGAAGTTTAAGGTGAAGGTCGTGTCCGGTCCCTGTGGTCTCCTGGGTCCCCTGGGAGCCCATGGATGAATGTGTTCCTCCTGGAGTGGGGTGATCTTCCCTTAAGGTTTGGATGGTGGGTGTCATTTCCTCTTCTCTGTCTCACACTGTCTCCAAGGTTTTGGTCTTGACCTCTGCTTTCCAGGAGACTGGAGACACTTCACAGAGTGGGTGGTCCCCAGAGTAACACAGACCCAGGGAGAAGTGAATTCTTTTGCCCAGTGACTAGAAGACACATGAAACTGGAAAAAGGAACTTAGAACATCACCACATTTCCCTCATATAGAGGAGGACATCCTCCCTCTCACCCCCTCTTCCAAAACGCCTAATATCTTTTATGATACTATCCTCACTGCTGTGCATGCCTGCTCAGCCACTCAGTCCAGCTCCTCATGGCCCCATGGACTGCAGCACGCCAGGCTCCTCTGTTCGTGGGATTTCCCAGGCAAGACTACTGGAGTGGGTTGCCATTTCCTTTTCCAAGGGATCTTCCCCACCCAGGGATTGAACCCGCCCCTCCCATGGGCAGGTGGATTTTTTCCCACTCCGCCACTTGGGAAGCCCAGGGTCATTGCTAAGCTGTCTTCATTTAATGTGGTTTTGACACAATAGTTGGTCTGGAAAATTTTTTTTCCGATTACACTTCCTTGGTTTTGAAAGGATTCTATTAAGATGGCTAATTATATAGCGGCTACTCACAGGAGATGTGCGCACTCCATTTCAGCTCTTAAGTAACTCAAATCAAATGCTTTCTCTTTTCCTCCCTGGAGCTGTGTGCAACCATCTTCGTCTCGTACTGCAGGCTTCTCGTGAGTTATTTTTGGAGTTTCAAATAAAACAGCAATTTTGGCAACTGGGAGAGTGAGTCGATGCTCTAGCCAAGTAGAGTAAGCCATATGTACTGACAAAAACAGCCAGAGATCCTATGCCTTTAAAAACCTTCCATCTTTCTCCATGAAGGTTAAATTTGGGGAGAACTACAAACTATCCTTGGCACTATCATCGTCTTTTGTGCATTCTAACTGAAGTCAAAGACAGTTGAGGGGCGTCCTCAGTGGTCCAGTGATTAAGACTCTGCCTTCCATCGCAGGGCGTGAGGTCCCTGGTCAGGAAACGAAGATCCCACATGCCATGGGGTGTGGCCAAAAACTGGGAAAAAAGAAAAAAAGCTGAGATTCCTTTAAAATTGCCAAAGAGCATTTCATGTATTGGTGGGTGTCATTTCCTCTTCTCTGTCTCACACTGTCTCCAAGGTTTTGGTCTTGAGCTTTCCAGGAGACTGGAGACACTTCACAGAGTGGGTGGTCCCCAGAGTAACACAGACCCAGGGAGAAGTGAATTCTTTTGCCCAGTGACTAGAAGACACATGAAACTGGAAAAAGGAACTTAGAACATCACCACATTTCCCTCATATAGAGGAGGACATCCTCCCTCTCACCCCCTCTTCCAAAACGCCTAATATCTTTTATGATACTATCCTCACTGCTGTGCATGCCTGCTCAGCCACTCAGTCCAGCTCCTCATGGCCCCATGGACTGCAGCACGCCAGGCTCCTCTGTTCGTGGGATTTCCCAGGCAAGACTACTGGAGTGGGTTGCCATTTCCTTTTCCAAGGGATCTTCCCCACCCAGGGATTGAACCCGCCCCTCCCATGGGCAGGTGGATTTTTTCCCACTCCGCCACTTGGGAAGCCCAGGGTCATTGCTAAGCTGTCTTCATTTAATGTGGTTTTGACACAATAGTTGGTCTGGAAAATTTTTTTTCCGATTACACTTCCTTGGTTTTGAAAGGATTCTATTAAGATGGCTAAT
Organism: Tragulus kanchil; assembly: GCA_022376925.1. Taxonomy (NCBI): domain Eukaryota; kingdom Metazoa; phylum Chordata; class Mammalia; order Artiodactyla; family Tragulidae; genus Tragulus; species Tragulus kanchil. The sequence goes on along the minus strand of JAIOJX010000002.1, from coordinate 12,983,587 downwards.
TATATAGCGGCTACTCACAGGAGATGTGCGCACTCCATTTCAGCTCTTAAGTAACTCAAATCAAATGCTTTCTCTTTTCCTCCCTGGAGCTGTGTGCAACCATCTTCGTCTCGTACTGCAGGCTTCTCGTGAGTTATTTTTGGAGTTTCAAATAAAACAGCAATTTTGGCAACTGGGAGAGTGAGTCGATGCTCTAGCCAAGTAGAGTAAGCCATATGTACTGACAAAAACAGCCAGAGATCCTATGCCTTTAAAAACCTTCCATCTTTCTCCATGAAGGTTAAATTTGGGGAGAACTACAAACTATCCTTGGCACTATCATCGTCTTTTGTGCATTCTAACTGAAGTCAAAGACAGTTGAGGGGCGTCCTCAGTGGTCCAGTGATTAAGACTCTGCCTTCCATCGCAGGGCGTGAGGTCCCTGGTCAGGAAACGAAGATCCCACATGCCATGGGGTGTGGCCAAAAACTGGGAAAAAAGAAAAAAAAAGAGCTGAGATTCCTTTAAAATTGCCAAAGATTTGTCCATTTGCAATGTGTCATCGTGGTCATTTTGTTTTAAGGTGGCAGGTCTTGGCAGAATTTACGGAGGACTTTGCTTCCGCTGCTGGATCTGTCATGAAAGATGGAAATTACTTTATTTTCCCACTTTGTTCTGTTTCTTTCTCCAGAGCACCTGGAGCATCCCTGAATATGTATACCAAGCAGGCAGACCTCCCCCTTCATTCACTAGAGTTATCTCGTGGGCGGGGGCTGTTTGTCATCTTGTCCTGTTCTTGGTGGAGCTGCTGCCCAAGGAGTTGAGTGAATCGATGATGTGCTAAGTCATTTCCGTCGTGTCTGACTCTTGACCACCCCGGGATGATAGCCCGCCAGGCTCCTTTGTCCTTGGGATTCTCCAGGCAAGAATACTGGAGTGGGTTCCCACGCCCTCCTCCAGGGAGCTTCCCAATCCAGGCCTTGAACTGGCGTTTCCTGCAGCTCCTGCTTTGGCAGATGGATTCTTTACTGCTGAGCTGTTGAGGAAGCCCAGACAGATGCTAGAGGAATGAATAGTATCCTATTTCCATTTGTCTCTTTTAAAAAGATCAGTCATGTATTACATAAATAGCAACACTATTTTCAACTTGGAAACAAAAAGACTGTGCAAAGAAGGCGAATGTCCTTTCTTGATCCCAGTCCTCAATTCTTGTTTCTGCCTCCTCTCTGCTTACGTTTTCAGTTTGGAACATATCCTTGTAGACCTTTCCAGTGCATTTACACACACATGCACACATGCATACACACACAGAGCCCTGACTTTGATAAATAGATCTTTTTTTCTCAGCTTGCCTTCTCCCACTCAGGCAGGTATCTAGGAGTGCTGTCCATGTCCACTGCCTATATTCTCTGGACCTGCCACTTATTTTTATTACATTCCTGTGGCTATAATACCTTGTATTTGGACCAAAAGAATATACTCATTATCTGCTTGCATGCTCATTGCCGTGCAGGGTCCCTTCTCTTGTACACATTCACAGACTAACCACGTTCGCTTCTGTCTCTCAGTAGCTACAACACATTTCAAGAGAATCAGTCACCTGCCTCTGAGATGATGACCAGCCTGTGGACAGAATCGTGTGAGATTCTCCTAAGGATTGCCACAGGAAACTGAATGCCCTTGTCCACAGAAGCTTGGGAAGTGCACTCGGCCCTGGGAATTCCACAGATCTGGATAGGGGGTGGTATTAGAGCCTCTACCCTGAGCTGCTTGAGTTTCCTTGGGCAGATCATTTCCTCTCCCTGTACCTTACTTTTCTCGTCTGTTTAGTGGACTGAGTGAGTGCCTTTCAGCTCTCAGAGTCTGAATAATAATGTTTAGATAGTACCACCAGATTGACATAAAGAATATATTAGCTTATATGCTGTTTTGTGTCAAAATGGGAAAGGGGATATTTAAAACTGGATTTAAATGTTCATTTCAATCAATTAAATATTTATTATATTTTAATTAAAAGAGATTGCCACATTTTAGCAATTTGTCCCAGAGCTCTGATTTGTCACAAGCCGGTTGTGATTAGCCAGGAATATATAGCCTTGGATTTTACTCTTCTTTCTTGTTACTTTGTTATCCAGTTAAAATGTATATATTTGTTTCTTTTTGTTTGTATGGTCTTTTCATTCTAAACAAGGCAGAAATGGTGTTGGGGAGGGGGCTATGGACCTCTGGGTTCTACTCCCAGGTTAGTCTATTTTCAGCTGTGTGTCCTTGGACAAGTTCCTCACCTTCTCTTGAGCTTCCATCTATTGATATTATGAGCCCATGTGAGCCAAGAATCCACTTGATAAAAAGTTAAAAACCACGCTTGCTTGTGAATGCTTCACCTGGCATTTGTGAGCCCTGTCACCTGTGGATAGATCATCTCGTGAACTGATGATACATCCTAAGAGAGCACCAAAACCCTCGCCATGGTCTCGTTTCACATGAGAATCGTGCAGCTGCCCTGGCCCCTGGTGACACACACCTTCTTTCAGTGGGTTCCCAGGGAGGCCCCGAGAAGGTTCTGAGCTGCCATGATTCATCGATAGAGTTTCCCCCTGAGCCCCAAGGCGGGGTTGATGGCGTATTCCCCTACTTGGAGATGCCGCAGGGGTTACAGGACTGAATCACCCCTGGCTGGGTTTCCCTAAGGGTCCCACTGAGGCTTTCTCACGTGGGGCAAGCGTTCTGGCCCCCCATGTTGGCATGACACATTGGTCTGGAGAGAGCAGAGCTTCTGCAGGTGAAAGGTCGGGTGAATGGGTGTGAAAATCGCATGGGCGCCCCAGCCCACAAGGTCTCTGGTGGGTTAGTTTTCCTGTTCCCAGCATGTTTTTTGCACCTCTTTTGTGAGTTTCTGTTTCTGAATACTCTAGGGCTAAGCGTTCCCTGATTGAACAAGTCTGTGTGGGAGTGAGGCCCGTCTGTGGATGCTCTTCTCCCAAGAGCTCCTGGCCCAGGGGACGTCACCTGTTGAGCCTCTTCTTCCTTCATGGCTGCATCTTCTCTGAGAAGACTGCTTAGGTGCTCACCCCTTGTTACCTCCCTTCCCTTTTCCCTTTCTTAAACGTGAATTTTAAAGGCTTTGAACTTGTGACTGAGCTTCCAAAAGCCTACCATCCACTTTTTCCACCTGAACTAATAAAATAAAGCAAAATGAATGGAACGAACATCATTAACATGGTACATATCTTAAATCACTTTTAAAAAAAAGAAGAAGAAAGAAAGCAAAAAAGGAAGAATGGATCATTTCCATTTACCAACACACACTGCAAATTTTCCAACAGCTGACCACCACTCCCTACTTTGAAATCTTGTACCTCTATTTCAATAAAATACTTGGGAATCTAGTTTACATTGTTGCAGAGAAGCACAGAGAAAGTTATATGGTCTCTTCCTAATTTGCTCCTCTGTCAACTGATTGACAATATTGTAGTTCACAACCTCAAAACTTTAAGGAGTGACTCAACCTGACCTATGATTCACAGATCCTTGATCTGAAATGCTTGATATTGTGTAGGGGCAGGGTGGGAGGTAGAACCAGAATTTGCTGACGCCAAGATTCAGCTTAAGTGAAGTAGCAGGGGTGTGTGGTGAGGAGCAGTTATCATCTTGTGGTTTGTGGGGATTCTTCCTGGCATCCAGGACCCACAGTGTGTTGCCAGGACTTAAGGTCACCACATGCCCAAGACTTCTGGAAGAGTTCCAGTTTATCCCTTTTCATCCGGCCTTTTGTACAGATAGCCTGTCTTTCTACTCCCCAGAATATAGGATTCTGGGGAGACCAGACTGGGAGTTCTCAAAGGTCAGAAGTTTCATTTTATTCATAAGTGTGTCCCCAGTATATAAGGACTTGCGGGGTTGGGTGAATAAGTGGGTTCTTGGTCTCTGAATTTCTGTTTCCCATTTATCTTTGTATGCATAGGATAAATACTGACTCTTGTTCTCAGCAGTATCTTTTGACTAAGTCTGAACTTAGTTGCTTAGTTGCAATTGCTTTGGTTTCATGTACACAACCTGGCCATGCAGCTCTACAGCTGTGAGTTACCCAAAAGAGTCACAATGTATCAGAGTACCGAGAACAGTGGCTTCCATAGGCAGTAAGCTCCTAAGAAGTGGAAGTGGAGGCAGAGGTGGTGCTACTGTTATTAACTGTCTGACTTTTCCACCTGATTTTATCTTTTCTTTCCTAGTTAGAGGATTCATAGAACTTTTTTTTTTTTTTTTTTTACAGAAAATAATACCAAAATTTTACAAGAAACTGGGCAAAGACTAAAAAAGCTAACTCTCCCATCCTGACCTTTGGTAGCATAGTAGCAATAATCATTATCAATAATAATCATCATCATCATCATCATCAATGCACTATAAACCGTTGGTGTTGTTTCATGCAAAGTTTTTCCATAGTGGTTGTTTTAGGAGCTTTCCATTTTCCTGCCATTTGCCGTTTTTGGCAAGCATCGTTCATGTTATTTCAAAAGTGTTTCAATATGACTTTTTTCTTTTTAGGTTTTTTTTTTTGGGGGGGGGGCACTTCTATTGGTCTTTCATTTATTCATTTTCATCCATCCCATCCTTGTTCTCTGGCCTGTGTGGGCCTCCCATCACAGTGGCCTCTCTCACTGCAGAGCACCAGCTCTGGGCGCATGCGCTCCAGAGCTCCAGCTCGGTAACTGGACACATCAGTCCAGCCGCTCCGCAGCACGTGGGATCTTCCCAGGCCAGGGATCGAACAGGTGCCCCTTGCACTGCAAGGCGGTGTCCTTACTCACTGGACCACCAGGGAAGCCCCAACTACGACTTTTTAATTTGCTTTTGTCCATATGGTTATTGGTAGGTATAGGTTGCTTCCTTTTATCCCTTCTGTAAATAAAGTTTTCCTTCTGCTATGTCCTGCATCTCAAGAGACTCTCAGAAGTAAAATCACTGAATCGAAAGATACAAATGTTGTCAAAATCTATATCTCTATTTAAATAAATAAAGAAATTTTGGGTTTACAAAAAGTTGAGTAGAAACTAAAGAGAGCTCCCGTACATTAGCCCCTCAGTTCCACACATTCTTGATATTTTGCATTCACGAGGCACATTTGTTATAACTTATGAACCAATATTGATATATTTCAGTTTCAGTTCAGTTGCTCAGTTATGTTCAACTCTTTGCAACCCCATGGACGGCGGTGCGCCAGGCTTCCCTGTCCTTCACCGTCTCCCCGAGTTTGCTCAGATTCATGTCCGTTGACTCAGAGATGCAGAGATGCCATCCAACTGTCTTGTTCTCTGTCGTTCCCTTCTCATTCCATTGACTAAACACCGATTTGTGTACAGGGTTCACTCTCTGTATTGCGTAGTTCTGGGTTTGGGACAAATGCCTGATTTTATGTATCCACCATGACAGTTTCACACAGATTTTCGCTGCTCTAAAAATCCCCTGGACTTCACCTGTTAAGCTCTCCCCGCAACCTCCCAAACCCATGGCAACCACTGATCGTGTACTTTCTTAGCAGTTTTCTTTCTCCAGAATGTCACATAGTTAGAATTATAGGGCATGTAGCCTTTTTAAATCAGCTTCTTTCACTTAATCATATGCATTTAAGACACCTTCATGTCTTTTCATGGCTTGATAGCTCATTTCTTTTTAGTACTGAATAATTCCCATTGCCTGGCAGTATCTCAGTTTAATTATCAGTTCACCTACTGAAGGTCATCGTCGCTATTTCCAGGTTTGGGCAATTATAAATAAAGGTGCTAGAAACATCTGTGTGCAGAATTTTGAGCGGACATAAAATTTTAACTCCGTTGGGTAAATACCATGTGGCAAGATTGTTGGATCACGTGGTAGGACTAGTTTTGCTTTGTGAGAAAGTGCCAAAGCTTTATATTTTGAACATTTATTCAGCAATTTCAGTTATAATACCACTAGCATGGTTAATCATCAAAATGACTCCTGTGTTGCAAGTTACTCACTTCATCTTCTGATTAATGTTGTCGAGATTTATTATTGAAAAGAAATTTGAAGATCTTTAAACCTCTTAGCTTCCTGAGAGCAAATCTGCCTCCGGTGTCACCTCTAAGGCCTCCATGGCTTAGAGCATGCAGTAGGTGCTCAATTAATGTTCACTACACATCCAGAAACCACCTCACTGCACAAATGAAATCACAGAGGTCTAGAAAAGGAAAGCAAAGTGCTTCTGACCAAACATCATTTTACTCATATCAGAAATAATGCTCAAAGCTAAACATGGACCAACACTTTGAATGACCAAACTCTGGATCACTGTGCGTGCTAAGTTATTTCAGTCGTGTCCAACTCTTCGAGCCTGCCAGGCTCCTCTGCCCATGGGATTCTCTAGACAAGAATACTGGAGTGGGTTGCCATGCCCTCCTCCAGGAGATCTGCCCAATCTAAGGATCAGACACGCATCTCTAATGTCTCCTGCATTGGCAGGCAGATTCTTTTCCACTAGTGCAACCTGGGAAGCCCCCCAGATCACTAAATTCAAGTTAAAAAAAAGCTTCAGGACTCAGGGCTCCATATGTTCTGGGTTGTAATAAACGCTGTCTCCTCACAACCTCACCCACTACCACGTCTCCCAGAGACACCGAAAGTGTCGTGTTCACGTAGATAGAGTACATTGTGGCTACAAAGTCTCATAGCATCCAAAGGCAACAGCAGCCACAATAGTGACAACAGTAAAGACAGCCAAGACTTCTGGATTGTGTAAGTGAGGTCAGGCTTTTCATATGTATGGTTCCATTTCACCATCACAGCCACTCTCTGGCTAGGTACAATTAAATTAGTGACAAGTTAGAGATAAGAAGACTGAGGCTCAAGGAGGCTGAGTAGCTTGCTCAAGGCTCCACAGCTCTTAGTGGAAAACCAGATGGGCATCTATCCAGGCTTGAGTCTACTCAGTCTACCACAGCACACTTAAGATTTAGAATCAGATGGACCTGGGTTGGGATTTGGGAACTACCATTTTGCCAGCCATGTGATCTTGACCTTGAGATTTCTAACTGCAATGAGTTCATCTGTAAAATGCAAATAGTAATAGTTACCTTGGCGAAGGCTTTCTGTCATCTCCTCAGTAGCCATTGCTTCTGCACTGCACAGAAACTTTGTTCAGGTAGGAGGAAGGAGGCCCTGGACCTCTGGGAAGAAAAGCCCTGATAGTAGCCTTATCAGATGAATCAAGATTGGCTTAAGACAGATATATATGGTAATGGCAGATATGTTATGCAGTTTTGTTAGGGGCAGCATGTTAGGGAGACCAAACCCCTCCCACCTGCACTAGGAGAGCTCATTCTTATCTTTTCTTTCTGCCTGGATCTTGGGCACAATATCTGGAGGGGTAGCAGCCATCTTGCAGCCATGAGGTGACAAGCTGAGAGACTGAAACGATGGAGCAGAAAAAATAGAATCTGGATCTTAGGTTGCCTTGTGAAAATGGTTCCAACAGTCCAAGAAATAGGACTCCTTTCAGGTTTGGTTATTGAAGTAATTCTTGGTTGTTTATGCCTCTGTAAGGGCTTCCCTAGTGGCTCAGACAGTAAAGAATATGCCTGCAATGCAGGAGAGCTGGGTTTGATCTCTGGGTCAGGAAAATCCCCTGGAGAAAGGATGGACACCCACTGCAATATTCTTGCCTGGAGAATTCCATGGACAGAGGAGCCTGGAGGGCTACCATCCATGGGGTCACAAAGATTCGGAGACAACCGAATGACTGAGCCCGTGTACCACATGCATGCTATTCTAAGGGGAACTGTTTTTTATTTGCAGCTGAAAGCAGTTCTAATAGACACACAGATTGCCACCAGAGCACAGTAATAGGAAGCTTCAATATGGTGCTCAAAAGCCCAAATTCTAGAGTCAGAGTTTTTGAATTTTGACCTAAGCTCTACCACTAACAAGCTGCATGGCCTAGGTAAGTCACACAGCTTCTCTGAGACTTGCTGTCCTTGTCTCTAAAATGTTCTTTAAATGTGTGTTGAGTATTATGGAGGATAATTGTTCTGTGTACCTTGTACTATTGTTAGGAGCATTAAATGTCTCAATGTTTTATAAAATGGTTAGAACATTGCCCAACACATAGTAAGTGGCTACATACATGTTTGTCAAAAAAAATTTTTTTTCAGAGGAAAGTACCCACTATCATCGTCTTGGGTTTGCACCTTGATCTCACCATCAGGTCACTTGTGTTGAAGCAGAACACTGACTGTGTTGCCATTGAGGCTCATGGAAATGCCCCTAAAGACAGCCTCAAATCAGCAACAGTAGTGGTTTATTTTTGACAGTAAATGCTCCTCAGAGAACACTGACTGGTAACAAAGGCGGGGCTGTGACTACCAAGTCGTGTCATGAAGTGAAAGACCAAAATACCCAGACTCGCCCATGCAAATGGGGGTGGGTCTCCCCTGGCGGCCCTTCTAGAAGACTCTAGACTTTTTTGAACTTGTCTTTGAAAGGGTCTTTCCAGCCAGTGGCTTGTTCTTTTGCATCTTCTCACATCTTTCTTGCCAGTGGTTGGGAGGGTGGGGATGGCAGGAAGGGGTGATGCCAGTCGTGCAGACCCTTCTGTGTCCCGAGGGACAAGCCCTCCTGGCCTCCATGGAAGGGGGCAGGCTTCACCTGCAGCTTTCTCACTTTCTATGACCCACATAGCCACCTTCTGTAGAGACCAGGTTTGAATTCGGGCGATGACAAAGTATTTTGGGAATCAAGCTCATGAGGGTTGAGAATCAACTTGGGTAGCTGTGTCCATGACCAGGTTCTGTGGACTCTGCCTTCAGACTGTGTACACATATCACTCCTCCACTTCCTGTCAATGACAGTCCAGACCAAGCCACCTCCACATTGTGCCTGGATCACTGCAGGAGCCTGCCTCCTACCTGGCCTTCCTGTTTCTACCCTACCTGCCCCACCTTCTCCCACAACAGCCAGCGGGATTCTTTAGAAAGGGTAAACCAGGATTTCCCTGATGGTCCAATGATTAAGACATTATCTTCCAATACAGGAGGCATGGGTTCAATCCCTGGTAGAGGGACATATACCTGGTGTTGCAGGTATATGGGCAATATATATGTATATATATATATGAGGGTTAAAGGCACTCACCTGCTCAAAAATTTCCAGTGGAGTCTTATTTTCTTAGAATGAAATTTGAAGTTTGTAATATGCCTCTCAGCACCCTCTTACTCACCCTCCTCTCTTGCTCACTTTCCCTCTTGCTCACCCTCCTCTCCTTGTAAGCTGGCCTCAGGGCCTTGACTCTGCAGGGGTCCTTTCCTGGAATTCTTTTTGTCAGTATTTCCTGCCTGCCTCATTTCCTCCTTTCGTTCAGGTGTCTGCTCACAAGTCAGTCTCATCCTGAGGCCTTCTCTGACCACCCCTGTGACATAGCTTCCCCCGCTCCTCATTTTCTGTTCTCGTCCATAATTCTTAGGATTCACTGATTTCATTACAGGTCTGGTGACTTTTTATTTATTGTATTTATTTTTATTTACTAATTTTATTTATTCATTTATTTATTTATTAACTTTTTTTTGGCCACACCACATGGCATGCAGGGTCTTAGTTCCCTGATCAGGGAACTAAGCACTCAGCACTCTTGGAATGGAAGCATGAAACCTTATTTTCCCTGGAAACCACTTTTTTGTGAAGTCCCTGGTAGCTTTCTGTGTCCCGAGGACAAGCCCTCCTGGCCTCCATGGAAGGGGGCAGGCTTCACCTGCAGCTTTCTCACTTTCTATGACCCACATAGCCACCTTCTGTAGAGACCAGGTTTGAATTCGGGCGATGACAAAGTATTTTGGGAATCAAGCTCATGAGGGTTGAGAATCAACTTGGGTAGCTGTGTCCATGACCAGGTTCTGTGGACTCTGCCTTCAGACTGTGTACACATATCACTCCTCCACTTCCTGTCAATGACAGTCCAGACCAAGCCACCTCCACATTGTGCCTGGATCACTGCAGGAGCCTGCCTCCTACCTGGCCTTCCTGTTTCTACCCTACCTGCCCCACCTTCTCCCACAACAGCCAGCGGGATTCTTTAGAAAGGGTAAACCAGGATTTCCCTGATGGTCCAATGATTAAGACATTATCTTCCAATACAGGAGGCATGGGTTCAATCCCTGGTAGAGGGACATATACCTGGTGTTGCAGGTATATGGGCAATATATATGTATATATATATATGAGGGTTAAAGGCACTCACCTGCTCAAAAATTTCCAGTGGAGTCTTATCTCTCTTAGAATGAAATTTGAAGTTTGTAATATGCCTCTCAGCACCCTCTTACTCACCCTCCTCTCTTGCTCACTTTCCCTCTTGCTCACCCTCCTCTCCTTGTAAGCTGGCCTCAGGGCCTTGACTCTGCAGGGGTCCTTTCCTGGAATTCTTTTTGTCAGTATTTCCTGCCTGCCTCATTTCCTCCTTTCGTTCAGGTGTCTGCTCACAAGTCAGTCTCATCCTGAGGCCTTCTCTGACCACCCCTGTGACATAGCTTCCCCCGCTCCTCATTTTCTGTTCTCGTCCATAATTCTTAGGATTCACTGATTTCATTACAGGTCTGGTGACTTTTTATTTATTGTATTTATTTTTATTTACTAATTTTATTTATTCATTTATTTATTTATTAACTTTTTTTTGGCCACACCACATGGCATGCAGGGTCTTAGTTCCCTGATCAGGGAACTAAGCACTCAGCACTCTTGGAATGGAAGCATGAAACCTTATCCATGGACCACTGGGGAAGTCCCCTGGTGACTTTTCACATCGCCCATCCGAATATCAGCCCTGTAAGGAAAGAGACACTGTTTTGTCCTTTCAAGTGTCCACAGAACTCAGAACATTCCATAGCCGATGTTCAGTAAATACAAAGTTGGGCTTCCCTGGTGGCTCAGATGGTAAAGAATCTGCCTGTGATGTGGGAGACCTGGGTTCAATCCCTGGGTTGGGGAGATCCTCTGGAGAAGGGAAAGGCTACCCACTCCAGTGTCCTTTTGCCTGGAGAATGCTATGGCTTGGCCATGGATCGCAAAGAGTCAGACACGACCGAGTGACTTGACTTTGACTTTCAGATACTAAGTTAGATAACATAGTGTGTGTCTGGTTAGTGATAAAAAAAAAATTTGAAACCTGATGTCTCTGTGATCCTGCCACATTAACCCTTTTACTTCCCAGAAACCTCAGGATACATTCTGAACAGCAGAAGCAATACTCGACTGGTGTTTTGAACAATCCAGAGAGAAGACTTTGATTTAAAATCATCTTCATTTAGTTCTTTTTCTTCCTCTGCACCTGAGTACCAGACAAGCAATCCCACTCGTGGCATCTTTGAATCAGTCAGACCAGGGTTCTCATCTGTGATCGTTTGAAAACAAAATGGCCCCCATTCCTTGACACTCTCCCCATGGAAAGATGGAATTTATGCCGTTTCCTTGAGTCTTGATGATCAAGCAGCAACGGTCAGGGAGCATCCTCTGGTCTCACTGGACACTCAGTCTGGAGAATCACGGAAGCTGCCTTGCTGAAGACACTGCCTGTAGGTGCTCTGGTCTGTGATCTCAGCCAAGCTTCAAGCCAGCACCCCAGGGCTGCCCTATAGACACGCCAGCTGTCGTTCTGGATGACCACCTGCACTTTCAAATGACCACAGTCTGATATCAGGCTACAAAGGCATGGGAAACCCCAGTGAGAACCACCTGACCTAGGCCTTCCCGGATTCCTGATCAAAAGTACACGAATAACTAAAACGCTTGTTGGTTTACAAGACTGCATTTTGCAGTCATTTGTACTCAGCAATAGGTATTAGAAGTTCACACTTTTTCCTGCATACTAGGCAATCATAAGTGAAATTGCATTGGCAGGTGTATTCTTTGACCACCCAGCCACTAGGGGAACCCAAATAAACTACTAGATGCCGTTGCCTGTAGGGCACATACCATTTTTGGAGATGTTCAAATTGGAAAAGATGTATATTTTAGGACCTTTGATTTAAAGAGTGAATGACACAAACACCTAGTTAAGCCTAGACCCAAAAGAAGAACCCCTGCCCCAAATTTGAGGTTTTGAGGACCGAGATGAAAGCTTAAAGTCAACGTACCTTGGTATGGACGTTTCTAATTGGTCGAGTCATCCTCTACACTAGAGCACAACAGGAAACAGAGATCGCTGTGGTCCAGGCAGAAAGTGCCTTCCTTGGGCAAACCTGTCTAATGGTTACAGTTTAAACAACATTACATCACAGTTACTTAGCAGAAGTGTCCCAGAAACCTCAGGATACATTCTGAACAGCAGAAGCAATACTCGACTGGTGTTTTGAACAATCCAGAGAGAAGACTTTGATTTAAAATCATCTTCATTTAGTTCTTTTCTTCCTCTGCACCTGAGTACCAGACAAGCAATCCCACTCGTGGCATCTTTGAATCAGTCAGACCAGGGTTCTCATCTGTGATCGTTTGAAAACAAAATGGCCCCCATTCCTTGACACTCTCCCCATGGAAAGATGGAATTTATGCCGTTTCCTTGAGTCTTGATGATCAAGCAGCAACGGTCAGGGAGCATCCTCTGGTCTCACTGGACACTCAGTCTGGAGAATCACGGAAGCTGCCTTGCTGAAGACACTGCCTGTAGGTGCTCTGGTCTGTGATCTCAGCCAAGCTTCAAGCCAGCACCCCAGGGCTGCCCTATAGACACGCCAGCTGTCGTTCTGGATGACCACCTGCACTTTCAAATGACCACAGTCTGATATCAGGCTACAAAGGCATGGGAAACCCCAGTGAGAACCACCTGACCTAGGCCTTCCCGGATTCCTGATCAAAAGTACACGAATAACTAAAACGCTTGTTGGTTTACAAGACTGCATTTTGCAGTCATTTGTACTCAGCAATAGGTATTAGAAGTTCACACTTTTTCCTGCATACTAGGCAATCATAAGTGAAATTGCATTGGCAGGTGTATTCTTTGACCACCCAGCCACTAGGGGAACCCAAATAAACTACTAGATGCCGTTGCCTGTAGGGCACATACCATTTTTGGAGATGTTCAAATTGGAAAAGATGTATATTTTAGGACCTTTGATTTAAAGAGTGAATGACACAAACACCTAGTTAAGCCTAGACCCAAAAGAAGAACCCCTGCCCCAAATTTGAGGTTTTGAGGACCGAGATGAAAGCTTAAAGTCAACGTACCTTGGTATGGACGTTTCTAATTGGTCGAGTCATCCTCTACACTAGAGCACAACAGGAAACAGAGATCGCTGTGGTCCAGGCAGAAAGTGCCTTCCTTGGGCAAACCTGTCTAATGGTTACAGTTTAAACAACATTACATCACAGTTACTTAGCAGAAGTGTCTATTGCAAGAGAAATGAAGTCAGATCCCTAAATCAGGCTGTGAGCAGACAAATTCTTTTCAGTGGAAACTCATCTGTGGTAGTGGTGATAGACCCGGCCTCGTTTCCCTTTGACTTTGGAGTCTCTTCTCTTTTCAGACTTGAAGTGAAAGTGTAACCGCTCAGTCACGTTTGACTCTTTGTGGCCCTATGGACCGTAGCCCGCCAGGCTCCTCTGTCCATGAAGTTCTCCAGGCAAGAATACAGAAGAGGGTTTCCGTGCCCTTGTTCATGGGGATCTTCCTGACTCAAAGACTGAACCCGGGTCTCCTACACAGAATGCAGATTCTTGACCAACTGAGATACCAGGAAAGCTCTTAGGACCTGAAGCAGGAGTTTCTTAGACGTCAGCCAGTGAGCAGAAGAGGTCAGAGCAGGAAGACAGAGGAGACCCCGGCCACGTCAACTAGAGCAGAAATGCAAGAAACATCAGCGTGCCATTAGGCACCGGGAGCCCCGTGGAGTCAGTACAGCTGCCCAGCATTGGTGTACCCGTCCTCATTTGAAAGGTGAGCCCCCTTCAGGACAAGAGTGGTTAAGTCTCTGCCTCAGAGTCACACAGCTTCATTATGCCCACTTAGTCCATCAGACACAGTCTGTGCTCTTATCCACAGGGCTGCACGGATCAGAATGTTTGCAGAGACATGTAAATGAGTTCAAAGGAGACTCCAGGAAACTCAGATCTGTCCGCACAGCTGTCTTTCCAGACTTACCTAAACGGGGAATTCCTTTCTTTTTTTTTTTTTTTTTTTTTTTAAATTTTGGCCTCTTTTATTGTTTATTTATCTATATTCGTCCATCTTTATTCTTTGGCTTGTGCGAGCCTCCCATTGCAGTGGCCTCCCTCATTGCGGTGCACCGGCTCTGGGCACAGGTGCTCCAGACTGCTGGCTCGTAGTTGGACACACCAGTCCAGTTGCTCTGCAGCACGCAGGATCTTCCCGGGTCGGGGATCGAACTGGTGCCTCCTGCACTGCAGAGGCAGACTCTTTACCCACTGGACCACCAGGGAGGCCAGGGAATTCCTTTTAACACCTACCTTGCCTTCCCCAATGTGAATTTTCCACCCATAAGGCTCTTCATATCTCCTCCTTTTCCTGTGAAAATCAAAGTATCTTCAGGGTCCAGCTCTAATGGGACATTGGAACACTTGTTCCTCCAGGGAGATTCCTGGCTGCCCTTGGATCCCAGTGTATTGTCCCTGGGACAAGCTTGGCAGCCCTCCAGGTGTTGGTGGCTTTTATCGGTCTTTTAAAGGGGAAGTTTCTTGAGGCTCTAGAGTTAGACTGAGTTTGAATTCCACTTCTGTAACTTATGGTGTGTGTCCTTGGGCACGTTTCTTGGCCTTTCTGGACTTTAAGGTTCTTAAAACTATGAAATGGGAATAACCTGAGTATCTGCTTTCTAGGATTGTCCTCAAAATGAAGTGTGCTTGGTTAGGTTGCATGGTAAGGGCTGGGCCTTGCATGCTATTATACAGAGGCACTTGGGAAGTATCCTTGTACGTTCATTCACTTAGTCCTCACAACCAGCTCGGCAGATGCTTTTACATTTTTTTTTTTTTTTAAATTTTGGCCTCTTTTTTTTATTATTGGCTTTTTATTTATTTATTTTCATCCATCACTACTCCCTGGCCTATGTGGGCCTCCCATTGCAGTGGCCTCTCTCATTGCAGAGCTCTGGCTCTGGGCGCATGCGCTCCAGAGCACTGGCTCGTCATTGGTCACACCGGTCCAGCTGCTCCCCTGCACGTGGGATCTTCCCGGACCAGGGATCGAACTGGTGCCCCTGCAAGGCACCACTGGACCTTTACCCACTGGACCACCAGGGAAGCCTGTGCTTTTACATTTTACAGATGAGGAAACTGAAGTGAAGTCATTTGCTCACAGCCTCACAGCTGGAATACAAAACTGGGCTTTATCCTTATCTTTTTGAACTCCCCTGTCTCTATAGAATTCCACTGGAAACCTTCCATGGAATGAGTTCCGAGGAGGTTAGTGAGCAACCTCTGCAGGCGTGCTGTAATTGAGGTCGTAATTTTCTACTCATTTTCGTCTAGGTGATATTTATCTTGATTTGTAGAAAAATGGGTGCTGCGGCCAGCTTTGCTCTGGTAGAACTCTGTTCATTTGTGCCAACAAGAGGTACCTCCGCCTTCTAGGTCCTGGGTGATGGATTGTTAGCACTACCATTGCCCATTTATATTATGAGCCAAATCCATGGATCAGATGATCAGCCTTGAAAGGCTCAAGTAGGACTTCCCTGGTGGTACAGTGGATAAGGATCTTCCTGCCAGTGCAGGGGACCCAGGCTCGATCTCTGGTCCAGGAAGATTCCACATGTGGCAGAGAAACTAATCGTGGCCGCCACAACTCCTGAAGCACTTGTGCCTAGAGCCTGTGCACCCAAACAAGAGAAGCCACTGCAACGAGAAGTCTTCGAACTGCAGCAAAGAGAAGCTCCGCTCGTGCAACTAGGGAAAGTCCATGCGAAAAAAAGCAATGAAGGGGCTTCCCTGGTAGCTGAGTGGTGAAGAGTTCGCCTGCCAATGCAGGAGACATGGGTTCAATCCCTGATCCGAGAAGAACCCATATGCTGCGGAGCAACTAAGCCCATGAGCCACAACTACTGAGCCCATGCTCTGGAGTCTCGGAGCCGTGACTATGGAGCCCATGTGTCGCAACTACTGAAGCCCATGTGCCCTAGAGCCCGAGTTCCACAAGAGAAGTCACTGACACAAGAAGCCTGCTCACCTCAACTAGAGAGTGACCCCCACTCCCTGCAACTAGAGAAGAGCCTGTGGCAGCAGTGAAAACCCAGAACAGCCAAAAATAAATAAATAAATAAAAAGTTTTAAAAAGCAATAAAGATGCAGTGCAGCCAAAAATAATTTCTTTTTATTTATTTATTTTAAAAGCTCAAGTAAACCCTTTAGGAAATCCCAGTCCAAACAATGTCAGGCCCACAGTCAGACTTACCCTGAATGTCTTGTGGAGTTTCTTCTGGTGAACCATGTTGCTGATCTCATGGAAACCCTCTTAAATGACAGATTAAGAAAAACAAGCATTTCTGGTCATCTGCTTCACTTCTTAGGCATTAGTTAAACTCCCTTGACAAAAATGAATTAGAGGGCTTCCCCTGGTGATCCAGTGGGTAAGGACACCGCCTTGCAGTGCAAGGGGCGCCGGTTCCATCCCTGGCCTGGGAAGATCCCACGTGCCGCGGAGCGGCTGGACAGATGTGTCCAATCACCGAGCCGGAGCTCTGGAGCGCATGCGCCCAGAGCCGGCGCTCTGCGACAACAGAGGCCACCACGATGGGAGGCCCACAGGAGCCAAAGAACAAAGACGGATGAAAATAGAGAAATGAAAGACCAATAGAAGTGACCCGTCCGCTCCCCTCCCTCCCCACCCCACCCCCCAGAAGATAAATAAATAAAATAAATGCTAAAAAACAAACAAGAAACTGAATTAGAGTCCATTTGCCGGAGAACATCCTGAGGAAACAGAGCAAAAGCCATTGCCAAGTCAAGCTCTTGCCCCACACCTGGGCAGCCCCTGGAGGAGGCTGGGGTTCCTAAGAGTGGAGAGTGGAGAGCGGCCCCATTTGGGGAGCAGGGTGGAGAGCTTCCTGTCTCATTGTAGACCACGTGAAAGTTGAGGGGCTCCAAGGGGACCCCAGATTCACACATGGTCCCAGATCACTGCACAGACGGGGCAGCGAGTACACGGTGCGGTGCAGCCACGGCCTTGGCTGGCAGTCAGCCTTCTCTGCAGCAAGTGCAGAAGGACAGAGCCATGATGGAGAAAGACACGGGGCAGAAATGCTTGAGGACCTACTCTGTCCAGCATAGAGAGAGCTCTTTCAAATACTTAGGGATTTTCTCCATATCTACTCTTGCTAACTTATCATTTTTTCCTGCTGTCTTCAGAGAGGTTCTGTATCATTTCAGTTCTTTGAAATGTGCCGAGACTTATTTTATGGCTCAGCATAGGGTCTGCCTTAAGGAACATTGTACGTGCCCTTGAATGCTACTCTCCAGGTTTGGGGTGGAGTGGTCCCTGGATGGTAATTGTGCAAGACCTGTTTCTCTGACGGATAGAGAAAAGTCTTCATTCTGTGTGGTGCTCGGAGGAGGGAGAGAGGGAGATTGTCTGTGTGGGTGAGAGGACCATCTGCTTCACTTCTTAGGCATTAGTTAAACTCCCTTGACAAAAATGAATTAGAGGGCTTCCCCTGGTGGTCCAGTGGGTAAGGACACTGCCTTG
This sequence comes from Tragulus kanchil, assembly GCA_022376925.1. NCBI lineage: Eukaryota > Metazoa > Chordata > Mammalia > Artiodactyla > Tragulidae > Tragulus > Tragulus kanchil. The sequence goes on along the minus strand of JAIOJX010000002.1, from coordinate 12,965,916 downwards.
CAGTGCAAGGGGCGCCGGTTCGAGCCTTGGCCTGGGAAGATCCCACGTGCTGCGGAGCGGCTGGACAGATGTGTCCAATCACCGAGCCGGAGCTCTGGAGCGCATGCGTCCAGAGCTAGCGCTCTGTGACAACAGAGGCCACCGCGATGGGAGGCCCACAGGAGCCAAAGAACAAACAGAGAAATGAAAGACCAATAGAAGTGGCCCGCCCGCTCCCCTCCCTCCCCAACCCGACCCCCCAGAAGATAAATAAATAAAATAAATGCTAAAAAACAAACAAGAAACTGAATTAGAGTCCATTTGCCGGAGAACATCCTGAGGAAACAGAGCAAAAGCCATTGCCAAGTCAAGCTCTTGCCCCACACCTGGGCAGCCCCTGGAGGAGGCTGGGGTTCCTAAGAGTGGAGAGTGGAGAGCGGCCCCATTTGGGGAGCAGGGTGGAGAGCTTCCTGTCTCATTGTAGACCACGTGAAAGTTGAGGGGCTCCAAGGGGACCCCAGATTCACACATGGTCCCAGATCACTGCACAGACGGGGCAGCGAGTACACGGTGCGGTGCAGCCACGGCCTTGGCTGGCAGTCAGCCTTCTCTGCAGCAAGTGCAGAAGGACAGAGCCATGATGGAGAAAGACACGGGGCAGAAATGCTTGAGGACCTACTCTGTCCAGCATAGAGAGAGCTCTTTCAAATACTTAGGGATTTTCTCCATATCTACTCTTGCTAACTTATCATTTTTTCCTGCTGTCTTCAGAGAGGTTCTGTATCATTTCAGTTCTTTGAAATGTGCCGAGACTTATTTTATGGCTCAGCATAGGGTCTGCCTTAAGGAACATTGTACGTGCCCTTGAATGCGTACTCTCCAGGTTTGGGGTGGAGTGGTCCCTGGATGGTAATTGTGCAAGACCTGTTTCTCTGACGGATAGAGAAAAGTCTTCATTCTGTGTGGTGCTCGGAGGAGGGGAGAGAGGGACCGATTGTCTGTGTGGGTGAGAGGACGCAGCCAACCTCTGACCCCGGTTCGGTCCCTATGCCAAAAGGCCATGACTTTAAACAGATCTCTGAGGCCAAGAGAAAACGTCTAGGAATTTGCTGGAGGGAATGGAAATTTCCCCATGGGCTCCAGAAGAGAAGCTGCATGCGGTAACCCTCGCTCTCCCTACCTGCCCTCGCTTGCGTTCAGCAAATACTGATCAGAGACTCACTCTTCCTAATAGCAGATCTGGGTGCTGAAATGATTTCAGCCAGGCTCCCAATCCTCCCCAAATTTTCAGACTGTGAGGAATAGGTGCAATGATGCTTAGGCGGGCAAGGGCATCATGGGAAAAGGGTGTACATATCAGGCTAGAATCAATCTTGCTTTGCTTCTCTCTCCTCTCGGGTATGCACATCAGCAGGCAAAATCAGGGGGGTTTCCACCCCAGAAGCTGAAAGATGGGGTAACCTGGTGCTATCTGGAAACCAATTAGATACCTTCAGGGAATAATTTCTTGAAACACAAGGAATGCATGCATTCCTAGGGTCTGGTCATTCCAGGTTCAGAGAGCTTTGGATTTTTTTTTTTTTTTAAGCCATGGATCATTTTGACAAACTGAGGAAGCTACAGAAGCCTTTTCAGAACAACACTTTCAAAATACATACAATAGAACACTCAGAATACAAAGGAAAGCAATTATGTTGAAACACAGTTGGATGTAAGGCCCTCCCTGCCCCTCCCTGGGAGAGGGGACCTGGAGTTTAGGAGTGAGATGCAGGAGACTGGGCTGACAAGTAAACAGAGTTTCTCCTGAGGTTGGTAATTCTCTGTTTATGGAATTGATGACCTCTGAGGCAGGCAGGATGGGGTGGTTTTGCTTTCAAATTATGTTTGGGCAACTCCATGGAAGATCGTCTTCACCTGCTTTCGGTGAGTTCAAGGTTTCTATTTCTTTTCACTCCAGACAGTGTGCCTACATGTCTAGAAATCAGTAAGACTGGCTGAGCTGAATTTTCTACCTTTTACTTTTCCTTGGTGGTTCCCTCAGTGGGGGGAGGGTCATGAGCTGGCTCTGAGCGGGTGGGTAGGGATAAAGGCCCTTTGATGGGGAGGGAGGAAGGCCTGGGGTTGTGTGATCGATCAGAGGACATGTTTTGGGGGTAGCCTTAGGGGTCACTGGATGTGACTCTAGCTGGGAGTTCTCTAAACAGAGAGTACAGCCCAGGGGAGTGGGGTGACTCTTTTTGATTTATTTGATTTCATTTTGGGTGGGGGTGCCTCCTGAAGGGAGCTGAAGAGAAGCCTGAGGTTCAAAGAGGACCCCTGCTGTACTCCGGGAGGTGGCAGCGCCTGTGTGCCCCAGGAGCCCACACACCAGTTAGGAGGGAGTGGCTGGAAGCCACTTTGGTTGTGTGTCCCTCATCCTCACCAGCACCCTAGGAACCGGGGATCCGCACTTCATCCACAACAGACGCTGAGCCTAGTCACCCAGCTGCAGCTAGATACAATAGAGCTAAGAGCTGATTCCTCAGGGTCCCAGGATGTGAGATCTTTGTTTCCTTTGCCCCATGCCCAGCTGCCCCTCTTCAGCACAGAGGCCAAGGGTGCGCCCCCCGGAATCAGGTTGCCTGGGGTCAGCTCCATGGTGGGCTAGCTCCAGAATCCAAAGAAAGTCCTTGACCCTCAGGCTCCTCATCCGTAAAATGGGATGACTTTAGCCACTTTGTTTATGGACTTCTCTTCTAACACTGTGCCAAGCTGCAAAATTCATACAATAGAACACTCAGAATACAAAGGAAAGCAATTATGTTGAAACACAGTTGGATGTAAGGCCCTCCCTGCCCCTCCCTGGGAGAGGGGACCTGGAGTTTAGGAGTGAGATGCAGGAGACTGGGCTGACAAGTAAACAGAGTTTCTCCTGAGGTTGGTAATTCTCTGTTTATGGAATTGATGACCTCTGAGGCAGGCAGGATGGGGTGGTTTTGCTTTCAAATTATGTTTGGGCAACTCCATGGAAGATCGTCTTCACCTGCTTTCGGTGAGTTCAAGGTTTCTATTTCTTTTCACTCCAGACAGTGTGCCTACATGTCTAGAAATCAGTAAGACTGGCTGAGCTGAATTTTCTACCTTTTACTTTTCCTTGGTGGTTCCCTCAGTGGGGGGAGGGTCATGAGCTGGCTCTGAGCGGGTGGGTAGGGATAAAGGCCCTTTGATGGGGAGGGAGGAAGGCCTGGGGTTGTGTGATCGATCAGAGGACATGTTTTGGGGGTAGCCTTAGGGGTCACTGGATGTGACTCTAGCTGGGAGTTCTCTAAACAGAGAGTACAGCCCAGGGGAGTGGGGTGACTCTTTTTGATTTATTTGATTTCATTTTGGGTGGGGGTGCCTCCTGAAGGGAGCTGAAGAGAAGCCTGAGGTTCAAAGAGGACCCCTGCTGTACTCCGGGAGGTGGCAGCGCCTGTGTGCCCCAGGAGCCCACACACCAGTTAGGAGGGAGTGGCTGGAAGCCACTTTGGTTGTGTGTCCCTCATCCTCACCAGCACCCTAGGAACCGGGGATCCGCACTTCATCCACAACAGACGCTGAGCCTAGTCACCCAGCTGCAGCTAGATACAATAGAGCTAAGAGCTGATTCCTCAGGGTCCCAGGATGTGAGATCTTTGTTTCCTTTGCCCCATGCCCAGCTGCCCCTCTTCAGCACAGAGGCCAAGGGTGCGCCCCCCGGAATCAGGTTGCCTGGGGTCAGCTCCATGGTGGGCTAGCTCCAGAATCCAAAGAAAGTCCTTGACCCTCAGGCTCCTCATCCGTAAAATGGGATGACTTTAGCCACTTTGTTTATGGACTTCTCTTCTAACACTTTTTTTTTTCGGCCATGCCAAGCTGCATGTAGGATCTTAGTTCCCTGACCAAGGATGAAACCCCTGCCCCTTACAGTAAAAGCACCGAGTCCTAACCACTGGACCACCAAGGAAGTCCCTGGACTTCTCTTGACGATATAAGAGATGGTGTGTGCACTGTTTCTGAGGCCCCATGCCTGATACACAGGTGCCCCATAAATGCTGGCACGTGATTGTCAACCCAGCAGGACAGGGAGGCTGTTAGGGGTCCCTGGTATGTGATTCGTCCTCTGTTTACCCCTCCGGCTGTCCCAACGGGCAGGCGTTCACGAGCTTGTGTTTTTGGTACGAAGGTTGCCCTCGTGTTCTGGAGTGACCCGGCTGGGCTGAGACGATTATACAGCTCTACACGCCAGGCCAAGTTCAGCGCTCGCTCCGGCAGGCTGCTGAGCCAGGGCCGCTTGGAGAGAGCCACTACCCTTTAGCCTGCTCTCTTGCTCTGGAAAAGCCTGACGTTTACTCAGAATCCTCTTCCGTCCCCACGTCACGCAGCAGGCTGCTTCACTGTCTCTTCTCATGCATGCATCCTGTCTTCTCACCTGGGGAGAGAACAGGGATGCCGATGTTTCCCAGATGGATGTTTTCTCCTTCATCTCATTCTCTCTCCTACTAACTCTGTCCCCTGGGGTGCATTTCAGATACTAGAGGAGTATCGTGAAGACATGGAGGTGCTGAAGGACAAAGGCTGTAGCATCAGAGAGCCAGGGTTTCATCCTAGCTGTGGACCCGGCACAGCAGGCAGCGACTGCTCTGCTCCTAAGGTTCTTCGGTGGCATAACATGTAATATTCCATATATAAGATACCTAATAGCTTCTCACCAGGTTATAAAGAAAAACAGTTAAATAGGATAACCCATGGAAATATACCCTAAGCACTCAATGCTAACCATTCTTTGTTTTCCTGTTGTTCAGTTGCTCAGTTGTATGCGACTTTTTGCTACCCCATGAACAGCAGCACGCCAGGCTTCCCTCTTCTTCCCTATCTCCCAAAGTTTGCTCAAACTCATGTCTATGGAGTCGGTGATCCCATCCAACCATCTCATCCTCTGTTGCCCCCTTCTCTTGTTGCCTTCAATCTTTCCCAGCATCCGGTCTTTCCCAAGGTGACTGCTCTTCACATCAGGTGGCCAAAGTACTGGAAATTCAGCATCGGCATCAGTCCTTTCAGGGAATATTCAGGTTGATTTCCTTTAGGATTGACTGGTTTCATCTCAACATAACGATCATTATTCACAGTCACAGCAACAACTTAGCATGGATTTTCAGTCAAGACTTTGTGACCCCAGGTGCTCAATTTCACAACCTCAAGCAGGGTTGCTGATGGCCGCCCTGGTGTGAGGATCAGGGTATACGAGGGAGTGAAAAGGCTGGGCTTTCCCAGGCTCAAGAACTGAAGAGAGCTCCTTTCCTCTCTGTGCACTTGGTGCCTGAGCTTAAACCTGGAGATCGCATCTACCTCTATTTTCACCATCTCCCCTGTCTAAGTAGGAAGGTGGGCTCAGCAAACCCTACCCTCAGCATGGGATGGTACAGCAAGCTCTCCGGCTAAGAAGGTCCAGCTGGCAGTCTGCCCCTCTGTGGTGTGGAAGTTTCTCCCCTAACCGCTTTCATCCCCTTCTAGCACCTTTTAAAGCCCGTCGCACTCTAACCTAGGGCACTGGACTTTGGAGCGTCACATTCGCGACACGGCCCCCAGGAACCTCCAGCTCCCTGAAGCTCACATCCTGCCCGAGGCAGGAGTCTCAGGTCTTCCTCTGGCCAGCCCAGTCCACCTCCCCAGGGTCTTTTGCAACTTCTGCACAGCCTCATAACCCCCTTGCTCTCCATACAGCATTCCATCTGGCACCTTGTTCTTTCTGCTCCTTGTAGCCCAGGGCGCTCCATCTCCGATGGCTGAAAGGCCGCTCGGTCCACTTCCGTCCTCCCTTGAGCTTTTCCGTCGGCCCTCGCTGGAACACTATGAATACTTTTTGACTTTAAAATCTCCCTCTCGTTTTCTACCTTTTTGAATTGGGAACCATCTCACCCTTCTTGCCATTTGCTACCCCAGAACAGCAGCACGCCAGGCTTCCCTCTTCTTCCCTATCTCCCAAAGTTTGCTCAAACTCATGTCTATGGAGTCGGTGATCCCATCCAACCATCTCATCCTCTGTTGCCCCCTTCTCTTGTTGCCTTCAATCTTTCCCAGCATCCGGTCTTTCCCAAGGTGACTGCTCTTCACATCAGGTGGCCAAAGTACTGGAAATTCAGCATCGGCATCAGTCCTTTCAGGGAATATTCAGGTTGATTTCCTTTAGGATTGACTGGTTTCATCTCAACATAACGATCATTATTCACAGTCACAGCAACAACTTAGCATGGATTTTCAGTCAAGACTTTGTGACCCCAGGTGCTCAATTTCACAACCTCAAGCAGGGTTGCTGATGGCCGCCCTGGTGTGAGGATCAGGGTATACGAGGGAGTGAAAAGGCTGGGCTTTCCCAGGCTCAAGAACTGAAGAGAGCTCCTTTCCTCTCTGTGCACTTGGTGCCTGAGCTTAAACCTGGAGATCGCATCTACCTCTATTTTCACCATCTCCCCTGTCTAAGTAGGAAGGTGGGCTCAGCAAACCCTACCCTCAGCATGGGATGGTACAGCAAGCTCTCCGGCTAAGAAGGTCCAGCTGGCAGTCTGCCCCTCTGTGGTGTGGAAGTTTCTCCCCTAACCGCTTTCATCCCCTTCTAGCACCTTTTAAAGCCCGTCGCACTCCTAACCTAGGGCACTGGACTTTGGAGCGTCACATTCGCGCACACGGCCCCCAGGAACCTCCAGCTCCCTGAAGCTCACATCCTGCCCGAGGCAGGAGTCTCAGGTCTTCCTCTGGCCAGCCCAGTCCACCTCCCCAGGGTCTTTTGCAACTTCTGCACAGCCTCATAACCCCCTTGCTCTCCATACAGCATTCCATCTGGCACCTTGTTCTTTCTGCTCCTTGTAGCCCAGGGCGCTCCATCTCCGATGGCTGAAAGGCCGCTCGGTCCACTTCCGTCCTCCCTTGAGCTTTTCCCGTCGGCCCTCGCTGGAACACTATGAATACTTTTTGACTTTAAAATCTCCCTCTCGTTTTTCTACTTCTGATGTTCTAGCACATACCTTGAGGAAACCATCTCACCCCCACAATGACTAAGCAGCTGAGAAAATGGAAAGAACATGGCTTCTCTCAACACCTCTGTGCTCTCATCTGCAAAATGGGGATAAACGTGGTAAATAACCATCTTTAAGAGCTGTTGTAAGGCTTAAAGGGGGCTCTGGACAAGAATACTACCTCCGGGATCTGCATATTTTAAAAGATTAGTGAATCAATGAACGAGTGTTCTACCTATGATTGTCAAAGACAGATAGACTTTTGCTAAAACCCTAGGAATTCTATACCAGTCTCTTGCAGATTTAGGGCTTCTCTGCTGATTCAGTGGTAAAGAATGTGCCTGCCAAGCAGGAGACTAGGATTTGATCGCTGGGTCAGGAAGATCCCCTGGAGAAGGAAATGGCAACCCACTATAGTATTCTTGCCTGGGAAATCCCATGGACAGAGGACCCTGCTGGGCTATAGTCCATGGGGTCGCAAAGGATTCGGACATGACTTAGTGGCTAAACAACTTGCAAACTTAGCTTCTGGGTTAGGCTCTTATGCAACTGTGATCAGGACATGAGCCAAAAACATGAGCCAAACATTCCTGCATTGCAGTGACATTGTCTAGGGCAGAGGTCAGCAAACTATGACCTGTGGATGCCATCCAACCCACTACCCTTTTATATGAAGCCCGCAAACTAAGAATGGGTGTTCTGAATATCCATTTTAAGAGGAAATTAAGCAGAAATGTAAACATCTTTATGTTTTTCAAATTAAAAGAAAAATCAAAAGAAGGCTTCCCCAGTGGTCCAGTGGGTGAAGAGGCCACCTTGCAGTGCAAGGAGCACCGGTTCGATCCCTGGCCCGGGAAGATCCCATGTGCTGCAGAGCGGCTGGACTGGTGTATCCAAATACGAACCAGCGCTCTGGAGTGCATGTGCCTGGAGCCGGTGCTCTGCAACGAGAGAGGCCACTGCAATGAGAGGCCCACACAGGCCAAGGAATAAGGATGGATGAAAATAAATAAATAAATAAATCCGTTAATTAATGAAAGAGGCCAAAATTTTAAAAATATTAAAACAAGACTATTTCGTAACAGACAGAAATTATAAGCAATTCAGACTTTGGTGTCTATAAATAAGTTTTATTGTCACATGGCCATGTTTGTTACAGTTTACGAGCTCAGACGGTGTGTGAAGAGCTTTTACACTCTAATGGCACAGCTGAGAGAGAACTGCATGGCTCACAAAATCAAAAATATCTACTACCTGGCGCTTGACCAAAACAGTCTACTGATCCCTGGTCTACCAAACAGGAGCAGTGGTGTGTACCTTGCCCCTCGTTTGGGGACAGAATGTCCCTTAAAGGACAGGCATCGAGTGGGAGCTCAAGAAAAGTCCTTTCTCCTGCTCGCTTTCCCTTCCTGACTTAATTCCCTTCCACAGAGAGCTCTTTTATTTCAAGATCCAAGCCACATAAAAAAGAGTGGAAGGCCGGCCTGCTGGAGCTCGGGGCCCTGCCCAGAGGCCTCCAGACAGCAGGGCTGTGTTTGTGAAGGCATCCTCCTGCTCCTGGCCCTCCCCCAGCCGGAGGCCGGTGGGACTCCGAGGGGGAGGGGCTGGGGCTCATCCCAGACGTGGATGCGGCATTGCGACCCTAGAGAGCAGCGCCTCGTGGGTTTCTCAGAGTCTGGCGGTTTCCACTGCATCCTTTCTTGCTTGAGGCACTGAAATGGGGGCCGCTGCTGCACCAAAGTTTCCTGCAGCTCCCGTTTAGCGCAGCGCAGGAGGCCAGCTTGGCAGAGGGAGACCCGGGCTGGAACTGAGGACGGGTCCAGGGTCTTGATTCTCATGTGAGGGATGGCAGGAAGTCGCGATGAGGACTGAGATACCGAATCTAGGCGGGCATCCTCGCTCGGCTCCTCACCAGCTCTGCCAACGTTCCTCTCTGAACTTCTCTTCATCTGCAGAGCAGGGGGTGAGGGCTTCTCCTGAGGAGGAATGGGGCAGGGGTCCCTGTCAGGGAGCGTGGTCTTGACTGTTGCTGCACTGAAGTCCCGTACCTAGAACAGGGCTCAGCCCGTGGTAAGCACATAGCAGACATCTATCAGTGGAAAGTGATACCGGCATACCTGGCCTGGTTTTATTACGCTTTACAGACAGCATTTTTTACAGATCGAAGACTTGTGGCAACTTCACATTTTCAAGTTAGCATCTTTCTAGCGATAAAGTATTTTTTAATTTTTTTTAAAATTAGTATTATTGTGGTAAAAGTCATATAACTCAGTTGATAAAGAATTTGCCTGCAATGCAGGAGACCTGATCGCTGGGTTGGGAAGGTCTCCTGGAGAAGGGAACAGATATGTCCCAAAATCAATCCACTGGGCTTGAAAAAGTCCTGATCCTGGTCTACCAAACAGGAGCAGTGGTGTGTACTCCCTCGTTTGGGGACAGAATGTCCCTTAAAGGACAGGCATCGAGTGGGAGCTCAAGAAAAGTCCTTTCTCCTGCTCGCTTTCCTTCCTGACTTAATTCCCTTCCACAGAGAGCTCTTTTATTTCAAGATCCAAGCCACATAAAAAAGAGTGGAAGGCCGGCCTGCTGGAGCTCGGGGCCCTGCCCAGAGGCCTCCAGACAGCAGGGCTGTGTTTGTGAAGGCATCCTCCTGCTCCTGGCCCTCCCCCAGCCGGAGGCCGGTGGGACTCCGAGGGGGAGGGGCTGGGGCTCATCCCAGACGTGGATGCGGCATTGCGACCCTAGAGAGCAGCGCCTCGTGGGTTTCTCAGAGTCTGGCGGTTTCCACTGCATCCTTTCTTGCTTGAGGCACTGAAATGGGGGCCGCTGCTGCACCAAAGTTTCCTGCAGCTCCCGTTTAGCGAGCGCAGGAGGCCAGCTTGGCAGAGGGAGACCCGGGCTGGAACTGAGGACGGGTCCAGGGTCTTGATTCTCATGTGAGGGATGGCAGGAAGTCGCGATGAGGACTGAGATACCGAATCTAGGCGGGCATCCTCGCTCGGCTCCTCACCAGCTCTGCCAACGTTCCTCTCTGAACTTCTCTTCATCTGCAGAGCAGGGGGTGAGGGCTTCTCCTGAGGAGGAATGGGGCAGGGGTCCCTGTCAGGGAGCGTGGTCTTGACTGTTGCTGCACTGAAGTCCCGTACCTAGAACAGGGCTCAGCCCGTGGTAAGCACATAGCAGACATCTATCAGTGGAAAGTGATACCGGCATACCTGGCCTGGTTTTATTACGCTTTACAGACAGCATTTTTTACAGATCGAAGACTTGTGGCAACTTCACATTTTCAAGTTAGCATCTTTCTAGCGATAAAGTATTTTTTAATTTTTTTTAAAATTAGTATTATTGTGGTAAAAGTCATATAACTCAGTTGATAAAGAATTTGCCTGCAATGCAGGAGACCTGATCGCTGGGTTGGGAAGGTCTCCTGGAGAAGGGAACAGATATCCGCTCCAGTAGTCTTGCCTGGAGGATTCCAAGGACGGAGGAGCCTGGCGGGCTGCCGTCCACGGGGCGGCCAAGAGTCAGGCATGATCGAGCCACTTTCACCTGTGGTTTTACCATATCTGATGGCACAGTTCTGTGGCCCTACGCACATTCCCATTGCTGAGTAACACATCATCATCTGCAACAATAAAGTATGTTTTAATAGTCGTGTATATTGGTTTTTTTAAATTATAATTTTGCTTATTTATTTTTGGAGGTACTGGGTCTTCTTTGTGACAAGAGTTCTGTCTAGTTGCAGCGAGCCGAAGCTACTCTTGGTTGCAGTGTGTGGGCTTCTCATTGCACCACATTCTTTTGTTGTGGCTCACAGGCTTCGTGGTTCTGCAGCATGTGATATCTTCCTGGACCAGGGATCGAACCCGTTCCCCTGTCCTGGCAGGTGGATTCTTATCCATGGCGCCGCCAGGGAAGTCCCATGCATTGTTTTTTTTAGACATAATGCAATTGCACGCTTAATAGACTGCCGTATAGTGCAAATAACTTTTTCAGGCACTGGGAAAACAAAAACTTCATGTGACTCACTCTGCTGTGATACTTGGTGTTTGGGGGTGGTCTGGAGCTGAACCCACATTATCTTCGAGGTGTGCCTGTATAGTTCATGGTGTGCCTACCACACCATCAATTCTCATTAAATAGTCATACTGTTGTGTCTGTTCTAAACCGGGAATCAGTTAGCTGTGGCCCAGACACCACGTCTGGCCCATGGCTTGATTTTATAAATAAAGCTTTATTGGAACATGGCTGTGCCCATCCAGTTATGTTTGGGGCCGCTATCCTGCCACAGGGATGGAGTTGAGCAGTTGTGACAGAAAATGTATAGTCTGTAAAACCTCCACCATATGCTATCTGACTCTTAATAGCCAATTGTTGTGAGTCCCTCTCTGAATGTCAGAGGCACCCTGTCCGTAGGTGACCACAGATTCCGTTTTCCCCTGATGACAGGTGTGTGGGCAGGTCCAAGCTGAAAACAAGCAGCTAGTACAAATTCTCGATGCCCTTTCTAAGATACTTAAAATTTCCTGTGTTGTTCTAATTATACCACATTATTCAGGCTTGGGCAGAACTGACTTTCTGTGCCTTCCTGCTTTTCTTTTTATGATGGTGTTACTTTCATTTCTGTGTAAAAAGAAAGTCAAGTCGCTTGTCAGTTGCTGGCATATTCATTAGGGATTGGCCTTGGGTCATGCTCCCAGTCCAGGCTTGGGGAAGCACACGGGAGACGAGTCAAGATAAACAGGGATCACTCACTAGACACAACTGACTGCATGGTGCCCATGGGTAGGATGCTGACGGGGGGCAGGGGGGTCCACTCCAGCTGGGACACAAAGTGTCTGATTCACTTTTCCATTGTTGGGACTGGAATGACCTGGGACACTGTCGTTGGCTTCAGTTGGCCTCAATATTCAAATCTGTAAAGTGAACACAGTGAGACTTACCAACTTAAGTGGTTGTGGATATGAAATCCACTGAAACGCTGTAACTAGCCGGCTATTTTTATAATACAATAAATCATGTGTGTGTCAGTTTGGGAGAACAATAGTCAAAGATCTCTGTTCTATGTTGTCATTCCTTCTGAGAGTCGGGATTCACAGTTAGAAACCCTCAGGACCTTGACTTTGTGATGTGGTTGGTGATGGGGATCCTTCTGGGTTGAGTGGCATTCATCGGGCACTGGACAGTCTTTATCTGAAAGGATTTCTGTCCGTTGTGCCCGCTGAGCCATGCGGGCTGTGCCCTTGTTCTGCCGCCATTTCATACTCCACGGATCTTTTTATTCCTTTCCTTCCCGAAGGACAGAACAACAGGCTCCCAGATTCCTAACCCCAGAGAGAGGCCAAGGATGGGGACGGCGGGATGTCCGTGACTCCTGGTCTTGAGCCTTGGCGTGTCTGTAGCCCCAGGACTGTGACGGAGACCCTGGCATCCTGGGAAGAGGGGGAGAAGCCCCCAGGCCTAGAACATCACAAAGAGCGCCGGAAGCCCCGGAAAACAGGGCAAGCGGTGCACTTTCAAAGCTGAGCAGGTGGGGCGGTGCCTCTGTGGTCAGCAGGGTTGGTGCAGGGCACAGAAACAGCTGAGAATGGAAAGACAGCTGCCAAGGGAAACGGAGCGTCTCAAAATCGCCCCTCTTCTCTGCGCCACAGCATCAGCGTTTTGACAAAACCTGCCCTTCCGGCGGCGATCCCCCAACCCTCCGCGGGAGATTGCTGTGTGCAGAGGCCAATTTCTGGCTGTGCGACCTGAGCGCTCCGCTCCCTGTTGCTCTCTTACCCACACGGTGTCGATGATACTGCTGTGTGCTAAGTCGCTTCAGTCGTGTCTCACTGTCTGAGACCCCATGGACTGTAGCCCGCCAGGCTCTTCTGTCCCCCAGGTTCTCCAGGCAAGAAGACTGGCATGGGTTGCCATTTCCTTCTCCACAGCTACCTCCGTAGAGTCTTCTATTAGAGAGATTATGGTTCCTGGCACACAGTAGGTGCTCAGTATAAACATGTTTTCTGCAAAACTTCCCTTCATTTCCCAACCCCTTCTCTGGAGAGGTTGCCTTTGTGACCCGCAAGCTGGTAGCTCCTTCTTGGCATTCTCTCTACGGCCGTCTGACCAGACCCCCAGATCCTCAGAAGGCAGAGGGCAGCACTGGCCGGCACTGTGCTGTACCTTCCTTCTTGGCTATCCGACAGGAGTGTGATGCTCTACCTCCCGGTGAATTTCTGTGGCATAATTCCTTGCGAGCATGTGTAGACAATTATTGCCAAGAGAGCGACTGTTTCTCCCCTTTTCTCATTCATTTCACAAAACTTATCCCACTGAGCCCTGTAACAGCGCAGTGAGAGAGCCATCGTCCCATTTTACAGAGGAGGCACCTGAAGCTCTGAGACGCGGCGACTTGCCCAGGGTGGCCCAGCGATGCGGTGGGGAGCTGATCACCCCGGGGCTACTTCAGACGCCCTCCATACGGCGCTGCCCGATTCTCTTGCATCTGCCTCCTGGGTGATGCAGAATCATGAGCTTTTCCAGGAAAGGAAGCTTTCAAGGGCACTGTGGAGTGGAGGGTGCGTAGGAGGCCTCTTTACCATCTGAGCCGCCACTCTAGGTCAAGGTCAGGCCGGAGAGGCCTCTCAGGGGCCCAGCCCACATGCTGCACTTCTCCTTTGAGGCCTGAAGCGACAGAGCACTGGTGAGCGGTCAGGGGCCACTGCCCAGGGTCACTGTGAACAAATAGCAGCAGGAAATGTCCTCCCTTCCCGCCTGAACCATCTCAGTTCATGCCTTCCCCTCCTAGAAGCCACCGTGATGACTAGCCTACCCTTCCTATGGGAATCACAATGGACCTTTGCAGTTTCCTATGGGCTTATGGAATGTTTAATGTTTTCCTAATGGACTAAAGTTTCCTGTGGAACTTTGTATGTTTAAAGGTAACCTTGACTACATTTTTCTTGTTCCATAAAAAGAGAAAGTGATAATCACTACACAAAATTTAAATCAACAGAAATAACCAAATTAATATAAGGAATGACCTCATTAAAATATAATCAGTTCGTATTTGATGTATAATTTTCCAGTGCATTTTTCTTTGTGTATATGTGTCTATATACACAGAAAAAACACTGCTTTCTAATTTGCTTTTAGTTAAAAATATGTCATACATATCATTCTCTATAATTAAATATGCGTCTACGAAAAACTTTACTAATGACTTCTTTTTGTTTTTCATGTCTGTTGTCTCATTATGTGTCTGCTAGTTTTGCTTCCTCAATTATTTAATATATTTTAAGCTCCTTCATTTTCCATATTCCTCAGTTTGGTGCCAATCTTGGGACGGTTTGTTCATTTGTTATTTTGTCTCTCGGTTGTGTCCGACTCTTTGTCCCCCATGGACTGTAGCACGCCAGGCTTCTCTGTCCTTCACAACCTTCCACAGTTTGCTCAAACTCATGTCCATTGAGTCAGAGATGCCATCCAGCCATCTCATCCTCTGTCGCCGCCTTCTCCTCCTTCCCTCAATCTTGCCTGGCATTAGGATCTTTTCCAGTGAGTTGGCTCTCTGCATCAGGTGACCAACATATTGAAGCTTCAACTTCAGCATCAGTCCTTCCAATGAATATTCAGGGTTGATTTCCTTTAGGATTGACTGGGTTGATCTCCCTTCAGTCCAAGGAACTCTCAAGAGTCTTCTCCAGCACCACGGTTCAAAAGAATCAATTCTTTGGCCCTTAGCCTTCTTCATGGTCCAACTCTCACAGCCATACATGACTACTGGAAAAACTATAGCTTTGACTAGATGGACCTTGTCAGCAAAAGTTGTTCATGGATTGATGGCAGAGTGAGGGCATGGCAAGCAAGTGGGATTTGAGGTAGACATCTGGATTTAAGTGCTGAGTCTGCAAATTCCTTGTTTTGCCTTCCTTCTTTCCTCCTTTCTTCTTTCCTCTCTTTCTCCCTCCCTTCCATCCTCCCTCTCTCTCTTTTGTCATTTCTCTAATGAATGCTTTGTGAAGTGTTTTCATTGTTTATCCATTTATTCCAATATCCCATGACTGCCTCCCGCACTTGGCCCTTAGCATGCAGTATTGTACATATTTATAGACCAGATCCTGTCTCCTTTGGACTCTGCAGCCGGTGGGGGATGCAGACCCAAATTACATCAACTGATGAAAAGTAAATAGATCACTTAAGCGTATTTAAAGACACCAAGAGTAAACACCAGGCTGAGAAAGATAAAAAAGTGGGACACACTTAAAATGAGAGGGGGGCCCAAGGAAGTCCTCTCTGCAGAGTGGAGCATTAAGGCAAGACCTGAAGGGCAGCTGCAGAGAATGGGGAAGATGTTCAGACAAAGGCCCTGAGATGAGAAACACTTTTGAAATGCTGAGAAACTGAAGAAGACTGTGTGGCCTCGGGTAACGAGGAGGGAGCAGGATGCCCGTGGCGAGGTAGGGGTGGGTGGGAACCCGGAGATGCTCGTCTCAGTCTGGAGACTGGCTTGACACTACGAGGTGTGGATGGTTACTGAGGGATTTTCTGTGGGTAAGCTGCATTTTAAGGTCATTCTGGCTGCTGTGTGGGAATTGATCTTTGATTGGGAGAGGACAGCGAAGCCTCTGGGACCTGGGAGACACAAGAAGACAAGCTTTATTTTGGAGCACTGAAGGAGTTACGGGGCCAAGGACTCTGGAAAATGGGACAGAGAAAAATAATATGGAGGACTGAGGATTCCAGGAAGAATTCACAGGTGTGTCCCTCTCCTTCTCACCTCCTGTGGAGGACAGAGAGGCCTGGCGAGCTACAGTCCATCAGGCTGCAAAGAGTGGGACACGACTGAGCAACTTAGCACACGCACAGCTGACCAGCGATGCTGCGACAGTTTTAGGTGGACAGTGAAGGGATCCGCTTACATATACTTGAATCCGTTCTCCCCAGACTGCCCTCCCATCCAGACTGCCACACAGCACCGAGTAGAGTTGCCTGTGCAGTACAGGAAGACCTTGTTGGTTATTTATTTTAAACACAGCAATGTGGACATGTCATCCCAAACTCCCTAACTGTTCCATCCAACCATCCTCCCCCTTCCCCGTAAATTTATTCTCTAAGTCTTATTCTGCCATTTCCTCCTTCCTGCCACTGGATCTCAGTGAGGACCTCTGGGGGGGGAGCGTGCCATGTGCAGAGGGAATCCCCACTGTCTTGGTCTACACTAGCAGTTTCCAGCCTGCTCCCGAGGATGCTAAACAGAGGGACCCAGGGGAAGGTTGGTTGGGCTGCTGGTTGCAACATTCGACTGGGAGAACTCATGGAAGAGTACCTGGAAGGGTTATACTTTTCTATTAATAATAGAATCCTTGGTTGGGGCACCTGGCTGCCCAGAATAAAGGCTAAATTTCCCAGCCTCCCTTGCTGCTAGATGCGGTCATGTGACTAGCTTCTCATCAATGGGATAGAAACACAAGTGTATGTGTCGTGAAGATTTCCTACCGAGAGGAAATGAGGGAGCACCCCTTCATTTTTCCAGCTAGCTGGAATGTAGACGTGAGGGTTGGTGCTTGAACCACGAGGCAGAATGTCCTATAACAATATTAAAGAATCTCAAAAACTGGGGAGATCTTTGCTAGTCCTAAACTCCCTCTCTCTTGACGCTGTATATATGAAGGGAAAATACACTCCATCCGTGAAGGGTTTGACGTAGAAATCAAACCCTCTGTTGCCCTTCTTTCTATTCAATGGTCATTTCACGAGGCAGAATGTCTATAAGATGGAGGACCAAAAGCTTTATTTTGGAGCACTGAAGGAGTTACGGGGCCAAGGACTCTGGAAAATGGGACAGAGAAAAATAATATGGAGGACTGAGGATTCCAGGAAGAATTCACAGGTGTGTCCCTCTCCTTCTCACCTCCTGTGGAGGACAGAGAGGCCTGGCGAGCTACAGTCCATCAGGCTGCAAAGAGTGGGACACGACTGAGCAACTTAGCACACGCACAGCTGACCAGCGATGCTGCGACAGTTTTAGGTGGACAGTGAAGGGATCCGCTTACATATACTTGAATCCGTTCTCCCCAGACTGCCCTCCCATCCAGACTGCCACACAGCACCGAGTAGAGTTGCCTGTGCAGTACAGGAAGACCTTGTTGGTTATTTATTTTAAACACAGCAATGTGGACATGTCATCCCAAACTCCCTAACTGTTCCATCCCCCCATCCTCCCCCTTCCCCGTAAATTTATTCTCTAAGTCTTATTCTGCCATTTCCTCCTTCCTGCCACTGGATCTCAGTGAGGACCTCTGGGGGCGGAGCGTGCCATGTGCAGAGGGAATCCCCACTGTCTTGGTCTACACTAGCAGTTTCCAGCCTGCTCCCGAGGATGCTAAACAGAGGGACCCAGGGGAAGGTTGGTTGGGCTGCTGGTTGCAACATTCGACTGGGAGAACTCATGGAAGAGTACCTGGAAGGGTTATACTTTTCTATTAATAATAGAATCCTTGGTTGGGGCACCTGGCTGCCCAGAATAAAGGCTAAATTTCCCAGCCTCCCTTGCTGCTAGATGCGGTCATGTGACTAGCTTCTCATCAATGGGATAGAAACACAAGTGTATGTGTCGTGAAGATTTCCTACCGAGAGGAAATGAGGGAGCACCCCTTCATTTTTCCAGCTAGCTGGAATGTAGACGTGAGGGTTGGTGCTTGAACCACGAGGCAGAATGTCCTATAACAATATTAAAGAATCTCAAAAACTGGGGAGATCTTTGCTAGTCCTAAACTCCCTCTCTCTTGACGCTGTATATATGAAGGGAAAATACACTCCATCCTGTTTGATAGTCAAACCTGTTGCTAATGAATACAGCTATTCACATCACTGCACGCTAGAAATCAAACCCTCTGTTGCCCTTCTTTCTATTCAATGGTCATTTGCTTTGGGGACCATGATTGGCATTAGGTATAAAAAATGCAAAGATAAAAAATAACTTCCTATTGCTAAGGCCAGCATAACAAAATGCCACAGACTGAAAGGCTTAAATAGAAATGTATTTTGGGCTTCCCTGGTGGTCCAGTGGGTAAGGACACCGCCTTGCAGTACAAGGGGCGCCAGTTCGATCCCTGGCCTGGGAGGATCCCATGTGCCGCGGAGCGGCTGGACCGATGTGTCCAATTACCGAGCCGGAGCTCTGGAGCGCATGCGCCCAGAGCCGGTGCTCTGCGACAACAGATGCCACCGCGATGGGAGGCCCACAGGAGCCAAGGAACAAAGATGGATGAAAATGGATAAATGAAAGACCAATAGAAGTGGCCCGCCTGCTCCCCTCCCTCTCCACCCCACCCCCACCAAAATAAATAAATAAATAAATCTTAAAAAAAAAAAAAGAAATGTATTTTATCATAGTTGTGGAGCCTAGAAATCCAAGATAGGTGTCAGAAGACTTGTTTTTCTCTGAGGCTTCTCGCCTTTACTTGAAGATGGCCGCCTTCTAATGTCCTCATGTGGCCTTTTCTCTGCGCATCTCCAATGTCTCTCTTACAGATTAAGGCCTCATTCAAATTGGCTTCATTTGCAGTTACTCACCTCTTTAAAGACCTTTTTTTCCAAGTAAAGGGGCTTCCCTGGTGACTCAGTGGTAAAGAACCAGCCTGCCAGTGCGGGAGACGTGGGTTCGACCCCTGCGTCAGGAAGATCCTTTAGAGAAGGAAACGGCAGCCCACTCCAATGTTCTTGCCTGCGAAGTTCCATGGACAGAAGAGCCTGGCAGGACCACGGTCCATGGGGGACACAAAGAGTCAGACCTGACTTAGCAGCTAAACAACAACAGCTTCTTTCTGAAGGCGAACTCAGCTTAACAACTGAGCATGCACACAACCTCCAGATAAAGGCACATTCAGAGGTACTGGAAGTGAGAACTCCAGCGTGTGAATTTGAGGGAACACCGTTCAGCCTATAACACTAGCAGTGTTCTAACAGTAGGGGTGGATGGACTCCTCATGGAGAGGACTGATAGAAACTAAGGTTATATTCAGACTTAAGATAACCTACTAATTATTGTGTCTGGAGCGAGAAGTAAGAACAGAAAATCCATGTGTTTCAGGAGACCTCTTGTCCTCATTTCCAAAATCTACAGGTACTCTCCGGTGTTTGTTCCTAGTCTTGTTTTGACTTGACCTCAAGCTGTCTTGGCCCGGGAGGTCCTCCTTGAGCAGGCTCCCTCATTTGGCTTCTAAGACCCCACCCTCCAGGATCTCCTCCTCTCCCCGGCTACTCCTCGCTGGCCCTGTTGGCTGTTGATCCTTCCTTTCCTGAACCCACATCTTAGAGAGTCACAACTGCTGCCTTGAGTCTGAGTTTCCTTCCTTGTCTATTCTGTTTCTGTTTTTTAAAATATATTATTTTCCATTCCATAACAGCCTATGAAAAAATCCAAATGAACTTTTGGGCCAAGCCGGTATTGAGCACAAGTCCTTGGAGAGCGCCTTTGGTCTCAGGGATGCCACGTCCTCCTTAGACAGACACCTTCCACGTGCCCTCCACCCCTCCAGCTGGGGTATTTCTCTGTCTCCCCAACATCTTCACTTGGATGTCTACTCGTCATCCCAAACCTCTCCTCTGCCTCCTGTCTCGTCATGTGGGGTCCTCTCCTTCACTGAATGACAGCCCCACCTTTGAGCTTCTCAGGCTCCCACCTTGGTGTTGGTCAGTCTTGGAGTCCTCTCCGTCACCCAGCACATCTGCTGTTGGTGACATGTAATTGCCTCCTCTCCCTCTCCACCGCCCCTGCCTTGGGCCAGCATCGGCTACCTGCCTGCACCATTGCCACAGCCCTTTCTGTCCTCCTGCCTCTGCCCTGTGCTCGTGCTCTGTTGCGTCCAACTCTTTGCGACCCCATTGACCGTGGCCCGCCAGGCTTCTCTGTCCGTGGGATTTCCCAGGCAAGAATACTGGAGTGGGTTACCGTTTCCTTCTCCAGGGGATCTCCCCGATCCAGGGACTGAACCCACATCTCCTGCCTTGGCAGGTGGAGCCTTTACCACAGCATCACCCGGGAAGTCCTTGCGCCTCTGCAATCTATTCTCCAAACAGCCTGGGCAGCCCTGTGAAATGGAAGCCGGAGCATAAACTTCTCTGCTTCGAGTGCACCCTCCTCCCAGCACCCCTCCTATTCAGATGAGCGGCCCAAGGTCCATGTGATTCAGCGTTGCTGTCTCCACCGCATTCTGGATCTTTGCAATGATCTCATCCCCCAGTGCCCTCCTGCTCTCTTATCCCCTAGACTCTCCCGGAGCTTGGGATGCTGCACCCACTGTCTCCTCGTGGTCCTCACTGCCCGCCCCTCGCCTCCTGTGCGTCTTTGCTCTGACGTCTGCATCAGCCAGACTAACTGAGTCACTGTCTTTAACACCCAAACTCAGGTGCACTCCATGCTGCCTGTTCTTTTCTTTCCTGGCTGGACGTTCCTGCGACGCTCTTGGAAGCATCTATGCCCCACAGTTGTTTCAGTTGATCTGTTCGTTTCCCTGATCCCTCTAGAAAGTCAGCCTCAAGCGAGCAGGGGTTTTCATTGCAGCTTCTGCCTCTAACGGCGTCTCTGATGTGGTGGGCGCTCAGTAAACACTTGTGGAATAAATACCACAGACAGCCTGCACAGAACATAAAGTTTTATTTCAAGCATAAACCTTTGGGTCTGTGTGATGTATATATATATACACGATATATGTGTTTTATACATTAATGTATGCTTGAAACTTTCTGTATTGCTATATACATAGCATATATATCAAGATATACATAATACATATACATATATCTCAAAGACCGAAAAGTATTTTTTATATACAGCCAAGGTACCATCATGGCTGCAGAGGAAGACACTTTCTGGCTTCCCCGGCGGCCTGTCAGGATGCACTCAGGCAGTAACTGTGCAGTAAATGGGACAATTTTAGCCGCTGGTTTTCCAGAGCAGAGAGCACATCATTGCCAGAAGGTTTCTGCCTCATGATCGTTCCTCCGGAGTGGCAGGCTGGTCGCAGGTGTGGTGCATCAGACTATGACCACGCCGGGGGCTGGGAGTCCTGGCCTGCAATGTGTCAGCCTCTTTCAGGTTCGCGCTGGCTTGGGCTGGAAAAGGTGTGCCTTTCTCAGAGAGGGGTGGATCCCCTGGTAGATCCTCCCTGTCCCCCGGGACCCTATGGTCTGGCCCCATTCACTTTCCACTTCACTGAGAACACATTCCCTCCCCTTCCAGTGCTCTAGACATGCTGGCTTTTTCATGTCCCCAGAGGCTGCCCTTCCAGCTCTGGCTCAGGGGTTTGGCGGCTGCTCATGCACCTGTGTTACTCCCTGAGATCCAAAGAACCGGTCCCCCTTCTCATCACACACACACACACACACACAGCAGGTTCAGGTCCTAGCCTGTAGCACCTGTCAATGTGACCTTATTTGGAAACAAAGTCTTTGCAGACGTAATCGGGTCCACATGAGGTTGTACAGGGATTGGGGTGGCCTCTAGCCAATGGCCGGGGTCCTTATAAGAAAGGCACAGGCACACTGGGGAGAAGGCCACGTGAAGATGGAGGTGGAGACTGCGCCAGGACCACCTGAGGCTGGAAGAGGCGAGGAAGGATTGAGTCACTAAGTCATGCCCTGCTCTTTGCCACCCCATGGACTGCAGCCCGCCAGGCTCCTCTCTCCATGGGGTTTCCCAGGCAAGAATATCGGAGTGGGTTGCCATCTCCTTCTCCAGGGGATATTCCTGACCTGGAAATGAACCTCCGTCTCCCGCGTTAACAGGTGGATTCTTTACTGTGGAGCCACCGGGGAGGCCTAGGAGGGATCTTACCCCACAGGGTTTAGAGGGAGCGTGGCCCTGCTGGGCCCTTGATTTTAGAGGTCTCCCCACCAAACCTGTGAGAGCATGCATTTCTGTTCATTTAAGCCACCCAGGTAGTGATACTTTGTCACAGGAGCCCTGGGAAGCTCCCTTTCATCCTATGCTTCTTGCTCTAAATGTTGTCTTTTGGAAGGGTGTGCCCGAGCTCCCAGCCCCGGCCCTGGTTACATACTTGTAACACATTGTACTTTTCTCTACCTAGGCAGTAACTGTGCAGTAAATGGGACAATTTTAGCCGCTGGTTTTCCAGAGCAGAGAGCACATCATTGCCAGAAGGTTTCTGCCTCATGATCGTTCCTCCGGAGTGGCAGGCTGGTCGCAGGTGTGGTGCATCAGACTATGACCACGCCGGGGGCTGGGAGTCCTGGCCTGCAATGTGTCAGCCTCTTTCAGGTTCGCTGGCTTGGGCTGGAAAAGGTGTGCCTTTCTCAGAGAGGTGGATCCTGGTAGATCCTCCCTGTCCCCGGGACCCTATGGTCTGGCCCCATTCACTTTCCACTTCACTGAGAACACATTCCCTCCTTCCAGTGCTCTAGACATGCTGGCTTTTCATGTCCCCAGAGGCTGCCCTTCCAGCTCTGGCTCAGGGGTTTGGCGGCTGCTCATGCACCTGTGTTACTCCCTGAGATCCAAAGAACCGGTCCCCCTTCTCATCACACACACACACACACACACAGCAGGTTCAGGTCCTAGCCTGTAGCACCTGTCAATGTGACCTTATTTGGAAACAAAGTCTTTGCAGACGTAATCGGGTCCACATGAGGTTGTACAGGGATTGGGGTGGCCTCTAGCCAATGGCCGGGGTCCTTATAAGAAAGGCACAGGCACACTGGGGAGAAGGCCACGTGAAGATGGAGGTGGAGACTGCGCCAGGACCACCTGAGGCTGGAAGAGGCGAGGAAGGATTGAGTCACTAAGTCATGCCCTGCTCTTTGCCACCCCATGGACTGCAGCCCGCCAGGCTCCTCTCTCCATGGGGTTTCCCAGGCAAGAATATCGGAGTGGGTTGCCATCTCCTTCTCCAGGGGATATTCCTGACCTGGAAATGAACCTCCGTCTCCCGCGTTAACAGGTGGATTCTTTACTGTGGAGCCACCGGGGAGGCCTAGGAGGGATCTTACCCCACAGGGTTTAGAGGGAGCGTGGCCCTGCTGGGCCCTTGATTTTAGAGGTCTCCCCACCAAACCTGTGAGAGCATGCATTTCTGTTCATTTAAGCCACCCAGGTAGTGATACTTTGTCACAGGAGCCCTGGGAAGCTCCCTTTCATCCTATGCTTCTTGCTCTAAATGTTGTCTTTTGGAAGGGTGTGCCCGAGCTCCCAGCCCCGGCCCTGGTTACATACTTGTAACACATTGTACTTTTTCTCTACCTCGTGCTTATGACCCTGTGCCATTCTCTTTTAGATGCTCCCTCTGATAGAATGCCTGTATTCTGGGGTGTCTCTGTTGTTTCCTGCACGTCCCCAATTTTTGCGTCCGGAGAGTCTTCTGCACATATAGCTTTTCTTTATTTAAATCCATCTGTGTCACGAGATCGCCAGTCAGAATTTGCCCTGGGTGTTTCCCCTGGAAATCCTCCATGTACAATTATTCGAATCGAGTCACTCAACCCACGTCACCCCTCAGGGGCAGGAGATACAAGAGAGATGTGAGAACCTCTGAGAACTTTCCGAGCCAGGGTCCATTCTTACTGTTTAGCCTGAATGTGTTTTTCTGCTAAGAGCATTAACCAGAAATGCGTTTTACCAAAGGGTTAGCAAAGTCTTAAATAGAAAAGAAACTCCCAGACTGTCAGTTCTCTCAGACTTCCCCTCCCTCCTCAGCTTCCCCTCCCTGCCTTCCATCACCAGGACCTCCCAGTCTTGGCTCCTGGGTCATGGTGAATGGTGGAATTCTCGAAATTCTGCTGTGTTTCCCCTCCTTGGATTTGTGGATGGAGGTGTCTAGTAGCCGCTTTGAGTCCTTTTATTTATTATTCTTTTTTCTCTCCAGTGCACATAAAAGTTATTCTTACTCTAGACTATAGTCTACAAAGTGTATAAAAGCATCCTTTGCCTCCAGAATGCACACACCTTAATTCATAAACGTCTCACTGGGCTTCCCTTGATGGTCTGTCCGAGAAGATCCCACATACCACAGAGCAACTAAGCTCAGGCGCCACAACTACTGAGCCCATTTGCCACAACTCCTGAACCCCAGGCTCCTAGAGCCCGTGCTCTACAACAAGAGAAGCCACCGCAATGAGAAGGCCATGCAGAGCAATGAAGAGGAGCCCTCCCGGTCAGCTGCTTGCTACAACAAGAGAAAACCTACGTGCAGCAATGAAGACTCAACAGAGCCAATAAATCCATAAATAAATTTTTAAGAAGTCTCACTGTCCAAAAACGAAATGTCTAAACAACTGCAATAATTTTACGACCTGGGAAGCTCCCTTTCATCCTATGCTTCTTGCTCTAAATGTTGTCTTTTGGAAGGTGTGCCCGAGCTCCCAGCCCGGCCCTGGTTACATACTTGTAACACATTGTACTTTTTCTCTACCTCGTGCTTATGACCCTGTGCCATTCTCTTTTAGATGCTCCCTCTGATAGAATGCCTGTATTCTGGGGTGTCTCTGTTGTTTCCTGCACGTCCCCAATTTTTGCGTCCGGAGAGTCTTCTGCACATATAGCTTTTCTTTATTTAAATCCATCTGTGTCACGAGATCGCCAGTCAGAATTTGCCCTGGGTGTTTCCCCTGGAAATCCTCCATGTACAATTATTCGAATCGAGTCACTCAACCCACGTCACCCCTCAGGGGCAGGAGATACAAGAGAGATGTGAGAACCTCTGAGAACTTTCCGAGCCAGGGTCCATTCTTACTGTTTAGCCTGAATGTGTTTTTCTGCTAAGAGCATTAACCAGAAATGCGTTTTACCAAAGGGTTAGCAAAGTCTTAAATAGAAAAGAAACTCCCAGACTGTCAGTTCTCTCAGACTTCCCCTCCCTCCTCAGCTTCCCCTCCCTGCCTTCCATCACCAGGACCTCCCAGTCTTGGCTCCTGGGTCATGGTGAATGGTGGAATTCTCGAAATTCTGCTGTGTTTCCCCTCCTTGGATTTGTGGATGGAGGTGTCTAGTAGCCGCTTTGAGTCCTTTTATTTATTATTCTTTTTTCTCTCCAGTGCACATAAAAGTTATTCTTACTCTAGACTATAGTCTACAAAGTGTATAAAAGCATCCTTTGCCTCCAGAATGCACACACCTTAATTCATAAACGTCTCACTGGGCTTCCCTTGATGGTCTGTCCGAGAAGATCCCACATACCACAGAGCAACTAAGCTCAGGCGCCACAACTACTGAGCCCATTTGCCACAACTCCTGAACCCCAGGCTCCTAGAGCCCGTGCTCTACAACAAGAGAAGCCACCGCAATGAGAAGGCCATGCAGAGCAATGAAGAGGAGCCCTCCCGGTCAGCTGCTTGCTACAACAAGAGAAAACCTACGTGCAGCAATGAAGACTCAACAGAGCCAATAAATCCATAAATAAATTTTTAAGAAGTCTCACTGTCCAAAAACGAAATGTCTAAACAACTGCAATAATAACAGCAAATATTATTAATTACAGATCACCATAATGAATATAATCATAACAAAATTTGAAATATTGCTAGAATTCACACCAAAATGTGACACAGAAACGTGAAGGGAGAAAATGTCGAAGAAAATGGCACCCATGAACTCTTTTTTTTTTTTTTTTAAAGATTTATTTATTTATTTACTTTGGCTGGGGGTCGGGTTGGGGAGGGAGGGGAGTGGGCGGGCCACTTCCACTGGTCCTTCATTTCTCTATTTTCATTAGTCTTCGTTCTTTGGCTCCTGTGGGCCTCCCATCGCGGTGGCGTCTGTCGTCGCAGATCACCGGCTCTGGGCGCATGCGCTCCAGAGCTCCGGCTCGGTAGTTGGACACATCAGTCCAGCCGCTCCGCGGCACGTGGGATCTTCCCAGGCCAGGGCTCGAACCGGCGCCCCTTGCACTGCAAGGCGGTGTCCTTACCCACTGGACCACCAGGGGAAGCCCACCCATGAACTCTTAAGTCTTTTTAGAATTGACGTCTCCCCTGCGACTCACTGGTCACATGGTCTGAAGTTTGACCTCTGATGGGTTCAGGATGGTCCTGATTGAACACCTGCTATTGTGCCAGCGTTCATAGGCAGGCTTACACTCTGGAGCTTTTCGTTTTCTTTTAGTTTGTTCCAGAAATTCATGTTCGTTATGCAATGATCTCCTTTCAGAGACAGTTTGCTGATGAGAGCATGGAAACTCAGAGAGGTTAGGTAATTTGCCTAAGGTCACACAGCCACTAAGGGGTAGAGCCCTTTTCAAATCTGGTCTGTCTGACTTCAAAATCAGTGGGTTTTTTTTGTTTGTTTTTTTAAGTTAAATTTCACAACTGATGAAAACAACCCTGGGCTTCCCTGGGAGCTCGGTGGTGAAGAGTTACCTACCAATGCAGGAGGCACAGGTTCGATCCTTGATCTGGGAAGATTCTGCATGCTGCGAGACAACTAAGCCCGTGAGCCACAACTATGGAGCCTGTGCTCTAGGGCCTCGGAGCTGCAACTATGGAGCCCATGGGCCCCAACTACAGAAACCTGTGTGTCCTGGAGCCCGAGTTCCACAACAAGAGAAGTCACCATAACATGAAACCTGCTCACCTCAACTAGAGAGTAACTCCATTCCCTACAACTAGAGAAGAGCCCGTGGCAGCGGTGAAAACCCAGAATAGCCAAAAATAAATAAATAAATAATTTTAAAAAACCACAAAAACAACCCTAACTAGAAATTGCCTTTTTAGCAGCAAGGGGCTTTATTCCCTGGGGGCGGAGTCGACAGCAACGCCAGGCGACTTCAGGGCCACTGTGGATGGGCATCCGGTGAGAGGCCTCAGATAAGAGCACAGCAGCTGATGCGCTCTCGATGTCTCCTTGCTTGGGTGCAGGCTGCCACAGACCCCACATCATAAGCACAGAGAGTTCAGAAAGAGCTAGGGATGCAGGACCACCCCGCCAGGGGAGGATCGTCAGGGGGACAGTTGGCCTGAGACTGGATGGGAGTCTGGGGGGCAGTTGGGCCTTGGCCAGTTTGCCTCCGTTGAGCTCTGTCCTGTCTCCAGGAGCATCTGGCTCAGTCTCCTTTCCAAGCTGGCGTCTCTGCAGCCCTGGATGTACCGTATGGGCTGTGGGCCCCCCGAGGCATCCACACGTCTTTGTGGCCAGTAAACCTGTTCTCACTGCTTCCCCCAAAGGTCCCCTTTCCATCCACCCCATTGCTCCTGAGAACAGCATCTTCAGCCCGCAAAGTCCTTTTCTTCTGTCCACAGGAGGAAGGCAAGGATGAGTGGGGAGGCGGGCACTGAAGACCTCAGGGCCTTTGGGTGAGTTTTTGCCACATCTCAGACAAGGTTCTAGGGTTAGAATCCACGTTAGCACGTTGAATTCCCAACATACAGTTGAATAATTGATAGGCGTTTAATTTGTTTTTACTATTTTCTGATAGTCACTCACCTGCCCTGAGTTCTGCCTGTCACCTTCACCCCTATGTGGCGCTTTTGGCACCCACGGTCCCATTCCGATCTTTTGTACTGAGATTTAATGTACGTAGAGCAAAGGACGAAGGCCGTTAGGTACAGATTTTGGTGACCTTCGATAGATATATGCATCCCTGTGCGCTCGCCCCAGCACAGGAATACAGGATGTTTCCACCACCCCAGAAAGCTTCCTGTGCCTGCTTCCACTCCGCTTCCACCCCACCCCCACCCGCAGGCCACGACTGCTCTGATTTCTGTCATCACAGATTCGTTTCTCTCTTCTCGAACTTACGAATGGAAGCTTTGCTTTTTCATGTCTCTCGTCTTTCAGTCCATGTGGGGTATACGGCATGCCTCCAGGTATACCGGTAGCTGTTCCTTTGAATTCAAAGACAAATGGCTCGGTCATGTTCGACTTTTTACTACCCCATGCATGCCATGGAATTCTCCAGGCAAAAATACTAGAGTGGGTAGCCTACCCCTTCTCCAGGGAGTCTTCCCAACCTGGGAACTGAATCAAGGTTTAGTCTTCCTACACTGTAGGCAGATTCTTTACTATCTGATCCATTAGGAAAGTCCAAGCATGCTGAAGTGGGTTTTCTATCCCTTCTCCAGGGGATCTTCCTGACCCAGGAATTGAACCAGGGTCTCCTGCATTGCAGGCAGATTCTTTACCAGCCGAGCTTCCAAGGAAGCCCATTACTATCACCTAATATTCCACAATCTGAGATATTCTGCACTTTGTCTTTTGACCCATTGATGGACATTTGTTTCAATATTTTGGAGATTATGAGTGTCTCCTTTGGGCTTTCATGTATAAGCTCTTTTTATAGACGTATTTTGGGGAAATACCCAGGAGTGGAATCATTGGGTCATATGCTAAGTGTATTTTTAAATTTATAAGCAACTGCCAAACTGTTTTTCCGAGTGGTCATATCATTTCTTCACTTCCACCACAAGGGTATGAGTTCCAGTGGCTCCACCTCCTCACCAGCACTTGATGGTGACAGTCCTTTTCATCTTGGCCACACCAGTGGGCGTGAACTCTTCCCAGGTGGCGCGGTGGCAAAGAATCTGCCTGCCAGTGCAGGAGACACGGGAGGCGCGAGTTTGATTCCTGGGTGGGAAGATCCCCTGGAGTTGGAAATGGCAACCCACTCCAGTCTTCTTGCCTGGAGAATTCCACGAACAGGAGCTTGGTGGGCTGCAGTCCATGGGACCGTAACGAGTCAGACACAGCTGAAACACGGGCACTTCAGTGGCTGTGAAATGGGATCTTGTCATGGTGATCAGCATTTTACTGATGACTAGTGACATCGCATACCTTTTCATGTATTTATTGTGTATATCTTTGGTTTAAATCTTCCACCCCACCCCCACCCGCAGGCCACGACTGCTCTGATTTCTGTCATCACAGATTCGTTTCTCTCTTCTCGAACTTACGAATGGAAGCTTTGCTTTTTCATGTCTCTCGTCTTTCAGTCCATGTGGGGTATACGGCATGCCTCCAGGTATACCGGTAGCTGTTCCTTTGAATTCAAAGACAAATGGCTCGGTCATGTTCGACTTTTTACTACCCCATGCATGCCATGGAATTCTCCAGGCAAAAATACTAGAGTGGGTAGCCTACCCCTTCTCCAGGGAGTCTTCCCAACCTGGGAACTGAATCAAGGTTTAGTCTTCCTACACTGTAGGCAGATTCTTTACTATCTGATCCATTAGGAAAGTCCAAGCATGCTGAAGTGGGTTTTCTATCCCTTCTCCAGGGGATCTTCCTGACCCAGGAATTGAACCAGGGTCTCCTGCATTGCAGGCAGATTCTTTACCAGCCGAGCTTCCAAGGAAGCCCATTACTATCACCTAATATTCCACAATCTGAGATATTCTGCACTTTGTCTTTTGACCCATTGATGGACATTTGTTTCAATATTTTGGAGATTATGAGTGTCTCCTTTGGGCTTTCATGTATAAGCTCTTTTTATAGACGTATTTTGGGGAAATACCCAGGAGTGGAATCATTGGGTCATATGCTAAGTGTATTTTTAAATTTATAAGCAACTGCCAAACTGTTTTTCCGAGTGGTCATATCATTTCTTCACTTCCACCACAAGGGTATGAGTTCCAGTGGCTCCACCTCCTCACCAGCACTTGATGGTGACAGTCCTTTTCATCTTGGCCACACCAGTGGGCGTGAACTCTTCCCAGGTGGCGCGGTGGCAAAGAATCTGCCTGCCAGTGCAGGAGACACGGGAGGCGCGAGTTTGATTCCTGGGTGGGGAAGATCCCCTGGAGTTGGAAATGGCAACCCACTCCAGTCTTCTTGCCTGGAGAATTCCACGAACAGGAGCTTGGTGGGCTGCAGTCCATGGGACCGTAACGAGTCAGACACAGCTGAAACACGGGCACTTCAGTGGCTGTGAAATGGGATCTTGTCATGGTGATCAGCATTTTACTGATGACTAGTGACATCGCATACCTTTTCATGTATTTATTGTGTATATCTTTGGTTTAAATCTTACCCACATTTGGGGAAGAGGCTTGGTTGTCTTACTGCATTGCCAGGGTTGTTAGCACATTCTAGATACAAGTCCTTCATCAGATACAGGTGCTGGAAATCTTTTCTTCTGTCTGTGTCTACATTATCCCTTTTACTCTTCCCAGGAAACTAGGATGCAGATATCACTTCTGCTTTCTTTTGGAGAGACCAACACAGAAACACAGAGAGGCTAAGTGAAATGCCCAAAGTCACACAGCTACGCAACATCCGAGTGGGAAGGCAGACCCACTTCCCTGTGTGCGACTCAGAGCATTGACATCCAGAACATTCCAGGGAGAATCTCTCCATACATGAAGACTAGTATCTCCCTGACAGCGTGGCTGTGCCAGTGCCCAGGCTGGGTTATTTCAGTTCACGCACGCTCCCTCTGCCTTGCAAATACCAGACCATCCTGGGAAGTAGCCGGCTCCCAGGACTCAGTCGGGTCCACCGTCTTCTCGGGAGAATGCCACGGGGCTTTGAGCTGCTCTGAAGAAAGACAAACTGCGGGTACTTTTACGGGCCTCTGAGGATGCTGGCAGGATTAGCTCGTGCCAGGAATAACAATGAGGGGCCCAGGAGAGCTCGCCGCCAGCCCTGTTCTGGGAGGCAGCTCTGGGGGAGGCGAGCAGGCAGAAGGGAAGGGTGCCTGGGAGTGGGAGGGCAGGGCAGAGGTATGTGCAGTGCCCCGAGGGGGCCCTTCATGGGAGCGCCACGGGCAGTCCTTTCATCTTGGCCACACCAGTGGGCGTGAACTCTTCCCAGGTGGCGCGGTGGCAAAGAATCTGCCTGCCAGTGCAGGAGACACGGAGGCGCGAGTTTGATTCCTGGGTGGGAAGATCCCTGGAGTTGGAAATGGCAACCCACTCCAGTCTTCTTGCCTGGAGAATTCCACGAACAGGAGCTTGGTGGGCTGCAGTCCATGGGACCGTAACGAGTCAGACACAGCTGAAACACGGGCACTTCAGTGGCTGTGAAATGGGATCTTGTCATGGTGATCAGCATTTTACTGATGACTAGTGACATCGCATACCTTTTCATGTATTTATTGTGTATATCTTTGGTTTAAATCTTACCCACATTTGGGGAAGAGGCTTGGTTGTCTTACTGCATTGCCAGGGTTGTTAGCACATTCTAGATACAAGTCCTTCATCAGATACAGGTGCTGGAAATCTTTTCTTCTGTCTGTGTCTACATTATCCCTTTTACTCTTCCCAGGAAACTAGGATGCAGATATCACTTCTGCTTTCTTTTGGAGAGACCAACACAGAAACACAGAGAGGCTAAGTGAAATGCCCAAAGTCACACAGCTACGCAACATCCGAGTGGGAAGGCAGACCCACTTCCCTGTGTGCGACTCAGAGCATTGACATCCAGAACATTCCAGGGAGAATCTCTCCATACATGAAGACTAGTATCTCCCTGACAGCGTGGCTGTGCCAGTGCCCAGGCTGGGTTATTTCAGTTCACGCACGCTCCCTCTGCCTTGCAAATACCAGACCATCCTGGGAAGTAGCCGGCTCCCAGGACTCAGTCGGGTCCACCGTCTTCTCGGGAGAATGCCACGGGGCTTTGAGCTGCTCTGAAGAAAGACAAACTGCGGGTACTTTTACGGGCCTCTGAGGATGCTGGCAGGATTAGCTCGTGCCAGGAATAACAATGAGGGGCCCAGGAGAGCTCGCCGCCAGCCCTGTTCTGGGAGGCAGCTCTGGGGGAGGCGAGCAGGCAGAAGGGAAGGGTGCCTGGGAGTGGGAGGGCAGGGCAGAGGTATTCGTCTGCAGCTGCCTCCAAGAAGGGCTGCTGGGTGCCCCTCGTGGTAGTCAGAGCAAAAGGCTGGGAGGTGTGAGAGTGGGAACCATAGCCACGCCAGCCATCAACATGCTAGTCAGAATAAGGAGCCTTCATTGAGGACCTCTGTGTGCCAAGCACTGAGTCTGCATCTGGCATCCCCATTAGGTGCTAGGTATGGTGGGGGTGGTTTGTACTTATTCGCTTCTTACTCATAGCCACCCCATGAGATCAGTATTAGTAAAATATCCACAGGAGGAAACCGAGGTTCAGAGAGGTTAAGTCATTTGCCTAACGTCACATCATTTGTAAGTGGTTGAGGTTTGAATGGAGGGTTAGCTAATTCTGAAGCCCTGTCACTTAAATGCACCGATGCCTTTCTGTTCACAAATTTCTTGGGTCAAAGTCTTCTTTTGTGGCGAGCACAGCACCAAGGGCCTTGACTTGGGGAATATAATGTTGAACAAGACTCTTCCCTGGGGGTTTCCCTGGTGGGCCAGTGGGTGGAGAGTCTGCCTTGAAGTTGCAGGGGGTACCAGTTCAATCCCTGGCACAGGAGGATCCCATGTGCCACGGAGCGGCTGGACTGGTGTGTCCAATTGGGAGCCAGCGCCCTGGAGCACATGAGCCTAGAGCCGGTGCTCTGCAACAAGGGAGGCCCACACAGGCCAAAGAATTAAGAAGGATGAAAATAAATAAATGAAGGACCAATGAAAGAGGCCAAAATTAAAAAAAAAAAAAGAAGAAGAAGAAGACTCGTCCCTCTTTGGGCCGTGTGGTGGGTTGAATGGCAAACTCCCCTGAAAGATATGTCCACATCCCAGAACCTAGGAATGTCAGCTCATTCGACAAGAGCGGTTGCGTAGATGTAGTTAAGGATCTTGAGATCATGCTGGGTTACCTGGGTGTCCTTAAATCCCGTGACAACTGTTCTTATAAGAGACAGAAGGGAAGATAGAGGAGAAGAAGGCCATGGGAGGATGGAGGAAGAGACTGGAATTGTGTGGCCACAAGCCAAGGACGCCTGGAGCCTCTAGACACTGCAAGAGACAAAGAGTTCTCCCTTCAAGCCTTGAAAAGAGCGTCTCTCTAGTGCATTCTGTTCATCAGGCCTGACTCACTAGGCCCAGCCAGACACGGGAGGAGTTATTCAAGGGTCTGGACGCCAGAAGGCGGGATCACTTGGGGCTGTGGTAGAGGCTGCCCCCCACAGCCTCTGGGACTTCCCAGGTGGCTCAGGCAGGGAAGAATCTTCCTGCAATGCAGGTGAGCTGGGTTTGATCTCTAGCTTGGGAAGATCCCCTGCAGAAGGACATGGCAGCCCACTCCAGTATTCTTGCCTGAAGAATCCCATGGACAGAGGAGCCTGACAGGCTACAATCCATAGGGTCGCATAGAATCGGACATGACTGAAATGACTTTAGCACCCACTTTAGCGTGCGGTTAGTGACTTCGGCATGCTGTTAATCCACTAACATATCTGCCAGAAGGCAGATCTCCCAACCATTTCTCTGACTTTCTCGACTCATCTGGCTCTGGGTTGTGCATGGCCCATGTGCATCCTGAACCGGACTCCTGACCCACTTCACACCATGCCATAACGTTTGTCCCTCACCTGAACTCATCACAAGGAAGTTTTCTCACCCCCATTTAACAGAGGGGATGACCAAGGCTCAAATGATGAAGGCCACACAGTAGCATATTAGAATAAACCAGGGGTTCTGGGCTTTGGCTGCATTGAAACTTCCCCAGAGAGAGTTTCTGGGCCCCAAGCACAGAATTTTTTGATTCAGTAGGTCCAGCGTGGGACTGGAAACTTTGCATTTCCAAGAAGTTCTCAGGTGAAGCTGATGCTGCGAATCTGTTGGCCTCGCTTTTAGGACCACTGGAGAATCCATGTTGCAGGGACAAGGGAAGCCTGAAATGTTAGTGGATTAACAGTGTGCATGTATGCTAAGTCAGTTTCATCATGTCCAACTCTTTGTGACCCTATGGATTGTAGCCTGTCAGGCTCCTCTCTCCATGGGATTCTCCAGTCTAGAATACTGGAGTGGGTTGTCATGCCCTTCACCAAGGGATCTTCCCAACCCAGGGATTGAATTCAAGTCTCCTGTATTGCAGGCGGGCTCCTTACTGTCTGAGCCACCAGGGAAAGCCCATGGATTAACAGATGAAACATATTTTATACTCAAGGCACAGTCCTTTCGGTTCTGGTTGGCTCTATTTGGAGCGTGTGGTCCCCCAGAGTCACCGTGGAAGGCAAACAGAGGGCAAGATGGCCCAGTAGAATGTTTTAAAGGGCAAGGTCTGAGAGTGGCTTTCCTGTCTTTTACTCACACTCCTTTGGCCCAAACACAGTCACGTGGCCCCAGACAATTGCAAGGGAGCCTGGGAAACGTAGTCTTCCACAGGAAGAGGCTACGGTGTGACGAGCACGCAGCTGATCAGAGCCAGGCTAGGCCTTGTCCTCAGGGGGAGAGTGGTTCCATTTAGGTTAGGGGTCGCAATAGGGAACCTTGAAAGCAACCCACTTTAGCGCGGTTAGTGACTGCATGCTGTTAATCCACTAACATATCTGCCAGAAGGCAGATCTCCCAACCATTTCTCTGACTTTCTCGACTCATCTGGCTCTGGGTTGTGCATGGCCCATGTGCATCCTGAACCGGACTCCTGACCCACTTCACACCATGCCATAACGTTTGTCCCTCACCTGAACTCATCACAAGGAAGTTTTCTCACCCCCATTTAACAGAGGGGATGACCAAGGCTCAAATGATGAAGGCCACACAGTAGCATATTAGAATAAACCAGGGGTTCTGGGCTTTGGCTGCATTGAAACTTCCCCAGAGAGAGTTTCTGGGCCCCAAGCACAGAATTTTTTGATTCAGTAGGTCCAGCGTGGGACTGGAAACTTTGCATTTCCAAGAAGTTCTCAGGTGAAGCTGATGCTGCGAATCTGTTGGCCTCGCTTTTAGGACCACTGGAGAATCCATGTTGCAGGGACAAGGGAAGCCTGAAATGTTAGTGGATTAACAGTGTGCATGTATGCTAAGTCAGTTTCATCATGTCCAACTCTTTGTGACCCTATGGATTGTAGCCTGTCAGGCTCCTCTCTCCATGGGATTCTCCAGTCTAGAATACTGGAGTGGGTTGTCATGCCCTTCACCAAGGGATCTTCCCAACCCAGGGATTGAATTCAAGTCTCCTGTATTGCAGGCGGGCTCCTTACTGTCTGAGCCACCAGGGAAAGCCCATGGATTAACAGATGAAACATATTTTATACTCAAGGCACAGTCCTTTCGGTTCTGGTTGGCTCTATTTGGAGCGTGTGGTCCCCCAGAGTCACCGTGGAAGGCAAACAGAGGGCAAGATGGCCCAGTAGAATGTTTTAAAGGGCAAGGTCTGAGAGTGGCTTTCCTGTCTTTTACTCACACTCCTTTGGCCCAAACACAGTCACGTGGCCCCAGACAATTGCAAGGGAGCCTGGGAAACGTAGTCTTCCACAGGAAGAGGCTACGGTGTGACGAGCACGCAGCTGATCAGAGCCAGGCTAGGCCTTGTCCTCAGGGGTGTTCCCCTTCCTCTTTTGCCTTTGCCTTGGTTCAAGTGCTTTCAGTGGGCTTTCTCATGTTAGCCAGAGTTAGGGGGCTTTGTTTTCCTATACAACTTGAAAAAAGAGAAGAGGAAAGAATGATTTCCTGGGTCCTTCAGTGTGTTCTCTTGCCAATGGTATCTTCTGAGGGCCCCAGCTGCTCTGCTTAACAGCTGCTGAGCACTTTGAAAGCTCGTAGGGGTTTCTTGTACAAGTTTCATTTCCACTGTCTTAAGCAACGCAGAGTTGCACTGTCAACATTTGAGGAGACCTCCTGGCTATGCGTTTTCATGGCCTAAAAGCCTGGATTCAGGGCCACAAATACCAACTGGAAAACTGTCTTCTCCTGCTTCGCCTCACCCTGCCCGCTCCAGACTGCTCCAAAGGCAGCTGCCTCCAGCGTCTGTGGTTTCCAGCTCTCAAGCTTTTGTATACACGGTGACATCTGCCAGAGCACCCTCTCTTCCCTCCAGACTCAACTCAAGGGACACCTGCTCCCCGACGCCTTCTTCAATTAGTCAGATGAACATTCAATACGCCCTCACTTTGGACTGGAGGTGGAGACAGGCCTCTTGGTTTCTGCCTGTGGTCCAGCACTTGCCATGGCCTGTGTCGACTCTAAAGGCTTCTGCTCGCGCCTGTTTCTTCTTGCAGAACAGGAGGTGTTTCAGATCTCAGACTGCATGGCCTCTCTTACTGGCTTCTTCATTACCTGAAAGATGGAGGTCAGAAGGCTCTCTGTGAAAGGCACAACCCTCCCCGAGATCCAGAGATGAAGAGAGAAGACTTTGGCATGGACTGGAGTCCCCACGCTGCCCTGTGTGCAAGTTTGCGCAAATTCTTAGCTTCGCCAGATTTCCGTTTTCCCATCTCTACCGTTGGGCTGATCACGTGCAAATTCAATGAAATAATCTGCCCAAAGTCTTTTGAAAGGTGCCTGGTGCATGGGAGACAGTCAAGAAATGCCAGCCCTCTCTGCTATCATCTCTACTCTTTATTTTTATTTTATTTATTTATTTTTGGCTACTCTGGGTTTTCACTGCTGCTGCAAGCTCTTCTTTAGTTGCAGGGAGGTGGGGGCTCCTCTGCAGTTGAGGTGAGCGGACTTCTCATTACGGTGACTTCTCTTGTTGTGGAATTCGGGCTCTGGGGCACACGGGCTTCAGTGGTTGCGGCACATGGGCTCCACAGTTGTGGCTCTGAGGCTCTAGAGCACAGGCTCCAGAGTTGTGGCTTATGGGCTTAGTTGCTCCGCAGCATGTGGGATCTTCCCAGATCAGGGATTGAACCTATGTCTTCTGCACTGGCAGGCGAGCTCTTTACCACTGAGCTACTAGGGAAGACCCTTATCACTACTCTTGTCGCTACCTCTTAACCATGGCACACACCGGTCACACCAACGTACTTCCCGAGGACCGTTTTGGTGATTCTGCATGCCTCTGTGCTTGCTTTGGCCGTTGGTGTTTTTCAGCATGGAGGTCTGTACCTCACTTTGTCACTCGTTCATTTAACAGTGTCTGCTGATCTCCCAAGTACTCAACCCTAGAGACTCATCTCAGCCAGCCCTGCCTGGCCAGCCCCACTGGATTCACTACTCCAGTTTTGCATCTATTGGCTTTTTCTGTATCCCTGTGATTAACTTGAAAGCAGGAAAACAAGGTGTTTTTCTCCACTGCATTTATTTAACTGCTCTGAATCCAGTTCCTAGTATTGTCGGTGGCATGTAGTAGGAGCTTAATAAATATTTGTTGAAACAGTGCACCAATGCTACTCATTTCTGAAGCTGGCCTCGATGTCTAGGACATTGTAGGTGCTCACCCAGGTTCTCTGACAGGAAACCAGACCACTCTGGATTCATGTCACCAGAATTTTCCAGTGGAGGAGGGTCCCTTTTAATCAATATTTTTGCCCTTTTTTTTTTTTCTGATCCTTTTTTTTCTTGATCCAATTTAAAGTAGCCAGTGGGACTCTCCTCTGAAAAGTGCAAGAAGATGTCATTTTCACTTGTGTATCCCCAGATGCATGAGACACTTCTCAGTCGCCATGTTTGTTGACCCACATCAGATTGTCTCATGGTCTCCTAGAAACCAGGGGCCTAGATCGTTATCTGGAAATCAAGGAGGGAGGGAGAGAGTCAAAGAGGTGAAGGAGGGAGGGAAGGAAGGAAGGAAGGAAGGAAGGAGGCGTGCCTTCCCCACTGGCCACGTCTTAGAAATAAGATTTGGAATCAAAATGATAGCTCCACTACTTTCGTGGTGTGGGTGGCAATCTTCAGCCTGAACAGTCCTTCAGGCCCTTCTTTCATGAGTTTCGTTGTTTTGGCAGCTGAGGTCTAGTCTTGCGTTGCAAGGCTGTTCTAGAACTTAATCTGCCCCTCATGCTCTTACTCTCTGTAATTGCTTGGGTTGTTGGCCTCTTGGGATAGCCCAGTGGTGAAGGCTGGCTCCCCAGGGCGGTTCAGGCTAGAACTTTCTGTGCTGGTGGTGGGGCTTGCGGACTGAAAGGGCTGAGTCTGGCTTCCATCCCAGGTGGTCCCCTCACAGGGACACGTGGGCTGCTGCTTGTTTACGTCATGAAGGAATTGTACACAATTTTATGGGCAGCTTCCTTTTGTTTCTAATACTATTTGTAGAAAGTTGTTTGGATGACACAACTTTTACTTCTTTCTATCAACGGTCGTTCCTAAAGCTGCAGATATTTTCTGGATATGCACTTTTCTTCACCTTTGTGGAGCAAACGTAATATTAAGATTTTTAGTATGCATCAGAGACGTTCTTTGGTATTTTCACATCTGTTGCCTCATTTATTCTTCACGATAATCCTGCAACGTAGGTATTATTAGCTCCATGTTACAGTTGAGGGGATTATGACCCAGAGGTTTTAATTTCACAGAGCTGGGGGCTTTGATGGTCCTGCCTTGTATCTGTTTGAGGGTTCTTTTTCAGGCCCTTCTGGAACTTGTTTATTTTTCGCATCACCCATGACATGCCTAGATTGCTGTGCTGCTGTTTCATGGTCCCCTGTAATAAACGCTTCCGAACGTGGACGCAAACACTAATTTGTTTGTAGTTATTATTTCCCGAAAGGAAGGGAAAATGTCCACTTACGTTTCTTTTATCCTCCCAAACCCCGAGGGGCTGATTCTCCATGGCTTTTTTGGAGCAGATGTAACCAAGAAATCAATATAGCCATTAGATTAATCCATGGCAACCAGACTGTCACTGCATCTCCCGCCCATGATGTTGACAGAGATTCAGAGCCCAGAGGAGGAGGGGTGGTACTTAAAAGGAGGAACGGTGGCCTCTGAAGTAAGTGGGAGAATTAAAACCCCACGAAGCCTCACTTAGCAGACAGGAAATTGCAGGTGGCTGCCACTGGCATAATCAGGTCCTCCTCCAGAGAAGCCAATAGCTTGGCATCAGGTGTGGCAGGGGGACGTGCAAAGCTCTCTGGGCACTGGGAGGTCCTTCAGGAAGAAGAAGTTGGCAGTCAGGGAACAGCAGCCTGAGCTGGGATCTCTCTCCCTTGGGTACCAGGAATCAGCACCTCCAGGAGTGTAGTGGGGGAAGGTGGGTCCCATGTGACATGCTGCCTCCAGTGAATCTGAGCTTTTAAAATTGTAATTAGTATTATTTTTAAGCATATTTCCTAACACAAGGAGAGAGGGCATCCTTTAGGATCACAAGGCTTGCTTTGCAGCAAATACCCAGAATATGTTTGAATGGTGAGCTGGTAGAAAGTTGTTTGGATGACACAACTTTTACTTCTTTCTATCACGTCGTTCCTAAAGCTGCAGATATTTTCTGGATATGCACTTTTCTTCACCTTTGTGGAGCAAACGTAATATTAAGATTTAGTATGCATCAGAGACGTTCTTTGGTATTTTCACATCTGTTGCCTCATTTATTCTTCACGATAATCCTGCAACGTAGGTATTATTAGCTCCATGTTACAGTTGAGGGGATTATGACCCAGAGGTTTTAATTTCACAGAGCTGGGGGCTTTGATGGTCCTGCCTTGTATCTGTTTGAGGGTTCTTTTTCAGGCCCTTCTGGAACTTGTTTATTTTTCGCATCACCCATGACATGCCTAGATTGCTGTGCTGCTGTTTCATGGTCCCCTGTAATAAACGCTTCCGAACGTGGACGCAAACACTAATTTGTTTGTAGTTATTATTTCCCGAAAGGAAGGGAAAATGTCCACTTACGTTTCTTTTATCCTCCCAAACCCCGAGGGGCTGATTCTCCATGGCTTTTTTGGAGCAGATGTAACCAAGAAATCAATATAGCCATTAGATTAATCCATGGCAACCAGACTGTCACTGCATCTCCCGCCCATGATGTTGACAGAGATTCAGAGCCCAGAGGAGGAGGGGTGGTACTTAAAAGGAGGAACGGTGGCCTCTGAAGTAAGTGGGAGAATTAAAACCCCACGAAGCCTCACTTAGCAGACAGGAAATTGCAGGTGGCTGCCACTGGCATAATCAGGTCCTCCTCCAGAGAAGCCAATAGCTTGGCATCAGGTGTGGCAGGGGGACGTGCAAAGCTCTCTGGGCACTGGGAGGTCCTTCAGGAAGAAGAAGTTGGCAGTCAGGGAACAGCAGCCTGAGCTGGGATCTCTCTCCCTTGGGTACCAGGAATCAGCACCTCCAGGAGTGTAGTGGGGGAAGGTGGGTCCCATGTGACATGCTGCCTCCA
The DNA here is from genome assembly GCA_022376925.1 of Tragulus kanchil. Classification (NCBI taxonomy): domain Eukaryota; kingdom Metazoa; phylum Chordata; class Mammalia; order Artiodactyla; family Tragulidae; genus Tragulus; species Tragulus kanchil. The sequence goes on along the minus strand of JAIOJX010000002.1, from coordinate 12,925,875 downwards.
GTGAATCTGAGCTTTTAAAATTGTAATTAGTATTATTTTTAAGCATATTTCCTAACACAAGGAGAGAGGGCATCCTTTAGGATCACAAGGCTTGCTTTGCAGCAAATACCCAGAATATGTTTGAATGGTGAGCGCTGGTAGAGTCCACAGAGCACCCCCACTTAGTGGACAGCAGCGTACTGAGCACCTACAGGTGTCAGGGGTTGTTCTAGATGCAGGGAATGAGGGGGAGAGGTCTGCAGCCAACAAAATCCAGGAGACCCCTGCCTTTGGGGAGCTCCCCTTTTAGTGGGGGTAGGAACAGAGCTGAGCTACTAGTTTGTATTTTCTCTCTCTTACCGAGTTGGCCAGCTGTTCCTCTGAATTTTTCTCTCCTAGTTGAGTGGGTCTCAACTAAGGGATGATTTTGCACCCTGCCCCCCACCTCCGCCAGGTAGACATTTGACAATGTCTGGAGATAGTTTTGTTTGCCACGACTGGGCTATGTGTATGTTAAGAGCATCTAGGAGGCGGAAGCTGAGAATGTTACCTGACATCCTACTGCACACGAGACAGCCCCACTGCAAAGACTCCCCCCACCTGCAGGACCAGCCGCTCCGCGGTGAACAGAGAAGGGGCTTCGCAGCCAGTGACTGCGTTTCCCAGCTTCCCGTGCAGTTGGGTGTGGTCACATGACTGGCCAATAGAGTGTGAGCAGGAGTGCTGTGCCCACACCCAGGTGCAGGGCTTTTAATAAGTGAATGTACCTCTTTCTGCTTCCTCAGGTTGGAAGAGAACAACAAAGCCCCAGGTGACAACAGAGCCACCTGGGGCCCTAAATTGCACATGGTGAGAGGGCATCTGCCCGTCAAAGATGCTCTCCCTGGACTGTCATGGGAATAAAAAAGGAACTGTAGTGCGTTTTTAAAATTTTTTTAAATTTTATATAGTTTCTTTTCTTTATAACTTTAGCCTCTTTTACTGGTTTTTTATTTATTTATTTTCATCCATCTTTATTCTTTGGCCTGTGTGGGCTTCCTATCGCAGTGGCCTCTCTCGTTGCAGAGCACCAGCTCTGGGCACATGCGCTCCAGAGTTGGCTCATAATTGGATACATTGGTCCAGCCGCTCCACAGCACATGGGATCTTCCTGGGCCACGGATCGAACTGATGCCCCTTACACTGCCAGGCGGACTCTTTACCCACTGGACCACCAGGGAAGCCCGAACTGTAGTGTTTTCAAGAGTTTATTTTTTATTGGAGGATCATCACTTTGCAATGTTGTGTTGGTTTCTGCCGTACATCAACGTGAATCAGCCATAGACGTACACATGTCCTCACACTTTGGAGTCTCCCACCCACCTTCCATCCAACCCTAGTATCTTAAGCCTATGCATTTCTGGGTTAGCCTCAGTGATAGCTATTTAACCTACTCTAACTACTGTGGTCTCGTCCATGGTTCTTCAATGATAATAACAGACAGCATTGAGCACACACACTATGAGGCAGACAAGAGGCTCTTTAAATATAAGATCCCATTTTATCATCACACCAGCCCTATGAAATAGGTATTGTTACTATCCTTGTTTTACAGATAAAGTAACACATCCCCAAGGAGATGAGCATAAGTACCGTGTGAAAGTTTTTTTTGCCAGATTTTAATCTCAACCATGAAAGTAGGTTCCCTTCTCCATCCTTAATACTTCTTAATTTAAACATCATGATCTCCCCTTGGGTCACTGTTACTGTTCTCTCTTTAGCCCTTCTGCCTCCATTATGGACACTGCAGATAGACTGACTTTTGAAAAACCAGACCTGAACCTGCTCGGCTTCCTTCACTGACACCCCACTGTTCCCAAGATAAGTACCCCCTCCATGCCAGGGCAGTAGGTCCCCCCGTGGCCTCTCCCAGCTTCCTCTGCTTCCTTCATCATCCCTTGCTCTTTCCCCTTTAGGCCATGCATCCCAAGCTTTGGCTGCACTGCAAGAGAAAAGGGTAATTCTTTTTTCCAAAATTATTCTTGCTCTGCAGAGAGAATCCCAGTGAAAGTAACAAGCTTCCCCTGTGTATTCTCAAGAGTTCAAGCAAGGATTGTTTAACCATCTCCTGGGAACACACCGTTGAAAGGATTCTTCTATTGGGTGGGAGGCTCATTCCAACCAGCCATTGCTACGGTTCTTCAAAACACAGCTAATTGCATAATGTAAAATGAACCCAGTTTTTCAACTGTATTCAGTTCTCAGATACTATTTGTTCTATGAAAGACTATATTGACTTTGGAGAGTAATCTGGCAGTCTTACTCTAGAGCAACTTTACTCCTAATTATACTCCCTGGAGAACTCTCATGTGCAAAGGAGAAACAGAGTATTTGCAACGCAACCCCCACCCCCATGCTAAGCCAAATGTCTACCCACAAGACGATGGACAGAATAAACTCATCCAAAGAGTATGAGGGAGGAGTGAAAATAAATGAACTAGCTCTGAGTGGCTAATACAGATGAAGATCAGAAACAATGCCCAGCATTAAAACCCCTTTGAAGGCGAGGGTACTGTATGATGTCATAAATAATGTTATGTTCTGTGCCAGTCAGGGTCCCAGCAGGAAACCAAAGGCATGCTTGGAATTCTAAAGACAAGCAAAGGAAAGCGCTGGGCACAGGGGTGGCAGGTGTGATAGATTGTTTTGTGGCGATGGATTCCTCCCATTCCATTAGGTATTCTCCCTTTGTGGCTCCTTTCACTGAGATGCGGAATTATTTTTCCTCCGCTTTTCATCTGGGCTGATTTTGTGACTTGCTTGAATGAGTAGATTCTGGTAAAAGTGGCATGGAGTCAGTACCACAGGCCTTGCAATTTCTGCCTTCACCCTTTTGAAATGCATCTTATATGACGTAAAGAAGCCTGCTGGAGGCCTCATGGAACGTTCCAACCACCAGTCGGCACAGCCCACCCAATACATGGGTGAGGCCACCTGGGATCAGTGAACTCTAATTGACCACCCATTGGTTATACATGTATCCATGAGTCCAATCATGACCACTTTGAGCAGACGAACTTCCTAACTGAGCCTGGCTCAAATTACCAGCCCACAGAATTATGAATCTAAAAACTGGTTAATGTTTCAAGGCATTAGACTTTGGGATGGTTTCTTTCTAAAATTTTTTACAAATTTACTTATCTATTTGTCTTTGGCTGTGCTGTGTCTTTGTTGCTGCAGGCGGGCTTTTCTTTCTTGCAAAAACTTTTGCAGTGGCTTCTCTTATTGAGGAGCACAGCTCTCGAGCATGGGCTCACCCATTTTAAATTGCATAATGTAAAATGAACCCAGTTTTTCAACTGTATTCAGTTCTCAGATACTATTTGTTCTATGAAAGACTATATTGACTTTGGAGAGTAATCTGGCAGTCTTACTCTAGAGCAACTTTACTCCTAATTATACTCCCTGGAGAACTCTCATGTGCAAAGGAGAAACAGAGTATTTGCAACGCAACCCCCACCCCCATGCTAAGCCAAATGTCTACCCACAAGACGATGGACAGAATAAACTCATCCAAAGAGTATGAGGGAGGAGTGAAAATAAATGAACTAGCTCTGAGTGGCTAATACAGATGAAGATCAGAAACAATGCCCAGCATTAAAACCCCTTTGAAGGCGAGGGTACTGTATGATGTCATAAATAATGTTATGTTCTGTGCCAGTCAGGGTCCCAGCAGGAAACCAAAGGCATGCTTGGAATTCTAAAGACAAGCAAAGGAAAGCGCTGGGCACAGGGGTGGCAGGTGTGATAGATTGTTTTGTGGCGATGGATTCCTCCCATTCCATTAGGTATTCTCCCTTTGTGGCTCCTTTCACTGAGATGCGGAATTATTTTTCCTCCGCTTTTCATCTGGGCTGATTTTGTGACTTGCTTGAATGAGTAGATTCTGGTAAAAGTGGCATGGAGTCAGTACCACAGGCCTTGCAATTTCTGCCTTCACCCTTTTGAAATGCATCTTATATGACGTAAAGAAGCCTGCTGGAGGCCTCATGGAACGTTCCAACCACCAGTCGGCACAGCCCACCCAATACATGGGTGAGGCCACCTGGGATCAGTGAACTCTAATTGACCACCCATTGGTTATACATGTATCCATGAGTCCAATCATGACCACTTTGAGCAGACGAACTTCCTAACTGAGCCTGGCTCAAATTACCAGCCCACAGAATTATGAATCTAAAAACTGGTTAATGTTTCAAGGCATTAGACTTTGGGATGGTTTCTTTCTAAAATTTTTTACAAATTTACTTATCTATTTGTCTTTGGCTGTGCTGTGTCTTTGTTGCTGCAGGCGGGCTTTTCTTTAGCTGTGACAAACAGAAGCTACTCTTCATTGCAGTGGCTTCTCTTATTGAGGAGCACAGCTCTCGAGCATGGGCTCAGTAGTTGTGGTACATGGGCTTAGCTGCCCCATGGCATGTGGGCTCTTCCTGAACCAGGGATCGAACCAGTGTATCCTGTGTTGGCAGATGGATTCTTAACCCCTGGACCACCAGGGAAGCCCCTAGGAAGGTTTCTTGCATGTGCGCATGCTAAGTTGCTTCAGTCCTGTCCGACTCTTTGCGACCCTATGGACTGTAGTCTGCCTGGCTCCTCCGTCCATGGGATTCTCCAGGCAAGAATACTGGAGTGAGTTACCATGCCCTCCTCCAGAGGATCTTTTCAACCCAGGGATCAAACTGTCATCTCTCATGTCTCCTGCATTGGCAGGTGAGTTCTTCACCACTGAGCCACCTGGGAAGCCCCAGGTTAGTTTCTTATGACTATACACTGAACCTAGAAGAGGTAAGGAACCAAGAAGTACTGAGGCATCCAGGAACTAAAGGGTAGGAGTTCCCGAAGCAGGGCAGCAGTGTTGTTACAGGGAACCAGTGGGCGCTGGAACCTTAGCAGAAGGGCCACCCCAGAATTCCCAAACCACAGAACTGCAGCAGGGACTGAGTATGGGGAGAGGTAAGTCCTCCAGTTTCTCTTTCTTCTTCCTTCCAGTCTCCTTCCAGGCTTTCCTATTGGCTGAACCTGACCAGAAGTCAGGAAACAGGAGAGACTGGAAGATGCCATTTGGGAGGTCAGGGCTCTTCCTTTTTGGCTGACACAGACTGATCAGGTGGACGAGAGCTAATCTGGAAATTACCAGCCCACCAAAGGAATGGGATCAGTGAATCTAATGACCCCCTTGGTTATACATGTATCCATGAGTCCAATCATGACCACTTTGAGCAGACGAACTTCCTAACTGAGCCTGGCTCAAATTACCAGCCCACAGAATTATGAATCTAAAAACTGGTTAATGTTTCAAGGCATTAGACTTTGGGATGGTTTCTTTCTAAAATTTTTTACAAATTTACTTATCTATTTGTCTTTGGCTGTGCTGTGTCTTTGTTGCTGCAGGCGGGCTTTTCTTTAGCTGTGACAAACAGAAGCTACTCTTCATTGCAGTGGCTTCTCTTATTGAGGAGCACAGCTCTCGAGCATGGGCTCAGTAGTTGTGGTACATGGGCTTAGCTGCCCCATGGCATGTGGGCTCTTCCTGAACCAGGGATCGAACCAGTGTATCCTGTGTTGGCAGATGGATTCTTAACCCCTGGACCACCAGGGAAGCCCCTAGGAAGGTTTCTTGCATGTGCGCATGCTAAGTTGCTTCAGTCCTGTCCGACTCTTTGCGACCCTATGGACTGTAGTCTGCCTGGCTCCTCCGTCCATGGGATTCTCCAGGCAAGAATACTGGAGTGAGTTACCATGCCCTCCTCCAGAGGATCTTTTCAACCCAGGGATCAAACTGTCATCTCTCATGTCTCCTGCATTGGCAGGTGAGTTCTTCACCACTGAGCCACCTGGGAAGCCCCAGGTTAGTTTCTTATGACTATACACTGAACCTAGAAGAGGTAAGGAACCAAGAAGTACTGAGGCATCCAGGAACTAAAAGGGTAGGAGTTCCCGAAGCAGGGCAGCAGTGTTGTTACAGGGAACCAGTGGGCGCTGGAACCTTAGCAGAAGGGCCACCCCAGAATTCCCAAACCACAGAACTGCAGCAGGGACTGAGTATGGGGAGAGGTAAGTCCTCCAGTTTCTCTTTCTTCTTCCTTCCAGTCTCCTTCCAGGCTTTCCTATTGGCTGAACCTGACCAGAAGTCAGGAAACAGGAGAGACTGGAAGATGCCATTTTGGGAGGTCAGCCTCCTTGGGCACAGAGAATCTGGGTGGGGCTGAGAGCTAATGGAGAATAGCTAGGACACATGTTGTTCCTGAACAGCAGACTGTAAGAACATTGACAGAAAGGAGAACCTGCCCTTCAACACAGACGCTGTCTGTGGGAAAGCAGGGATTTCTAGCTTAAAGAATGCAGTGGGGTCTTCCCCTGGTGGTCCAGTGGGTAAGGGCGCCGGTTCAAGCCCTGGCCTGGGAAGATCCCACGTGCTGCGGAGCGGCTGGACCGATGTGTCCAATCACCGAGCTGGAGCTCTGGAGCGCATGTGCCCAGAGCCGGTGCTCTGCGATGACAGACGCCACCGCGATGGGAGGCCCACAGGAGCCAAAGAACAAAGACAAATGAAGATAGAGAAGTGAAAGACCAATAGAAGTGGCCCGCCCACTCCCCTCCCTCCCCGACCCGACCCCCCGCCCAAAGTAAATAAATAAATAAATCTTTAAAAAAAAAAAAAAAGAATGCAGTGGGTGCTTTCACGAATACGTTATACACGTTCCACTTGGAAAAGAAGCAAGCTGTTTCCATCGGTCTCAAGGCTCCTGACCCTCCACCACGTTCTTTCACAGGAAGAAACACTGGAAGTGTTAGTCGCTCACATGTGTCTGATTCTTTGCAACCCCATCTGTGCCCCTCCAGGCTCCTCGGTCCATAGGATTCTCCAGGCAAGAACACTGGCGTGGGTTGCCGTGCCCTTCTCCAGGGCATCCTCTTGATCCAGGGATCAAACCTGGGCCTCTGGCATTGCAGGCAGATTCTTTACCGCCTGAGCCACCAGGGAAGCCCCGGCTGTGTATAAACTAAGCGGAGAGTCACTGTTTGAGAGCTTGGGGGTCTTATCTGACCCAGGTAAGAGGGTCAGAGGCTGAGGAGCAACCCCCGGCCCTGTTGCTTGGCACAAGGGCTGTTGAGTTTCAGATTCAAGTCTGTCCGCCCCCAGCACCTTTGTCTGGATGAAAGACCTTCCTGGTGTCATGACCCACGCCTCTCTGTTAGTTCCTTCTCTCCCTGTCTGCCTTCTTTTCTTTACAGTTGAGGATGGAGGAAGTGATCAAATGATCCCAGAATATTATCTGTCTAAAGGGAAGATTTAAGACAAAATAGGGTATGGGAGGCCTGCCGTTTTAAACATAGGCCCCGCAGCACCTGGCCTGGGTGGGAGCCGGGATCTGCGTGATGGATAGGAATGTTTCCCAAACTCAGCTGTCAAAGCCGGGCAATCAGCTCTGCCTCCTGGGTGGAAAGTGATTTACAATTTTCCTCTTTAGTGGCATTTTAAGACAAACAGGCACTTTTGTTTCCATGGAGAACGCACTCTTCGCTCGAAGGTAGATTGCCTGCCTTGCCTCCCCTCTCGCTCCCTCTCTCCTTCTCCTTCACTGATTCCTCAGGTTCCTCCACCTTCTCCTCCTTCCCCTGAGCTTCCTGCCAGCAGCAGGCCAGAAGCAGAGCCTTTGTTCTTCCCAGGGGAGGGCCGTGCGTGTCCTTCCCTGATGCCCCTGTGGAGGGGTCCTCCAGAAGCTTCTGGTGGGGGGCGCCGAGACGTTTCACCCTAGATCTTTGGATGGTTGCCTGGCTAAGAGCTTATTTGGCAGAGAGCTCAGAGCAGGGGAGCAAAGCTGGTGGTTGTGACTGGTCTTGGTTCTGGTTCCAGGCCACGTAGCTGCGTGGCCCCGGGCATCTCCCTTCATCACTCAGTGTCTTCACTTGCTAAGTGAGAATCGCTCTCCCCAGACTCGCGGTGAGAAAATGCTGGTGAGGGCGGGTAAAGAGATTCCTTCCTGCTGGTCACCCCCATCAGTTGAGATCTCTGCCTTTCAGGCCTGGAGCTTATGAACAGCCTTCGAAGGGTGACGGGGGCCTCCTTCAGCGTGGAGCCCTGGGCTTGGGCTGGGGGAGTGGGTGGGACCCTCGGGGCTGCCTTGGTCATTTTTGCCGGGGGAGTTTTCAGAAGTGCCAGTACCCTTCCAGGGCAGTGCCTGGGTGCTTGGACCAAAGGGGAAGCTACAGGGAGCCTCTGAGGGTGTGTCTGTCGCCTGTGAGGCGCTCTCAGTGTGAGCGTCTGGGTGTGTCTGTGCAGTGTGAGAGGGGGCCTGTGTACACACACACAAACATGCACACGTCCCTGTGTCTCTCTGCATGTGTCTGAATGGATAGTATGAGGACGAGTCTGTGTATACACAGGAGTGTCTGCCTGCATATACGTGTGGATGGAGGGTAGGTCTGTGAACTCATAAGCACGCCTACATGTGCACATGGCAATCCTGTGTTGTGTGTGTGTGCGTGTGTGTGCACCCTCCCTCAGGGTGAACAACAGCCACGACTTATGTCGTGTCCAGCGAGAGGCCTCAGTTTCAGAATATGCATCCTTCACGTGTGGGCAGAATGTTCCGATGTTCAGCTGAGGGGATGGGGCTGGTCTGGGGGCTCCGTGGGGGCCCTGACCCACTGCCTACGTGGGCGTGAGGTCTCTGCCCGGCGCAGATCTGTCCCTCCGATTCCTCAGGTTCCTCCACCTTCTCCTCCTTCCCCTGAGCTTCCTGCCAGCAGCAGGCCAGAAGCAGAGCCTTTGTTCTTCCCAGGGGAGGGCCGTGCGTGTCCTTCCCTGATGCCCCTGTGGAGGGGTCCTCCAGAAGCTTCTGGTGGGGGGCGCCGAGACGTTTCACCCTAGATCTTTGGATGGTTGCCTGGCTAAGAGCTTATTTGGCAGAGAGCTCAGAGCAGGGGAGCAAAGCTGGTGGTTGTGACTGGTCTTGGTTCTGGTTCCAGGCCACGTAGCTGCGTGGCCCCGGGCATCTCCCTTCATCACTCAGTGTCTTCACTTGCTAAGTGAGAATCGCTCTCCCCAGACTCGCGGTGAGAAAATGCTGGTGAGGGCGGGTAAAGAGATTCCTTCCTGCTGGTCACCCCCATCAGTTGAGATCTCTGCCTTTCAGGCCTGGAGCTTATGAACAGCCTTCGAAGGGTGACGGGGGCCTCCTTCAGCGTGGAGCCCTGGGCTTGGGCTGGGGGAGTGGGTGGGACCCTCGGGGCTGCCTTGGTCATTTTCCCGGGAGTTTTCAGAAGTGCCAGTACCCTTCCAGGGCAGTGCCTGGGTGCTTGGACCAAAGGGGAAGCTACAGGGAGCCTCTGAGGGTGTGTCTGTCGCCTGTGAGGCGCTCTCAGTGTGAGCGTCTGGGTGTGTCTGTGCAGTGTGAGAGGGGGCCTGTGTACACACACACAAACATGCACACGTCCCTGTGTCTCTCTGCATGTGTCTGAATGGATAGTATGAGGACGAGTCTGTGTATACACAGGAGTGTCTGCCTGCATATACGTGTGGATGGAGGGTAGGTCTGTGAACTCATAAGCACGCCTACATGTGCACATGGCAATCCTGTGTTGTGTGTGTGTGCGTGTGTGTGCACCCTCCCTCAGGGTGAACAACAGCCACGACTTATGTCGTGTCCAGCGAGAGGCCTCAGTTTCAGAATATGCATCCTTCACGTGTGGGCAGAATGTTCCGATGTTCAGCTGAGGGGATGGGGCTGGTCTGGGGGGCTCCGTGCCCTGAACAGGAGCGCCTCTGTCCACCCACTGCCTACGTGGGCGTGAGGTCTCTGCCCGAGCGCAGATCTGTGTCCCTGTGGCCTCGTTCTGCTCTGAGATGGGACCTGGTGGCCGGGAACCCACGCTCAGGTGACTCTGCCTTTGCAGAATTTGACTGTTAACTGTGCGTGCTCTTGGCTCCCACTGAGCATGTGCAATGCTCCTTTCCTTTTTATCCCTTCTTCTCCCTTCTCCCTCTCCCCCTCCCTCTCCCACATACTGGACATCTGCTCTTTGCCCGGCCCTGTCCCATGGGCTGAGGACACAAAGACGATTCAGAAGACCCGCCCCCCGTCCGTGAGAAACTGCTGGTGTATTTGGGGGGAAAGATAAGCAGGCTGCAGTAACTGAACACAGTGGTGGAGAGGATGCGGGCATTCTGGGGGCAACGAGGGGAGCCCCTGGTCTCAAGGACCCCATGAAAGGCTTCCAGGATACAGTGATCCTTGAACCAAGTCTTGAAAGTCAAGAAATCACCAGCCATATAAGAATAGCTGCTTTTTTTTTTTTTTTTCTTAAAGGAGTTGGCACTTTGGGGCATAAGACAGAATCATCTACTCAAGTTTGGCAAACTCTTACAAGGTCATAGGCTCTTTGTTAAACATGACTGGGCTGGGGCGTCTCCGGTGGCTCCGTGGCGAAGAGTCCACCTGCCCGTGTTGAAGACATGGCTTGATCCCTGATCTGAGAAGAGGCCACTTGCCGCGGAGCCTCTGAGCCCCTGTGCTACAGCTATTGAGACTGTGCTTTGGTGCCTGTGAGCCACACCCACTGAAGCCCTCATGCCCTGGAGCCTATGTTCTACAACAGGAGGAATCTCGACAGTGAGAAGCCCTTGAACTTCAACTAGAGAGTAGCCCCTGCTCGCTGCAACTAGAGAAAAGTCCTGTAGCAACAAAGACCCAGCACAGATAACAAATAAATAAATAAAATTACTTTTTAAAAAATGACTGAACTGTGATACAGCCTTGTTCCCGAAGATAATGAAGTGGAGGGCAGGGCGGGCAAGGATTAGGAGATGAGCCCCCTCTGCCTCCTCTGTGGGCCTGCTTGGACCCCCGAGGAGGAAGGAATGAGGGTGGAGAAGGCGATGAACACTCACTGAGCACCTATTGTGTGTCAGGCAACTGTTGTCTCATTTTGTCCTCCCCAACAGCTCTGTAGGTGGAAGGTGAGTTAGCCCTATTTTACAGCGAGGAAGACTAAGACTTAGGTCTCAGGCCAGGCAAAGAATAGACAGGACTTTGAATCCCAATCCAGACGGCTCAGTTCCCCAGCCTGTGCCTCCTTCAACCACCTCCATGACCTACAAGAATCCTCTATAGAAAATATAGCATTGTGACTGTAGCCTTCTTGTCAAGGATCATAAACTTGGGAAATTCAATATAAACTCACTACAAATCCCCCCCAAAAGAAAAACCCAAATGCCTGTCCCTTTTGAAAAAAAAAAAAAACAGTATGCCTTGCTGGGCCAGACTAGTAAATGCATCCTCATAACATCAGTATTGCAGGTTCCTTCTCTTCAGAAGCCAGGATGTTGCTGATTTGCATACTGCTTTGCATTCATTTGCATCCACTCTCCATATGCAAGATCACATGCGGCTAATTAGTGCAACTTTGTTACAATGAGAAGGAGGCCCAGCCTTCTGTGCCAGGGCATATGGAGCCCAGAACAGGGACGCACAGCACCCAAAGCCAGTCACATCTTGGGTTGGACACGCTGGAGAGCTGAAAGGGAGAGTCACACACTGAATGAAAAATAGGATGGCCAAGTGTCATTATTTTTCAAATATTGTTCTTTTGCAGTAACTATGGCAGAGAGAGAGGGGGAGGGGGAGGAGGGAGGGAGAGAGAGAGATCAAAGGATGTGGTGCTTCAGGCAGGATTTTCTTAGAGAAAGAGCAAGGAATTCGGAGCCTGAAAGCCTCAGGTGAAGTTTGCATTGGAGTTTGGCTTTGCTGCTTACAAGCCATTGGACTTAGTACTTTATGAACTTTGCAAATGTTAAAGCACAAAATAGATTTTAAGGGCTCCAGGCCAAGCTGGTTGTGACAGAAGGCAACACGAGGGCCAGGCGGGCACTGAGGCTTATAGTCCTGCGGTGTCCAGATTCCAGCTACGGGGGGATACCTATCTACGTCCACGTCTAAATCTATCTTTGTATCTCTGTCGCTGTCTATCTCTCGAAGTTAGCATTGAGTGAGCACGTACTATGGACCAGACACTGCTCATCACAATTGTTATCTCAGCCCATGAGCATCCTAAGAAGTATGAACTATTCGAACTCCTCATACAGCTCTCCCCCGGGCAAACTCGTGCCTGTCAGGCACATCACTTGACAAGTGACTTGTCAAGATACTCCTGCCCGGTGATTAGTACCTCTCTTCTGAGTGCTGATGGTGACATTCGTGGTTTACACTGTGCCCCCCGAGCCCCTGCCTCACCACCTTTTTCCGCCTCCATGCAGACTCTGGTCTTCATACTAAACTACGTCTTCCTTTAGATTCATCTCATTGGGATTATTCTGATTTGGTCTTGGCCTATCTTGATGGAAACATTCTTTCTGTGGAATATTATGAGATTAGTGCTCCTAGGAACAGACTAGTTAAGATAGCTGGCCACTTATCTCAATGGTATTGCCCTTACTCAAAGTATTTTGTACTTCCATTTTAAAATGATAAAATTACTACTACTGCTGAGAACAGCTAATGCTTTACAAACATGATCTTGTTCAATCTTGACAACACCCCCGTGAGGTAGGTTCTCTTAATTTCCAAATCACAGAAATGCTCAGTAATGATTTAAGATCACGCAGCTCAGAGGAGGACCACCATTGAAATCTGCATTCATCAGAAGCAAACACCCTAGTTTCTACTCATACTTTCCCCACCAAAATGGATATTAACAAGCTGAATCACACACTTACTTAATTCATCAGAGATGACTACCGATGTTTCAGCTGCTTAAGAAAAATCAAAATAATAATTAAGCAGTGAAAGGACACTGGCTTTGATATTAGGAGCTATGGGGTCAGTTTGTAGAGGCAAATTGGAAGTTTGGGCTTTGCTGCTTACAAGCCATGGGACTTAGTACTTTATGAACTTTGCAAATGTTAAAGCACAAAATAGATTTTAAGGGCTCCAGGCCAAGCTGGTTGTGACAGAAGGCAACACGAGGGCCAGGCGGGCACTGAGGCTTATAGTCCTGCGGTGTCCAGATTCCAGCTACGGGGGGATACCTATCTACGTCCACGTCTAAATCTATCTTTGTATCTCTGTCGCTGTCTATCTCTCGAAGTTAGCATTGAGTGAGCACGTACTATGGACCAGACACTGCTCATCACAATTGTTATCTCAGCCCATGAGCATCCTAAGAAGTATGAACTATTCGAACTCCTCATACAGCTCTCCCCCGGGCAAACTCGTGCCTGTCAGGCACATCACTTGACAAGTGACTTGTCAAGATACTCCTGCCCGGTGATTAGTACCCTCTCTTCTGAGTGCTGATGGTGACATTCGTGGTTTACACTGTGCCCCCCGAGCCCCTGCCTCACCACCTTTTTCCGCCTCCATGCAGACTCTGGTCTTCATACTAAACTACGTCTTCCTTTAGATTCATCTCATTGGGATTATTCTGATTTGGTCTTGGCCTATCTTGATGGAAACATTCTTTCTGTGGAATATTATGAGATTAGTGCTCCTAGGAACAGACTAGTTAAGATAGCTGGCCACTTATCTCAATGGTATTGCCCTTACTCAAAGTATTTTGTACTTCCATTTTAAAATGATAAAATTACTACTACTGCTGAGAACAGCTAATGCTTTACAAACATGATCTTGTTCAATCTTGACAACACCCCCGTGAGGTAGGTTCTCTTAATTTCCAAATCACAGAAATGCTCAGTAATGATTTAAGATCACGCAGCTCAGAGGAGGACCACCATTGAAATCTGCATTCATCAGAAGCAAACACCCTAGTTTCTACTCATACTTTCCCCACCAAAATGGATATTAACAAGCTGAATCACACACTTACTTAATTCATCAGAGATGACTACCGATGTTTCAGCTGCTTAAGAAAAATCAAAATAATAATTAAGCAGTGAAAGGACACTGGCTTTGATATTAGGAGCTATGGGGTCAGTTTGTAGATGTTTCTTATAAGCAACCTTAGTATGTGACCCTGGGCTAGATTATATTCCCCTTCTTGGTTCCCTGGTATTTTTATCTGTAAGATGGAGCACTCTGGTTCATCACATGCTTCATGGATCTGAAGGATGGCATCCTCATCTCCTTAAAATGCATGCAACACATTGTCTGTGTGTTTCTTTTTTTCATAGGTGGAGGATCCGTAGTCTTCATGAGATCGTAGAAATGTTCTGTGACACCCTAAAGAGAGAAGAAGCCTGCATTCTCTTGGTGGAGTATGACCTAACCCTTTCACCAGAAGAAGTGGGTGTAGAGGCCAGGCGAGTTCAGTCTGACTACATGGCAGCTGAGTTGCCTAGATGGAGTGTCAGTTTTATCAAAGGATAACTGGAAGGCAAGCTGTATCATTTTATTAAAAATAATCACTCAAAAATGTTTCTGTCTCACATTCCTGTGGCTCCTCACTGCTTACACTGCACAGAAGCCGTTCTTTTGTCTCCTTGCCCAGGGACTGTGTCATTAGTTGTGGCTATTGGTCACTTCCTGTCTCACTTCGCCAAATAATCATGTTATTTTGACTGGGATGAGAATGGGTCCAGAGCTGTGAACTTAGCCTCCCAGTCACTGGCAGATGCCTTTCCTGGAATGTGAGAGGAAAGGAAAACAGCATTCATGGAGCCTTTGCTGGCCATTCATTCATTGTGATGTAGACTTGCCCATCTCGTTCTGACCAATACTTCTTGCATACCTAGCCTACCTTGCTTCTGGGGATAAAAAATGAACAGTCAGACCAAAAAGTCCCCACATTTCTGGTATTTATGTCCTGGTGAGAGAGATAAAAAAATTAGTAAAGAATATATATTTTCACATCTAACCTACCTCAGGACAGGATGGTAAGATGTCCTGAATAGTATAACCTCAATATTACAGATGCGGAAACTACAGATTAGAGACATGAATTTACTCAACTGGAGTCATATAACGTATAATGGGAAAGACTTGAGCTTTCAAAGTTAGATTTTTCTGACTCCCTGATTACTTTCTCCGTGTCTCTGTGTGTGTGTGTGTATGTGTGTGTGTGTGTGTTAGTCACTCAGTCATGTCTGGCTCTTTGTCACCCCATGGATTGTAGTCTTCCAGGCTCCTCTGTCCATGAAATTCTCCAGGCAAGATTACTGGAATGGGCTGTCATTTCCTTCTCCAGGAAATGACCTAGGGATTGAATCTGAGTCTCCCACACTGCAAGCAGATTGTTTACTGTCTGAGCCACCAGGGAAGCCCCCGAAAGCAGCGGCTGCCACCTAAAAGCCCATCCTTCAGCTGTGAGTCTTTGAGACAAACGTTCTTGAGGCTAATCCCATCCTGATGGAGATCTGAGTTTAAGTAGAAAAGGCTGACTCTGTTACCGTCTTGCATCCTGCTTGAAGAGCTTGGGACTATTATATATTCAAACCATTTTCTGCCCCCTTCTATCTTTGCCTCTTCTTGGATTCTAATTACACACATGCTTGACTGTGCTCGACTCCGTGCTTAGAGGTCTCCAAGCTTCTGCTTATTTTCCCTCTATTTTTTAAGTCTCTATTCTTTGGGTTGGATAATTTTTAATGATCTATCTTCCATTACATATTTATGGCTATTTTCTTCATTCTTTTTTTGCCTTTTTAAAAAGATTTTGCTTTTACAGAGTTTTGTTGTTTACAGATATGTATAATTCCAGACTAATCATATGCATATCCCATCCCCA
Source organism: Tragulus kanchil (assembly GCA_022376925.1). Lineage (NCBI taxonomy): Eukaryota > Metazoa > Chordata > Mammalia > Artiodactyla > Tragulidae > Tragulus > Tragulus kanchil. The sequence goes on along the minus strand of JAIOJX010000002.1, from coordinate 12,910,173 downwards.
CCCCACCCCTCCAGGCCATCACAAAGCCGCCATGTAAGATCCCTTAACCCACAGCACATTGACAATAGTTATCTCTTTTACATATGCTAGTATATGGCTCCATGTTACTCTTTCCCTATCTCTCACCCGCTCTTCCCTCTGTTTTCTTCATTCTTTATCTGCTCCTTCATTCATATCTTATTTTTAAACTTTTATCTGTTAATTACTACGTCCTTTTCTATGCAATGACATTTTCTATTGCCTGAATTTTCCCTGAGTATGCATCCCTCTTTTCTGTTTCTTTGCTTGAACAGTCATTTTTGGTTGAAAACTGGATGCTGCAGATGATGTATAATAGTCAGTCTATATTCTAGTGTGTTCTTTTGAGGATTATTTGGGGTTATAATAAGCACTCAACCTGCCTGGATTCAACGGTATAGAACACCTGATATTTTCGCTCTGTTCTTATGGCTTCCCACTACTGCTCCCTTGGCCTGGTTCTCTGGGAGCCTCCCAGGTACCTGTGTAAGTTGGCTATTTGCCAAGAATTTGGACAGCAACGGGACTCACGTTTTCAGTAGTCATTTTTTATTTCTAAGATTTCCCCTCCTCCTTTCTAGTTTGTCTGCTAACCTCAGGTTCTATCTCCTGACACGTCAAGCCCATAAAATTTTATTTTCTGCTACCCAAGCTGTGCAAAATTGAGCATACACAGAGTTAAAAATATTCTCAAAGCAGGAATGGAGACACAGATGTCGAGAACAAATATATGGATACCAAGAGGGAGAGGGAATGGGTGGGAGGATCTGGGAGATTGGAATCGACACATACACACTATCGATTGTTGTTCAGTTGCTCAGTCATGTCGGACTCTCTGTGACTCCACAAACTGCAACACATCAGGCTTCCCTGTCCTTCACTGTCTCCTAGAGTTTGCTCAAACTCATGTCCGCTGATCTATGCACAAAATAGATCACTAATGACAGCATACTGTAGAGTACAAGGAGCTCTATTTAGTGCTCTGTGGTGGCCTTAATGAGAAGGCTCAGAGCAGAGGGGACATATGTATATTTGTGGCGGATTCATTTTGCTGTACGGTAGAAATGAACACAGGCATTCCCTAGTGGCCCGGTGGTAAAGAATCCTCCTGTCAATGCAGGAGACTCAGGTTCAGTCCCTGGCTCAGGAAGATCCCCTGCAGAAGGAAATGACAGCCTGCTCCAGTCTTCTGGCCTGGGAAGTCCTGTGGACGATGAAGCCTCCCAGGCTACAGTCCATGGAAGCGCAGAAGAGTCAGACTTGACATAGCAACTAAACAGCAACAGCAAGAAGAAACTAAGAGAAAGTTAGTTGGAAAGAAACTATACTTCAATAAAATTAATTAAAAAAAGAAGAAAACAAAACCAAACCACAGAAAACCCACAGATCTCATCCATGCAGCTCTACATTTGAAGAGTAGGCTACTTTTTGATTTCTTCATGGTTTTTCTGGTTCTGGTCCCTCAGCATCTCTTTTATAGCTTTTTTTTTTTTGGCTACTTCTATTGGTCTTTATCTATTTTCATCCATCTTTGTTCTTTGGTGTATGGGCCTCCCATCGCAGTGGCCTCTCTCATTGTAGAGCACTGGCTCTGGGCGCATGCGCTCCAGAGCTCCAGCTCGGTCGTTGGACACATCGGTTCAGCTGCTCCACGGCACGTGGGATCTTCCCAGCTTATTTTCTGCTACCTTCAAAGGTTCTATCTCCTGACACGTCAAGCCCATAAAATTTTATTTTCTGCTACCCAAGCTGTGCAAAATTGAGCATACACAGAGTTAAAAATATTCTCAAAGCAGGAATGGAGACACAGATGTCGAGAACAAATATATGGATACCAAGAGGGAGAGGGAATGGGTGGGAGGATCTGGGAGATTGGAATCGACACATACACACTATCGATTGTTGTTCAGTTGCTCAGTCATGTCGGACTCTCTGTGACTCCACAAACTGCAACACATCAGGCTTCCCTGTCCTTCACTGTCTCCTAGAGTTTGCTCAAACTCATGTCCGCTGATCTATGCACAAAATAGATCACTAATGACAGCATACTGTAGAGTACAAGGAGCTCTATTTAGTGCTCTGTGGTGGCCTTAATGAGAAGGCTCAGAGCAGAGGGGACATATGTATATTTGTGGCGGATTCATTTTGCTGTACGGTAGAAATGAACACAGGCATTCCCTAGTGGCCCGGTGGTAAAGAATCCTCCTGTCAATGCAGGAGACTCAGGTTCAGTCCCTGGCTCAGGAAGATCCCCTGCAGAAGGAAATGACAGCCTGCTCCAGTCTTCTGGCCTGGGAAGTCCTGTGGACGATGAAGCCTCCCAGGCTACAGTCCATGGAAGCGCAGAAGAGTCAGACTTGACATAGCAACTAAACAGCAACAGCAAGAAGAAACTAAGAGAAAGTTAGTTGGAAAGAAACTATACTTCAATAAAAATTAATTAAAAAAAGAAGAAAACAAAACCAAACCACAGAAAACCCACAGATCTCATCCATGCAGCTCTACATTTGAAGAGTAGGCTACTTTTTGATTTCTTCATGGTTTTTCTGGTTCTGGTCCCTCAGCATCTCTTTTATAGCTTTTTTTTTTTTTTGGCTACTTCTATTGGTCTTTATCTATTTTCATCCATCTTTGTTCTTTGGTGTATGGGCCTCCCATCGCAGTGGCCTCTCTCATTGTAGAGCACTGGCTCTGGGCGCATGCGCTCCAGAGCTCCAGCTCGGTCGTTGGACACATCGGTTCAGCTGCTCCACGGCACGTGGGATCTTCCCAGGCCAGGGATCGAACCGGCACCCCTTGCACTGCAAAGCAGTGTCCCTACCCACTGGACCACCAGGGAAGCCCAGCATTTCTTTCATATGTGCATCCTTCAGTGTCAGCCAGGGATTAGGGCAGAGACTACACTCAGTATTTGTGTCTCACTACTTCTGGGCTCTCTCATTGCCAGGAATTCCTTTTTAGATGATCACCTGCTTTTCTAACCCTCTATTCTGATTTCTGGCAGCCTGCATCCAGAGGCTTTGGATTTTCAGTTATAGCCCTGAGGGGTGTGGAGCACCTTTGGGTTGGAAAGCCACAAGCTCCTAATTATTTTTCTTTACAGTTGTGTTTTTTTTCCCCAAATTAAGCTCTTCTTTGGCTTCTGCTTTTGGATCCTTTCTAAAGTCTTTCAGGAATTTTGTTTTTTCATTCAGTTTTTATAATGGTCATTGGCAGGAGGAATCACGTGACCATTTCATTCCTTAATGATTGCTTCTAATCAGATTTGACTCTGGGAAGGTGGGGTGAAATGTCTGTCTACTTCATATATCTTGGTAAGCTGAGTCTCTTCTTTGGCCTTTTGTCTCCTTTCATTTATTTTAGTCTTCCATGCAGCTTGTTGAGTCTCTGCCCCCAAGCAATACCTTAGTGTTCTATGTGCGATTAAAGTGGAGTGGACAAAGAGGCAATAGGGATCAGAATCCTTGCCTACCAGAAGTTAGTCTCACTGGGGAGATGTGTGATGAACCTGGAGGAACTGCCATTGTTTAACTAAGAGAAAGTTAGTTGGAAAGAAACTATACTTCAATAAAATTAATTAAAAAAAGAAGAAAACAAAACCAAACCACAGAAAACCCACAGATCTCATCCATGCAGCTCTACATTTGAAGAGTAGGCTACTTTTTGATTTCTTCATGGTTTTTCTGGTTCTGGTCCCTCAGCATCTCTTTTATAGATTTTTAATTTTGGCTACTTCTATTGGTCTTTATCTATTTTCATCCATCTTTGTTCTTTGGTGTATGGGCCTCCCATCGCAGTGGCCTCTCTCATTGTAGAGCACTGGCTCTGGGCGCATGCGCTCCAGAGCTCCAGCTCGGTCGTTGGACACATCGGTTCAGCTGCTCCACGGCACGTGGGATCTTCCCAGGCCAGGGATCGAACCGGCACCCCTTGCACTGCAAAGCAGTGTCCCTACCCACTGGACCACCAGGGAAGCCCAGCATTTCTTTCATATGTGCATCCTTCAGTGTCAGCCAGGGATTAGGGCAGAGACTACACTCAGTATTTGTGTCTCACTACTTCTGGGCTCTCTCATTGCCAGGAATTCCTTTTTAGATGATCACCTGCTTTTCTAACCCTCTATTCTGATTTCTGGCAGCCTGCATCCAGAGGCTTTGGATTTTCAGTTATAGCCCTGAGGGGTGTGGAGCACCTTTGGGTTGGAAAGCCACAAGCTCCTAATTATTTTTCTTTACAGTTGTGTTTTTTTTCCCCAAATTAAGCTCTTCTTTGGCTTCTGCTTTTGGATCCTTTCTAAAGTCTTTCAGGAATTTTGTTTTTTCATTCAGTTTTTATAATGGTCATTGGCAGGAGGAATCACGTGACCATTTCATTCCTTAATGATTGCTTCTAATCAGATTTGACTCTGGGAAGGTGGGGTGAAATGTCTGTCTACTTCATATATCTTGGTAAGCTGAGTCTCTTCTTTGGCCTTTTGTCTCCTTTCATTTATTTTAGTCTTCCATGCAGCTTGTTGAGTCTCTGCCCCCAAGCAATACCTTAGTGTTCTATGTGCGATTAAAGTGGAGTGGACAAAGAGGCAATAGGGATCAGAATCCTTGCCTACCAGAAGTTAGTCTCACTGGGGTGATGTGTGGATGAACCTGGAGGAACTGCCATTGTTTAACGCTGAGCAACATGCTGCTGGCCATTGTGCTGCAGAGGTTCAGGTGTCATTTGCTTTGCAATGCATAGAGATGGAAGGCTGATCCTCATGGAAAACATTTGTCTGCTTTCTTTCACACACCTGTTTATTCAACCCTGACATTCTCTTCTTTGGAATCTATGGCTGGTATGTATTATTTTTGCCTGCCTGATACCTACCCTACCTTCTGGTCCAATATCCCAGTTTTTCCTTGGGGAACCATCTTGGAATCATCCACAGGAGCAGCGATGGTGTAGGGTGGGCGTGTGTTCAGGCTAATTACAATATCCCTAGCCTCTGACTACAATGATTAATTGAAGAATGAAGTGCAACCCACGTGGGTCCACTGAGATTCACTCCCCAGACTTTTGTTAGAAACTTAGCGAAGAATAAGACCTTCATTTGGAATTGATGAGAAGATAGGTTATAATCTTTACTAACTTTACAGTACCAGTAACTACAGATAAAAATAAAGAATAAAATAAAAATGTAGAGCTGGCCCTTTGTCCTTTCAATCCTGTTTCTGCAGCTAGGAAACCACGTTGACACCTCTTGGCAAGAGTCTGTTTCAGAGACACCAAGACAAGAGAAATTAGACTTGAGAGATGAGAGAAGCCACTTATTTGGGCTTTCCAAAACAGATGCACCTGGCATTTTTTTCACCTAAATTTATACCTAGCTTGTTTAGTTACCTAAGCCCATAAATTTCTCTTATGCTTATGTCAATTTGAGTTGCATTTCTGTCACTTATAACCCAAGGAGCCCTGACTGAATTAGAACAGTTCATTGTCTCTTCAGCTCCTACAGGATGAGATTAGAACTTGCACTGGGAAGGTGGGGTGAAATGTCTGTCTACTTCATATTTTTTCCTTTCCCCCATTTATTTTAGTCTTCCATGCAGCTTGTTGAGTCTCTGCCCCCAAGCAATACCTTAGTGTTCTATGTGCGATTAAAGTGGAGTGGACAAAGAGGCAATAGGGATCAGAATCCTTGCCTACCAGAAGTTAGTCTCACTGGGGTGATGTGTGGATGAACCTGGAGGAACTGCCATTGTTTAACGCTGAGCAACATGCTGCTGGCCATTGTGCTGCAGAGGTTCAGGTGTCATTTGCTTTGCAATGCATAGAGATGGAAGGCTGATCCTCATGGAAAACATTTGTCTGCTTTCTTTCACACACCTGTTTATTCAACCCTGACATTCTCTTCTTTGGAATCTATGGCTGGTATGTATTATTTTTGCCTGCCTGATACCTACCCTACCTTCTGGTCCAATATCCCAGTTTTTCCTTGGGGAACCATCTTGGAATCATCCACAGGAGCAGCGATGGTGTAGGGTGGGCGTGTGTTCAGGCTAATTACAATATCCCTCCCTCTGACTACAATGATTAATTGAAGAATGAAGTGCAACCCACGTGGGTCCACTGAGATTCACTCCCCAGACTTTTGTTAGAAACTTAGCGAAGAATAAGACCTTCATTTGGAATTGATGAGAAGATAGGTTATAATCTTTACTAACTTTACAGTACCAGTAACTACAGATAAAAATAAAGAATAAAATAAAAATGTAGAGCTGGCCCTTTGTCCTTTCAATCCTGTTTCTGCAGCTAGGAAACCACGTTGACACCTCTTGGCAAGAGTCTGTTTCAGAGACACCAAGACAAGAGAAATTAGACTTGAGAGATGAGAGAAGCCACTTATTTGGGCTTTCCAAAACAGATGCACCTGGCATTTTTTTCACCTAAATTTATACCTAGCTTGTTTAGTTACCTAAGCCCATAAATTTCTCTTATGCTTATGTCAATTTGAGTTGCATTTCTGTCACTTATAACCCAAGGAGCCCTGACTGAATTAGAACAGTTCATTGTCTCTTCAGCTCCTACAGGATGAGATTAGAACTTACAGGCTTCACTGTTGCACTGGGTCGAAGAGTGGCCCTTTAAGATTCATGTCCTTCTGGAACCTCAGAATATAATTGTATTTTGAAATAAGGTCTTTGCTGTCATTACGTGAGAGCACTAAATCCAATGGCTGCTATCCTTACAAGAAGAGGTGAGGACATATAGACACAGCAGAGATCAAGATGGAAAGAGAGATGAGAGCGAGGCATCCATAAAACTGAGGAAGTGAAGGATTACCAGGAGCCACTAGAGCTTGCAAGAGGCAAGGATGAACCCTCTGCTGGACCCTTCAGGGGAGCAGGCCACTGCCAACACCTTGATTTCAGACTTCTGGCCTCCAGACAGTGATGGTGTAAGTTTCTGTAATTCAGACCTCTCAATGTGTGGTAATTTGTTATTAATTAACGCAAACTTAATGCAATGAGCCAACTCCTACTTAATTTTCCAGTCTCCTTGTATGACAACAGGTCATCACGGATCATAGTACAGATCTTGAAACTGGTCTTTCTGGATTTGATTTTTCTTTTTGGATTTGATTTTGACCTTTTCACATGAACCTTTCTGAGTCTCGGGTGTCCATGGGCGCTAATGATAAAAATGATGTGTGTTTCAAGGCTGTTGTGAGAATAAAATGAGTCTATGATAAAGGCATCTAAAGCAGTTTTTGGCAGAAATGACACATTCAGTAAATGATGACTGTTCTTATTATTACTATTAGTATATCATTACATCACCTTCACCACCGTCTCCTATGCCATTTCCACAGGCGCTGCCTGCTCCAACAATAGGAAGGTGTTTGTACTTCCTCAAATGAAACTGAGGCCAGGAGAGTTCAAGGAACGTGGGCTGGTGATTGACCAGCTCCTGTGTGTCAGATTTGGAATTCGGATCCTGGTTGGCCTGCATCCATGTCAGCCGTCCATGTGCGTGTGTGAGGGCTCAGTTGCTCAGTTGTGTCCAACTCTGTGACCCCGTGGACTGCAACCCACCGGGCTCCTCCACCCATGGGATTCTCCAGGGAAGATACAGGAGTGGGCTGCCATTTCCACCTCCAGGGATCTTCCCGACTCAGGGATTGAACCTGCCTCTCCTGCTTTGCAGGTGGATTGTTTACCCACTGAGCCACATGGAAAGCCCAGCTAATGCCAAGTACCATGGATCATTCCAGAAAAAAAGTAGTGAGTGGCATGGAAGGACCCCTTGTAGCCCCCAGGCCCAAAGGGCTTGTCATTACGTGAGAGCACTAAATCCAATGGCTGCTATCCTTACAAGAAGAGGTGAGGACATATAGACACAGCAGAGATCAAGATGGAAAGAGAGATGAGAGCGAGGCATCCATAAAACTGAGGAAGTGAAGGATTACCAGGAGCCACTAGAGCTTGCAAGAGGCAAGGATGAACCCTCTGCTGGACCCTTCAGGGGAGCAGGCCACTGCCAACACCTTGATTTCAGACTTCTGGCCTCCAGACAGTGATGGTGTAAGTTTCTGTAATTCAGACCTCTCAATGTGTGGTAATTTGTTATTAATTAACGCAAACTTAATGCAATGAGCCAACTCCTACTTAATTTTCCAGTCTCCTTGTATGACAACAGGTCATCACGGATCATAGTACAGATCTTGAAACTGGTCTTTCTGGATTTGATTTTTCTTTTTGGATTTGATTTTGACCTTTTCACATGAACCTTTCTGAGTCTCGGGTGTCCATGGGCGCTAATGATAAAAATGATGTGTGTTTCAAGGCTGTTGTGAGAATAAAATGAGTCTATGATAAAGGCATCTAAAGCAGTTTTTGGCAGAAATGACACATTCAGTAAATGATGACTGTTCTTATTATTACTATTAGTATATCATTACATCACCTTCACCACCGTCTCCTATGCCATTTCCACAGGCGCTGCCTGCTCCAACAATAGGAAGGTGTTTGTACTTCCTCAAATGAAACTGAGGCCAGGAGAGTTCAAGGAACGTGGGCTGGTGATTGACCAGCTCCTGTGTGTCAGATTTGGAATTCGGATCCTGGTTGGCCTGCATCCATGTCAGCCGTCCATGTGCGTGTGTGAGGGCTCAGTTGCTCAGTTGTGTCCAACTCTGTGACCCCGTGGACTGCAACCCACCGGGCTCCTCCACCCATGGGATTCTCCAGGGAAGATACAGGAGTGGGCTGCCATTTCCACCTCCAGGGGATCTTCCCGACTCAGGGATTGAACCTGCCTCTCCTGCTTTGCAGGTGGATTGTTTACCCACTGAGCCACATGGAAAGCCCAGCTAATGCCAAGTACCATGGATCATTCCAGAAAAAAAGTAGTGAGTGGCATGGAAGGACCCCTTGTACCGCCCTCTCTTTCCCTTTAACCTGTGCCCTCGCCTCTAGCTCCATCAAATCTTTTGGTATGTTTCAGTTGTCAGACTGTGGTCTTGGGTGATGGCATACACTCTGAAATGGGTGGTGGCTTTTTCTGAGGCCAATTGGAATTTTCCTCCAGAGGATTATAGGCTCCTCTTCCTGTCTCTAAAATCACAAAGTATCTTTGTTTTCTTGGGGGTGGGGAGTTAGAAATCTCATTACTCCCATTTGTGATATTTGCAATCAGTAAAGACAACCCCTAAAAGCACTTTTTATATGCTTAGAGAGAGACAGACTGGGAAGCAAGCCTTGTAAACCTGAAGTAGATGCTCCTGATAAAAGCCTGCAGGAAACATGTGCTTATTTACTTCCATGTTCTGCAAACCTTGCTATCGAAATCTTGTATTGATTTTGTCTCGATCTCTGTCAACACCGTTACCCCTTGGGTCAATACATCCTGATTATCTATCTCAGGACAGTTTGGAATGAAGAAACGACTTTCTACTCAAGAAGTTTTCTTTTGTGAAGGTAATTTTTTTGATACCCTTTCAAGACCCCAGAAGGGGCTCCTAGCATCTCTCTCTCTCCTAACATCTTTCCGGAATCCCTCTGCTTGGATCTTCATAACCTCTAATACAGGTCAATCTTGATGGTTGTGCCCTTGTGTGCTTTCCTTTGGGATTACATGTTGGGGGTCAAGGCTTCCTTTTTTCAGATATATTTTTGTATCCTCTCTTGTTCTTAGCATATTCTTTTCACACAGAAGATGCAGTATTTGTTGGGTTGAATTTAATTGAGCTGAATGGAACATGCCACTCAAAATTTGACCATCTGAGTCAAATTTAGTATTTATATTTGTCAATGTCTATTGCTAATTATGTACTTAGGCATGGTTTTCTAAGTTATCTCACCATTGCCTAGGTCATCAAAACATGCTTTCTTCGATGGGATAAAGGCGGACCGTGTGCCAGTTATGGGCCAGACATTGTGTTAATTACTATGACCACAGCAGAGACCACGGCAGGCCTGGTTGCTTCCTGTGTAGAGCTTACAGTACACAAAATATGTACCTATGGAACCAAGTGCTGAGATTGAAGAAGGATGAAGGAGCTGCCAGAGCATATGAGGGGTTTGGGGAAGGCGGGTCATGTCATCCATGTGTGTAGGATGAATGACGTAGCATTGTAACAGGTGAAAAATAGCCATTCCTTCCTTGGTTAGATTGGTGTCCTTTCTCCAGCTTATGCTGAACCCCCATACAGGGCTAAGTCTTTATTCTATTCTTCTAGGTTTCCATGGTGTTCTCCTTTCTTCTTAGTGCATCTAACACAGTATATTATGAAAGTTTCTTTTTAAAGTCTGGCTTACAGAGAGACAGACTGGGAAGCAAGCCTTGTAAACCTGAAGTAGATGCTCCTGATAAAAGCCTGCAGGAAACATGTGCTTATTTACTTCCATGTTCTGCAAACCTTGCTATCGAAATCTTGTATTGATTTTGTCTCGATCTCTGTCAACACCGTTACCCCTTGGGTCAATACATCCTGATTATCTATCTCAGGACAGTTTGGAATGAAGAAACGACTTTCTACTCAAGAAGTTTTCTTTTGTGAAGGTAATTTTTTTGATACCCTTTCAAGACCCCAGAAGGGGCTCCTAGCATCTCTCTCTCTCCTAACATCTTTCCGGAATCCCTCTGCTTGGATCTTCATAACCTCTAATACAGGTCAATCTTGATGGTTGTGCCCTTGTGTGCTTTCCTTTGGGATTACATGTTGGGGGTCAAGGCTTCCTTTTTTCAGATATATTTTTGTATCCTCTCTTGTTCTTAGCATATTCTTTTCACACAGAAGATGCAGTATTTGTTGGGTTGAATTTAATTGAGCTGAATGGAACATGCCACTCAAAATTTGACCATCTGAGTCAAATTTAGTATTTATATTTGTCAATGTCTATTGCTAATTATGTACTTAGGCATGGTTTTCTAAGTTATCTCACCATTGCCTAGGTCATCAAAACATGCTTTCTTCGATGGGATAAAGGCGGACCGTGTGCCAGTTATGGGCCAGACATTGTGTTAATTACTATGACCACAGCAGAGACCACGGCAGGCCTGGTTGCTTCCTGTGTAGAGCTTACAGTACACAAAATATGTACCTATGGAACCAAGTGCTGAGATTGAAGAAGGATGAAGGAGCTGCCAGAGCATATGAGGGGTTTGGGGGAAGACGGGTCATGTCATCCATGTGTGTAGGATGAATGACGTAGCATTGTAACAGGTGAAAAATAGCCATTCCCTTCCTTGGTTAGATTGGTGTCCTTTCTCCAGCTTATGCTGAACCCCCATACAGGGCTAAGTCTTTATTCTATTCTTCTAGGTTTCCATGGTGTTCTCCTTTCTTCTTAGTGCATCTAACACAGTATATTATGAAAGTTTCTTTTTAAAGTCTGGCTTACAGAAAACAGATTGCATCTTATGCAACAGGTCTGTGTCAGAGTGTCTGGGAGGATGCTTGGCACATGGTGCCTATGTGTCCGTTGACTGCAAAAATGCACCAGCCAAGGTGAGCCTGGGTTGGGTTGGGAGAAAGGAGGAGAGGCTTATCTGAAAAGGTGTGCGGTCAGGGATCACCTTGTGACCTGGCTAAGGCCTTCCAAATGTTCATAATAGCTGCTTGTTATGGGTGTGGGGGAGGAGGCACCAGGGATGCAGGGACACAGGCTGATGTTCTGATGTTGTTAGAAGCATGATTGCCTCCCAGCTTCAAATAGGGAAGCACATGACCCTTGTGCTAGACCAGAGGACTCTTAGACCTTGACTTACAGGCGCTGGTTGAGAGAGGCAGTTATTATCTTCCACCAAGAGGTTACTGGAAAGTACACCTCCCTCCCAATTCCTAAAAGCCAGGGCCGTGACCTTGTCTGGGGCTCTGTCTTGTTTTGAAGAAGTCTGTGCTTTGGCACGTGCGTCTGTTTTCCTCCTTCAGAAACAAAAATAGACTCTGTCCTTGGGTAAACTATTCCCTGGAGCGGGGAGGGTGCCGAAATGGCACAGGCAGAAGTCAAAGATGGACACAGAACCAGTCGTGGGTGACTTTACATTCATTAACATCTATATCTTAATAAATAAATTAGCAGAGAGAGAGAGAGGGAGAGAGAGAGAGAGAAATACTGACAAGCTGAGAGAGAGACTGTGGCAAAAAAGGAAAAGGGTTATATATTGGTACTTTCCATGGCAGATTGGCCCCAACATGGGGTCAATTTTCTTTATATTGTCAGCCCTGGTTTCTTGTGAGCAAAGGCTCAGAGAGGTCAGCGCCTTGCCCTGACAATGAGGAAGTGACAGTCATTGGAGGTGCCCACAGTTGAGCTTGCCCGCCTGACTGGAGTGGGTGGGCAGGGCCATGAGGAAGCACCCAGCATGTGGGGATCGCTTATGCTGAACCCCCATACAGGGCTAAGTCTTTATTCTATTCTTCTAGGTTTCCATGGTGTTCTCCTTTCTTCTTAGTGCATCTAACACAGTATATTATGAAAGTTTCTTTTTAAAGTCTGGCTTACAGAAAACAGATTGCATCTTATGCAACAGGTCTGTGTCAGAGTGTCTGGGAGGATGCTTGGCACATGGTGCCTATGTGTCCGTTGACTGCAAAAATGCACCAGCCAAGGTGAGCCTGGGTTGGGTTGGGAGAAAGGAGGAGAGGCTTATCTGAAAAGGTGTGCGGTCAGGGATCACCTTGTGACCTGGCTAAGGCCTTCCAAATGTTCATAATAGCTGCTTGTTATGGGTGTGGGGGAGGAGGCACCAGGGATGCAGGGACACAGGCTGATGTTCTGATGTTGTTAGAAGCATGATTGCCTCCCAGCTTCAAATAGGGAAGCACATGACCCTTGTGCTAGACCAGAGGACTCTTAGACCTTGACTTACAGGCGCTGGTTGAGAGAGGCAGTTATTATCTTCCACCAAGAGGTTACTGGAAAGTACACCTCCTCCCAATTCCTAAAAGCCAGGGCCGTGACCTTGTCTGGGGCTCTGTCTTGTTTTGAAGAAGTCTGTGCTTTGGCACGTGCGTCTGTTTTCCTCCTTCAGAAACAAAAATAGACTCTGTCCTTGGGTAAACTATTCCCTGGAGCGGGGAGGGTGCCGAAATGGCACAGGCAGAAGTCAAAGATGGACACAGAACCAGTCGTGGGTGACTTTACATTCATTAACATCTATATCTTAATAAATAAATTAGCAGAGAGAGAGAGAGGGAGAGAGAGAGAGAGAAATACTGACAAGCTGAGAGAGAGACTGTGGCAAAAAAGGAAAAGGGTTATATATTGGTACTTTCCATGGCAGATTGGCCCCAACATGGGGTCAATTTTCTTTATATTGTCAGCCCTGGTTTCTTGTGAGCAAAGGCTCAGAGAGGTCAGCGCCTTGCCCTGACAATGAGGAAGTGACAGTCATTGGAGGTGCCCACAGTTGAGCTTGCCCGCCTGACTGGAGTGGGTGGGCAGGGCCATGAGGAAGCACCCAGCATGTGGGGGTATCACTTCGCTTCCAAGGGCCCCGCTGTGTGAACCAGTTCAGCCAGTGCTAGAGAGACTCTCCTGGCCCCACCAGGGTCTGTCTGTAGACAAATGTAGCTCCAGACCAACTTGAAGAACAGTAAGGACTGGCTGAAGAAGCTTAGACAAATACTCACTTTTAAGTTAATAAGCGTGGGCTCCTGTTGCTGCTCCATCCCTTTTAACTATGAGACCTGGGATGTATGCTACAGTAACTCTCAGTTGGAATTGTTCTCATCTGGTTCTTCACCTTTTAATCTGCCCAGACTGATCAGCTCAAATGCACCTCCTTCCTGAATCCTTACCTGATACTACTTGAGAAAACTGAGTATAGAGAACTAAGGCATATGCACGTGTGGGGGCGTACTCAGTCTCGTCTGACTCTTTGCAACCCTATGGACTGTAGCCCACCAGGCTCCTCTGTCCATGGGATTCTCCAGGCAAGAATACTGGAGCAGGGTGCCGTTTCTTTCTCGAGGGGATCTTCCCGACCCAGGGATCTAACTTACGTCTCCTGAGTCTCCTGCATTAGCAGGTGGGTTCTTTACCACTGAGCCACCTGGGAACCCATTTAGGTATAACCATCAGCTTCATCTTGGATTCACATCTACCCATTGTGCTATATTGTTATGGTATTTCAAACATGCCATTCTTTCTGCTGCCTCAGGACCTTTGCACATGTTGTGATTTAGAAAAACTCTTCGCTGCACACAAAACATGGCCTCACAAGATTGCCTCCTGATGCTTCAGTCCTCGACGTCATTGCCCCTACTTGAAGAACACTTCCTTGACCTCCAGTGTTTAGCTTTCCTTATGGCTCTTCTCTCTTAAAGCACCTTGCTCTCTTTCCTTCAGGTGCTGAGCACTACTCTTTCCCCTCTGTTACTTTTTTCACTCGTTATTTAATGTCTTCTTTCTTCTATAAACTCTATCATGAACAGGGACAACAATAGGTTCATACCTTGACCTAAACCTTTACCTGACCTGTGTCAGGTACATAGTAAGTGCATAACACCTCTTTTCTTTTTGGGGTGGGGGGAGGTGGTTCTAGGATTACACAAATTAAAGAGAAGTTATGATTAAAGGGAGAGAAGGAAGAGAGAGCTGCAGAATGTAGAAATTCTCCCTGTGAAATCTGGTGAGGGAGGCTCGTCTTACTGACCTGCAGAGCCTCAGGGAGCCAGGTACCTGGGCACATCTGTGAGGTTGATGCATGCTGTGTGGCTCGGCCATCTCCAGGCACCATTTCCTAAGGATGCTGTGGGGCTGGTAAGGGGGTCTCTGGTGAGCACAGCCCTCCCTGCAGTGTGCAGCTGTTGTGGAGGCCAAGGCCCAGCTGGAGCCCGTCGGAGGTCTGGCAGGTGGAGCCGCCTGCAGCGTTTTTCTTGCCTGGCACTGACAGCTTTCCAACTTCAAAGCTGGAGCACACTGACCGAGAACACTGTGACCTTTGGCATAATTCCTTTCCTCCCTCCCTGCTCCTGGGTGGGAGGAGGAGCCTCGCTCCTTTGCATGGGCTCTTGCCAGCCTGGCGAGCAGGTTTTCCTTCGGCCTGGAGGCTGGGGGAAAGGAGAGGCAGAAAGAGAGGCAGGGGCAGATGCTCTTGGAGCATCAGGGGAGACAGAGTGGATTCCGAAGTATTTGGAGTTTGGTATTTTGGTACGTTGTGTGTCAGTTTAAGAGACTTTCTCTCTCTAGGCTCCAGCTCTGGCTGGAACCTGCTCATACCTGGCTAGATTTTAGAAAACATTAAACAGTGGACCACCTCCCACCTACCTCCCTGTTATCCAGTGTCTCAGGTGCCGTCTGCTTATCTTGATGAATCGAATTGGATGGGTGATTAAGCTGCACACAAAACATGGCCTCACAAGATTGCCTCCTGATGCTTCAGTCCTCGACGTCATTGCCCCTACTTGAAGAACACTTCCTTGACCTCCAGTGTTTAGCTTTCCTTATGGCTCTTCTCTCTTAAAGCACCTTGCTCTCTTTCCTTCAGGTGCTGAGCACTACTCTTTCCCCTCTGTTACTTTTTTCACTCGTTATTTAATGTCTTCTTTCTTCTATAAACTCTATCATGAACAGGGACAACAATAGGTTCATACCTTGACCTAAACCTTTACCTGACCTGTGTCAGGTACATAGTAAGTGCATAACACCTCTTTTCTTTTTGGGGTGGGGGGAGGTGGTTCTAGGATTACACAAATTAAAGAGAAGTTATGATTAAAGGGAGAGAAGGAAGAGAGAGCTGCAGAATGTAGAAATTCTCCCTGTGAAATCTGGTGAGGGAGGCTCGTCTTACTGACCTGCAGAGCCTCAGGGAGCCAGGTACCTGGGCACATCTGTGAGGTTGATGCATGCTGTGTGGCTCGGCCATCTCCGCGGGCACCATTTCCTAAGGATGCTGTGGGGCTGGTAAGGGGGTCTCTGGTGAGCACAGCCCTCCCTGCAGTGTGCAGCTGTTGTGGAGGCCAAGGCCCAGCTGGAGCCCGTCGGAGGTCTGGCAGGTGGAGCCGCCTGCAGCGTTTTTCTTGCCTGGCACTGACAGCTTTCCAACTTCAAAGCTGGAGCACACTGACCGAGAACACTGTGACCTTTGGCATAATTCCTTTCCCTCCCCTCCCCTGCTCCTGGGTGGGGAGGAGGGAGCCTCGCTCCTTTGCATGGGCTCTTGCCAGCCTGGCGAGCAGGTTTTCCTTCGGCCTGGAGGCTGGGGGAAAGGAGAGGCAGAAAGAGAGGCAGGGGCAGATGCTCTTGGAGCATCAGGGGAGACAGAGTGGATTCCGAAGTATTTGGAGTTTGGTATTTTGGTACGTTGTGTGTCAGTTTAAGAGACTTTCTCTCTCTAGGCTCCAGCTCTGGCTGGAACCTGCTCATACCTGGCTAGATTTTAGAAAACATTAAACAGTGGACCACCTCCCACCTACCTCCCTGTTATCCAGTGTCTCAGGTGCCGTCTGCTTATCTTGATGAATCGAATTGGATGGGTGATTAAGCTGACAGTTATCAGAGGGCTCATTGAACCTCAGTTTTCTCATCTTTGAAATGGAGATAATAATAGGAATTTCCTACGGCCCATTATGAAGATGGAAGCAATTGTGTATAAAATGCCCAGCACAGGGTCTGGCATGAGGCAGCTGGCAGTCATTAACTAATAGCTGCCCTCGTTACCATCAGAGTCATTGTCACAGTCCTAGGCTCCCTTGTCACTCTGGGAAACAGAGAACCTTACTGACAGAACTGGGCTTCCAAGGTGGCTCAATGGGAGAAAACCTGCCTGCCAATGCAGGACACGCAGGGGACTTGGGTTCAATCCCTGGTCTGGAAAGATCCCCAGGAGAAATGGCAACCCACTCAGTATTCTTGCCTGAGAAATCCCATGAACAGAGGAGCCTGGTGGGCTACAGTCCATGGCATTGCAAGGAGTCAGAGATGGCTGAGCGCGCCTACACACATGGGCATAACCACTTCTCAGCTGAGAACAGGCAGGCTGGGAGGCTATCAAATAACCGTTTCACGATTGTTAATACCTGGTAAAAGGGGATCAGACAACCTGTCTGTCTCTCTCTATCTAGAGAGTTTCTCTCTTCTTTTTTCCCCTTTGGCTATGGCTTACTTCCCTGAGCAATATAATATAGCTTATGGTGCTAACATCTGCAGAAGGTGTATTACAGTTACTATGATCATTACTATCAGAAACAGAAAGTAAGCTGCCAACATTTGTAGAGGACTTGATAGTTCATAGGATTCCTTCACCTCCATTGTCTTTTGTCTTTTTTGGAATCTACGATCTTGCTTTTCTAGATGGAGAAAATCTAGGAAATAGTGAGACAGTGACATCACGGTGGTACTTTCCTCTGAGCTAAGGCTGTATTTGCATGTGCCCCAAGGAGTGATCAACTAATTCCTGGAAAGTATACTTATGTGACCTGCTTCCATTTCTACTCTGCCATTTATTAGCCATCTAACCGTGACCATATTAGTGGGGCATTAAAACAATATTGAGACCTTCTAGCCCTGCTCCCATACCTGGCTAGATTTTAGAAAACATTAAACAGTGGACCACCTCCCACCTACCTCCCTGTTATCCAGTGTCTCAGGTGCCGTCTGCTTATCTTGATGAATCGAATTGGATGGGTGATTAAGCTGACAGTTATCAGAGGGCTCATTGAACCTCAGTTTTCTCATCTTTGAAATGGAGATAATAATAGGAATTTCCTACGGCCCATTATGAAGATGGAAGCAATTGTGTATAAAATGCCCAGCACAGGGTCTGGCATGAGGCAGCTGGCAGTCATTAACTAATAGCTGCCCTCGTTACCATCAGAGTCATTGTCACAGTCCTAGGCTCCCTTGTCACTCTGGGAAACAGAGAACCTTACTGACAGAACTGGGCTTCCAAGGTGGCTCAATGGGAGAAAACCTGCCTGCCAATGCAGGACACGCAGGGGACTTGGGTTCAATCCCTGGTCTGGAAAGATCCCCAGGAGAAATGGCAACCCACTCAGTATTCTTGCCTGAGAAATCCCATGAACAGAGGAGCCTGGTGGGCTACAGTCCATGGCATTGCAAGGAGTCAGAGATGGCTGAGCGCGCCTACACACATGGGCATAACCACTTCTCAGCTGAGAACAGGCAGGCTGGGAGGCTATCAAATAACCGTTTCACGATTGTTAATACCTGGTAAAAGGGGATCAGACAACCTGTCTGTCTCTCTCTATCTAGAGAGTTTCTCTCTTCTTTTTTCCCCTTTGGCTATGGCTTACTTCCCTGAGCAATATAATATAGCTTATGGTGCTAACATCTGCAGAAGGTGTATTACAGTTACTATGATCATTACTATCAGAAACAGAAAGTAAGCTGCCAACATTTGTAGAGGACTTGATAGTTCATAGGATTCCTTCACCTCCATTGTCTTTTGTCTTTTTTGGAATCTACGATCTTGCTTTTCTAGATGGAGAAAATCTAGGAAATAGTGAGACAGTGACATCACGGTGGTACTTTCCTCTGAGCTAAGGCTGTATTTGCATGTGCCCCAAGGAGTGATCAACTAATTCCTGGAAAGTATACTTATGTGACCTGCTTCCATTTCTACTCTGCCATTTATTAGCCATCTAACCGTGACCATATTAGAAAATGGGGGTCATTAAAACAATATGAGACAGTAAATATACACAAATATCACAGAAGCTGGCACACATGAGAACTTGATAAATAGTAGACACTTCAGTTAGGCGTCCCTGTGGCTCAGATGGTAAAGAACCCACCTTCAATGGGGGAGACCTGGGTTTGATACCTGGGTTAGGAAGACCCCCCTTGGAGAAGGGAACGGCTACCTGCTCTGGTATTCTTGCCTGAAGATGTTCATGGACAGAGGAGCCTGCCGGGCTACACTCCGTGGGGTTGCAAAGAGTCAGACATGACTGAATGACTTTCACGTATTCACACATACTGTTAGGCTGAGAAATACCCATGTTCTTTTCTTAGACTTCTGTTTTTGCAGCAGCTGGGTAAAATCGGATTTAAAAATATTATGTTGGAGAACACCAGGGAAACCGATGAGCACTGGGGGAATTGGGCAGAAACCCCCAGTGTTCTGGAATAACCAGAAATAGCTGTCAGCAAGGGGGCAGCTTTCGTTCAGAACCAAGGACAGCTCCAACGGGCTCCCCGCCCCCTCAGTGGGGACACGTGATGTCTGCAGTCTGTGGAAGAAGGCATCTACCTCAGGGTCACTCTGGTTGGTACTTGCCAAGACCTCCTGATCTCTCTCTGTTTACCCATGCCATTCGTCCCATCTGAAAGGCTTCCACTTCCTTTCTTCTTTTTTTTTTTTAAAAGATTTATTTATTTCTTTATTTTGGAGGAGTGGGGTGGGGAGGGAGGGGAGCGGGCGGGCCACTTCTATTGGTCTTTCATTTGTCTATTTTCATCCGTCTTTTTTCTTTGGCCTGTGTGGGCCTCCCATCGCAGTGGCCTCTGTTGTCGCAGAGCACCGGCTCTGGGCGCATGCACTCAAGAGCTCTGGCTCCATAGTTGGACACATCAGTCCAGCCGTTCCGCGGCACGTGGGATCTTCCCAGGCCAGGGCTCGAACCGGCATCCCTTGCACTGCAAGGCGGTGTCCTTACCCACTGGACCACCAGGGAAGCCCACCACTTCCTTTCTTACCATGAAATCTTTCTAACCCAGCAAGAAGCAGGGGGAATAGAATATCCATCACCCGTGCATCGACCCCTCCAATTTAACACATGCTGGCATTTTGCCACAATTGCTTCTGATATTTGGTTTTACTTTTTCAATTTTTATTTTATTTAGTGACTTATTTGGCAATATCATGCAGCACGCAGGATCTTAGTTCCCACACTAGGGATGGAACTCATGCCCCCTGCAGTGGAAGCCAGGCTCTCAACCACTGGACTACCAGGGAATCCACCCTTCCCCCCAACACACACTTTTTAAAATGAAACTCAGCAGAGACCACTGAAGCTCCCTTTGTAGCCCTCCCCCTGATAGGGACAGAATAGAATAGGTAGGTCGTTGTAAAGTCCTAGTAGAGGACTGTAGGTAGAAGGGTAAAACCTGAGAAAAGTTGGGAGGCCAGTAAGTTAACGATAACTCAAGAAAGTTGCTCCTTATTCAATAAAGCAGGAAGAGCTGAGGAAGGAGGAGTTAATGATGTATGCCTTATGTCTGCATCTACCTTGGTCTTCTACCCTCTTAATATATATTTTGCTGCCCACTCAGTCAGGGAACTGAGGTTTCCCTCTTGCCTTCTTGCACCTCTTACAAGCACCCTATCCTAATAAATCCTCTTCTTGTCTATCACCCTGCCTCTTGCTGAATTCCTTCTGTGTTGAGTCACAAAGAACCTGAGCCGCAGTGGGTCCAGATGTTGGGTGAGGGCTAGATTAAGTCCCAGCTGTGTGGGTTCAAGTCTCAGACAGGTTTTTGGCCAGGATTGAGTCCTGACTACGTGGGTTCAAGTCCCAGACTGGGTTTTGGCTGGGTTTGAGTTCCAGCCATGTGGATTCAAGTTCCAAACAGGATTCTGGCTGGGTTCAAGCCCCGGCCATGTGGGTTCAAGTTGCAAACAGGATTCTGGCTGGATTCAAGTCCAAGTTACTTGGGTTCAAGTCCCAAACAGGGTTTTGGCTGGGTTCAAGTCTAAGTCACGTGGGTTTGAGTCCCAAGCGGGGTTTGATCAGGTCTGGGCCCTGGGTTTAAGTCTCAGTCTGAGGTAGAACACTTTCACCCCCATGACATGCCTCTCCTTCCTGCCCAGAGGTGCCTGCTTTCCTAAGTCTGGTGCACCATCTTCCATGTCTTCCTCCTTTTCGCCCCTCCAGTTTTCTTCCACACATCTAAGTTCTCCGTAGTTCTGAGTGCCAGGCCAAAGCCTCTACTATCCTGTTCACGATGACCTATCATGCAGAATATGGCTGCACTCAATTTTGGAAGGTTTTCGAGGATTTATCATTTATTATTTTAACCATCCATCAAACATGTGCTAAGCAGGTCCTCGTTGGAGGCAGCACTTTTCTACTTATTGGAGTTACAAAAATGAATTCCACATGGCCCCTGCTTCGGACAGCTTGTGTGTGGCTTTGTACCATCCGTCAGTGAGAAAGCAAGCCTGTTGGGAGGAGGGCCCACCTTCAGAAGTCTGCCACAGCTCCCACAGAGGAATTAGATCTCACATAAACCCTTGAGGCCTTGAGACTGGAAGACCCAAAACAGTTTGAGAATAGGAAGCACAGTAGAAGTTCCTGTGATGTGTCAGGCTGTGTGCAGGGTGATTTAAATATATCATCTTATTTAATATTCCCCAAACCAGGGAAGTGAGTTACTCCCTTCCTTTAATCCATGTGAAGTCAAGGCTTGGAGAGCCACCAGACCTGGTCAGAAGCACAGTTGGTATTTGAGTTAGGAGCTTTCTAAAGTCAACGTCTGTATTTATCTGGCTCTGTCTTTAGACTAGAAACAACTTGAGATGGAGATGGAACCAAGTTCATCTCTGGTTTGCAGGATCAGTGCTGTCCCTTAGCAGATATTTGATTCATGAAAATCTATACTGTGACTGTCTCTGGGATATAAAGGGAACAAGGACGCATAGGCCTTGACCTCAAGGAGTTTACCATCTGGACAAGAAGACAGGCTTCAGTAATAATGCAGGAAAGTAAGGGTACGATGCCAATCACACAGCATGGGATTCCTACTTTCAATAAGACTATATTTTCTTTGTTGGTCTTGCCTTTTAAAAACGTCAGTCCAAAGCAACTGAGAGACACAGTGTTCCCTGGGGACCTCAGCATTGCACAGTCAGGCCAGCTCTCTCCTCCCATGGTCTGACTTGCCTGGTTCCACTTGGTTTCTCTATCTTTGCTCTGTTGTCCTTTCGACTCTGGGCTCACACATGCCATGTGGGTTCTCTGCTCCCTCATATCCCTTAGGCATCTCTTGTGATTTGATCAGAATCTTTTGCTCCAACCTGTGACACCCTATCAGCTGAACCAAATCCCACCCCCTGGTTCCCCTTACTCCTGCTGTTCACTGCCTCCAAGGTCAGAAGGGTGTGGATTCAGATGCAAACTATGACTGAATGCACTTTCAGAACCCATGTTCTCTCCAAAACAGAGTCTGGGGCAGGAGATCTTAACATCTGGGTGGCATGAACCACCTTAGCAGATTGGTGAAGTCTATGACCCCTTCCTTAAAGGAAATTAGTTATACTGAGGGATACTTATCAATCAATAGATAGATGATAGATAGATGATAGACAGATAAGGGATAGATGATAGACACATAGAAAGATAGTCAGTCCAATTCAGTCACTCAGTCGTGTCTGACTCTTGGTGACCCCTACTGAGAATCAAATGTGCATTAAAACAACAGACATCTCTTTTCTCAGTTTCTATGGGTGAGCATGGCTTAGCTGTGTCTTCTATCAGGGATTTCTCATGAGGCTGCAATACAGGTGTTGGCCAGGGTGGCAATCATTTTAAGATTGACTGGGATTGAGCTGCCTCCTAAGCTCACCCACGTGGTTGTTGGTAGGATTTGGTTTCTCAGGGGGGATCAAACTGAAGGCTTTAGTTCCTCACAGACTGTTGACCAGAGGCAGTTCTTAGTTCCTTTCTGTAGAGCAGCTCACAACATGGCAGCTGCTTTGTGAGAGCAAGTGAGTGAGAGGATGAAGATGGAAGTCACTACCTTTTATAACCTCATCTGGTAAGTGGCATTCTCTCTCTTACCATGCGCTGTTCATGAGAAGGAACTCACTAGGTTCAGCTCATGATCATTGGAGAGGATTACCCAGGGCATGACTACCCAGTAGTGAGCATTGGGGTTGGAAAGGACCCTAAAGGACCATCCTAGAGCCTGGCTACAAAGGCACATGCAAGCTTGCTAAGTTACTTCAGTCCTGTCTGAACTCTTTGTGACCCTATGGACAATAGCCCACCAGGTTCCTCTGTCCGTGGGATTCTTCAGGCAAGAATACTGGAATGGGTTGTCATGCCCTCCACCAGGGGATCTTCCCAACCCAGAGATCGAACCTGCGTCCTCCTGCATTGGCAGGCAGGGTGTTTGCCATCTGGGAAGCCTGGTTACGTGAGCACGACATACACTGATGCATGAAGGCATTACATAAGATTTAAGAGGTCCAATAGCTCAGGTGAGTTTGAAGTAGATGTGAGCACAGGCACACCTCAGAGAGATTGCAGGTCTGATTCCAGACACCTGCAACAAAGCCAATATCACAATAAAGCAACTCACATGAATTTTTGGTTTCCTGGTGCATATAAAAGTATATATGCTAATGTAGTCTATTAACTGTGTAATAGTATTACATCTTTTAAAAAATTGACCATAATCAAAAAGTGTTGTTTTTTAAAAAAAGCTAGCCATCATGTGACAGCTCAAGGTGATCACGAAATTTCAATTTGTAAAAAAATGCAGTATCTGTGAAGTGCGATAAAGTGAAATACAATGAAATGAGGTCTGCCTGTACCTGAGCGACAGAAATATGGTAGGAAATTATCTGTGATTTTTGTGGATGACAAAATCATAGATATTGTTTATACCCTGGAATTTGTTACCTATGTTCACAAGTAATGAAAATGCTAAATTTCACGTAGATGTGAGTGCATATAAAGCTATATTTTCTTTCTCATCCAAACTTACAGATCTCACTCCCCCTGCCTGTCCTCTAATTATGTCCCCTAATCCTTGTAGAATCCATGGACCCAAATGAAGAATCCCTCTCTGGAGATGACAGTTTACAATGGGGGGGCACTACCTTTTATAACCTCATCTGGTAAGTGGCATTCTCTCTCTTACCATGCGCTGTTCATGAGAAGGAACTCACTAGGTTCAGCTCATGATCATTGGAGAGGATTACCCAGGGCATGACTACCCAGTAGTGAGCATTGGGGTTGGAAAGGACCCTAAAGGACCATCCTAGAGCCTGGCTACAAAGGCACATGCAAGCTTGCTAAGTTACTTCAGTCCTGTCTGAACTCTTTGTGACCCTATGGACAATAGCCCACCAGGTTCCTCTGTCCGTGGGATTCTTCAGGCAAGAATACTGGAATGGGTTGTCATGCCCTCAACCAGGGGATCTTCCCGTCCCAGCGAGCGTACCTGCGTCTGCCTGCATTGGCAGGCAGGGTGTTTGCCATCTGGGAAGCGTGGTTCCGTGAGCACGACCTACACTGATGCAGGAAGGCATTACATAAGATTTAAGAGGTCCAATAGCTCAGGTGAGTTTGAAGTAGATGTGAGCACAGGCACACCTCAGAGAGATTGCAGGTCTGATTCCAGACACCTGCAACAAAGCCAATATCACAATAAAGCAACTCACATAAATTTTTTGGTTTCCTGGTGCATATAAAAGTATATATGCTAATGTAGTCTATTAACTGTGTAATAGTATTACATCTTTTAAAAAATTGACCATAATCAAAAAGTGTTGTTTTTTAAAAAAAGCTAGCCATCATGTGACAGCTCAAGGTGATCACGAAATTTCAATTTGTAAAAAAATGCAGTATCTGTGAAGTGCGATAAAGTGAAATACAATGAAATGAGGTCTGCCTGTACCTGAGCGACAGAAATATGGTAGGAAATTATCTGTGATTTTTGTGGATGACAAAATCATAGATATTGTTTATACCCTGGAATTTGTTACCTATGTTCACAAGTAATGAAAATGCTAAATTTCACGTAGATGTGAGTGCATATAAAGCTATATTTTCTTTCTCATCCAAACTTACAGATCTCACTCCCCCTGCCTGTCCTCTAATTATGTCCCCTAATCCTTGTAGAATCCATGGACCCAAATTAAGAATCCCTCTCAAGAGATGAGAGGCAGACAGAAACAGCTTATTTGTTGACCCTAGATGATGTGGGTCAGTCACTCTAAGTAATTCAGCCTGTTTGGAGATAAAGATTGTCCCAAGAGGGTTCACAATGCAGACAGAAATTAGTGGGGTCACTGTCATCTAGGTTCTGGTTCTCTGCTTTGAATGTTTGTAAATTCAATTGTGGGGTGTGTACCTTAAGTGATAAGGAATTAAGATTAGATTAAAGTTAACCAGATAAGAGGCTGATGTATGGTATGTTTTACTCAATCAGTAATGTATTTCCATTCTTTCAGCATGCATGTTAAGCACAGACTTACTGACCACTGCTGGACTTTACAGGCACAGAGATATAGGCTGGGGCCAGTGGTCTCCAAGTAACGGTTAACGACATAGTCCAAGACCTCCAGAGGCTCATGGGTGCTCACGGTGGTTCTTAACTTCCCTTTTCACCCAGACACATGCATGACCATGACATTGACTCCACAGAGAACTGTTCTCTTTTCCAACCATCCCTGTGTTAGCCCACTTCTACAATTTGAGAAGGCTTAGAGAGGAAGCTTCTACCCTGGCTTGCTTCTTTTCATGAAATAATGACGTTTTTTGTTGGTAAGTCTGGGATCTCCCTTCACAGATCACAGCCTTGTTGTGGTGAAGGGGCTTGCATAACTCAGTGCAGCTATGAACCATGGCATGCAGGGGTCACCTAAGATGGATGGGCCATAGTGGAGAATTCTGACAAAACGTGGTCTGCCTGTACCTGAGCGACAGAAATATGGTAGGAAATTATCTGTGATTTTGTGGATGACAAAATCATAGCTATTGTTTATACCCTGGAATTTTTTACCTATGTTCACAAGTAATGAAAATGCTAAATTTCACGTAGATGTGAGTGCATATAAAGCTATATTTTCTTTCTCATCCAAACTTACAGATCTCACTCCCCCTGCCTGTCCTCTAATTATGTCCCCTAATCCTTGTAGAATCCATGGACCCAAATTAAGAATCCCTCTCAAGAGATGAGAGGCAGACAGAAACAGCTTATTTGTTGACCCTAGATGATGTGGGTCAGTCACTCTAAGTAATTCAGCCTGTTTGGAGATAAAGATTGTCCCAAGAGGGTTCACAATGCAGACAGAAATTAGTGGGGTCACTGTCATCTAGGTTCTGGTTCTCTGCTTTGAATGTTTGTAAATTCAATTGTGGGGTGTGTACCTTAAGTGATAAGGAATTAAGATTAGATTAAAGTTAACCAGATAAGAGGCTGATGTATGGTATGTTTTACTCAATCAGTAATGTATTTCCATTCTTTCAGCATGCATGTTAAGCACAGACTTACTGACCACTGCTGGACTTTACAGGCACAGAGATATAGGCTGGGGCCAGTGGTCTCCAAGTAACGGTTAACGACATAGTCCAAGACCTCCAGAGGCTCATGGGTGCTCACGGTGGTTCTTAACTTCCCTTTTCACCCAGACACATGCATGACCATGACATTGACTCCACAGAGAACTGTTCTCTTTTCCAACCATCCCTGTGTTAGCCCACTTCTACAATTTGAGAAGGCTTAGAGAGGAAGCTTCTACCCTGGCTTGCTTCTTTTCATGAAATAATGACGTTTTTTGTTGGTAAGTCTGGGATCTCCCTTCACAGATCACAGCCTTGTTGTGGTGAAGGGGCTTGCATAACTCAGTGCAGCTATGAACCATGGCATGCAGGGGTCACCTAAGATGGATGGGCCATAGTGGAGAATTCTGACAAAACGTGGTCCACTGGAGGAGGGAATGGCAAACCACTCCAGTATTTTTGTCACAGGAATACCATGAACACTATGAAAAGGCAAAAAGATATGACACCAGAGGATAAGGGAAGCCCCCCACCCCCGGATTGAAAAGTGTCTAATATGCTACTGGGGAATAGCTCATTTCACATACTAGTGAGGTTGTGCTCAAAACACTTCAAGGAAGGCTTCAGCGATATGTGAACTGAGAACTTCCATATGTACAAGCTGAGTTTAGAAATGGCAGAGAAACCAGAAATCAAATTGCCAACATTTGTTGGATCATAGAGAAAGCAAGGGAATTCCAGAAAAGCACCTGCTTCATTGATTACACTAAATCCTTTGACTGTGTGGATCACAACAAACTGTGGAAAATTCTTAAATAGATGGGAATACTAGACCACCTTACCTGTCTCAGATAAACCTGTTTGCAGGTCAAGAAGCAACAATTAGAAACTTACATGGAACAATCGACTGGTTAACAATTAGGAAAGGAAAGAAATACGACAAGGTTGTATATTGGCACCCTGCTTATTTAACTTATATGCAGAATACATCATGCTAAATACCAGACTGGGTGAAGCTCAAGATGGAATCAAGATTGCCAGGAGAAATACCAACAATTTCAGGTATGCAGATGATACCACTTTAGTGACAGAAAATGAAGAGCAACTAAGGAGTCTTTTGGTGAAGGTGAAAGAGGAGCATGAAAAAGCTG
Organism: Tragulus kanchil; assembly: GCA_022376925.1. Lineage (NCBI taxonomy): Eukaryota > Metazoa > Chordata > Mammalia > Artiodactyla > Tragulidae > Tragulus > Tragulus kanchil. Next base: position 12,882,822 of record JAIOJX010000002.1, on the reverse strand, counting down.
GCTTAAAAGTCAAAAAATGAAGATTTTATTTTCTTGGACTCCACAATCATTGTGGATGGTGATTGTAGCCATTAAATTAACACGGTGGTTCTTAACTTCCCTTTTCACCCAGACACATGCATGACCATGACATTGACTCCACAGAGAACTGTTCTCTTTTCCAACCATCCCTGTGTTAGCCCACTTCTACAATTTGAGAAGGCTTAGAGAGGAAGCTTCTACCCTGGCTTGCTTCTTTTCATGAAATAATGACGTTTTTTGTTGGTAAGTCTGGGATCTCCCTTCACAGATCACAGCCTTGTTGTGGTGAAGGGGCTTGCATAACTCAGTGCAGCTATGAACCATGGCATGCAGGGGTCACCTAAGATGGATGGGCCATAGTGGAGAATTCTGACAAAACGTGGTCCACTGGAGGAGGGAATGGCAAACCACTCCAGTATTTTTGTCACAGGAATACCATGAACACTATGAAAAGGCAAAAAGATATGACACCAGAGGATAAGGGAAGCCCCCCACCCCCGGATTGAAAAGTGTCTAATATGCTACTGGGGAATAGCTCATTTCACATACTAGTGAGGTTGTGCTCAAAACACTTCAAGGAAGGCTTCAGCGATATGTGAACTGAGAACTTCCATATGTACAAGCTGAGTTTAGAAATGGCAGAGAAACCAGAAATCAAATTGCCAACATTTGTTGGATCATAGAGAAAGCAAGGGAATTCCAGAAAAGCACCTGCTTCATTGATTACACTAAATCCTTTGACTGTGTGGATCACAACAAACTGTGGAAAATTCTTAAATAGATGGGAATACTAGACCACCTTACCTGTCTCAGATAAACCTGTTTGCAGGTCAAGAAGCAACAATTAGAAACTTACATGGAACAATCGACTGGTTAACAATTAGGAAAGGAAAGAAATACGACAAGGTTGTATATTGGCACCCTGCTTATTTAACTTATATGCAGAATACATCATGCTAAATACCAGACTGGGTGAAGCTCAAGATGGAATCAAGATTGCCAGGAGAAATACCAACAATTTCAGGTATGCAGATGATACCACTTTAGTGACAGAAAATGAAGAGCAACTAAGGAGTCTTTTGGTGAAGGTGAAAGAGGAGCATGAAAAAGCTGGCTTAAAAGTCAAAAAATGAAGATTTTATTTTCTTGGACTCCACAATCATTGTGGATGGTGATTGTAGCCATTAAATTAACAGATACTTGCTCCTGGGCTTCCCTGGTGGTCCAGTGGGTAAACAGTCTGCGTTGCAGTGCAAGGGGCAGTTCAATCCCTGGTCCAGGAAGCTCCCACATGCAATGGAGCAGCTGAACAAGTGTGTCCAATTACAAGCCATTGCTCTGGAGTGCATGCGCTCAGAGCCAGTGTTCTGCAATGAGAGAGACCACTGCAATGGGAAGCCCACACAAGCTGAAGAATAAAGATGGATGAAAAATAAATTTAAGAAAATCAATAAAAAGAGGCCAAAATAAAAAAAAAAAGATATTTACTCCTTGGAAGGAAAGCTATGACAAATCTAGACAGTGTATTAAAAAGCAAAGACATCACTTTGCTGACAAAAGTCCATATAGTCAAAGCTGTGGTTTTTCCAGTAGCTTTGTACAGATGTCAGAGTTGGACCATAAGGAAGGCTGAGGGCCAAAGAACTGATGCTTTCAAACTGTGGTGCTGGAGAAGACTCTTGAGAGTCCTTTGGACAGCAAGGAGATCAAACCAGTCAATCTTAAAGGAAACCAACCTTGAGTATTCATTGGAAGGACATATGCTGAAGCTGAAGCTCTAATACTCTGCCCACCTGATTCAAAGAGCTGACTTGTTAGAAAATACTCTGATACTTGGACAGACTGAGGGGAAGGATAGGAGGGTGGCAGAAGATAAGGTAGTTGGATGGCATCACCAACTCAATGGACATGAATTTCAGCAACCTCTGGGAGATAGCGAAGGACAGGGTAACTGGCAAGAAGCAACAATTAGAAACTTACATGGAACAATCGACTGGTTAACAATTAGGAAAGGAAAGAAATACGACAAGGTTGTATATTGGCACCCTGCTTATTTAACTTATATGCAGAATACATCATGCTAAATACCAGACTGGGTGAAGCTCAAGATGGAATCAAGATTGCCAGGAGAAATACCAACAATTTCAGGTATGCAGATGATACCACTTTAGTGACAGAAAATGAAGAGCAACTAAGGAGTCTTTTGGTGAAGGTGAAAGAGGAGCATGAAAAAGCTGGCTTAAAAGTCAAAAAATGAAGATTTTATTTTCTTGGACTCCACAATCATTGTGGATGGTGATTGTAGCCATTAAATTAACAGATACTTGCTCCTGGGCTTCCCTGGTGGTCCAGTGGGTAAACAGTCTGCGTTGCAGTGCAAGGGGCAGTTCAATCCCTGGTCCAGGAAGCTCCCACATGCAATGGAGCAGCTGAACAAGTGTGTCCAATTACAAGCCATTGCTCTGGAGTGCATGCGCTCAGAGCCAGTGTTCTGCAATGAGAGAGACCACTGCAATGGGAAGCCCACACAAGCTGAAGAATAAAGATGGATGAAAAATAAATTTAAGAAAATCAATAAAAAGAGGCCAAAATAAAAAAAAAAAGATATTTACTCCTTGGAAGGAAAGCTATGACAAATCTAGACAGTGTATTAAAAAGCAAAGACATCACTTTGCTGACAAAAGTCCATATAGTCAAAGCTGTGGTTTTTCCAGTAGCTTTGTACAGATGTCAGAGTTGGACCATAAGGAAGGCTGAGGGCCAAAGAACTGATGCTTTCAAACTGTGGTGCTGGAGAAGACTCTTGAGAGTCCTTTGGACAGCAAGGAGATCAAACCAGTCAATCTTAAAGGAAACCAACCTTGAGTATTCATTGGAAGGACATATGCTGAAGCTGAAGCTCTAATACTCTGCCCACCTGATTCAAAGAGCTGACTTGTTAGAAAATACTCTGATACTTGGACAGACTGAGGGGAAGGATAGGAGGGTGGCAGAAGATAAGGTAGTTGGATGGCATCACCAACTCAATGGACATGAATTTCAGCAACCTCTGGGAGATAGCGAAGGACAGGGAAGCCTGCTACAGTCCATGGGGTCATGAAGAGTCAGTCAGACATGACTTCACCACTGAAAAACAACAACAACAAGACTGGGATCAGGGCCCTGGCTGCACTGAGACGCTATTCATTGTTTCTCTCTTCAGAATCACACAGGTTCTCTTGGCTCCTGCCTTTGCCATAAGGTAAGCCTGTGGAAGCCGGCTTCACCCTGAGTCTGGGTGATGGAGGGTTAAGAGAGGTGAGGAAGTGTGGGAGGGGAGGAAGGAGGAAGCACTGAATCTTTACAGAGGCAACCGACTGAGTGAGCCCATTGGAAGAGGAAGGAACAGTTTGCGTCTCCTGATCTAATTCTAAGCAATGTTCTCCCATCCACAATTACCACCAAAGGATGCACAGTCTGTCCCTACCTAAGTCTTAAGTCTGTGGCTCAGCCAGAGAGGAGAGGGATATAATTATCACCAAACATTTTACATCCTCTCACAGCTATATCCAGGCTGGCACACAATTCATGCCCTAACCACAACTTATACTTCTTTTCTCTCATGCGAGAATGTCTCTGTGAAGGCCACAGTCCATTTCAATGGTCTAAGAGAGGATATATGTATACATAGAGCTGATTCACTTTGTTGTACAGCAGAAACTAACACAATACTCTAAAGCAACTATGCTCCAATGAAAATTTTTAGCAATACCCAAGAAACATTTTTTGTGGGTCAAGCAACAGGCAAGATGCTGGGACTTGAGGCAAGAATAAGTCAGAGGAATTCTTACTCTCATGAAGCCTATATGTTGGAGGATAGAGACATAAAACAAACAAATAAACCAAGAAGTGGATGAGATCCTGAAAGTGTTTTACAAGACATAGACAACAGACCGGAATGAGGACCATCAGGGGTACCCATATTTGACAACATGGTCAGAGAATGTCTCTCTGTGTGAAGGAGGCATTGGAATGAGAGCTACCAGGCAAGAAGCTGCGTGGACAGAGCTTGGCTGGAAAAGCCTGAAAACAGAGACAATTGCATGGGCTCTGAGGCTTGGCATGTCTGAAGAAAGAAGCGTATGTACTTTGACTTAATCATATTCAAAGAAAAATTGCATGCAATATGATGGCTTCAATAGACAAGTGAATATGAATGAACACAGTGTATGCATGCCAAGTCGCTTCGGTTGTGCCTGACTCTCTGCAACGCTATGGGCTGTAGCCCGCAAGGCTCCTCTGTCCATGAGATTCTCCAGGCACAAACTGGAGTGAGTTGCCATGCCCTTTTCCAGGGGATCTTCCTGCCCAGGCGTGTCTCTTACGTTTCCTGCATTGGCAAGTGGGTTCTTTCCCACAAGTGCAACCCGGGAAGCCCCAGTGAATGCATTCCCACTAAAATAAGATTCCCTCCACCACGCACCCTCCGTGTATATGCCCTAATTGTTTGGCTCACCACAATTTAGGAAAATGAATTACTTTTTTAAGACTCATGCCAGGGATTGGAGGACGATCCGTGAGTGCTGAATCGCTACTAGCCACAGCCCCTGTCTTTCTAGAACAGGGCAGGGTAGCTCCCACCTTGGCCTTTGATTCTACATTCTCCAGATTCTACACCATCTCCATGTTGGTCCATCTCATCTTTGATGGATAGACTTAGACTTCTGAACAATCTGTTCACGTGGCTCTTCCTTCCTATGAACTCCTCCAAAGAGATCTCTGAATTTCTACCAAAGTCTGGTCTTTCTTTTTGTCCTTGCTGATATCCTTAACCTTTGAAACGTGCGAGATGCAAAAAACAATACCCAAGAAACATTTTTTGTGGGTCAAGCAACAGGCAAGATGCTGGGACTTGAGGCAAGAATAAGTCAGAGGAATTCTTACTCTCATGAAGCCTATATGTTGGAGGATAGAGACATAAAACAAACAAATAAACCAAGAAGTGGATGAGATCCTGAAAGTGTTTTACAAGACATAGACAACAGACCGGAATGAGGACCATCAGGGGTACCCATATTTGACAACATGGTCAGAGAATGTCTCTCTGTGTGAAGGAGGCATTGGAATGAGAGCTACCAGGCAAGAAGCTGCGTGGACAGAGCTTGGCTGGAAAAGCCTGAAAACAGAGACAATTGCATGGGCTCTGAGGCTTGGCATGTCTGAAGAAAGAAGCGTATGTACTTTGACTTAATCATATTCAAAGAAAAATTGCATGCAATATGATGGCTTCAATAGACAAGTGAATATGAATGAACACAGTGTATGCATGCCAAGTCGCTTCGGTTGTGCCTGACTCTCTGCAACGCTATGGGCTGTAGCCCGCAAGGCTCCTCTGTCCATGAGATTCTCCAGGCACGAAAGCTGGAGTGAGTTGCCATGCCCTTTTCCAGGGGATCTTCCTGCCCAGGCGTGTCTCTTACGTTTCCTGCATTGGCAAGTGGGTTCTTTCCCACAAGTGCAACCCGGGAAGCCCCAGTGAATGCATTCCCACTAAAATAAGATTCCCTCCACCACGCACCCTCCGTGTATATGCCCTAATTGTTTGGCTCACCACAATTTAGGAAAATGAATTACTTTTTTAAGACTCATGCCAGGGATTGGAGGACGATCCGTGAGTGCTGAATCGCTACTAGCCACAGCCCCTGTCTTTCTAGAACAGGGCAGGGTAGCTCCCACCTTGGCCTTTGATTCTACATTCTCCAGATTCTACACCATCTCCATGTTGGTCCATCTCATCTTTGATGGATAGACTTAGACTTCTGAACAATCTGTTCACGTGGCTCTTCCTTCCTATGAACTCCTCCAAAGAGATCTCTGAATTTCTACCAAAGTCTGGTCTTTCTTTTTGTCCTTGCTGATATCCTTAACCTTTGAAGACCTCTGCCATATTTTGAATACTCATCTTTCTGGAAGGTTTTTATTAGCATTCTTTTGTTCTGGTTGTTTGTACATTTCCACCCAGGGGGTTCCAGCTGTGCTGGAATTTCCTTGTCTCTCTGCCTGCCTCTCCCATCTGCTTCATGAGACCCCACTCCATCCAGTTAGCAATGCTCCCTGCCTCCCTCTCCTCTAGGTTCCCTTTGGCCTCAAATGCTCACGGAGAAGGTCAGAAAGAGGACGTGAACAAGGGGGCTTCCTGGTGGATCTCCGTGAGTCACTGTGCAGACAGGCTGTGACAGGTCCTTCTCACCATCTGATGAGTCATGAGTGTGTGTGGCCAAGCAGATGGTCCTCAGGACAGATAATGTGTCAGTTTCTCTGTCAACTCTGCTTGGTCCCAGACACCAAAATAGCCGGCATCTGGGTCCATTGGAGGCATGTGATCAACTATATAAGGAATTTCAGCCAGCAAAGAGGGTGGTACAGCCCTGCTTTCTAGAAGGTCGAGCTGAAGGTTAACTATTCTGACAGGGAAATCAAGGTAGTTTTGTCATCCCGGCCAGCAACTGTCTGAGCTCTGAATTGCTGACTCAACTCCATTCTCTCCACAAATATAAATGCTCTATTTTTCATCGGAATGTGTTTGCATCGTTAAGGTCTCATTTCATTTGTCAGGAAACAATGCAGAGCAAATGAGGGCTCTTTCCTACAGGGCAGAAAATGACAGCTTCTGTGTTGTAAGCATCTACCCTCCCAGGCTCTTGGCAGCTGCCACGATCTTACTTCCTATTACACCTTCTAGCGTAGTACCATTCATCCTGGGGCACAAACAGCAAGACCGAGGCTCTGAGAGTTTTAACCTTCTCCCCAGGTTCTCACAGGTAGGAAGGGTAAAGCTTAGTTTTTGAGAATGATTACCCTTTTATTATAAAGGGTGCCAATCAGGACTAGCCAGAAGAAGACATGCCAAGAGCCAGGTCTAGCAGGGTCCCGAGCACAGTCTCCATCCCTTCTTCTCATCGAATCAGGGTGCACCACTCTCTCAGTACATCATCAACCAGGAAGCACCACCAAGCTTTGATGTTTGGAGATGTCCTTTTTTCTATTGAGATAAAAGTCACATAATATAAAATATATTATTTTAGCCATAAATAACTCTACCAGCAGAAAACCATAATTCCAAAAGACAGATGCACCCCAATGTTCATGGCAGCACTATTTCAAAGAGCCAGAATGCCTAAATACCCATCAACAGAGGAACAGATAAAGAACATGTGGTCCATATATACAATGGGTAATGCTGATTTTAGAAAAAGTTGACCATACAATTTATCATCAAAACCAAGGCACTTTTCAGAGTGAAAGGGAGGACTCAGGAATTTCACCAGGCAACAGATGGAAAAGTATAATGTCTCAGCAACTCAGGATATAGAGGCTTCTGTTTCAAACCAATCTTTTCAGCTCCAAAAGCCAACTTTTCCCACTCATCCTATGGAGTCCGGGGGAGGTAACAGGAGAAATAAAAATTCAGCTCCCATTTCCTTTTGTAACACTGTTGCCTTCCGACTTCTTCCCATCTCTTCACCTCCCAGGATATCTCTGTGCTCTTCTCTGTGAGATTCTGTTGTGCGGCTGGGTGTGGAAACACTTTTGCATCCAGTGCAGTGCTATTTGAGGACAGGAAGTCACTCTCATTCATTGTATCTTAACAGCTGACACAGAGGCATTCAGGATCTGCCTAATAGATGTTTGTTCAATGGATGAACGAAATTACATACAGAGGCAGTCAGGTATGAGTCGCATCCTGTGTTTGGGGGTTATAAATTAGTGAGGGATGTCCAGCATACAAAGAAAAACAAGACAGAGGTAAACAGGAGGCGCGTCTGCCAGGCTCAGCTTTAATTCCGTCCTTCGAACAGGGCCACCAAAAGCTCCGAGGAGAAAGCGACTTAATTCGGTTTGTGTTTTGAAACAACCTCCCCTGGTCGTGTTCCAGGTGAAGCCCACAAGCAACTGGACACTGGAAAGCGACTTAATTCGGTTTGGTGTTCGCCAAGAGCCAGGTCTAGCAGGGTCCCGAGCACAGTCTCCATCCCTTCTTCTCATCGAATCAGGGTGCACCACTCTCTCAGTACATCATCAACCAGGAAGCACCACCAAGCTTTGATGTTTGGAGATGTCCTTTTTTCTATTGAGATAAAAGTCACATAATATAAAATATATTATTTTAGCCATAAATAACTCTACCAGCAGAAAACCATAATTCCAAAAGACAGATGCACCCCAATGTTCATGGCAGCACTATTTCAAAGAGCCAGAATGCCTAAATACCCATCAACAGAGGAACAGATAAAGAACATGTGGTCCATATATACAATGGGTAATGCTGATTTTAGAAAAAGTTGACCATACAATTTATCATCAAAACCAAGGCACTTTTCAGAGTGAAAGGGAGGACTCAGGAATTTCACCAGGCAACAGATGGAAAAGTATAATGTCTCAGCAACTCAGGATATAGAGGCTTCTGTTTCAAACCAATCTTTTCAGCTCCAAAAGCCAACTTTTCCCACTCATCCTATGGAGTCCGGGGGAGGTAACAGGAGAAATAAAAATTCAGCTCCCATTTCCTTTTGTAACACTGTTGCCTTCCGACTTCTTCCCATCTCTTCACCTCCCAGGATATCTCTGTGCTCTTCTCTGTGAGATTCTGTTGTGCGGCTGGGTGTGGAAACACTTTTGCATCCAGTGCAGTGCTATTTGAGGACAGGAAGTCACTCTCATTCATTGTATCTTAACAGCTGACACAGAGGCATTCAGGATCTGCCTAATAGATGTTTGTTCAATGGATGAACGAAATTACATACAGAGGCAGTCAGGTATGAGTCGCATCCTGTGTTTGGGGGTTATAAATTAGTGAGGGATGTCCAGCATACAAAGAAAAACAAGACAGAGGTAAACAGGAGGCGCGTCTGCCAGGCTCAGCTTTAATTCCGTCCTTCGAACAGGGCCACCAAAAGCTCCGAGGAGGAAAGCGACTTAATTCGGTTTGTGTTTTGGAAACAACCCTCCCCCTGGTCGTGTTCCAGGTGAAGCCCACAAGCAACTGGACACTGGAAACATTTAAAACGTTTTCAAAAGGGCCACTGAGCGCCCAGCATAATATAACCTTTTCCATATTTGAGAAGTCTCCAAGCTGGGGCAAGCACCAACTGGGTTCAGCATCAGCCTCTGGACACACCCTCTGGGCAAGGATGGGTCACCCCGAGGAGAACTGGTCCCTCTGGCTGTTCACTGGCGTCTCCCCGAGTATCAGTAGTTCTGACCCGTGGGAGGCTGGGCAGGAGCGAGGCTGGCAGGGAGGGAGGCACCGATCCAGATTCAGAAAACTGAGGAGCGGTTTCTTCAGCCAGAGCAGATCCCTTTAGGGGGAATTTTCCCTGGTATCTTTTTCCTCTCCATCACGTTGTGCCGTCGGAGGGGGCCCTGGGCTCAGGGTTGTGGCTGTGGGCAGGGTGCACGAGAGGGGCTTTCTGACACGGCCATTTATTCCCCTCAAGTGGTGCTGTGGTTACTACTGTTCTTCCAGGGCAGCCCAGGGGCCTTTGCTGTTTGCAGCCCTCTGCCCTCCAGCTGCCCGCAGAGCTTTGCCCTGTCTGGCCACCAGGCAGCATAGATGAAAGGCGCCGTTCACACTCATGGCGACTGGAATGCTCTGTCTGTAAACCAGGTGAGCTGGAGACCCGCTCATAAGCACCTCACAGTCTGCCGATGGATGACGGGTCCTGGGTGCCAATCTTTGCCCTGGCTTCCCCCCAGGCACAGGCTTTGTCTGAGATAGCCCGGATGGGGGGTGTCCCAGCCCAGTGCTCAAGGATGCCTGAAGGCTCGCTCTTCCCTCTTTTGGACAAAGCCTGTGTCCTGAGCCCCACTCTCTGCCTATCCTCTCTTCTAGAGCCATCCACTGCCTTGAAGCCTCCTCCTCCCGTGCCAGTCCTCACCTCATCCCTCTTGCTGGTTGACTCATGCCCAGTTTCTCCCCTTCTACCTTCCTCCTACAAGCCCTCATGTATTCTTTGCATTTCCTTACTGCATTCCCTAACTCTTCACAAGAATTTGATCCTTTACCCCTCAAGCTCTGTCAGCCCTTCCTGGCCCCCTTCCACTTGATTCCTTGAGGCTAGAATGAGTCGGGCACACAACTGTCTGCTAGGAGAGCTGGGAACTCTGAGATTCCACTTCCCAGTTTCCATGTGGGAGGCCGCCATGGCAGGAGATGGCAGGGGGAGAAGAAGAAGGTGAGGAAGACTTTAAAGTCATCCATCAAGACTGCTCCACGAGGGCTTCCCCTGGTGGTCCAGTGGGTAAGGACACCGCCTTACAGTGCAAGGGGCGCCAGTTCGAGCCCTGGCCTGGGAGGATCCCACGTGCCGCGGAGCGACTGGACTGATGTGTCCAATTACCGAGCCGGAGCTCTGGAGCGCATGCGCCCAGAGCCGGTGCTCTGCAGCGACAGACGCCACCGCGATGGGAGGCTCACAGGAGCCAAAGAACAAAGACGGATGAAAATAGAGAAATGAAAGACCAATAGAAGTGGCCCGCCCACTCCCCTCCTTCCCCAACCCGACCCCCGCCCAAAGTAAATAAATAAATAAATCTTTAAAAAAAAAAAAAAAGACTGCTCCACGGCTAGCACCGTCATCTCCACTTGGCAGATTTGCAAACTGACTCACATGGAAGAGAAGTAATTTGCTCTCAGTCACCCAGATAGAGAGGGATGGTGACATGGTTAAAATCCCAGACTGACAGCTCTGGAGGGCTTGGATTCACCAATCTTCCTGCAGGGACCTTCAGAGGGAGAGGGAGAGGGAGATGTATGTGGATTCGTGATATATATTAGGAGGTGGAATGGTTCCAAGGGCAGTCGGCTGTCCTGGGAAGCCAGTGGAGTCAAGGGCAGCGCTGGAATTCTGCCTGAAATGGGGCATACTGGAAATGTAAATAATAATGCCAATTTAAAAAAAAATATTTTTTTTGTGGAGGGGCAGGTTGGGGAGGGGGGGGTGGGCGAGCCAGCACGTGGGATCTTTCCAGGCCAGGGATCGAACTGGCGCCCCTTGCACTGCAAGGCAGTGTCCTTACCCACTGGACCACCAGGGAAGCCCAATGTCAAATTTTTGAAGGACTTCCATGGACAGCTCTCTTGAATATCTTGGTTGTAACTCTGATAACAAGTGTGTAGGATTACCTGCCTTTACAAGACGAAAAAAATCGCAGCTCACAGAGGTTACGTGACATGTCCAGAGTCACAGGCTGGTACATAAAGATCACGGCTGGACGTGAACTGGGTTTGCGCGGCTTCAAAGTCAAGTTCATGGCCACGTTTCTCCACGCTGCCTTCTTACGTGGAAACACAGGAACGGGAGGCCCCGGGCAGCTTCTGTGAATCGCGTGCTGTTGGGATTCCTGTCCTTCTTCGACCCAGATTCGTAAACAGAGGCTTTGTGAGCCAAGGTACACACGGGCAGACGCAAGGGAGCAGTGCCAGCCAGAGAGAGTCCCATGTGTCCCGGTGGTGGGCAGCCTGTGCCCACACGGACCCCTGCTGTCTCCAGGGCCTCGGCGCCCGGGGCCTGGCGGTTGCAGGTGACCTCAGAGGGGCTGTGGGCTTGCCTGCCTGCAGCCTGGGCGGTCCGGCGGGAGGAGAGGATGAAGGGGCACTGTGGCTGGCTGCCAGAGTTTCCTCGGCTTCTTCTAGGCTCCTTGCTGAGTCCTTGTAAAGGGAAGAGTGAAAATAAGAACAGATAGTTGTTGTGGGAACCAGAAAGTCCCACACGAACAGCAATTGTCAGTTACTCATTCCAAAGTATCAGTGGGATCCCTGCTATGGGGTAGGGTCTGTCCTAAGCACGAGGGCCGCTTCAGGAGTTCAGATGGAATCCTGGTTCTCAGGGAGTCTGTGGCTCACTGGCTGGAGATGGATGATTGGAAAGGTGCAAATAAATGTAGAATGTGCACTGTGAAAAATGCAGGGTGGATTTCCTAGCAGTCCGGCGGTGAAGACTCTGTGCTTCCATTGCAGGGGGCATGGGTTCAGTTCCTGGTTGGGGAACTGCAATCACACATGGCATGCAGTGCTGCCAAAAAACATTAGGCAGTGACCCAGGGTTAAGGGGGAAGGGCTAGACAGCCTGGGCGTGGTCTCTATAGCAGGGAGTGTCTGACTCTTTGTGATCCTATGGACTGTAACCCGCCTTTGTTACAGGCTCTTTTATCCATGGGATTCTCCAGTCAAGAATATTGGAGTGGGTTGTAACTCTGATAACAAGTGTGTAGGATTACCTGCCTTTACAAGCGAAAAAATCGCAGCTCACAGAGGATACGTGACATGTCCAGTGTCACAGGCTGGTACATAAAGATCACGGCGGGACGTGAACTGGGCTTGCGCGGCGTCAAAGCCAAGTTCATGGCCACGGTTCTCCCCGCTGCCTTGTTCCGTGGAAACACAGGAACGGAGGCCCCGGGCAGCTTCTGTGAATCGCGTGCTGTTGGGATTCCTGTCCTTCTTCGACCCAGATTCGTAAACAGAGGCTTTGTGAGCCAAGGTACACACGGGCAGACGCAAGGGAGCAGTGCCAGCCAGAGAGAGTCCCATGTGTCCCGGTGGTGGGCAGCCTGTGCCCACACGGACCCCTGCTGTCTCCAGGGCCTCGGCGCCCGGGGCCTGGCGGTTGCAGGTGACCTCAGAGGGGCTGTGGGCTTGCCTGCCTGCAGCCTGGGCGGTCCGGCGGGAGGAGAGGATGAAGGGGCACTGTGGCTGGCTGCCAGAGTTTCCTCGGCTTCTTCTAGGCTCCTTGCTGAGTCCTTGTAAAGGGAAGAGTGAAAATAAGAACAGATAGTTGTTGTGGGAACCAGAAAGTCCCACACGAACAGCAATTGTCAGTTACTCATTCCAAAGTATCAGTGGGATCCCTGCTATGGGGTAGGGTCTGTCCTAAGCACGAGGGCCGCTTCAGGAGTTCAGATGGAATCCTGGTTCTCAGGGAGTCTGTGGCTCACTGGCTGGAGATGGATGATTGGAAAGGTGCAAATAAATGTAGAATGTGCACTGTGAAAAATGCAGGGAGATTTCCTAGCAGTCCGGCGGTGAAGACTCTGTGCTTCCATTGCAGGGGGCATGGGTTCAGTTCCTGGTTGGGGAACTGCAATCACACATGGCATGCAGTGCTGCCAAAAAACATTAGGCAGTGACCCAGGGTTAAGGGGGAAGGGCTAGACAGCCTGGGCGTGGTCTCTATAGCAGGGAGTGTCTGACTCTTTGTGATCCTATGGACTGTAACCCGCCTTTGTTACAGGCTCTTTTATCCATGGGATTCTCCAGTCAAGAATATTGGAGTGGGTTGCCATTTCCTTCTCCAATTTGGGCAGGGACCCGGACAAAGGCAGATAGCTGGAGCCAGGATGGCCTCTGGCAAAGGGAGAAGCAGGTTCCTGAGAAAGGAGGGGGACTGGGCACTCTGGGGTGAGTGGACAGCGTGGTGACTGAGGAGGGGCTGGAGGTCAAGGGCACACGGGAAGGAGCAAGGCATGACGGCAGGAGAGAGGAGGCCTATCACTCATGGAGAAGATTCCTGCCCGGGAGAGACATAAGATTCTTTTTTTCTGGGCGGCATCTGACACTGGGATGAAAGACCACTTGGTGAATGTCACTGGAAGCTGATTTCAGCTCCATAAAGGGTTGAATAATAACTAAAGTACCAACTCTGGAGATAAGGGGCACATATGAGTTCATTCAATAGTTTATTGAGGACTAAAGATGTGCTCAGCAAACATGTGTGCGATTCAGTTTTTTGTCTGAATCATTATTTAAATGAAATCCATCCAGTGCCTTTGGCTGATGGTCTCTTTTGTTGTTGTTCGGTCTCTAAGCCGTGTCCAACTCTTTGTGACCCTACGGATTGCAGCACATCAGGCTTCCCTGTCCTTCACCATCTCCTGGAGTTTGCTCAAATTCATTGAGTCTGTGATCTTTTATATTTCTTTCAATCCTAGATTCCCTGCCTCTGTGTTTGTGATCCAGGGCTGCCATGACACAGTACCATTGGTTGGTGGACTGGAGGGGGGAGATTAAACAGTAGAAGGTTCTTCTCTCGCAGTCCTGGAGACTAGAAGCCCAAGATGAAGGCGGTGCCAGTTTGGTTTTCTCTGAGGCCTCTCACCTTGCCTTATAGGCGGCCATCTTCTCCCATCCTCACAAGCTTTTCCCCTTGAACCTGTGCTTCCCAAGGACCCTAGTCATGGTGAAGTAGGGCCTGCCCTCAGGACCTCAATTTAACTCTTTCTAAAATTCTATTTCCTTCCTTTTCCCCAAGTTTTATTGATTTATATTAGTTTTTGACCCTACCCTGGGGCATGTGGGACCTTAGTTGCTCTACCAGAGATTGAACCTGCACACCGTGCATCAGAAGGCAGAGTCTTAACCACTCAACTACTGGGGAAGCCCACCTCATTATAACTTAATTACCTCTTTGAAGACCCTACCTCTAATGGTAGTCATAATAAGAGGGACCTGGAGCTGGGACTTCAGCATATGGTTTTATGAGGAACACTTTTCAGCCCATAGTCTCCCCCTTCCTTCACACGTTGTCTATTGAAGAAACTGAGTTGTTGATTCCGTCTCAGATTTTCAGGGGACATCCTGTGGCTTATTCTACTTTCTGTAAATGGTACTCAGGCACTTGACTGGATTCAGGTTTGATTTTCAGGCAAGAATCCTGCGTGAGTGGTGTTGTATACTTCCAAGAGGAGGCAAATGATCCCTGGTTATCTCTCTTTCTGTCATGTACCATATGGTTTCCACAAGAAATTTAGATAAGCAAGAACCATGGCATTCCTTGAATATTTTCCTAACTGCTGTTTCTATGAATGGCCTTGAGACATTGAAAAGTACTGAGTTGCTTTTGAATCAAACCAAAATTCAATTATACTGAACATCAGCTTAGCAGTGAGCCTTTCAGGGGGTTTTCCTTTTGCAGATATCATTACATTTTCATATGAAATGAGATGGCAGGCTGGACCCGAATGCCTGCTCATCTGTAATGTAATGGAACAGAAATCTCATGGAATGGTGGCTGGTTAGGGGAAAAACTCTTGCAAGTCACTCAGATCTGGGTCTAGATCCTGGTCTACTCTAGAGGACTGAATTGGTTACTTGTTGCTATGTAATGGGTCACCCCAATACTCAATGACTTAAATCACAACCACCTTTCTTACTCAGATAGCAGGGGGTTGACTGATTCAGTCTAGGCTTATCTAAGGGGATGGAGTAGGGAAGTACACTCCATTTAGTACATTTCCAGTTCTAGAGAAGAACTATAAAGGCACCCAAAAAGGGGCTTGAATAAGAGCAAAAAAAAAAAAAAAAGAAAGAAAGAAAGAAAAAAGGCATAGAGAATTGGGACCAATAATTCAATCTGTAACTCAGATTAAATGAAATAACCTAGGCAAAGTGCCTAGAGATATCTGGGCTTATGTTCTGTGCCTTGTGCATGCTGGCTATTGCTGCTACTGTTATTATTGATGAATCTTTATTTTGCACAAATCGTGACTGAGGTCTTTTCTTTGGGAAGGCTCTTATAGACATCCTCCGCCATCAGTACTGTGACAGCAGGTGTAGGGGTCCTCTGTGCTAGGAGTCTGCTGGTGGACAGAAGAGCATGTTCTCCATGAGGTGGCCCATTTCATAGTCTCCCTTCCTTCACACGTTGTCTATTGAAGAAACTGAGTTGTTGATTCCGTCTCAGATTTTCAGGGGACATCCTGTGGCTTATTCTACTTTCTGTAAATGGTACTCAGGCACTTGACTGGATTCAGGTTTGATTTTCAGGCAAGAATCCTGCGTGAGTGGTGTTGTATACTTCCAAGAGGAGGCAAATGATCCCTGGTTATCTCTCTTTCTGTCATGTACCATATGGTTTCCACAAGAAATTTAGATAAGCAAGAACCATGGCATTCCTTGAATATTTTCCTAACTGCTGTTTCTATGAATGGCCTTGAGACATTGAAAAGTACTGAGTTGCTTTTGAATCAAACCAAAATTCAATTATACTGAACATCAGCTTAGCAGTGAGCCTTTCAGGGGGTTTTCCTTTTGCAGATATCATTACATTTTCATATGAAATGAGATGGCAGGCTGGACCCGAATGCCTGCTCATCTGTAATGTAATGGAACAGAAATCTCATGGAATGGTGGCTGGTTAGGGGAAAAACTCTTGCAAGTCACTCAGATCTGGGTCTAGATCCTGGTCTACTCTAGAGGACTGAATTGGTTACTTGTTGCTATGTAATGGGTCACCCCAATACTCAATGACTTAAATCACAACCACCTTTCTTACTCAGATAGCAGGGGGTTGACTGATTCAGTCTAGGCTTATCTAAGGGATGGAGTAGGGAAGTACACTCCATTTAGTACATTTCCAGTTCTAGAGAAGAACTATAAAGGCACCCAAAAAGGGGCTTGAATAAGAGCAAAAAAAAAAAAAGAAAGAAAGAAAGAAAAAAGGCATAGAGAATTGGGACCAATAATTCAATCTGTAACTCAGATTAAATGAAATAACCTAGGCAAAGTGCCTAGAGATATCTGGGCTTATGTTCTGTGCCTTGTGCATGCTGGCTATTGCTGCTACTGTTATTATTGATGAATCTTTATTTTGCACAAATCGTGACTGAGGTCTTTTCTTTGGGAAGGCTCTTATAGACATCCTCCGCCATCAGTACTGTGACAGCAGGTGTAGGGGTCCTCTGTGCTAGGAGTCTGCTGGTGGACAGAAGAGCATGTTCTCCATGAAGGGTGGCTGTTTGTTCAGAGGAGGTCCTGGACAGACTTGTCCCTTTACCACTGGTGCTGCTCAAAACTGGGGAACTCATTCCTGAGAGCTCATGTTCAGTGGGGAAGGTGAACACTGACTCTTGTTTGAAAGAAGTAATGAATTGCTTGATTGGAACTCAAACACCTGACATTCTTGAGCGTGTGTTTTTGGCACGTGTTAGGGGGAAGAGGCAAATGAAGTGGAAGCAACTTGGTCTTAGAGATGTATTTTAAAAAGCAGCGGTTTACTCACAGTGTCCGGCCTGGGCTCAACTCAGCTTTCTCTGGAGTCCCGTCCCCAGCAGTTTCCACGTGCCCTCTTCTCTGCAAACCGTTAGCCCCAGAATTCCTTTAAGCCTCAATAACTCATTCACATTCTGATTTGGGAGACTGAGGGGGTGACATTTTGATGTGAAAACTGCTGTGTGTGATAAGCAGTGGGATAGGGGAGGGGCATTGGTCTCCCTGTTTGTGCGGTCACTTCTACTTATGCTAGTGCACAGAAGCTAGATGCCCACTCACAGCTGACCAGAGTCAGAGACCTCTGGATTTTGAGATCTTAAGGAGAAAGACCATATCTTATTTATCCTTGTGTCTGGGGCAAGGCGCCCTGGAAGGGTGTGATATTGATTCTAGCGTTTATGGGGCCCTCACTGGGCAGCACAAGAGACAGAGGTCCAGAAACGGTGACTCCCCCGAGGTGTGGCACTGAGGCATTCCCCACTCAGTCTCCCCTGCCCCTGGGGTATGGTCCTTCCCAGCTTCTTCTTGGAAGGGAACTCCCAGGTGTGAAACGCCTCTGACACGTTAAGCCTTGTGCCAGGAGATTCAAACATGTTATTTTCTTTTCTTCTTTTACTAACAAATACCACTTGTGAAATTAGCACGATTGGCTCTGCTTTAGAGATGAGAAAATGTACTGAAAAATGACACGGCTCCAGGGGAGGAAGTGGGAAGCCAGTTGAGGTCTGTGGGGTGGATGCAGTGATTGAAAAGGAACAAGGAGAGCTCCCAGGGTGGTGGTGACACTCTGATTCTTGATCTGACTGCGAGTCACTTGTGAAAGGTGGTTCATGGTGTGAACTGAACGGTTAGGCTTGGTACACCCTTTTCTGTCCTTCCTCTTCAACAGCAAGATAAAAAAACCAATCCAGGTGTGTCTGATTTGCAAACTCCTGCTCTTCCGTTATCCTTGCCGCCTGCCACAGCGGCTCCTGTGCCATCAACTCATGACGGCATTTCCACGTGGAGACACACAGTGTGGAAAAGGAGGGTCTGAGCTAGAAACCAGGTCTTTTTTTTTTTTTTTCCTGACCGGTGTTCTACACTAACCTCCTTTGGGTAGGTCCCAGCAGATGTCTGAATGTGACTTTTCCTAGGACTACTGAATTGTAGGGCAGGTGTGTCTCTCAGAGCTTGTTTTATGCATGACTGAGGAGCTTTCATTATTACTGACATCTACATCTGTTTTCTTCTTGAAAAAAACAAAAAAAAAAGACCCAACTTTATCCATGTATGATTGACGTACATAAAGTGTATAGTCTACTTTGAAGTATACATTTATTCCCATATAAACATCTATACAATCAAGATAATGCACTTAATGAGCATATCAGTCACCCTGGAGTTTTCCTGTGTCCCTTCACAATCCCTTCCTCCAGCCCCTCCCTCTGTGCCCCCCACCCTCATCTCTCTCTGTAGCAACCTAAGATTTGCTTTCTCCTGTTCTGCATTAGTTTTCATCTCTTAGAATTTCATATGAACAGAGTCAATCATTAGATACCCTTTTGTATGTGTGGCTTCTTTCAACCGGCATAATGATTTTGAGGTCTGTCACATGTATCAGTCATTTATTCCTTTTTATTGCTGTGTAGTATTCCACTGCAGGGAAGGATGGATCAGAGCATGTGTATCCATTTACCTGTCAATGGACGTATGGGCGGTTTCTGGTGTTTGGGTCTCTCAGACAAAGCTGCTGTGAACATTCTTGTACAAGCCTTTCTTGGACATATGCTTTCATTTTTCTGGTGAAAATACCCAGGGGTAGCATGGCTGAGTCACGTGATCAGTATATGTGTAACATTTTTAAAAACTGCCAAACACTTCATTTTCCAAAGCCTCATATCATTTACATCTCTATCAGCGTGGAAGACATTTCTGGCTTCTCCACATCCCTGCTGATGCTTACTGTGCTCAGGCTTTTTCATTTTAACCATTCAATTAAGTAGACCTTTTTATAGGAGTACAATTGCTTTACGATGTTGTTAGTTTCTACTGTACAACAACGTGAACCAGTGGAAAGTATCCAGCCATCCCTTCCCTCCTGAACCTACCTGCCCACCTCGCATCCCAGCTTTCCCTCTTGGTCGTCACAGAGCACTGAGCTGAGCTCCCTGGGATTGACAGCAGCTCCCCACTAGCCATCTCTTTTACACATGGTGGTGTGTATACACCAGTTCACCCCACCTTCTCCTTCCCCATTGTCCTGAAGTTGTCTTTCTGTCTGGCTCTGGGTTCTGCGAGCTCTAGCCACATTGTTCTACTGAACTTGCCGTTTCAACTCTTCAACTCATTGTGTCCACTGGGCTCTGACTGAGGTCTTCCTCCCCGTGCTGAGGTCCAGAAACTTTCTCAAGGCAGCAAGCTGGGGACAACTATAGGGCTCATTTGAGCTAGAAACCAGGTTCTTTTTTTGCCTCTTTTCCCAATATTCTGTATTTCCACACCATCTTTTGGGTTTCATGCCCATTGCCTGATGTCTAATATTTTGTGAATCATTGTTTCATTGTCTGCTTTTTGCTTATTTCAGGTGGAAAAGCAAATCCTATTGCCATTACCTCTATTTGGCTGAAAGTAGAACCCTCTCTTTCTCCTAGAGTGTTCAACTCTCTCTAGCCCTCTAAAGAAGTGACTCCAGTTTTTCTTTCACTCAGAAGGTATCAATGACTCAAAATTGCTTAATGTGTTACTGTTTCAGTGCACTTTGTATGTAAGAGAGAGTTTAAATGTTTACATCAGGCTGATGGGACTCTCAGGATGAAACTTTAGGCATCTGTCTATGGGTATGAGATAGTTTTTATATTCTCCTAAGAATACCTCCCCATCACGGTTATGAACAAAATCAATGAAGAATAAACAGAAAACAACTCATACATTTAATAAACTAAATTGACACTGATGATTCAATAAACCTTTATAGGATTCCACTTTTTGCCAGGTGCCTTAATGGGCGTCAGGCTCTAAATATGCCTGTTCTCAATGGGTTTACACTTTATGGGTAAAGATACGCATGAACACAGTTACAATACATTTTAAGAAGTATGGGACTTGAGGGAGTGTCAGGGTGACTCCAGGAGTGGTCACTGGGAAACCAGCCCCATGGAGTCATTCATAGAGTCTGAGTCAAGAGACTTCTCCATCCCACCTCCATCCCGTGGCTTCCAAGAGCATGCTGATCACTTTCCTGGTCACCTGGAAGTGAGAGGAGCATGAAGGAGAGCATTCAAGGAAGGTTCTTAGGGGCCAGACCAGGAAGTGGTGGGAATCATACTTTCTCAGTCCCTATTGGCTAGAACCTGGTCACAGGACCAAAACCAACCACAAGGAAGATTGGAATATGTAGTCCTGCAAGCCCAGGAAGAAGAGGTAACAGGTTTTAGTCAACTGCTAAGAGTCTGTCATATTTAGTATAAGCTTCTAAGATATATACACTTTTTGCCCATAAAAGCAACGCTCTTATTTAAAGCTACTTGTTGCAATGACTCTTATTCACCATTTGCTAAGGGGCTGAGGCTGTCATGTGCACTTGAAATGGACTTATAGCCTTCCTGCAATAAAAGGCAGGTGGAAAGGAACAGGTGGAGTATGGAGCTGTGTCCAGTTGGGATGCAGACGTATGCATTTGGGTGCATCTGCTTCTTATCTTTTATAACTATCTGGAATTAGCAGCTTGTGACAAAGCAACAAAAATCCTCCTTCAGAAGGTGGCCTTGAAGTCACGTCAGGGCAGAGAGACAGCTGACCCAAAATGAATGGCAGTCTTCAGT
This sequence comes from Tragulus kanchil, assembly GCA_022376925.1. NCBI lineage: Eukaryota > Metazoa > Chordata > Mammalia > Artiodactyla > Tragulidae > Tragulus > Tragulus kanchil. The sequence goes on along the minus strand of JAIOJX010000002.1, from coordinate 12,861,972 downwards.
GTGACATGGAAGCAATGTCCATTGAGTTTCTCTGAATCCTGATGTTAGGTCACCATCAGGTCTTGTCTAACTGGCCATGTTACGGAGTCATTTTGCATCAGACAGTCCCAGATTGGAATCCCCACTCCTCCAATGCTAAACGTGTGATACTGAGTGGATTCCTTAACCTGCATATAGTTTGCATCTTAGGAAGTGGTCTGAAAGAAGGCTGGAGATGGAAGCAGGGAGTCAAGACGGAGTCTCTTCGGGTCCTAGGCGTGTCTGATCGCCTTGTTACTGTTCCTTTCCCATCTGGGGCTGCTGTTACTTACGGCTTCCACTTGAACCTAGCAGGCGCCATGCTGATTCACATGCCAGTCACAGCCAGTCTGGATTCCCCTCCACAGGACTATTCTGAAAACCCTGCTCCCCCTAGTCAGACACTTCAGTTGTCATTGGAGGCTTATTAAGGCGAATGAGTCAGGGTGGTGGCTAAGACACCATTTCCACTCTGCTTCACATCCCCTTCCTCTCCTCCGCGTGCCATGCTATTTTCAGCACACCAACTCATAAGGTTTTGTGGGGAGTGCAAAGGACATGGGCTCTGAGCTTCTAGACCTGCCAGAAAAATGTCAATTTGCACTTCACCTCCTTGAGTAGAGGGCTAATTCACTCTGGGTCTTAGTTTCCTCAACTCTGTGCAGGGGTGTTATAAAGATGGAATGGGATGAAGCATAAAGGGCTTTGCCTAGGATTTAGGGTGTGGTGGGTCTGCAGGACGTGCCAAGGGTGCCTGTGGGCTGCCATGCCTGTCCCCTGAGGGGTCCAACTTCAGGATGTCCTCCACAGGGTCATTTGGATGTGGGTCTTGAGCAGGATCCTGAGAAATCATCTGCTCCTTCCTTCCCGCGTAGCTGGTTGTGGATCATCTTTGCAAAATTCCTTTCTGTGGTTCTCTGGGGGTGGAAGGGACACAACTCAGCTGCTCCCCAAACAGGAACCTTTCACAGCTTCCTGGTCCGCTGCCAGACCCCAGGGCTGGCAGGGCCACGTGAGCTGGTTTCTGCTGTGTGGGTTTCGCCGAGCTGTCCAGACATGGAGCCTCAGGTCTTTCTTCATAGCAACTCTTTGGTGACATAAACCGGCCCTAGGACAAGCATCCTTAAAAACGGTGGAGTCTGCTTGTGCATCTGACTTCTTGATGGGATTTCAGATTCTGCTGAAGAGCTCATTCCTCTGGCAGCCCCTGATGTTTTTTTTTTTTTTTTTTTAACCACAAAATTCATATACTATAAAAAAATTTCAGAACAAACAACTCTATTTTTTGAACAAATGGATTACAAGCAAAGACATAAATGAAGAGAAGACTTGTGCATTTGTAGATTAAAAGATACTTTGTGTGTGTGCTAAGTCACTTCCATTTTGTCCAACTCTGTGACTCTGTGGACGGTAGCCCACCGGATCTCCTGTCCACAGGATTCTTCAGGCATGAATCCTGGTGTGGGTTGCCATGCCCTATTCCAGGGGATCTTCCCATTCCAGGGATTGAACCTACCTTTCCTGTATCTCCTGTATTGCACGCAGATTCTTTACCATCTGAGCTACCAGGGAAGGGAGCCCATATTGGAGTGTAGCCACTTAACAGTGTTGCGATAGCTTTAGGCGGACATCAAAGGGACTCAACCGCTTGCAGCCCCTGACTCTTCTGTAATGTTCCTACTCTTCTCTCCTCTCCCTGATTCTCACCTGAACACAGTCCCATTGGGCAGAGACACAGATAAGCATTTTCTTGCCTCTGATACACCCAGATGATTCCTGGCCTTGGGCACGTGCTGACAGCATGTATTCTTCTTGTCAAATCCCCTGCCCGTGGCATTCAAAACTGCCCTGTTTGTGCTCCACCCACCCTGGAATCCTTTTCTAGCCTTGACTTTCCTGTTAGGAGACAGGGGGTTCTCATGGATGATATCCCTAGGCAGAAAGAGCCATTCCACTTTCCAAAAAATACAGCTCTCTCGGAGGGAGCCGAGGCCATGAAATGAGAGTCATAAAACTTGCATTCCCAACCCCGCGACTCACTGATTTTGTAATCTTGGGCAAATCATTTAACCTCTGAGCCACCAGCGGTCCTATGTGAAAGGGTGGGGCTGATGCTAATTGCCGTGTTCCCTCCTCCCCTGCCTGACTCCCCATTTACTGTGAGAATCAAATGAGATAATGTCTGTGAAACTGCTCTGTAAACCAGAGCTGTTATTATATGGAGGCGACCCATTATTATTAAGAACTGGTTTTCCTGATTCTTCCAGCTCTCCCTCCCTTTCCATCCCCTGCACTGGCCTGAGGCTGAGGCTACCTGGAGGTGTACCTTTGGGGCCAGAAATGAGAAGAATCCTGTTCTGCTTACCAAGGGAGTCTTCTGAAACACTGTGATTTAAGCATGTGGAATGGAGGAAGGAGAAAGAAGTCTGACCCCCAAGGCTTTCTTGGTTTGGCTTTTGAACATCCAAGTGAACACCATGCTGCTGAGCTCCACACAGAATTCAGAGCAACACCCTGTTCACACGGGTGCTCTGGGGTGAAGCTTTTCCTAAACCCTCTGCTTCCAGGCTTGCCCGCCTTGGTCCTGTCATGTACCCCAGTGAGCTCTTGAATGCCAGTCCCTTCACATGACTGCTTAGCTTGAACCCCACACTACAGGACCCCATCGCCCTCAAGGTGAAGTCTTGTCATACTTACAGAGGCTTTTGCTGAGCTTCCCAGCCTTCCCATGACTTCTCACCCACTCGTGCTTAACCCTTTGGTAATTCTGTTCACCCAGTACTTTGTTCTCTGTCACCACTTCCTATTCCTGTATGGATCAGCGTAGACATGACCCATTTACCCTCCTTTGCCTTGACAAAGTGGGGTGCTGCAATGTGCTTTCAGAGCATCCTGTTTTTTTTTGTTTTTTTTTATAGTAGCTTTCCACCCTCGGCTATGGTCATATGTTAGGATCTGTCTTCTCCCTGAAGCCAGAAACCTCATTAGGGCAGATTCTACCATTGTCTTGGTCATTCATTAAAGTCATGGCACCAGTCCACAGCCACAAAATGAATGGATGAATGAATGAAGTGTATGAGTATGTTATGGATTTGTGTCTAGAGGCTGGGGAGCTCAAAAATGTTAACGGATAACTCACAGATGGGCTCATTTTAGGGAAGAATTCATATATTACTGAATGAAGCATGCAAACGATAATATTAAGTGAAAGAGAATTCTTGAGCCCAAGTCTGTTTTCCTCTAAAAGCTATTCTTTGAATCACAATACCTGACTACAAGTTTTTATTTTAATTATTTTTTTTTAAGGAGGGAAATTCTTTTTGTAAACATTTACTTATGTTTGGTATTTGTATAAGCCTGATCCTAGCTGTGGCACGTGGGCTCGTCAATCTTCATTGCTACATGAGGTATCTTTAGTTGTGGCCTGTGAACTCATGGTGGGATCTAGTTCCCTGACCAGGAATCAAACCTGGACCCCTTGTATTAGGAGTGTGGAGTCTCAGCCACTGGACCACTAGGGAAGTCCTTGCAAGGGTTTTAGTATCCAAAAAATCTAGGCTTGCTTTCCTGTGGCTTACCAATTGTGTTCATTAAAGTAAGCTGTTTATCCCATGCACTCCATTCCTTATTAGAGCGCTCTGTGAATCAAACAAGATGATGTTTGTAAAGTGTCTGGGCTTTTAGTGGGCTCCCAAGGTTAACTGGAAGTTGGGAAGTCAGAGGCAGAATTTCAGTTTTCCAAATTCAGGCAATCCTAAAATGAGGATGGGTTACTTTCTTCTGTAACATCTTTGAAGAACGAGGGAGGTCAGCATGAAATGGGGCTTCTTACATCTTGGGGAACTTGTCATTTCTTGAGACAGGTTAATGAATACGTCTTTTGACAGCTGAGTTTGTGGAGACGTGCCGTCGGCTGCCTTGTGGTCCTACTTGCTGAGGATTATTAGAGAAAGGCTAGGCATGCAGCCCAGGCACCTGCCCGGCCATCTGAGGATGGTTGCCCTGTTCCCACTCCTGCCTCTGGAGTCTCACTTCTTGAGAGAGGATGCTGTCAGTCTGTCCCTCCACCTGTTCTCAGGGAATAGGCCCAAAGTCTCAAGATCCACACCATTACCAGCCTAGACCTGGCCGCAGTGCTGTACAGCCTTCACAATAATAGCTAAAAAAGGAGAAAGACTGAGCAACAGTCTGCAGCAAGCAAGGATGCTTGCTGCAGCACTGACTACATTTGTGGAAAACTTAATGTAACCACTGAAATACTCGTGATGGGGAACTGGTTGAGTAGATTATGGCATGTTCACAGTGCATATGAACAAATACCAAGGCGTCATCAAGAATGCTTGGAGGAATGCATGTCCGTTGATTTGGAAATATGATTATAATATGTATTTGCAAGTGTAAAAGTCAGTTATGAAAGAGAAGATCATGGATGATCCACAACTTTGAACCATAATGTATGAATGTATGGAGGCAAATCTAAAAGTATTTAAAAGGGTGAAAGTGTTTATGTCTTGGGGTGTGAGATTATGGGGATTTTCATTTTGTTCTAAATTTTCTCTTGCAGAAGGAAGTATAGCTTAGCAGTTATGAAAATGGACTTCAGAGTCAGGCAGACCTGGTTTTAGTCATTTTCTGCCTTTTCAGAGCTTTGACACTTCCTAATTTGTAAACTATGGAGACAAAGAGTGCCTAGTGTGGCTGAGAAAAGGATCAAGCAGGGTCTAGTTCTGGAGGGATTCCTATGTGCTCTGCTAAAGCAATTCACGTGTGGGTTCTTCATCATGAGCTGTGTTCCACAAATGAGGAAACTGAGGCTCAGCGAGATTAAGAAACTCGCCCTTACACTGTGTCAAGGGGCTTCACGACTTTTTCCACTCTTGACATTTCAGTGTTGTTCAAGTTCAAATCTGTCCTCCTGTCATCCACATCTCCCTGCTGACTCATTCTGGACCAACTTTGACTAAAACCCCTCAAACATTTTCATACTGGTCACGTCTCCTCTGTCTTCTTGTTGTGCTCTGTCTTTTTTTTTTTGGACGTGAATGACCTTATTATGGAGCAGACAGGTGAATGAGAAATCGGGCATTCAAATCATACCATGAATGATGAGGAAGTCCAAGAATAAGCCTTGTAATTTGGTAGTGAGGAGTTGCTGATCACACCGCTTCATAGCCGGAGCCCCACGGGTAGTATTAATAAAATGCATGAGCTTTGCATTTTCCTTCTCAACTCATCTGGAAAGAGCGACTTCTGAGGTGAGAGGGGGTGAGTAGAGAGGTTGAGACCAGTCTAGGGAGGATATCACTGGCCAGCCAGGGTTCAAGGAGAAGCTGAGGGACAGAGGTCCTTAAAACTCTACAAGGAGCTTGAGGCCACACCAGGAACCTGGCAGTCCTGGGTTCTAAATGCTTCTGTGTCATCGTGTGACCTGAACATGTTACCAAAATCTCTGGACTTTGTCCTCAAAACGCAGCCAGCAGTACATCCATTCCAGAGGTTTTAGGAGGACCAACATGAGATCATGGAAGACTCGACCCTGCACTGGGACCAACTCTAGCCAGCCTCTTCTCTTCCTCGTGAGCTCCCTCATTCCCTCCTAGGAGGTCTGGTAAATGTCTGGTAAATGTTGAAAGACAAGACAGTCTGTGGACTCATGGTTTCCATGCCTAGAAAAGCCATACAGAATAGCAACTCAGAGCTGCCAGGGAGAGACAGTCTTGGAGGTCAAATTGGCTCAGACACATGCATTATCCCCATTTTGACATCTTTATTAATTTAAAACAATTTCAAAATCAATATGTGTTTGTGGTTAAAAAAAAAAGACATGTCTGGAGCATCTGGGATAGATAGTGAAAATTCCTCTCAGTCACCCTTCAATCATGTCTCTAGAGAGCAGCACGGTGGCCTGTCTCCTTGTAGGTAAGCCCTTCAAGGCATTTTCCTGGGGATTTGAAATGTGCATGTATAGGCATGTATACTTCCTCACCAGCACCGTGCACATTCTGTGACCTGAATGTTTCACACTGGTCACGTCTCCTCTGTCTTCTTGTTGTGCTCTGTCTTTTTTTTTTTGGACGTGAATGACCTTATTATGGAGCAGACAGGTGAATGAGAAATCGGGCATTCAAATCATACCATGAATGATGAGGAAGTCCAAGAATAAGCCTTGTAATTTGGTAGTGAGGAGTTGCTGATCACACCGCTTCATAGCCGGAGCCCCACGGGTAGTATTAATAAAATGCATGAGCTTTGCATTTTCCTTCTCAACTCATCTGGAAAGAGCGACTTCTGAGGTGAGAGGGGGTGAGTAGAGAGGTTGAGACCAGTCTAGGGAGGATATCACTGGCCAGCCAGGGTTCAAGGAGAAGCTGAGGGACAGAGGTCCTTAAAACTCTACAAGGAGCTTGAGGCCACACCAGGAACCTGGCAGTCCTGGGTTCTAAATGCTTCTGTGTCATCGTGTGACCTGAACATGTTACCAAAATCTCTGGACTTTGTCCTCAAAACGCAGCCAGCAGTACATCCATTCCAGAGGTTTTAGGAGGACCAACATGAGATCATGGAAGACTCGACCCTGCACTGGGACCAACTCTAGCCAGCCTCTTCTCTTCCTCGTGAGCTCCCTCATTCCCTCCTAGGAGGTCTGGTAAATGTCTGGTAAATGTTGAAAGACAAGACAGTCTGTGGACTCATGGTTTCCATGCCTAGAAAAGCCATACAGAATAGCAACTCAGAGCTGCCAGGGAGAGACAGTCTTGGAGGTCAAATTGGCTCAGACACATGCATTATCCCCATTTTGACATCTTTATTAATTTAAAACAATTTCAAAATCAATATGTGTTTGTGGTTAAAAAAAAAAAAAAGACATGTCTGGAGCATCTGGGATAGATAGTGAAAATTCCTCTCAGTCACCCTTCAATCATGTCTCTAGAGAGCAGCACGGTGGCCTGTCTCCTTGTAGGTAAGCCCTTCAAGGCATTTTCCTGGGGATTTGAAATGTGCATGTATAGGCATGTATACTTCCTCACCAGCACCGTGCACATTCTGTGACCTGAATGTTTCACACGGAGAATGAAATGCTGGCGAAAGGAAGACAAGGTTCCACTGGCTCCGTAGTTTCCTGTGAATATGGAAATGGCTGGAAGCCTCTTGACATTCTAACTTCTCCATGTGGCCACCACTTCAAGCTCTGGTCCCTGGGCTTCTGCTTGGGAGATTGTCACCCTAGACCAGATATATCTCTTGAGGGATTTGGGCCCTTTGCTCCAATGATCCTTCCCCATCCAAGGGGAAATGGGACAGGCCCAGGAGGAAATAAGTATCCGGATGACAAATTGCATGAGTCAAAGGGACTTGTGAAAATGACCAACATTGTTTTAAAACATACCCTGTCTGCAGAGGAGGAAGGCAGTTGCTTCTGCTTTGTCTTTTCTTTTGTGAGTGGGTATAAGCCCTTTAGAGGTGATGTTGGATCCCGTACTTTCTTTTTTCTTAATTTTTTAATTGGTGGAAAATTGCTTTACGATGATGTGTTGGTTTCTGTCATGTGCTCGTCACTCTGTTGTGTCCAGATCTTCGTGGCCCCATGGACTGTAGCCAGAGGACCTGGGTCCTCTGCCCATGGAATTCCCCAGGCAAGAAGACTGGAGTGGGTTGTCATTTCCTTCTCCAGGGATCTTCCTGATCCAGGGGTTGAAACTGCTTCTCTGTGTCTCCTGCCTTGGCAGGCAGATTCTTTACCACTAGCACCCCCTGGGAAGGCCACTGAAAATCGGCCATAAATTATGTATCTACATCCCCTCCCTTCTGAGCCTCCCTGCCTCCCCCCATCCCACCCATCTAAATCACCACCAAGCTCCAGGCGGGGTTCCCTGTGTTATGTAGCCACTTCCCACTGACTGTCTGTTTTACATCAGATGGTGGATATATGTCAATGCTACTCTCTCAGTTTGTCCCACCCTCACCTTCCCCTATTGTGTCCACAAGTCCATTTGTTCTCGACTAGGTTTATCAGTACAATTCTTCTAGATTTCATATATATGCATGGACATATGATACTTGTTTTTCTCTTTCTGACTTACTTCACTCTGTATAAGGGGCTCTATGTGTATCCACCTGACTATAGCTGACTCAAATGTGCTCCATTTTAGGGCTGAGTAATATTCTATTGCAGGTATGTACCACATTTTTTTTTTTTTTTTTGGCCTCTTTGATTGTTTATCTATTTTCATCCATCTTTATTCTTTGGCCTGTGTGGGCCTCCCATTGCAGTGGCCTCTCTTGTTGCAGAGCTCTGGTTCTGGGCATATGTGCTCCAGAGCACTGGCTCATAATTGGACACTAGTCCAGCTGCTCCACAGCACGTGGGATCTTCCCAGGCCAGAGATCGAACCGGCGCCCCTTGCACCACAAGGCAGTGTCTTTACCAACTGGACCATCAGGGAAGCCCATGTTCTTTATCCATTCATCTTTTAAAGGACATTTAGGTTGCTTCCATGTCCTGGGTATTGTAATTACTACTTCATCAAAGTGTCTTCTAGAATTGTCTTCTTTCTGTGTCTTCTAGAATTGTGGTTTTCTCCAGGTATATGCCCAGTAGTGGGTTGGCGGGGACCTGGTACTTTAACGTGGTTAATATTTAAGGGGCAGTATTGGTGTTAATGGACCTTTTGGATCCTCAATTTCGGAGGATGGTCTCCATTAGGCTCAGTACAGACAGTCTGAGGGGTGTTGAGGGCACAACAAACACTCCATGGAGTTTCATTTTCCAGATTTTCCTCCACCCGCCTCCCTCAGAATGTTTAGTGTGGACTCTTATTCTTATTAAAGGCAGGGGCATGGTGCCTTATACATAGTAGGAGCCTAATTGCTGTAGATTGACATATCTCAATTGTCTGTATTATTTCTGATCATTTATTTATTTGTTTGCTTATTGATCAAAATGTTTTGCGGTGGTTTGTTTGCCAGGCGCTGTGCTATGGGCTGTGTATCGATGTGGACACAAAAGAGGAAGCCATTTGTTGTCCTTAGAGCTGCAGCAGGGACAGGCTTTTAACAGAGGGAATATTTGGGAAAGGTTTCAAAGTAGGAATAGGAGTTTGCTGGACAAAGGTAGGGGAAAAACATTTCATGAGGGGAAGTACCATTAACCAGCAGGAAATACAGGATGAGGGGGCAAGATTTGGGATGATGAAAGAAAGTCATGGCCTAGATTGACTGACTCAAGCTGTTCCATATGGACAAAATCCCAAATGTTGATTAGACATATCTTTTGCTCCATTTAATTGAGTTCCATTGAGTCACTGATTCACCTGGCAAACATTTACTCAGCAACTACTCTGTGCTTTGCAATGCAGTGGGTGCTGGGATATGATGCTGACCATTCCTTCTGGCCGTTTCCCCCAGAGGCTCAGTAAACAGTGTTAAGGTTTAACCAATCTGGTTCTGGGCATATGTGCTCCAGAGCACTGGCTCATAATTGGACACTAGTCCAGCTGCTCCACAGCACGTGGGATCTTCCCAGGCCAGAGATCGAACCGGCGCCCCTTGCACCACAAGGCAGTGTCTTTACCAACTGGACCATCAGGGAAGCCCATGTTCTTTATCCATTCATCTTTTAAAGGACATTTAGGTTGCTTCCATGTCCTGGGTATTGTAATTACTACTTCATCAAAGTGTCTTCTAGAATTGTCTTCTTTCTGTGTCTTCTAGAATTGTGGTTTTCTCCAGGTATATGCCCAGTAGTGGGTTGGCGGGGACCTGGTACTTTAACGTGGTTAATATTTAAGGGGCAGTATTGGTGTTAATGGACCTTTTGGATCCTCAATTTCGGAGGATGGTCTCCATTAGGCTCAGTACAGACAGTCTGAGGGGTGTTGAGGGCACAACAAACACTCCATGGAGTTTCATTTTCCAGATTTTCCTCCACCCGCCTCCCTCAGAATGTTTAGTGTGGACTCTTATTCTTATTAAAGGCAGGGGCATGGTGCCTTATACATAGTAGGAGCCTAATTGCTGTAGATTGACATATCTCAATTGTCTGTATTATTTCTGATCATTTATTTATTTGTTTGCTTATTGATCAAAATGTTTTGCGGTGGTTTGTTTGCCAGGCGCTGTGCTATGGGCTGTGTATCGATGTGGACACAAAGAGGAAGCCATTTGTTGTCCTTAGAGCTGCAGCAGGGACAGGCTTTTAACAGAGGGAATATTTGGGAAAGGTTTCAAAGTAGGAATAGGAGTTTGCTGGACAAAGGTAGGGGAAAAACATTTCATGAGGGGAAGTACCATTAACCAGCAGGAAATACAGGATGAGGGGGCAAGATTTGGGATGATGAAAGAAAGTCATGGCCTAGATTGACTGACTCAAGCTGTTCCATATGGACAAAATCCCAAATGTTGATTAGACATATCTTTTGCTCCATTTAATTGAGTTCCATTGAGTCACTGATTCACCTGGCAAACATTTACTCAGCAACTACTCTGTGCTTTGCAATGCAGTGGGTGCTGGGATATGATGCTGACCATTCCTTCTGGCCGTTTCCCCAGAGGCTCAGTAAACAGTGTTAAGGTTTAACTTGGCAGTGATCACCAATCTTTTCTGCCCATGACAAAGCATCTTTCTATTTAGGGGTGCATCTACTGTGAGAACAGCATTAGTTTTTATGTTCCGGACAATGTAAGGGAAAATTTCAAACACTTTTAAAATTTCCTCCTCAAAATACAAATATAGACATCAATGTCACTCACTATCTATTGACAATATGTGGATGTGATCAAACCCAATCTTGTGATAGATAACTCATAAATACCTTAATAAAGATTATCACCACTTTTATGAACTCACTTTGTTCAGTCCCTTTTCTCCCACAATGGAGAAATGACTTGGTTACTCAGTGACTTATCTAGACTGGAAGGTGGAACATGGTGGCGTATGCCCAAGCCACTGCATTCTGATGCCCCTGTAAATAAAATGGCCACGTCACACAGTCGGTCCGTAACCAGACAACAGTGGGATCTGTCCTGAGGTCAGCGTTATTGCAGCCCAACCTCCTGGCTCCTCCTACCTCCACCTCCCCTCCCCCCACCCCACCACCTTCAGAGGTTAAAGGGCAATTCTGGACATCCTGCCTTTGGTCTCACTCAGCTTGGCTGCCTGATGTCTTCCCACCTGTCAGTCTTGCAAGAAGAGATGCTTTGCCTCCTTTGAAAACCTTCTTTGAACAGCCTTTTCACTTGCTACTTCAAGTGTCTCTCTGGTTGACAAAACCACAGACCCAGATGGGTAATTAGGGATTGAGGGCATCAGTGGTTTGGGATTTCTTTCAGCTAATTGCTGTCCTATGTGAAGGATTGCATCAGCTGTGACAGCTGGTCTGAATAATCTTCCCTCTTTAGCAGTAAGTTTTCACCTTCTGTGTCATGGGGACTTCCAAGGCTATTTTGACTGGTGGTAAATCTGAAAAGGTATTATAGATACTTCATTGATTGTTGTAAAAATTAAATAGGAGACCGCCATCAAGTCCTTGCCATCTGTCTCTTCACTGTCAGCATTTGATTGGGGTTAGGTATTTTTATTTTCTAGAATCTATGTATCCATGACCCTCACTCCCTGCACTCCGTACCGTTACTCTCCGTGGCTCATGGCTCGTGGCCTATGATAGCTTCCTTTTTTTTTTCCTGTACTGGCTTTAGAGTGAGAAAGGAGGATGCTGTGATATGTATATAGTTATTCACAAGGCTCTGCCAAGCATTAGCTCTTTGCTGGCTGGGGCACTGAGCTCTGGAACACGCTGCAAGGACTAAATGGGCTTTTTGGGTACACGGAGTTATGTTCTCGTTTATACTTGGGTGACAAGGAATTGCTACCGTGACTGTTTAAACAGAGGTGGGAGGGGTGCACGGGCTGGGAGCTGGATGGGGAATTGGATGTCCTTATATGTTGCTTTTAGAGTTCTTTGGAAATAAGGAATTGAAGCGGATTCTTTTTCCAGGCTCATATGGCCAAGTCCAAACCCAGAGAAGGAGGAAGTTAGCTTATATTCTTGCCCTCTTCTAAGGGCAAACAGATCCACCGACCTGTTCCCAAGGGATCATTTTCCCTCTCTGCTGAGCTCATCCGTGTGGACAGTGAGTCGATACCGAGGCTGAGGGGGAGGAATGTCGTGGGGTGCTTACCTCTGGGTCCCTGCCTTTCCTATGACACGTGCCCTGGGCTCTGAGTCTGGTCCCCTGTGTTTATAGCAGAGGCGGCCTGCGGGGCCACACAAGGGAGCTGCAGGGGGTGTCCAAGTTCACATGTCCTGCATTCCAGGCGAATGTTTTTGACATTGAGCAATAGCATAGCTCTGCCAGGTTTGGGTCTGTCCAATTGGAATGTTAACCTAGAAGGAAAGTCCCGGAGTGATTCACATGCTCACCTTCCCACAACCTCTTCTTTTTTTTTAAATTCTTTTTCATTCTCTGATGACAAACTCTGCCCAGCCCTCTCCCCAGCCCCACAGCACTTGTGGGTGCTGATAAGTCCGGCTTCCCAAGAGATAGGAATGCAAATCTGAATATTTTGTTGAGTCATGTGTACTCTGCGGCTCTTTCCCAAACATTGCATCAGATCCATCACTGGCAGCTCCCAGGACTCTGCTGGATGACATTGAAAGTCCAGGAAAAGCTCTGTCCATTTCTCAAAAAAAGGCCTCTCGCTCTCTCCGTCGGACGGGCTGTAATATCCTGTTCTTGAGAAAGCTGAACCCCCGGGGGGAACAGAGGCACAACCGGTTTTGTAGATAAGTTTGAAAAATAGGGCTATTGGCTTTTCCCACCCATTCCTGTTTCTTAGCAACAGGACAGCTGATGGTATCCACCCAGGGGAAAAATATAAAAGCACAGAACATGTGGGGGAGCCTGTCTGCATTCTTGACTGCAGTTTGATTTATTTAAATCTTCCTGCATTCTTGGGTGTGGAGACCCAGGAGTCACGTCAAGAGAGCATTCCCCTGCCCTTCTCATGACCTCTGCAAAGAGCAAATAGAGCAATATCTCAGAAGGAGATGGACATTCTTCCTCGGCAAGCACCGGCTTTATCTGGGGGCAGGCATTTCCTTTGGTTTTTTGGAGTCATCATTTGAACACCTGAGCACGTTTATAGAGGGAGGGGTGTGCCTTTGGAGAGAACCCTGGACCATGGGGGATTTGGTGTCCCAGTTCTTCCTTCTCTGGGACCCCAGGCAGGGAAGTTCTGGGCCTCTACCCTCCATCTGCCATTGGCTTTCTCAGCTACAAAGTAAGGACATTGAACGGATGTTCTCTAAGGGGCCTTTTAGTGCCTGATCTATGGGGAGTGTGCATATGTGTGTGCGTACATTGACATAAACATTTTCTTATGTCATGTGCCTCTCTGACTTTCTCTTTCTCTTGAGCTCATAAACTTTTTCTTATGTCATGTGCCTCTCTGACTTTCTCTTTCTCTTGAGCTTTAGAGTTACTAAGTGTTAAATAATAGAGCAAGGATGTGAGGCCAGGTCAAGTGAAATCTGGAACCCATATTCTGAACCACTGCCCTATGCTTAGAGATGCACACAGTGGTGCCATGCCCTTGGTATTTTACATAATATCTTGTGATCTTTTGGTCTATATCTATGAATCCATGAGAACAGAACTGGGATGTTGCAGAGGGTCTAGGCTTTCATTGTCAGAGGGACAATGCTCTATCTCTTAACAGTTTTGTGGCTCTGGAATGCTCAAGTGTGACATGAGCGTAACAACTTGTATGTGACCAGGTTGCTCTGAGGATCAGGTAAAATGATGTCTTTAAAATATCTGGTCCAGTACCTGCTTCATGGACAGTGCTCAGTGAAAATGGGATTGAGGCTGAGCTATTGATTCATTATACATTTCTTGATGGTAGGAACTAACTTTAATCATTACGTAACCCCAACATATGTTGAGGCACACAGGAGACAATTATGTTTGCTGAACCAAAGAGATGTCTCTCTCTTTCTGTCTCTCACACACACACAGACACCCCTCCTCCCCCAGAGAATGATGAATTTTATGACTTCACGTTGCTGGAGATTTAGTTGTGGTTGACTGTTTTTCACACAACTTGAATGTCCTTCAATCACTTTCAAAATCTGAGCAGTTGCTTTTCAAAGTACTTTTTAAAAAGTCAGATACTGTCAGGGTGTCTCTCCCTCTTTCTGTCTTTCTCTCTGTCTCTTTCCTTTTTATTAGGCTCTTACCATGTAGCAGGCACTGTGCCCATTGTTCCGCATTTCTTCTTCCAACTCTCCCCATCATGCCTCAGTCAGAGAGGTCTTGTGATTCCCATTTCACAGCTGAGGGGCTTGAGGCTCAGAGCGTGTGAGTCATTCAGGACCTCCATTAAGACATGACTCTCAAGTGGTAGAGGAAAAATCTGAACAGACACCCCTCTGATGATTAACATGGGGAAGGGAGACAGATCAGTTCATCTTTTGCCTTGGTTATTGAGCCCACCTCTTTGGAAAAAAAGCCATCTGTTCTCTTATTAATGTTAGGGAACTCTGAGCACTCACTGTGTACCTGTCTGTGCTGAGTCCATTATTTATTATTTTATTTAATGCTATTATCAACAATGAAGGGTATATTCCAATGATTAGACCTAAATATCTGACGAGGCAATATTGAGCAGCAGATAGATTAAGCAAGCCCAGATCAGTCACTCAGTCATGTTTGACTCTTTGTGACCCCATGAACTGTAGCCCACCAGACTCCTCCATCCATGGGATTTCCCAGGGAAGAAAACTGAAGTGGGTTGCCATTTCCTTCTCCAGGGGATCTTTCCAACCCAGGGATTGAACCCAGGTCTCCTGCACTGCAGGCAGATTCTTTACCAGCTGAGCCACCAGGTAGTTCATGATCAATATTCCCAAAGTGCAATGAATAGAATAGAAAATATAGAATGGATTGCACTAGGGATGAAATAATGTTGAGAAACAATTGATTTACTGACCTGTGTGTGCTTGTGTTCTGGGTCATTAGGTAAAATACATTGCTTATTGAGGGTCATGTTTGTCTGACTTTAAAAAACCTGGTTTCACCCAGTTGTTTTTGAATTTTCTTCTAAGGAGTCCTCAGATACCTTAAGGGAGAAGGAGATGAGAGAAGTTGAGTAGGAATAGTTTCAAGAATACCCCTCTTCTAGCTAAAGCAGTTCTAAATTTATCTGTTTTTCATGTTGAATTTTCATATAATGATTTATCTTTTTAAAAAAGAGCTCCACTGAAGAAATAATTGAAGAGCCAATGATTAATCACTGGAATTGTGTTGTATTGAAAGTTGATTCATCCTTGTGTGATCATGTGGTTACCAAGGACCAACTGATTACCTAGCCAGTGTGATGGCTGCCACTGAAATGTAAGCAAGATTAGAACACACAATCATCCCTGTCTTGAGCTTACTGTGAGAACCAACTGTTAGGACAACAACTGTAGCTTACACCAGACATGGTAAGGGAGTACATGATATGGATGTTCAGAATTTGGCAGGTTCCTTGAGGTGACTTGGTAAAGAATCTGTCCACAATGCAGGAGATCTTGGTTCAATTCCTGGGTGAAGATGATCCCCTGGAGAAGGGAATGGCAATCCATACCAGTACTCTTGCCTGGAAAATCCCATGGACAGAGGAGCCTGGAAAGTTATAGTCCATGGAGGTGCAGAGCGTCAGACATGGCTGAGCGACTAGCACTTACACTTTCTGAAAAGTTATGCAAAGGAGGGCTTCCCTGGTGGTCCAGTGGGCAAGGACACAGTCTTGCAGTGCAAGGGGTGTCAGTTGGATCCCTGGCCTGGGAAGATACCACGTGCCACGGAGCAGCTGGACTGATGTGTCCAACTACCAAGCTGGAGCTCTGGAGCGCATGCGCCCAGAGCTGGCTCTCTGCGATGAGAGAGTCTGCTGTGATGGGAGGCCCACACAGGCCAAAAGAACAAAGATGGATGAAAATAGATAAATGAAAAACCAATAGAAATGACCAAAAAACCCCAAAAAAGTTATGCAAAGGATTGCTGTAAGAATGGCTGTGAGGAGGGAGGGGGCCAAGGATATACATATGACTAATCTGGGAATATACATATCTATAAACAACAAAACTCTGTAAAAATAAAAATTAAAAAAACAAACAACTTTTAGAAACAATAAATAAATAAAGTACAAGCCTGTCCCAGGTTAAGAAATGTTACAAAAAAAAAAGAAAAATAAAGAATGGCTGTGGAAGGAGTAAAGCAATGGAAATGAAATTGAATACAAAGGATTATACTTTGGTTCAAATCAACAGCATAAATACAACTGTAATATGAATTTACTTGACAACAGTTTATGACTCAATTCTGAACTTAACTGACTTCTAGCTCTGTAATTCAATACAGTAGTGCTGTTTAGACTAAACCTAAGGTAAGCTTGGCTACATTTCATGCATCCAAGGGCATTTGGTATACCGGACCCCTGTAGGTGGAAATTGCAAACATAGCCAAAGTACTTTGCAGCTTTTCCCATACGAGGTAAAGTCTGTTTCCCTTCATCTAGATTTTCGTGGGCCCTGTGATTTGCTTTGGTCAATGGTTCTAGTAGCAAAAGTGATGTACTGTCTGGAACCTACTCCTCAAGCATGCTGCCTGCGTTCTGGAGCTCCTGGAACTCTGGGACAGAAAGGTGAAAAAGTCCTGGTTACCTTTCTGGAGGAAGGTAGACAATGTAAGAGATACTCCAGGTGTCCTAGCCAAGGTTATCCTGGACCAACCAACCTCTGGCCCATCTGCCAGTTGACTGCAGACCCGTGAGTAAGTCCAGATGAGTTCAGCCACACTCATCCCAGACTGGAAGACTTGCTTACTCGACCTCCACAAGAAGAAGCTAGCTTGGAGTGTTTTCTCAAGCAGCAGATCCTTACAGAGGCACCCACTCTCCTGCACTGGCAAAGCCATGCTGGAAGATGCACCATACTACATCTGATCACCATCAACATTAGCTAGAGATGTTAACACACTAGAATGTGCCCAGGTTTGGGTGTGGAGAGGGCTTCTGAGGCGTACCAAATAAGGAAGGAAGCTTAATCTGGAAAGTAAGGGTATTTGTAGGAACATATGCTCTACCTTCTGAGATTTGACATTATTGGGAGAAGTTGGATGAATTCTATGTAACGCTGGAAATTTCATATTTTTCCCTTTCTAGCCTTGATATCTATAAACAACAAAACTCTGTAAAAATAAAAATTAAAAAAACAAACAACTTTTAGAAACAATAAATAAATAAAGTACAAGCCTGTCCCAGGTTAAGAAATGTTACAAAAAAAAAAGAAAAATAAAGAATGGCTGTGGAAGGAGTAAAGCAATGGAAATGAAATTGAATACAAAGGATTATACTTTGGTTCAAATCAACAGCATAAATACAACTGTAATATGAATTTACTTGACAACAGTTTATGACTCAATTCTGAACTTAACTGACTTCTAGCTCTGTAATTCAATACAGTAGTGCTGTTTAGACTAAACCTAAGGTAAGCTTGGCTACATTTCATGCATCCAAGGGCATTTGGTATACCGGACCCCTGTAGGTGGAAATTGCAAACATAGCCAAAGTACTTTGCAGCTTTTCCCATACGAGGTAAAGTCTTTTTCCCCTTCATCTAGATTTTCGTGGGCCCTGTGATTTGCTTTGGTAAATGGTTCTAGTAGCAAAAGTGATGTACTGTCTGGAACCTACTCCTCAAGCATGCTGCCTGCGTTCTGGAGCTCCTGGAACTCTGGGACAGAAAGGTGAAAAAGTCCTGGTTACCTTTCTGGAGGAAGGTAGACAATGTAAGAGATACTCCAGGTGTCCTAGCCAAGGTTATCCTGGACCAACCAACCTCTGGCCCATCTGCCAGTTGACTGCAGACCCGTGAGTAAGTCCAGATGAGTTCAGCCACACTCATCCCAGACTGGAAGACTTGCTTACTCGACCTCCACAAGAAGAAGCTAGCTTGGAGTGTTTTCTCAAGCAGCAGATCCTTACAGAGGCACCCACTCTCCTGCACTGGCAAAGCCATGCTGGAAGATGCACCATACTACATCTGATCACCATCAACATTAGCTAGAGATGTTAACACACTAGAATGTGCCCAGGTTTGGGTGTGGAGAGGGCTTCTGAGGACGTACCAAATAAGGAAGGAAGCTTAATCTGGAAAGTAAGGGTATTTGTAGGAACATATGCTCTACCTTCTGAGATTTGACATTATTGGGAGAAGTGGGATGAATTCTATGTAACGTCTGTGGTTGCAATTTTTATCACTTTGCATCTATTCTTGCCTTCACCTTATGGTGAGCAGAGTGTATGTTCTCTTGAGCACTATGTTTGAACGTGGGTTTGGATGTGTAACTTGTTTTGCCCAATGAAATGTAGGCAGAAGTTACAGAGTGCTTCTAGAGGACTCACCATTTTATATTTCTGTTATCACCACCATAACAGAATGCCATTGGCCCACTGGTCCCAGAGGAGGATGGAAAACATGTGCAACAGAGCCACCCTGCAGCTTGCAACACGGCCTTTCTGAGCGACGTATATTCATAAGTAAAAGATGACCATTTGCTCTTATATACTCCCATGGTTTTCTACTGATTTTCACTTGGTAATAGGTGACCAAAAAAGACTTCTGAGAATAAAATTAGAATCAAGGAATGGCTGCATCAGGGAAGCAGACTTCCAGTTCATTTGAGGATGAGTATCTTTGCCAAGAAAAAACAAACCATCCCAAAGTGGAACACATGGTTATATTAGGAGTCTCCTATCCTTGGGCTAGTCAATCACGAGGAAACTGTATTTGGTCTTCTTAGGTGGAATGGGGATTGGAATTCCATTCAGAGTGACTAAGATGCTAAGCAGTTTGGGAGATGATTAGCAGATCATTTCATCTGTTTCAGCAGAGAGGGAGAACAAGCAGGAGGGCAAGTGTGTGTGTGCAGAGAAGGTGTAGGTTAGGAGCAGTGGTTGTTGTGGGGAGCTTCGAATGCCCCACCAAGGTGTTGGCCTTTGATTCCAACTGGGAGCTTGAAGACTTTGTTCTTCAACTCAGAATGCCTCCTGCTTACATCCAAGCTCTACTCAGTCCCAAGGACCCAGCTCAAGTCCAGTTTTCTCTCTGGGAAATTTCCCTGACCTTTCCAATCTACACAGACCAACTTATCTCTGAGCTCTTCATCTTGGCTGTAATTGATATGCTGCCTTAGCCTTTTCTTTGACATTTTCAGGCTAAGTTGGTTGATTTCCATGTCCTCACGTAGCATTTTCTCAAGTGAAAGAACTTGCTACTCTATGCTATGGTCTTTTAACTTTCTTTAAAGTCGTGTGTTGGTTAAAGTCAAGGAATTTGGCTTATCCATCCTGGTCCCTCCTCTATGCTCCATGGTGCCTGGTGCACTCCAGGGCTTCAGCAAATACTTCTTAGATGAATGGATGTGGATTCCTTTCATCTTTTTGACAAACTATGAACTGTTGAAAGGCAGTTGGTATTTACATTTCCATAGTGCTCCAAGATCTGTGCATTTATTCATTCAACCAATATTTGATGAATGAGCCTTATCCTGACTTACAAAGCCTTGTGCCATCTGGCTCCTATCCATCTCTTTGACATCATTTGTGTAGCTCTCCCTAGCCCTCACTCATTCACCTGTTCAAGCCATACTGGCCTTGTCTCCCATTCTTTGTATTCGTAAAGCTCCTTCCCATCTCAAGACTTTTGCAGTCTGTTTGATTGCAATCTCTACCCCTTGATCTTCTATGACCTCCTCCTTCTTGTCATTCAATTCTAGCTTAAAATCACCTCCTTCAGGAATCCTGTCCTAAATGTCCCATGGTACCACCTGCCTCTCTCACACTTTTCAATCCCTATATGACATTCATCTCTTTTTTGATAAATAACTTCCTTCCTCCCTTCCTTACTTAGTTGCTTATTGCTTGCTTAATTGTCTCTCTGCTCAAATACAGGCTTTGTAAAAAATTTATTTATTTTTTTTTGCCTGCTCTATTCCTAGTGTCTGATAAATGTGTCTTGAATGGATGAATGGATAAATAAATAAATATGGGTTCAGCACTGAGTTGCGTGTTGCAAATCTAGTGGAAAGAGGAACGATGAGGTTCTTGTCTTCAAGGATTTTACAGCTTTGCTGAATGAATGATCAAGGTACACACAGTACAGTAGAAAACCCAAAACCTAGCCAACAAACACCGAACACAGAACAAAAGACTGGAGTGTATGTAGCCCATTGTGGAGGCACTGATGCCTCAGTTTCCTCTGTGAGATGAAGATACCAACACCTGGTTTCTTACGAGCCTTAAGTGAGAGAAAGCGTGAATAGTACCCAGCATCATGCCTGGCATGTGGCTGGCACTTCATCAGTGGCATTCTCCACCTTCCCCCTCCAACATGGCAAACAAAATGCACCAAGAAGCTTATATTGTTCTACCCAGATGATCCGTTCCAAAGAACTGAACTTCACTTCCAGGTATGACTCTTAGGCTTACATCCAGTTACAAAAAGGCTTCTGGTGTTCCAGTGTCCACAGTGGAGGTGGAGCTGATTATAATTCATTTGGGAACCATGTACTTTGAGTCTTTGAAAGCGTTGGTGTAACCCGGGAGGTCTCATTAGTTGCCATTCTAGCACTTGTAGTGCTCCAAGTTTGTGCATTTATTCATTCACAAAGGGCCTTCGTCCCCATCTGGCTCCTATCCATCTCTTTGACATCATTTGTGTAGCTCTCCCTAGCCCTCACTCATTCACCTGTTCAAGCCATACTGGCCTTGTCTCCCATTCTTTGTATTCGTAAGCTCCTTCCCATCTCAAGACTTTTGCAGTCTGTTTGATTGCAATCTCTACCCCTTGATCTTCTATGACCTCCTCCTTCTTGTCATTCAATTCTAGCTTAAAATCACCTCCTTCAGGAATCCTGTCCTAAATGTCCCATGGTACCACCTGCCTCTCTCACACTTTTCAATCCCTATATGACATTCATCTCTTTTTTGATAAATAACTTCCTTCCTCCCTTCCTTACTTAGTTGCTTATTGCTTGCTTAATTGTCTCTCTGCTCAAATACAGGCTTTGTAAAAAATTTATTTATTTTTTTTTGCCTGCTCTATTCCTAGTGTCTGATAAATGTGTCTTGAATGGATGAATGGATAAATAAATAAATATGGGTTCAGCACTGAGTTGCGTGTTGCAAATCTAGTGGAAAGAGGAACGATGAGGTTCTTGTCTTCAAGGATTTTACAGCTTTGCTGAATGAATGATCAAGGTACACACAGTACAGTAGAAAACCCAAAACCTAGCCAACAAACACCGAACACAGAACAAAAGACTGGAGTGTATGTAGCCCATTGTGGAGGCACTGATGCCTCAGTTTCCTCTGTGAGATGAAGATACCAACACCTGGTTTCTTACGAGCCTTAAGTGAGAGAAAGCGTGAATAGTACCCAGCATCATGCCTGGCATGTGGCTGGCACTTCATCAGTGGCATTCTCCACCTTCCCCCTCCAACATGGCAAACAAAATGCACCAAGAAGCTTATATTGTTCTACCCAGATGATCCGTTCCAAAGAACTGAACTTCACTTCCAGGTATGACTCTTAGGCTTACATCCAGTTACAAAAAGGCTTCTGGTGTTCCAGTGTCCACAGTGGAGGTGGAGCTGATTATAATTCATTTGGGAACCATGTACTTTGAGTCTTTGAAAGCGTTGGTGTAACCCGGGAGGTCTCATTAGTTGCCATTCTAGCACTGTGTGGTGTGAAGCTATGTGATAATTGACTGCAAAGGCATGAAGAGCCAGGAAAAGCCATCAAGAGCCAGGAAATGCTGTAGACTGGACTGATCTTCTGCAGAGGTACCATTGATAACTGCTGGTGTTGCCTGACATGCCATCCTTGGAGAGTTAGTCCTTTAGCTTAAATCATTGCCTGATTAAAACACAACAATTTTAGCAGTCACTTGTGCGTTAATAAGAGTTTGCTGGGTAGCACCATTGCATTCTATCAATACACCTATATATGGATCTCATTCAATTCTCACATCCACAGTAATGATGATGTTGAGTGACCACAGTTAGGGCAGGTTGACTCTACGTCTTGGGGTAGTTCTTTCTGGAGGCTGGGTGACTGACTGTCTGGGGCATCTGGTCCCATGGAAACCCTGGTGAAGCAGAACGTTTGGCCAGTGCAGGGGTAAGGGCAAGGACGATCACACAACATAGGTTCCAAAGTGAATTCATATCTGTTTCCAATTTGTTTTCTTCTTCTCTCTCCACCTACACAGATGTACCCTTTAAATATTTATTTGCCCACCTTTGCTGCATGTGGCAGACTTGATTCCTTTGAACATGTTTACTAATTATATCAGGCTAGGAAGTTGGGCAACTTCAGATGTATTTGTCCTGTGCAAGGTTGTCTCCAGACACAAGACCCTGAATAGCTCCAGGGAGGTCAACTGCCCCCAGCCTTCCCCCTCCAACCCCTGCCTACTTACTTTCATTATTGGAGGAAGTCTTAATGATTGCTCAGTTAAGCTAAATGACACTGGCTCTTTTTCTGCCATTAGCTCTTGACACAAGTCTGAGCCAGACATCAGAGAGTCTGGAGCCGGAAGGCTAAATGCTCTTAGTGAATACGATTATGGATCAGCTGCATGCTGGGCTCAATTTGACACCGTCCACACACAGTGCTTACTCAGTGACACAGCATCCGGGCCATACGTATTGACTCACGTCTGATCTTGGCTTGAAAGGAAAATTACTGCTGTAGGAATTCAAGTTCAATAGACCTGCAGGTTACTGGCCTCAAAAATTTAAAAAATAATATTTGCTTCAGAAGCATATGTGCTCATGTGTGAGTGGCTGTGTTGGAGGGAATGTGAGTAGAGTGTGTGTGTATGTTCGGGCATATAGATCCAGTTGAAAAAGCTGTTACAAGAGACGATGCATGCAGGGAGGGCAAGAAGTCTATTGTACTGGGTCTAAAGGCTGCTTGGCCTGTGATTCAGGTTTATTTGATGCCTTTCAGCCACTTTGGCTATTGCCACTGTTTTGATGGAGAGAGATGAACAGCTGATGGTGAACTCTTGGGATGTCTGTTTGTGATCTCAGGGGATCCCCTATGAGATTCTTGCTTCAAACGTCTTAGCTTGTTTCAATGGTAAAACCAAAGCACCTCCCACTTCCAGATCAGTGGCAAGAAGCCTGAAAATATGCTGGGATTGATGCATGCCAACCTGCAACAAGATGTAGGTGTGTCTTTGCTTGCCCTGGCCCTTCTCTCTGCTCTGCAGATCCTTGCTCACATGTCTGCCACAGGCCAGAATTTGGTTTCTTGGTATGATCGCCAGGGGGCTTAACCTTGTAACTTCAGCACCTCACTCTCTTCCTGGGTCAGCAGTGTGTATCAGGTGAATCAAATAGACACATCTCCTAGGAAAAGGTACACTTCCTCATGCTGCTACTAAAGAATAAAATGGAGAGCAGATTCCCCAAAGTGAGTCCTGGATGGAGAGGCTTGGGGATGGTAGGATGGTGCAGGGCAGGCCAGTGTCCATCTGTTCCTGGGAGATTTGACTTTCCACTTCAACAGGGTAGTTTCCCTTTCAATACTTGTGCTCCCATCAGATTGCATGCGTGCTAAGTCAGTTCTGGCTCTTTCCAACTATATGCACTTTGGCCTACCAGGCTCCTTGGTCCATGGGGCTTCTCTAGGCAAGAATACTGGAGTGGGTCATCATGCCCTCCTCCAGGGGACCTTCCTGACTCAGGGATTGGACCCTCATCTCCTGCGTTGGCAGTCAGGTTCTTTACCACTGGCCTCACCTGGAGAGCCCATAAGAAGAGCTGACTCATTGAAAAAGATCTTGATTCTGTGAAAGACTGAAGGCAAAAGGAGAAGGGGGTGGCGGAGGATGAGCTGGTTAGATAGCATCACCAACTCAACAGACATGAATGTGAGCAAACTCTGGGAGACAGTGAAGGACAGGGAAGCCTGGTGTGCTGCAGTCCACGGGGTCACAAACAGTTGGACACGACGGAGTGACTGAACACCACCACCATCAGGCTGGCCTCCAGTGTTGCTCTCTTTCTTAATTCAGCACTTCGGTTCAAATGGGGACAAATCTCCTTTTTGTGATCATGTCCTTTGAGAGTAGAGCTTAGGCGTTAGAGCTTCTGGGCCTGAACCTGAACCTGAATCTGAAGCCCATGAGCATGTTGTGACCTTGCGACCTTATGTGTCTCTCTCTGTAGCCTGTCATCCGTTTCCTCAGTGGTGAAGTGGAGGTGATACCGTTCCTTCTCCCTTTTCCTTTTCTTTTTTGGCTGCACCGCATGGCTTGTGGGATCTCAGTTTCCTAACCAAGGATTGAACCCTGAGCCTTGCCAGTGAGAGCATGGAATCCTAACCATGGAATTCGTGATACTGTTGTTTCTAATGGTTGTTAAGAGGGTTACGTGAGAATCTAAGGGGAGGTTTTAGGAGACTATCTGGCTTCACAGATGCTCAGGAATGTTAGCTATTCCTTCCTGTGACACAGGAACGCTCCCTCCCATCTCACGTAGCTGTGGGGAGGACTGAATAGTAGACACAAAGCACCTGGCCCTGTAAATGGAATGGTTACTATCCCTAATACTGACTCCCCAGAACAGATCAAAAACAGAAATGATTTTTAAACCTCCTAAGGAACTGCACGGAGAAAACGACCCAGAATTCAGCACTTGGGACACCTGGACATTCTCCTTCCTTGACTAGTTCACTTAAAAACTTTTGAGGACCGTCCCAGAAACAAAAGACTCAAGAAGGAAATCTCTCCGTTTAATACTTCATTTCTAAGAGACATCCCTTTTTTTCCCCTGAGAGGCAGACAGCAGGGAGGATGGCATCCACTTGAAAAAAGACCCTCCCTCTTCGGCTCAAGGCTTTAGAGTTGCCTAACTTCAGATATGCCACATCTTAG
This sequence comes from Tragulus kanchil, assembly GCA_022376925.1. Lineage (NCBI taxonomy): Eukaryota > Metazoa > Chordata > Mammalia > Artiodactyla > Tragulidae > Tragulus > Tragulus kanchil. Next base: position 12,836,958 of record JAIOJX010000002.1, on the reverse strand, counting down.
GCCAAAGCCATCTATGTAGCAGTAATTATATTCCAGGCTATCCCAGTACCATAATGCGGCAGTTTTTTTGTAAATTATATTTGTAATATATGCACTTAAGAATATATGACTATTTCAATATGTTATATTTTTGAGCAAAAATGCAATATGACTCCAAATATTATTTTAGTCATTTTTCCCTCCACTTCAGAATAGATCATAAACTTTCAGCCAAATCAGTGAAAATATTTTTAAATCATTTTGAATGAGTGCTGAATATTACATAGTGTGAATATACAGCCATGTTCTTAACAAATTCCTGTTTATTGATATATGTATTGTTTATCAGGGGTTCTTGTTGTAAATGACACTGTAATGACCATCCTTATCCTTCTACGTTTTTACCCCTAATTTTTAGTATAGAATAAGTCACTAGTAGTGGCATTTCTGATTTAAGGAGCATGTGCCTTTTGAAGCTTTTGGTAAATATTGCCTAGTTGTCTTCCAGAAAGTCTTTACTGAGTTCTTCCCCAAATAGTACGCCCTCCCTGGTGCCTCAGTGGTATAGAATCTGCCTGCCAATGCACGAAATGCAGGTTCGACCCCTAGGAAGATGGCCTGGAGAAGGGCATGACAACCCACTCCAGTATTCTTGCCTGGAGAATCCCATGGACAAAGGAACCTGGTGTGCTACCGTCCATGGGGTTGCAAAAAGAGTTGGACATGACTCAGTGACTAAACAACAACAAGCAGCTGTTTCAAGCGTGGTTTTCAGACAACAGTTCCTAAGTGACTAGAGATGGTGGAGGCTGACTCAGGATCATTTGCACCTTGTTGGCAGAGCCTGGTAGGTCTGAATGAATCATAGCAAAGACTCCTGCCTTGCAGACACAGAAAGGCATCTGGACAACCTTTCTATTGAACCTTTTGAGAGAAGTGATGGGAATGAGAACTGGATCTTGTGCCGTCAGAAAAAAGGGAAGAAAAGACATCCTTTTTCCCTGAGAGGCAGACAGCAGGGAGGATGGCATCCACTTGAAAAAGACCCTCCCTCTTCGGCTCAAGGCTTTAGAGTTGCCTAACTTCAGATATGCCACATCTTAGGCCAAAGCCATCTATGTAGCAGTAATTATATTCCAGGCTATCCCAGTACCATAATGCGGCAGTTTTTTTGTAAATTATATTTGTAATATATGCACTTAAGAATATATGACTATTTCAATATGTTATATTTTTGAGCAAAAATGCAATATGACTCCAAATATTATTTTAGTCATTTTTCCCTCCACTTCAGAATAGATCATAAACTTTCAGCCAAATCAGTGAAAATATTTTTAAATCATTTTGAATGAGTGCTGAATATTACATAGTGTGAATATACAGCCATGTTCTTAACAAATTCCTGTTTATTGATATATGTATTGTTTATCAGGGGTTCTTGTTGTAAATGACACTGTAATGACCATCCTTATCCTTCTACGTTTTTACCCCTAATTTTTAGTATAGAATAAGTCACTAGTAGTGGCATTTCTGATTTAAGGAGCATGTGCCTTTTGAAGCTTTTGGTAAATATTGCCTAGTTGTCTTCCAGAAAGTCTTTACTGAGTTCTTCCCCAAATAGTACGCCCTCCCTGGTGCCTCAGTGGTATAGAATCTGCCTGCCAATGCACGAAATGCAGGTTCGACCCCTAGGAAGATGGCCTGGAGAAGGGCATGACAACCCACTCCAGTATTCTTGCCTGGAGAATCCCATGGACAAAGGAACCTGGTGTGCTACCGTCCATGGGGTTGCAAAAAGAGTTGGACATGACTCAGTGACTAAACAACAACAAGCAGCTGTTTCAAGCGTGGTTTTCAGACAACAGTTCCTAAGTGACTAGAGATGGTGGAGGCTGACTCAGGATCATTTGCACCTTGTTGGCAGAGCCTGGTAGGTCTGAATGAATCATAGCAAAGACTCCTGCCTTGCAGACACAGAAAGGCATCTGGACAACCTTTCTATTGAACCTTTTTGAGAGAAGTGATGGGAATAGCTGGTCTTTGTGAAGACAACGGTGGCTGATGGCCTTTGTGCTTCAATGTGTCCAGTAAAGTTTCTATGAAATCTCTGTCAGCTCCTTGGTAAGTCCCATGTCATGAAGGATATCGATCACAAGGAACATGCCACCTATGACTTCTCCCAGGTTTCTGATCCTTCCAGGGAAGGAAATAGAATTTTTTTTTTTTTTCTTGGCTCTTCCCAAGAAACCAAATTGCAGAAGCAATGGGACTTGTTGTTAGTAGTAAGATGTTGTTGGAGGACAATGACTGCGGCTTTATGTCATTCTGGGGCTTGTGGGCTTGGGTGAGAGCTCTCTGCATCTGTTGGCATTCGATGATTGAATGAGGCAGAGAGGAGAAATGGAGAAAGCAGATGTTTATAGACGCAATGCAGACTTGTTGAAAAAATACCAGCTACATACATACAGTCTCTTTGTGTTAAAAAACAGAATGATTGACGCTTATTGCAGTGATTATCACTCACTGCTATTTCTCCTAGGTAAACCGATGATTATCCATACCTATGTCAAAGAGAAAAGTTGAGCATAGCTTCAAACATGGGTCCCTGCCATGGTCCAGCCCTCCACATATTTTCTGAGGCACCTATCAACACGACTTCCTAGGATTTCATCTTTTTCTCTATTTCTCTTTCTCTTTACCTACACTCTTGTTTTTCCATATGGGAAAATGGAAGCAAACAATCAAACAGCAAAAGCAACCAGGATTTAGAATCCGTTTTCCTGGAGTCAAGTCCCTGAGCCTCAGTCTTCCCATCAGCAAAATGGGTACAATAAGACCTGTGTTGATTTCTTCACCACAGATAAATTGAATATCAACTACTCAGTTAGCAAAAAAGGTGAAACATTAGCTCTAACGCTTAGCATGTGTTAATTTTCATATTTTTCACTTTCTGGTTTTAGAAGTTCAGCTTCTCCTTTCCTTCTTCTGACTCAGTCTCTGGTCCCTCAGAAACATGCACAGACGTAGTTAGCCCTGCTGGTAGAAGTGTGCGGCCTTGAATGTTGAGGTTACTTGAAGATTTTCCCTCCTTGTGTTCTTGGCATAAACCACTCAGGAAATAATGCTAGAATCAGAGTAAGTCTCTTTTCCTTTTAGAGTATGTTTTTTATTGCTTCCAAACTTTCTAGATAGCTTTTTTACTTATACCTGTCTCATCTAGACAGTTACTGCCATAGGCTCCTAAGTGGTGGTTTTGATTTTCTTCTCTCTCCTTGTGAGCACATCCTGTACAAGGTATTCACTCATTCCTTTCTACCTGATAGGTTCTGAGCACCATAGTTGGCGCTGGACACATCCTTGACTAGTTTCAATACCTCCTTCGGATTCCCTTCACTTTTACTATGAATGTCAAGCTCCTTTACATCGGATTCAAAATTGCTGTATATACTTATTTCAGTGTATTTTTCAATTATGTCCTCCATAATATTACAATGCCTCAGTTCTGGCTAGAACGAGCTCTCTCTGCCTTTGCATTTAGCATTATCTCTTCTATGTATGCTGTCCTATCTCTATGTCCCTTGTTCAGATCTAGCCTTCAGTGGAGAGCTCAGATATTAATTACTTTGTGAAACTCTCCTGAGTATCCTTCCTGGGGACCCTTGTCACTTCAGATCTGAACCAATATACTTCAAATTACTAGTTAGTTTTTTAAGCACGTAGGAAGACCATGAGATTTCAAGGTGTTTGAATAAAAACAGAAAAACATCTTGGCTCACACACTCTTGCATCTTTCATAGGGTCTCATGGTCCAGCGCCTTGGGACTTCCCTGGAGGTACAGTGGTGGAGACTTCTTCTTCCCATGAAAGGGCTGCAGGTTCGACCCCTGGTCAGAAAGCTAAGATCCCTCATGCCTCATGGCCAAAAAGACCAAAACATAAAACAGAAGCAATACTGTAACACACTCAATAAAGATTTTAAAATACAAAAAAGTCACTTAAACCAGTGTATCCCGCAACATACACTTACCAATTTGTTGTCTGAGAGTCATATAATAAAATGGACACACTGGAAAGAATGTATTTTTGGAATGATCCCAATGTGTTATTGCTTTCTTCTCAGTTTTGGAGATGATGTTAGGTGCTAACTTGGTGAAGACTCCTGTCAGTGGTGTCTACTCTAACTTGGTTGCCCTGGATTTTTCATTCCTCTTCCATCAAAGTCCTCTTGCCATGGAAATATGCATTATCTGGTCTTTCCAAAAGATCATGGTACCAAGTAGTAGAAAGACTATGCAGCTTTGCATAGTCTAACTGTGTAGCCCTAGAAAAGTTGCCTTGCCTCTCTGAGTCTCCAGTTCCTCTTCTATGAAATAAAATGAATAAAAACCAATATAGGCCTGTTGTGAAAATACAATGTGATAGCATGTGTGTGTAGTACTTAATACCTTGCTGAATTCATGCTGGGTGCTTATTAAATTATAGATGTTATTGATATTGACCACAAATGCTAGAGTGTTCCACATCTTCTAGGCCACTTTGGAAGAACCACTAGATTTATAAGGATGTATTCGGACCTCACGTGTGGTGGGCTGACTGAAGCTTCCATTCAGGGAGCTATCCAGCATCCAACCTCCTCTGCAGTTGGTACAGCATTTTTTTGTAATCTTGTTGCAGAGCAGTGGCCTCTGCCTACCACAGATCTCAGAGTGTAGACTCAACCCTCATGTTTAAGCCACCAGAGCTGGGCAAATGTCCAGGGCTTGGTCCATGGGATGATTTCAAGACCTGGATTTTCAGATTTGGGATTCCAGCAGTATGACTCTTGCTTCTGAGATTCTGAAGTTAAATGATCCCTTATATTTCATCTATAATTAGGTCAACTTTGATGGCTGTGTTCAGCTGCATTGTTCCTTTTCCCTCTAAGATCATTGTTGAACTTCCTCTTCTTTAATCATCCAGCCTACTATCATCTTGTTCTTTAAGCCTCTTGTTTTTCAGAGTCTCTGATAAACTTTCTGTAAATCACTATTTGGCCCCTCTCCCATATTTTTCATCTATGTGTTACTTGAAACCCATTGTCAGCAGTGCCATAACTATGCATTTCAGACATTTCTTGGTGACAAAGGATCCATAGTGCATCCCCGTGATCTTTGATTCCATCCCCATGATGGCCAGTTGGGCTCTTATACTGCCACTGTCTTTGTAGCTGGGCTTCTGCTGCTTACTTTCTGGAAATCTTGAAAATAGAAAGGATGCTACGTTGCTCTCCAGCTAAGCCACTGGCCTTCAAATTGCCTCCCTTCTGTCTTCATGGGGTGACATTTCTTGCCTTGCATTATCATCATGTTCCAGTCTTTCTCTCCTGCCTTTAGATGGGTGACTCAGCCAATGAAACTCTACTGCCTTTTTTTTTTTTCAGTGCCTAAACTTGTTATGGAAACATGGGTTGATAATCTTTATGTGAGCCCATTCATCTCCTTGTCTTCAATCTTCCCACCTATAAACTAGGCTAAGTAGCCACGAGGGTCAGTTTGAGGAGGAAATAAAATGACTGTCATGCTGGGATCTTTGCAAAACAAGACTAATGTGGTGATATGAATATTTTTCACAATAACAATGACAATAAAATCAATGGTGAGAATATTAGGAAGGATTAGGTGGCTTTTGGGGTTTGGTTATTAACCGCTGAGAACTGTTCATCAAATAGCAGTGGGGGGCTGAGGCCTGGGGTCAAGCTACTGTTTTTGTTAATCAAGTAGTGACCTCTTCTGGGGAAAGAAACAGGCAAGCAGCGTCTTAGCCCTGGGGGACTTCTAAAACATCTGCACCAAGAGAAGCAATGTTAGAGTAGATGGTTCCCAGGGGGAGAATCTCCCAGGGCAGATGTTTGCTCTGTGCAATCAAGTGAGAACAACAATGGATGAACTGAAGCTGAACGTGGTTTGCCCAGTAGCCCCATCAGAGCTCTCATAGAGCTGGTGAGACCTTGTGGACCCACTGAATGCACTATGGCAAGACAACTGGTCATGCAAGCTGCCCAGACCCAGGCGCCCAACACAAGCCTTTGGGGGAGAATGATTCAAAGAAGGTTCAGATGGAAATTGTAGGTTTTTTTGTATTTCTATCCATAAAAGAAATACGAGTTCTGGTGTAGGAAAGAAGGTTCAGAGAATAGCGAGGTCTAGAGGAGCAAGAGATTTTGACCAGCAATCTTTCTTTGGGGACAGAAAAGAAGCAAGCTCTTACAGCAGGCTTGTCAATTGGATTGAGAGTAAGGAAAACAAGAAACTTTTTTTTCTTCACCAAATGGCACCATATTCATTTGTTACTTCAAGCTCTCAGAAGGAGGGAAAAGGAAAACCTCAGGAAGCCACCTTGGTGACTCTAGGCACCCTGACTTTCCTCTTTACTGTGTGCTTAAAGGACTTAGGCTGCACCGGATGATGGCTCATTGGGTCAGACCGTCTGTACTGGGCAGTGCTGCATGGCACATTCCTGAAGACTCAGGTCATGGCGTCTACTTAGACTTATGAGTGGCAAAGTGCAAGGTTGATGGAAATCGTATTGTTCTACCCCTTGTTGAATGGGATTGGAAGAAGTGACTCAGAGAAGGGAGGGAATTCACCCAAGTACAGAAATATAGGGACAAGGTTCCCATTAGAGCTATGTCTTCCAACCCTTGTTTACTTTCCCATTAACAGTCATTGCTTTTTTACTTCTTTCCAGCATCCCAGTTGATGCTAAATCAACCAGCAAAGCTACTAATGCCAACAGTCCATGGGGCTCAAAGAGTCAGACATGACTGGGCAACTGAGCAGGCACTAGATGAATTAACAATATGGTAGCTACAGTTTATTAAGCAGCTACTACACGGTAGCCTGTGTTCATTCATTTACTCAGCAAATATTTATTGACTACAATGTACTGGGGACACAATATTAAATCAGATACGATAAGCTCAGCCATTGTAAAAATCTCAGCCACAAAGAGAAACCTAAAGGGGTGCAGTCTCTGAAGGCCAGGGATCTGAAGCTGTAAGAGATGGTGGGACTGTTAGTCCAGGGAGAGCTTCTCTAAGCAAGGGGCCAATCTACTCATCCAGTTGCTCAGATCTGAATATCTCTGGGCCTCTTGTCTCCTCTCACCTTCTTATGCCAAACCTCCTTCCTGTCAGTGAATCCAGTTGGCTCTGCCTCTGAAATATTCCAGAATCTACTTGTCTGACCATCTCTGCTACCATCTCCTTTCTCTCAGATATGCCCAGTCTCTTGCCTGCACTGTTGGGACATGGCCTCTCTGCTTCCACTCTAGCCTCCTCATGGTCAAATATATTCTGACAAGTCCAGGTCATACACGTGTTAAGCCATGTTTGGCAGGACTTCTCCAAGGCTGTCATAAGCTACTCAACATAGTGAAACACAGAGAGGGATGTAGTATATACATCATAGTCCAGATGTGTCTGAGCCCAGGAATGTTTCTCATAGAGCATCTCACACAACTTCAGGTCCATAGAAACCATCCTGGATAACCCAGAAAATGTCAACGCAGATACATTATGTAAATTATTATTATTATCCCATGTTAAATGATAGGAAATGGAGCCACTTGCAAACCATTTGGTTGAACTGGGAGATAAGTTGGCTCAGTTTTAGCCACAGTTAGATTTTTCTGAGTTGTGTCACCTTGGACAAGTCATTAAATGTTTCTGAGCTTTAGGTTCCTCATCTATGAAACACAGATTTTATTCCTGTCCTATCTACTTGGCCAAGCAGTTGGGAGAATCAAGTGAGATAATGAACGTTAAAGAAGGGACATCCTCATCACCGTATCTCTGCTAAACCAAACCAAAACCCAGCACCACGACTGTGCTACTGTGGATGCTTAGAAAAGCATTTTCAGTTACACCATCTCTGCACTTAATTGTAATCAATGAAAAATAAATTAACGTTTAGTTTATTTATTTGAGAGACCAGGAGTAAAAGGGAACTGTTGGCTGTTGGCTAGAGGTCAAACAAAACAAAGAATTCATTGGAGCTAAGGCTGTGGAGAGTGCCAATCTGTGACATGCAAGGAAGCAGGCAAGAAGAGTCAGTTGCCAGGACTGCTTAGCTGAAAGAATGAAAAGAGCAGGGATTATGAATAAAAGACATGGGAGATAAGGAAATTGGAACATACAACACTGTAGAGGGACAATAGAAGTCCAGTGATGCCGATAAAGAATGAATGACCACCTTAGCTAATTTAGGAGAGTCACTGAGAGGCACTGGGTGTGGTCATTCAGGGAGGGTCAGTGAGGGAGTGTGGAGACTCTAAGCTGGCAAAGATCTGTGGGTCTTTGTGAAGTGTCTGTTCAGAGTACCCGCTTCCTAACAGGTCAGCAAGCTCTGTGAATGTCCCTTTCCAGATCCTGAATGCTTCCAGGTTGTCTTTCGTCTAGGGCTTTTGGCTGTGATTGACCAGTGACCGCGGGCTCAGGACTCTGATTCCCTAAATTAATTCATACTCAACAAATCCTCCTGATGTATTTGTGAGTTAAACCTAATGATGACAATGATGATGATAGTATTAATGACGACAATAAAAAATTCAGCATCCATCTGGCAGCTGAGAAAGACACTATTCAAATCCCTCTGCTGGCAGCAGAATATGAAGATGCCCACCTCGAGATGCCTAGACGATAACATAAATCACCCAGGTGGTATGTGCAGAAGGAGGGGGTGTGTCAAAGCTAGGAAGGGGCTGTCCTTTTAACAAAAGAGTGTGGAGAAATTTGAATGAAGGTGTGCATTGTGGGCTCTGCGTATTGCTTAACATCAGCCAGCAGAGCTAAATCTCTGGTATTGTCATCTCCTACAGCTCCATCCCAATACACACGTGCATCTCCTTGAATCTCTGCACAGATATCTGTCCCTGCAAAAACGAACCTACTTTAAGAACCCAAGTAGTGTCATATTTTCATGTGTGTGATTAAGTCACTCAGTCATTTCTGACTCTGTGACACAATGGACTGTAGCCCGCCAGGCTCCTCTATCCATGGGATTCTCCAGGCAATAATTCTGGAGTGGATTGTCATGCCCTTCTCCAGGGGATCTTCCCAACCAAGGGATCAAACCTGTATCTCTTATGTCTCCTGCATTTGCATGCAGGTTCTCTATTGTGCCACCTGATAGTTTCAGGCATAAAAGAATCATTAGAGAGTGTGTATATCAATTTTACTGTGTAAAAAAGAACCTCCCACTCCCCAGATCTTCGTGCAAATAAAATAACTTCAGGTGAGCTCCCAAAATCTGTGGGTCTTTGTGAAGTGTCATGTTCAGAGAAAAACCAGGGGCCCTTCCTAAGCAGGGTGTGGTCATTCAGGGAGGGTCAGTGAGGGAGTGTGGAGACTCTAAGCTGGCAAAGATCTGTGGGTCTTTGTGAAGTGTCTGTTCAGAGTACCCGCTTCCTAACAGGTCAGCAAGCTCTGTGAATGTCCCTTTCCAGATCCTGAATGCTTCCAGGTTGTCTTTCGTCTAGGGCTTTTGGCTGTGATTGACCAGTGACCGCGGGCTCAGGACTCTGATTCCCTAAATTAATTCATACTCAACAAATCCTCCTGATGTATTTGTGAGTTAAACCTAATGATGACAATGATGATGATAGTATTAATGACGACAATAAAAAATTCAGCATCCATCTGGCAGCTGAGAAAGACACTATTCAAATCCCTCTGCTGGCAGCAGAATATGAAGATGCCCACCTCGAGATGCCTAGACGATAACATAAATCACCCAGGTGGTATGTGCAGAAGGAGGGGGTGTGTCAAAGCTAGGAAGGGGCTGTCCTTTTAACAAAAGAGTGTGGAGAAATTTGAATGAAGGTGTGCATTGTGGGCTCTGCGTATTGCTTAACATCAGCCAGCAGAGCTAAATCTCTGGTATTGTCATCTCCTACAGCTCCATCCCAATACACACGTGCATCTCCTTGAATCTCTGCACAGATATCTGTCCCTGCAAAAACGAACCTACTTTAAGAACCCAAGTAGTGTCATATTTTCATGTGTGTGATTAAGTCACTCAGTCATTTCTGACTCTGTGACACAATGGACTGTAGCCCGCCAGGCTCCTCTATCCATGGGATTCTCCAGGCAATAATTCTGGAGTGGATTGTCATGCCCTTCTCCAGGGGATCTTCCCAACCAAGGGATCAAACCTGTATCTCTTATGTCTCCTGCATTTGCATGCAGGTTCTCTATTGTGCCACCTGATAGTTTCAGGCATAAAAGAATCATTAGAGAGTGTGTATATCAATTTTACTGTGTAAAAAAGAACCTCCCACTCCCCAGATCTTCGTGCATATAATAACTAAAATTAATTTTTCTTTCATATTACATGGTGGCTACAGTCATCAGGGCCTCTGCTTCAGGCTGTGGGTGAGCTCTATAGACTTTTTGATCTGTGACTGCATTGGAAGAACATCTCCAAGGTGAAATGAGCTGGTCTGGCAGAAGGCAGGAAACTAAGAAAGCAACCTCAGGTATGCAGTTACCTTAGACTTTTGTAGGGTGTGTCTCACAGTTCATTGGCTAAAGAAATGCAATGGCCCAAATCTAACAATAGAATTGGCAAACTCACTGGCCTTTCAGGGAGGTTTGGTAAGGTTGTGAATGCACAAACCTTTTTATAGAAGAATGAATTGTAATACAGACCATCACAGGGATATTCTAAGCATGCAAGTTCCAGGGCCCTTCTCCAGCTATTTTAATTAATAATAGGTCAGCGTAAGTAATAATAGTAGTAGTAATAATAGTAAAAAACATAGCTAACATTATCTTTTGTCTTTTATGAGCCTGACACTGTGTTTTTATGAGCTTTATGTGTTTTATGTGTTTTTATGACTTTTATGTGTTTTATGAGCCTGACACTGTGTTTTAGGGTTGACACTGTGTCAATCCTAAAAGAAATCAACCCTGAATATTCATGGTATAAACACTGGTACTGAAGCTGAAGCTCCAATACTTTGGCCACCCGACACGAGGAGACAACTCATTGGAAAAGACCCTGCTGCTGAGAAAAATAGAAGATAAAAGGAGAAGGGGTTGACAGAGGACGAGATGGTTGGATGGCATCATTGAGTCAATGGACATGAGTTTGAGCAAGCTCCAGGAAATGGTGAAGGACAGGCGTGCTGCAATCCATGGGTTGTGAAGAGTCAGATGTGACTAAGCGACTAAACTGAACTGAACTGACACAGTATTAAGTACTTAAATGCCTGATATAGCTTATAATCCTACAGTCTCTCCAAGATAGGAACAAGTATGGTTTCCATTTTATAGGAGAGGAAACGGAAACTCAGAGAGGTTAAGAAACTTCCCCAGGGCCCTCCAGATCTGTGGAGTGGAACTTCTGAGCCCCAAGTCTTTTTCAGTTTCCTGAATATGCCCATCTCTCTCTGGCCTCAGGGCCTTTGCATCTCCTTTCACCTCAACCTGCATACAACTTCCTATTCATTTACTTCAGTTCTCAAGTTTCAAGTGGAAAGTTCACTTTATCAGGGAGGCTCCCTGACCTTGGTCCCTGACTGACTCACTTTGTGGGTCTCCTAGGTATTCCCATCCTTTTCTGACCTGTGCTAAGGCAACTTTCTCAGTGGACAGCACCTCTGCCTGAATACCACCTGGCCTCCTAACACCTCAGGCTGTCTCAGCTTTCAGGGAGGTTTGGTTGTGAATGCACAAACCTTTTTATAGAAGAATGAATTGTAATACAGACCATCACAGGGATATTCTAAGCATGCAAGTTCCAGGGCCCTTCTCCAGCTATTTTAATTAATAATAGGTCAGCGTAAGTAATAATAGTAGTAGTAATAATAGTAAAAAACATAGCTAACATTATCTTTTGTCTTTTATGAGCCTGACACTGTGTTTTTATGAGCTTTATGTGTTTTATGTGTTTTTATGACTTTTATGTGTTTTATGAGCCTGACACTGTGTTTTAGGGTTGACACTGTGTCAATCCTAAAAGAAATCAACCCTGAATATTCATGGTATAAACACTGGTACTGAAGCTGAAGCTCCAATACTTTGGCCACCCGACACGAGGAGACAACTCATTGGAAAAGACCCTGCTGCTGAGAAAAATAGAAGATAAAAGGAGAAGGGGTTGACAGAGGACGAGATGGTTGGATGGCATCATTGAGTCAATGGACATGAGTTTGAGCAAGCTCCAGGAAATGGTGAAGGACAGGCGTGCTGCAATCCATGGGTTGTGAAGAGTCAGATGTGACTAAGCGACTAAACTGAACTGAACTGACACAGTATTAAGTACTTAAATGCCTGATATAGCTTATAATCCTACAGTCTCTCCAAGATAGGAACAAGTATGGTTTCCATTTTATAGGAGAGGAAACGGAAACTCAGAGAGGTTAAGAAACTTCCCCAGGGCCCTCCAGATCTGTGGAGTGGAACTTCTGAGCCCCAAGTCTTTTTCAGTTTCCTGAATATGCCCATCTCTCTCTGGCCTCAGGGCCTTTGCATCTCCTTTCACCTCAACCTGCATACAACTTCCTATTCATTTACTTCAGTTCTCAAGTTTCAAGTGGAAAGTTCACTTTATCAGGGAGGCTCCCTGACCTTGGTCCCTGACTGACTCACTTTGTGGGTCTCCTAGGTATTCCCATCCTTTTCTGACCTGTGCTAAGGCAACTTTCTCAGTGGACAGCACCTCTGCCTGAATACCACCTGGCCTCCTAACACCTCAGGCTGTCTCAGCTTTTTCAGAGAAGACAAGAGATGAGAAGGAGGCAGCAGATGAGTCTCTCTCCCTTCCTTCTCCTGGATGACTCTCCACATTTCCCCAGATGGCCCATCATCTGGGCCATTGGCTATCTTTTATCCTAAGGCTGGTACCAGCTTGGGGACCATCACCTTACATCTGCTTTCCCTTTTTCTTTGCCTCATTCTCCCTTCCTTTTCTCTTACTGCCCTATCTGCACCTCCCAATAAAGCCTTCGCAAGTAAGCTTTAGTCCCAAGGAAGGAGGAGCCTGTCAGGCTACAGGTCATGGGGCTGCAGAAGTGTCAGACATAGCTTAGCAACTAAACAACAACAACAAAGTAAGGTTTACTTCAGGCTCTGCTGTTTGGGGAATCCATCCCCTCCCTCTATCTACTCTTTTTTTTTTTTAAACATTTATTTTATTTATTTATCTTTTGGTGGGGTGGGGAGGGGAGGGAGGGGGACGGGTGGGCCACTTCTATTGGTCTTTCATTTGTCCATTTTCATCCATCTTTGTTCTTTGACCCATGTCGGCCTCCCATCGCAGTGGCCTCTGTTGTTGCAGAGTGCCGGCTCTGGGCGCATGCGCTCTAGAGCTCCGGCCCAGTAGTTGGACACATCGGTCCAGCTGCTCCGCGGCACATGGGATCTTCCCAGACCAGGGATCGAACCGCGCCTTGCACTGCAAGGCGGTGTCCTCACCCACTGGACCATCAGGAAGCGCCCCTCTATCTACTCTTGCCCTTCTTTTCTTTCTCTAATCTAAGCTGATAGGAACAAGTATGGTTTCCATTTTATAGGAGAGGAAACGGAAACTCAGAGAGGTTAAGAAACTTCCCCAGGGCCCTCCAGATCTGTGGAGTGGAACTTCTGAGCCCCAAGTCTTTTTCAGTTTCCTGAATATGCCCATCTCTCTCTGGCCTCAGGGCCTTTGCATCTCCTTTCACCTCAACCTGCATACAACTTCCTATTCATTTACTTCAGTTCTCAAGTTTCAAGTGGAAAGTTCACTTTATCAGGGAGGCTCCCTGACCTTGGTCCCTGACTGACTCACTTTGTGGGTCTCCTAGGTATTCCCATCCTTTTCTGACCTGTGCTAAGGCAACTTTCTCAGTGGACAGCACCTCTGCCTGAATACCACCTGGCCTCCTAACACCTCAGGCTGTCTCAGCTTTTTCAGAGAAGACAAGAGATGAGAAGGAGGCAGCAGATGAGTCTCTCTCCCTTCCTTCTCCTGGATGACTCTCCACATTTCCCCAGATGGCCCATCATCTGGGCCATTGGCTATCTTTTATCCTAAGGCTGGTACCAGCTTGGGGACCATCACCTTACATCTGCTTTCCCTTTTTCTTTGCCTCATTCTCCCTTCCTTTTCTCTTACTGCCCTATCTGCACCTCCCAATAAAGCCTTCGCAAGTAAGCTTTAGTCCCAAGGAAGGAGGAGCCTGTCAGGCTACAGGTCATGGGGCTGCAGAAGTGTCAGACATAGCTTAGCAACTAAACAACAACAACAAAGTAAGGTTTACTTCAGGCTCTGCTGTTTGGGGAATCCATCCCCTCCCTCTATCTACTCTTTTTTTTTTTTAAACATTTATTTTATTTATTTATCTTTTGGTGGGGTGGGGAGGGGAGGGAGGGGGACGGGTGGGCCACTTCTATTGGTCTTTCATTTGTCCATTTTCATCCATCTTTGTTCTTTGACCCATGTCGGCCTCCCATCGCAGTGGCCTCTGTTGTTGCAGAGTGCCGGCTCTGGGCGCATGCGCTCTAGAGCTCCGGCCCAGTAGTTGGACACATCGGTCCAGCTGCTCCGCGGCACATGGGATCTTCCCAGACCAGGGATCGAACCGGCGCCCCTTGCACTGCAAGGCGGTGTCCTCACCCACTGGACCATCAGGGAAGCGCCCCCTCTATCTACTCTTGCCCCTTCTTTTTCTTTCTCTAATAATACCCTCTGCTTTTCTCTCACACTGCAAGTCAGAGAGCCAAAAACAAATATATATATATATATATATATATATATATATATATGTATATGTTATATATTTATGTGAGTATCTGTATAACAACACTTTCTCTCCACCCCCCACAAGTTCCGCAGGCAAAAATGATGCAGCACTTTTGTTTGTTTGTTTTTGGCCCTCTGACTTGCAGGATCTTAGTTTCCCAACTAGGGATTGAACCCGGGCCCTGGCAGTGAAAGCACCAAGTCCTTACCATGAAACACTGGGGAAGTCCCAAAGCAACAATGTAGTGCTTTTCCCACTGTGTTCTCTGCACTTGGAGCATGCTCAACACATAGCAGCCAATCAACAAATATTAATAAATGAATGTACATGTCTAGGTTTGAGTCCTCTCTTTGCCTGTGTTTCTTTTTTTAAGGTAACTAAAAAATCTATAAAAGAATAGTAAAGAATCTGCTTGCAATGCAGGAAACTTGCAGGAGATGAGGGCTCAATCCCTGGTTTGGAAAGATGTCCTGGAGAAGGAAATGGCAACCCACTCCAGTATTCTTCTCTGGAAATTCCCATGGACAGGGGAGCCTGGTGGAGTACAGTCCTTGAGGTTGCAAAAAGTCGGACATAACTGAGTGACTGAACTGAACCGATGCTTCATTTTCCTTCCTTTTTGGAAAAATGCAACCGGTTACCTATTTCAGAGGTTTTGGGATCTCAATGTTGTGATCAATATAGACATTCAATAACTAATCATCATTGCTGATTCTGTTATACTAGACCAGCAGTCAGCAATTTTTCTTTCATTTGTCCATTTTCATCCATCTTTGTTCTTTGACCCATGTCGGCCTCCCATCGCAGTGGCCTCTGTTGTTGCAGAGTGCCGGCTCTGGGCGCATGCGCTCTAGAGCTCCGGCCCAGTAGTTGGACACATCGGTCCAGCTGCTCCGCGGCACATGGGATCTTCCCAGACCAGGGATCGAACCGGCGCCCCTTGCACTGCAAGGCGGTGTCCTCACCCACTGGACCATCAGGGAAGCGCCCCCTCTATCTACTCTTGCCCCTTCTTTTTCTTTCTCTAATAATACCCTCTGCTTTTCTCTCACACTGCAAGTCAGAGAGCCAAAAACAAATATATATATATATATATATATATATATATATATGTATATGTTATATATTTATGTGAGTATCTGTATAACAACACTTTCTCTCCACCCCCCACAAGTTCCGCAGGCAAAAATGATGCAGCACTTTTGTTTGTTTGTTTTTGGCCCTCTGACTTGCAGGATCTTAGTTTCCCAACTAGGGATTGAACCCGGGCCCTGGCAGTGAAAGCACCAAGTCCTTACCATGAAACACTGGGGAAGTCCCAAAGCAACAATGTAGTGCTTTTCCCACTGTGTTCTCTGCACTTGGAGCATGCTCAACACATAGCAGCCAATCAACAAATATTAATAAATGAATGTACATGTCTAGGTTTGAGTCCTCTCTTTGCCTGTGTTTCTTTTTTTAAGGTAACTAAAAAATCTATAAAAGAATAGTAAAGAATCTGCTTGCAATGCAGGAAACTTGCAGGAGATGAGGGCTCAATCCCTGGTTTGGAAAGATGTCCTGGAGAAGGAAATGGCAACCCACTCCAGTATTCTTCTCTGGAAATTCCCATGGACAGGGGAGCCTGGTGGAGTACAGTCCTTGAGGTTGCAAAAAGTCGGACATAACTGAGTGACTGAACTGAACCGATGCTTCATTTTCCTTCCTTTTTGGAAAAATGCAACCGGTTACCTATTTCAGAGGTTTTGGGATCTCAATGTTGTGATCAATATAGACATTCAATAACTAATCATCATTGCTGATTCTGTTATACTAGACCAGCAGTCAGCAATCTTTCTTGGTTAAGGGCCAGAGAATAAAGATTTTAGGCTTTACAGGATAAATGACCTCTATCACAAAGACTCAACCTGTGGCATGAAAACAACCATAGACAATTTCTAAACAAATAGATTTGGCTGTGGTCCAAGAAAACTGCATTTACAAAAACGGATGATGGGCCAGATTGGCCCTTGCATTGTAGTTGGCCAACCTCCACGCTAAATAGTCTGAGCAGTGTGAATCTACAGGGTTGTAGTAAGCACACTGACAGATTGCAAATAACTCGTGAACCTTCTAGGCAACGCTCATCTCTTCATTTCTTTCCAGTGTTAAACACGTGCAGACTTTTCCTGGCAGGGACAGTGTGCTTTCAGGGAAATCTGTGTTCTCAGAGTTTGTGTTTGTTTATGATATGTCTTGAACAAATGTGAGGGATAAGAATCTTCCCAAATAGTTCCCCTCTGACTTCTTTTCCCCTTGTAATGATGTACCTTCTTCCCCTACTGCTTCAGCTAGTCTGTGGTAAGAAAACTTGGAATTTTGGAGACTGAAGCTTTGCTTGTCTGCTTAATAAGACTTAGTTATGTGGCAAATCTGTTTAGAATAAGCAGTTCCTAGGAAAGATATAGAAGAGATGGGCTCTTTAAAAAATCAGCCAAGTCTTAGGAAGAGGGCATATTTTTCTATCTATAATATATAGACATATTATGTAGAGTTTTCTATCCTCTCTTTGTCTGTGTTTCTTTTTTTAAGGTAACTAAAAAATCTATAAAAGAATAGTAAAGAATCTGCTTGCAATGCAGGAAACTTGCAGGAGATGAGGGCTCAATCCCTGGTTTGGAAAGATGTCCTGGAGAAGGAAATGGCAACCCATTCCAGTATTCTTGCCTGAGAAATTCTATGAACAGAGGAGCCTTGTGGGCTATAGTCCTTGAGGTTGCAAAAAGTCGGACATAACTGAGTGACTGAACTGAACCGATGCTTCATTTTCCTTCCTTTTTGGAAAAATGCAACCGGTTACCTATTTCAGAGGTTTTGGGATCTCAATGTTGTGATCAATATAGACATTCAATAACTAATCATCATTGCTGATTCTGTTATACTAGACCAGCAGTCAGCAATCTTTCTTGGTTAAGGGCCAGAGAATAAAGATTTTAGGCTTTACAGGATAAATGACCTCTATCACAAAGACTCAACCTGTGGCATGAAAACAACCATAGACAATTTCTAAACAAATAGATTTGGCTGTGGTCCAAGAAAACTGCATTTACAAAAACGGATGATGGGCCAGATTGGCCCTTGCATTGTAGTTGGCCAACCTCCACGCTAAATAGTCTGAGCAGTGTGAATCTACAGGGTTGTAGTAAGCACACTGACAGATTGCAAATAACTCGTGAACCTTCTAGGCAACGCTCATCTCTTCATTTCTTTCCAGTGTTAAACACGTGCAGACTTTTCCTGGCAGGGACAGTGTGCTTTCAGGGAAATCTGTGTTCTCAGAGTTTGTGTTTGTTTATGATATGTCTTGAACAAATGTGAGGGATAAGAATCTTCCCAAATAGTTCCCCTCTGACTTCTTTTCCCCTTGTAATGATGTACCTTCTTCCCCTACTGCTTCAGCTAGTCTGTGGTAAGAAAACTTGGAATTTTGGAGACTGAAGCTTTGCTTGTCTGCTTAATAAGACTTAGTTATGTGGCAAATCTGTTTAGAATAAGCAGTTCCTAGGAAAGATATAGAAGAGATGGGCTCTTTAAAAAAAATCAGCCAAGTCTTAGGAAGAGGGCATATTTTTCTATCTATAATATATAGACATATTATGTAGAGTTTTCTATTATATATACACACACATATATATATACTATAGATATTTCTGTCTATTAACAACTTTGCAAGCATTCATTATCAAGTATTTAATGAGATAAGTATAAACCTCTTCTACTGAGCCCATAGCTCAAAATGTCTAAACACCCTTTCTAGGCATCACTTTGTTCATCCTGTCTTGAATGAAACAGTAGAAAAAAATGTGTATATATTTTAAATAGATGATTCTCCTGGATTCTTCATGATTTCAGTCTTGTTTACCCACATTGTTGGGCCCAAATTTTATGCTGATCCTGAAACATCCTTGAGATGGAGATAGAATGATAGAGTGATTGTCTAATCTGAGTTGAAACTAATCTCTATCACTTATTAGCTGTGGCACACTGGCTAAATTACTTAACCTCCAAGCCTCAATTTTCTCATTTGCAAAATGGGACAATAAACAAGGGTATTTCTATCACAGGGCTTGCAACAACCAAAGAGTGTAATAAATGCTATCTGTAATTGGTTTTGCCAACATGTTCTGGTCTTCAGTCTGCCATTGGAATGAGCACTTTTCACAAAGACAGCTATAAATTTGTCATATTTGAAAAATAGATTGTGCCATTTGGGAAACCCCCATGTCAAATAACTGCAAGGCAAAGGACACATTTACATTCTGGCATGGAGTCAGGCATTACAATTTAGAACAACATGGGGCCCTTCAGGTTGCTGAAAATGACTCTAACCTGTTAACTAAGGGATATTAAAAAAGATCTATGGAATGTACATCTATTTTTTTGTTGTTGTTGCAGAAATGAGGCTCTTTGGGTTGAGCTGGCTCATCATATCAATCAAAATGGCTGCTTCATTTTGCTTGAGTTGCCCGTGTCCTGTGTGCTGCCATTGGAGATGAAAGACGTAATTCTGTGATACGACAGCAGAGAGGATGTAGGGGACCAGGGGTCGGGTGATGCGGGTCTTCACCATGCTGGCCACTAACACACGTCACTTCAGCAAGCCACTTTACCAGTCTATGATTTCTGACTTCTAAAGTGAGAGTTTAATTCCCACCCATATGACTTAGCTGATTTTTGCAGAGTAAAGATGAGAGGATTTCGCTGTAACTATTAGTAAGGTTATGGGCTTCCCAGGTAGCTCAGAGGTAAAAAATCCACCTGCAGTGCATGAGACCCAGGTTCGATTTCTGGGTCTGGAAGATCCCCTGGAGAAGGGAATGGCTATCCACTCCAACATTCTTGCCTGGAGAATTCCATGGACAGAGGAGAATGGCAGGCTGCAGTCCACAGGGTCGCAAAGAGTCAAACATGACTGAGTGACTTAACACTTTCATTTTCATTCTAATGGTTTTGCTCCGTGGGGCCTGAGAAGAGAGTTTCCTCAGATGTTGAAAATTCCTTGGGTCAAGGACTGTGAGAACATTTGCACTCCTTTTATTTCTTAAAAGAATTCAACTTATTTGTTTAGTATTTTTGGCTGTGCTGGGTCTTCATTGCTGCATGAGTTTTTCTCTAGTTTAGGAGAATGGGAGCTACTCTCTAGTCTGGGTGCACAACCTTCTCAATGAATTTGATTTAGAACAGGGGCTCTAGGGCTTGGGGGCTTCTGTAGTTGCAACTCCCAAGCTCTAGAGCACAGGCTCAGTAGTTATGGCACACAGGCTTTGTTGCTCTGCAGCATGTGGGATCTTCCCGATTCAGGGATCGAACCCTTGTCTCCTGTATTGGCAGGCAGATTCTTTACCCCTGAGCTACCAGGGAAGCCCAACACTTGTGCTTCTGTGATCACTTCTTTCCAACTTTCTGAATAAAATTCATACCAAATGTAAGTGCATCTATTAACAAATTATCTCTGACTTGATTACCTGGAAGTCTGAATGGACTAATGTGAAACTATGAGGACAGGAAGCAATGCCCAAGAGATTTGCTAGAGGAAACACCTGTGAAGAAAGAGAAGGAGGAAGTAGAAGGAGGCAGGGAGAGATTTCAGACCCCAATGCACGTCTCAAACCTATGAAAGGAGAAGGAAGGAAGAAATGGGGAGAAAGAATCTCATATTGGACTGCATTTCTAAAATCTAGTATTTGGCTGACCAGTGGGAGTCCTTGAGCCCAACCTGCCCAGGACATCTGTTCCCTGTCCTGCATAAATAGGCACAGGCTGACCCCCTTTGTGTCCTCAGTCATTGACAGGGAGGCTGTGAGAAGAGTGGTCTTGGCATGAACGCAATAGTGGACCTCGCCATAGGGCATTCAGTCAACTATGCTTCCCATTGGAGTAGACATCTACCAAACTGCCAGGAATTTTCTATTTGAAATATGGATCTTAAGGAGTTTGAAAAACAAACCCAAACGTTTGTGATAGTGTAGGTTTTGCATCCCAAATCAACGTTCCATCCTGTCCTGTGACTTTCACTTCCCCATCTGTTTCAGCTAGACCAAGCATGTTCAAAACCCCACCCAGGTTTGTAGAGTTCCTCATTTGACCATTAAAAAAATCTGTGTGTGAACGAAGCCATAGGAACTTCCTTTGTTTTACCTTCTCAATAATGTAGGATTTACTCTCTCAAGTTTCACATATTTTCTGCCTCTTTACACATTCATCACTCCTTTATAGGGGAAAGGTTCATTGAGGTCAATTTTCTCTCTGTTCTCAGTTCTGATCAAATAGATACAAAGAATATGGACAAGAAGCAGATCATCTAAAAAGTAAGTCACAGATGATGTGTGTGTGTGTGTGTGGGGTGCGGGGTGTGGGTGTGGGTATGGGTGTGTGTGTATTAGTCACTCATTCGTGTCCTACTCTTTGTGACCCCATGGACTGTAGCTTACCCAGCTCCTCTGCCCAGGGAATTCTCCAGACAATAATACTGGACTGGGTTGCCATTCCCTTCTCCAGGGAATCTTTCAGACTTAGGGATCGAACCTGGGACTTCTGCATTGCAGGCAGATTTTTTACCTCTGAGCTACCTGGGAATCCCTACAGCTAATGAGAGGAGACATTGGATGTGTCTGTATAGTTTACTGATTGTGCAGGATTCTTGAAACATGTCATCATCATGGCATGCTGCTTGGGTGATCATTGAGGGACTGCACTAGGATTTGACATTCTAGAGTCACAGAAAATGATTGTATGTTAGATGCTTGAACAGGGGTTGACTACCTTCAACCAAAAATAAGTTATTTTTTCCCATTGAAAAAAAATTGTCTTGATGGGGATTGTGGCAGAAACTAGCCAGATACTCCTCAACTTCTTCCTCTTCCTTCTGAACATATCACTGGGTAAAATTTCTTATCGCCTTTATGGTTATGTAACCAAGTTACAACCAATAGCGAATGAGCACAAAACGTTCCATCCTGTCCTGTGGATTCAGTTTCCCCAAACTTACCAAACTGCCAGGAATTTTCTATTTGAAATATGGATCTTAAGGAGTTTGAAAACAAACCCAAACGTTTGTGATAGTGTAGGTTTTGCATCCCAAATCAACGTTCCATCCTGTCCTGTGACTTTCACTTCCCCATCTGTTTCAGCTAGACCAAGCATGTTCAAAACCCCACCCAGGTTTGTAGAGTTCCTCATTTGACCATTAAAAAAATCTGTGTGTGAACGAAGCCATAGGAACTTCCTTTGTTTTACCTTCTCAATAATGTAGGATTTACTCTCTCAAGTTTCACATATTTTCTGCCTCTTTACACATTCATCACTCCTTTATAGGGGAAAGGTTCATTGAGGTCAATTTTCTCTCTGTTCTCAGTTCTGATCAAATAGATACAAAGAATATGGACAAGAAGCAGATCATCTAAAAAGTAAGTCACAGATGATGTGTGTGTGTGTGTGTGGGGTGCGGGGTGTGGGTGTGGGTATGGGTGTGTGTGTATTAGTCACTCATTCGTGTCCTACTCTTTGTGACCCCATGGACTGTAGCTTACCCAGCTCCTCTGCCCAGGGAATTCTCCAGACAATAATACTGGACTGGGTTGCCATTCCCTTCTCCAGGGAATCTTTCAGACTTAGGGATCGAACCTGGGACTTCTGCATTGCAGGCAGATTTTTTACCTCTGAGCTACCTGGGAATCCCTACAGCTAATGAGAGGAGACATTGGATGTGTCTGTATAGTTTACTGATTGTGCAGGATTCTTGAAACATGTCATCATCATGGCATGCTGCTTGGGTGATCATTGAGGGACTGCACTAGGATTTGACATTCTAGAGTCACAGAAAATGATTGTATGTTAGATGCTTGAACAGGGGTTGACTACCTTCAACCAAAAATAAGTTATTTTTTCCCATTGAAAAAAAATTGTCTTGATGGGGATTGTGGCAGAAACTAGCCAGATACTCCTCAACTTCTTCCTCTTCCTTCTGAACATATCACTGGGTAAAATTTCTTATCGCCTTTATGGTTATGTAACCAAGTTACAACCAATAGCGAATGAGCACAAATGGTAATTGTCACTTTCAGATCTCCCATCTCTGGCAGAAAATTCTCATACTCTCTCCCATCCTTTGCCTGCTGTTTAGATGAAGAGGGTCCAGTGGAAACTCTAGGGTTCTAGGAAATGGCAGAGCCACTGAATAAAGGAACCAGGGTTTGCTAAATAACTCCAATGAGAAGACACTGCTGATCCACACTGGGCTGAAAATTGAGTGAGAAATAATCACTTATTGAGTGAAGTGGCTGAATTTTTGAATAAGTCAAAGTAGTGGCTGAAATTTTGAATAAGTCTGTTTTATCTTCAGATAAAACAGAGAATGTGTGGGATGTTTTTGATGGAGAATCAAAAGAAGGGAGACCTGGTGGAAGGTTAGTGAGCTCAATTCAACAAGCACTGTTTGAAGGACATATTTAATTTTATTTTCAGTCAATGCAGGGAATCTCTAACAGCAGATCATTGGAAACTGGCTTTATTTTTTCCCTGTGGGGAGAAACATAGGAAGCCTAGGTTTTGATCCTTGTCTGTAATGATTTTACTTAAGTAGAGGGAAGAAGCGTCACACTCATCTACTTTTTTGGAAAAAGTAAAAAAAAAAAAAGTTGTATTTTGTTTTGGGGTATAGTTGATTAATAATGTATGATAGTTTCAGGTGGACAGCAAAGGGACTTGACCATACTTTACATGTATCCATTCTCCCCCAGACTCCCCTCCCATTCAGGCTGCCACATAACAATGAGCAGAGCTCCCTGCTCTATGCAGTTGGTCCTTGTTGGCTATCCATTTTAACACAGCAGTGTGGACATGTTGATCTCCAATGCCCTAACAAGGTCACCTATTAAATCATATTGGTTCAACTGACTCACACTTTTGAGTTCCCTATCACAAGTCAGCACTGGGCTAATAGGAGGGGTATCATAATTAAAGCACATCACTCGTTCTCAACAGGTTTCATGTTCTACTGAGACAGGAAAAGTGACTGCTGTGGGTGATTAAGTGCCAACCCACTTAAGAAAGGAACCACCAGTGAGACAGAGATTCAGTAACAGAAAACAAGTCATAGAGGCTGGAGTGATGGAGAGAGACTTCTCGAAGCCATGGACTTCAACTTGAGACTCATTCAGTGGGTTTTGAATGATGGCTTTGACGGGCAACATAGAGCATTAGGAAGACAGCATGATATAGAGGAGGAGAATGACCCTTTGGTGTCACCTGAGTGGTGAGGATCATGAGTTCATTTCCTAGCTGTGTAATAGTTAACTAGAGAAAGTGCTGTCTGTATTCCAATCCTCTCACCTGTACAATGTCAAATTGGAGGAAACTCACTTGTTGGGCTGTGAAAATCATAGAGCAGCAGGTGCCAGCAAATATTTTCTGTAAAGGATCAGATAGTAAATGCATTAGGTTTGCAGGCCATGTGGTCTCTGCTGTAGCCACTGACCTCTACCACGTAAGTTTGGTATTCCTGCAGATTTGGATCTCTCTCACCTTCTTATGTTGAAACCCTAAATATCCAACGATGGTATTTGGAGGTGGGGCTTTGGGGAGGTAATTAAGTTTTGATGAGGTATATGAGGGTGGGGCCCATATGATAGAGTTAGTGCCCCTATAAGAAGACAAAGAATAGATTTTTCTCTGCTTGTGACCATGTGAATGAGAAGACAACTATGTATGAGCCCAGAAGAAGGTTCTTATCAGACACTGAATCTACTTGCATGTTAATCTTGGATGTTTTCATCTTCATAATAATCAGAAATAAATTTCTTTTGTTTAAGCCACCAGTCTATGATGTTTTGTCAAAGCAGCCTGAATGAAGACAATGTGGAAAGCATTGTAGACAATTGATAAATGAATACTTGGAGCTGTATGCTAATGAAATTTTATTTCCGGACACCAAAATTATATTTGACATCATTTTTATATCACAAACCTTCATTATCATTTTTATTTTCTCCCCAATCATTTCAACTATAAAAATCACTCTTAGTTCTTGGGTAAATGAAAAAACGTGTCTTGCTGGATTTGATGATTTGGTCTACAGACTGCAGCTGGTGGCCCCCAAGGTATATCATAGTGCACCATGTTCTCAAAGTGGAATTATTACTATTTTTAACCCCACTTATCATATAGCAAAAAGGACTTTAGAGTATACAGTAGACCTGGACAAGAATGTCTGCCATGTGGCTCTTCATCAAGCGTTCTGCCCAGTCAAGAGGGAGAAAGGTCAACATTTGAGGTACTGACCCTGAGTTCCTTCCTCACCTCGGATTTGTCTCCACTTATCAGCTCTTTTTACATATTATTTTTAGAACTCTCAAATTGGCAGCCATAAGAAAGCAGAATATCCAAAGCAGAAGAAAAAAGGAACTAAGATGAAGGGAAATACCTTTTTTCAGTGAACACTAATTATTTACTTTGAATTCAGCGATTCATCCCAGGCCAGAAATAAATCAAAATTTACCCAATGATACATGAGCATGAAGAGTTAAACCAAAAAAAGAAAAAAATAATTTTTTTTTAACTTCAAAATAAATTTTTGACCTTAATTATCTATGCCTTACTCCTCTCCCTTGGTTTAGACAGCTTCCGTAGTACTCTTGTCCTCCTCATTTTATGGGGAGCAATGGATGCTTCAAATAAAAAAGGTGTAAATCACTGTGCAAATAAGATGAATAAATATGATGTGTCTGGAAACAGTGCTTCATCTGAAGTTGCTTTCTTCCCTTAGCCTGAAGAAATGCATATTTTACACTTGTGTGTTGCCTTGGTGTTTTGAAGGCCTCCATGTATAGCTAGCTCATTTGTTTTTTGCATGTTTTTTAGTTGTGAAAAAGGTGTTTGCATGCTCTACAGATTCACTATTTTGCCTTCTTCCACCCCAGGGTAAATCAAAAGAAACTGTATAGTCAATGAATTGCAATGAACTTTCCCTTAGCTGATCGGCCTGCCCTTTCTAGTCTTTATGCAAGCCATGTTCAGGGTCATCCTAGGGAAGCATACATGTTTAACAACCTTAATGGCCACGAGATAAAACTCTAGTCCCCTCATATGGCATGTGAGTGTCTCTGCTATCTGAAGATTTCTTTACCTTTCTAGTTACAGCTCTTCTCCCACTGTGAACTCTGCGTTCCAGTCACTCCACTGTTTACAGAAGGGCCCATGCTTCCTCACATCTTTATGCCATGGCTCACACTGTTTCCTTGAAACTGAATGACTTCCACCCAAGAATCAGCTTACCTTGAGTATAGACCAGAGAACAAAGGATGCAATTTGAGAAAGTTCTACAGTCATCAAGTCTCTCAGTTTTTCCTCACTCTTTTCAAACACCAGTTTCATCTGTTATTGTGAAGAATGAGAAGTCCTAGATTGGGAATATCTCTCCATGTACAATGTCAAATGGGCTAAACATCCTCTGTGTTGTGGGTGCTGAGAAGACAGCCAGGAATCATCCTTCAGTGAACCTGCAACCAGCAGGAAAGATAAGACCACAGATTCCCAGAACACAAGGCAGGAAGTTAAAAGAAGAATATGTATAAATAGACAGTTCCATATAAAGCTCAGAGGAGGGAAAAACTATATTAAGCTGGAGCAATCAGAAAAGACATCTTGGAGCATTCGCTGTGTGATTTGGACCTTGAAAATCAGAAAGCTTTGAAAAAGTGAAGATGGATCGGTAAGTGGAAGAGCGTTGGTGTCAGAGTTCACGCTGGGCAAAGGCAAGGGTGCAGAAGAGAGCTGGGCTTTCAGAGAGAACAATGAGGCCCAGGTGAGCAAGCAGAAGAAATAAAAGTGGAAAGATGGGTCAGGGCCAGGTAATGGAGGAAGCAAAGGTGTTTGCTGATAATTCACCCACAGATCCCCAGGCAGCAAGCCAGTGTAAACTCGGAAAGCTTCTCTTCTGATTCAGGCTAACAAAAGAGATTGCCTGGCAGGGGTACCTCAGAACTTGATCAGAATGCTAGATGTCTGCTTTCAGATGATCATCATATGGTGCCGATGCCTTAAAGTTGTATTAAAGTACTTCTGTTCCTTTCAGCCATCTATTGAGTTTATCAAGAACACTTACCCTGAAATGAGAGTTAGGGACCACTTGCTGATAAGATCCCAATATTGAACAGAAAAGCTGGAGAAATGTCCAGTTATTCTGTGTGTACGAGTATTCACTTTCTTGCAGAGAAATCCTAGAACTTTGCTAGCAGTGTCTCTTGAAGTTTCAGTGCTCCCAGGTGGCTTTTTAAAGGTGGGAATTACAGATATTTGGGCAGTAAAAAAAAAGTCTACATAAAAATGAAGATTATCAAGGAATCACCTTTATTTGGACATTTTCTATTGGCCAGAGATAAAGCTTGACTCTTGGGCTGGTCAGGCTTTACTTATATCAATCCTGATTCACCACACCGGGTTCAAGTTTTCTCAGGTTAGTAAGTAAATTACTTCTTATTTCTTATCAACAAACCTTTTCTAGGCCCCATATTTCCTTATAACACCTAGATTGGGAATATCTCCATGTACAATGTCAAATGGGCTAAACATCCTCTGTGTTGTGGGTGCTGAGAAGACAGCCAGGAATCATCCTTCAGTGAACCTGCAACCAGCAGGAAAGATAAGACCACAGATTCCCAGAACACAAGGCAGGAAGTTAAAAGAAGAATATGTATAAATAGACAGTTCCATATAAAGCTCAGAGGAGGGAAAAACTATATTAAGCTGGAGCAATCAGAAAAGACATCTTGGAGCATTCGCTGTGTGATTTGGACCTTGAAAATCAGAAAGCTTTGAAAAAGTGAAGATGGATCGGTAAGTGGAAGAGCGTTGGTGTCAGAGTTCACGCTGGGCAAAGGCAAGGGTGCAGAAGAGAGCTGGGCTTTCAGAGAGAACAATGAGGCCCAGGTGAGCAAGCAGAAGAAATAAAAGTGGAAAGATGGGTCAGGGCCAGGTAATGGAGGAAGCAAAGGTGTTTGCTGATAATTCACCCACAGATCCCCAGGCAGCAAGCCAGTGTAAACTCGGAAAGCTTCTCTTCTGATTCAGGCTAACAAAAGAGATTGCCTGGCAGGGGTACCTCAGAACTTGATCAGAATGCTAGATGTCTGCTTTCAGATGATCATCATATGGTGCCGATGCCTTAAAGTTGTATTAAAGTACTTCTGTTCCTTTCAGCCATCTATTGAGTTTATCAAGAACACTTACCCTGAAATGAGAGTTAGGGACCACTTGCTGATAAGATCCCAATATTGAACAGAAAAGCTGGAGAAATGTCCAGTTATTCTGTGTGTACGAGTATTCACTTTCTTGCAGAGAAATCCTAGAACTTTGCTAGCAGTGTCTCTTGAAGTTTCAGTGCTCCCAGGTGGCTTTTTAAAGGTGGGAATTACAGATATTTGGGCAGTAAAAAAAAAGTCTACATAAAAATGAAGATTATCAAGGAATCACCTTTATTTGGACATTTTCTATTGGCCAGAGATAAAGCTTGACTCTTGGGCTGGTCAGGCTTTAATTATATCAATCCTGAGTCCCACCACGGTTTCAAGTTTTCTCAGGTTAGTAAGTAAATTACTTCTTATTTCTTATCAACAAACCTTTTCTAGGCCCCAAGTATTCATCCAGGACTGTGCTATGGGCTAACATAGGTGGAGATATTAAGCAAAGTGAAAATAGTTCTACTTCTTGAGGTCCTTGCTGTCTATTGGGGTAAATACAGATGGAGAGATCTTTTCAAAGCAATTTATCAGATAGCAGTAAGCACACGGTGCTGTGGGAGCCCTGAGGAGGAACACCTCCTTAGCCTGGATAAAGATTTTGAGAAGAGGTAGGGAGGGCTGACTGAAGGAACTGACACATCAGTACAAACAGAATCTTCTCTTGTTGGTCCAGCTTTTAAATCACTGCATTTCAAAGGTGATTATTCTTGAAGTTGGGATGCCTATCAAACTTAATTGTCACCCCTTGCTTAACTGTCTAAGCTATGGTAAACTTCAAAGGACTTCTACCATTTCTATTTTGCGCATAATGTGGCTCCACCACGTAACTGTATCTGACACCTCATAGGTTCCTATAAATATGGGCTGTGTGTTAAGGAAGAAAATCTTAGCAAAGGAATTCTCACCCTCGCTCTCCAAGCACTAAGGGGAATTCTGCTGTAACATTTAATGCATTCCTAACTCTGAGCCAAGTCTAGAAGGAAACAACAATAGAAAGAAAGGCATGTTAGAATGTTGCACCAAAAAGCAACTTGGAAATCAGCTGATGCTATTTTGCCTTTTTCGTTTCTACAAAAAAACAGAAACACTTACCTTTTTTTGAAATGAGAAGTTAGGAAACCACTTGCTGATAAGATCCCAATATTGAACAGAAAAGCTGGAGAAATGTCCAGTTATTCTGTGTGTACGAGTATTCACTTTCTTGCAGAGAAATCCTAGAACTTTGCTAGCAGTGTCTCTTGAAGTTTCAGTGCTCCCAGGTGGCTTTTTAAAGGTGGGAATTACAGATATTTGGGCAGTAAAAAAAAAGTCTACATAAAAATGAAGATTATCAAGGAATCACCTTTATTTGGACATTTTCTATTGGCCAGAGATAAAGCTTGACTCTTGGGCTGGTCAGGCTTTAATTATATCAATCCTGAGTCCCACCACCGGTTTCAAGTTTTCTCAGGTTAGTAAGTAAATTACTTCTTATTTCTTATCAACAAACCTTTTCTAGGCCCCAAGTATTCATCCAGGACTGTGCTATGGGCTAACATAGGTGGAGATATTAAGCAAAGTGAAAATAGTTCTACTTCTTGAGGTCCTTGCTGTCTATTGGGGTAAATACAGATGGAGAGATCTTTTCAAAGCAATTTATCAGATAGCAGTAAGCACACGGTGCTGTGGGAGCCCTGAGGAGGAACACCTCCTTAGCCTGGATAAAGATTTTGAGAAGAGGTAGGGAGGGCTGACTGAAGGAACTGACACATCAGTACAAACAGAATCTTCTCTTGTTGGTCCAGCTTTTAAATCACTGCATTTCAAAGGTGATTATTCTTGAAGTTGGGATGCCTATCAAACTTAATTGTCACCCCTTGCTTAACTGTCTAAGCTATGGTAAACTTCAAAGGACTTCTACCATTTCTATTTTGCGCATAATGTGGCTCCACCACGTAACTGTATCTGACACCTCATAGGTTCCTATAAATATGGGCTGTGTGTTAAGGAAGAAAATCTTAGCAAAGGAATTCTCACCCTCGCTCTCCAAGCACTAAGGGGAATTCTGCTGTAACATTTAATGCATTCCTAACTCTGAGCCAAGTCTAGAAGGAAACAACAATAGAAAGAAAGGCATGTTAGAATGTTGCACCAAAAAGCAACTTGGAAATCAGCTGATGCTATGCCTCGTTTCTACAGACAGAAAACTGAAATTCAGAGAAGTTAGGTTGTAACAGTTAGTGCAAGGTCACCCACATAATTAGTAGTAGAGTGAGTCTAAACACCAGGCATCCTGATGTGCCATTCTCACCTCTGTCTTGTGAGTCATAGGTATCTGTCAGTTACAGATAAGTAGGGAGCAAAGCACAAAGGATTCTGAAAAGGGCTTATTTCTTTTTGCCAGTGTATAGAATACTCTGGATTCTAAAGGAGCCTCTTATTGCTAGTCAGGCTTTGTTTAACAGAGTATTTTATGTGATAGGATGATGTTCTACAAAACCCCCAAATTTTAAAGGATGCTTTCTTCCATGCTAAGCAATTGCTTCTGGCAGGAATGTCTTCTACTTTATAAAAAAGACCCCTTCTCCTGCTTTCATCTGGTATCTCAGGAAGGGCCCAGAGGGAAATGTTGAGAACACTTGCTTATTTGAGCTATAATATTCCCTTGAAAAGTGAAGCTTGAAATCCTTTAGGGATCCCAGTGTTCTTTCAGAATTGATTTTGACACTGTAGAACTACATCCTATCTAACTTCTAAAGTATATTGTGGCTAGTGACTAGAGAGGTGGAAGAATAGTTAAAGAATAGATTTTCATGTCAAGAGCAGAAAAACAAATGGTTTGTTTGCTGTGACCTGGGGATTATCCTTAAAAAGCATTTTCTAAAGTGGTTATAGGAAGAAATTATGAGAGTTAATAATTAAAGGCTATGAGATGCTGTCTTAGAAAAGATTAAATGACCAAAAACATCACCAACAAAAAAGACCACCAGAGAAAAACAAAATAAGGGAAGTTTTCATTGTATTGTCAACAATAAAAATTCATGGTTTCTAATATTTATTAAGTACTTGTTTGCTGCTCACAAACCTACCCTTCTCAACCTCCTTCTCTTAGAGTTTCTGCATCTCTTTGTATTACAGTACATATCAGAATAACCAGAGCACAGCTGACCTCAAGCAATTGTTGTTGAATGATGATAAATGGAGAGCCATGGGTAGACTGCAAGACTTGGGTCCTTGGTCTTGATATTAGCATTATTATTCCCTAGTTAGCAGATTTTCTTAAACTGTTCTCCTTGAATCCCCAGGAATCCATACAGACACACAAATCATGATGATTATAATAGACAAAAGTATATTTAGACTTATTAGTAATGCAAAGGCTCAGCACAATGTCAAGTTTTTCTAATTTCGCTAGAATGAAATCGATTTAGTGGAGCAACACAAACTCACGCTAATTAGAAGCTCTAATTGGCATCTTAAGAAAACTGTGAAACATTAAAATCACTTAAAAGTAGTATTTTGAAAAATGGGTACATGATCTTTTAAAGACTTTAAACCTGTTGGGATAAAAGTAATTAGCATAAAATGAAAGCTGCTTAATAAATCGGATTCGGTTTTAAAATTTGTAAAATGGAGATTGACTGATCTCCTAGGTAAATCTCAGAGATTTGTAACCTAGGTATAGATTAAAATTACCTCAGTTTCTATCTTTGTCCGCTGTTATACCATCAGAAAGCATAGTCTTATGTCTTTCTGTATTCCCAATTCTTAAACCAGGGGTTGGGTTATGTCAATAGCTAAACAAATGCTTGTTGAGCTTTTGAGTAGATAGCTGAACAAGCTTTGAACGCTTCTGAGAAGGAAGAAAAGGAATTGCATCCTGGGATATCAGTGAATCATTTAGGGATAATGATGAGCTAGACCATACTGACTCTTCCAAAAGGTAACTGTGAGGCCAGTTGGAAACAGACAATTGGCAAATTGAATAACTGCATTGCTGGTGGGAAGCAAACTAGGTAGGCTCTCAATGAACCAAGCATCTGTTTGGGGATGGTTACAGATAGTAGAAACCAATACATAGCAATTTTTCAAAAGAAGAAAAAGAAGCACAGACAATTATTGCTTACTGAATTTAACTATCCATCTCTGCTGCCCACGAGTCTCTTTCTTTAGTGCATGAACGAAAAAATAAAAAGAACATGACCCATGATGACTGAAGCAAGGACTCTGAAAAGCAAGTTTGTAATATGAAGATAAGGATGATGAGGATGATGACGAGGACAATGATGCTTATCAACATTTTATGATCATCTACTATGTAGCAGACACCTTGCATAATGGAATAGGACATAACAGGAGAAAAGATGCTAGATTAAGGGGATTAAATAAGATTAAGTAAAGAAACTTAATCTAGTAGAAATCAATCAGCACCAAGTCTTTTCACTCATGAGGATCAAACAGATCTCTATTTGAATACAAGTATACCAATTACTAACCATGTGACTCTTGGCAAGTTGCTTTACTTCTCTGAGCTCAGATTTGTTACCTGTAAAGAAAGGAAAGGAATATTTAGTCCATGTAATTATTGTGAGGATTTAATGAGATATTATACACAGAAATAATATTTAGGACTGGTGGTCCCAGTGGTTAATACACCTGCCAATGCAGGGATATGGGTTTGAGCCTTGGGCTTGGAAGATTCCACATTCTTCAGAGCAACTAAACCTGTGCACCACAACTACTGAGCCTAGGCTTTTGAGCCTACATCCTGCAGCTACTGAGACCTGTGTTCTCTATAACCTGTGCTCTTTGACAAGAGAAGCCACTGCAATGAGAAGTCCACATACTGCAACTAGATAGTCACTCTGCTGGCCACAGCTAGAGAGAGCCTACAAGCAGCAGTGAAGACCCAGCACAGCCAAAAATAAATAACATTAAAAGAGAAGTAATTTGCTAACTGCCACACAAATATGAGATTTCAAATATTATATATTTCTACTACTCAACAGTTAGATAAGATGTATACAAACAACCATGAACAGTAAGCAGTGTATAACTGTGTAGGAGTGGGAAGGAGAGCCACATCATAAAAGCTGAGCAATTGAGATGAGGCAAGACAACTAAAGGTTTCCCTGGTGGCTCAGATGATAAAGAATCTGCTTGAAACGCAGGAGACCTGAGTTTGATCCTTGGGTTGGGAAGATCCCCTGAAGAAGGGAATGGCAACCCACTCCATTATTCTTGCTTGGTGAATCCCATGGACAGGACAGCCTGGCAGGATACCATCCATGGGATCGCAAAGAGCTGGACATGACCGAGCAACTAACACACACACACATAAGAGAACTAGTTGGGGCCATTAGTTTTCCTTCTTCCATTCCCCCCATCTCTGCTCTATCCTGAGAACTCAATGATTGTGCATAGGCTAGAACCATCCCTTCACATTTTAGGTCCCTTGTACTTTGCTGGTTTATCTTTTCACCTCTACTTAGCGGAATGGCTGCCATACCTTGTTTGTCCAAGCCACGGAAGAAGACAGTGGAACTGAGTGATGTGGAAAGTAAGTTCATGACCTTTGATTAAGGAAACAGGTGCAGCAACCAACCTCCAGAGATGGCAGGTTTTACATAAGCATCAACAGAGTATGAATCAAGACCTCTGCTTTCAACAAAGTCCCCATCATGAATGCAAGTTGATTTACTCTGTATATTCTGGGGGACAAATGCTTGGTGTTTTTAGAGAGAATATTGGATAATTAGGAAAACTGCCTTTTACCTCCAAGTAGTGCCTGCTTTACTGGGGGAAGTCAGTGCTTATTCACAAGAAACCATATCAAGTATTCAGGAGAAAAGAAAAGGACAGTGGATGGATGGAGGGGTTGGTGAGAAATGAAATCACTCCCACTTGACCATCACATTCTAGAATACATGCCATATCACCTGCAAAGTTGTCATTAATTCCTCATAAGAGTGATCAATAGGTTCCTGATTCTCCAGAGAATACACTTATTATTTTATAAGGTTTATTATTGCAAAACGAATGTACCTTCTTAGTAAAAACAATAACAAAAGCAACAAAAACACAGAAAGTTTCATGACCAGAAATGACTGTGAAATTACCTTTTGGGTATTTTTCTATTTATTTACTCATTTTAAGTCAGTGTATAACTGTGTAGGAGTGGGAAGGAGAGCCACATCATAAAAGCTGAGCAATTGAGATGAGGCAAGACAACTAAAGGTTTCCCTGGTGGCTCAGATGATAAAGAATCTGCTTGAAACGCAGGAGACCTGAGTTTGATCCTTGGGTTGGGAAGATCCCCTGAAGAAGGGAATGGCAACCCACTCCATTATTCTTGCTTGGTGAATCCCATGGACAGGACAGCCTGGCAGGATACCATCCATGGGATCGCAAAGAGCTGGACATGACCGAGCAACTAACACACACACACATAAGAGAACTAGTTGGGGCCATTAGTTTTCCTTCTTCCATTCCCCCCATCTCTGCTCTATCCTGAGAACTCAATGATTGTGCATAGGCTAGAACCATCCCTTCACATTTTAGGTCCCTTGTACTTTGCTGGTTTATCTTTTCACCTCTACTTAGCGGAATGGCTGCCATACCTTGTTTGTCCAAGCCACGGAAGAAGACAGTGGAACTGAGTGATGTGGAAAGTAAGTTCATGACCTTTGATTAAGGAAACAGGTGCAGCAACCAACCTCCAGAGATGGCAGGTTTTACATAAGCATCAACAGAGTATGAATCAAGACCTCTGCTTTCAACAAAGTCCCCATCATGAATGCAAGTTGATTTACTCTGTATATTCTGGGGGACAAATGCTTGGTGTTTTTAGAGAGAATATTGGATAATTAGGAAAACTGCCTTTTACCTCCAAGTAGTGCCTGCTTTACTGGGGGAAGTCAGTGCTTATTCACAAGAAACCATATCAAGTATTCAGGAGAAAAGAAAAGGACAGTGGATGGATGGAGGGGTTGGTGAGAAATGAAATCACTCCCACTTGACCATCACATTCTAGAATACATGCCATATCACCTGCAAAGTTGTCATTAATTCCTCATAAGAGTGATCAATAGGTTCCTGATTCTCCAGAGAATACACTTATTATTTTATAAGGTTTATTATTGCAAAACGAATGTACCTTCTTAGTAAAAACAATAACAAAAAGCAACAAAAACACAGAAAGTTTCATGACCAGAAATGACTGTGAAATTACCTTTTGGGTATTTTTTCTATTTATTTACTCATTTTACAAAAATGAGGTCATACAGTGTTTCTTTGCAAGCTTTCCTCTCTTGATAATACAGCTGAAAAGTTTTCATAAGCATTTGCCTACTACAGCATTGAAATATCTGTTATCCATGTCATGGCTATATTATGATGGTGATGGTGGGCTTGGGACTTGTTTCATTTTATTTTTCCTCCACATACAGGGCAAATACAGTTAACAGAATATTCTTACAACCACAGAACATTAGAGAGCTCAAAGCTCCTTCGGGCATCATTTAGTCAATTTTTATTTTGCAGGTGGGAAGGTCAGGACTCAACATGCAGGTGGTCGGAAAGCTGCAGAACCAGAATCAGAACAAAGTGCCTGGATTCCAACCATAGAGTCCTTTCATTACTAAGTTCAGAGCAAACCCAACATCTGTACAATAGTCAGGCAGTGAAAGAAGAGAGTTGACTTGGGGAGGAGAGGTCTCTTGTGGTTCTTTTGGAACTTTCAGTTTTACTTTAAAGCCTGAGACCCCAGAGCTTCATAGAGCTGAAGCTGCAACATGAGTTATGGGGAAGAGGCAGCTTGAGGAAAGAAACTTTTGAGCTCATGTCTGCAAAACCCACAGTTTTACAATAGCTCAGCTCCAGCCTACACCCCGAAGGATGCAGCAAAGCCCTAGGAAAGTATATGACTACCTAGAGTCTCAACTCTGCTTTCATATTATATCTTATTCATCTGCACTGAGTTCTATGAAACCTAAAAACACTGCAACTTTGCTCGTGATTGGGAGTGATTTTCCAGTTTTCATTTTGACAACCCAGAATATTCTGACTTCCAGAATCACTCTCCAAGTCTCTTGGCTATGGAGGGATGAGAGTGATACTTTAAAAGCTTCAGACCATGTTCAACAGCGAGTGAAGAGCAAGGACCGCTAAGAGTTCTAAGACTTACTGTTGAAATGACACCACTGTGCCAACTCGTCTCCATATTTCCACTGGCGTGATTGATCTGAAATGTACAAGGGTGATGCCACTTTTTGCCTAAGACCTTCCATGGCCTAAGGGCAAAGTCCATGTCCCTTTGTATAGTATGGAAGACCCTTTACAACCTGACCTGTACCCACATCTGCCTCATCGCTGCCATTCTGTCTTTGGCCAACTTCAAACTTCCTACATATTCCTGTGTTCCTGTAGAGAATAATCCTGGTTTTTCATCCAATTTCTACTTTCAGGAATGCCCTGCCTCTTCTTCTATCCATAGTTAATCTCATTTAGCTAGATTTTGTCCTCTCTCTGTCTGCTTAAATAACTCTGAAATTCTGTAATCTGTGATAATGCCTGAAATAGTCTTGGCAATTTTCAGTTAGATGATTCAACTTTATCTTAAATCTTGCACTCCCATCTAGGATTGGTGTGATACCACTCAGTGGCATGTTCCAGATGAGATCACGTTCATTCGGTGTGAGATGATGATGATGGTGATGAAAGCCATCCAATTATGTCTGACTCTTTGTGACCCTATGGACTATAGCCCACCAGGCTCCTCTGTCCATGGAATTCTCTAGGCAAGAATACTGGAGTGGGTAGCTGTTCTCTTCTCCATGGGATCTTCCCCACCCAGGGATTGAACCCAGGTCTCCTGCATTGCAGGCGAATTCTTTATCGTCTGAGCCACTAGTGTGAGATAGCCATAGACTGAGGGTAAACACACAACATTAGTAATACAGGGAGCATCAGTTTACCAGACTAGAATCTGAAGGAGATCCCATGCCTTGTTTTTCCCAGCTGCAGATGATCTGAATGGCATACACAGTTTTCTCTAGCCGTGCACTTAGAATATTTACTTAAATACTGGCAGTGATAAAATGATGGGAAAGAAATTGCACATTTATCAAAAGTAGGCGGCCTGATAGAAGTGCATAAACACGGTACTCATCTCAAAATTAAATTACCATATGTACATGGTTTGGCTTGTCATTTATGTACTTGTATATTTATATACCCATCATCCTTAATCACCTACAAGAATGAATGAGTGTCTTTAAGAACAAATGTTTCCAACATAAGCTAATGGTTAATTGAAAATTTCTTCTTGGAGGAGAGAGCTGAAAGACAATACTAAAAAAGACAAAGGCTTTTTAAAAAAGAACAGCAAGAGCTCCTCATACCGTTAAGTTTGACTTTGGCTTGTCCTAGAAAATTCTTGTTGAGATGTCTCAAAATTATTATGTTTAAAGCACGCCATACCGAGCCCAGAGAGACAGCTGAGTTTATCAGAGAGAACACTGAATTTAGCATTAGGAAACTTGTAGACAACTCCTTGCATAGTCTTTTCTGGGTGTGTAATCATAAGGAATTCATCTAATTTCTTCAAGTCTATTTCCTGAAATTTAATCCGGAAATAATACTGCAGCCTTGATATTAGATTTGAAAAACACAAAATACGTGAACTTTTATTGAGGTGCTAATTAAATCTCATTTCATTAATAGTTCTTTGTCTATTCCCATCTGTATCTCATTAAAATCAGGGTCATGGAACCCCAAAATAGAGATGATGATGATGGTGATGAAAGCCATCCAATTATGTCTGACTCTTTGTGACCCTATGGACTATAGCCCACCAGGCTCCTCTGTCCATGGAATTCTCTAGGCAAGAATACTGGAGTGGGTAGCTGTTCTCTTCTCCATGGGATCTTCCCCACCCAGGGATTGAACCCAGGTCTCCTGCATTGCAGGCGAATTCTTTATCGTCTGAGCCACTAGTGTGAGATAGCCATAGACTGAGGGTAAACACACAACATTAGTAATACAGGGAGCATCAGTTTACCAGACTAGAATCTGAAGGAGATCCCATGCCTTGTTTTTCCCAGCTGCAGATGATCTGAATGGCATACACAGTTTTCTCTAGCCGTGCACTTAGAATATTTACTTAAATACTGGCAGTGATAAAATGATGGGAAAGAAATTGCACATTTATCAAAAGTAGGCGGCCTGATAGAAGTGCATAAACACGGTACTCATCTCAAAATTAAATTACCATATGTACATGGTTTGGCTTGTCATTTATGTACTTGTATATTTATATACCCATCATCCTTAATCACCTACAAGAATGAATGAGTGTCTTTAAGAACAAATGTTTCCAACATAAGCTAATGGTTAATTGAAAATTTCTTCTTGGAGGAGAGAGCTGAAAGACAATACTAAAAAAGACAAAGGCTTTTTAAAAAAGAACAGCAAGAGCTCCTCATACCGTTAAGTTTGACTTTGGCTTGTCCTAGAAAATTCTTGTTGAGATGTCTCAAAATTATTATGTTTAAAGCACGCCATACCGAGCCCAGAGAGACAGCTGAGTTTATCAGAGAGAACACTGAATTTAGCATTAGGAAACTTGTAGACAACTCCTTGCATAGTCTTTTCTGGGTGTGTAATCATAAGGAATTCATCTAATTTCTTCAAGTCTATTTCCTGAAATTTAATCCGGAAATAATACTGCAGCCTTGATATTAGATTTGAAAAACACAAAATACGTGAACTTTTATTGAGGTGCTAATTAAATCTCATTTCATTAATAGTTCTTTGTCTATTCCCATCTGTATCTCATTAAAATCAGGGTCATGGAACCCCAAAATACTACTGCTACTAATGTTATTGCAACTGATGCAACTATTTCAACAATAATAACAACTGCTACCATTAGCTGATAATTATGGAGAGCCTGTCTACCTTCATTGTTTTAAAATTTTACATGAATTATCTTTTGTGCCTCTTAAAATTCATAGGAAGTGGCTACTATTATTTTCTCAGTTTTATGAGCAAGCAACTGGAGACCCAGAGAATTAAGAAATGTGCCTAAGATGATACAGCTAGTAACTGCAAGACTGAGATTTGAACCTGAACATAACCTCCAGTATCCTAGCATTTAGAATTATACTTTGTTCCCCATCTAAAAACAATAATGGGCTTCCCTGGTAGCTCAGTGGTAAAAAAAAAATCCACTTGACAAAATGCAGGAGACACAGGTTTGATCCCCGATCTGAGAAGATACCACACACCATAGAGCAGCTAAGTCTGTGTGTCACAGCTATTGAGTCTGTGCTCTAGAGCCTGGGGGAGCTGGAGCTACGGAAGCCTGGGAGCCCTAGAGCCCGTGCGCTGCAACTGGGAAGCCACTGCAATCTGCAATGAGGAGAAGCCAGCACACTGCAACTACAGCGTAGACCCTGCCCATTCCAACTAGAGCCTGAAAAGCATGACATGGCACAGCTAAGAATAAATAAATGAATAACTTGTAAAAATTTAAAAAAATAGTAAAATTACCTTATAGTTGGCTAGGTCTTCATTTTTTCATAAACATAGTCTCACTGTGTCCCTCTAGTAGTTCTTTGAAATAGAATTTACTATCTTCTACGGATATGAAACTTGAGTCAGGAAGATTAAGGGATTAGCCCCAAGGCCTCCTGCTCCAGCAGAGTAAACTCAGACAGAATACGAACGTCTCCCACCCTGTTTCTGGCTCTGTTCTGTTTTTCCAGTCACCTCCTCATTGACTATGCCTTACACAAAGCCCCTGGTAGAGTCCTGGTGCGTGTATGTTTCTTCTGAAAGCTTTCTCTTCTCCACTGTTCTTTGTGGTGCTGTCTCTGACGTGGGAGGCTGTTTCTACAAGCACCACGTGGTTCTGCAGAGTTTAAGAGTTACAATGGATTTAGCCCAGCCCAGACGTCACTGGAATTTAAGGGAGTCACTCTGAGAGGATGATTCCAGGTGAACTGACCTCCGATGTCAAGGTCACCTCTTCCTCAAACCCTGAGCTCCCTACTCATCCACATTTCCTCTGAGGGGAAATACAAGTTCATCCTTAAACAGGGTCTCCATACTGCTCTCTGCAAACTTTAAGAAGGCAACAAGCTTTCTGTTGTCTGCAGTTCTGGCCTTGATTAACCTGCCTAAATCCACCAGCCAGTTATGTCATCTTCCTTTGCACTGACATAGCACCCTGTGCTTAGGATGTTCCTTCAGCCAGAGCTCTCTCTTAACCCTTGACGTGGCTATCATCGTCTCAGCTTACATGCGACTATCCTTGACCCATAAGGGTTTGGTATCTCCAATAATACCTGCACATAGTCGTTGCTCAATAAATCACAGTTGATACAATGCCTCTGAGTCACTGGATATTGTGAAAGGAGCTGATTGGTATCCTTACTTTCTAGACTGTGAGTGGTTTGAAGACCTTCTGCCTTGTTCAACACTGTCTCTTCAGTGCCGCTCATGGAGGAGGCACTTAGTAAATAGGGAACTGAGCAGAATTTCAGATCCTCTAATCCTGCCCTCACCCTCTCCACAGCATCCCCTGCCTCTTCTGAAATGCGTTCTTCTCCACAACAGCTCCACACTTCTTATTCTCTTCATTTCTAACACCATCATTTGCTGTTTGTTTCACATCATTTAACATTTGCTTAGATTATTTGCTCCCACTTTTCCTGTGTTTTATTTGTTCATATCCCCCTCTTCCTGAGGAAAATAAGTGTAAACCTGAAAGTGATCCTACTTTTTTGTATGATTGTAACTTCTACCCACCTTCTTTTTCATATTTTAAAAATTATATGTTCATTGGTGATAAATGCCCCCATGTACTAAACTCTTACAATGTACTACTTGAAGGTGCTTTTCAGTCAGATCATGTTAATCTGCACAAGAACGTAAGAAGCAGGTCCTGGGGAAACTGAGTCTTAATCAAGGCTGTGTCTTATCCAGATTGTAACTGATAGGAGCAGCATTTGAATGCAGAGTCCATGCATTCAGTCATTGTTAACTCTGCATCATTGATAATTTAGAAGAGAAGAGAAGCAATAAAAATAAGAACACCCATGTTCTGGTCCCCTCTTTCAGGTATCTACTGCTATCCTTTAGGTAGATGGCTTTTCTGTTTTGCATGTGGTAAGCTGCTTCTACCATGACCCCCACCTCTGGCTCATTCATACCCTGTGTCATCTGTTCTGTGTGATGGCCCGATTTGGACCAAAAAAAAGTATAAACAATCTTAAGATCTGCCATAGGGCTTTGGTATCTGGCCTTGATTAACCTGCCTAAATCCACCAGCCAGTTATGTCATCTTCCTTTGCACTGACATAGCACCCTGTGCTTAGGATGTTCCTTCAGCCAGAGCTCTCTTAACCCTTGACGTGGCTATCATCGTCTCAGCTTACATGCGACTATCCTTGACCCATAAGGGTTTGGTATCTCCAATAATACCTGCACATAGTCGTTGCTCAATAAATCACAGTTGATACAATGCCTCTGAGTCACTGGATATTGTGAAAGGAGCTGATTGGTATCCTTACTTTCTAGACTGTGAGTGGTTTGAAGACCTTCTGCCTTGTTCAACACTGTCTCTTCAGTGCCGCTCATGGAGGAGGCACTTAGTAAATAGGGAACTGAGCAGAATTTCAGATCCTCTAATCCTGCCCTCACCCTCTCCACAGCATCCCCTGCCTCTTCTGAAATGCGTTCTTCTCCACAACAGCTCCACACTTCTTATTCTCTTCATTTCTAACACCATCATTTGCTGTTTGTTTCACATCATTTAACATTTGCTTAGATTATTTGCTCCCACTTTTCCTGTGTTTTATTTGTTCATATCCCCCTCTTCCTGAGGAAAATAAGTGTAAACCTGAAAGTGATCCTACTTTTTTGTATGATTGTAACTTCTACCCACCTTCTTTTTCATATTTTAAAAATTATATGTTCATTGGTGATAAATGCCCCCATGTACTAAACTCTTACAATGTACTACTTGAAGGTGCTTTTCAGTCAGATCATGTTAATCTGCACAAGAACGTAAGAAGCAGGTCCTGGGGAAACTGAGTCTTAATCAAGGCTGTGTCTTATCCAGATTGTAACTGATAGGAGCAGCATTTGAATGCAGAGTCCATGCATTCAGTCATTGTTAACTCTGCATCATTGATAATTTAGAAGAGAAGAGAAGCAATAAAAATAAGAACACCCATGTTCTGGTCCCCTCTTTCAGGTATCTACTGCTATCCTTTAGGTAGATGGCTTTTCTGTTTTTGCATGTGGTAAGCTGCTTCTACCATGACCCCCACCTCTGGCTCATTCATACCCTGTGTCATCTGTTCTGTGTGATGGCCCGATTTGGTAACTCACTTTTAATGAATAGAATAAAGTATAAACAATTGAAGAGAGCTTCTGGGATGAGGCTATAAAAAGACCGACTTTCATCTTGGGTTTCTTCTTCTTTTTTTGCTCTGAGATCCCTCACTTGGGGAGAAACCAACTGCCATATTGTGAGCAGATCTAAATCCATGTGGCTAAGTAACTGATGATACTGATGAACAGTCAGCTAAAACCTGAGACGTGCCAAGAGCCAGAAGGGTGAGTTTGGAAGTAACTACTTCCCACTTGAACATGGTGATGGTTGCCCCACTCAACACATTGATTCTGGCTTTGGGAGAGAAAGAGAGCCAGAAGCAACCAGCTGCCCTGTACCCGGATTCCTGACCAGTGTCTGCGGGATAAACCAAAGTTTGCTATTGTATAGTAATTTTGAGAGTATTCTGTATATATCGCAATAGGTAAATAATGCACAATCCACATACATTTATCTAAGTATGGATAATCATCTATGTTTTACTATTTATCACAGATTAACATTTAATTGATTGAGTGAAACAAATGATAAATCTTGTTAATGGTCTCTAAAATTTTTATTTTTAATTGTGAAATATAGCCACTTAGAGAAAGTATGCAAAGCATCCACGTGCACCTGAAAAAATCATAAACAAACACCCTGGTTCTAATTTCAGCATATTTTATTTTTTAAGTAAAATAAATCTGCAAGGTATATGTAAACTCAGCCAGGACATTATCTCCAAAGAAAAGATAAAAGGAATGTTTAGCAGAGGCATACTTTCTGGATGGTTTATGAATCAGGGCCTCTGAATCTTTCTTTTATAGAATCTTATATACAGTCTTTCAAGAGGAAATGCTTAACTTTGCCCTCAAGAGGAAGACTAGGAATTGCACCATGGTGGAGCATAACAAAATATGTGGGACAGAGTGGGTTTTTTTTTTTTTTTTTTTTGTAAAAACCTGATAAAGGGATGAATGGGCTTGGAATTAAGAACATGGGTTTGAGTTCCTTTTTAGCTGACTGGAAGTGAATGATGCCATCACTCAATGCATATGAGCTTTAATTTCCTCATCTTTAAAATAGGAAAACACTCATGAAATTGTGAGGTTTTTTTGAAAAATAGCACTGTTTATATGAAGTC
Organism: Tragulus kanchil; assembly: GCA_022376925.1. Lineage (NCBI taxonomy): Eukaryota > Metazoa > Chordata > Mammalia > Artiodactyla > Tragulidae > Tragulus > Tragulus kanchil. Next base: position 12,793,436 of record JAIOJX010000002.1, on the reverse strand, counting down.
CTTTCACAGAGTACATGGCTCATAGCAAGCCCTAAGTACATCAGTTATTAACAAGTAATATGTCTGACTTCAAAATCCCATCAAATAATGATTTATTACTGCATAAGACCTCAGTACACAATTTATTTTATCATTTTTGGGCCCCACCGTTAGGCATGTAGGATCTCAGTATCAGGAATGGAACCCGCATCCCCTGCAGTGGGAATGTAGCGTTCTAACCACTGGAGAACCAGGAAATTCCCAACATATATCTTTCAAAACGTCACAACTGTATTTCTTATTAAGTGGTAAGTGCTCATAATAAAACAATTTTAAAGACATTTTTTAAAGTATGAGTAAGAAGTCAACACATCACTTCAAAATTCCACCAACAAGAGATAGCCAGCACTGACTCTGGTGGACATCATTCCAGACATCCCTGTGCGTGGATGGGCTGGAAGCATTAAGTCTACTTAGGTAGATAATAAGTTAGTTAACTAATTACAGATCATAATGTTTTTTCAAATAAAAATTACATAATTTCACTTGAATGCAACCCAAGAAAAATAAACTGAAGTGAAACTGAAGAAATTGCTGAAATTTAGATCATGGTTCTTTCTTTCTCTATGGCCAGTGATAGTATTTACCGAAATAGCTAAGTAATGTTAAGTAGAAACATGATGAAATCAAGTAAGTTAGTTTCATTTCTTTTCCTTTTAATATACATCTTTTGATTTTTCAGGCAATATTAATTAAAAATAACCTCCTACTATAAAAAATAAAATGTTTTTTTTTAGAAACCTCCCTGCTGTTTTCTGTGGTGGCTGCGTTGATTCCCATTCCTGCTGGCAGTGTACAAGGGTTCCCTTTTTTCCACATCCTCCTTGGCATTTGTTATTTATATTTATTTTGATTATTGCCACTTGACAGGTATGTGAAGGGACATCTTATTGTGGTTTCTGTTTGCATTTGCCTGATGATTATTGATTCTGAGCATCTTTTCATGTGCATGCTGATCATCTGCATTCCCTCTTTGGAAAAATGTCTCTTCAGGTTTTCTGCCCATTTTTAAATCAGGTTATTTGTTTTTCTGATGTTGAGTTGTACAAGCTATTTGTGTATTTTCGATATTGATTCTTGCAAATATTTTCTCCCGTTAAAAACAGAACTACTATCTGACCAGCAACTTCACTCCTGAGTATATATTCAAAACCAACCAAACAAAAAAAGAATGCTAATTCAAAAAGGATGAATGCACTCCAGTGTTCATAGCATCAGTATTTACAATTGCCCAGAGATAATGAATGGATGAGGACATGGCATGGGCTTGTGCACCCAGACACACACACTCCATGGGATGCTACTCAGCCACAAAAAAGAATGAAATCTTGCCATTCACAACAACATGAATGGACTTGGAGAGCATGATGCTAAGGGAAAAGTCAGACAAAGACAAGTACTGTATGATATCACTTATCAGAGGACTCTGAAAAATACAACGCACTAGTGAATATATCCCCAAAAGAAGTTGACTCACAGATATAGAGAACAAACTAGTGGCTTCCAGGGGGAAGACGGAGGGAGACGGGGAGGAGCAATATGGGGTAAAGAATTAAAAGGTACAAACTATCGTGCATAAAGTAAGCTTTAAGGATATATTGTACAACACAGAGAATATGGCCGACATTTTACAATACCTGTAAATGGAGTATAACCTTTAAAAACGATGAATCACTATATTGTATGTCTGTAATATATAATATTTACATCGATCATACTTCAATAAAAGATAATTGATTCATCATCTGATATTTTTTCCTATCTCCTTTCTTTTGCCTTGATTTTTGTTTATGATTTTAAACTTAAAATGATTGATAACATGGTCTGTTCAGCATTCAAAAAGTTTGTTCTTGGGCTGTTTACTCTTATTTAAATGAATATAATCCCCGTAGCTTGTTATTTGAACTATGTCTTCACCATAGAGGTGTGTGTGTGTTTTAATAAATTTATCTTGTGATTTAATTAGTCTTTCAGCGTCTTTTCCAAAAGGGCTCACATAGTTCCTCAGTTCTCTCATGTTTCAGAATATCTTCAGTTTTAATATTTTTGAGTTATGTTTACTCTCTTACTCAGGACTTTGTGTGCATTTGTCTGATTTCTTCTAGAAGAATATGGTTCTGGTGGAGTCTGAGGCTAGCTAAATCTCACCTCAACCCCTTTTTTATCTGCCTGGATAAAATCTTCCTTTATAGATGTATGTTGATCAGGATAAGTTCAGTGCCTCCTTGTATTTTGTAAATTGTATTGTTTTTCTAATATATTAATTTCTAATGATTTGCAGATTTAGTATCTTTCTAATGTCATAAATATATATGAAATGCCATTTCTGAAACACTCTCCCATTTGTTGGTTGCTCTCCTTAACAAATAGAAGTGATCTTTCTGTGGGGTAGCTTTGAAGTCTTTATTTATCATCCCCTATAATCAATTTATTCATTTGTCTTTTCCCTTTGCATCACTGTGAGGTTCTAAAGCCTTTTCTTTCTGCCATTGTTTGAACTTTTAGTTGCACCTGGTCTGATCTCCACTGGTTTACATTTGTTTATTTGATGCGTACAGATGCTGCTTTGACCCTCAAGTGTTTTCTTAACCTAGTAATCGGCCTTTTCATCTGAGCATATTGCTTCATCATCTAGTTTTGAGTCTTGTATAAATGACTCCTTGCTGAGGTTTTTATTGTTCTTTTGCAGATTGTCTTTCCTCTCCTCTTTAGTATTCTAGAATGCTTGCATAGCTGAAATGCCATTTTCCTCCCTTTTTTTCTCATGCTTAGCATGGAGACCTCTGACCAGACTTTGTCTTTGTCTGATTCAGTGTTGAAAGATGCTATTGTTCCTTTCGGACTGCACCTTTGATTGGGTTGTCTTGTTATTTTTATGTGTTCATTTATTTTGGGCTGTGCTGAGTCTTTGTTGCTGCATGCAAGCTTTTCTCTGGTTGTGGTTAGTGGAGGTTACTCTCCAGCTGTGGTACGCCAGTTTCTCATTTAAATGAATAATTTTTCAGCCGTCTTGTGATTTAATTAGTCTTTCAGCGTCTTTTCCAAAAGGGCTCACATAGTTCCTCAGTTCTCTCATGTTTCAGAATATCTTCAGTTTTAATATTTTTGAGTTATGTTTACTCTCTTACTCAGGACTTTGTGTGCATTTGTCTGATTTCTTCTAGAAGAATATGGTTCTGGTGGAGTCTGAGGCTAGCTAAATCTCACCTCAACCCCTTTTTTATCTGCCTGGATAAAATCTTCCTTTATAGATGTATGTTGATCAGGATAAGTTCAGTGCCTCCTTGTATTTTGTAAATTGTATTGTTTTTCTAATATATTAATTTCTAATGATTTGCAGATTTAGTATCTTTCTAATGTCATAAATATATATGAAATGCCATTTCTGAAACACTCTCCCATTTGTTGGTTGCTCTCCTTAACAAATAGAAGTGATCTTTCTGTGGGGTAGCTTTGAAGTCTTTATTTATCATCCCCTATAATCAATTTATTCATTTGTCTTTTCCCTTTGCATCACTGTGAGGTTCTAAAGCCTTTTCTTTCTGCCATTGTTTGAACTTTTAGTTGCACCTGGTCTGATCTCCACTGGTTTACATTTGTTTATTTGATGCGTACAGATGCTGCTTTGACCCTCAAGTGTTTTCTTAACCTAGTAATCGGCCTTTTCATCTGAGCATATTGCTTCATCATCTAGTTTTGAGTCTTGTATAAATGACTCCTTGCTGAGGTTTTTATTGTTCTTTTGCAGATTGTCTTTCCTTTCCCTTTAGTATTCTAGAATGCTTGCATAGCTGAAATGCCATTTTCCTCCCTTTTTTTCTCATGCTTAGCATGGAGACCTCTGACCAGACTTTGTCTTTGTCTGATTCAGTGTTGAAAGATGCTATTGTTCCTTTCGGACTGCACCTTTGATTGGGTTGTCTTGTTATTTTTATGTGTTCATTTATTTTGGGCTGTGCTGAGTCTTTGTTGCTGCATGCAAGCTTTTCTCTGGTTGTGGTTAGTGGAGGTTACTCTCCAGCTGTGGTACGCCAGTTTCTCATTGTGGTAGTTTGTCTTGTTGTGGAGCATTGGCTCTCTGTGCTCAGGCTTCAGTCATTGCGGCATGTGGGCTCAGTAGTTGCAGCTCCCAGGCTCTAGAGTGCAGGCTTGATGGTTGCAGCATTTAGGCTTGGTTGCGCCCTGGCATGTGAAATTCTCCTGGCCCAAGGATTGAACCCATGTCTCTGCACTGGCAAGTAGATTCTTACCCGTGATACCACCAGGGAAGTCCTGTCTTATTGCTTTGAGTTAAATGGAAGGGATGGATGTTTCTTTGTGAACATTCTTCTGGATTCTGAGGGTATAAGGTGTGGGGTGAGAGCTGGGCTCCAGCTGCTGGCTGACCCAACATGAGTTTTCTTCTAGAATCTCACAAACTGCCCTGTACTGGGGCCTACCACCAGACATTTAGATGTGTCTCTTGTTCATCCCACCATCTCAGCCTGAAGTTGCAGGAAAAGCTGGTTCCCCGTGGCTCTTCTGAGTCCTCTGAGCTTCATCTGTATTTTAGGTTCATCACAAGCACAACAAAGTCCTCCCAAGACTCCTATTTCACTTACTCAAAGCTACAGTCCTCCAGTTTTTACTGGGTCCTCAGTATGATGGCCCCTGGTGCTGCCATCCTATCCCATGGCTCCTCTGGCTTAAGACATACTGGTTTCCTTATTGAGCCTCAAGTATGCCAGGTTCACATCTTTCATAAGATGCTCCTGGCAGGGATTCTCCCTTCCTAGAACACCCTCTCCCAGATAGCTTTATTGCTCCCCGCTTCAATCCTTCAAGTCTTGCCTTACATGTCAGGATTTCAATGAGGTCTTTCCTAAAGATGCTATTTCATATGGTAGGTAGCTAGGCTCTCAATTCCCCTTCTCTAAGAATGGACTCTGCCTATGAGGTTACAGTTCAGCCACCTTGCCCAGGAAGAAGCGTGTGGGCCTCTAAGTGAGAAAGAGTCTCCTTCTGTAGATTGCATGCTGGGTTATGAGACATGGGACTTCACAGACCTGGCTGGGGGCATTCAAAAGAGAACCAGAGACCCCACGGCTGGGGCAACCTACAGAGGCTGAGCTGTTGAGTGAAAACTAAACTCGCAGTTTGATAGATTCTGTGAAGAAGTTAACAAAATAAAACAATCCCAACTGAGCTAAAACTTTGTCACCTTATTTTCTTTAGCTCTATGAATATGTTTTGAACCAGACTGTGTAGAAGAGAGGACAGGCCACCATGGACTTCAGTTTGGGGATATGCATGTTTTTGACCCTTTGAAATAACATGTGCTTGGAAATTGAAAAAGTTCAAAGTAAACTGCCTGCTGAGTTCTGATTCACAATGGTAGTTGGCTGGTGGGATGGGAAGCTGAGCCATTCAGTTCTTCTTGTTAAAGCTATAAGTGAGAAGGAAAGCTAAGACTAAATGATTAAAAGTATGGACACCAATGAGGGAAAAAGGGCGTGAGATAAATTGGGGAATTGAGATGAACATGAATACACTACTATGTAAAAGGGCTTCTGTGGTGGCTCCGATGGTAAAGAATGGTCCTGCAATGCAGGCAACCCAGGTTTGATCCCTGGGTCAGGAAGATCCCCTGGAGGAGGAAATGGCAACCCACTCCAGTATTCTTGCCTGGAGGATCCCATGGACAGAGGAGCCTGGTGGGCTACAGTCCATAGGGTCACAAAGAGTTGGACAGGACTGAGCAATGAACACTTTCACTGCCACAATGTAAGCAATAGGTAACTAATGAAGACCTACTGTACAGCACAGGGAACTCTGCTGAGTACTCTGTGGTGAACTAAGTGAGAAGGAAATCCAAAAAAAGAGGGGATATATGTATATGACTAGCTCACTCACTTTACTGTTCAGCAAAAGTAGTACACACAGTTGTAAAGCAACTATGTGTGTGTGCATGCATGCCCAGTCGTGGCGGACTCTTTGCGATCCCATGGACTGTAGCCTGCCAGGCTCATCTGTTCATGGGTTTCTCCAGGCAAGAACACTGGAGTCGGTTGCCATTTCCTCCTCCAGGGAACCTTCCCAACCCAAGGCTGGAACCTGTGTCTCTAGCATTGGCAGGCAGATTCTTTACCACTCATGCCACCTGAAGCTCCAATGCTTTGGCCACCTGATGGGAAGAGCTACCACACTGGAAAAGACCTTGATGCTGGAGAAAAATTGAGGGGAAGTAGAGGAGGAGGTCACAGAGGCTGAGATGGTTGGATGGTTAAGGTCAAGGTGGAGAGACTAGGATCTCACTCTAAGCTTTATCCTGACCCCCACTGAAGTTGACAGTTTCTTTCTTTTGACACAACTCTAAACTGCCTATGAAAGCTGTTCTGGAGAAATCCTTCCCACATACATTTCCAATGTGGAAGGTATTGCTGTTTGATTCAGTAACTCTCATTCTTAACCCTCTTTCTGTAGAAACAATGCTTACAGTGATACATCTTGAGCACAGAATAGTGAGAAACTTGGGCTATTTATAGCCATCTCTTCTTTGGGTTGCAAAAATGAGCACTTCTTGGGAAGGCGGTACTTCCCTAATTCAGGTTCTTGCAGCCTAGAAAGGGAAACTCCTTTGATGAATCATTGACCAAGGCCAGGGCTTGGCCAATGCTGGTCTTTCAAAATCTACTCTCTGGCACCACATTCTCTAGGAAGGCTTTCTGAATCCCCTCCAGAGCTGGGTTATTAAAATCAGCCCTGCCTTGTTCCCACTTCCTTCTGCACCCTCCTCTGCTTCAGAGAAGCTAGCCTGACCCAACATTCCTTAGGTCTTGCCCACAGGGGTTCAGCTTATATTCTGCCAGACAGAAGTGCTGGTAGAGTGTTTTGAAGGCTGGGGAGAAGAAGTTCTTATTCTTTGCAGCAGCTGTCCTGTCAAAGAGTAGGTATCAAAATGTGTGCGTTGTTGCCAGTGGCTTCCTCTCATTCATTCTCTTGAGAATTTGCCACTTCAGCACTACTTCCTGGATTTCAGGGGTAGCGACTTCCTGGATTCTAGCCTTTGCAGATTTCTCTACTGACGTGACTCTAACCCATCCTACCACTGTTTGAACTTTAAATTCCCTATGCTAAATCTCCTTCTGCTTTAAATACCTGGAAAGCCTCCTGTCTTCCATTTTAAACTTGGAAACTCCCAGACTGAGTTAGGCATTCTGTTCTTGGCAGACTTTTAGCACCTTGGACTGTTATGACCTGAAGCAACAGTGGTGGTTCAGTCCACAGACTGTGAAACATTTGTGCCCAGATTTTCAGGGTCTTCAGTTTCTGAGACCAGCCAAAGGCTCTTTTTTTTTTTTTTTTTTAAATCTTGTGTGGGGAACTAAGATCCTGCATGTTGCATGGCATGGCCCCACAGGAAACTTTCATCTAATAGGGAATAGAACTTGAAAAGAACAGATACATGTAAATGTATAACTGAATCACTTTCTTGTTACACCTGCAACTAACACAACATTGTTAATCAACTAGGCTCCAAATTAAAAGGTTAAATATATATTCATATATTAACATATATGAATATATGTATATATATATTCATGATAAAAAGACATTCAGATTTCCCCCTCTGTGTTGACCAAATAAAAATCTTTAGATTTATTTAAAAAAAAAACTGTGATGTTGGAACTTCCCTGGATGTCCAGTCTTAAGATATGTCAATTCCACTGCAGGGGCCAGAGCTCATCCCTGATTGGGGAACTAAGATCCTGCAAGTTTCATGGCATGCCTCTCCCCCAGATCTTTAAATTAATGTGATGGCAAATCAAAAACCTCAAGAGCTAATTCTGACATGAAAATTTCCAGCAGTATTTGTAGCATTAATAGATAGTATGAGTGTTGAATGAAGATCTGCACCCATGAAATCAATGGTAGTAAATTAGCAGACTCTGATGAGTCATTTTGGTACCACAGGTTAACCACTCAGATAGGCCGAGACTCTTAGCTATTGGCTCCTTAGACTGCTGGCTTTTTCTTAATTAGGATACAACACATTTATCTACTATTGGAAACTCAGTAAGTTTCCCAACCGCTTGCCACTTGAAAAACCACATTTGGTTTTGCAGAACCTGACAGTGCCCACTAGCATAAAGAGACGAGGAAAGAATTCGGTAAAAGATAACTCCCTTGGCACTTGACAACCACATTTGGTTTTGCAGAACCTGACAGTGCCCACTAGCATAAAGAGACGAGGAAAGAATTTGGTAAAAGATAACTCCCTTGGCACTTGACAACCACATTTGGTTTTGCAGAACCTGACAGTGCCCACTAGCATAAAGAGACGAGGAAAGAATTCGGTAAAAGATAACTCCCTTGGCACTTGACAACCACATTTGGTTTTGCAGAACCTGACAGTGCCCACTAGCATAAAGAGATGAAGAAAGAATTCGGTAAAAGATAACTCCCTAGTCTTCTCTAGAACAAAAGATTCTCCGTCTTTCAGCTGGTCTTGCCATTCTATGCCACTTCATCTTGGAGCTGCTGGGGTGGAAAATGACAGGTGTCAATCATCTTCAGGCAAAATACCACATATATCCTAAGGCAGGAGCAGGTATACTTTTTCTGTCTATAGGTGGATTATAAGACCCTCTTTGCAGACACTTCCACAGGCAATGCATATTTCTGCTCAAAATTACATTTTGAACTCCCTACTCCTGACATCCATGCTCTTTAATGGAGCAAGACCCCCCCTGTTTCTGGTTACTCAGGCTCTTTGTAAGCCCCTCACTCACCCAGGCTAAGCACTAAGCATATGCACCCAATTTGAGGGATGTACAGAACTTGCCTTTATGATATATACCAACTCACTGATAAGCATGGGGCTTCCCAGGTGGCCCAGTGGTAAAGAATTCACCTGCCAATGCATGAGACACAAGGGACGTGGATTCAATCCCTGTGCCAGGAAGATTCTCTAGAGATGGGAATGACAACCCACTCCAGCATTCTTGCATTCTTGCATTCTTGCCTAGAGAATCCCATGGACAGAGGAGCCTGGTGGGCTACAATCCTTGGGGTTGCAAAGAGTGAAACACAACTGAGTAACTGAACACACACTCAGATAGGCCGAGACTCTTAGCTATTGGCTCCTTAGACTGCTGGCTTTTTCTTAATTAGGATACAACACATTTATCTACTATTGGAAACTCAGTAAGTTTCCCAACCGCTTGCCACTTGAAAAACCACATTTGGTTTTGCAGAACCTGACAGTGCCCACTAGCATAAAGAGACGAGGAAAGAATTCGGTAAAAGATAACTCCCTTGGCACTTGACAACCACATTTGGTTTTGCAGAACCTGACAGTGCCCACTAGCATAAAGAGACGAGGAAAGAATTTGGTAAAAGATAACTCCCTTGGCACTTGACAACCACATTTGGTTTTGCAGAACCTGACAGTGCCCACTAGCATAAAGAGACGAGGAAAGAATTCGGTAAAAGATAACTCCCTTGGCACTTGACAACCACATTTGGTTTTGCAGAACCTGACAGTGCCCACTAGCATAAAGAGATGAAGAAAGAATTCGGTAAAAGATAACTCCCTAGTCTTCTCTAGAACAAAAGATTCTCCGTCTTTCAGCTGGTCTTGCCATTCTATGCCACTTCATCTTGGAGCTGCTGGGGTGGAAAATGACAGGTGTCAATCATCTTCAGGCAAAATACCACATATATCCTAAGGCAGGAGCAGGTATACTTTTTCTGTCTATAGGTGGATTATAAGACCCTCTTTGCAGACACTTCCACAGGCAATGCATATTTCTGCTCAAAATTACATTTTGAACTCCCTACTCCTGACATCCATGCTCTTTAATGGAGCAAGACCCCCCCTGTTTCTGGTTACTCAGGCTCTTTGTAAGCCCCTCACTCACCCAGGCTAAGCACTAAGCATATGCACCCAATTTGAGGGATGTACAGAACTTGCCTTTATGATATATACCAACTCACTGATAAGCATGGGGCTTCCCAGGTGGCCCAGTGGTAAAGAATTCACCTGCCAATGCATGAGACACAAGGGACGTGGATTCAATCCCTGTGCCAGGAAGATTCTCTAGAGATGGGAATGACAACCCACTCCAGCATTCTTGCATTCTTGCATTCTTGCCTAGAGAATCCCATGGACAGAGGAGCCTGGTGGGCTACAATCCTTGGGGTTGCAAAGAGTGAAACACAACTGAGTAACTGAACACACACACGCACACAGGTACATCTCCTCTTGGACCTTTTTTATATATAATGTAACTGTATTTTTCTCTTTCTCGTTTTCTTTTTCCTTTCCCTCCTTTTTAGCTGTATAGTTCATGAGTGTTTAGTATATTCACACTGCTGTGCAACTAATCTCCAGAACTCTTTTCATCTTGCAAAACTGAAACTCTGCACCCATTACACGCTAACTCCTTCTGACCCCTCCTGCCAGGTTCTGGCACCTACCATTCTACTTTCTGTTTCTTTGAATTTGTCTCCTGTAGATAACTCATATAAATGGAATCACACAATATTTGTCTTGTTGTGACTGGCTTATTTCACTTAACAGGATTTCTTCAAGGTTCAACCACATTGTAGCATGTACCAGAGTTTCCTCCTTTCTTGAGGCTGAATAATATTCTGTTGTACATAGGGGCCACTTCATCCACTGATGGACACTTTCCACTATTGCGAATAGTACTGTTATAGGCATACACATATTTCTTTGAGGTCCTGCTTTCAATTCTTTTGGACATATACTGAGAAGTGGAATTTATCCCAACAGCTTTCCAATGAACCTGTCACAGAACCTGTTTCCACAACCTGTCCTGGAAGTGTTTATTTCACTGATGCTCATGTAAGATGGACTTGAGAATGGATTGGCCATTAGGAAAAAAACAGGACATCACAACCACAGGCATGCAAACATAGGGAAAGCCATTTTTTGAATGTCCAAAATAGAGGAGTTTTGCCCCTGATAACCAGCTACATGGAATATGTTGCACAGTTCAGATATGAGTAATGTCTGCCTTTATAAGGTCAAAACTAGAGTATTGTCCAGAGCCTCCATGAATACAGACAGCATGTTGATAGCAAAATTTTCATACTTTAGGACCCACACGCCTGATCTCCAGTGTAAGAAGGAAGCATTTCAATGACAATATATAGTTTCCAATGTAAAGTTCAAAAAATTTAAAATTATATGTTTATATTTCTGAAGCATCCCTATACTATTTCCACAGCAGTTATACCATTGTACATTCCCACCAACAGTGCCAATTTTTCTACACTTCCAATTTCCTTACCAACATTTTTTACTTTCTGGTGTGTGTGTGTGTATGTGTGTTTTAATAGCAGCCATTCTAATTGATATGATGTAGTTCTTCATTTCCTATAATTAAAAAAAAATGGAATCAGACATCTTGGGAACCTACATTTTTTTTCTTTAATATTAGGAACATATCTTAAAGTTAACCAATATTCATTTACAATAGAACTTCCAATGTCTGCATAGTGTTCTGCTCCGCCACTTGCTTACTCTGCAACCTTGACCAGGTTACTCAACCTTTCCCGGGCTCCCTTGAAAAATGGAATCATAATCACCTAAGAGAAGGGAAAGGCTGTCCATTCCAGTATTCTCACCTGGAGCATTCCGTAACTTGTCCATGGGTTGCAGAGTCTGACACAACTGAGGGCCTTTCACTTAGGGGACCTTAAGAGAATGTTGCAAGGATTAAATTTCAGGAAAAGAACCTAAAACAGCAGATTCTCAGCAGTTCATTACTATGTTACCTACATTTTTGGGATTGCCCGAGTCTGACAACCCTAGCTGCCCCAGGTCCTTTTCAGTCTGGCAACATTTGAATGAAACCCAACAGCTTTCCAATGAACCTGTCACAGAACCTGTTTCCACAACCTGTCCTGGAAGTGTTTATTTCACTGATGCTCATGTAAGATGGACTTGAGAATGGATTGGCCATTAGGAAAAAAACAGGACATCACAACCACAGGCATGCAAACATAGGGAAAGCCATTTTTTGAATGTCCAAAATAGAGGAGTTTTGCCCCTGATAACCAGCTACATGGAATATGTTGCACAGTTCAGATATGAGTAATGTCTGCCTTTATAAGGTCAAAACTAGAGTATTGTCCAGAGCCTCCATGAATACAGACAGCATGTTGATAGCAAAATTTTCATACTTTAGGACCCACACGTCTGATCTCCAGTGTAAGAAGGAAGCATTTCAATGACAATATATAGTTTCCAATGTAAAGTTCAAAAAATTTAAAATTATATGTTTATATTTCTGAAGCATCCCTATACTATTTCCACAGCAGTTATACCATTGTACATTCCCACCAACAGTGCCAATTTTTCTACACTTCCAATTTCCTTACCAACATTTTTTACTTTCTGGTGTGTGTGTGTGTATGTGTGTTTTAATAGCAGCCATTCTAATTGATATGATGTAGTTCTTCATTTCCTATAATTAAAAAAAAATGGAATCAGACATCTTGGGAACCTACATTTTTTTTCTTTAATATTAGGAACATATCTTAAAGTTAACCAATATTCATTTACAATAGAACTTCCAATGTCTGCATAGTGTTCTGCTCCGCCACTTGCTTACTCTGCAACCTTGACCAGGTTACTCAACCTTTCCCGGGCTCCCTTGAAAAATGGAATCATAATCACCTAAGAGAAGGGAAAGGCTGTCCATTCCAGTATTCTCACCTGGAGCATTCCGTAACTTGTCCATGGGTTGCAGAGTCTGACACAACTGAGGGCCTTTCACTTAGGGGACCTTAAGAGAATGTTGCAAGGATTAAATTTCAGGAAAAGAACCTAAAACAGCAGATTCTCAGCAGTCATTACATGTTAGCTATGATTACCAATACTTTTGTTATTGTTTGTCAGCTGCATTGATAGATGCAAATAATTTCTTCAGGATAGTTCTGCCATTATTATTTTTTTTTTTTACTTACATGGACATGAGCTTCATAGCTGCAGTCATTTCTTTTTAAACAACCATCCAAACAGGTCCACCTTTTCAGGAATCAGTTGACCAAAGAAGAAACGCCACCCAGCTGAGACCCAGCCTCTGTTCTTGGCTTCCTCAGAATGGCTTTTGGTCACGTAGAGCAGGCCTCCCTACCCTTTTGAGAAATACATTGCTCTGGCCTTGGTTTTTAAACAAGCCCTCTCATAACTCATTGCTAGGGTATCTCACCTGCAAATCTATGGACCTGAGGTTTTTCTAGGGGCTCAGCACAATGATGCATGGCCTGGAGAAAGTTTAGTCAAATATTTACACGGAGGAATGTGGCACTTCCTACCCTGGTGCTCTGATTACAATCAGAGTCTTATCTTTCCCCATAAAAGGAAGTGGGGACATGTATTAAGTTGTCAACACTAGCAAAATATAAGGTATAGCACAGAGGGCCTGAGGGACTTCTTGATGTTCTATGTAATAACATTTGAGGGTAAGAAGGAGATTCAGCTGGAAGAGGAGGGTGGGGATTTCTGAGACTGGGAAGTCTATGAGGTCAGGTATACTTTGATGGCTGGTGCATCTGCCTTTTCAGTTTTCTATTTTTTGATTTTTAATTGGAGGATAATTGCTTTACAGCATTGGGTTGGTTTTTGCCATACAACAACGTGAATCAGCCACAAGTACAATATGTCTCCTCCCCCTTGAACTTCCCTCCCAGCCCCACCCCAGACCACCCTCTAGGCTGTCTCAGAGCCCAGGGTTGAGCTCCCTTTGTTATACAGCAGCTTCCCATTAGCTGTCTATTTTGCATATGGCAGCATATATGTTTCAGTGCTGCTCTCTCATTTGTCCCACCATCTCCTTTTCCCACTGTGTTCACATGTCTGTTCTCTAGGTCTGTATCACTATTCCTGCCCTGCAGGTAGGTTCACCAGTATCATTTTTTAAAGATTTCACATATATGCATTAATATTTTATATTTGGTTTCCTCTTTCCAGTGTACTTCACGCTGTATAACAGGCTTTAGGTTCATCTACCTCCCTAGAACTGGCACAAACTTGCTACATTTTATGGCTGAAACTCAGGGGGTTTTGAATGGGCAGAAGACTCTCTGTGCATTGTTTTCATCAAAGGGAGGATGGCTAATGACCAAGATGGACCTCCATCACAAGCATCTTGGGGATAGAAACACATACCAGAGAAGCCTTCTCTGAAATGAAGCTGAGTATGGGGTGGGGAGAACTTGAGCTTAGAAGTCCAGGCCCCTCACCCTTTGAGAAATACATTGCTCTGGCCTTGGTTTTAAACAAGCCCTCTCATAACTCATTGCTAGGGTATCTCACCTGCAAATCTATGGACCTGAGGTTTTCTAGGGCTCAGCACAATGATGCATGGCCTGGAGAAAGTTTAGTCAAATATTTACATGGAGGAATGTGGCACTTCCTACCCTGGTGCTCTGATTACAATCAGAGTCTTATCTTTCCCCATAAAAGGAAGTGGGGACATGTATTAAGTTGTCAACACTAGCAAAATATAAGGTATAGCACAGAGGGCCTGAGGGACTTCTTGATGTTCTATGTAATAACATTTGAGGGTAAGAAGGAGATTCAGCTGGAAGAGGAGGGTGGGGATTTCTGAGACTGGGAAGTCTATGAGGTCAGGTATACTTTGATGGCTGGTGCATCTGCCTTTTCAGTTTTCTATTTTTTGATTTTTAATTGGAGGATAATTGCTTTACAGCATTGGGTTGGTTTTTGCCATACAACAACGTGAATCAGCCACAAGTACAATATGTCTCCTCCCCCTTGAACTTCCCTCCCAGCCCCACCCCAGACCACCCTCTAGGCTGTCTCAGAGCCCAGGGTTGAGCTCCCTTTGTTATACAGCAGCTTCCCATTAGCTGTCTATTTTGCATATGGCAGCATATATGTTTCAGTGCTGCTCTCTCATTTGTCCCACCATCTCCTTTTCCCACTGTGTTCACATGTCTGTTCTCTAGGTCTGTATCACTATTCCTGCCCTGCAGGTAGGTTCACCAGTATCATTTTTTAAAGATTTCACATATATGCATTAATATTTTATATTTGGTTTCCTCTTTCCAGTGTACTTCACGCTGTATAACAGGCTTTAGGTTCATCTACCTCCCTAGAACTGGCACAAACTTGCTACATTTTATGGCTGAAACTCAGGGGGTTTTGAATGGGCAGAAGACTCTCTGTGCATTGTTTTCATCAAAGGGAGGGGATGGCTAATGACCAAGATGGACCTCCATCACAAGCATCTTGGGGATAGAAACACATACCAGAGAAGCCTTCTCTGAAATGAAGCTGAGTATGGGGTGGGGAGAACTTGAGCTTAGAAGTCAGACAGAACTGGGTTGGAATTCTGGCTCTGACACTATAAACTTCCATTACTTAGCAGGCCACCACACCTCTCTGTGTCACTGTCTTCTTGTCTGTAGGCTTGAGACAGGATGCCCACCATACAGGTTTCACGTAAAGATTAAATTAGATCACATGTCTAAAGTTCCAGCATGATGGTTTGCTATAGGAGATAAGGAGCAACCACATCAAACTGGTAAATTCCCAGCTAAATGCAGAGAAACTGGATGATTTTGAATTTTGAGAACTCTGTAACATGGAAACCTCCCAAGTTTTATTAGCTCGTTTCTTAACATTGAAAATAGGACTTCTAGGAGTTAAAAGACTCCCTGTTGGAAAGTATTTATTTAGACCAACATCATCACACATGAACATCACTATGAAATACTCATCTTAGCTCAAACTTAAAAAAGCATCATAATGTTTCCTTTGCAGTGTATAAGCATCATTCCAACACATTCAGAAGAATTCTTCCATCCATCCATTCATCCATTCATTCTACCAATGATGATTGAGGGTTTACTGCCTTCCAGAAGCTGTTACAGACACTGAAAATCCCAAATTGGTGGAGACCCAGTCCCTGCCTTTGGATGATCTTAGCCTAGTGGAGGAGGGAAAGCTCTGCATCAACCCTTTTGTTGATGTGGCAGTGGAGTTTTAGAACGGGATGGAAGCGTAGAAACCAACCAGTCCAAACCCTACAAATGTGTGGAGTCTGCTGCCATGGTCTTCCAGCTTTGGTCTCATCATCTTCAATCTCAGGGGGTTCGTGGCCCACCTGTGCTCTCAGCCCCAGGCAGCCTTTGGGCAGCACTGACAGTCTGAAAGTTTCTCCTTAAGTTGAATCAGTGCTTTTCTCCTGGGAACCATCACATAACTCCATGGAGTTAATCCCCTACTTTCACATGACAACCCTTCAGATACTGGAAGTCAGCTCACAGGTGACAGGCCAACAGAGATAATCTTAGCCTCGCATGGCCCAGGGGAATGCTGGGCTATCCTGGGACGCATCTGACTTCAAGAAGAGACTCTTTGACATTGAAGACACGGTGAAACTGTCTCATTTTGGATTTATTTGGATTTTAACGACTAGCCTTAATAATTTCACTGGAGTTTAGAAAGCACTTTAGTATTCATTATTTTGCAATGCCCTCGTATCGACCTGGTGAGACAGTTCAGAATGATTTATTATTTCCATTTTGTTCATAAATAAAACAAGACTCTGAGAGGTGGTGTGTTCAAGGTCGCAGTGATAATGTCTGGTCGAGTTGGGACCCAAATCTTGCGACCCTGAATGTAAAGCAAGTTTCACCCTAGTGTCTTCTCCCTTCTCTACCAGTTGTCCTGCATTCAGCTAGTCCTGCGCATAATCTGCTAAAATCGTGACTACATTGTATAACTTCCTTTGCAAAAATCCTAGGAAATTCCTCTTACATACATTTCAGGGTTAACCTCCAAGCCCTTAGAATGACATTCAAAGCACTCAGAATTGTCTACTTGCTGGGAGTTTCAGGGATGGTGGGATGGATGGATGGAACACCAGTAAACACTATCACTATAAAGAGAGAGAAATAGTTACACAGGGTATTTCGAGAATGCAGAGGAGCAAGGTGAAGATCATGAGGGATTCTGGGAGTTGGGGATGCCTGCAATGGACTTTAAATACATACAACAGGTCAACAGGAGCCAAGAGGTCCTGGAGGACAGAAACAGCCTGGTGGCTGTGTGCAGGACACCATAAACAATTTGCTGGACAGGTAGATACCAGACAGGACTCAGAGAAGAATGAGGCTACCTGGGAGGCAGAGCCAGTTTCTGTCAGCTGTCACATTAAGGGGATTGGACTTTATTTTGCAAACTGTCATGCACCAAGTTGGATTAAAGCAGGTTAATGACAACTGCATTTGGGATTGGCATTTGAGGGCCAGTCTTTTGGTGGCACTGGAGAGAGGGGTGGACTGGAATCAGAAGTTGGGGTGAATGGGTGGAAGCCAGTTTGCCAGAAGATGAAGTAAGAGAATGGTCATCATGCATCAGGGGAGTGAAGTTAAAGGACAGTGGAGGTCAACCCAGGAAGAGGAAAAATTTTCACATGCTTTTTGGAGAGAAAACCAAAAAATCTGATGACTGGGTGCTTGTGGTGATAGAGGAGAGAAGTCAGGCTGCTAGTATGTTCTTAGGAACTTCCAGATTGGGAGGAAGACAGTGATCTCATTGCACCTATTGAAGACTCAAGGAGGTGTTGTGGAAAGAAGGTGTGCAGCCCCTATTTGCTGGTATGATGACTTACTTGTGCTGCTCTAATAACAGAGAGCACGTTCTCCTGCTGATGGGGTGGCCCAGATGGCTGCCTACTCATGTACACCTGTTCCTTTGCCTTCCCCAGGACTCTGCTAAACTTGACTTCCTACAGTGAGGTGTGACCTTGCAACAAGACTCTGATTGTCAGGCCTGGTCCATTCCATACTTCTCCACGTTTTATCCTTTCTGCCAACTTGATGCAGAAGAACATGATGGAGACTTGAGAGGAAATGAAGGTCTCTGTACTGATATGCAGAGGAGAAGTGGTCCACCAGCCAGGAACCCACATTTGAGACATGAGTGAGCAAAAAGTAAATTCCTATTGTGTCTGAGCCATTGTGCATAGCATTCTTTTGTTCCAGCAGGGAGCCCCGCCTAACCAATGCACCTTTCCCCTTTCCTAAGTCACCTGAATAGGAAAATGAAATAGTTCAGCACAAAACTATTCATGCTAGACACTACACTCAGTAGATTTATGTGCATTACCTGGTTCAATCCTGTAAGTGCTCTGAGATGTTTAAGCACTCCTACTTTGCTTAAGGTTATACTGTGTGCCCTTAGAGACATACACAAGGCTGTGCAAAACAGGTATTTTTCACAGCTTTGGAATTTTGTTTTCTTTTTCAGCTCTATTGAGATGTAATGGACATATAATATTGTGTAAGTTTAATGTGAACAATGTGATGATTTATGATTTGTGTATATTGTGAAATGATTACAACAATAAGGTTGGTAAACACTTCTATCACCTCTCATAGTTACTTTTTTTTCCTATGGTAAAAACTTTCAAGATCTCTGTGTGCATGCTCAGTCACTCCACTGTGTTTGACCCTTTGTGACCCCATGAACTTCAGTCCACCAGGCTCCTCTGTCCATGAGATTTTTCAGTCAAAAATACTGGAGTGGGTTTCCATTTCTTATTTCTGGGGAATCTTCATGAATCAGGAATTGAATCCACATCTCCTATGTCTCCTACATTAGTAGGTGAATGCATTGCCACTGTGTCACTTGGGAAGCCCTTTTAAGATCTCCTCTTCTAACTTCCAAGTAAACAACATAGGATTGTTATTTATCATTTGCATGCTGCATATTACACCCTCAGAACTTATTCATCTTGTAACTGGAAGTTTGTACCCTTTGTACACCTAACGTTCCTTAGGAAACTCCTTGTCTCTGTGTCTCTGACCTCACTTAGAAAGCAAAATCATGATCAAGGAGAAAAGAAGAGGGAAGAGGAAAAGAAAAAGAAAAAAGTTCATCGATTGAATCCTTCTTTTTTGTAGATCTAATCAGTGTAATATCAGAGGCATTAAAGAGTGTGTGCACGGGATGAGCATGCTTGTTCACAGTGACCAAAGCCATTACCAACAAGTGATTCTGAAAGCAATGCTGTCTTCCTGCTGGCCCAGTTTTATATCCTTTCCTTCCACTTTAGGTCTCTAGATTTTAGTCATCCTGGTCTCCTTTCAGTTCCTCAAACAACTTATGCTCCTTCTTGACCCCATAACTTTGAAAGTTCTATTTCCTTTGCTTGGAATATCACTACCCACATGTCGTTGTCTAACTTGTGCTCATCCTCTGCTTTCCTCTTCAACATCACTTTCTCAGGAAGTCCTCCTTGACCCTGAGATGACGGTATGTCCCTTGATAACTCTCACATTGCATTCCAAACTCTTGTGGGGCTGCCATCAGAATTTTGATTGCCTAATCTCTTTTAGAGATTAAAAGATGTTTGCTTCTTGGAAGAAAAGCTATGACAAACCTAGACAGCATATTAAAAAGGAGAGATAAAACTTTGCTGACAAAGATCTATATAATCAAAGCTATAGTAGTCATGTGTGGTTGTGAGAGTTGGACCATAAAGAAGGCTGAGTGCTGAAGAATTGATGCCTTCCAACTGTAGTGCTGAGAAGACTCTTGAAAGTTGCCTGAAGAATTGAAATTGCCCCAAACATACCAGGCTCCTCTGTCCATGAGATTTTTCAGTCAAAATACTGGAGTGGGTTTCCATTTCTTATTTCTGGGGAATCTTCATGAATCAGGAATTGAATCCACATCTCCTATGTCTCCTACATTAGTAGGTGAATGCATTGCCACTGTGTCACTTGGGAAGCCCTTTTAAGATCTCCTCTTCTAACTTCCAAGTAAACAACATAGGATTGTTATTTATCATTTGCATGCTGCATATTACACCCTCAGAACTTATTCATCTTGTAACTGGAAGTTTGTACCCTTTGTACACCTAACGTTCCTTAGGAAACTCCTTGTCTCTGTGTCTCTGACCTCACTTAGAAAGCAAAATCATGATCAAGGAGAAAAGAAGAGGGAAGAGGAAAAGAAAAAGAAAAAAGTTCATCGATTGAATCCTTCTTTTTTGTAGATCTAATCAGTGTAATATCAGAGGCATTAAAGAGTGTGTGCACGGGATGAGCATGCTTGTTCACAGTGACCAAAGCCATTACCAACAAGTGATTCTGAAAGCAATGCTGTCTTCCTGCTGGCCCAGTTTTATATCCTTTCCTTCCACTTTAGGTCTCTAGATTTTAGTCATCCTGGTCTCCTTTCAGTTCCTCAAACAACTTATGCTCCTTCTTGACCCCATAACTTTGAAAGTTCTATTTCCTTTGCTTGGAATATCACTACCCACATGTCGTTGTCTAACTTGTGCTCATCCTCTGCTTTCCTCTTCAACATCACTTTCTCAGGGAAGTCCTCCTTGACCCTGAGATGACGGTATGTCCCTTGATAACTCTCACATTGCATTCCAAACTCTTGTGGGGCTGCCATCAGAATTTTGATTGCCTAATCTCTTTTAGAGATTAAAAGATGTTTGCTTCTTGGAAGAAAAGCTATGACAAACCTAGACAGCATATTAAAAAGGAGAGATAAAACTTTGCTGACAAAGATCTATATAATCAAAGCTATAGTAGTCATGTGTGGTTGTGAGAGTTGGACCATAAAGAAGGCTGAGTGCTGAAGAATTGATGCCTTCCAACTGTAGTGCTGGAGAAGACTCTTGAAAGTTCCTTGGACCATAAGGAGATCAAACCAGTCAATCCTAAAGGAAATCAACCTTGAATATTCATTGGAAGGACTGATACCGAAGCTGAAGCTTCAATACTTTGGTCACCTGATGTGAAAAGATATTTGGAAAAGACCCTGATGCTGGGAAAGATAGAAGGCAGAAGGAGAGGACAAGATGTTTGCATGGTATCACCAACTCAATGGACATGAGTTTGAACAAGCTCTTGGAGACAGAGAAGGATGGGTAAGCCGGGCATGCTGCAGTCCATGGGGTGGCATAGAGTTGGACACAACTGAGAAAATGAAAAATGATAGCCTCTTTTAGGGGCTTCCAAGGTGGTGCCAGTGGTAAAGAACCCACCTGCCAATGCAGGAGAAACGAGAGACAAGATTTTCATCCCTAGGTTGAGAAGATTCCCTGGACAGGAAATGACAACCCACTCCAGTATTCCTGACTGGAGAATCCCATGAACAGAGGAGCTTCTTGGGCTATAGTTTATGAGATTCCCAAAGACTCAAACTCAACTAAGCATGCATGTATCACCATGCACCAGTTTTTTAGAATTTAGTATTTGCTAGTCCATTCTTCCCCAGTAGACTCTCAGTTCCATGAGGACAGAGATGGAGTCTGTTGGGTTGGTTTCTCTACCACCAGAATATAGCAGAAGTCCAGGCACACAGCCTTCACTGCATAAATATTGGGTGAATGTGAAAAAGATTTTTTTTTCTGAGTAAAATAATAATAAAAAAAACTTAACTAAAAGCTACTCTTCCAATGGCTTTCTGGGAAACACACTACACATGAAATTCTGAAATGAATCAGGCTACTTGGTGACTTAAGACTGACTTAAATCTAAACCAAGTGAGGCACGGTTCCATTTCACAAGTGAAGAGGTTGAGTGCACCAAGGTCTGACATGGATCCCTGGGTCATGAGTCAATGGCCTCCTCTCAGCCACCCCTACTCAGTTTTGGTAATTTGTGTTGGATGTTGACTTTGATGAGAATTCGGGAGTCAAATGGCAGCAAGTTCTTGTCCTAAAGGAAAGGGAAAGCACGTGAAAGTTGGAATGCTGCATTAGCTAGTGTAGGTCTATGTGACCTTGGGTGACTCTGAGCCTCCATTTCCTAACTTGTAAAGTGAAGAGAATCTTATTTTTCTAGAGCTTACCTGTAGGAATGTTTGTAAGGCTCAGACATGACAACGTGTGTGGAAGTGCTCTATAGAGAGACCAACACTTAGTAGTTGCTCAAAACATTTTAACTGACATCTGGCACTTCTCCAGGATTGGGATTCAGTCAGATGCTTAAGACATGTTTCATGTGAACCGATAAGTCAGCAACTCCATTAATAAAGAAGAGAAGAACTTCTCTTTTGGCTGGCGGTTGAAAAGGCTGATTAAATTCCTTTCCCAATGACAGAGATCTGAAGGCAATGATTTGATTCCCTGATCATGAACATGCCTCTTCTTCACAAAGTGGGAGATTTTGAGCAAAGAGCAGTGCACTTGTGGGGCCACACGACATGAAGCTTCCCTTCGAAAGAGCTTGTGAGTGTTCTGTTCATCATTATTAGACATGATGTGGTGAAGGAGTTTGTTTCTCCAGATTCAGATGTTTCTGAGGACTTACTGTGTGCCAGGTACACCCTGTGAAGCACTATTCACACATGTTTTTGTTCACTTCCTACCTTATTTCTATGATGGACCTTTTATCATTGGAAATTCAGAGGCAAAGCAATGAACGCTTCCTCAATCACACAACTAGTCAATAGCATAACTGGTATTTGGATCCATGTCTGAAGCCAGTTGCATATATTTCCCATGTATTCTCTTCCTAGTGGGTTTTCCAGGTCGCTCAGTGATAAAGAATCTACCTGCCAATGCAGGCAATGCAGGAGATACGGGTTCAGTCCCTGGGTCAGGAAGATCCCCTGGAGGATGGCATTCAAACCACTCCAGTATTCTTGCCTGGAGAATTCCATGGACGGAAGAGCCTGGTAGTCTATAGTCCATGGGGTCTCAAAGAGTCAGACATGACTGAGCTTCTGAGAATACACGCATGCACTTCCTGCTAAAATGCATTCTGCAGAGAGTGAAGATGAAAAACACAGATAGGAAAACCTTGTCTGGCTTTCTTATTAATAATACTAACTATGAATAGCTATTATTATCACCTGATTGCCTCGGAAACAACTGGTTTCCTTTGGAATGTAAGAGCTTTCCATTTTCTATTATAGAAGCTCAGTGGTTCTGATTTTCTCTATTTGATGGTGCATGAAAGCCCCTGGGTAGAAGGCTGTTCAGTGGAGTGGAAAAGGGTCAGACTGGGGACTGTTTCCAGCCCTGAATCTCCTTTGCGTGACTTTGGGAAATTCATTCACCATCTTTGAGCCTCATTTTTCTTATGTGTGAAATGAGGACAATTATGTTGCTTGCTCGCCTACATTTATGGATTTTGTGAGGATCTATCAAGATAATTGTTGCACTGTGTTATGCAAAAGACTTCTTGTTATTATTCTAAGGCAGAGTCATCACTTTGTTCCCATTTTCTCTTTGCCTACAGATTGTCTTGGCAACCCACGGTTGAGGAGAATTTATGGCTCCCTGGAGAGAATAGCAAAATGTCTTTCCCTGTGACATTTATACAACCTGACATGTTTCAGTTTTTGCATACAGGAAGGTTTTCTAGTTGGAGGAGACACAATTCTATTTTGAGATCGTGAGCTCAAGGCACCACTAAATGCAGATTCATTTGTTTCCATTGATGTAAAGTGAATCCTTCATTTGTGGATAGCTTTGCTGCCCAAATCCCACCTGTTACTGCCACCAAAGGCCTGATCTGGCAAGTCTTGTTACAGTCAGAATCAAAGTTAAATACAGCAGGGACTAGTGATTTCACTGAGATGATCTTTCCTGTGACCATAGAAGCCTGCTTTGGGGTTTCTGTCACTATCAGAGACCCTTGATGGAACAACAGTCAATGAGTTCATTTTTGTTCTGGTTTATTATCTGGATAAGCCCCATACCCAGCTCTCTTCTGCCTTATCTGAGGAGACAGAGTCAGCCATAAATGAAAGGATCTGGTCAATCAAATTTCCACAATTTTATTAGAATGGCTGCATAGATTAGCCTTGCAAAACATGGAGAAGTGTCCTGGGCATTCATCAGAGTCCCTCCAATTCCTTAAGTTTGGTATCTTTTCTCAGATGCCTCTGTACAAAGACAGCAGGGGAGTCAGGAGACCTGAGCTGTTGGATCATGAGTCTGCCAATCCCAGGAGGTAGACTTGAGTATGGCCAGAACACTTTTGGTCTTGGCTGGTGGTATGGACAAAGTTCCGCAGAGCTTAGGGCTTGGCAAGACAGAGGCCGGGTAGGGTTCTCTAGGGAGACATTGGAGAGTAGGGTTTTAAATTATGAACTTGATTTCACCATCCAGAAGAGACAAGGGCAAGGGGCTTCCAGTCAGGAAGCTCACTGAACAGAGCGATGTAAGGCAAAAGTCAGTACAGGGTCCTGTGGAATGCAGCATCTTTGACCACAGTGAGAAGGAATGTTGTGCTTCGGGGCCTGGAGAGTTAGCAGGTGGAAGCCAGGTGGTAAAAGGTCTGGAGGACCAAGCTCAAGTGGTTTCCTGGGCAACGGGCAACTCCCAAAGGCTGTTGAGCATGGGGAGGTGGGGAGAGAATGTGATTAGGATTTTTTTCATGAAGCAGTCTATACCTGAGGTAAGACCAAAAGGACCCTTGTTCATTCTAGCCCTGCACAGTATGTGAACCCCATGGATCTCATTTAGCAGATGAGGAAGCAGAGGCTTGGGGAGATGAAATTACCAAGGATACACTACTCAAGGAATACAGAAGCTAAAAGTAATATTTCAGCATCATGATTCATACTTCTGCCTGATAGGATTCCACTGAATTCTTATAAACGTCAGTTAGAGATTAAGTAGCATTTGCTTTGAGGCATTATCAGGGTTTAGACAAACATCCAAGAGTCTGAAGTGGCAAGAGGCCAACATTGCTTCAGTAAAATTCAGTCGTTAGTAAAGATATCATTTGGCCTTGCTTTTAATCATCTCTTATTCAGAACCAATATATCTTTCTTTTCTTTGGTTCTAGGGGAGGCTGGGACTTGCCTGAAGATGGCTGTGTGACTGAAATCTTTGCAACATTTTCTGCATCAGCTCTGATAAGCCAGAGCTCATTCACTGATGGTAATGCCACAGTGGAGGTCTACAGGATTCTGGAAGAGTGAGAGAAATTTTAGTCTTTACAAATACAGTAGTCTGGCCTTATCCATGGAGAAGATACACTCCAGGACACCCAGTGGATAGCTAAAGCCAAGGATAGGTATATATATGTGTGTGTATATATACACCATGTTTTTCTCTATATACACACCCATTATACGAGATGGAGAACTGGGGGGATGGACAAAGTTCCGCAGAGCTTAGGGCTTGGCAAGACAGAGGCCGGGTAGGGTTCTCTAGGGAGACATTGGAGAGTAGGGTTTTAAATTATGAACTTGATTTCACCATCCAGAAGAGACAAGGGCAAGGGGCTTCCAGTCAGGAAGCTCACTGAACAGAGCGATGTAAGGCAAAAGTCAGTACAGGGTCCTGTGGAATGCAGCATCTTTGACCACAGTGAGAAGGAATGTTGTGCTTCGGGGCCTGGAGAGTTAGCAGGTGGAAGCCAGGTGGTAAAAGGTCTGGAGGACCAAGCTCAAGTGGTTTCCTGGGCAACGGGCAACTCCCAAAGGCTGTTGAGCATGGGGAGGTGGGGAGAGAATGTGATTAGGATTTTTTTCATGAAGCAGTCTATACCTGAGGTAAGACCAAAAGGACCCTTGTTCATTCTAGCCCTGCACAGTATGTGAACCCCCATGGATCTCATTTAGCAGATGAGGAAGCAGAGGCTTGGAGAGATGAAATTACCAAGGATACACTACTCAAGGAATACAGAAGCTAAAAGTAATATTTCAGCATCATGATTCATACTTCTGCCTGATAGGATTCCACTGAATTCTTATAAACGTCAGTTAGAGATTAAGTAGCATTTGCTTTGAGGCATTATCAGGGTTTAGACAAACATCCAAGAGTCTGAAGTGGCAAGAGGCCAACATTGCTTCAGTAAAATTCAGTCGTTAGTAAAGATATCATTTGGCCTTGCTTTTAATCATCTCTTATTCAGAACCAATATATCTTTCTTTTCTTTGGTTCTAGGGGAGGCTGGGACTTGCCTGAAGATGGCTGTGTGACTGAAATCTTTGCAACATTTTCTGCATCAGCTCTGATAAGCCAGAGCTCATTCACTGATGGTAATGCCACAGTGGAGGTCTACAGGATTCTGGAAGAGTGAGAGAAATTTTAGTCTTTACAAATACAGTAGTCTGGCCTTATCCATGGAGAAGATACACTCCAGGACACCCAGTGGATAGCTAAAGCCAAGGATAGGTATATATATGTGTGTGTATATATATACACCATGTTTTTCCTCTATATACACACTTATAATAACATTTAATTCATAAATTAGGCCCTGTAAGAGATAGACAATAACTACTCATTAAATAAACTGCGATAAAAGTTATAATGTGACTTTTTGTTTTTCTCTGTTGAAATATCTTACTGTCCTGTGCTCAGCCTTCTTGGGAAGCTATGACACTAGAAAATGCCTGTGGCAAGAAATGAAGTGAATGATACGGGCGTTACGATGTCGTGTTGACTACTATTGGCCTGATGATGCTTCGGGAGGGCAGCTGTCTGCCTCGGGGGATCCTGGACCGTTGAGCTATGGCGATGCTCATGATTGGCTGCCAGGAGCAGATGAAGGCAATGGTTGGGGGTTCTGGGCAGGATGCAGTGGGACAGCAAGAGATTTCATGAAGCTACTCAGAATGGCGCACAATGTGAAACTCATGAATGGTTTACTTCTGGAATTTTTTATTGAATAATTTTGGATCAAGATTGGCCATGAGTAACTGAAACGGAAGAAAGTAAAACCACAGATAAAGGGAACAATCGTATCTTGTATCCACAAACTTGCAGATAAACGCAAAGAATCCATTGGCCTGGATCAAGTTTAACAAGGGTTGCAATGTTGCAGCTCAGGGCAGGAAAGAATATGACAGTGAAAAGAACTGGAATTTATTTCCTGAGTTGTATTTCCAACAATCCCAAAAGGGAATTCTTGCTCTGGGGCTTGGAACTGGGAGTTGCCCAGTCAGGATGGAAGTCCTCACTCTCCATTCACAAGTATAAACTTTGGAATGTCACTTATCTGCCCTGACTCTCTGTTTAAGGTAAATCGAGTATCTCCTTCCATATAGAGGCATTGTGAGAATGCAGCTTACAAACATACATCTACAGGGAATCCAAAAATACATACAAAAACTATGTAAGTTTGGAATTAGTTCTTTTCCCCGGGTCTTTGATATTTTTTTTGTTGTTGTTGATTTTTGTTCTCCATAACCATTTTGTTTCATTATAGTGATTCTAATTTTCTTTTGTCTCCTAAATTCCTTCCAGTGGCTTATGACTCCAGGAAGACTTTCCCAATACCTAAAAATTTCTATGTTCCTTTTCCCAGCCTGGTATGTCTACATGCCTCCATACTGCCAGCTTCTGGACTTACTGGGTCTGGGATCCATGGTGAACCCAAAGGCAGCTGTGTCCTTCAAGGCAGCCAGATATAAAAATTAGAGCCTCATTGAGATTAGGAGGAAGATCAGACTTGGGGGATCCTCAGAGTTACTGTATCCCACTATATAAATGACATTCTAACATGTATGAAAACAGAGCTAATAGAAAACCAAACTAAAGCTGGAATTCACTTAGAAAGAGGTTTATTTTTAAAAAAGTCTATAGAACAAACCATTGTACATTTATTACAAAAGCACTATGAATTTTCAGCAAAGAAACAAATCAAATTTTAAAACACTACATGTTGAGTTTCAAAATAGGTGGGTGTGTTTTCATCGTCACTGGGTTTCCATGGGGCAAGTTGAATGATTACATCCACATGAACAAAGGGTTTTGGCAATTGGCCATGAGTAAATGAAACGGAAGAAAGTAAAACCACAGATAAAGGGAACAATCGTATCTTGTATCCACAAACTTGCAGATAAACGCAAAGAATCCATTGGCCTGGATCAAGTTTAACAAGGGTTGCAATGTTGCAGCTCAGGGCAGGAAAGAATATGACAGTGAAAAGAACTGGAATTTATTTCCTGAGTTGTATTTCCAACAATCCCAAAAGGGAATTCTTGCTCTGGGGCTTGGAACTGGGAGTTGCCCAGTCAGGATGGAAGTCCTCACTCTCCATTCACAAGTATAAACTTTGGAATGTCACTTATCTGCCCTGACTCTCTGTTTAAGGTAAATCGAGTATCTCCTTCCATATAGAGGCATTGTGAGAATGCAGCTTACAAACATACATCTACAGGGAATCCAAAAATACATACAAAAACTATGTAAGTTTGGAATTAGTTCTTTTCCCCGGGTCTTTGATATTTTTTTTGTTGTTGTTGATTTTTGTTCTCCATAACCATTTTGTTTCATTATAGTGATTCTAATTTTCTTTTGTCTCCTAAATTCCTTCCAGTGGCTTATGACTCCAGGAAGACTTTCCCAATACCTAAAAATTTCTATGTTCCTTTTCCCAGCCTGGTATGTCTACATGCCTCCATACTGCCAGCTTCTGGACTTACTGGGTCTGGGATCCATGGTGAACCCAAAGGCAGCTGTGTCCTTCAAGGCAGCCAGATATAAAAATTAGAGCCTCATTGAGATTAGGAGGAAGATCAGACTTGGGGGATCCTCAGAGTTACTGTATCCCACTATATAAATGACATTCTAACATGTATGAAAACAGAGCTAATAGAAAACCAAACTAAAGCTGGAATTCACTTAGAAAGAGGTTTATTTTTAAAAAAGTCTATAGAACAAACCATTGTACATTAATTACAAAAGCACTATGAATTTGCAGCAAAAAAACAAATCAAATTTTAAAACACTACATGTTTAGTTTCAAAATAGGTGGGTGTGTTTTCATCGTCACTGGGTTTCCATGGGGGCAGTTGAATGTCTTCTGCTCTTGAAATGAACATCTACCATCCAACAGTCACAGCCACCCTGATGCTCTGGGTTGCTCAGAAATTCCAAGAAATTCCAAATTTCTTGCTGCCTCCCTGACTGGAACGGAATGGAATGTACTGCTGATAACAACCGAAGAGGCCCCAAACCACAGACACAGGGAGCCCCAGGGACTAATCCCTGCTCCACCACTTTCTGCTGAAAGATAATGTTCAAATCTCTCAGTCTTCATCATGGGTCAGACTTCCTAGGAAAGAGAGAGACAGCACCTCTGAGAACTGCGCAGAGGAGGCTCATCAGAACATGAGTCCAGAAATGACATCTGTGATGGGGAGGGATGCAGGACGGCACAGGAAGACAAGTTGGACCATGGTTCAGTTCCTACAGAGACCTCCAGCAATTCCACAGGGAGCTGGGATGGCCCTTCAGAAATGTTCCAGTTGAGGACAAATGGTTCGGCTCTTGTGCTTCCATGTTGGCCAATCATAGATGCAGGCTGCCTTCTGAGAAAGGGTTTGAGATGAAAGATCTTTTTACTAACTCTGGAAGCGTCAGCCAGAGGTCCCAGAAGTAGGCAGAATGAGGGCTTCCATCCTGAGGCATACCTGAGCAGCCCCCTGTATCTTTGTCTACAGGCTCAGTATGTCACAGAATCAATAGTCTCTTTGGCCATTCCACCAGCAACTGTAACTCCGTAATCTCATAGCTTTCTTTCTACCCTGTCTGATGTTTTATTCACTGTATTTATTGTGAACTGACATGATATGAATTTACCTGCTCAATATTCTGTAATAACCTAAATGGGAAAAGAATTTGCAAAAGAATAGATATGTGTATATGTGGAACTGAGTCCCTCTGCTCTGCACTGAAAAGTAAGACAACATTGTTACTCAACTATATTCCTATATAAAATAAACATTTTTAAAAAGAATGCATTGTTTTGCTGGAACTGCTCTAGAAGAGCAGTCCCCAAACATTTTGGCACCAGGAACTGGTTTCGTGGAAGACAATTTTTCCATGGAAGGTGAAGGGAAGAATGGTTTCAGGATGATTCAAGAGCATTACATTTCTTGTGCACTTTATTTCTATTATCACTACATCAGCAGATCATCAGGCATTAGCTCCTAGATACTGGGGACCCCTAAGGGCCCTAGAACATACTCCAAGCTACTTGAGGTTAGGAATTTTGTTTTGTTCATGACTGTGTCCAGTCCCTAAAACACAGGTTGGCATGGAGTAAATTCTCAATAAATACTTTAATTGAAGGGAATAAAGAAATGGATATAACACACACTGAATGTTTGGGGGAAGTGCTCAGGATCTAAACACTTGTAGGAACTAACACAATCTTTATAGTTCCATGCGTGGGGTGGGGGTGGGGGGTCACTATTCTTGTCCCCATTTTAGAGCTGAAGAAACTGAGGCACAGAATGTTTAATTACCTCATCAACATCACGCAGCTTGAAAGAAAGTGTTAGTCACTAAGTCCTTTCTGACTCTGTGACCCCATGGACTGTAGCCCATCAGGCTCCTCTGTCCATGGAATTCTCTAGGCAAGAATACTGGAGTGGGTAGTCATTCTCTTCTCCAGGGGAGCTTCCCAATACCTGAGACTGAACGTGGGTCTCCTGTCTTGCAGGCAGACTCTTTACCATCTGAGTCACCAGGGAAGCCCCTCATGCAACTTAGAAGTATTGTTTTCAGAATCAGAAACAGGCAACAAGTTTCATACCATAAACCACCATCCCTTACTCCCTCTCTAGCTAGTTCTCCATCTGAGCCAGTTAGCCCTACCCTTCCTCCATTCCCCTTTCTGGTCCAGTAAGCAATGGCATCATTGCATGCTTCAGGTACTTTAGTTGAATCTTTGTTGTATCTTTATTGTGCTATCACTTCAGACCAAAAGCTGAGAGCTCAGCTGAATTCCAGCCCCTACCTTTCCTTCCCACTTTCTCAATACTAGGACCTCAGAACCTGATCAACTCACACATCTTTTTTTTTTTTTTATACCACTGTCATTGACAGATGTAGATGTGGAGTCTGTGATGGTCTATGATGCTCTTTTGCATGCATTATCTCCCTTGATCAGCCCAACAGCCTTGTGATAGGGGCTGTACAAGGATGGCCACCTGCAGTTTATAGGCAAGGAAACAGAGGCTCAGAAAGGTTAAGTGAAGTTATTTGGAAGCAGAATTTTTATTTCTAAGGTACAGATTTGCTCTCTTTTACCCTCTCTTTTTCTTTGTTGGGACCTGGAGGGTAGAAATTAATCACAAAGCATTTCTGCCCTCCACTCTCGTTGAAAGTCACTTGGGACATTGGTGAGCATTATCATTGGCTATTTCCTGTTGACACGTGAAGAAACTGAGCCACAAAAGGTTACATGATTTCCCGAGGTTACATAGCGATGTCACTGAAGCTGGGATGCTAATTTCAAAGGTCACGTGCTTGTATTTCTTAGCACCCTCACTGCTTCTAAGTTAACCTTTCTGGTGTCCATCTCAAACCTCCATCCATCTTTCCCTGAGGATTGTCACAGGGTTCGTGTGTGTGTGCTCAGTCATGTCCTACTTTTTTGTGTCCCCATGAACTGCAGTCTGCCAGGCTCCTTGGTCCATGGAATTCTCCAGGCAAGAATACTGGAGTGGGTTGCCATTTCCTCCTCTGGGGATCTTCCTAACCTAGGGATCAAACTCATGTCTCTTGCATTTCCTGCACTGGCAGGTGCATTCTTTACCACCTGTGCCACCTAGGAAGGCCTATTATATGCATAGTTTTCCTCAATAAAATTGATTATCAAAAAGTAGGAAAATGAGTATCCTTTGGGGATACAATAATAGTAATAATGATATTAATGACTAATATTTATTAAATGCTCACCCTGTCCCAGATATTGTGCCAGGTGCTTTGATTATCTGTGTTAATTTAATTCTAGAACTATCTTTTGAAGTAGCAGTATTTTTGTCTCCATATTACAGAAGGAAAACCCAAGCCTTAGAGAGAGTTAATGGCTTTCTTGAGGGTATGCACTAGTTGTTTGCAGAGGTGAGGTTTTAAACAAGCTTGTTCAGATCCTCAAACTTAGCTTTATTTATTAGAACATAGAACCTTAAATGTTTCTCTCAATTTGAAGCTCTGGAAATGTAGGGGAAATTGGCTGTTTGATGTTGAGCTAGCAGACAAGAGTCAGGTACCTATTGCATCATATGTCTGAGCCCTTTGGGGAGTAGTGCCACAGCTGACCACCTAGATTGCTTGGAAAGATAATCCAGAACATCACTTGGAGCACATGAATGCCAACTCCTAGGCTGAAAAATAAAATGTGGTTGTATTTACTGTGAAGAGTCATTTGGTCATGATCTCATGGAGCATTTCTGAGGAGATCTGGTGTCCTGTTGATATATTAGTTCCTATATTTATCCAAAAATAATTCAGCTGTCTTTTTTTCCTGCTGACAATTTCTGGACTTTTTCATAGCATGGAGTGTTTATTAGATTACAATACTTAAGCTCACAGTTGGGTAAGAAAACACGGTGATGAATCAAACCCATCAGGAGAAGAATTATGGATCACAAGGCAGGGAATCTTCTTGGCTTAGCTCTGCCATGGACTTGTTAGGGTCTCTGGCAACTCACTCTCCAATCTCAGCATCCTTATGTGCAAAATGAAGTAATGGGCATTTAATTACTGTTCAAGGTTTCATAAGGATTTAACTTACAAATCTGTTAGCAAACACAACCTTTCCACAGGCTCATTGGCAACGATGTGGACTGTATTTGTCAGATTTACTGTAGCATCAAATCATCCCCAATATCCATGGCCTCACTACAAGCTCCATTTCTCCTGTGTGCTGGTCAGGTTTGGTCTATGAATTGGGTCTTATCTGCAGAGCAGGTTCAGGAATACTCCCCATGTCTCTCATTCCTGGATCCAGGCTGAAGAAACAGTAGACACTTGGACAGCTACTTCTCATGGTGAATATGGGAGCGGGAGAGACAGATTAGAAATACACAAAGCTTGAAACTGACTTCCTATCGCTTTTCCCCTGTAGCCCACTGGACAAAGCAAGTCATGTGGCCAAGCCCAGAGTCACTGAGACTGGGAATTCCTGTTGAAGTAGCAGTATTTTGTCTCCATATTACAGAAGGAAAACCCAAGCCTTAGAGAGAGTTAATGGCTTTCTTGAGGGTATGCACTAGTTGTTTGCAGAGGTGAGGTTTTAAACAAGCTTGTTCAGATCCTCAAACTTAGCTTTATTTATTAGAACATAGAACCTTAAATGTTTCTCTCAATTTGAAGCTCTGGAAATGTAGGGGAAATTGGCTGTTTGATGTTGAGCTAGCAGACAAGAGTCAGGTACCTATTGCATCATATGTCTGAGCCCTTTGGGGAGTAGTGCCACAGCTGACCACCTAGATTGCTTGGAAAGATAATCCAGAACATCACTTGGAGCACATGAATGCCAACTCCTAGGCTGAAAAATAAAATGTGGTTGTATTTACTGTGAAGAGTCATTTGGTCATGATCTCATGGAGCATTTCTGAGGAGATCTGGTGTCCTGTTGATATATTAGTTCCTATATTTATCCAAAATAATTCAGCTGTCTTTTTTTCCTGCTGACAATTTCTGGACTTTTTCATAGCATGGAGTGTTTATTAGATTACAATACTTAAGCTCACAGTTGGGTAAGAAAACACGGTGATGAATCAAACCCATCAGGAGAAGAATTATGGATCACAAGGCAGGGAATCTTCTTGGCTTAGCTCTGCCATGGACTTGTTAGGGTCTCTGGCAACTCACTCTCCAATCTCAGCATCCTTATGTGCAAAATGAAGTAATGGGCATTTAATTACTGTTCAAGGTTTCATAAGGATTTAACTTACAAATCTGTTAGCAAACACAACCTTTCCACAGGCTCATTGGCAACGATGTGGACTGTATTTGTCAGATTTACTGTAGCATCAAATCATCCCCAATATCCATGGCCTCACTACAAGCTCCATTTCTCCTGTGTGCTGGTCAGGTTTGGTCTATGAATTGGGTCTTATCTGCAGAGCAGGTTCAGGAATACTCCCCATGTCTCTCATTCCTGGATCCAGGCTGAAGAAACAGTAGACACTTGGACAGCTACTTCTCATGGTGAATATGGGAGCGGGAGAGACAGATTAGAAATACACAAAGCTTGAAACTGACTTCCTATCGCTTTTCCCCTGTAGCCCACTGGACAAAGCAAGTCATGTGGCCAAGCCCAGAGTCACTGAGACTGGGAATTTTGCCTGTTGGGACCAGGAGAGTGAATGTCTCCCAACTAATAATGAAATCTGCAATGAGTAAAACATCAGAGACTTTAAGAAAATTCTAGGTAGCTGGATCTAGAAGTCTAAGAGTCTTTCTCATTCACTCAGAGACTGGTTCACTAACCTCCAATTTCCTTATCTTCTCATCCCCTTCTTGGGTTCACTGGCTAGTAAGTTAAACTGAATGTCTCTTTTAGACTCAGAATTCAAACTGCAGGTCCTTTGAGGACTTTCAGCATTACTAAATGTTCGCGTTATTTAATGATTTAAATATGATTTTTAATAACATTGACTTGTAGCATTAGTAATCTGTTGTGATCTTGAGGGCATTAGGAAAACATTTACAAGGGAGGATGTATTTTCTGATGTGGGATAGGTCCTGTGATGTAAGTTGCTTGCATACCAGCTGTAACATTCTTTCTGATCACATCAGTTCATGATGAAGAATCCTGCATGGATAAACTACCCCATCCTCACTACCCTTCAGCTTTTTTTTCTGGAGGAAGAATTCACAGGTTGGAGATGACTGATTTCTGACTTGGTTGAGCCAGTTATATTGTTTATCGTATTAGTTGAGTCAGGCTTCAGTCATCAGAGCATGAAGGCATCCATAGACAATATGTAACTGAACCAACGAGACTGTGATCCAACAACAATTTGTTTACAAAAACAGGTGGTTGACCAGATGTGGCCTGTGGTCTGTAGTTCACAGATCTCTGCTCTAAATGGCAGCTCCTTGATAAAAACGGAGCTTGTTGTGGTGGAGACTGATGTTACAATAGAGGATCCTGGGTTTCCAACAAATTCTTCATTTCTGGAAATGTGATATCCTGTTTTTTCTTAGGAAAGGAAGTCTTTCATTTGGTCATTTAACCCATTAGTGTGTGTGTGTGTGTGTGCCTGCACGTGCGTGTGTGTACATTTTTTAAAATGTAAAATATCTTTCCAGCTTACTGAGATAAAATTGAGATAAAACATTCCATAATTTTAAGGTGTTTACAACTTAAGGTATAATGGTTTGATGTATATGTACATTACAAAATGATTACTAGGATAAGTGGGATCCTACTTTTTTTTTGGACAGAGAGTAGTTGGGTAGGGTACAACTTAAAGAATAAGAATGCTTTTCATGAGTGGAATGAGGGAGAGAGAAGATTTCCCTCACTTTGCAGCATTATCCCCACTGTCACTGATTGGAAAACCAATGAACCGAGATGTACTATGGAACGCCTACATTTTCACAGAAAACTCACTCGAGCTAGAACTGGAGCCCAGATACCTTATCTTTGTTTCATAGTTTTCCTACCCACACATGGCTTCTCAAGTGGACATGATCATGGGAGAACCATATTTTGACTCAGTTGGATATCATTTGTTTTATTGTCCATCTTATATTTCCTTTAGAGTAATATTTTTTTAAAAAAATCATACATGGAAATATGACAGAAGAAAAATTAATCTTAGGACTTTCAATGCTTACCAATAATTATTTAAATACACCTCTAAACTTCACAGCAGAAAAATAACATTGACCCAGGCACCACTGAGAAGCACCTCCCGAGTGTGGCCACACTGGAGCATGCTGAGCAGGACTTCCTGCACAGCTCCACGGTCAGAGGCAGGCTCTGCATAGATGCTACCAGTTCTGGGATTCACACTCTATCTCATGTTAACTGACAAGGCTATGGCCTCTAAAAAGCTAATGCAAATTACATATAAACGAACCCAGCCTTGACCCGGATGAGAAAACAAAATGAAACAAATCAACCCTTATGAAGCTTCTTCCTTTATTTTCTTCTCTCCATGAACATAAAGGGCACAAAAAGCAGCCTTGAGGGTAAGAAAAGGATCAATGAATATTTTATTCCCAACTCTGGGGTAGGCAACACTTTTGATCACCTGCAAGAA
Organism: Tragulus kanchil; assembly: GCA_022376925.1. Classification (NCBI taxonomy): domain Eukaryota; kingdom Metazoa; phylum Chordata; class Mammalia; order Artiodactyla; family Tragulidae; genus Tragulus; species Tragulus kanchil. The sequence goes on along the minus strand of JAIOJX010000002.1, from coordinate 12,757,399 downwards.
TGCAAGCCCCTTTAGTAAGTGACAAGTGCAGCCGGTTCTTGGCCTTGAGGATCATACTGAAGGCTGGATTTGGGGGTTATAAACCAGTAGGACTCGTGGTGATTTGCCTACAACAAACTTTATTAAACTGGGGGTTTGAGACTAAAATTGAGATAAAACATTCCATAATTTTAAGGTGTTTACAACTTAAGGTATAATGGTTTGATGTATATGTACATTACAAAATGATTACTAGGATAAGTGGGATCCTACTTTTTTTTTGGACAGAGAGTAGTTGGGTAGGGTACAACTTAAAGAATAAGAATGCTTTTCATGAGTGGAATGAGGGAGAGAGAAGATTTCCCTCACTTTGCAGCATTATCCCCACTGTCACTGATTGGAAAACCAATGAACCGAGATGTACTATGGAACGCCTACATTTTCACAGAAAACTCACTCGAGCTAGAACTGGAGCCCAGATACCTTATCTTTGTTTCATAGTTTTCCTACCCACACATGGCTTCTCAAGTGGACATGATCATGGGAGAACCATATTTTTGACTCAGTTGGATATCATTTGTTTTATTGTCCATCTTATATTTCCTTTAGAGTAATATTTTTTTAAAAAAATCATACATGGAAATATGACAGAAGAAAAATTAATCTTAGGACTTTCAATGCTTACCAATAATTATTTAAATACACCTCTAAACTTCACAGCAGAAAAATAACATTGACCCAGGCACCACTGAGAAGCACCTCCCGAGTGTGGCCACACTGGAGCATGCTGAGCAGGACTTCCTGCACAGCTCCACGGTCAGAGGCAGGCTCTGCATAGATGCTACCAGTTCTGGGATTCACACTCTATCTCATGTTAACTGACAAGGCTATGGCCTCTAAAAAGCTAATGCAAATTACATATAAACGAACCCAGCCTTGACCCGGATGAGAAAACAAAATGAAACAAATCAACCCTTATGAAGCTTCTTCCTTTATTTTCTTCTCTCCATGAACATAAAGGGCACAAAAAGCAGCCTTGAGGGTAAGAAAAGGATCAATGAATATTTTATTCCCAACTCTGGGGTAGGCAACACTTTTGATCACCTGCAAGAATGCAAGCCCCTTTAGTAAGTGACAAGTGCAGCCGGTTCTTGGCCTTGAGGATCATACTGAAGGCTGGATTTGGGGGTTATAAACCAGTAGGACTCGTGGTGATTTGCCTACAACAAACTTTATTAAACTGTGGGTGACAGGTTATACGGGCAATTCTGCAGGTGGACAGCCTTTTTAAAAAAATAACTTCTTTCTTCATTTTCTAACTTATTGCACTTAGCCTAATAGTCTCCAAGCTTACCCAAGTAACAAACGACAAATTTTCATTCTTTCTATGGTTGAGTAGTATTCCATTGTGTGTGTGTGTGCATATATATTGTGTGTATATATATACACACACACACAATGGAGTGGAGTTGCTGGGTAGTTCTGTCTTCAGTTTTTTAAGAAACCTCCATAAGGTTTTCCATAGTGATTGCATCAATTTACAGTCTCCCCAAAGTTGTAGGAGAGCTCCCTTTTCTCCACATCCTCACAAATATTTGTTATTTATGTTCATTTTGAAGTTAGCCCTTCTGACAGGTGTGAGGTGATAGTTCCTTGTGGTTTTGATTTGCATTTCCCTGATGCTGAGCATCCTTTCATGTACCTTTTACAGACAGAGTTCTTTTTAAAATTTTCATGTCACAGAGGAGCGTCAAACAACTTGAGCCATTTTCCTGGAGTCACACATTAAGGAAGAAGGGAAGAGATGAAATGGCCATGCAGGGCATGCTTTCCTTTGGCTCAGGAGATGGCAAGGTGAAGAAGGTCTGAGAGGCAGAGCAGCTGTAGCTGACCAAACCCAGCCATCTCTTGTGTCGTGTCTGAAAACTGGGAGGGTGTGTTTCTTAGTTGATGCTGATGCATGTGTAACTAGTAGAGTGAGGGAGGAGAAAAGGAAGCCCGGTTTCTAATACTATCTTTGTGATATTTTACTGAAAAGCCCCTCAAGGTGGCCGGAAGTTGGAAGCCCTTAAGGCTTGAAGTTCTGACAGAGCGTGCAAAGAAAGGTGCTGGGTGGGAGGGGGGCACCCGGGGGGCACCCGGAAGTGATGCACCACACAGCTTCCCATCTGGGTTTTGGCTCTCAGTAGCTATTAAGGTGTTTTCTCTCCAGCTTCTCATTTGCATAATGCCATACCCATATGGTCTGATTTTATTTACCTCGTGAAGAGGAATGGCAGCTTTAGAAGCACAAGAAGCCAGAAGCCTGGAGTTTCTGATCCTTCCTTCTGTCCTTCCCATTCTCCCGACCTCAATCTTTCCCCCTCTCTCAGCTTTGCCTTCCGCCCTCCTGCCATCCTGACTTTCGTAGGTGAAGACCTCGCTTGAGTGATAGGATCCATTTTTTTGCGTGGGCAGTTGCCGGGGGCAGGGAAGGGCTGTCTTGTTGAGAGGTTTATCCCGGCAACATTTACAGCCAGGGTGAGTTTAAGCATGACCTACTCCCATTTCTTCACCATGCAGGAGCATTTGGAATTGACATATATACACTAGTGATACTATGTATAAAATAGATAACTAATAAGAACCTACTGCATAGCTCAAGGAACTCTACTCTGTGGTGATCTAAATGAGAAAGAAATACAAAAAAAAGAGGATGTAGGTATACATATAGTCTATTCATTTTGCTTGCTTTAGAAACTAAAACATTGTAAAACAACTATACTCCAATAATTAAATTGAAAATGTTATACTGCATCCTTTCATGTACCTTTTACAGACAGAGTTCTTTTAAAATTTTCATGTCACAGAGGAGCGTCAAACAACTTGGAGGTCACACATTAAGGAAGAAGGGAAGAGATGAAATGGCCATGCAGGGCATGCTTTCCTTTGGCTCAGGAGATGGCAAGGTGAAGAAGGTCTGAGAGGCAGAGCAGCTGTAGCTGACCAAACCCAGCCATCTCTTGTGTCGTGTCTGAAAACTGGGAGGGTGTGTTTCTTAGTTGATGCTGATGCATGTGTAACTAGTAGAGTGAGGGAGGAGAAAAGGAAGCCCGGTTTCTAATACTATCTTTGTGATATTTTACTGAAAAGCCCCTCAAGGTGGCCGGAAGTTGGAAGCCCTTAAGGCTTGAAGTTCTGACAGAGCGTGCAAAGAAAGGTGCTGGGTGGGAGGGGGGCACCCGGGGGGCACCCGGAAGTGATGCACCACACAGCTTCCCATCTGGGTTTTGGCTCTCAGTAGCTATTAAGGTGTTTTCTCTCCAGCTTCTCATTTGCATAATGCCATACCCATATGGTCTGATTTTATTTACCTCGTGAAGAGGAATGGCAGCTTTAGAAGCACAAGAAGCCAGAAGCCTGGAGTTTCTGATCCTTCCTTCTGTCCTTCCCATTCTCCCGACCTCAATCTTTCCCCCTCTCTCAGCTTTGCCTTCCGCCCTCCTGCCATCCTGACTTTCGTAGGTGAAGACCTCGCTTGAGTGATAGGATCCATTTTTTTGCGTGGGCAGTTGCCGGGGGCAGGGAAGGGCTGTCTTGTTGAGAGGTTTATCCCGGCAACATTTACAGCCAGGGTGAGTTTAAGCATGACCTACTCCCATTTCTTCACCATGCAGGAGCATTTGGAATTGACATATATACACTAGTGATACTATGTATAAAATAGATAACTAATAAGAACCTACTGCATAGCTCAAGGAACTCTACTCTGTGGTGATCTAAATGAGAAAGAAATACAAAAAAAAGAGGATGTAGGTATACATATAGTCTATTCATTTTGCTTGCTTTAGAAACTAAAACATTGTAAAACAACTATACTCCAATAATTAAATTGATTTTTAAAAAGTGTACCGGGGCTGATTCTGCTCAAACAGATCAAGGGCTTGGCTTAAATGTCATTTTGCTATTTTTCTCAGATTTATGAAGAGAAGGTGAAAAAAATGAAGTGTTGGTCACTCAACTGTGTCTGACTCTTTTCCACTCCGTGGAGTGTAGCCTCTTAGGCTCCTCGACCCATGGAATTTCCAGGCAACCTGTTTCCAGTAGGAACAGGTTTCCATTTCCTCCAAGGGATCTTCCCAACCCAGAGATCAAACCTGTGTCTCTTGCGTGTCCTGCATTGGCAGGAGGATTCTTTACCACTAGCGACACCTGGGAAGCCCTTGACCTCATCACTTCGGCCATTTTAGGTGTGCGTTGTGATTTACACATAATTTCTTAGAGCTCTACATGACAGAGTTTGCATCCTGGTTTGGGGGTAAGAGAACAAATGTTTCCATCTTACCTTATTCTCAAAAGGGTCCTGGGTGATTCAATTATTCATTTATTTGTTCTTGGGCTTGCTAGCCTATGATGGTCAAATGCCTAAGAAGTATTAAACAACAACCCCCAAATCAAACAAATGAAAAGAAGACCTTAAGAGATACAGCTAAAGGAGGGTTCATTGTTCTTTTAAATGGTTTAATTCTGTGTTTATCTATTAAACAAGCACTTATTTTAGGTGTGTGACTCACAGGGCACTCTGCCCAGAACCCAGAGTTGGAGATCCGTTCTTTGCTTTGAACCTGTTCAGAGTTAGCTAATTTCACAACTTAGGGGTTATAGCTACATAAGAGCTGCAGAAAAGGTCCCAGGAAGATAGAGCTTTAGAAAATTTGGGATTTTCATGAGATATGTCATACAAGATTTTATTTGCAGGTACATTTTTCTGGAAAGAGTTTTCATAACTTTCATGGGATTCAAGTATTCAAATGTTTTAGAAACATGGCTTGTGCAATTGCAGCAAAAATTTTAGATGCTTTACTCCTGGTGTTTTTCAAGTAAGATCTTTCCCTGCACAGCGCTGCTATCAGGGCCTGGTCTACTGGCCTTTGGGGGCTTCTGTGGTGGCTCCAGTGGTGAAGAATCCTCCTGCCAAGCAGGAGACATGGGTTCGACCCCTGTGTTGGGAAGATCCCCTGGAGAAGGAGATGGCAACACACTGTAGACTTCTTGCCTGGGGAATCCCATGGACAGAGGAGCCTGGCAGTCTACAGTCACCAGGGCCACAAAAGAATTGGACACAATTTCGTGACGAAAATAAAACAACTCCTGGCCTTTAAGTCTATTCTCTGAGAGTAAGCCTCAGAAGATACTGGGCCAGTGTCTTTGTCATATCTGTCCTCTGGTGCAAGGCCTTGTATCCATTTTCCACCACTCATATCTTACAGCAAATAGGAGAAATAAAACCTTCATCGGTTAATTGTTTTCCAACCTTGTCACTCAGTTCTCTCAGCCCTTGCATGTTCCTGAGTCTGCTCCGTCTCTGGCCTCTGACTTGGGAGAGGCAGAACGAGAGTAAAGAGCATTCCTTAACTGGGGTGTGTGCACCACACAAGTCTACTCTCCCCCCAATGCTTTGTTCCTTGACTCTCATGTGGAGAGAGATGTTTGGGCCCCATATTAATAATAGCTTTTAGTGTATATGTGGCACATTCCATTTTCAAAGGCATTTATAAACGTTGAAAGATGAAAGCTTGCACCGGCCATCTTGGGAAAAAGGGAATGTAAATCACCACCATGCCAGCTCTTTGGTGAGGGTCACAGAATCTGAGAGCTGCAGGGACGTCAGAGGTCACTTTTCAACCTGGGGTCCCTTAAGGAATTCTCTTTCCTTGGAGCCCACCAAGCTTGGCATAATTCTTAGACTTTCTTCTTGAGTTCAAGCCAACTCTGCCCTTCTAGAACTTCTCATTTATCTATCTATCTATCTATCTATCTATATCTATCTATCCATCTATCTATCCATCTATCTATCATCTATCTATCATTCCTCAATAATCCAGGGAAGATCTTTGAAAATGTTATTTATTAAGTGGAGGATAATTGCTTTACAATAATGTGTTGGTTTCTGTCATACATCAACATGAATCAGCCATAAGTAAAATATGCCTCCTCCCTCTTGAAACTCAATCCCAACTTCCATGCCACCTATCCCTCTAGGTTGTCTCAGAGCACTGGGTTTGAGCTCCCTGCATCCTACAGCAAATCCCCACTGGCTATCTATTTTACACATGATGCTGTATATATTTCAATGCTACTCTCTCAATTTGTCCCATCCTCCCCTTCCCCCACTGTGTCTGCAGGTCTCTTCTCTATGTCTACATCTTCATCATTGCCCTGCAAATAGGTTCATTAGTACCACATTTCCAGATGCCATATATATGTATTAATATACAGTATTCATTTTCCTCTTTTTGACTTCGTTCACTCTGTATGATGGGTTCTAAGTTTATCCACTTCATTAGAATTGATTAAAATGCATTTCTTTTTATGGATGAGAAATACTCCATTGTATATATGTATCACAGCTTCTTTAGGAAGTTGATCTTATTGTCCTCATTTTATAAATGAGGAAACAGAGCCTTTGAAGAGTACAGTTCCCCAAGATATCATAGCTAGTGAGAAACAGAGCCGGGATTTACACTCTTTGACTCTAACGATTCTATTCCTTTGAGTTGGTTCCTGATTTCTGAGTTTTGCAATTTCTGCCAAAAAACACTAAGAATTAAAAAACTAATCTCTGCAGCTATAGCATGGGTACTTGTATTATTTTCAAGGACCTCATTTTTCCTACCATAGGTAATCAGTGCATTTGCCCTAAGATTATCTATAGGAGAGATATTAGCAGCATCATAGCCAAAATGTATATCCAGATTTAATACAATTTTTTGTGCAAATAATATTGAGGTATAGCAACAATAACAGTAGTCTAATAATATAATAATAATAATAATAGCTATCTATGGAAACCTACCATGTACTCAGTTTTGTGCTAAGCATTCCATTTTCTCCTTCAAATCCTCCACCCACAATATTTAATCTCTGTTTTATAGAAAGCCCAGTGTCTGAGAAGTTAACTAAGATGTACAGGTAATGTAATGTATAGATGCAATGCTAATATGGATCTTAGGATTTGGGCCCAGGTGCAAACTCTGGGAGATAGTAGAGGACAGAGGAGCCTGATGGGTTACAGTCTATGGGACTGCAAACAGTCAGAAATGACAGAGACTGAACAACAACAGCAGTTTGACTCTATGCAGTACACTAAGAAACATCATCCACCTTGAAATAAGCATACAGGACCTCCAAGTACCTTGACAGGAGAAACTTACACCTGCAAACAAGTGAGGGCTATCAGTTGTCAAACACCCTTTCTAAAGCATCAGACCCTTGGTGACACAGGAATGGGGTAAACGTGGGGATGGTTGGTACTTCTGAGATCAAGAATTCTAGCAACAGCCATTCTGAATGGTCCTTTCTGAACCTTGAATGCTTGTCTTCTGCATTGGACATGAAACTTCTTGAAGGACAAGATCCTTGAAGATGTTCCATAGACCCTGGTTCAGTGAATGGCACGTAACAGGGGCTCAATTAATGAACGTCTTGAGTTTCCACAGAGTTTTAGGAGCAGAGATAAAAGACACCGTACTTTGCCAGGAATGGTAGAGGTAGAGGGATTGTGAGTGAAGCAGGGTGATATAAGGACAACCCATGGACTACTCCCTGCTCTGGCAGTTATCAGCTGTGTGGTTTATGTGAGTCCATTTTCTTTCTCTGAGTCTGCATTTCCACAGAGGATAATGTTACCTGGTATCTTTATAAAAGAATGGTTAGGAACCCATAAGACAGAATGCATGAGAAATATATGGAAAATAATAAAAATCACATAAACATAATGGCAATGGCATCAACCACAACCATGATAAGAAAAGCTTTTGTGTGTTGATTGCCATCCTGGCATTCTTCACACTTTGCCCTCATGAGAACCTCATAGTCCATTATCTCTAGTTTGCAGATGAGGAAACTTTGAGATATTATCATTATTATCATCATTATATAATTGCTAAACACATGCACAAAGATCCCAACTTTCACTCAGTTTTCTGGGAGATGGCAAAGTAAGAGAGTGGAGATTCAGAGATACCACCTCGTTGGCTGAAAAACCCCAACCTTCCAATTAAGTCTACTTAAGATTGTGCTGAGAACTTCTGTATGTATTTAGAGGCACAAGGAACTTTTTTTTAAAAAATTAATTGAAGTATAATGGCTTTACAATGTTAGTTTCCGCCGTACAATGAAGTGAATCAGCTATATGTATACATATATTCCTTTGCTTTTGAGCATTCCTCCCCAGCCCACCCTGATTCCATCCCCCTAGGTCATCACACAGACTGAGCTGAGCTCCCTGTGCTCCTTGTGCTTCCTGCTAGCTATCTATTTTGTACATGGTAACATTTATATGTCAAAGTTGCCCTCTCAATTCTGTCCCACATTCCCCTTCTCCCATGTCTCAAGTCCATTCTCTCTGCCTGCATCTCTAGTCCTGCCCTGCAAATAGGCTCCTCAGGATCATGTTTCTAGACTCCATGGATATCCACCCCACATCCCACTCCTCTGGGTCATATGAAATGCCAAGCTGGGTTCCCTATGGTATACAGTGAGCTCTCACCTTTTCTTAATCGCCTCTACTAGCTTGCAGAATGGTAGAGAGTTAGAGGATAAAAGACACCGTCTTTGCCAGGAAAGGTAGAGGTAGAGGGATTGTGAGTGAAGCAGGGTGATATAAGGACAACCCATGGACTACTCCCTGCTCTGGCAGTTATCAGCTGTGTGGTTTATGTGAGTCCATTTTCTTTCTCTGAGTCTGCATTTCCACAGAGGATAATGTTACCTGGTATCTTTATAAAAGAATGGTTAGGAACCCATAAGACAGAATGCATGAGAAATATATGGAAAATAATAAAAATCACATAAACATAATGGCAATGGCATCAACCACAACCATGATAAGAAAAGCTTTTGTGTGTTGATTGCCATCCTGGCATTCTTCACACTTTGCCCTCATGAGAACCTCATAGTCCATTATCTCTAGTTTGCAGATGAGGAAACTTTGAGATATTATCATTATTATCATCATTATATAATTGCTAAACACATGCACAAAGATCCCAACTTTCACTCAGTTTTCTGGGAGATGGCAAAGTAAGAGAGTGGAGATTCAGAGATACCACCTCGTTGGCTGAAAAACCCCAACCTTCCAATTAAGTCTACTTAAGATTGTGCTGAGAACTTCTGTATGTATTTAGAGGCACAAGGAACTTTTTTTTAAAAAATTAATTGAAGTATAATGGCTTTACAATGTTAGTTTCCGCCGTACAATGAAGTGAATCAGCTATATGTATACATATATTCCTTTGCTTTTGAGCATTCCTCCCCAGCCCACCCTGATTCCATCCCCCTAGGTCATCACACAGACTGAGCTGAGCTCCCTGTGCTCCTTGTGCTTCCTGCTAGCTATCTATTTTGTACATGGTAACATTTATATGTCAAAGTTGCCCTCTCAATTCTGTCCCACATTCCCCTTCTCCCATGTCTCAAGTCCATTCTCTCTGCCTGCATCTCTAGTCCTGCCCTGCAAATAGGCTCCTCAGGATCATGTTTCTAGACTCCATGGATATCCACCCCACATCCCACTCCTCTGGGTCATATGAAATGCCAAGCTGGGTTCCCTATGGTATACAGTGAGCTCTCACCTGCTATCCATGTCACACGTGGTAGTGTATACCTGTTGAGGCAACGCTCTCCATTTGTCCCACTCTTTCCTTCCCCCACTGTGTCCACAAATCCTTTCTCTATGTCAGCATCTCTCCACCTTCTTTATTTATTATTTTAAGAGATTCTTATAAAGTGGAACCTGCTCTTCTCATCCAACATTCTGCACCACCTGTGATCCAAGGAGCCATCCAGATCTTCTAGAAGGGATCCTTGAGGGATGCCCGGATTGAGTTAAAGCAGCTGATTCTCGAGCCACGTGACTCGAGTTTGGGCAACTCTCTTGTCTCATCCTCCGTGCTGTGTTGAAGAAACCAAGATAATGACACTTTCCCAAGGCTGGGGCTGGGTGAGTCTTAATTTGTGAGTGTTTGTAAGTGGCTTTGAAGATGGTAGAAGTTATTTAAGTGCTAAGTAGTAGTATTATTTATTGTGGTTTTGACCACTGTTTCTCCTTCCCATTGTCAGGCTACAAAACAATAAGGGACCTGGTAAAAGAGCCTCTGAAGTATCCAAACGTCAATAAATTAGGTAACTTTGGCTTGAGTTCTGTGATAGTATCTGAAAACCTAGCATTAGCTTTGCAGCATTTTTGTGTGGGTTGGTGGTTGCCTAATTTGCCTTTCAATTTTCCAGCAACAGGCCCTGACATACGTTTGGCACACACAGGTGATGCCAGCACTCTTTGGACAGACCTGGGTTGCTGACCTCATGTTTTGCTGTGTGTTCTTTGAGATGCAAATTAGGTCCTGGAGGAGCCCCAGGTCCTTTCATCATGAGGCTTAATAGAAGAGAATTAACATTTGTTGGGCCACACACCTTCTGTGTGCCAGACGCTTTTATGAACATGATCTCACTTTTTCTCACAACAGTCTAGTGGAGCAGGGCCGAATGGTCCCGTCTTACAGATGAGGAAATGGAGACTGACAGAAAGTGAAATAATTTGCCCTTGATCATATAGCTAGTTAAGAGGCTCCACTAGAACTGAAATTGAGGACTGTCTGGCTCCTTTATTACATTACTACAAGGAACGTGTTCTACTTTGCCCCCAAGTGCCTGGTCAAGGTTCCCCAATTCCCTGCTAAGAGTCTCTTCAGTATCTTTCCAATATTTTCAATGGAATCAGCACTGTACTTCTATGTGTGCTCAATTGCTCAGTTGTGTGCTCAGCTGTGTGCTTTCTGTGACCCCATGGACTATAGCCTATGAGGCTCCTCTGTCCAGTATTCTTGTCCTCCAGGAAAGAATACTGGAGTGGGTTGCCGTTGCCTTCTTCAGGGGGTCTTTTCAACCCAGGGATAACTTCTGCCATTCCTGCATTGGCAAGCAGGTTCTTTTACCACTGGGCCACCTAAGAAGCCCAGTACTTCTACTACAGCCCAGCACAATCTCTGTTTCTATTCCTGTCGCTGGCTTCCTCTCCAGTTTCATTCAACCCCATGCATGTTTGTTCCAGTTATGTAAACATGCCCCAAACCTCCCCTCTTTGTGTTTTTGCACACACGATGTGCAAAAGCTTATCTTTCCCTTTTTTCTCCAGCTAACTCTTGCTCAGCCTTTACACGTGACTTTCCTAGAGATATCTTCTCTGAAAACACTGATCGGTAGTTCTCCAAGTGCGGTCCTTGGTCCAGTAAAGAGTAGCATCACCTAGGAACTTAGAAATGTAAATTTCAGGCTACACCCCACACTTCCTGAATCAGAGACTGAGCATGTTTGAAATCTACCAGGGTTTCTCAACCTGGACGCTATTGACATTGTAGGTTGTTTAGCAGCATGCTATCCTTTTCTTATTCAGGGTCAATTCTCTTGATCATGGCCTCACCTCCCTCCAAGTTGTGACAACCAAAAATGTTTTTAGACATTGTCTAATGTCCCCTTGGGGGAGAGGGCACAATTTGTCCCTGGTTGAAAAATCGCTACCTTGGCCTGAAGTACACCTCCCTGTGAAACAATCCTATGACATCTTGGACAGTTGAGGTTAATTAGTAACCGCAACTACTGAAACCTGAGAGACCTAGAGGCAGTATGCTGCCACAAGAGAAGCCATTAGAAAAAGCCTATGTGCTGCAATGAATACCCAGCACAGCTGAGAAAAATTAAAATAAAAAAAATTACTAATAAATAATAAATAAAACTAGAAGCAATATTGTAACAAATTTAGAAAAACTTTAAAAATGGTCCACATCAAAAAAAAAAAAAACTTTAAAAATATAAATGGATGCTCATTGCCATCATTCTGCTCCATTTGAAGTGGTTGGGGACCTGGGACACTTGACTAGCTACATGGACGACCATCCTTCCTAGGGCTTCTGGGAATGAGGCCCATTCAGCTTCACAGGCCGTATTGCAGTCTCCAGGTTAACATCAGGCTTCATGGAACCTACATGATTGTTCCAATCTGAGCGTTGCATTCAACGTATGGGACAGTGTGGACAAGAAGAGGCAATTCTTTTCAAGTATATATATCTCTATCTATCTATCTATCCATATTCTTTTTTCTCGAAAAAACTTTCAATTTTTTTTTTGAAGAAATTTTGAAAAGAGGAAGAAAACTGGAAAAAAGTAGGACCTTTTTCTACTCAATGTGTTAATTTCTGCTTCATTTTTTGTTACTTTACCTAAATTTCTTTCATGCTTTTTTAGTTAGCATTATCTTTTAAACCCGTTTCCAAGCTTTTGCAAAATGATGTCCTCTTCAAAATGATCCCAGCATTCAATTTCAATTTATTCTCAAACGTAAAGTCATTCAGTGCCCCAAACTTAGAAACAGAAATATGATATTCTAGCACAAACTAATGTATTCACCTAAAGCTAAAGCCTGAAATCACAATTTCTTTGACACCACATCTCTAAAAATTCAATAATTATGGCTTTACGGATCTGCAATGCATAATAAGGGCTTCACAGGTGTCTCAGTGGTAAAGAATCTGTCTGCAGTTCAGGAGACTTGGGCTGGGTTTGGAAAATCCCCTGGAGAGGGAAATGGCAACCCACTCCAGTATTCTTGCCCAGGAAACCTCATAGACAGAGGAACCTGACAGTCTACAGTCCATGGGGTTACAAAAGAGTTACATATGACCTAGCGACTAAGCAACAAATGTGTAATAAACTGCGTAGGACTAAAGCTTTGGCATAACTCAAGCACCTTTGTTATAGTTTATATGCTAAATCGATTGACACAATCCCATTGTTAGCACTTGGTGTCATGAATAGCTTTGCAATAAACATCCTATATTTAGGATTTTTCCCCTTGAAATTAAGAGCATTGCGGGTTAGAAATTCAATGATTGGTTCAAAAAATACGTGTGCATCTAACCTTGAGACAATTTCTGAAGAAACTACCTTCCAAATTGCATTTCCATTACTGATGTTTGGGTGCATTTATTTCATTTACTCTCATTAATATCAGGTGATACTGATAGGAAGCCTGCACCTCAGTGTTTGCATTTCTTGGGTGATGGATCAGATTGAAAGGGACAAGCTGATATAAGTATTTGTTTTGAGGCAGGTACGTGTGAACACAACCTGTTTTTCTTTCATACTGCATTCCTCCAACATCAAGAGCATCAGTTCAGCTTTGGTGAGGGTCAAGGTACTTCTCTGCCAGAGACTGTTCAGGCTTTTAGTCATGAAACCTGTTTTTAAAACTTATGTAATGAATGCTTTCCTTCCCATCCCACCCTTGAAATAAATTCAAATTCCCCTAAGAATTGGATCTCTTATTGCTGGAGTTAAAGATACTTTGTCAGCATGTATATTTTCTTACAGAACCAAGTTACTGAAGGGAGATGCAACCTAGTTTCAGATACTTTGCATTTCTTTCCTCAGAGCTGCTTTTTGACGTTGTGATTAGAATTGGGGAGACGGGCTTTCAAACCCAAGCATAGTTGTCCAATGAACAAACTGTGGAGAAAACACCCACACAGGGGAGCTACTTTCTTCCCTTCCTTTCCTTTTCTCCCACACCCCATCCTTCCCTCCTCACTTCCTCCCTTTCTTCTTTTTTCCTCTGTGTTCCCCCTTTTTTTCCTCTCTCCCTCCCTCCCTTCCTCTTTCTTTCCTTCCCTTGACTTCTGTTTAATCTGTTGAGCTATACATAAATAAGAATTCATTAGGATAATTAGTACTACAATATCACTGTTAATAACCCAACTGTTAGGTACCTAATTTCTAACTCAAGCACCTTTGTTATAGTTTATATGCTAAATCGATTGACACAATCCCATTGTTAGCACTTGGTGTCATGAATAGCTTTGCAATAAACATCCTATATTTAGGATTTTTCCCCTTGAAATTAAGAGCATTGCGGGTTAGAAATTCAATGATTGGTTCAAAAAATACGTGTGCATCTAACCTTGAGACAATTTCTGAAGAAACTACCTTCCAAATTGCATTTCCATTACTGATGTTTGGGTGCATTTATTTCATTTACTCTCATTAATATCAGGTGATACTGATAGGAAGCCTGCACCTCAGTGTTTGCATTTCTTGGGTGATGGATCAGATTGAAAGGGACAAGCTGATATAAGTATTTGTTTTGAGGCAGGTACGTGTGAACACAACCTGTTTTTCTTTCATACTGCATTCCTCCAACATCAAGAGCATCAGTTCAGCTTTGGTGAGGGTCAAGGTACTTCTCTGCCAGAGACTGTTCAGGCTTTTAGTCATGAAACCTGTTTTTAAAACTTATGTAATGAATGCTTTCCTTCCCATCCCACCCTTGAAATAAATTCAAATTCCCCTAAGAATTGGATCTCTTATTGCTGGAGTTAAAGATACTTTGTCAGCATGTATATTTTCTTACAGAACCAAGTTACTGAAGGGAGATGCAACCTAGTTTCAGATACTTTGCATTTCTTTCCTCAGAGCTGCTTTTTGACGTTGTGATTAGAATTGGGGAGACGGGCTTTCAAACCCAAGCATAGTTGTCCAATGAACAAACTGTGGAGAAAACACCCACACAGGGGAGCTACTTTCTTCCCTTCCTTTCCTTTTCTCCCACACCCCATCCTTCCCTCCTCACTTCCTCCCTTTCTTCTTTTTTCCTCTGTGTTCCCCCTTTTTTTCCTCTCTCCCTCCCTCCCTTCCTCTTTCTTTCCTTCCCTTGACTTCTGTTTAATCTGTTGAGCTATACATAAATAAGAATTCATTAGGATAATTAGTACTACAATATCACTGTTAATAACCACGGTTTATTAACTGGTTAGGGTAACCCCTACAATTAAATAGGCTGAATAAGGAATGTAACTTTTGGTAAATTAAAACTTCAAACTAATTAGGGATATTTTGATGAGTTTTCCTCCTTCAACTCTTGTTGAAACTCTTTTTCCCCCTACAATATATCTCTTTGTTTTCATTTTTTAAGTGTTTTTGCTTCACAGTGATGAAATTTGCTTAAAGAAAGAAACCTTACCAGATCTTGTATAGGACTAAAGATGTAATTATATCTACATCATTAGGCTAGGTCTTACTTTTGTAGACTCAGGGGCATACTCTGGAAACTGTTGTTAGTGTATAGATTTTATGTTCCTATTGTTATGGAGACTGGACTAGCAACACAACACATCTGCTTCCTCTTCTTCATGAACACACAGCTTCCCTTGTATTAGATGTGGCCATATGACTGAACTCTAACAAATGGAGTGTGATCAGAAGCGAAATGTCTCACTTCCTGATCCAGCACATAAGGATCTATCATGGCCCCTTCCATGTTCTTTCCTGTTGGACAGTTTGGTGCAGACGCAAACAAGCCATCAGCCTTCAACAGGGAGTCCCATGTTGGAGATTATGGAGCCATGAGATGGAGGAGCTTCTTTGCTGGAATCAGGATGAGGACCATGGCTGATCAATGCCACCCATTTTGCCTTTGACACTTGTGAAAATTTTGACTTTTTGGGACAATATACATTTTTGAAATTTGTTTACAAGAGCAGATAATGATACTTTCGTTAATGTTATTATTAGTAATAGGAAGGTCAAAATGCAAATTTTAATTAACTCATGTTTATGATGAATTGATTTCCAGGTAATTAACATTTTCTGACAATCATTGCATGGAGCTGTCTCACAGATTGTAGAGTTAGTCAGAGCCCATGCAGGGAAGAAGGTGGAGATGCAGCAGGTGAATCAAGAGATTCCAAAGTTCTTTGGCCTTTCCCAAGCATTTCCCAGCCAGAGAATTGATGCCTGGAAAAGAGAGGAATGAATATCATCTCCATTTTTGGTCTTTATCTCTGTCAAAATGTGAAATTTCAGCATCACATACATGTATGCTATGTCACTTCAGTGGTGTTCAACTCTCTGTGATCCCATGGACTGTAGCCTGCCAGGCTGCCCTGTCCATGGGATTCTCCAGGCAAGAAGACTGGAGTCGGTTGCCATACCTTCCTCCAGGGGATCTTTCTGACCCAGGAATTGAACCCACATCTCCTGCAGCTCCCATGTCACCTGCGGCTCCTGTGTTGCACGTGGATTTTTATAGCTAGGGCACTGGAGAAGCCCCTCAGTATTTCCATAAACTCTTATTTACTGTTTAAGCTATTGAGTACAAGAAGGGTCTAAAGAACAGACAAAAGTAATACTGGCCTTTAGATAACATCCATGACGTAGGTTGAGATCCTCAGGAACAGGCCACTGCATTTTAGCCAGATAACATCCATGAAGCATGTTGAGATCTGCTTAAAGGCCTTTATGTAGAGAATTGCAATGTGGGAGGCACAATTCTCCTTCCCACTGACGGCACACCACATTCTCTGGATGCCTCTGAAGTGTTCGTGTGAATCATCACTTTGGCATTTGGGGTACAATTTGGGGGCTTAGTTAATAATAGATTCAGCTACCATTTTCTGTCCTTTAGTGTAGGGATTTGGTTTGGGTGAGTGGGAGGCAAGGATCCAGAGATTTCCCAAAAAAAAAAAAAAAAAGAGAACTAGACTTTGCCCGACTGAAGGTTGTTTATATTTAACTGGGACTCATAAATATGCCTTTATGTTTCTTTTTCTTCAGTGTCCTGATTCTTCTTGATATTTTTGATTTCCCATCACCCATCTGAGCCTCTCCATTAGAGTAAATTTGCATATACACTCATATATTTCATGGATGTATTTCTTTATTGGAGGAGCCCTGAACTGGCATTAGGCCTTGATTCAAATCATTGCCACTAACTACACTTGTGTTGGGTCAGGATAATTCCCCATCTGATGATGAGAGTTCCAGAAGAGTTGGAAACTGTTTGGCTTCCAAATCCTGCATGATCGGAGAGTGTTCCCAGCCAGAGAATTGATGCCTGGAAAAGAGAGGAATGAATATCATCTCCATTTTTGGTCTTTATCTCTGTCAAAATGTGAAATTTCAGCATCACATACATGTATGCTATGTCACTTCAGTGGTGTTCAACTCTCTGTGATCCCATGGACTGTAGCCTGCCAGGCTGCCCTGTCCATGGGATTCTCACAAGAAGACTGGAGTCGGTTGCCATACCTTCCTCCAGGGATCTTTCTGACCCAGGAATTGAACCCACATCTCCTGCAGCTCCCATGTCACCTGCGGCTCCTGTGTTGCACGTGGATTTTTATAGCTAGGGCACTGGAGAAGCCCCTCAGTATTTCCATAAACTCTTATTTACTGTTTAAGCTATTGAGTACAAGAAGGGTCTAAAGAACAGACAAAAGTAATACTGGCCTTTAGATAACATCCATGACGTAGGTTGAGATCCTCAGGAACAGGCCACTGCATTTTAGCCAGATAACATCCATGAAGCATGTTGAGATCTGCTTAAAGGCCTTTATGTAGAGAATTGCAATGTGGGAGGCACAATTCTCCTTCCCACTGACGGCACACCACATTCTCTGGATGCCTCTGAAGTGTTCGTGTGAATCATCACTTTGGCATTTGGGGTACAATTTGGGGGCTTAGTTAATAATAGATTCAGCTACCATTTTCTGTCCTTTAGTGTAGGGATTTGGTTTGGGTGAGTGGGAGGCAAGGATCCAGAGATTTCCCAAAAAAAAAAAAAAAAAGAGAACTAGACTTTGCCCGACTGAAGGTTGTTTATATTTAACTGGGACTCATAAATATGCCTTTATGTTTCTTTTTCTTCAGTGTCCTGATTCTTCTTGATATTTTTGATTTCCCATCACCCATCTGAGCCTCTCCATTAGAGTAAATTTGCATATACACTCATATATTTCATGGATGTATTTCTTTATTGGAGGAGCCCTGAACTGGCATTAGGCCTTGATTCAAATCATTGCCACTAACTACACTTGTGTTGGGTCAGGATAATTCCCCATCTGATGATGAGAGTTCCAGAAGAGTTGGAAACTGTGTTCTCCATGAGGTCTTCCAGAGTGCCCAAGAAATGTGCCCTTGCATGTGTTTCAGGGCAGCATTCTGTGATCCACGGAGGTACTCTGTTACTTATTACACCCTCATTCCTGAACCCTTTTCCTCCATTTCTTTCTCCTTCTGCTTTCTCTTGTTATCTTGGAGAGATCATTCAGTGATAAAGCCAGAAAAATGGACATGACAGGGAAGCCGAACTATCAGCTCCTCAGGAATACTCACACTGTGGACCATTCATTATATCATTAGACAACCACTGAGCATCTAAGATTTGCCAGGTACTGCACAAAGCTGTTGTTGTTTAGTCACTGAGTTGTGTCCGACTCTTTTGCGACGCCATATGGGCTGTAGTCCACCAGACTCCTATGTCCATGGATTTGTAACTAGGCAATAATACCGGAGTGGGTTGCCATTTCCTTCTCTAGGGGATTTTCCTGACACAAGGACTGAACCCATATCTTCTGCATTATCTGCACTGGCAGGCAGATCCTTTACCCCTGAGTCATCAGGGACGCCCCACTACACTAAGTAGAGTGCTTTTTTACATCTATTTTTTAACTGTGCTATCTTCCTCATTATAACACAGGTTCATTGAGTATTTTCAGAAATACCAAAATAGACAGAATAAGAGGAAATTATTTATAGTCTCACTTTGTAGAGTTTACCACTATTAATAGTTGAATGTATATTTTTTCTAGGGTTTTTACCACGTAAAAACACACTTTACAAAAGAAAGAGAATATGAAATTACATTGTACATCTTGTTTTATAATTGTACTTTTCACCTTAAAAATCCATCATTTCACTTCCTCTTCACTTCTGGCTTTTGGATTAAAAGAAGTGATCTTTCCTGTGTGTGATGTAAATTCATTTCAGAATGCATGTAGCAGAAAAACACTGTAAGAGTCCACTCTAATGGTCTATATGCTCCAATTTAGCTGAGAGGAGATAAAGGCACAGATGATATCTTAAAAAGGTCCTTACTGTGAACGGTTTACTGGAAACACTGTGGTCAAGTCAGAAACCTTTTTATGATTGAGAAGAAAATTGCAAGATTGAGCTGATTCAAGAGAGAAACTCATTGGTGTCAATCTATGTTGACCTAAGTAGGACGGGCATGCAAACATGCTACTCTTTTACTAACAGATCATTGTTTCAGATGCAGAACAAACAGTGGAAGGATTTCTCAAATGTTTTCCCTAAATGAGATAGGAAATGGCCCACTCAAACAAAATACTTTAGTCCAGTCCTGATTTAGCACATATTATTATTATTATCATTACTGTTATTTATAATTAAGGTACCAGGTACCATGTGAATTATCTAATTATGACTTGATTTAAAAAGTTCTGTACAGTAGAAACTTTTGCTCCCATTTAATGTTGAGGAAAGTCAAGCTCATAAGGATGAAAGGATTTGCCCTAAATCAAACAGATAGTAAATAACCAGTCCAGGTAGGGGGCAAACTAAAGATGCCTGACTTTAAATCTTGAGTGCAAAGACTACCGTATGCAGCTGCCTCTCCCATGTGAGAATGACACAGACTACATTGAGTGAATAAACGAATCAACTTATCTTACAGATGGATCTTAATAAATGTTAATTGACTGGGAACCATGATTCTCTCACCAAATTTGATTCTCCACATCAAATGAGGCAGTGAATTACACGTAATGAACTTGCTGGCCAAGCTACGTTTCCAAGTTTTTGAGACTGGCTGAGTTCTCTTGGGGATAGCTGTGAGACTGAGGGAAAAAACACTGGAGGCCATACACCTTCAACACAACACTTCTTCTTTGTGTTAATATCATGGCATCAAGCCATGCAGTCCTCCATCCCATCGTTGCTATCCAGCACTTGGTTGAAACTAAGACAACAGGATTTGGTGCATACCACTACTCAGGCATCTTGACTCTGACTGTATCACTGGGCCCATGCACTTAATTTGAAAATGAGATGATTGGTTGAAAGATGACAGAATAGCGTTTTCTAGGATTCTTTGCCTTCTCTTGACCCCTAATAACAATAGTAAAGAAACAGAGGTTATCACACTAAGTGAAGTAAGTCAGACAGAGAAAGACAAATATCATATGTTATTATTCATATGTGGTATCTAACTTAAAAAAGGACATTTGACTTGACCAAGAATGTTCTTTGGGTTTTTCTGTGAGATGTTACGAAAATCTCAAACGTGCGTTTTGGCCAACCCAGTACAAATGAGCTTATTTACAAAACAGAAACAGATTTACAGATACTGGACACAAGCTTACCGTTACCAAAGGGGAAATATTGTGGGAAGGGAGCTTGGGGTTCACACACACACTGCTATATATAAGATAGATAACCAAAAAGGACTTACTGTATAGTAATAGTCTGTGATAACCTATAAGAGAAATGAATCTGAAAAAAAATGAATATATGGATATGTTAACTGAATCACTTTTCTTTTTATCTGAAACCAACACAAAGCAATAAATCAGCTATGCTCCAATCGTGGTGGGGGAAGAATATGAGCAAAGATTTCAATGAAACTAAGAGACTGCCAGAGATCAATCTTATAACAGTCAAACATGGTGATATCTGGGTTAAGAAGGGGAAGAGTATGTTTTGACCTTGAACAGAACAAAAGTTATACAAAAAGAAACTGCCAATATTCCAAAAGTCCTCTTCCATGAGCTTTTCAATGAGTCTCATTGAAAATAAGATCATGGAAGGATCTTAGGAGAGATGAGACATATACCTCTAGAGATCACTAACTCTGCAGAGTATGAAAGAGGAACCTAGCCAACAAGCTATTTCTATCATCCACAATCCTCCAGGCCAGCTGAGACAGGGGATGCATTTCTATTTTCTCAATAACTACCATAATGCCTTGCTCATGGTAAGTTAATATTCTAGAGGAATAGAAAGTTTTAGTGTGATGGATACGGTTGAAGGGCCCACAAGGACACTTTAAACTTCCTACTGCCTTTTGTGTGTATGTGTGGGGGGGGCGGGTTAGGGAGGGAGGTGGACGGGCGGCCCACTTCTATTGGTCTTTCATTTATCTATTTTCATCCATCTTTTGTTCTTTGGCCTGTGTGGGCCTCCCATCGCAGTGACCTCTATTGTTGCAGAGCACCTGCTCTGGGCGCATGCGCTCCAGAGCTCTGGCAGGGTGATTGGACGCATCGGTCCAGCCGCTCCGCGGCACGTGGGATCTTCCCAGGCCAGGGGTCGAACCGGAGCCCCTCACGCTGCAAGGTGGTGTCCTTACCCACTGGACCACCAGGGAAGCCCTAAACTTTGTACTGTCTTTGAACCTCTGGCTTCAACTTTTCAGGTTATGCTATGAGGTTCATCTGAGTTCCTTTCTAGGAAGCATTGTCAGGGGCATGAAATGTGAAGAGTGTGAGGTCATTCTTTAGTTCTAACATCCAAAGGCTGTTTTCTTTCAGAGGGTGTCTGAGGCAGTTGATCTCCTGCCAACCCCCAATTATATCTGTGGGCTTTGTAGAGAATGAACATCATATTTGTCAGTTCACCTCCTAATCAAGAGGACTGTGAGGCCTAGTGATGCCAGACCCTCGCTGACACCCCTTGATATAATCGTCCTGAAGACCCCAAGGCTTTGGTGCAGGAAGCAAGCGACATAGACCCCAATCCCAGGGCTGAGTCTCACTGAGCCCCAAAGATGACTGTTTCTGGGCTCAAGACTGCTTGGATCACATTATATTTAGTTCTAGAGAGATTTTTCTGGAAAACCTATGGGAGACAGGATATCTTTAGGTATTGGCCATTGTAACGATTTCTATAAAACTGAACATCAGGACCACCACGAGGGCCTGCTTTTCCTCAATTCATTCTTTTTCTCCATGAGCAGGTAGGAGGATACTCTACTTCCAGTTCATCTCTGGTACCCTTTAGTCTGTGCCCTGACCTCTCATGTTCGTTCTGATGGTGGTGCAAGGGCTCATCCTTTTTGGGGATGAAAACTATAGTAACAATAGTTAACTTTCCTTGACTATTTTCCAGGAGATCTCTGAAAGGCTTTCCACGAATTATCACATTAGACTCTACAAGAAAGGTATTTTTTTCTTAAGGAAAAATGAGACACAAGGAGCCCAAATAACTTGTCAAGGTCACAAAGCTTGTGAGTCCTAGAGTTAAGAAATGAATCCAGATCAAACTGATTTCATATTCTGCCTGCCTGCCTTCCTTCCTTCCCAAACCCTTCCTGAAGTCCCAGAAGGATACAACTGATTAAAAGAATAGAATCCACCTTGACCTCATGATGATCCCTACTTTATGTATATTCAGGTGATTCATTTCCAGACCCAAATGTTTGAAGAGCATTGAATCTATTGCATTCTCCTTAATCAACTCTCTTATTCTTCTTCATTACTTATTTATTTACTAATATGTATTGAACACTATCTAGGGATCAGGTTTTATTCTAATTGTCTTAATAATTAGCAAAGAGACATCTGAAATGTGTTCATTCCTGTGTGTGTGTTTATCCTGATCATCATCAGCATCAGCACTAGTATCAACACCATCAACATGATTTCTTCATCATCTTACGTACAATCCTCCCTTGAGACTTTGCAAATGGTTTTCACATCAGTTGTCACATGCTGGACTCCCAGCGCTCCTGAGGAAGCCAAGATGACACCCTCTTATCCGAAGATAGAAGAATGAAGGCTCGCAGAAGGTAGATAGCTCACTTCGGACCCCTTAATTCATCCGTAACAGACCTGAGACTATAACTCAGCTCGACTCCTCTGGGAGGTCAGTGTGGCTGACATAAACTGTAAACATGCTATACGGCTAAAAGACAATAGTGTGTGGTGGTTGAGAGAAGGCACATTCAGATCTCCATCTCTTCTTAGCTGTTTGACTTTGGACAATCACTTATCATTCCTGGGTCTCAGTTTTCTCAACTATATCTTGGGGGTTAAAGTAATATCCACCTTACAGGATTATTAGAAGAACTGAAAAAGTTCCTATGTGAAGAGTGTTTGCCTAAGTGCATAATACAGTATAGGTCCTCAACCAAAGTTAGCTAGAGTTGTTTCAGACCCTGCTGCTCTGTTTCAGACAAAGGAATGTGGCAGAGAGGGCAGTTCAGGGAACAGGCATGGTAGCGTCCTTAAATGCCTCACTGAGTGAAGACTCCTTTGCCAGTCACTCACCCTACTGGGCACCAATCCAGGGCTCTAAGGAAAGCCATGGCTTGTTCCAGCCAAGGGGAATTAACTGCCACTTGACATTCTATAATGAGACTTTGACCCATGCCAGTTACAACTGCCTAGGTCATGGGCCATCAGGTTAGTGCTCCTGAAGATCTTTTCTTTCCTGGGATTCAGCAACCCAGGAGCAGTGGTCCCACAGGAGCATAGGTGTCTCTGTGCCAGGTAAAAATGTGCTGGAGATGTAGTTGGTCAAGGAGAAAGAAGAAAGCAAGCAGGGTGGGTGGAGACCACAGGAACCCAAATCTTGGCTCTGCAAATCAACTCATTATCCCTGTCTCCTGAGAAAGCTTAACCCCTATGGAAACTGGGCTTTCTGGGACTTTAATACGATGGTGGACGGGATGAAAATTTGGGGTCATACAGATTAGGGCCTTATATATAAACAGAATTCAATTTGTAAAACTATCTTTTGGGGTGTCTTTTATTACCTCTATTTTATGAATAAGGACACTGAGGCTCACAGTGACCATCTTCAGATGGTTTGCACCTAATTTCCCCTTCCCTCCCCACCAAGGTGTTTATCCAGTCACACACCAAAACTTACCAACTATAAGGTGAAAAAACCCATATCTTTGTTTCCAGTCTTGTCCTCTAAACTGTAGATTCCTACATCTAAATGTCTACTTGACACTCACACATGGATATCTAACAGAATCTCTAATCAATTATGTCCAAACAGAGCCCATCCCTTCCCAATGACCCCAAACTGGCTCTTCACTCAACTTCCACCTGTTATTGATTGACACTGCCGCATAGCCAGCTCCTCAGGCCAAAACCTAGGGATCTTCCTGGATTTTACAAATTCCTCTGTGCTCCCCACATTCACCCTGCTAGTGAGGCCTCTTACCTCTACCTTGTCAACATCTTTTCAGATCTGTCTGCTTTGCTCTGAATAAACCCAAACTCTTCTTGTCCATACCCTATCCTCACTCTCCTTAATCTCCCTAATACCTTCCTAACTGGTTTCTCACCTTCCTTTGCACTCTGTAATCCACTTTCTACACAGTCATCACATGGAAACTTTTGTTAATAAAATAAGCCCCTTTTCTGGACTGCTTACCTTGCTAAAATAGTGTGTATAGCGCTTCAATATACTTCAAGCCCCTCGTACTGTGCCAACAAGCTCTTTTCTGATCTGGTCCCTGGATTTCACTTCCTACCATTCTCTCCCTGGCACACTGGGATCCAGCCAAACGGGCTTTCTTGATGTTCCCCAAATGGTTCAAACTTTCATCAGTGGTACTGTCTTTGCAATAGCTGTTCCCTTCCCTGGTTTCCTTTGGTGCCAAATCTTTACAGTGAGGGCCCCTTCTCACTATTTCTCCCCAGTTCAAACATCACTTTCTTAGGGCCAACCTTGGTCATCCAACTTATTACACATCTTCTACTCGAATATCTTTCTTACATGTCACTCTATTTATATTTGTCCAAGATGTGTCTCAACTTGGTATCATCTTATTTATTTGGTTTTGCATTTACCACCTGTATCTCCTAACTAGAATGTGAATTCCAGGGGAGCAAGTGCTATGCCCCTTCTGATTCACTGCCACACCTACCTTGCTGAGCAGGTGGTCCACTACAGAGTAAGTATTCACTGACTCAGTGGCCATGAGTTTGAGCAAACTCTGGCAAATTGTGAAGGGCAGGGGAAACCTGGGAAGCTGCAGTCCATGGGATTGCAGAGTTGGACACAACTGAGTGAACAACATCAAATACTTCGTAAATGTTTGTTGATTGAATGACTGTCATTCTAAAACTTCTATGATTGCTTCAGCTGAGTAGCAATGGGGAGGGAAGTCTAATGGGTGTATCATTGTGGCCACAAACATGGTCCCAAACACAAAGCAGCATTTAAAAAAGCTTCATTGATTCAGGTACATTTTGGAAGAAACCAAATAAGAAACAAAAGCTCAGTGTTCTGATTTTGGTCTTCTACACCTTGACACCGATGACAAACAAAATGCAACTTAAAACCAGACATTTGAGAAAACCCAACAGGACATTCTAAACAAGTGTGTCTGGCTATGCGGTTTCTCTTGGGTGGGGAGCTCAGGGAGGGCTGGGTCAGGCTCCTCCTGACAGCTCCCTCCTCCTCTCTGCAGACATACCTCCACCCAGCCTCCTGCCCCAGTAGCCCCACTTCTCTGTGTGGCCTGGCTTGCCTTCTGCCCTCATCCGTGTCTCAGTCACCTCCACCTCTGCAGTACTTCCCTTCATCCCAGTGGACAGGTGAGCAGAATTAATGGCTCTGGAAGTGGATGTCATCTTGAGTCAACGGGCTTTCTTGATGTTCCCCAAATGGTTCAAACTTTCATCAGTGGTACTGTCTTTGCAATAGCTGTTCCCTTCCCTGGTTTCCTTTGGTGCCAAATCTTTACAGTGAGGGCCCTTCTCACTATTTCTCCCCAGTTCAAACATCACTTTCTTAGGGCCAACCTTGGTCATCCAACTTATTACACATCTTCTACTCGAATATCTTTCTTACATGTCACTCTATTTATATTTGTCCAAGATGTGTCTCAACTTGGTATCATCTTATTTATTTGGTTTTGCATTTACCACCTGTATCTCCTAACTAGAATGTGAATTCCAGGGGAGCAAGTGCTATGCCCCTTCTGATTCACTGCCACACCTACCTTGCTGAGCAGGTGGTCCACTACAGAGTAAGTATTCACTGACTCAGTGGCCATGAGTTTGAGCAAACTCTGGCAAATTGTGAAGGGCAGGGAAGCCTGGGAAGCTGCAGTCCATGGGATTGCAGAGTTGGACACAACTGAGTGAACAACATCAAATACTTCGTAAATGTTTGTTGATTGAATGACTGTCATTCTAAAACTTCTATGATTGCTTCAGCTGAGTAGCAATGGGGAGGGAAGTCTAATGGGTGTATCATTGTGGCCACAAACATGGTCCCAAACACAAAGCAGCATTTAAAAAAGCTTCATTGATTCAGGTACATTTTGGAAGAAACCAAATAAGAAACAAAAGCTCAGTGTTCTGATTTTGGTCTTCTACACCTTGACACCGATGACAAACAAAATGCAACTTAAAAACCAGACATTTGAGAAAACCCAACAGGACATTCTAAACAAGTGTGTCTGGCTATGCGGTTTCTCTTGGGTGGGGAGCTCAGGGAGGGCTGGGTCAGGCTCCCTCCTGACAGCTCCCTCCCTCCTCTCTGCAGACATACCTCCACCCAGCCTCCTGCCCCAGTAGCCCCACTTCTCTGTGTGGCCTGGCTTGCCTTCTGCCCTCATCCGTGTCTCAGTCACCTCCACCTCTGCAGTACTTCCCTTCATCCCAGTGGACAGGTGAGCAGAATTAATGGCTCTGGAAGTGGATGTCATCTTGAGTCAACAGTTTACCTTTCCTGAACCCCAGTGTTCTCAGGTGTGGAAGAGGGCTGATATAGCATCTATCTCACAGAACACTTGTAAGGCATACATGACCTGGCCTTTGTGATGTGCTTGCTCTATAGTGCTTTGGATGTGCTGCCTTATAAGGCTTATCTATGATGTTTCTCCTGCAGTAGCCCTAAAAGATGACATTTTCATAAACACTTTGGTTCTTGGAAATGCAACTTTTCGATTTGAAACGTAGTTTTTATTCTGCACATTGCCAGCTGTGCAATGTGTGTGAATCCTTCTTCTGTACCAAGAAATGAGTCTCATGTGAAACAAGAGTAAAGAACACTTTTTACCTTCCTTTTTAGAATGGTTCTAAGCCCAGACTAATAATAACTACTGACCTTTGTAGAATGTTTTATATATTTGCTGTCGCTACTACTGTTATTACTACCACTACTATGACTTGTACTACCAGTACTACTATTAGTACTTCTTTATGACTTTTGCTATTATGCTTACTGCTTTTGCTACTACTGCTATTACCAACACTAGCTAACATTTATTGAACACTTACTGTGTGACAGACAGCATTCTACATACATTACGTTTGTTATTACACTTGATATGCGTGGTGGCCAGTGAAGAAGACAATGGACACAGTGCTTAGAAATTCACATGGAATCAAACTTACTGTCTTCAGATCTTGACCCCCCAATGATTACTGGTTGTGTGACTGTACCTAATCACTTAGTAACTCAACTACCTTAAAATAAAGATTAATAATAGAATAGAATCAATGAGACAATGCCAGTAAAACGTTCTGATAATCTGTAAACAGGGTTGGGCATTTCATGAACACCCATGTTCCTGTGAATATTAAAAGCAATTTGTACCCTTTATTTAAGGACTATTTGTTACCCTACTGTCTTGTCCTCACCTCTGCCCCATAACACCATGCATTCCGGACATCTAATGCGGCTCTTAAAAGACTGTGACAGTGTTTCTTCTTAAATCCTCCTACCAACATAGACAGGTCTTTAGAGCAGAGGAATAAGCCTTGTTCACTCTTGTATCTGCATCTCCTGATACATCTGTCTTTAATAGACATTGGTTGAATGGATAAAATGAAGTTTTGAGTGTATTTTGTGAACCCAGTCTTCTGCTAACTTGCCATAATTTTGAATGCACATAACAACCCCTTAAAGTAGAAAGCACTTTTTCTGCTCTTCCGTCCTTTTTTTTTTCTTTAAGAATGACAAAGGTCTTTCATTCCCCATTTTATAGATGAGAAGATTGAGACCATGACTAAGTAACCTAGCTGAAATCAGTTTCTATAACTTCAGACTCTGCATCACTAGACCCGTATGGACTGAACATACTAGATAGACTGGCTTACAATTTGGGAAACTCAATGAATAGACTCAAATGAGGAGGATTTACCTAGGAATAGATGCTATTCTTGGCATCACTAAAAGAGAAAGAACATAGAATCCTTCTGAGAGCCTCTGAGCTAGATCCATCAATTTGAATCAGTGAGTACGCCACTAACCTTGTCTCTGTAATGAGACTATACCTGAGTCTGTGCCAACTAAGTTGACTGCACGGCTGATCCACATCAAGGTAGGAAATTGCCTGTTAATCTTTTGTTGCCATGTTCTTGTTCAAGAAACACTGTTCCTAACTCGCCTGTAGTGTGTGGACCCAGTAATTGAAAGAATACCATGTACCATTTCTGGCTAGAGAGCGATCTCCATGTTTAAGTGTTTAAAAGATTAAATACACATACACACTCATGGCTTCATTATTTACAATGACAATAAAATAAACATAGTAGAAAACATATGTAGAAAATTTGGAAAAGTCTGAAAAGGAAAAGGATCACTCTTAATTCCATGACTTTAGTACCATTACTCTTAGCATATTGATGATTTTTCTTCCACACATCTTCCTATTTATTTTTATATTTCCATTATAATAGTATTTTTAAAACAGCTTCCCTTTCTTCCCTTAGCATTTTAACAGAATGCATTCCCTTATTATTATAATACAGTAAAAACGTTAGTCTCTCAGTCGTGTCTGATTCTTTCTGATCCCATGAAATACATGGAGTCTGCCAGGCTCCTTGCAGGCAGATCCTTTACTGTCTGAGTCACCGGGGAGTCCCAATAATACAGGGACCATGGTCATAATATTTAATTGCTAATTATTGCTTCCATAGACTATTGTTAATTTTCCTCACTATAAAAATAGCTTATTAGTTTAATTTTCAATGCACATAACAACCCCTTAAAGTAGAAAGCACTTTTCTGCTCTTCCGTCCTTTTTTCTTTAAGAATGACAAAGGTCTTTCATTCCCCATTTTATAGATGAGAAGATTGAGACCATGACTAAGTAACCTAGCTGAAATCAGTTTCTATAACTTCAGACTCTGCATCACTAGACCCGTATGGACTGAACATACTAGATAGACTGGCTTACAATTTGGGAAACTCAATGAATAGACTCAAATGAGGAGGATTTACCTAGGAATAGATGCTATTCTTGGCATCACTAAAAGAGAAAGAACATAGAATCCTTCTGAGAGCCTCTGAGCTAGATCCATCAATTTGAATCAGTGAGTACGCCACTAACCTTGTCTCTGTAATGAGACTATACCTGAGTCTGTGCCAACTAAGTTGACTGCACGGCTGATCCACATCAAGGTAGGAAATTGCCTGTTAATCTTTTGTTGCCATGTTCTTGTTCAAGAAACACTGTTCCTAACTCGCCTGTAGTGTGTGGACCCAGTAATTGAAAGAATACCATGTACCATTTCTGGCTAGAGAGCGATCTCCATGTTTAAGTGTTTAAAAGATTAAATACACATACACACTCATGGCTTCATTATTTACAATGACAATAAAATAAACATAGTAGAAAACATATGTAGAAAATTTGGAAAAGTCTGAAAAGGAAAAGGATCACTCTTAATTCCATGACTTTAGTACCATTACTCTTAGCATATTGATGATTTTTCTTCCACACATCTTCCTATTTATTTTTATATTTCCATTATAATAGTATTTTTAAAACAGCTTCCCTTTCTTCCCTTAGCATTTTAACAGAATGCATTCCCTTATTATTATAATACAGTAAAAACGTTAGTCTCTCAGTCGTGTCTGATTCTTTCTGATCCCATGAAATACATGGAGTCTGCCAGGCTCCTTGCAGGCAGATCCTTTACTGTCTGAGTCACCGGGGAGTCCCAATAATACAGGGACCATGGTCATAATATTTAATTGCTAATTATTGCTTCCATAGACTATTGTTAATTTTCCACTCCTCACTATAAAAATAGCTTATTAGATCTAATTTCAATTTTCAGAGTCAATGGTGAAGAGGTATGGAAAGATAGATTTTTCTTTGGTGTTGGCCAGAACTTGCAGTATTGCCCCCTTGTTAGGTCTGGGGTCTCACAATCTTCACTCTTGAGAGATGAAAACAGCTACAAAGTCATACCATCTTTGCGGAGGAACATGAGAGCTCATCTGATCCAATTACCTTGTTTGGTAGACAAGGAGACCCTGGTCTACTAATCTATGTGGTGGTGGACCCAAGGGAGAAGATGTGTGTCATTTCTGGAAAAACAAACAAACCAGTGTAACTCGACTGTAGTTGACAAGGGAGAGATCATTGGAGGCAATGCAGAAATCTAGGCAAGTGATGGGGGCTCGGGCCAGGATGGTAGCAGACAGGTGGCCCAAAAGGCTCTTTCCTACATCTATTTTATAGGCTGAGATAAAGTACAGCATTGAATAGTAGATGAGATAACAGTAGGGGTAGATGGATTAAATGCGGAGTATGAGACAGAGTGAGCAGTAAAGGGTTGATTCGAAGTTCTTTTCTCTTAACCTGTGAAATACCTGATGTTTCCATGAACTGAGTCTGAAAAAATATTGGGAAGAACAGGTCAGGGAGGCAAGGAGAGGCCAGAATCAATACTTCTATAATCATTTGATTGAGAGCATGTTAAGTTTGAGATGTTTATCAGACCTATGCGTGGGGATGTCAAAGCAGAACTGAATATGTAAATCTAGTGTGTAGGAGAGAGGTATAGAGAGATAAATCTGGAGGTTTGGAGCATTGAACAATGTTAAAAGCCTATGAGACAGGTGAGAGTATAAAACAGCTTCCTTTCTTCCCTTAGATTTAACAGAATGCATTCCCTTATTATTATAATACAGTAAAAACGTTAGTCTCTCAGTCGTGTCTGATTCTTTCTGATCCCATGAAATACATGGAGTCTGCCAGGCTCCTTGCAGGCAGATCCTTTACTGTCTGAGTCACCGGGGAGTCCCAATAATACAGGGACCATGGTCATAATATTTAATTGCTAATTATTGCTTCCATAGACTATTGTTAATTTTCCACTCCTCACTATAAAAATAGCTTATTAGATCTAATTTCAATTTTCAGAGTCAATGGTGAAGAGGTATGGAAAGATAGATTTTTCTTTGGTGTTGGCCAGAACTTGCAGTATTGCCCCCTTGTTAGGTCTGGGGTCTCACAATCTTCACTCTTGAGAGATGAAAACAGCTACAAAGTCATACCATCTTTGCGGAGGAACATGAGAGCTCATCTGATCCAATTACCTTGTTTGGTAGACAAGGAGACCCTGGTCTACTAATCTATGTGGTGGTGGACCCAAGGGAGAAGATGTGTGTCATTTCTGGAAAAACAAACAAACCAGTGTAACTCGACTGTAGTTGACAAGGGAGAGATCATTGGAGGCAATGCAGAAATCTAGGCAAGTGATGGGGGCTCGGGCCAGGATGGTAGCAGACAGGTGGCCCAAAAGGCTCTTTCCTACATCTATTTTATAGGCTGAGATAAAGTACAGCATTGAATAGTAGATGAGATAACAGTAGGGGTAGATGGATTAAATGCGGAGTATGAGACAGAGTGAGCAGTAAAGGGTTGATTCGAAGTTCTTTTCTCTTAACCTGTGAAATACCTGATGTTTCCATGAACTGAGTCTGAAAAAATATTGGGAAGAACAGGTCAGGGAGGCAAGGAGAGGCCAGAATCAATACTTCTATAATCATTTGATTGAGAGCATGTTAAGTTTGAGATGTTTATCAGACCTATGCGTGGGGATGTCAAAGCAGAACTGAATATGTAAATCTAGTGTGTAGGAGAGAGGTATAGAGAGATAAATCTGGAGGTTTGGAGCATTGAACAATGTTAAAAGCCATGCAATGAGACAGGTGAGAGTATAAGAGTAACAGGACCAGAACTCCTCCTTGGAAAGAAGAGGAGGAGCCTATAGAGGAGACCAAAAAGCAGTATCCAGTGGTGTATTTAGTGGCTGCTTGCCACCCCACCGTATGGAAGAAATACGCTTTCCTCAGCCATTCCATTGGGGAAAGGCATGGAGTTGTCATTTCTGTAAGCACTCTAAAATTTCTACTACCTACATTCTAACAAGGCTTTCTTATATTTCCTTCAACTTCCACACAAACTTCAGCTATATGTTAGTACCTGGTGGCCTGATGCCCTAATCAAAGCCCTGAGAATACCTCATTACTCCTCTGACTTACTGCGTCCTTTGTGAAATGTATTGTAATTAGCCTTGAACTGGGCTAACATTAACCTTTACTCTGTCTCTGAAGAGAGAGACATTCATTCAATTCACTCCAGTCATCCTCATTCATTGTATAAATTAGCTATAAGTTAGCTGTAAATTAGTTAATCTATACTGGGTAATGAATAGTATAAGCAGTATTGACAGTGAGCATAATCTACTTATAGAAATGAACTGCTTACAAAGCTTTCAGGCATTTACTGCCTACAATGACAAGCATTCTGTTCCTTTGGTTTTAATCATTGAGCCCCTTTAGCTGACCTCATACAGGCTTGCAAAAGCTACAAGGCAAAAGAGGAGGTGGAAACATGGGCTCTGGGATTATCCAGGCTCATATTAGGATCTTGAGCCCTACTCTCTGGAGGCGTGGCAGTGGGAAAAGTACCTTCTTAAAATCTTTACGATGAGAACCTATTACCAATTAACTTTTAACCTGTGAAATACCTGATGTTTCCATGAACTGAGTCTGAAAATATTGGGAAGAACAGGTCAGGAGGCAAGGAGAGGCCAGAATCAATACTTCTATAATCATTTGATTGAGAGCATGTTAAGTTTGAGATGTTTATCAGACCTATGCGTGGGGATGTCAAAGCAGAACTGAATATGTAAATCTAGTGTGTAGGAGAGAGGTATAGAGAGATAAATCTGGAGGTTTGGAGCATTGAACAATGTTAAAAGCCATGCAATGAGACAGGTGAGAGTATAAGAGTAACAGGACCAGAACTCCTCCTTGGAAAGAAGAGGAGGAGCCTATAGAGGAGACCAAAAAGCAGTATCCAGTGGTGTATTTAGTGGCTGCTTGCCACCCCACCGTATGGAAGAAATACGCTTTCCTCAGCCATTCCATTGGGGAAAGGCATGGAGTTGTCATTTCTGTAAGCACTCTAAAATTTCTACTACCTACATTCTAACAAGGCTTTCTTATATTTCCTTCAACTTCCACACAAACTTCAGCTATATGTTAGTACCTGGTGGCCTGATGCCCTAATCAAAGCCCTGAGAATACCTCATTACTCCTCTGACTTACTGCGTCCTTTGTGAAATGTATTGTAATTAGCCTTGAACTGGGCTAACATTAACCTTTACTCTGTCTCTGAAGAGAGACATTCATTCAATTCACTCCAGTCATCCTCATTCATTGTATAAATTAGCTATAAGTTAGCTGTAAATTAGTTAATCTATACTGGGTAATGAATAGTATAAGCAGTATTGACAGTGAGCATAATCTACTTATAGAAATGAACTGCTTACAAAGCTTTCAGGCATTTACTGCCTACAATGACAAGCATTCTGTTCCTTTGGTTTTAATCATTGAGCCCCTTTAGCTGACCTCATACAGGCTTGCAAAAGCTACAAGGCAAAAGAGGAGGTGGAAACATGGGCTCTGGGATTATCCAGGCTCATATTAGGATCTTGAGCCCTACTCTCTGGAGGCGTGGCAGTGGGAAAAGTACCTTCTTAAAATCTTTACGATGAGAACCTATTACCAATTAACTTTAGAGACCAGATTTCCCTAGTGGCTCAGATGGTAATGAATCCGTCTGCAATGCAGGAGACACAGGTTCAACACCTTAGTCAGGAAGATCTCTGGGAGAAGGAAATGGTTACCCACTCCATGGACAGAGGAGCCTGGTGGGCTATAGTCCATGGGGTCACAAATAGTGGGACATGACTGAGCAACTAACCCACACTATTAAATTAAACATAGCATATAAAATACATGGCACAGCGCAAGTATTCAACAAAGATGAAGTCCTTAACTTTCCCCATGATGTACATCTTCAAGACCCAGATAAAACTGTATCCCCTCTAAGAAAGGAAACTGGTTACTCACAACTACAATAATGGCTCCAGTCTGGAACCTCATTCAGCTTGCAGAGTTTTCCTCCATTTCATGTTATTTTATGCTATCTTAAAATGAAGTTGGATATTGGAATGCCTTTCACCCAGGGAAAACCCTAAGTCTCTTTCATGAGTGCATTCTCCCGTACCCCTAGAGTGGTATAGAACAGATTGTGTGCTCACTATTCTAATCTATTATATATCCTATTCAGAGAAATTCAGTGTGAATCTGTTTAATTAGTAGTGAAGTGACTGAGGTCCTCATGTGAACTTGAACGTGTTACAGTGGCATTTTTTGAAAATCCTTCGAATTCATGATCTGCTCTTCCCTCTCTATTAGCCTGAATTAAGGAGGTTAATTTGAGCATATTTAATAGGATTCTCTTTCTCTGATATGTCTGGGGCAATTTAAAAGCGCTGCCATCTAAACTGAGAACAAACCACAATTGCTGCTTAGAAAGAACTGTATGATTTTAACTTTTCACTCAGCCTGGCCTCTTTTAATTTTTTTCTTTTACTTTCTTTGGTTAAATGACTCCACCATCCATACCACCTCCTCGTCCCTCACACATGTGTTTGACAGCAATGAATCACTTACTAGGCTTCAGTCAGTCCAGTCACCCAGGCTTGCTTGTTGAGTAACTGATAAACTGTGAAGAAGGTGGTATATGATTAAGCTCTAGCTTTTTCCACCTTAAATGCTATTTCTGTATGAGTTTTGGGGTCAGAAAAAATAATCTGCTTTGCAAAAGGAATATCTGTGATATAGTTCTAATTAATATGATCGTGCTTATATGCATCTATTTTAACTAGAATGAGCGAATTCATGTTTGTGTGTGTTCACCTGGGGCTGGCTCTTCCTGTGTATCATGCTAACAGGTATGTAAAATAACTAAATAATCACTGACTATGTATTTGAAATTCAAATGACCACTTGTTGAGATTTTGTCAAGTGCCCCATGTGGAAATGAAAGAAGTCTTACAGAGATAATTTAACTCATCTGATCAAGGTCACTTAGCACATAAATGGCGGAAGTGCCTTTTTAATCCACGTTCGCCCATTCCAAAGTCTGTGTTCCTGCCACCATCGAGTGCTCATCTTGTAAAAAATGATTCGAAGATGAAACAGGCACAGGGATTGTGCTTCAAGAGCTCTCTGTCTATCAAGGGTCATAAAACAGATGAAAAACCCTAAAATAAAAAGGAGAAAGTCACATCTTAAGAAAGTTGCTGCGGATGTTTGGAATAAGGGGAGATAGTTTCTAACCTATAACTTCTTTGGTTCCAATGAAGCCACCAGTGTCTCCAGAAAGGCCTTCCTAATTGGCTAATGGCTTTCTTCTGTGCTCCCCTATCCCACCCTGCACTTATCTTCTCAGAATACTTGTGTTAAACTGAATGGGAGTTACACTGCTTGGCAGACAATGGACACTGTGTACGGAAAGAAGGAGGGAAGGATTTGCACGTGTGGAGATGAGACAGGCTGTCTGGAGAATGTTCCCAACAGAAGGACTAGATTAAACAGGTGCCCAGAACTTGATAGATGTTGGACTTCCAGGAAGAAGAGTGGACAATGGTTTTGTTTGCCAAGTCAGGTTCATGAAAGGCAGCCAGGAGGAAAGACTTGAGCTGTTGGCTTGAATCAGATCTAAGGAACCTGAAATTCCAGGTCAAAGGATTTACATTTTTTCTTCTCAGACAAACAGTGCTGATGATACCATCACACTTTGCCACTAGCCACTGCCATACAACACATGAGCTATTTCATGCTGAGTTACCTTCATTTTCTTTAAAATGAACTGGGCTCTGTTTGATTAAATTTTGTGTTCCTATCTTTGCAAAATCAACTCACCTACATCAGCAGATCTTTTAAAAGTGGGGTGAGGATAGTAAGGAGATACTGAGGACAAAAGCACTTCATTTTACTATGAAAACTCTAGGCATCAGAAGTCAGGATGTCTCTGCAGACAAGGTTTAATATCTAAATAATCACTGACTATGTATTTGAAATTCAAATGACCACTTGTTGAGATTTTGTCAAGTGCCCCATGTGGAAATGAAAGAAGTCTTACAGAGATAATTTAACTCATCTGATCAAGGTCACTTAGCACATAAATGGCGGAAGTGCCTTTTTAATCCACGTTCGCCCATTCCAAAGTCTGTGTTCCTGCCACCATCGAGTGCTCATCTTGTAAAAAATGATTCGAAGATGAAACAGGCACAGGGATTGTGCTTCAAGAGCTCTCTGTCTATCAAGGGTCATAAAACAGATGAAAAACCCTAAAATAAAAAGGAGAAAGTCACATCTTAAGAAAGTTGCTGCGGATGTTTGGAATAAGGGGAGATAGTTTCTAACCTATAACTTCTTTGGTTCCAATGAAGCCACCAGTGTCTCCAGAAAGGCCTTCCTAATTGGCTAATGGCTTTCTTCTGTGCTCCCCTATCCCACCCTGCACTTATCTTCTCAGAATACTTGTGTTAAACTGAATGGGAGTTACACTGCTTGGCAGACAATGGACACTGTGTACGGAAAGAAGGAGGGAAGGATTTGCACGTGTGGAGATGAGACAGGCTGTCTGGAGAATGTTCCCAACAGAAGGACTAGATTAAACAGGTGCCCAGAACTTGATAGATGTTGGACTTCCAGGAAGAAGAGTGGACAATGGTTTTGTTTGCCAAGTCAGGTTCATGAAAGGCAGCCAGGAGGAAAGACTTGAGCTGTTGGCTTGAATCAGATCTAAGGAACCTGAAATTCCAGGTCAAAGGATTTACATTTTTTCTTCTCAGACAAACAGTGCTGATGATACCATCACACTTTGCCACTAGCCACTGCCATACAACACATGAGCTATTTCATGCTGAGTTACCTTCATTTTCTTTAAAATGAACTGGGCTCTGTTTGATTAAATTTTTGTGTTCCTATCTTTGCAAAATCAACTCACCTACATCAGCAGATCTTTTTAAAAGTGGGGTGAGGATAGTAAGGAGATACTGAGGACAAAAAGCACTTCATTTTACTATGAAAACTCTAGGCATCAGAAGTCAGGATGTCTCTGCAGACAAGGTTTACATTGCTATCAATGATTAGCCAAGTACATATACACATTCAGTTTGGGGAAGCAGTGAAAATAGAAGAATTAAGTGTTGGGAGAGAAGGTTCAGAGAAGGTGTTTTCCAGGAGACTTAATTTACCAGGTGCATTCAAAAGAAAGCATCACCATAAAGTGCTGGAAATGACTTTGTCATTAGGCTGCGAAGGACATTCAGCAGAAGCCCTGTGGGTTGTGTGTGAAGGTGTCTGCCAAGGGCTTGGAAAGTCCAGATTCATCCTGAAAGAAGACGTATTTGTTTAGCTATTTGTTTGCTGAGTAATAATGACCTCCGCAGAACTGTTTTTAGTTGTGTCTTATGAAGGGGCAGTCCATCTGGTTTGATGGCCCAAACATCTTAGACTAGGGGATGGGGTTGAAAGTGAAAGTGAAAGTGTTAGTCGTTCAGTTGGGTCTGACTCTTTGGGACCCCATGGGCTGTAGCTCATCAGGCTCCTCTCTCCATGGAATCCTCCAGGCCAAATACTGGAGTGGGTTGTCATTTCATTATCCAGGGGATCTTCCTGACTCAGGGATTAAACCAAGGTCTCCTGCACTGCTGGAAGATTCTTTTAGTCTGAACCACCAGGGAAGTCATGGGGGTAAGACTGACCTTCCTCAAATATCCTTTTTATCTTTTTGCTCCACAATCCCGAGTCTTCAGTGGGTCTCTAAAGTCCATAGTCAAATTCTTTGGAGTGTTACCCCAGAGACTGACAAAATATGACCTTGGTCTGTCTCTTTACACATAGGAACCTGAAATTCAGTCAAGACTTTTCCAAACAGTGCTGATGATACCATCACACTTTGCCACTAGCCACTGCCATACAACACATGCGCTATTTCATGCTGAGTTACCTTCATTTTCTTTAAAATGAACTGGGCTCTGTTTGATTAAATTTTTGTGTTCCTATCTTTGCAAAATCAACTCACCTACATCAGCAGATCTTTTTAAAAGTGGGGTGAGGATAGTAAGGAGATACTGAGGACAAAAAGCACTTCATTTTACTATGAAAACTCTAGGCATCAGAAGTCAGGATGTCTCTGCAGACAAGGTTTACATTGCTATCAATGATTAGCCAAGTACATATACACATTCAGTTTGGGGAAGCAGTGAAAATAGAAGAATTAAGTGTTGGGAGAGAAGGTTCAGAGAAGGTGTTTTCCAGGAGACTTAATTTACCAGGTGCATTCAAAAGAAAGCATCACCATAAAGTGCTGGAAATGACTTTGTCATTAGGCTGCGAAGGACATTCAGCAGAAGCCCTGTGGGTTGTGTGTGAAGGTGTCTGCCAAGGGCTTGGAAAGTCCAGATTCATCCTGAAAGAAGACGTATTTGTTTAGCTATTTGTTTGCTGAGTAATAATGACCTCCGCAGAACTGTTTTTAGTTGTGTCTTATGAAGGGGCAGTCCATCTGGTTTGATGGCCCAAACATCTTAGACTAGGGGATGGGGTTGAAAGTGAAAGTGAAAGTGTTAGTCGTTCAGTTGGGTCTGACTCTTTGGGACCCCATGGGCTGTAGCTCATCAGGCTCCTCTCTCCATGGAATCCTCCAGGCCAAATACTGGAGTGGGTTGTCATTTCATTATCCAGGGGATCTTCCTGACTCAGGGATTAAACCAAGGTCTCCTGCACTGCTGGAAGATTCTTTTAGTCTGAACCACCAGGGAAGTCATGGGGGTAAGACTGACCTTCCTCAAATATCCTTTTTATCTTTTTGCTCCACAATCCCGAGTCTTCAGTGGGTCTCTAAAGTCCATAGTCAAATTCTTTGGAGTGTTACCCCAGAGACTGACAAAATATGACCTTGGTCTGTTTTTTCACACCACTCCTATTCTTTGCTATCATAGCTACAAGTAGGATTTTCATATGTGTCCAGGAAAGAAAATGTCATGTGCCTGCCTCCAGTTTTGTACCCATGATCAACATACATGTTCTTGCGCCCCTTTTCTTACTGCCTGATTAGAAAAGTTCATTCTTTAAGGCACAGTTTAGGTCTCTCCTGTAGAATGTCTTTTCTGAACTGCTAACCCTGCTGTGAACTCTCCGTCTCTTACATGACTAGGTGTGTTTAGGGTTCTCCCAGCTTTGAGACCCTAAGTTTACAGAGTGTTATCTGTACCACTCCCTTGCCATTCATTTTTATCCTTCCAGACTGTCATTTTACAACTGTTGCTATAGTATCGATTTTAGTGCTAGTTCATCCTGTGCGTTCTGCATGTACGTTCAAGCTGTGGATGGAAGCCAGACCTTGCTTGGTGCCCAATGGCTGATCTAGACAAGGCTCTGAATTTATCAGCCTGATGTTGATATCACTTAGTGCGTCTTTCATTGCTCTCAAGGAGACGTCTCCTGATAGCATTGGGTGATGTTAGTAGGTGAAAAGTTGTAAAGGGTTTTGTTCAGCAATGTTTTCAACCCAAAGATGAGTTCTTGATTTGATTTGACTTGGTAGAGTAATTAATTGGAAGACAGTTGACTCATAACTCGGGACTCCTCCCAAACACTTCGTTATCCAAATAGACTAGTAACATGTTAGTTGCTGCATTCAACAAATATTCACTCTGTGCTGAGCTTTAGGCATAAAAAGGTCCACAGGATATGGCACTTGTGTTCAAGGAGCTTCTAAACCATCTATATTCTGTAACAAATTCCACATTTACCTTGTACCAAGACAGATGACTAGCTGTATTTCTCTATGGTTTGCTCGTTGTAAGTTCGGCTTGTCTGTGCACGTTGGTGATGCTGGCCATGACTAGAAAGAGCCATCAAAAATATGGGACAGGATATTGCTCACTGAGTAAGGAGTTAAAAGACACACCTCAGTTCTAGTCCTGCTTCCTATTTGCCAGTCAAATCTTTGGAGTGTTACCCCAGAGACTGACAAAATATGACCTTGGTCTGTTTTTTCACACCACTCCTATTCTTTGCTATCATAGCTACAAGTAGGATTTTCATATGTGTCCAGGAAAGAAAATGTCATGTGCCTGCCTCCAGTTTTGTACCCATGATCAACATACATGTTCTTGCGCCCCTTTTCTTACTGCCTGATTAGAAAAGTTCATTCTTTAAGGCACAGTTTAGGTCTCTCCTGTAGAATGTCTTTTCTGAACTGCTAACCCTGCTGTGAACTCTCCGTCTCTTACATGACTAGGTGTGTTTAGGGTTCTCCCAGCTTTGAGACCCTAAGTTTACAGAGTGTTATCTGTACCACTCCCTTGCCATTCATTTTTATCCTTCCAGACTGTCATTTTACAACTGTTGCTATAGTATCGATTTTAGTGCTAGTTCATCCTGTGCGTTCTGCATGTACGTTCAAGCTGTGGATGGAAGCCAGACCTTGCTTGGTGCCCAATGGCTGATCTAGACAAGGCTCTGAATTTATCAGCCTGATGTTGATATCACTTAGTGCGTCTTTCATTGCTCTCAAGGAGACGTCTCCTGATAGCATTGGGTGATGTTAGTAGGTGAAAAGTTGTAAAGGGTTTTGTTCAGCAATGTTTTCAACCCAAAGATGAGTTCTTGATTTGATTTGACTTGGTAGAGTAATTAATTGGAAGACAGTTGACTCATAACTCGGGACTCCTCCCAAACACTTCGTTATCCAAATAGACTAGTAACATGTTAGTTGCTGCATTCAACAAATATTCACTCTGTGCTGAGCTTTAGGCATAAAAAGGTCCACAGGATATGGCACTTGTGTTCAAGGAGCTTCTAAACCATCTATATTCTGTAACAAATTCCACATTTACCTTGTACCAAGACAGATGACTAGCTGTATTTCTCTATGGTTTGCTCGTTGTAAGTTCGGCTTGTCTGTGCACGTTGGTGATGCTGGCCATGACTAGAAAGAGCCATCAAAAATATGGGACAGGATATTGCTCACTGAGTAAGGAGTTAAAAGACACACCTCAGTTCTAGTCCTGCTTCCTATTTGCTAGATGACCTGGGAAACAATTGAATCTCTCCAAGCTTTTCTATGTATAATGCAGATAATCCTGCTATTTCCTTCATGGCATTGGTGTATCCTATTTGGTAGTGGTCTTCAGAATCCTCTATAAGCTGTTAAGCATTCTTATTTCATGAGGTTAAATGTTCTGTGTTTTATTGTACTCTACCGTCTGGAAACCTACAAATCCATCTTTTGCTATCTCTGTCTCTTTTAATTTCCAAGACTATTAAATCAATGAGACTATCCTGTCTCCTGACTTTTGGGTAAATGAGAACTAATGGTCATATTTCCTGTCTTTTAGGAGCTGACAATTAGTTAAGATTCTAGTGATTATATTCCCTGGAATTGATCAGGCACCTAATATAATTATTCTTTCCAAACAAAAGATTTGAGAAAGTTTAAGAAGTGACTTCAGGGCTACCTTTAGATAAAGGGCAGTGAGCAGATCTGATGGGGTCTCTATGAAAGTTCCATTGTCCATGAATATCAGGATATGCACTCTTTTAAATTTGGATTAATTCCCAACACATCTAGTCTTACCACCTATCTTCTGAAATCAGGTTTTGAATGCTGACTGCTATGTAGCAGCAGTCTTTTCTTTTGAAACATGCAGATGAAATCACTATTGAGTTAGTGTGGTAGTCATGATGATTTTGAGCTACTTCCAGGGAATAGGTTTGATATGCAGTTTATTTCTCCTTAGCAATGACTCTTGTTAATTCAGGATAGAGGGTATGATAGCATGAAGATGTCAAGAAGTAAGAACTAAGAACTAAGAGAATATTAACTCCAGAAGAGAAACATGGATGGGAGAATAACCATGCTTAGCTGAATGGGCTTTGGAACCAGATTCAGATTTAACTTCTGGTTCTCCTTCTTATGAACTGGGTGATTCTGGGCAATTATTTAATGTTTCCAAGTTTGATCTTCCTCATCTGAAGAATAAGATAAGAATACTACTGACTTGCTTGGGTTATTGTTATGGATAAGATAATCAATGTAGAATATTTGGCATATATTAAAATGTCCAAAATGTCGATGGTTCTTATCATCATTATAATTATCATCATCACCATCAGTTTCCTCACCAACACCATCTGCCCTGACTTCTCCACTTATTCTTGTAGCTAAGTTAAGGTTCACCTCAATTCTGCCATTTTTATTTAGGATTGCTATCTCCCATGTCAAGTAGCAGCTCATCTTTTCTTTTCTTAAAAATTTTCTGCAATATTTTCTAAAACTGTTTTGACCCAGCCATCTGAAACTAGCAGCTGAGGGTACGAATAAATTATACCTTTTGATCCTCATACAAAATGGCCAAAAAACTCACCTGGATATTCGAAATACCAGCACTGGGGCATAAAATAAGGTCTCAACAAGAGTTGTACTACAGTCCACTGAAATCCCAGGATATCATTCATGCTCTGAGAAACTAGTCTTTTTGACTACTCTGTGCCAATGCTCTGAACTCATTATATTCCTGGAATTGATCAGGCACCTAATATAATTATTCTTTCCAAACAAAAGATTTGAGAAAGTTTAAGAAGTGACTTCAGGGCTACCTTTAGATAAAGGGCAGTGAGCAGATCTGATGGGGTCTCTATGAAAGTTCCATTGTCCATGAATATCAGGATATGCACTCTTTTAAATTTGGATTAATTCCCAACACATCTAGTCTTACCACCTATCTTCTGAAATCAGGTTTTGAATGCTGACTGCTATGTAGCAGCAGTCTTTTCTTTTGAAACATGCAGATGAAATCACTATTGAGTTAGTGTGGTAGTCATGATGATTTTGAGCTACTTCCAGGGAATAGGTTTGATATGCAGTTTATTTCTCCTTAGCAATGACTCTTGTTAATTCAGGATAGAGGGTATGATAGCATGAAGATGTCAAGAAGTAAGAACTAAGAACTAAGAGAATATTAACTCCAGAAGAGAAACATGGATGGGAGAATAACCATGCTTAGCTGAATGGGCTTTGGAACCAGATTCAGATTTAACTTCTGGTTCTCCTTCTTATGAACTGGGTGATTCTGGGCAATTATTTAATGTTTCCAAGTTTGATCTTCCTCATCTGAAGAATAAGATAAGAATACTACTGACTTGCTTGGGTTATTGTTATGGATAAGATAATCAATGTAGAATATTTGGCATATATTAAAATGTCCAAAATGTCGATGGTTCTTATCATCATTATAATTATCATCATCACCATCAGTTTCCTCACCAACACCATCTGCCCTGACTTCTCCACTTATTCTTGTAGCTAAGTTAAGGTTCACCTCAATTCTGCCATTTTTATTTAGGATTGCTATCTCCCATGTCAAGTAGCAGCTCATCTTTTCTTTTCTTAAAAATTTTCTGCAATATTTTCTAAAACTGTTTTGACCCAGCCATCTGAAACTAGCAGCTGAGGGTACGAATAAATTATACCTTTTGATCCTCATACAAAATGGCCAAAAAACTCACCTGGATATTCGAAATACCAGCACTGGGGCATAAAATAAG
Source organism: Tragulus kanchil (assembly GCA_022376925.1). Taxonomy (NCBI): domain Eukaryota; kingdom Metazoa; phylum Chordata; class Mammalia; order Artiodactyla; family Tragulidae; genus Tragulus; species Tragulus kanchil. The sequence continues at coordinate 12,713,842 of JAIOJX010000002.1, read as the reverse complement.
GTCTCAACAAGAGTTGTACTACAGTCCACTGAAATCCCAGGATATCATTCATGCTCTGAGAAACTAGTCTTTTTGACTACTCTGTGCCAATTGCCATTTGCTGACCATCATCCATCCTCTTATTTACTCATTCACTTATTCAAAGTCAACAGTTACTTTTCCCATGGTAGGTAACAGACTAGGAGGCAAAAAGGAGACAGGTCAGTTTTCCTAGAGAAACGTGCAGTCTAATGGAAGATGCTACAAACTTAATGGACAATTACACTTCAGTATGATGATGACTGTCATGAAAGACTCATGGAGGACTGAAAAGCATAGGGTCAGCATAGTCCCTGACTCTAACATGACCTTTCTTTGTGGATTGGGGAAGGGCTGAAGAAGTAGTTGATGTTGAAGCTGGGTCTGGTCAGGAAAAGAGGGAAGTTGCAGGTGGTCTAGTCAGAGGAACCAGCATGAGGTGAAGGGAGACGTTCATCTTCCTGCTCTTCCCAAGTACCAGCAACCCACTGATCTCAGTTGTCTAGCCCCTTTTATTTTTACTTCCTTTATTCTGAAGAATTTGACCAGATGCAGAAGACATGGGGCAGTGTGAACAACAGACACCAGTGAACCTTGTAATCCTTATTCTGTGGCCTTTGAATCAAACACAAGTGTTTTCAGGCAGAGATGACTATACAATGTACTAAACCCAGGTATGAACTGACCCTCTGTAGCACCTAATTCTGTAACCCTTCCTGCTTTAAACAGAGACAGGTTTCTGTCTCTCTCTTTCTTCTGCTTTTACAACACACACAAACTACACTTGATACTGCAAATCAGAGAGATGAAATGAGATGTCTAGAATTACGCAGCAAGTTGAGAGCAGGGACAGGAATTGGAGACAGATGCCAACTCCATGAGCATCATCCCTCCATGCAAAATGAATGTCAATTGCCCCTCTCTAAAAGCTTTTTGTTTTGACCCAGCCATCTGAAACTAGCAGCTGAGGGTACGAATAAATTATACCTTTTGATCCTCATACAAAATGGCCAAAAAACTCACCTGGATATTCGAAATACCAGCACTGGGGCATAAAATAAGGTCTCAACAAGAGTTGTACTACAGTCCACTGAAATCCCAGGATATCATTCATGCTCTGAGAAACTAGTCTTTTTGACTACTCTGTGCCAATTGCCATTTGCTGACCATCATCCATCCTCTTATTTACTCATTCACTTATTCAAAGTCAACAGTTACTTTTCCCATGGTAGGTAACAGACTAGGAGGCAAAAAGGAGACAGGTCAGTTTTCCTAGAGAAAGCGTGCAGTCTAATGGAAGATGCTACAAACTTAATGGACAATTACACTTCAGTATGATGATGACTGTCATGAAAGACTCATGGAGGACTGAAAAGCATAGGGTCAGCATAGTCCCTGACTCTAACATGACCTTTCTTTGTGGATTGGGGAAGGGCTGAAGAAGTAGTTGATGTTGAAGCTGGGTCTGGTCAGGAAAAGAGGGAAGTTGCAGGTGGTCTAGTCAGAGGAACCAGCATGAGGTGAAGGGAGACGTTCATCTTCCTGCTCTTCCCAAGTACCAGCAACCCACTGATCTCAGTTGTCTAGCCCCTTTTATTTTTACTTCCTTTATTCTGAAGAATTTGACCAGATGCAGAAGACATGGGGCAGTGTGAACAACAGACACCAGTGAACCTTGTAATCCTTATTCTGTGGCCTTTGAATCAAACACAAGTGTTTTCAGGCAGAGATGACTATACAATGTACTAAACCCAGGTATGAACTGACCCTCTGTAGCACCTAATTCTGTAACCCTTCCTGCTTTAAACAGAGACAGGTTTCTGTCTCTCTCTTTCTTCTGCTTTTACAACACACACAAACTACACTTGATACTGCAAATCAGAGAGATGAAATGAGATGTCTAGAATTACGCAGCAAGTTGAGAGCAGGGACAGGAATTGGAGACAGATGCCAACTCCATGAGCATCATCCCTCCATGCAAAATGAATTGTCAAGCCTCCAAAAGCTTGCTCCCACTCTTCTCTCTACCTGGAGTGTCTTTCTGTACATCCTACCAGGCTCATCACCAGGGTCACCTCCTCTAAAGACATCTCACAATTTCCTATCCTTTCCACCCCCTATCCCACCTCTCCCATCCCAGGAAGGATTCATCACTTGCCCCTCTGTGCTCTCTAGCCTTTGGTGAGGAATCTTTTTCTATGATTTATCTCTCAGTGTTAGACGTGTGTTCTGTTGAAACTATGAAAGACATGTAAAGACCAGAACTCTCTCTTAGTCATCTTGGTATCCTTGGCACATAGTAGATCCTCAGTGAACCTTGCTGAATGGTTCAACAAACAAATCCCAGATACTCCTTTCTTATTAGAGTCAAGGTGCCTTTTAGTTTAAAGACCGCCCCCGCTTACTTTGTAAGCTCTCAAGAAGGTCAGATTCCTTCCCAATCAGCCCTTATCTTGACCCTGCTCATGGAACTGGGGAGTTGTGTGGACCTGGCTTTTGGGTAATGTGCAAACAGACCACTTGTGATGGATGGGTGGGAGATGGCCATCAGGTCACCATCAAGTTCATTGACTTGATAAACTGGTATCTTTTTTCAGAAGCAAATACAAACTGTGGTTACCCAAGCAGATAAAATGGGAATTTGCTCCCTATCTCAAATAGAATTTCCTGGGTGAATTCTTTAGTCTGTTTGCAAATATCACTGTGTTCTCTGCAGCTTTCAATTGCAGTTTTCAAATCCAGGGGTCTAAGTCTGGCCCATGTAGCTCAAGGATGAGTGTTTTCTGAGTCTGGAAAGGGGTCTTTCTGTAGCCCAGGGTAGCACAAGACCAGGGTGGTAGAGATTGTGGCCTCAGACCTGGATTCTAATCATGGTTCCACTCTTGCAAACTTTGGACAAGTCACTTTTCTCTTCTAAGCTTCAGTTTCTGTGTTCCCAGGAGGATATTCTCCTGGAAGGGTTTCAGAGAGGATTAATCTGCTAACCAAAATGGGTCCTAAAATAAACTGGGTGTTATACTTGGCATTTGATAAAGCTGACTTCTTTCTTCTTCCAGGGAAATGAGGAAGCTGTGGCACACAAGAGATGGTGAGATGATCTTTCTTTTGAGAATAGTAAGAGCTGCTAAAGGAAGGGCCACTGTGCAGTAAAGACCTCTTGTCTGCACCTCTTTTTTTTTTTTTCCTTTTTTGGATAGAGGCAAGAGTCAGTGTTTTTTCCCCCATAGGCTGTTTCATTTCCCGCCTACTCTCACCTCAGCTGCCTGAAACCACCAATTGTTCTTTCTGAATGGAGCCACTGGAGCCCCCCTTCCCACCGCAGTGGTTCTTGGGGGTTCTCCTCTCAACTCTCACACACCAGCCGGTACTGTTCACTGACCATTTCCCAAATACCGGGAACTCAGAGGGAGTACTGCGAACAGCAACTTCACTTTGACTCTGACCAGGGTTTTGGCCCCAAGCAGCACATCCTGTTAGAGAAAAAAAAAAAAAAAAGGAAAGGTACCAAAAGCAATAATTATAACACTGAACACCCCTCCCTGTCACATCTCCCACCTGTGAAATTGCCCAGGAGGTGTTAGCAGGGTGATACTGGTGGCAGGACCCTTCTCAGAGATCCTCCCACCAGTTATACTATATATGAAAGTTGTTAACAAAGCATAATCGATGTTTTTAAATGAAACACAACTGAGTATAACTGAGTAAGGATAACAGACCAGAACCTTCCCTCGGCTCCAGGACTTGTGAGAGGAGAGACCTTGTGCATTTCTTTGAATTGGTTATACATATACTAAAATGAAAAGATGCTAAGCATTAATCACTGTGTTCTCTGCAGCTTTCAATTGCAGTTTTCAAATCCAGGGGTCTAAGTCTGGCCCATGTAGCTCAAGGATGAGTGTTTTCTGAGTCTGGAAAGGGGTCTTTCTGTAGCCCAGGGTAGCACAAGACCAGGGTGGTAGAGATTGTGGCCTCAGACCTGGATTCTAATCATGGTTCCACTCTTGCAAACTTTGGACAAGTCACTTTTCTCTTCTAAGCTTCAGTTTCTGTGTTCCCAGGAGGATATTCTCCTGGAAGGGTTTCAGAGAGGATTAATCTGCTAACCAAAATGGGTCCTAAAATAAACTGGGTGTTATACTTGGCATTTGATAAAGCTGACTTCTTTCTTCTTCCAGGGAAATGAGGAAGCTGTGGCACACAAGAGATGGTGAGATGATCTTTCTTTTGAGAATAGTAAGAGCTGCTAAAGGAAGGGCCACTGTGCAGTAAAGACCTCTTGTCTGCACCTCTTTTTTTTTTTTTCCTTTTTTGGATAGAGGCAAGAGTCAGTGTTTTTTCCCCCATAGGCTGTTTCATTTCCCGCCTACTCTCACCTCAGCTGCCTGAAACCACCAATTGTTCTTTCTGAATGGAGCCACTGGAGCCCCCCTTCCCACCGCAGTGGTTCTTGGGGGTTCTCCTCTCAACTCTCACACACCAGCCGGTACTGTTCACTGACCATTTCCCAAATACCGGGAACTCAGAGGGAGTACTGCGAACAGCAACTTCACTTTGACTCTGACCAGGGTTTTGGCCCCAAGCAGCACATCCTGTTAGAGAAAAAAAAAAAAAAAAGGAAAGGTACCAAAAGCAATAATTATAACACTGAACACCCCTCCCTGTCACATCTCCCACCTGTGAAATTGCCCAGGAGGTGTTAGCAGGGTGATACTGGTGGCAGGACCCTTCTCAGAGATCCTCCCACCAGTTATACTATATATGAAAGTTGTTAACAAAGCATAATCGATGTTTTTAAATGAAACACAACTGAGTATAACTGAGTAAGGATAACAGACCAGAACCTTCCCTCGGCTCCAGGACTTGTGTGAGAGGAGAGACCTTGTGCATTTCTTTGAATTGGTACTTTATGCACATATACTAAAAATGAAAAGATGCTAAGCATTATCCAATGAAAATCTCCCTCTCATTCCCATCCTTCACCATAAATTCTTCACTCAAGTGCCAATTTCCTGTTTCTAGTGTCTGCAGGAGAGTAAGCACATACACAGTCACTTTTTTCATACAAAAGTAGCATGATATACACGATATACCAGTGGGTCACCAGGTGGTTCGGTGGTAAAGGATACACCTGCCAATGCAGAAGACTCAGGAAACACAGGGTGGATCCCAGAAGATTCCCTGGAGAAGAAAATGACATCGCACTCCAGTGGTCTTGTCTGGAGGATCCAATAGACAGAGGAGCCTGGCAGGCTACAGTTCATGGGGTCGCAAAGACTTGGACAGGACTGAGAGACTGAATACATACAGACAGCATGAGAAGCATATGATTTTGCACCTTCTTTTTTGTGCTCAGTACTAGATTCTAAAGTGCAACTCCACAAGAGAAAGAGAGGGATAGAACTCATTTATATGGATGACTCAGAGTTTACTCAAGTCATCCACTCATGAACATTTACATTGTTTGTAGCATGCAATGAATAACGGCACCTGAGTCATTCCCCCTGATTTTGTCCTAAATTCATTTAGAAAATATGGAGCAGGTGGTACTGTGAGCTGGCCCAGAAGCACAAACTCCTGGAATTCCTGAGATGTTTCTTGTCAGCTGTCCTCTGGGAGAACTCTCACTCTCTTTGAAGACCTGGTTCAAAGGTCACTTCCTGTTCTTAAAAAGCCTTTCTAGACTTCTAGAGAAAAAAAAAAGGAAAGGTACCAAAAGCAATAATTATAACACTGAACACCCTCCTGTCACATCTCCCACCTGTGAAATTGCCCAGGAGGTGTTAGCAGGGTGATACTGGTGGCAGGACCCTTCTCAGAGATCCTCCCACCAGTTATACTATATATGAAAGTTGTTAACAAAGCATAATCGATGTTTTTAAATGAAACACAACTGAGTATAACTGAGTAAGGATAACAGACCAGAACCTTCCCTCGGCTCCAGGACTTGTGTGAGAGGAGAGACCTTGTGCATTTCTTTGAATTGGTACTTTATGCACATATACTAAAAATGAAAAGATGCTAAGCATTATCCAATGAAAATCTCCCTCTCATTCCCATCCTTCACCATAAATTCTTCACTCAAGTGCCAATTTCCTGTTTCTAGTGTCTGCAGGAGAGTAAGCACATACACAGTCACTTTTTTCATACAAAAGTAGCATGATATACACGATATACCAGTGGGTCACCAGGTGGTTCGGTGGTAAAGGATACACCTGCCAATGCAGAAGACTCAGGAAACACAGGGTGGATCCCAGAAGATTCCCTGGAGAAGAAAATGACATCGCACTCCAGTGGTCTTGTCTGGAGGATCCAATAGACAGAGGAGCCTGGCAGGCTACAGTTCATGGGGTCGCAAAGACTTGGACAGGACTGAGAGACTGAATACATACAGACAGCATGAGAAGCATATGATTTTGCACCTTCTTTTTTGTGCTCAGTACTAGATTCTAAAGTGCAACTCCACAAGAGAAAGAGAGGGATAGAACTCATTTATATGGATGACTCAGAGTTTACTCAAGTCATCCACTCATGAACATTTACATTGTTTGTAGCATGCAATGAATAACGGCACCTGAGTCATTCCCCCTGATTTTGTCCTAAATTCATTTAGAAAATATGGAGCAGGTGGTACTGTGAGCTGGCCCAGAAGCACAAACTCCTGGAATTCCTGAGATGTTTCTTGTCAGCTGTCCTCTGGGAGAACTCTCACTCTCTTTTGAAGACCTGGTTCAAAGGTCACTTCCTGTCTTAAGCCTTTCTAGACTCTCACCAGACAAGGAAAATGTTGCTCGCATATCTTTCAGATTTCTAGCAGCAGTGCCCAAACTCAGCATGTAAGGATGGCCTCCAGGACCTTTTCAGACCCAGACTGTGGGTTCCACCCAGCTCCAGAGTCTCTCATCTACAAGGCCTGGGGTGGGGTCTGAAACTGTGCACTCCTACCAAATCCCTAGCTGATGCTGCTGCGGCAGCGCAGGACCACAGTTAGAGAACCATGCTCGTGCTAAACCACTTCAGTCGTATCCAGTTCTTTGTGACCCTATGGACTGCAGCCTGTCAGGCTCCTCTGTCGTTGGGATTCTCCAGGCAAGAATACTGGTGTGTATTGCCATTTCTTTCCCCAGGGATCTTCCAGGGATTGAACCCCTGTCTCCTGGGTCTCCAGTATTGGCAGGTGGGTTCTCTACCACTAGTACCACCTGCCATGGATTCAATAATTTTTCTCTCTCTGGAACCCCTTTTTTAGTGACTCTTCATATTGAAAAGCCCCCTCCCCTCATCCCCCAGACCTGGTTAGCTCCCCTTGAAATGCTCACTTATCTTTCTTCTTTAGGCTGAAAATTCCACAAGGGCAGGGACTGACTGCATTTTTGCTCCACAGAATCTGCATAGCTTGACAGGACCCCCAAGGATACAGTAGGTGGACAATACATGTGTGTTCAATAAATGAATGCTTTGAAATGATTATTGTGCCTCTCGGGTTCCCTTGAAAGCACAATGGTAAAGAATCTGCCTGCAAGCCTGCAATGCAGAAGACACAGGTTTGATCCTTGGCTCATGAAGATCCCCTGGAGAAGGAAATGGCAACCCACTCCAAGATTCTTGCTTGAAAAATCCCACAGATAAAGAAATCTGGTGGGCTGTAGTTCAAAGGTTGCAAAGAGTCAGATAACACTGAGCACGCAGACATCTTATTGTGCCTCTTACAGAGGACTAAATTTCATAAGGCCAAGGCCTCTAGGTCCTTAAGTGTCTCTTATCTATGTCTCCATTGCCACTAGCTGGTCTCTTAGTTGGTCTCTTGCTTTGTAATTGATCTTCCCAGTTTTGCCCACATCCATCTTCGAATACCTTCCTCCTAAGGCAGACACACTGATATTCTAATCATAATGACTGGAAAGCTTGGAAACTACCTTTATTTTCTGTAGTAGAAAGCTGGTTAAATAAGTTGCTGTGTATCTGTTTCAACACATAAAGAATTTCCCAATTCTTTACTATAGTTGCATATCCTCTCTCGCCAATGTCATTCAATGAGTTCAATGTTATGACATTGGGGGGTAGGATAGTTTGGCATGAATAAATGATGTGTTGCAAATCTCTACTTCATAGATCACCTTTCTAACAAAATTGTTTTAGGATTATTCTTTTTCTATTGGCACAAATTGTGCCTGGATCTTCAGTGAAGTAGGTGAGGATATCCAGGTGCTTGTTGATGGAGAATTTCATGTGAAAACTGATGAAAGGACTTCAGAGTTGGGTCAAGGAGGATCTTGATGACCATGTCTAAGAGTCTGAACTTTATTATATGGGCAACAGGAGACGTGGAAATGTATGAAGGTGGAGAACTATGGTTGATTTCCATTTTAGAGACATGTTTCTGGCTGTGATATGGAGTTTGGATTTAAAGGAAGAAGGGAGAACAGTTGCGAAGCTCTCCCAGTGTCAGGTGAGCAGTGATGAGGGTCTCAGCTCAAGGGCCATGGTAGCAGGGCTGGGGGTGGCAGATACAGAGGCAAAATGGACAAGACTTTGCCTTTGCCTATGGGGTTTGTGTGTATATATTATGTATGTAGAAGAGAAAGCATATGGGTAGTTATGCATGTGTGCGCATGAGTGATCCACGTGTATTTTTTTGGTTTTTTTTTTGCCACTTCTATTGGTCTTTCATTTATTCGTTTTCATCCATCTTTGTTCTTTGGCCTGTGTGGGCCTCCCATTGCAGTGGCCCCTCTCGCCACAGAGCACTGGCTCTGGGCACATGTGCTTCAGAGCTCTGGCTCGGTAGTTGGACACATCGCTCCAGCCACTCATGGCATGTGGGCTCTTCCCAGGCCAGGGATTGAACCAGTGCCCCTTGAACTGATCCTTACCCATTGGACCACCAGGGAAGCCCTATGCATATGTTTTTATATGTATGCATATATGCATGTATGCACACATGTGTGTAAGAGTGAAAACATATGTGTTTGTGTGTGTTATGTTTGTGTTCTATGTGTGTGTGTGTGTTATAGAGTTGTTTCTTGTGAGAATCAGTAAGGATTAACAATGAATCTTAGTTCCTGGCTTGAGCAACTGGATAGTTAACGATGTGGTACACCTCATCTCGGGCTGCTCCAGTGGCTCAGCAGTAAAGAATTCACCTGCCAATGCAGGAGATGCAGATTCAATCCCTGGGTTGGGAAGATCTCCTGGAGCAGGAAATGGTAACCAACTCCAGTATTCTTGCCTAGGAAATCCCATGGACAGAGGAGCCTTGTGGGCTACAGTCCAAAGGGTTGCGAACAAGTCAGTCATGACTTGGCAACTAAACAACAACAACATCTAATTCTAGACTACAGGGGAGACAGCTTTTGGACAGGTGAGTTCAGGTTGGACCATGTGGAGCATGAAATACTTAGAAGTCCTGCAGAGAGTTGGATATTCCAGTCTGAGTTTCAAGAAAGAAACCAGTGTAGGATTGATATATGAGTTATTGGTGTACTCAGATGGATCTTCCCAGAGGAGTATGGACTGAAATCTGAAGAGTCTGGAGATGCAAAAGTTTTGGAGGTCACAGTGTTTGGTAATTGCTGGAGAGAACTTGAGGCATGTGGACCAGAAACTCAAATAGTGTGGAGAGGAAGGTGGAGCTGGGGTGAGAAGGGAGTCAATTCTATCAGTAAACCAGATGCAGAAGGACAGCGAGCAATGAGGCTGCAAGTAGCTGTTTGCAGTCCAGGTTAACTGAACATTGCTCTGATTTTGTTTGCTATGAAAAATGGTTTTTTTAAGTTCTCTTAAAATGCCACTTTATCACTTTACCACTGAAAAATCTTGAGGCCTGTGTGGGCCTCCCATTGCAGTGGCCCTCTCGCCACAGAGCACTGGCTCTGGGCACATGTGCTTCAGAGCTCTGGCTCGGTAGTTGGACACATCGCTCCAGCCACTCATGGCATGTGGGCTCTTCCCAGGCCAGGGATTGAACCAGTGCCCCTTGAACTGATCCTTACCCATTGGACCACCAGGGAAGCCCTATGCATATGTTTTTATATGTATGCATATATGCATGTATGCACACATGTGTGTAAGAGTGAAAACATATGTGTTTGTGTGTGTTATGTTTGTGTTCTATGTGTGTGTGTGTGTTATAGAGTTGTTTCTTGTGAGAATCAGTAAGGATTAACAATGAATCTTAGTTCCTGGCTTGAGCAACTGGATAGTTAACGATGTGGTACACCTCATCTCGGGCTGCTCCAGTGGCTCAGCAGTAAAGAATTCACCTGCCAATGCAGGAGATGCAGATTCAATCCCTGGGTTGGGAAGATCTCCTGGAGCAGGAAATGGTAACCAACTCCAGTATTCTTGCCTAGGAAATCCCATGGACAGAGGAGCCTTGTGGGCTACAGTCCAAAGGGTTGCGAACAAGTCAGTCATGACTTGGCAACTAAACAACAACAACATCTAATTCTAGACTACAGGGGAGACAGCTTTTGGACAGGTGAGTTCAGGTTGGACCATGTGGAGCATGAAATACTTAGAAGTCCTGCAGAGAGTTGGATATTCCAGTCTGAGTTTCAAGAAAGAAACCAGTGTAGGATTGATATATGAGTTATTGGTGTACTCAGATGGATCTTCCCAGAGGAGTATGGACTGAAATCTGAAGAGTCTGGAGATGCAAAAGTTTTGGAGGTCACAGTGTTTGGTAATTGCTGGAGAGAACTTGAGGCATGTGGACCAGAAACTCAAATAGTGTGGAGAGGAAGGTGGAGCTGGGGTGAGAAGGGAGTCAATTCTATCAGTAAACCAGATGCAGAAGGACAGCGAGCAATGAGGCTGCAAGTAGCTGTTTGCAGTCCAGGTTAACTGAACATTGCTCTGATTTTGTTTGCTATGAAAAATGGTTTTTTTAAGTTCTCTTAAAATGCCACTTTATCACTTTACCACTGAAAAATCTTGAAAAACATTAAAAAAAAAACAAAAAAACAACAAACCCAAAGCTTAAAAATAGGAGAAAAAAACCCACTCCAAAGTGGTTTTTGATTTTTTTAAATGGCGTTTTCCTCCAAACTTGTTGACTATCCTTGTAGAGAGGCAGAATGAGTGATGACTGTAAGCATTGGGTTGCAACATCCACTGAAACCACTTGGCTGTCACACTCATCTCATTACATATCGCTGTTGAAGGGACTACACGGATTGCTTCTCCCACCTCACTCTGCAGCTGGGTGACCTTGGGCAAGTCATTTCACCTATGCTGTGGTTCTCATCCATATGAGGCCCTAGAAAGAGAATACATCCAACAAGGTTTTTATACTTTGTCATCTGGAAAGGACTCCACTTCCTTCAGTCCCAGCTGGGCAGAGCTCAAGAAAGGATGAGAACTTGGGACAGCCTCTGCAAACCACACCTTTATACTTCATGCAGCGACCTGCTCTTCTGTGCCAGACACCAAAGACTAGCAGATCAAAAGCTGTGTGGCTGATTAGATGTCCGAGAGTTTGCTGGTATCTTATTTTGCAATTGCTTGCTCCAAGGCCAAAACAAAACTTCACTCAGATTTTTTGATGATGGCCATTCTGACTGGTATGAGGTAATGCACATACACGGAATCTAAAAAATGATGAGTCTCTTCCAGGTGACTCAGTGGTAAAGAATCCGCCTGCCAGTGCAGGAGCCATAGGAGACTCAGGTTCGATCCCTGGGTTGGAAAGTAGGAAATGGCAACCCACTCCAGTATTCTTGCCTGGAAAATTCCACAGACAGAGCAGCCTGGTGGACTATAGTCCGCGGGGTCACAAAAAGTTGGACATGACTGAGTGAGAAAATTATACTGATGAACTATGTACAGGGACAGAATGGAGATGCAGATGTAGAAAATGGACTTGCAGACCCAGTGGGGAAGGGAGAGAGTGGCCGGAATGGACAGAGTGGTACCAACATATACACACTATCATGCGTAGAACGGTTAGCAGGTGAGAAGTTGCTGTGTCACACAGGGAGCCCACGCTGGCACTTCTGTGGTGACCTGGAGGGCTGGGATGGGGAGGAGGGAGGCTCAAGAGGGAGGGGATATGTGTACGATTGTGACCAGTGTGAGCTGCTGTCCGGTGGGCAGAAACCAACACAACGTTGTAAAAATATTTAAAAAAAAATGCACTCAGAACATCTGTTGTTCAAAGCAATAAAATGGCTGGTTCGTGACTGAATTCTGTTACTAATTTTTAGCTACAGACAACTGTTAAGCAGTGGTTCTTAATCTTTAGCAGCCTCAAGATCATCAGGAGGGCTTGTTCAAATCTGAAATGCTGGGCCTCAACACCAGAGTTTCTGATTCAGTGGGCCCGGGGTGAAGGGTGGAGCTCAAGAATGTACATTTCCCACCAGTTCTTTGCTCAAAGATGCTGGTGCTGCGGGTCCAAGGGCCACACATTGAAAAACACTCATGTGGAGGAAAGACCCCTGACCCTCAGATCACAAGTGACTCAACAGCTCAGAGTCTCAGCGTCCTCATCTGTGAAATGGATATGTACAGACCCGGCAAACTCAGTGCTCAGATTTAAAAAAGAAAAGAAAAGAGAAGGAAAATTGGAGACCCAGATGGTTCTTTTGGATTTGTTTTGTTGTTGCTGTTATATGTTTGTTTGTGGCATTTTCTTCCAAGCTGTGCTCAGGAGGCAGGGAGAAAGCACGATTTCAGGCATCTTCCAAGTAACCTGGTAATCCAGTTCCTTAAATCTCTGTGCCAGAAGGAACTCTATGGTTTGTCTCCTCCAACCTCAGTCTGTAGCCTTGTGACCTTGGAGAAGTCCTTCCTTCCCTAGGAAACCTTTTCCACTTACATCTCTTTGGATGGAAACGGAACATGTTGTTGCCCCTAGAACTGCCTTCATTTAAGGTGTCTGCCTTTTTTCCTTAAGACTTGAAGACTTGGGACTGTCTTTTATCAATTTGGGGGTGTGGGGACAGGTACGGGAATGTAAAGGTTGGACTCAGACAGAACTAGGTTCAAATCTCCCCTAGGCCACTTATTTGTGAATTTCGATACGTGCCTTGAACTCATGGAGACCCCATCTTCATGAGTATAGTTGACCATGAATACAATAAGGGAATGGCATCCCACTCCAGTATCTTATTGTACAATAAGAATACAGTTGACCTTCCAGTATATCTGTGGGGGTTAAATGAAACCAGGGACATGGATGCTTCACAGGTTTTTAAACACATAGTGAGGAATCAATAAATGACAGATTTTTTGTACATGGACATTGCCAGAACAATGAAGTAGTTATGCAATAATTCCTGATACACCCCAACGTCTCCCCCCCTTAACCCCCCATGAACTGAACCTTGGCCAAGCAAACACAGTACTAAAGGAACAACTCAAGTGGAATAGCCCATCTTTCCCTAAATAGAACCTTCCAAAGCTTCCCTTGTGGGTAACAAGGGGTGGGTACTGGGCTGCTCCAGGAAGATGAGGAAAAGCAGCTGGTACATCATGCTGAAGCACTGGCCAGCACTGTCTGGTCCACCTGCAGCAGCAGCTTCTGCAGCCTGTCCTTCACCAGATTTTCGAGGCAGAAGAAATTCAGAGAAGCTGAGGAGGGAGGGGGAGCCAGGAGAGAGCATAACAGACTTTGCAATTATCTCCCTGAGACTGTTTAGAATGCAATGTTCCCCTCCGCCCCCTTTCCTTTTCACGTTGTAATTTTCTTCACAGAAAGAACACAATGGAGAACACATCCCAGACTTCCCAGAGCTGGCTGCTAACCCCAGCAGCCAGACACAGGAAAAGATAAGGGAGAGGAAAAAAATAAAAGCAGGCATTTTTTTCCCCTGCAGAGATTTCAGAGGTGGGAAGTTAAGAAATCCAGTTAGGTTTGGACACTGCATTACACACCCACTTCATGTTTTCAGTCTGATCTGTTCTTCATCCTCAGTGATCAGCAAGTTTCAATAGCTGCTTTCTTAGCCAGGAGATTGGAGGCTGTCCCTTGAAATTTGCCCTCTACCCTGATCCACTGGAGATGAGCTGGAGGCAGTCAGTGTTTGCTCCACCTAGATTCCTGCATAAGTGTTTAATTGCCCACAATTTCTTCTCTCCAGGAAGTGAGGAGAGACTCAGGGCTTGGTGTCAGGGCTCCAGTGTCTTTGGAAGAGCTCAGGACTAAGGGGTTGGGGGCTTGAGGATGCAAGATTCTCTCTCCCCACTTGCTGATCCCCTCCATCTCTTCTCCCTTGCCTCTCCCCTGACACTCTCGGTCTAGCCTTTCTCCAATCTTTCAGCCATAAGCTCAAATGAGCAGCCAGGGTGTGTTTTGACACTTATTGCCAAGTGGCCCTCTAGGAAGGTTGCATATTTCCTCCAGCAGAATGCAAAGGAATGTGAAACCAGCACATCGTTTTCTTTTGTCCTGTCTTCGTACTCATGTGGACCTGTCTAAAGAGTCCGCTTTCCCAGGATAGCTCTTAGTCCTATTGTCTGCTCAGTCACTCCGTTCTGTCGACTCTTTGTGACCCTGTGGACGGCAGTGTGGCAGGCTTCTCTGTCTATGGGAATTTTAAGGCAAGAGTACTAGAGTGGGGTGCTTGCTATTTCCTCCTCCAGGGGATCTTCCTGATCCGGGGATGGGACTCATGTCTCCCATGTCTCCTGCATTAGGAGTTTAAAGCAACTCTGCTGAATCTTTACTTTTCAGAGAATCTCATCCTCTCCGAGTGCAAAAGGCAGGGATCACAACTGAGGGTCTCCTGGATCAGACAGCCCCCCGCTGACCCACTAGCCGATTAGTGGTGCATGTGTGAGTCCAGTCAAGATAAGCTGAGCGCAGGTGGCATCAGAACAGCACATCCAAACATGCTGGCTCAAGGGAAGTAGAAATGCTTATTTCTTATGCTGTTGGCTAGGTACCACACGCCCCAAAGTGCTTAGTGGAGAGGACACAGTGAGTGAAATAAGACCTCTGGTTTAGAATGGGTCACAAGTATTCACAATGAGATTAAGACAGAAAAGTACTAAACTGTTGATTTGGGGGCAGGGGACACTTCTAGTGGTCTTTCATGTACCTATTTTCATCCATCTTTGTTCTTTGGCTCGTGTGGACCTCCCATCGCAGTGGCCTCTGTCGTCTCAGAGCACCAGCTCTGGGCGCATGCGCTCCAGAGCTCTGGCTCGGTAGTTGGACACATCGGTCCAGCCGCTCTGGGGCACGTGGGATCTTCCCAGGCCAGGGATGAAACCAGCAACCCTTGCGCTGCAAGGCGGTGTCCTTACCCACTGGACCACCAGGGAAGCCCTAAACTGTTGATTTTACAGACGGGTAAAACAGTCTTGATAAAGTGCTTTTATCAGGATTGCTTAAATGGACAGCGTACTATTGTGGCTACCCTCAGAGAAGAATCCCAGGACTCGGCCATCCTTAACTGAAGCATTCACTCACAGACAAACTGTTCATCAGAGGAAAAGCAGAAAGAACACTTCCTTTCCAACCTCCACTTCTCACTTCACTTAAAAATATTGGCCATTATTTTACCATGTGTAAAGTAATAAAAAAATTTTCCTTAGCTTAGCTTATAGTTTATTGGGAGGGATAGAATAAAATTGTCCAGAATTTCAATAACAGTGCAAGAGTTTAAGGGTGATGTTCATCAGCTAAAATGTAATTATACTTTCAAACTAATGGCACCTCTTACTTGATCGTGATCACACCCACTAGACTTTAAGCTCCTTGAGTCTAGAGCCTGTACTTACCCGAAATAGACTACTTATTCACACCTAGCAGGTAAATAAGTCGTCTAAGGAATTCGGCATGTCATTTGCTTTTGCTTTATGAAGTATGTGCTAGTCACTCAGTCGTGTCCAACTCTTTGCGACCCCATGGACTGTAGTCCTCCAGGCAAGGATACTGGAGTGAGGTGACATTTCCTTCTCCAGGGGGTCATCCTGACCCAGGGGCTGAACTTGGGTCTCCTGTATGGCAGGCAGATTCTTTAGTACTTGAGCCGCTGGGGAAGCCCTGCTTTAGGAAGACCATTCCTAAAAGAGATTTCTTTTATGTTTTTCTTTTAGCTTTTGGCTTGTTGATTTTGTTTTAACATTTTTGATTATCAAGAGCAGAGCATTTCCTATCTATAAAGGAGAGGAGGACTGACGCTCATCAAACACGTGTCATGTTCTGGCATCTGCTGTATTCCTAATGACAGGGACCATAGGAGGCAGCTTTTGTTATTGATATGGAGGTTCAGAGAGGTTTAGTAACCTGCTAAAGATCACACAGTGAGTATGTGGAATAGAGTTAGTAGAGTTTTTCTGTTTAAAACTTATTCTCTCCCCCCAACTCCCAATGCTAACATTCTGCCTTTACTATCACCAGTATCAACCCCTTTCCTGTTGACTCATCAATTTCAATTTGGTGATGATTTAGAAATGCCTTCAATGAAGGGAGGAAGAAGGGGAGCCACAGTCTTCCAGAAGACCTACCCATTTTCAGCCAGAGAACAGTTAGAGTCACAGAGTTTATGGAGTCCCGGTGGGATAGATTAGCACGCTCCTTAGCTTCACTCACAGACAAACTGTTCATCAGAGGAAAAGCAGAAAGAACACTTCCTTTCCAACCTCCACTTCTCACTTCACTTAAAAATATTGGCCATTATTTTACCATGTGTAAAGTAATAAAAAAATTTTCCTTAGCTTAGCTTATAGTTTATTGGGAGGGATAGAATAAAATTGTCCAGAATTTCAATAACAGTGCAAGAGTTTAAGGGTGATGTTCATCAGCTAAAATGTAATTATACTTTCAAACTAATGGCACCTCTTACTTGATCGTGATCACACCCACTAGACTTTAAGCTCCTTGAGTCTAGAGCCTGTACTTACCCGAAATAGACTACTTATTCACACCTAGCAGGTAAATAAGTCGTCTAAGGAATTCGGCATGTCATTTGCTTTTGCTTTATGAAGTATGTGCTAGTCACTCAGTCGTGTCCAACTCTTTGCGACCCCATGGACTGTAGTCCTCCAGGCAAGGATACTGGAGTGAGGTGACATTTCCTTCTCCAGGGGGTCATCCTGACCCAGGGGCTGAACTTGGGTCTCCTGTATGGCAGGCAGATTCTTTAGTACTTGAGCCGCTGGGGAAGCCCTGCTTTAGGAAGACCATTCCTAAAAGAGATTTCTTTTATGTTTTTCTTTTAGCTTTTGGCTTGTTGATTTTGTTTTAACATTTTTGATTATCAAGAGCAGAGCATTTCCTATCTATAAAGGAGAGGAGGACTGACGCTCATCAAACACGTGTCATGTTCTGGCATCTGCTGTATTCCTAATGACAGGGACCATAGGAGGCAGCTTTTGTTATTGATATGGAGGTTCAGAGAGGTTTAGTAACCTGCTAAAGATCACACAGTGAGTATGTGGAATAGAGTTAGTAGAGTTTTTCTGTTTAAAACTTATTCTCTCCCCCCAACTCCCAATGCTAACATTCTGCCTTTACTATCACCAGTATCAACCCCTTTCCTGTTGACTCATCAATTTCAATTTGGTGATGATTTAGAAATGCCTTCAATGAAGGGAGGAAGAAGGGGAGCCACAGTCTTCCAGAAGACCTACCCATTTTCAGCCAGAGAACAGTTAGAGTCACAGAGTTTATGGAGTCCCGGTGGGATAGATTAGCACGCGGGGTATGTAATGACAGGGTTCACAAACATTCCTAGATTTGAAGAGTTTATGCCTGCCTCCTTCCTTCCCCATCTGTACTTGCCTCTGACTTAATTATATGCTAAGGGCACAGATGCCTCTAGAATTGCAGACCATGTCTTGCTTCCCAGAAAGGGTTATGGGTTAGATGACACTCAGCTCTTGGAATGCAGAGAATGGCTGGTCTCTAAGTAGTGGATCTATATTTGAATCATTGTGAGACAAGATTCATTCATTCTTTCATTCAAAAATATTTGTTGATTGCTCTGATGATTACTCTCTCCGTTTACCTGAACAGAAAGGTAGCCCATCAGAAAACTCTGTTCTCCTGGACAGAATAACTAGTTCAGGATTTGGCTGATAATCTAAACTAAGAAAGAGACTAATAGCAACAATTTACTTGGACATTTAGAGAGAAAGTGTCTCTTGGATCTTGAGCTTAAAAGCTCTTGAAAATCTGGGAGGCTTCAGAGGGAGGGAATATTTATTACATTATTACATATAGCTGATTCACATTGTTGTAAGGCAGAAACTAACAACACTTTATTATTCTCCAATTAAAAAAAATAAAGATAAATAAATAAATGCACAATTCTCACCAAAAAAAAAAAAACCCACAAAAACAACACAGCTCTTGAAAGCCTGGGGTTGCCAAGATCTATATTGGAGACAATCTGTCTGATAAGGAAGCCGAGACAGAGGAAAGCAGAACTGAGATGTGAAGGGAGAGGAAATAGTGAAGCAGCTGGATTCTGCCATGACTGAATCCCTAGTCTTTGTAGCATCCTTGAGCAGACACCTTCTCTGCACTCAACTCTAGAGATGGAAGCTGGCAATATGGGGAATATGAATTCCTTTCCTTTTTACAACTTTGACTTGTGGGGTGAAGGCCCAGAGCGGTCTCTGCGAGGCATAGCTGATATTTATAGGGCAAGTGGAGGGCTTGGAGTCAGAGCTGTGGGTTTGAAGCCTAGTCCTTGAATTGGTCCCTTTGCAAAATCTAATTATAGGATCTACTGCTCTGGTCCCAGGAGTTGGGAGAGCATAGGCTGTCTTCTTATCCCATAGTGAACTCCCAGCATAGTAGGGCGTGTGAGCTTACTAACTGGTTACATCATTTTAGCCTTTTTGACCTCAATTTCATTATTTGTAAATGGGAGCTACCAACAATGCCTTCCTATAGGAGTTATGAGAATCAGATGGAGTAGGGGATGTGAATTGTAAATTCTGTAAATCGTGAAGGAACAGCCCAGAATTTCCACATGGGCTGGCTCTGTCTTGGCCACCACTGACCAAGTATTTGTACTTTAGAGCTAAATCCTACTAATCACATGGTTGATGGTCAACGTGCTTGTCGAAAGACTAAAAAAATAGGAAAGAATAATAAAAAGAGGATTTGGCAAATCCTCTTTAGCTAGTTGGGCTTCCCTGGTGGCTCAGTGGTAAAGAATCTGCCTATCAATGCAGGAGACATGAGTTTGATCCCTGAGCAGATCACCTGGAGAAGGAAATAGCAACTCACTCCAGTATTCTTGCCTGGGAAATCTCTAGGACTAGAGGAAGTTGGCAGACTGCAGTCCACGGAGTCACAAAAGAGTTGGACATGACTTAGCGACTAAACAACAACTTCAGTTAGATGCTCAAAATTCTAGTTTTCTTTTTAATAACTGGACTTACAGTATCACTGGAGAGGACCTGACTTCCTTGACCATGAGAAACTCTCATCTAGAGGATCCCTGTGTCAAGTAACTCTTGTTGCCTGACAAATCAACAGAATATACACACTAAAAAAAGTCCCGACCTTTTACTATTATTCTTGAGTCTATGGGTCACCTGGATATTTCTGCAAATCTGGACTTGACTTGGCTGGGCTTATCTATTCTCATGCATCCGATGCCAGCTGCTATGTTAGCTGGGGAGGAGCTGGTATAAGATGCCATTTGATGGGAAGTCTCCAGCTCTTCAGCACATTGCCCTGGGCTTCTGCTCATGGAGGTGGCAGGTTTCCAAAAGACAGTAGAATAGCTCAAGACCTCTTGAAGCCTAGGCTCAAAACTGGTTCACTTCCTCCATATTCTGTTTTCTAGAGCAAGGAATTAGGCTAGCCCAGATTTGGGGTTCAGAAGTATAGACTTCAGGTTTCAAATGGCATAGACACAGGGAGGATAGAAATTAGAGTATGTTTGCAAATCAGTATCTCACAGAAACTTTGGGTTAGACTATGAAAGTTATTTTATGCTGTAAACCAAGAAAAGGAAAAATGTGCATTCTCTCCTCTTATCTCTTTGCCCCGACATTGCCTGAAGAAGGACTTTCGTGACCTCTGCTGCTTAGATAATTATGGTAGCTCCAGCTCATCTGCCTGCCTTCAAACCAATTTGGCAAATATTTGTTTAGTGATTTCTGTCTCCCCAGGGCTGTAAAACTCAGAAGAAGTCGAAGTTCTAAGAATACAGTCCTTCTCTCCTGGATCTCAGCCTAGAAGGAGATATAGACATATCAGACCTATAAGGAAGATTGATTATGCTTCTGTATGTTTTTATTGTAAATTACTCTCCATCTTGTCACCAAGGTTATTTTAATAGAGTTCCTTGTGTTGCTACAAACTATCATTCCCATTTCTTCCTCTGACAATCAAAGCTTTCATGAGTTGCCCCCAACCTCTCTTCCTAAGCTCTTGCCCAGGAAAAGAGGAAGTTGGCAGACTGCAGTCCACGGAGTCACAAAAGAGTTGGACATGACTTAGCGACTAAACAACAACTTCAGTTAGATGCTCAAAATTCTAGTTTTCTTTTTAATAACTGGACTTACAGTATCACTGGAGAGGACCTGACTTCCTTGACCATGAGAAACTCTCATCTAGAGGATCCCTGTGTCAAGTAACTCTTGTTGCCTGACAAATCAACAGAATATACACAACAAAAAAAGTCCCGACCTTTTACTATTATTCTTGAGTCTATGGGTCACCTGGATATTTCTGCAAATCTGGACTTGACTTGGCTGGGCTTATCTATTCTCATGCATCCGATGCCAGCTGCTATGTTAGCTGGGGAGGAGCTGGTATAAGATGCCATTTGATGGGAAGTCTCCAGCTCTTCAGCACATTGCCCTGGGCTTCTGCTCATGGAGGTGGCAGGTTTCCAAAAGACAGTAGAATAGCTCAAGACCTCTTGAAGCCTAGGCTCAAAACTGGTTCACTTCCTCCATATTCTGTTTTCTAGAGCAAGGAATTAGGCTAGCCCAGATTTGGGGTTCAGAAGTATAGACTTCAGGTTTCAAATGGCATAGACACAGGGAGGATAGAAATTAGAGTATGTTTGCAAATCAGTATCTCACAGAAACTTTGGGTTAGACTATGAAAGTTATTTTATGCTGTAAACCAAGAAAAGGAAAAATGTGCATTCTCTCCTCTTATCTCTTTGCCCCGACATTGCCTGAAGAAGGACTTTCGTGACCTCTGCTGCTTAGATAATTATGGTAGCTCCAGCTCATCTGCCTGCCTTCAAACCAATTTGGCAAATATTTGTTTAGTGATTTCTGTCTCCCCAGGGCTGTAAAACTCAGAAGAAGTCGAAGTTCTAAGAATACAGTCCTTCTCTCCTGGATCTCAGCCTAGAAGGAGATATAGACATATCAGACCTATAAGGAAGATTGATTATGCTTCTGTATGTTTTTATTGTAAATTACTCTCCATCTTGTCACCAAGGTTATTTTAATAGAGTTCCTTGTGTTGCTACAAACTATCATTCCCATTTCTTCCTCTGACAATCAAAGCTTTCATGAGTTGCCCCCAACCTCTCTTCCTAAGCTCTTGCCCCATTATTTTTGGGAAAGCAACACCTCCCTTATATCAGAATCTTCAACATTTCCTAGTTTCTTGACTATTTCTTTGCATATAATCTTTTCTCTGATGTATATGTCCATCCTCATCTCTACCTGTTGTCATCCTGATCTACTATTCAGATCCTGCTCAGTCATCAATATCCTCCACAGACCCTTTCTTTCGTAATCTACTTAAAATTAATCTCTTATTTTTTTTTTTGTTCCCCTCCTCACTTTTTATTTTCCTGTAACATCCTATGCTTGAGTTTTATACTACACTGGATTGCAGTTCCCTGAGGGCAGGCCTTAGCGCTCTTACCTGAGTGCCCACAATTTACCTGGAATGTCTCCCTCATGCAAGCTGCTGAGTCAATGTGATTGACCTGATCGAATCTGTTCCCACTTCTCCCCACCAGCTCTGCAGCCCTGCTTCACAGCTCAGAGCTGGCAAGAGACACAGTCACTTTCCAAAACTCTGTTTAGCCAGCAGTGCAAGCGGCACGCCAATTGGGTTATGCCCTAGGCCACTGAACTGGCATGAGCAGCAGGTCTAAAATAAGTCCTGCCCTATAACAGGGGGTCAGCTATTAACTGTAATTCCTCCTCTGGCCCCTTGTCTGAGGCGTGAACTCACATTGCTTGCAGGCTGTATTTTTAGCTTCTGGCAGTTAAAAAGAGGGCTATGACTGTCTTTGGTTTATTGTTATACTACGAATGGTCCTTGGACACCAGGGCCCAGAGGATGGTAAGATGACCGGTTTTGTCGAGGACTCTTTACTCTGAGTTTGTCGCCCCTTGTTTTAGGTGAATGGCTTTCGGACATCAGTGTGATTCAGAACCACTGGGGTATTTGGAAGTCTGTGAATTCCTGGCTGTTATTTCCAAGAGTGCCTGAATTTTTAAGTCTGGGCTGGACCTAGGACTGTGTAATTTTCTCAGGCTCCCCAAGGAACGCTGCTGGCTAGCTTTACTTTGAGAAAAGCTACTGTAAATTATAAGCATCAGAATGTGACGATGCTTCACTGTTGCCATTGGGCAAATGCAGTGATGCCCGAATTACTGGTATCATTCCCATTTCTTCCTCTGACAATCAAAGCTTTCATGAGTTGCCCCCAACCTCTCTTCCTAAGCTCTTGCCCCATTATTTTTGGGAAAGCAACACCTCCCTTATATCAGAATCTTCAACATTTCCTAGTTTCTTGACTATTTCTTTGCATATAATCTTTTCTCTGATGTATATGTCCATCCTCATCTCTACCTGTTGTCATCCTGATCTACTATTCAGATCCTGCTCAGTCATCAATATCCTCCACAGACCCTTTCTTTCGTAATCTACTTAAAATTAATCTCTTATTTTTTTTTTTGTTCCCCTCCTCACTTTTTATTTTCCTGTAACATCCTATGCTTGAGTTTTATACTACACTGGATTGCAGTTCCCTGAGGGCAGGCCTTAGCGCTCTTACCTGAGTGCCCACAATTTACCTGGAATGTCTCCCTCATGCAAGCTGCTGAGTCAATGTGATTGACCTGATCGAATCTGTTCCCACTTCTCCCCACCAGCTCTGCAGCCCTGCTTCACAGCTCAGAGCTGGCAAGAGACACAGTCACTTTCCAAAACTCTGTTTAGCCAGCAGTGCAAGCGGCACGCCAATTGGGTTATGCCCTAGGCCACTGAACTGGCATGAGCAGCAGGTCTAAAATAAGTCCTGCCCTATAACAGGGGGTCAGCTATTAACTGTAATTCCTCCTCTGGCCCCTTGTCTGAGGCGTGAACTCACATTGCTTGCAGGCTGTATTTTTAGCTTCTGGCAGTTAAAAAGAGGGCTATGACTGTCTTTGGTTTATTGTTATACTACGAATGGTCCTTGGACACCAGGGCCCAGAGGATGGTAAGATGACCGGTTTTGTCGAGGACTCTTTACTCTGAGTTTGTCGCCCCTTGTTTTAGGTGAATGGCTTTCGGACATCAGTGTGATTCAGAACCACTGGGGTATTTGGAAGTCTGTGAATTCCTGGCTGTTATTTCCAAGAGTGCCTGAATTTTTAAGTCTGGGCTGGACCTAGGACTGTGTAATTTTCTCAGGCTCCCGAAGGAACGCTGCTGCCGGCTAGCTTTACTTTGAGAAAAGCTACTGTAAATTATAAGCATCAGAATGTGACGATGCTTCACTGTTGCCATTGGGCAAATGCAGTGATGCCCGAATTACTGTCAAGTCCCAGAGACCAAGGAGGTCTCCAAATGCCTCTCCTTTCACCATGCCCCTTCTCTGCTCAAGAATCTGTGTGACTCTGTCTTCCCTCTTCCAGGTCTAGCCCCAACTCCTTCCCTTGCCATTCAACTCCTAGCTCCGCTGCTCCTTGGGGTCTTACCTTCTACAGGGGAAGTGCTATTTCATCTTCTTTGCTTTGTTTTCTGCTTATTTTGTATTCCATTTCTTCTTAGGAGGCACCAAGCCTTTATTGAATGCTTTTAATATATCAAATACTGTCCCATATATTGGGCTCCCCTGGTGGGTCAGAAGTCAAGAATCTGCCAGCCATGCAGGAGACTGGATTTCAGCTCAGTCTCCTGGGATAAAAGCATTGTTATGCCCGTTGCAGCTGCAAGTGAATTTCTTCGATTTGTTCAAAGCCACACAGCTGGTAAGTGAGCTTCAAACCCAGAGTGACTGGGCTAAGTGCCATGGTCCTCTTACGTGATGCCATGCTACTCATATGAAGACAGTTCAGATTGTCTTCTTCCTTCAAAGACTTACGGTTATGAGAGGAGAAGGGTGGGGGAAGGGATAGGTACGGAGGTTGGGATGGACATGTGCACACTGCTCTGTTTACAACAGATAACCCAAAGATCCTACTGAACAGCACAGAGAACACTGCTCAGTGATAAGTGGCAGCCTGGGTGGGAGGGAATTTGAGGAAGAAAGGATACATGTATGTATGGCTGGGTCACTTTACTGTGCCCTGAAATTATCACAACATTGTTAACTGGCTCTTTACTCTGAGTTTGTCGCCCCTTGTTTTAGGTGAATGGCTTTCGGACATCAGTGTGATTCAGAACCACTGGGGTATTTGGAAGTCTGTGAATTCCTGGCTGTTATTTCCAAGAGTGCCTGAATTTTTAAGTCTGGGCTGGACCTAGGACTGTGTAATTTTCTCAGGCTCCCCAAGGAACGCTGCTGCCGGCTAGCTTTACTTTGAGAAAAGCTACTGTAAATTATAAGCATCAGAATGTGACGATGCTTCACTGTTGCCATTGGGCAAATGCAGTGATGCCCGAATTACTGTCAAGTCCCAGAGACCAAGGAGGTCTCCAAATGCCTCTCCTTTCACCATGCCCCTTCTCTGCTCAAGAATCTGTGTGACTCTGTCTTCCCTCTTCCAGGTCTAGCCCCAACTCCTTCCCTTGCCATTCAACTCCTAGCTCCGCTGCTCCTTGGGGTCTTACCTTCTACAGGGGAAGTGCTATTTCATCTTCTTTGCTTTGTTTTCTGCTTATTTTGTATTCCATTTCTTCTTAGGAGGCACCAAGCCTTTATTGAATGCTTTTAATATATCATTTACTGTACCTTCTGTTGGGCACCTCTGGTGGGTCAGAAGTCAAGAATCTGCCAGCCATGCAGGAGACTGGATTTCAGCTCAGTCTCCTGGGATAAAAGCATTGTTATGCCCGTTGCAGCTGCAAGTGAATTTCTTCGATTTGTTCAAAGCCACACAGCTGGTAAGTGAGCTTCAAACCCAGAGTGACTGGGCTAAGTGCCATGGTCCTCTTACGTGATGCCATGCTACTCATATGAAGACAGTTCAGATTGTCTTCTTCCTTCAAAGACTTACGGTTATGAGAGGAGAAGGGTGGGGGAAGGGATAGGTACGGAGGTTGGGATGGACATGTGCACACTGCTCTGTTTACAACAGATAACCCAAAAGATCCTACTGAACAGCACAGAGAACACTGCTCAGTGATAAGTGGCAGCCTGGGTGGGAGGGGAATTTGAGGAAGAAAGGATACATGTATGTGTATGGCTGGGTCACTTTACTGTGCCCCTGAAATTATCACAACATTGTTAACTGGCTATACTCCAATATAAAACAAAAAGTTTTAAGAAATTGTGTTACTCTTTCAACACTATGGTCATGTACCATCTTCTAAACTCAGAGGTAAATCCCATTTCCCTCATCCGTAAATTGGGAGTGCATACCTAACTTGAAGGTCCCTCTGAGGAGAGAGGGCTATAATATGTGATGTACCATGTACCACGTCTGGCACAATCTGGGTGATGAAGGAGTCCTGTTGACTAGACATCATTCACCTTGACACTGACAGTGAGCCTCTTTAGGCAGGAGACACGCAAGAGTGTGGCTTTTGTGGGATAATGGGATCTAATGATTGGAATAAGCTTTCTGACCTCGCTGGATGGTTTGCCCTTTGTCCTGTAGGTCAGGGGTATCATTCAAGGATAAATATTGGAAATCATTCTTCCTGCTGGAATTTTTTTTTTTTTTTAATCTCTCTTCAAAGAGTAATCTCAGGGCAGCCATAGCCATGGAGACAGAATGTGGCAGGTGTAACCATGCTTTAGATTAGAACCCCACTTTCTTCATTGTGGAGGAGAAAGGCTGTGGTCAGGGAAGATGAATGGATGCGGCTGTTTGGTCACGGTCTGCCTTCTCCCCACACGTCAATCAGTCAAGCCCCTCTCATTGAAGGCCCTCTGTCTTGAGTGACTTGTAGCCTTTTAGTGTCTCCTTGGAGGGACGTCTCATTCACTTGGGTGACCCAAAACTGGTGACGCAGCTTGCTGCAGATCCATAATGAAGAGTAGATTTATTTATTTGTTTCTTTGTTCTTTTGAGGCAGCTGGAAGCGCAGGGGATTTGGGGTTTTCCCTAAGAAGAACTCCCTCTTCTGCGTTTGCTCAATTTTCCTTGCTCGCTTGAGTGTGGACAAAGCTGATATGGTCTTCCATGAGGAAAGGATGAACTGCAACCCTGGGAGACCAGGACATGTGGTGAGAATGGGGGGCGGGCTTTGAATTCAATTCACCATGGATTCAGACTGTTACTCAGTGACCAAGCTCTCTCCACCTCAGTTTTCCCAAACTTGAAAATGAGGGTGATTGTGAGTGCCTCGCAAGAGTGTGGCAAGGATGAAAATTAGTTACAGCAAACTTTGGATATGTAGTGAGCTACTATATGAGACAGGAAAGAACAAAAACCAGGTTCAGAATCTCAGTGTTCACAGTAGTGGCTGGTCCTCATTTCAGTTCAGTCAACATTTATTTAGCGAGAGCCTCATATGTGTTAAAGCACTAGGTTAGTCCCTGAGAATATAAATATGATGGAGATCCAGTCCTCATGAGGAGTTCATGGTGAATCCATGACCAATGTTTATGTAGTACGAGGGTGCCTGGAGGAAACCAGAGCCCCGGTGGTTTAAGGGACTCACATGAGTTCCAGAGGTGGTTATACATATATGTATCTCCACCATGGTATTATAGTACATCCAGGGTTTTGTCCACAGACTAGCAGGTCTTGTTCGAAGAAAAGAGCAGGCCCAGTTACATCATTTGTGAACATAAAGTACCCAGAGACCAATCTGGAGGGGATTATTGAATATAACTAACCAAATAAAAGCTAACCAGAGGACAAAATCTGATCACATTGGAGAATGGAGGCATTGTTTGCCAAGACTGAGCTTCTCATCTGCTGGCCTGGGGAGACCTTCGCTGACTGATTCCCTTCCAGGTCCAGCAAACAGGTCACGCTGATGATCTAAGAGATGAGTCTTTGGTGATGTCAGCCTCCCCCTGGGCACATGTGCCTATTATCACATGCACTTGACTTTCACTCCCTAATGCTGCAGGCTCACACAGCTCAGGTGTGACTCAGCAAGGCTGAGACTTTGCTCCACCTTCAACTAGGGGTCTAGTTTTCTCAGGGCAAATGTTCCTGCCACATTCCCTTGCCCATCCAGGTGTATGAAGTCACACTTTTCAGCCATTTTGGACCCAATTTAAGAGAATTAGGATGAGGATTTATCTTGATATCTGTGGATTTCTTTTTTTTACTCTAGATTTCATTATGAAAATAGTCACACGTACTTTCAAATGTTGAAAGTGCTCATATATCAATCTCCACAATTCTATCACAATCTTCTTATATTATTTGCTTGCATTTTTACTTATTTATCCAAGCTGAGGAATGCTTCCGTCCCACTCCTGTCTTTTGAAAACAAATTTTATGGTTCTAAAATAAAATCTTTCTAGGCTGTGCTCTTCTAGAATATGTAAGAGATATGCGTAGACAAATTCATTTGAAATAAGACAATGGTTAAATACTTAATATTTCAGATGAGTTGTCAGAATAATTTCAGAGTCAACATAATTTAAGTTTAATATCTTACTGAGTGTTTTCTCTGTGCCAGGCCCTGGGTCTGTTGACTGTGCATTATCAGCAGACATGGCAACATGGGCTCTACCCATAAATGATGCTTTGCTATCACGTGTCCTTCTTGGGAGCAACTTGAAGAGCTGACCTGTTTACTTCCTCTGTTCTCTCGGCTCAAGGCCTGCGTTATTTCATTAAGTGACTATTCTGCCTTGGCCCTCTCCCAGCCAACAGCTGCAAGGTACCAGATTGGCATGAAGCAGGTGAGTGAAGTCAGTTTAAATTTAGCATCACAGAAATCTGTTCCTGGGGACTCCTGGGGACCACTCAGCATCCTCAGGCAGGGGAGTCACCTACACAACCACTGGTCCCAGGAGGGAGCCCTGCTTTCAGGGATTCACAAGGGCAGCGTGGTTTTCCTTTAGACATCCTATGCCCTTGTTTAGAAAACACCAGTGATCAACGGGAAGACTCAGAGAACTATGGTAACAGAAGGAAATGAGACATATACTTTCGTACATTTTCATAGAGTCTCATGGCCATCCTGTAGGGAAGGGGCACTTTTTTCCCTTTGCTGGGTTATGGGTAAAATGCTGGAAACTTCCCGGTTTAACACTCAGCAAGCTGAGACTTTGCTCCACCTTCAACTAGGGGTCTAGTTTTCTCAGGGCAAATGTTCCTGCCACATTCCTTGCCCATCCAGGTGTATGAAGTCACACTTTTCAGCCATTTTGGACCCAATTTAAGAGAATTAGGATGAGGATTTATCTTGATATCTGTGGATTTCTTTTTTTTACTCTAGATTTCATTATGAAAATAGTCACACGTACTTTCAAATGTTGAAAGTGCTCATATATCAATCTCCACAATTCTATCACAATCTTCTTATATTATTTGCTTGCATTTTTACTTATTTATCCAAGCTGAGGAATGCTTCCGTCCCACTCCTGTCTTTTGAAAACAAATTTTATGGTTCTAAAATAAAATCTTTCTAGGCTGTGCTCTTCTAGAATATGTAAGAGATATGTAGACAAATTCATTTGAAATAAGACAATGGTTAAATACTTAATATTTCAGATGAGTTGTCAGAATAATTTCAGAGTCAACATAATTTAAGTTTAATATCTTACTGAGTGTTTTCTCTGTGCCAGGCCCTGGGTCTGTTGACTGTGCATTATCAGCAGACATGGCAACATGGGCTCTACCCATAAATGATGCTTTGCTATCACGTGTCCTTCTTGGGAGCAACTTGAAGAGCTGACCTGTTTACTTCCTCTGTTCTCTCGGCTCAAGGCCTGCGTTATTTCATTAAGTGACTATTCTGCCTTGGCCCTCTCCCAGCCAACAGCTGCAAGGTACCAGATTGGCATGAAGCAGGTGAGTGAAGTCAGTTTAAATTTAGCATCACAGAAATCTGTTCCTGGGGACTCCTGGGGACCACTCAGCATCCTCAGGCAGGGGAGTCACCTACACAACCACTGGTCCCAGGAGGGAGCCCTGCTTTCAGGGATTCACAAGGGCAGCGTGGTTTTCCTTTAGACATCCTATGCCCTTGTTTAGAAAACACCAGTGATCAACGGGAAGACTCAGAGAACTATGGTAACAGAAGGAAATGAGACATATACTTTGCGTACATTTTCATAGAGTCTCATGGCCATCCTGTAGGGAAGGGGCACTTATTATTCCCATTTTGCTGTGTGGTAGGCAGCTGGGATAACCAGTTCATGCTGGTTTGTCTGGAAATCTTCTGGGTCTCACACTGAAAATTTCACGCCTTCCAAACCTCTCAATCTTTGACCAGCTGGGACATTTGGTCACCTGAGGTGGCTCTGAGAGTCGCATCTACTGCAAAGAGCATTCTTATGAACTTTGCCTTCTCCTGCCTCTCCTCCATGTTGTCTCTTGATCACTCAATCACACTGTAATTTGGGGATGTTGTGTCCATTTTGCTGATTGGGAATGGAAGCTTAGAGAGCTTCATGACTCACCCAAGTCTAATGACCAGGCAGTGACAGAGGTGGGTTTGGAATCCAGCTCTCCTGGGCCCTGGGGCTCCTCTGTACAAGTTCAATTGAAGGGTAAAGACTGGTAGGTGTGAAGAAGAGGCAGTGGCTTCTCTGGGGACTCTACCACACTTGAGTCTCTAGTGGTTCATCTACCTCAGCTCAACAGACTCAAATTGATCCCTTTTTATGGCTGAGTAATGTTCCACGGTGTATATGTACCACAATTTATTTATCCATTCATCTATCAATGAACATCTAGGTTGCTTCCATTCCCTGGCTGTAAATTATACAGCGTAAATTGTAAATTATACAGAGCGAAGTAAGTCAGAAAGATAAAAAACAATATCATGTTTTAACACATGTACACGGAATCTAGAAAAATGGTACTGATGAACCTCTTTGCAGGACAGGAGTGGAGGCACAGATGTAGAGAATGGACTTGTAGACATGGCGGGGGAAGGAGAGGGTAAGATGAACTGGGAGAGCAGCCTCAACATACGTACATGACCGTGTGTAAACCAGAGAGCTAGTGGGAACCTACCATAGAGCCCAGGGAGCTCAGTCTGGTGCTCTGTGATGACCTACAGGGAGGAATGGGGGTGGCGTGGGAAGGAGGCTCAAGAGGGAATGGATATGTGTATACTCACATCTGGTTCACAATATTGTATGGCAGAAACCGGTACAATATTGCAAAGGAATTATAATTTTTTAAAAAAGAGAGTTTCCAAAGAAATTTCATTGTCAGCACTTAAACAGATTATCCCAAAGGCTTTCATGGCTTTCTGACCCTGGACATGATGCAGAACCAGCAGGGAAGGGATGTCATAGGGGATGTTGTAGTAGAGGACAGCTGGATTCCAGGGGATGCTGTGAGGAGCAAACGGTGGTCCAGCCGCCATCCTCAGGAGGCCAGCAGACAGCCTAGGCTTAGTGCCAAGGTCTTGTGGGGGAACGGGGTGGCCCAGACAGGCAGGAAACACCGATGGGGGAAAGGCCAGAGGGCCAGGGCTGGACCGATCTGTCTGAGGGGAGAGCCTTCCTTCAGGTGAGTCTGATGCGACCTGACAGCCTGCAGCAGCTGGCAGGAGCTGCACACACTGGTACAGTCCCCGGTCCTAAGAACCTCCTTCCTGACCCTGCCTACCCTGCTCTTCCTCCCAGTGCATTTAAACAGATCGTATTTGAAACAGGTTCCTGAGGCCCCGTATTTATTCATCCTCTCATCCTACATTTACGGTAAGCCCACTCTGTGCCAGGGTCCTGTGTGAAGTGCTGGGGGACTGAGGGATCGATGAAACATGTTTTTTTCTCATAAAGAGTGACAATTCACTGAGAAGACAGTGATGGAAGCAACTCAGCGTGTTGTGAGGAAGAACAAAGGGCCTGGAGTGTTCTCATACTTGCTTTCCATTCGGCTCTGTCACCTTGCTGTTTTTCTCATACAATATCATGTTTTAACACATGTACACGGAATCTAGAAAAATGGTACTGATGAACCTCTTTGCAGGACAGGAGTGGAGGCACAGATGTAGAGAATGGACTTGTAGACATGGCGGGGGAAGGAGAGGGTAAGATGAACTGGGAGAGCAGCCTCAACATACGTACATGACCGTGTGTAAACCAGAGAGCTAGTGGGAACCTACCATAGAGCCCAGGGAGCTCAGTCTGGTGCTCTGTGATGACCTACAGGGAGGAATGGGGGTGGCGTGGGAAGGAGGCTCAAGAGGGAATGGATATGTGTATACTCACATCTGGTTCACAATATTGTATGGCAGAAACCGGTACAATATTGCAAAGGAATTATAATTTTTTAAAAAAGAGAGTTTCCAAAGAAATTTCATTGTCAGCACTTAAACAGATTATCCCAAAGGCTTTCATGGCTTTCTGACCCTGGACATGATGCAGAACCAGCAGGGAAGGGATGTCATAGGGGATGTTGTAGTAGAGGACAGCTGGATTCCAGGGGATGCTGTGAGGAGCAAACGGTGGTCCAGCCGCCATCCTCAGGAGGCCAGCAGACAGCCTAGGCTTAGTGCCAAGGTCTTGTGGGGGAACGGGGTGGCCCAGACAGGCAGGAAACACCGATGGGGGAAAGGCCAGAGGGCCAGGGCTGGACCGATCTGTCTGAGGGGAGAGCCTTCCTTCAGGTGAGTCTGATGCGACCTGACAGCCTGCAGCAGCTGGCAGGAGCTGCACACACTGGTACAGTCCCCGGTCCTAAGAACCTCCTTCCTGACCCTGCCTACCCTGCTCTTCCTCCCAGTGCATTTAAACAGATCGTATTTGAAACAGGTTCCTGAGGCCCCGTATTTATTCATCCTCTCATCCTACATTTACGGTAAGCCCACTCTGTGCCAGGGTCCTGTGTGAAGTGCTGGGGGACTGAGGGATCGATGAAACATGTTTTTTTCTCATAAAGAGTGACAATTCACTGAGAAGACAGTGATGGAAGCAACTCAGCGTGTTGTGAGGAAGAACAAAGGGCCTGGAGTGTTCTCATACTTGCGTTTCCATTCGGGCTCTGTCACCTTGCTGAAATTACTTAAAACTTTCTCTGAGCCTCAGTCTTTTCATCTGTAAAATGGGATTATTAGTTGCACAATTGCTGTGAGGATAATGTGCAAAGATCCATGTTTAGTGCTCAGTCTAGTGTCTGTTAGATAGTAATTACTCAATTCATGAGAGTTGTTTCTTCTAGTTTTACCACTCACCAGCTCTGCAAGCTAGTTCACTTCTCTATGCAAGTTTCCATTCTGTAAAATGGTTATCATAACAGTAACTGTCTTATAAATATGTGATGATAATAAAGTCAGATAGCACAGGCAAAGCACTTAGAACAATGCCTGGTATACAATACAAATTGAATGTACAGTAGTGATTATTACCAATACTAACAGTAACACATGCTACAATAGATGTAGACAAAAATTAAGATATTTAGGACAGAGTTCCAGGAAAATGGGTAGGAATACATCAAGAGGAAAGAGGCAGTGTATGTAAGATGTGAGAGATACATAGAAACACATGCTGAAGAACTGGGTCACATTGGGAGATCAGAGTCAGAGGGTAATGGGCAGAGGGTGGATGGGCTGTAGAATGAGCCAGAATCCAAGATTTGCCAGTTATTAGCTAGTGACTTAACACGTCCAAGCTCCAGTCTCCTCAGCAGTCACAGACTGATAATGGTTTCTGCTTTTTGATGTCAGTTTCAGGATGAAGTGACATGATTCCTGTAATTACTCAGCCAGAGCCGGGCATAAAGGAAGCCCTTAATAAGAAGCAACTCATTATTACTTTTTTTTAATTAAATAAAAGCAGCTGGCAGGAGCTGCACACACTGGTACAGTCCCCGGTCCTAAGAACCTCCTTCCTGACCCTGCCTACCCTGCTCTTCCTCCCAGTGCATTTAAACAGATCGTATTTGAAACAGGTTCCTGAGGCCCCGTATTTATTCATCCTCTCATCCTACATTTACGGTAAGCCCACTCTGTGCCAGGGTCCTGTGTGAAGTGCTGGGGGACTGAGGGATCGATGAAACATGTTTTTTTCTCATAAAGAGTGACAATTCACTGAGAAGACAGTGATGGAAGCAACTCAGCGTGTTGTGAGGAAGAACAAAGGGCCTGGAGTGTTCTCATACTTGCGTTTCCATTCGGGCTCTGTCACCTTGCTGAAATTACTTAAAACTTTCTCTGAGCCTCAGTCTTTTCATCTGTAAAATGGGATTATTAGTTGCACAATTGCTGTGAGGATAATGTGCAAAGATCCATGTTTAGTGCTCAGTCTAGTGTCTGTTAGATAGTAATTACTCAATTCATGAGAGTTGTTTCTTCTAGTTTTACCACTCACCAGCTCTGCAAGCTAGTTCACTTCTCTATGCAAGTTTCCATTCTGTAAAATGGTTATCATAACAGTAACTGTCTTATAAATATGTGATGATAATAAAGTCAGATAGCACAGGCAAAGCACTTAGAACAATGCCTGGTATACAATACAAATTGAATGTACAGTAGTGATTATTACCAATACTAACAGTAACACATGCTACAATAGATGTAGACAAAAATTAAGATATTTAGGACAGAGTTCCAGGAAAATGGGTAGGAATACATCAAGAGGAAAGAGGCAGTGTATGTAAGATGTGAGAGATACATAGAAACACATGCTGAAGAACTGGGTCACATTGGGAGATCAGAGTCAGAGGGTAATGGGCAGAGGGTGGATGGGCTGTAGAATGAGCCAGAATCCAAGATTTGCCAGTTATTAGCTAGTGACTTAACACGTCCAAGCTCCAGTCTCCTCAGCAGTCACAGACTGATAATGGTTTCTGCTTTTTGATGTCAGTTTCAGGATGAAGTGACATGATTCCTGTAATTACTCAGCCAGAGCCGGGCATAAAGGAAGCCCTTAATAAGAAGCAACTCATTATTACTTTTTTTTTTTAATAGAGAAGGTGACAAAGGGGGTGAGGGGACCAGCAGAGGGAGACTATGCTGTGGAGGTAAATTGTGATCAGATTAGAAGGAGCAGTTTATGGAGATCTAAAAAATGGAGACTTTTTTCCTGGAAGTTGTCAGGGAGCAGTCTTCATGACTCATGGTGGCTCTGTCTCTCTCTCTTTTTTTTTTTAAAGATTTATTAATTTATTTATTTTGGGCGGGGGTCAGGTTGGGGAGGGAGGGGAACGGGCGGGCCACTTCCATTGGTCTTTCATTTCTCTATTTTCATCTGTCTTTGTTCCTTGGCTCCTGCAGGCCCCACATCGCGGCGGCGTCTGTTGTCGCAGAGCACCGGCTCTGGGCGCATGCGCTCCAGAGCTCCGGCTTGGCGATTGGACACATCGGTCCAGCCGCTCCGCGGCACGTGGGATCTTCCCAGGCCAGGGATCGAACCGGCGCCCCTTGCACTGCAAGGCGGTGTCCTTATTCACTGGACCACCAGGGGAAGCCCGGCTCTGTCTCTTTATAGAGCTATTGTTTTACATTGACGTAAAATTGTCTCACAGTATTATTTTTCATGCTAAGTCACTTCAGTCATGTCTGACTCTTGGTGACCCTATGGACTGTAGATCACCAGGCTCCTCTGTCCATGGAATTCTACAGGCAAGAATACTGAAGTGGGTTGCCATGCCCTCCTCCAGGGGATCTTCCTGACCCAGGGATCGAACACAGGTCTCTTTCAAATCCATTGGCAGGCAGGGTACCACTGGAAACACCTGGGAAGCCTCCCCACAGTATTACATTAGTTTCAGGTATACAACATAGTGATTTCATATTTTTATAGATAACACACCATACTGAGTTATTCTCATATTATTGACTGTATTCACTGTGCTGTCCATGACATTTCTGTAACTTCTTAATTTCACAACTGGTAGTTTGTACCTCCTAGGCTCTTTCTTGTTGTCCCACTGGCTCCTCTTCCCTGAGCCCAGCTTCTGAGCTCACATCCCTCAGTTTCATCAGAGTCTAAATTTACCCTCATTGTAATTATTCACACTGTGTCTCATCAGCTTGTGAGCAGAAGAGCTAATGGAGGCCAAAACTGGGAGGAAAGAGGAACAGAAGGGGGATAGGAGAGAAGAGAAGAGAAGAGAAGAAAACTTCAGGGAGTCGGGCTGCCCAGAGTCAACTGCGAGTTGTGGGCATGGGCCAGTCCCCCTGGAATAGCTCCTAAGGACAGAGTTGGCTCATTTGTCTTCGAACATTAAAATTAGAGAGAACCAAGATTAAATGCTCCCGAGAAACTGACCAGCCTAACATTTTTCTCCTCCCTCTCTCTTTTTATAACTATGACCACAGTAGTAATTCAATTGGAAACATACCCCGTCCCTGATTGCTCCAACACTGGCACTAGATCATTCCCAGGGCTTGATATTTTTATTAAATGCACACTGCTGTTATTTTCTGCTAGGGCTAAAAATACATCTGACTGAGCAACAGAGACTCAGTGGGGCCTCCTCCCTCTTCTCTCGGAGGCCAGGACCAGGGAGGACAAGCAGACTGATGGGCCTCTCAATTAATTCAGGCAGCACCTCGTTTCCAAGGAAAACTGCCCCAGATACTAATAGAACTGTAAAAATAAAGATGGAGCTCCAGCCTGACAGGATGAATAACGGGAGCCCACATCCCTAACCTCATTTGCTGCCAGTTTTTGCTTTTACTTCCGGCTACCCCACGTCACCGTTTCAGGATGTTTTATGTACTTTCAAGCCCCTAGCTTTTGTACGTTCTGTTCCCTTGTCCGGAATGCTGTGCTTCCCTCCCTCTCTGTGCGTTTCTGATTATCTCTTGGTTTCAGCTTAAGCCTCACCATATTTTCTGAGCCCCGGTCCTATTGAGGGGCTCCTGTCTGATTCTCTTGCTCTTTTTGCTTACTCCTGCCAAGACTCACCTTCTACATTATAATCAATGGGTCTAGTCTGTCTGCCCATTAGACCCTGAGCTTCTTGAGACTAGCAATTGTGTCTTTATACATATATATATATATATATATATATATATATATATAAACACATACAGACATACATACATGCATACACTTGGCTGCACTGGGACTCGGTTGTGGCAGTGCAATCTTTAATTGAGACATGTGGGATCCAGTTCCCTGACCAGGGTTGGTTTAAATCGGGGCCCCATGCATTGGGAGCACAGTTTCAGCCACTGGACCACCAGGGATTTCCCTGGGATTGTAGCTTAATGACTATTATCTTCCTGACACAGAGCTGGGTAGGGTGAGATAAGTGAGGCCCTGAGGGCACAGCACCAAGGGAGTGCAGCTCCCAGGGATCGACATTGAACTTGGAGGAGTCTGAGAGTGAGTGTCCCTGTAGAGTCTATGCCCACGGATCTTCTCTCATCCTCGTCCCTGTCCTGGGGACCAAAGTGATGGAAAATGATTCTCGGGGGAAGGCAAGTCGGTCGGCTTTTCCTTTAGGAAGTACTGTCCTCTATTAGCTTTTATGATAGCGCACCCTTCTGGCTTTCCTCCTCCCAGATCCTTCTCTGCTTCCTCCTTGAATTCTTCCTCCATCTGCTCCTGAAACATTGCTAATGAGATGCCGCTCCTCCATGCTCCCACAATATTGTCGCTGTACTACCCATCTGTTCATTCAATCACTCATTCATTTACGCTGGCACTCGCTGCGGAGTACTGGCCTGGCACCAGGCACTGTTGTAGGTGTTCAGATACGGCTGAGGGAAAGCCAGAGGATGACCCTGCCTTCATTGAACTTACATTCTAATGGAACATGCAGGGATCGGAGTAAAACATGTACAATAGAACATTATTAGTTTTCATATTGTTCTATACGTATTAAGAGCAAGGGACTTGCTTTATTCAGTCCAGCTTTTCACAGGGGTGAGTAACCCAGTATGGAGCTCAAAACATGGATAAATGCATGAGCACGTGAATGAATGAGTGATTGAATGGAGAGCCAGTTTATTTAAAATTTTTCTTAACGTAAAAAATTATTTTATTTGGAGATCCAGTTCATTCTTTATTTTCTGATTTTCTCAAAAATTTTTTAACTTTGGAGAATACTTACTTTACAATATTGTGTTAGTTTTGCTGTACAATGATGTGAAGCAGCTACATACACCAAACATCCCTTCCCTGTTTAGTCTCTCCCCAACCATTGCACCCAGCTAGGGCGCCTCCGAGCCCTGAGCTGAGCTCCCTGCACTACACAGCAGCTTTGCAGCAGCCCTCTGTGTCACACATGGTGGTGGATATACGTGCTGGCACTACTCTCTCCTTACCCTGCTGTCCACACAAGTCTGTTCTCTACAGGCAGACCCAGTTTAAAAGCAAATCTTCCCTAAATAAATGTGAATAGCTTCCCTAAATTCCTCGGGCAAATTCTATTTAATTAATGAGTTTTTATTAATGACTAGTTATTTTGTTAGTTCATTCATTCACTCAACAAAGTTTTATTGAGTACCTCCTCCATGCTTGGATATGTTGGAAGCACCTTAAATACACCCGGTCATGGTGCCTAGCACAGTTTTTCAGTTACTTGTTTATTTGCCTGTCTCTGGCACTCCTCAGGGACAAAGAGGTTGCTTAATTCATCTCTGGATCTTTTGACCTAACACAGCATCTAGTGCCTTGTAGGAGCTGAACCAAAGCTTCTTGAATGAGAAATATATACTTAATAATTTATAAAGGAAAGAAATAACCACACCATATTGAAAAGAGTAGGTGGCCTCTACTTCTCTGAAAATTTCTGAGTTGATGTTTCATTTATATTAAAGAAGGCTTCCCAAGTGGCACTTCTGGTGAAAAACCTGCCAATACAGGAGACATAAGAGATATGGGTTCAATCCCTGGGTTGGGAAGATCCTTGGAGGAGGGTATGGCACCCCATTTGGTATTCTTGCTTGGAGAATCCCATGGACAGAGGAACCTGGTGGGCTACAGTTCATGGGGTTGCAAAAAGTTGGACATGACTGAAGCAACTTAGCACAAGTACATAGTAAAATGCAGAAAATACCTTGGTTTGGAAAGAATCTTCACCTTAATTCTAAATTACTTCCACTTTGGGTGACTTTAAATTACCACTCCCACTCCTGGAAATACAAAGATTTTGGAGGACAACTTTGTAAGCACAGGAGAACGTAAAAATTATTTTATTTGGAGATCCAGTTCATTCTTTATTTTCTGATTTTCTCAAAAATTTTTTAACTTTGGAGAATACTTACTTTACAATATTGTGTTAGTTTTGCTGTACAATGATGTGAAGCAGCTACATACACCAAACATCCCTTCCCTGTTTAGTCTCTCCCCAACCATTGCACCCAGCTAGGGCGCCTCCGAGCCCTGAGCTGAGCTCCCTGCACTACACAGCAGCTTTGCAGCAGCCCTCTGTGTCACACATGGTGGTGGATATACGTGCTGGCACTACTCTCTCCTTACCCTGCTGTCCACACAAGTCTGTTCTCTACAGGCAGACCCAGTTTAAAAGCAAATCTTCCCTAAATAAATGTGAATAGCTTCCTAAATTCCTCGGGCAAATTCTATTTAATTAATGAGTTTTTATTAATGACTAGTTATTTTGTTAGTTCATTCATTCACTCAACAAAGTTTTATTGAGTACCTCCTCCATGCTTGGATATGTTGGAAGCACCTTAAATACACCCGGTCATGGTGCCTAGCACAGTTTTTCAGTTACTTGTTTATTTGCCTGTCTCTGGCACTCCTCAGGGACAAAGAGGTTGCTTAATTCATCTCTGGATCTTTTGACCTAACACAGCATCTAGTGCCTTGTAGGAGCTGAACCAAAGCTTCTTGAATGAGAAATATATACTTAATAATTTATAAAGGAAAGAAATAACCACACCATATTGAAAAGAGTAGGTGGCCTCTACTTCTCTGAAAATTTCTGAGTTGATGTTTCATTTATATTAAAGAAGGCTTCCCAAGTGGCACTTCTGGTGAAAAACCTGCCAATACAGGAGACATAAGAGATATGGGTTCAATCCCTGGGTTGGGAAGATCCTTGGAGGAGGGTATGGCACCCCATTTGGTATTCTTGCTTGGAGAATCCCATGGACAGAGGAACCTGGTGGGCTACAGTTCATGGGGTTGCAAAAAGTTGGACATGACTGAAGCAACTTAGCACAAGTACATAGTAAAATGCAGAAAATACCTTGGTTTGGAAAGAATCTTCACCTTAATTCTAAATTACTTCCACTTTGGGTGACTTTAAATTACCACTCCCCACTCCTGGAAATACAAAGATTTTGGAGGACAACTTTGTAAGCACAGGGAGATTCTGAGCAGCCCTGTTAATCTATAATATAGAGCTTTTAGTGCAAAAGCTTGATGAGAACTTCTCTCTGCTATCAAAGGAAGTAGTTTCCAAATAGACTGTTACAGATCCTTTGAGAAGATTCCACACCTACCACCCTGTTGCAACTTAGGCTCAGGTCTCCTGTCTCTGCCCCTAACTCACAGCGTGGCCTTGAATAAACCATTTCCTCTCTGCACCTAGATCTCCTTTCTGGAAAAGGTGATCATGTTTTTTCACTGCACAAATTCCTCTACAATGCCAATGCTTGGAGGAGTCCACATGTCTTCTCCTCCACTCTGGGAGCTCCCTCAGGCGGATCCTTTTGTTGCCTTCTAATTGCATAAGCAAGAATCTTCAACCTTCAGGGTCTAATGCCTGATGATCTGAGATGGAGCTGATGTAATCATAGAAGAAATAAAGTGCACAATAAATGTAATGTGCTTGAGTCATTCCCAAACCATCCCTCACCCCAGTCCATGGGAAAATAAAGTCTTTCATGAAACATCCCTGGGACCAAAAAGGTTGGAGACTGCTGGCTTAATGGACATGGAAACTAATCTTCAGAGGAAGTCCTCCTTGCTATCCCAAGATAGTCAGTTTCCAGGCATTTATTATGTACCAAAGTCTGCTAAAGGTGGGTTGTATTGCAGAAAGTGTATTTCTATCCAATAAAGCCATTGTTGAACTATTTCTGTCACTTAATGAATTCCCAGGAATATGTTATGATGTAGTTGACGTCAAGTAGAATTGAAAGAAAAGTCTGGGCAATGAGCTTTAATTAAGGAATCACAGTCTAATTGAGGATCAAACACCACAGCAAGAGCTCAATAAACTCTTTAGAGACTCCTTTACATAGTGTCTTTCTGAAGGGTGTCTCAGATCCACTATTTAGGGAATTGAAAGGAAGGAAACCCCTGAGAACCTAATTAATTGGGGGAAGGGCTTAGGAACAGGGTGAAACTTGAATTTGATTCTGAAGGATGAGGAACAAGGTTGGCGAGGAGGAGAGGAAAACCTCTGAAGTGAGAAGGGACCAATTCTGTGCACTACTTTAATTGTTTATTGAGCCCATGATCAGAAGCACAGAACTTCTGTGAGTTCTTGGGTTGATATGAGTCTGGGATTTGGGTCTAGGACCCAGGATTGGCTGGAGGCAGAACTAGATGTCTCATCAGTCCTGTGGTCATATGTGTGACATCCATTAAGGTCTCATGTGGGCAGGTGGCTAAGATGACCTTTCTCTACCTTCTCTCAGTCTCTGAGTGAGTTTTACTATAGGAGAGTCTCTTGTAGGAGGGGTAGAGAAACACCTCCTTTCTCTGTGTGATCAGGAAGAGACTTAAAACTCACTGTCCTTTTCTACCTCACTCTTATTTCTGCTTTTTGAGCCTTGACACTCAGAGGATGTGGAAGATGATGTGAACGAGAGTTCTTTGCATTGAAGAGTGAATAAAGCC
Organism: Tragulus kanchil; assembly: GCA_022376925.1. NCBI lineage: Eukaryota > Metazoa > Chordata > Mammalia > Artiodactyla > Tragulidae > Tragulus > Tragulus kanchil. Next base: position 12,672,695 of record JAIOJX010000002.1, on the reverse strand, counting down.
TATCTGCTCATTTGGAAGATAATTAACTGAGAGGTCTTGGAGGTAAGATACCCTGGATTCTATTATTAGAGTCCAAAATCAGGCTTATAAAAAATTCCTTACTGTAAGATAATGTATATGCATGTGTGTGTCTGTGTGTATGAATAGATTATGGCTGAAGTGCTTGTCTGTGTGTGTTTGTATGCATTTTGGTGACTGCTAGTTATTTTCTGCTAAAACGGATAGGGTAGGGAATTACCCAACATGTAAACCTCTAGTAAGTTGGGGTGATTAACAATTTTAAAAAATTCTGACTGATTCTCTTTACTGTATACCTAAAGCTAACACAGCATTGTAAGTCAACCATACTCTAATGAAAATTTACAAAGAAAAATATTTTCTACTAAGATACATATTTTTTAATTGTGGCAAAAGACACATAACAAAACACCACAATAGCTTTAATGATTTTTAAGTGTATAGTTCAATGACATTAAGCACAGTCACATGGTTGTACAATGAAATGTTTTTTCATCTTCCCAGACTGACTGATTGATTGATTCAGTAAATACTTATCAAATATCTGATTTGTTTCAGGGAATGTGCCAGATGCAGGAGCTGTAGAAAGGAACAATCTCTAGCCTAACTCTGCTCCTTTACAATGGCTAACTATCTCCTTAATCTCCAAGCCATCACTAGAGAGCTGAGCATCCCCAGAAATGACCCTTCTATTTGCGACTCTACTTTCCCTTGGTTCTAAACCTTTCTACTAGATTCCATGCCACGCTTCACTTTTCTGCCTGTTTTTCATCGCCCTCGCTGAGGACATCTGCCCTCATCTTTCATCTCTGGATTTACAACACTGACTGTATCTGTCTTGCTTTGGTGTGGTGACCCTCCTTGTTTCTGAGGGGCTTCCCAGATGGCACAGTGGTAAAGAATCTGCCTGCCAATGCAGGAGACATGAGAGATTCTGGTTCAGTTCCTGAGTCAGGAAGATCCCCTGGTGTAGAAAATGGCAACCCACACCAGTGGACAATTTCCTGGACAATTCCATGAACAGAGGAGCCTGGCGGACTACAGTCCATGAGGTCACAAAGAGTGGACACGTGCACAGGGTCTACTGCGGGTAACTTCCTGGTCTGCTCCAGATCCAAGGAGTGGCAACATCCCCCGAGCTGGACGCTTCGTATCCTCTAGAAAACATAAGTTGATAATTTCTACTTCTAAGGGGACCACAGCTTGTTATGAAAGTGATGTGCTAACATCTCAACACACAGTGCACCACACAAAGTACTGGACGAGGAAGGGCATTTTCAGAGCAATTTGTGAACACAGAGGCCAGTTATGGAAGTCTTACCAAGAGAAACTTTGAGTTGAGTTGTCCAGCAGGGGATGCACTTTGAGCCAGCTGCAGCATTTAGTGTTTAGTATTTATCTATGCATTTAGTGTGTAGCACTTAGTGCTAATGACAGGGACATTCATAAATGGCATAATCCCTAATTTTTATAGGAAGTTGCAAAGTCATACCTTCTGACCAGATGCATCTTCTGACCAAGACCAACTCATTGAGTATTATTTTCAGTTGATGCTTGATGACTTCTGCTAACAGAGATTAAGAGGTCTGAGCCTGTGATTTATATTTAGCCATGTGTTCTACAACCTGGAACTGTCCCTTAACAGCAGGGCCATGAGAATCAGCTGGGAGAGTACCAAGATCCAGCTGAGATCCTCTGATGATGTGGTAGACAGCTTGAAAATTTCTGATACCAAAATATAAAGATTTTCTGTACTTTTTCCATGCTGATTATGGTTGGTTGATTAGAAGGTACAGGGAAAACATTCTGAGCTAAAAAGTACCTCCTCAGATATTTGCATGTGAGTTGCTGTATAAGATTTCCTATATTTAATGCAAAAATTGAATGAAGCCATCAGAAAATGTATATGACTCATTTGGAAAGTGAATGCTATAGATTTGCTGCATGCCAGGAAATACCTGTGCCTTCTGTACCTTCAAGTGGATGCTTCAGTACTTGTTCTCATCTTAGTATCACTGCTTAGTTGGCATACTTCAGTAGGGGTGGGAAAAAGTCATTTCATGGATCCCGAAAATAAGCAAAACCTGCTCCCTCACTGCCTGGTGGCTGTGAGATCTTAGACAAGCCCCTAGAGGTGGACATGGAGACAACTTGGCATTCCTATATTCTAACTTTGCTACCAGAAAATGGAAATTGAGTTAGAATAGCAAGAAGCAGGCTGGGCACAAACAGGCCTTTGAGGTCACCAAAAATTCCATCCATGCAGTAGAAAATTATGGGTACTCAAATGTGACAAGTCTATTAATGACAGAAGCAAAATATTAACTCTGATTTACAACAGTCTATCAAAATGTATTCCAAAATCTCATGAGAAGACTAAGTAATTAGCATCTTAAATGCTGGCTTAGTGGTTTATGACGTTTTTAACAAGGACTGTTAATTGCAATCTCAAGTCTTGTGTTAATAGATACTATATTTTGACTATCTACTGTGGGCCAGGTCCTTTGCAAAGTGGCAAAATCCCTAATTTTATAGGAAGTTGCAAAGTCATACCTTCTGACCAGATGCATCTTCTGACCAAGACCAACTCATTGAGTATTATTTTCAGTTGATGCTTGATGACTTCTGCTAACAGAGATTAAGAGGTCTGAGCCTGTGATTTATATTTAGCCATGTGTTCTACAACCTGGAACTGTCCCTTAACAGCAGGGCCATGAGAATCAGCTGGGAGAGTACCAAGATCCAGCTGAGATCCTCTGATGATGTGGTAGACAGCTTGAAAATTTCTGATACCAAAATATAAAGATTTTCTGTACTTTTTCCATGCTGATTATGGTTGGTTGATTAGAAGGTACAGGGAAAACATTCTGAGCTAAAAAGTACCTCCTCAGATATTTGCATGTGAGTTGCTGTATAAGATTTCCTATATTTAATGCAAAAATTGAATGAAGCCATCAGAAAATGTATATGACTCATTTGGAAAGTGAATGCTATAGATTTGCTGCATGCCAGGAAATACCTGTGCCTTCTGTACCTTCAAGTGGATGCTTCAGTACTTGTTCTCATCTTAGTATCACTGCTTAGTTGGCATACTTCAGTAGGGGTGGGAAAAAGTCATTTCATGGATCCCGAAAATAAGCAAAACCTGCTCCCTCACTGCCTGGTGGCTGTGAGATCTTAGACAAGCCCCTAGAGGTGGACATGGAGACAACTTGGCATTCCTATATTCTAACTTTGCTACCAGAAAATGGAAATTGAGTTAGAATAGCAAGAAGCAGGCTGGGCACAAACAGGCCTTTGAGGTCACCAAAAATTCCATCCATGCAGTAGAAAATTATGGGTACTCAAATGTGACAAGTCTATTAATGACAGAAGCAAAAATATTAACTCTGATTTACAACAGTCTATCAAAATGTATTCCAAAATCTCATGAGAAGACTAAGTAATTAGCATCTTAAATGCTGGCTTAGTGGTTTATGACGTTTTTAACAAGGACTGTTAATTGCAATCTCAAGTCTTGTGTTAATAGATACTATATTTTGACTATCTACTGTGGGCCAGGTACTTTGCAAACAGTGGCAATTCATCATCTAATTTAATCCTTACCACCAACCTTCTGAGGCCAGTACTATTCTTATCCCTATTTTGCAATGGAGGAAATTGAGGTTTGGCAAGGTTAAGTAACTTGCCCCACATCTCATGACTGTTAAGCAGCAGAGACTTACCCTGCCCGATGCCACAGTGGCAGCTCTCTGGCATTATCAACTCATCTCCTTTCATGAACAGACTGCTCAACTGCTGGTATGCACCTATGTTCCCAAGGACTCCTGATTTGAGAAAGGTTGTTTCATCTAACATCTAACCAATGAATATTTCACCCTTTGCATTCCATCATGAGACACTTTTCTTCCTGAAAATGCCTCTTTCTATCACTCTTCAGGTCAAAGCTTCTGTCTGTGATTTTCTCTCACCTTTAGGATAAAATCCTAGCTCCATAAATTGGCATTTAGTATCCTTCTAAGACTTTTCCTGGTGTAACTTTTCAGTGGAAGCACAGTTTTCTAACCTAGACTCCGCATTCAGGTCACACAGGTCTAGTCTTTGCCCTTGAAACACCTCCATTCTCTTGCATTCCCTGACACTGCTGGGCATGGAGCTGTGGGTAACAGCCTGTCCTCAGTAGCTTGTGGTCTACTTGGGGGGAGGAATGGATAATTACTGGCAGATACACAAGCCTGGGATGAGAGATTGAAAGGAGGCACTCGCTGGAGGCTGTCAAGCAGCAACTGTTGGCAGGAATGTGGGGGAGAAGCTCTTCAGATTTGGGACTAGACAAGGCCAGTGGTGCAGTAAAGGAGAATTGGGCAATGTGAAGCCTGTGAGGGCCATAAGATCAGGCTAAAGGGGAAGTTTGGCTTGATTGGGGTTTGTGCAGGGCTCTAGAAGGGGATGGCATGAAAGAAGCAAGCTAAGAGTATGAAGAACCTCACAGTGAGTCCTTACATATGAATGAGTTCCATTCCAAGTGTGCATTTATAAATCCAACCTGTTCGTTAAGCTAAACAAAGTTAGCCTAGGTAACCAACTGATGCAACCAGAGGGCAAGACAACATGTAATTCATAACTGACGTTGATGGAACACACTTTCTTTTTTTGAAATAAAAAATTTTAATGGCAAAAAATAGATAAACACTACGAACATGGTGTTTTCATCATGGCGAAGGATAACAGTGGGCCAGGTTTGTTCATGACTCTGGCCCTGATATCGATGGGCAAGCATATGGCAGGTGCTCAATAAATGTTTGTCCAAAAAGGGAAGAAACATAAAGCTAAAATGACTTCATGGAAGAGGACAAGGAGGCCTTTGCAAAGCCTGTCCAGAGAGCAGCTAACATCATAGGCCAGTGTCCACTCTTCTGTGGAGCTTCCTGTCTGGGTGTCTTTGATTTCTGTAACTGTCTCCCTCCTAAGTTTCAGCCCCCAACCTCAACCCCCTTGGGGTTATATCAGTGGGATGCATGTTTGAATCCTTGAAACTTTGAAACTTGAAGGGTCTTACGTAGGGGACTTACTGTATTTCCAACCAGATTTTGCGTCTGGTTTTCCAGAATGGATTCTAAGACTGGACATGTCAATCCTTGTTTTATTTTTCATTTCCTCCTTCCAGCAGCAGAGAGGGGAGGCTCCCTGGGGTGACTCAGAATATGGGGAACCAGTTTCCAAAGCTGTAAGAGTTGGTCAAGAACAGGAGGCAGCTCTCAACACCTCTGGGAACTCCCCTAAAAATGCTGAGTACTACTGATAACACAAATATTCCCCTCTGCCAATTATTTGTGATATAACATTTACTCTTTTTTCCCTCCAACACCACCCTCTCCTTCAAATGTGGGAATTCTACTCACCAAAATTCTGCTTAGAAATTCCTGTGGAAAATGATTTGTACCTCATGAACTGTCATGATTGACAAATGTTGATGTTGTATCCCAGGTTTTAGATCCTGGCTGCATAACAATGTTTCTTCAAAATAACTTTTAAATTTTTGTCAGTTAGGTACGTATGCATGTATTTGTAAGATGATAAGTGATTAGAAGAGAAATGAAATATTTGTAAGTAGTTTCATGTCTTATCTTGTCTGGGAATGGGAAAACCATAGTAAAATGATGTGAAGAAAAGAAAAATGTACAGGTAATTTTTTTCCTGTATTTATTAATATAAAATGATGGGGCTGGACTAGTTGGTCTCTGAGGTCCCTCCTAGCACTAATGTAATTTCTTGAATTCCATGCAGTGGTAGGTGATTGGGGACAGTAGATATGGAGTATAAACACTACGAACATGGTGTTTTCATCATGGCGAAGGATAACAGTGGGCCAGGTTTGTTCATGACTCTGGCCCTGATATCGATGGGCAAGCATATGGCAGGTGCTCAATAAATGTTTGTCCAAAAGGGAAGAAACATAAAGCTAAAATGACTTCATGGAAGAGGACAAGGAGGCCTTTGCAAAGCCTGTCCAGAGAGCAGCTAACATCATAGGCCAGTGTCCACTCTTCTGTGGAGCTTCCTGTCTGGGTGTCTTTGATTTCTGTAACTGTCTCCCTCCTAAGTTTCAGCCCCCAACCTCAACCCCCTTGGGGTTATATCAGTGGGATGCATGTTTGAATCCTTGAAACTTTGAAACTTGAAGGGTCTTACGTAGGGGACTTACTGTATTTCCAACCAGATTTTGCGTCTGGTTTTCCAGAATGGATTCTAAGACTGGACATGTCAATCCTTGTTTTATTTTTCATTTCCTCCTTCCAGCAGCAGAGAGGGGAGGCTCCCTGGGGTGACTCAGAATATGGGGAACCAGTTTCCAAAGCTGTAAGAGTTGGTCAAGAACAGGAGGCAGCTCTCAACACCTCTGGGAACTCCCCTAAAAATGCTGAGTACTACTGATAACACAAATATTCCCCTCTGCCAATTATTTGTGATATAACATTTACTCTTTTATCCCTCCAACACCACCCTCTCCTTCAAATGTGGGAATTCTACTCACCAAAATTCTGCTTAGAAATTCCTGTGGAAAATGATTTGTACCTCATGAACTGTCATGATTGACAAATGTTGATGTTGTATCCCAGGTTTTAGATCCTGGCTGCATAACAATGTTTCTTCAAAATAACTTTTAAATTTTTGTCAGTTAGGTACGTATGCATGTATTTGTAAGATGATAAGTGATTAGAAGAGAAATGAAATATTTGTAAGTAGTTTCATGTCTTATCTTGTCTGGGAATGGGAAAACCATAGTAAAATGATGTGAAGAAAAGAAAAATGTACAGGTAATTTTTTTCCTGTATTTATTAATATAAAATGATGGGGCTGGACTAGTTGGTCTCTGAGGTCCCTCCTAGCACTAATGTAATTTCTTGAATTCCATGCAGTGGTAGGTGATTGGGGACAGTAGATATGGAGTATAAATGCTTCAGTTGGGCATTTGTCTCTCACTGACTCTCTGGGAAATGGTGGCTGTTTTTCAGTGGCTAAGTTACATCTGGCTCTTTGCAACCCCATGGACTGGAGCACACTGAGCTTCTCTGTTCTCCATTATACCCTGGAGTTGGCTTACACTCGCATCCATTGAGTCAGTGTGATAACACACCATCTTCAACCATCTCATCTTCTGCCACCCTCTTCTTCTATCTTCAGTCTTCCCAACATCAGGATCTTTCCCAAGGGTCTTGTCTTCACATCAGGTGGACAAAGTATTGGAGTTTCAGCTTCAGCACCAGTCCTTCCAATGAATATTCAGCATTGATTTCCTTTAAGATTGACTGATTTGATCTCCTTGAAGTCCAAGGGACTCTTAACTCTTCTCCAGCACCACAATCCAAAAGCATCAAATCTTCAGCACTCAGCCTTTTTCATGGTCTAACTCACATTTATACATGGCTACTGGAAAAACCATAGCCTTGACTATAGAGACCTTTGTCAGCAAAGTGATGTCTTTGCTTTTTAATACACTGTCTAGGTTTATCATAGCTGGGGAGCATGTATTCTGTTTGTTGGGAAATGGTGGGTGTGTATTTTATTTGTTAAGACTGGAAAATAATAATTTAATAATAAAATAATAAGCAATAATTCTGGCACTGTCCATAGAATTTCCCCTGCAGTATAAAGTACAGATAAGACTTCTATATTATCTCTCCATAACGGAAATGTTTGGTGGCTGAAATTCTCTACGGGGCTCAGTGAGATTGTGCTTCTCATCATCCCAGCTCGACTTGTCAGGCCTTGGGGCTGGTTCCAACAATCAATGTATTCATCCATCTGATAAATCTTTATTGAACACCAGTCATGTGTTGAACATTGTGTTAGGGGATGGGGACTCAAGGGTGAATAAGAGCTCATGGTCACAGGGGAACATGGGTTTACAGTCTGTTCAGCAAACATGTATCAGGTGCTGAGAAAGTGCTCTTCTCTTGACAGACACAGTAAGAATGAGGAAGAAATGGGACTTCCCTGGTGGTCCAGTGGTTAAGATTGCACCTTCCAATATTGCTTATGTTTTATGTTTTGTCTTTTTGGCCATGAGACATGTGGGATCTTAGCTCCCCAATCAGGGGAGGGTTTTTATAATATTTGTTTAAATTACATTGCCTACATCCCAGCCATGATCTTGTCCCTTCCGCATGGTAATGCCCAAACTGTCTTTCTAAAGCAAAATTTGACCTGCTTTCTTCTTCTTCTTCTTCTTCTTCTTCTTTTTTATTGGAGTGTAGTTGATTTACACTGCTGTGTCAGTTTCTACTGTACGGCAGAGTGAATCAGTCGTACATATAGATATATCCCCTTTTCTTTGTATTTCCTTCCTATTTAGGTCACCACAGAGCACGAACTGAGTAGAGTTCCCTGTGCTGTACAGTAGGTTCTCATGAGTTATCTATTTTATATATTGTAACAACAGGGTCTGTATGCCAATCCCATTTTCCCAGTTCATCCCACCTGACCAACTCTTTTTTTTCATAACAGAGAGCTAACTCTCCAAAGAGAAGCCTAGTGCCTTGTTTACTGTTTTGCTTCTGACACCTGGCAAAGAGCTTCCAATAGGAATCTCTCAATAAACACATAAATAATTAAATTTGACTCTTACCTCACCGTCTGTTGGGAGGCTCTTCTTAGGCACACTTCTGCCTCTCCAGGCTTTCTCTCATCCTAAGATCCTCGATTCTACCTGGTTTCCCCTTCTCTCTCATCTGTATGAGTCAAGATCCCTGTCTTTCTAAAAGAGCAGCTCTCTGCCTTCATCACTGCACCTGGTCCAAGGCAGATTTCTAATGTAAGTTTGATGAATAAACGGATCCTTGCATGAATACATGAGTGGAGCTATGAGGCTGTCAGAGGACATTTCCCGGAGCAGGCAAACATTTGCAGTCTATTTGTAGCTTCCAATTGGATTTTATGCCTCAGGAAATGAACAACTGATTTAGGTCAGTAGGGATTCAGAAAGTTAATCTGGTGCATTCCCCTGACTCAAAGTTCTGTAAGATGATGCTCTGGAAATCCAGTGAATGTGGGCAACGGTTCACTCTCTGTTGGAGGTTGGCAACACACAATAGCACTCTATAAACGACTTGATAGTAGAAAGAACACCTCAGCTTTTACAGTCATTTTAAGTTTTACCTTAGTCTTTCCCAAAGCTTGGTACCATGGAAACTTTCTTCTAATATCTACTGACATCCTCCTGACCTAATGTCTCAATCAATACGATTTGTGAAAATGTTCCCCTAAGCAGACCTTCACTTTTTGTGCAATTCAGCCTTTACAAGGGGGAAGAGAATTTATTTCAATGACTGCGCTCCCTGCTGTCTGAGCCAATCAGGTTCAAAAGAACCTTAAAATGACATTTTTTTTTTAACCTGCCAGAACAGAAGCAAGTTTTAACATCTCCTTTGTCCGAGTAAGTCTTACCTCTCCTTAGAGGGGAGGAGGAAAACAGAGGTAATTACATAGTGACGGCTGCTCATTTTTCTCCCATTGGGGGCCAATGCCAGTCTTCTCAGACAAAGGTGCTGTTGAAATAGTGAATTATAAAATCAATCTTTTCCCCAACCTCTGGACACCAGCTGGGTTCTGTAGGAAAGGGTCTCTAGCACAGGGGGAGGCATCTTTAGCCAGAGGTTTCTTATTATGTCTTCCAGGTCCTTCTTATTATTCCGCCTGCCTTTGTCTCAACACTGGCAAAGAGCTTCCAATAGGAATCTCTCAATAAACACATAAATAATTAAATTTGACTCTTACCTCACCGTCTGTTGGGAGGCTCTTCTTAGGCACACTTCTGCCTCTCCAGGCTTTCTCTCATCCTAAGATCCTCGATTCTACCTGGTTTCCCTTCTCTCTCATCTGTATGAGTCAAGATCCCTGTCTTTCTAAAAGAGCAGCTCTCTGCCTTCATCACTGCACCTGGTCCAAGGCAGATTTCTAATGTAAGTTTGATGAATAAACGGATCCTTGCATGAATACATGAGTGGAGCTATGAGGCTGTCAGAGGACATTTCCCGGAGCAGGCAAACATTTGCAGTCTATTTGTAGCTTCCAATTGGATTTTATGCCTCAGGAAATGAACAACTGATTTAGGTCAGTAGGGATTCAGAAAGTTAATCTGGTGCATTCCCCTGACTCAAAGTTCTGTAAGATGATGCTCTGGAAATCCAGTGAATGTGGGCAACGGTTCACTCTCTGTTGGAGGTTGGCAACACACAATAGCACTCTATAAACGACTTGATAGTAGAAAGAACACCTCAGCTTTTACAGTCATTTTAAGTTTTACCTTAGTCTTTCCCAAAGCTTGGTACCATGGAAACTTTCTTCTAATATCTACTGACATCCTCCTGACCTAATGTCTCAATCAATACGATTTGTGAAAATGTTCCCCTAAGCAGACCTTCACTTTTTGTGCAATTCAGCCTTTACAAGGGGGAAGAGAATTTATTTCAATGACTGCGCTCCCTGCTGTCTGAGCCAATCAGGTTCAAAAGAACCTTAAAATGACATTTTTTTTTTAACCTGCCAGAACAGAAGCAAGTTTTAACATCTCCTTTGTCCGAGTAAGTCTTACCTCTCCTTAGAGGGGAGGAGGAAAACAGAGGTAATTACATAGTGACGGCTGCTCATTTTTCTCCCATTGGGGGCCAATGCCAGTCTTCTCAGACAAAGGTGCTGTTGAAATAGTGAATTATAAAATCAATCTTTTCCCCAACCTCTGGACACCAGCTGGGTTCTGTAGGAAAGGGTCTCTAGCACAGGGGGAGGCATCTTTAGCCAGAGGTTTCTTATTATGTCTTCCAGGTCCTTCATGTAGTTATTCCGCCTGCCATTTGTTCTGCCCGCAAACATGCACAGAACCTCCATTCTGCTTCCCAGCACCCAGATTTTCACAGTTCCTCTGTGGCCTCCTTGAGTGAGGGAAGGTAGAATCAGTTCAGTTGCCATTTTGCTCTCCACTGTTGAGACACTCACTGTGGTCTGTGCACCCAGCTGTGTGCTTTCATTGTCTTGTAAAATCCTCACCATTACCTGGGAGATGCCTCTCACAACCACGTTGCAGTTCTGGAAACGGAGGTTGAGAGACTTGGTCACTACACGACAGTTATTAGGGGTGAGTGTCAAAGTTCTAACCTAGGACGTATCTATGCCACGGCGATGGGACAGGGTGATGTCATGGAGAGAAAACGCGAAGGTTCAACTTTTGATCAGGGTCTCGGGTAAGCCGGCCTGGAACAAACAGCCACTGGTCCATTGGGTGTGTTTTCTGGGAGCTATCACTCAGCTGCAGGAACCACAGAGGAACTTTTCCATCCTATCTTCAGTCTTATGCAAATTCCCTCACAGCAGCACTGGCTTTGTGAAGAATTACATTTCCTGCTGCAGTGATTAGATAGTCAGGCTCATTTACGTCCTATCAGCCAGAACCTAGCCCTGTGTTTTGCCAGTAAATTTGTGAATAAGCTTTTCATGCCAACTTCTCTGTTCCTTCATTCTTTTTTTTTTTTTTTTTTGCGGAGGGATAATAATTCAGGCTCTTTATTTTCCATTCGTTTCCACTGACATTATTTCCTTTGAGATGTGCCTATTGTCTTGTTGGACAAACAGGTGATTTTATCCTCATGTGTGAGAGGCAAATTGAGGAGCTGAAGAAACAGAGCTGAAGGTCACACAGGTTAGTACTATATGAAGCACACCATCATGCGTGTGGCTCTTTTCTCCATGGGGCCAATCAGTCTTCTCAGACAAAGGTGCTGTTGAAATAGTGAATTATAAAATCAATCTTTTCCCCAACCTCTGGACACCAGCTGGGTTCTGTAGGAAAGGGTCTCTAGCACAGGGGGAGGCATCTTTAGCCAGAGGTTTCTTATTATGTCTTCCAGGTCCTTCATGTAGTTATTCCGCCTGCCATTTGTTCTGCCCGCAAACATGCACAGAACCTCCATTCTGCTTCCCAGCACCCAGATTTTCACAGTTCCTCTGTGGCCTCCTTGAGTGAGGGAAGGTAGAATCAGTTCAGTTGCCATTTTGCTCTCCACTGTTGAGACACTCACTGTGGTCTGTGCACCCAGCTGTGTGCTTTCATTGTCTTGTAAAATCCTCACCATTACCTGGGAGATGCCTCTCACAACCACGTTGCAGTTCTGGAAACGGAGGTTGAGAGACTTGGTCACTCCCGACAGTTATTAGGGGTGAGTGTCAAAGTTCTAACCTAGGACGTATCTATGCCACGGCGATGGGACAGGGTGATGTCATGGAGAGAAAACGCGAAGGTTCAACTTTTGATCAGGGTCTCGGGTAAGCCGGCCTGGAACAAACAGCCACTGGTCCATTGGGTGTGTTTTCTGGGAGCTATCACTCAGCTGCAGGAACCACAGAGGAACTTTTCCATCCTATCTTCAGTCTTATGCAAATTCCCTCACAGCAGCACTGGCTTTGTGAAGAATTACATTTCCTGCTGCAGTGATTAGATAGTCAGGCTCATTTACGTCCTATCAGCCAGAACCTAGCCCTGTGTTTTGCCAGTAAATTTGTGAATAAGCTTTTCATGCCAACTTCTCTGTTCCTTCATTCTTTTTTTTTTTTTTTTTGCGGAGGGATAATAATTCAGGCTCTTTATTTTCCATTCGTTTCCACTGACATTATTTCCTTTGAGATGTGCCTATTGTCTTGTTGGACAAACAGGTGATTTTATCCTCATGTGTGAGAGGCAAATTGAGGAGCTGAAGAAACAGAGCTGAAGGTCACACAGGTTAGTACTATATGAAGCACACCATCATGCGTGCGTGTGTGTGCAAAGTCCCTCAGTCATGTCTAGCTCTGTGAGCTTATGGACTTCAGGCCACCGGGCTCCTCTGTTCATGGGATTCTCCAGGCAAGAATGCTGGAATGGGTTCCTATGCCCTCCTTCAAGGAATCTTTTCAGACTCAGGGATGAAACCTACATCTCTTACATCTCTTGTACTGGCAGGCTGGTTCTTTACCCCTACCATCACCTGGGAAGCCCCCCACCATTGTAGTACTTGCCAAAGAGCATGGTATACTTTTTTGTTTTTTCGGTCTCTTTTTTCCCATGGTGGAGAGAGCATCTTGAAGGTAGATACTATGTCTTTCACTTATATTTTCCTAAGATGTAACCAAGAATATGGAACACACCAATATGTAATATACTAAAGAAATGGATCCTTGAATGGAATTCAAGACTCAGTGACTCCTGAATTTTTCTCTCTTCAGACTTATATATCTAAATGCCATCCTGACATCTCCACGTGGATGCTGCAGGCATCCTAACAATAACATGGCTAAAGCAAAACTCTCGGTTTTCCTTTGCAGACTTGTTTTCCCCTGAATTTTGCCCATGAATCAGCTTTACAGTTTTTCATGCCAGAACTCTGAGTTATCTTTGAGTTTTTTCTTTTCTTTCCAAGGTTGTTTTTTTTTTTTTTAAATGTGGCCCCTCTACCACCCACTTTGATTACCCTGGATTATACGTTCTGGGAGAACGAGAATACTCCTGTCTTGTCCACTGGTGGGTCCTCTGTGTAGTGAGTACCTGGGCTACAGTTAGAGTCCCAGGAAAATTTATACCATGGTCTCAGAGGTCAATTTACACTCAACAACTATTAGTATTTCCAGCAGGGTAGATGATCAAGGACTAGAAAGATGTCTAAATTAAGTCTTGAAAAGTCTGTGATGAGATCCATTATTATCCTTACTTTTCAGAGGAGGCAACTGATACTCAGATGCTCCAGGTGGTGTAGTGGTAAGAATACACCTGCCAATGCAGGAAATACAAGAGACACAGATTTGATCCCTAGGTTAGGAAGATCCCCTGGAGAAGGAAATGTCTACCCACTCCCTTAGCTTCCACAGACAGAGAAGCTTGGTGGGCTACAGTCCATGGGGTTGCCAAGAGTCGGGCATGACTGAATGACTGGGCACACACTCAATGGACACTCAGGGTGGTTCAGCACCTTGTGTAAGATCAATAGGACATAGGGACCAGTTAGACTCAGAAGGGGAGAGAAAAAAGAGAATCAAGAAAAATTCAGGGGGGCTTTCCTGGTGGTCCAGTGGGTAAGGACACTGCCTTGCAGTGCAAGGTGAACAGGTTCGATCTGGCCTGGGAAAATCCCACGTGCTGTGGAGCAGCTGGACCGATGTGTCCAACACGGAGCACTGGAGCACATGCACCCAGAGCTGGTGCTCTGCAGTGGGGGAGCAATGGGAGGCTAATGATGTAACCAAGAATATGGAACACACCAATATGTAATATACTAAAGAGATGTATCCTTGAGTGGAATGCAAGACTCAGGGACTCCTGAATTTTCTCTCTTCAGACTTATATATCTAAATGCCATCCTGACATCTCCACGTGGATGCTGCAGGCATCCTAACAATAACATGGCTAAAGCAAAACTCTCGGTTTTCCTTTGCAGACTTGTTTTCCCCTGAATTTTGCCCATGAATCAGCTTTACAGTTTTTCATGCCAGAACTCTGAGTTATCTTTGAGTTTTTTCTTTTCTTTCCAAGGTTGTTTTTTTTTTTTTTAAATGTGGCCCCTCTACCACCCACTTTGATTACCCTGGATTATACGTTCTGGGAGAACGAGAATACTCCTGTCTTGTCCACTGGTGGGTCCTCTGTGTAGTGAGTACCTGGGCTACAGTTAGAGTCCCAGGAAAATTTATACCATGGTCTCAGAGGTCAATTTACACTCAACAACTATTAGTATTTCCAGCAGGGTAGATGATCAAGGACTAGAAAGATGTCTAAATTAAGTCTTGAAAAGTCTGTGATGAGATCCATTATTATCCTTACTTTTCAGAGGAGGCAACTGATACTCAGATGCTCCAGGTGGTGTAGTGGTAAAGAATACACCTGCCAATGCAGGAAATACAAGAGACACAGATTTGATCCCTAGGTTAGGAAGATCCCCTGGAGAAGGAAATGTCTACCCACTCCCTTAGCTTCCACAGACAGAGAAGCTTGGTGGGCTACAGTCCATGGGGTTGCCAAGAGTCGGGCATGACTGAATGACTGGGCACACACTCAATGGACACTCAGGGTGGTTCAGCACCTTGTGTAAGATCAATAGGACATAGGGACCAGTTAGACTCAGAAGGGGAGAGAAAAAAGAGAATCAAGAAAAATTCAGGGGGGCTTTCCTGGTGGTCCAGTGGGTAAGGACACTGCCTTGCAGTGCAAGGTGAACAGGTTCGATCCCTGGCCTGGGAAAATCCCACGTGCTGTGGAGCAGCTGGACCGATGTGTCCAACTACGGAGCCGGAGCACTGGAGCACATGCACCCAGAGCTGGTGCTCTGCAGTGAGAGAGGTCACTGCAATGGGAGGCTCACACAGGACAAAGAACAAATATGGATGGAAACAGATAAATGAAAGACCAATAGAAGTGGCCAGATCTATCTATCTATCTATCTATCTATCTATCTATCTATCTATCTATATTAAAGAAAAGTTCAGGGAACTTACCAGTGGCTAAAACTCTGAGGTCCCAGTGCAGAGGGTCCAGGTTTGATCCCTTGTTCAGGGGACTAGATCTCACATGCCACAATTAAGATTTGAAATGCCACATCTAAAAACCCAGAGCAGCCAAATGAATAAACATAAACTTTTGTTTTAGAGAATCATTCAGATTTTGGTGTGAGAATTCACGGTGTTGTTTCCTGAGATGAGAATCCAGGAGGAAGCAGATTTTCAAGAGTAAATCAAGAGTTATCCTTTGGCCACATTATTTTTTGCGATGCTCAAAGACCCACATTTCATCCTAGTGAGAAGGTCATGACCTGAGCTTTTGTCTTTGAACTCCAAACATCATGCTGCCTTGCTCAATAGCATTTTGAACTTTCACAGTCTGCTTTCTTCTCTGCAACTAGAGTGCTCCATCTAAGTAATTTTCCATATATACTTAGAGAGCTGGTTGGCCACGCATTTCTGCAGTCTGCAGATAAGACAGATAATATTCCAACTGGGAAGTGTAAGTGATACCCCTTTAAAAGAGGCCAAGGAGGCAGTTTGCTTTGTGCACTCATGGCTGATAAATGAGGCCTTTGAAGGCTGGGGAAGAAGTAAATTTCATGGTCTGAATGGGAAAGACAGACTACACAGGAAGGGTAACTTTCCCGTAAGCCCTGGACTCTATAATGATGTCATCCTCTAATGCAGATGGGCTTTTACAGTTTCCAAAGCATCTCACATAGCTTAGGGTATATGAACGTCACCACAGCCTGTAAGATGGGATGTTTTATTCCTGAGAAGCAAAACAGTGAACTGAGGATCAAGAACATTAAGTGGTCATGCAAGAGTACAGAGTTATAAGTGGGATAAGACCAACCTTCAGTGGCAGTCTCCTAGGTGAAGCTCCAGGCTCTACCTGCTGCTTCCCCCCCAGAAGCCCTGTGGTTTCTCTTTTTGGGTCCTCTGCAGGGGACCATGCCCCTTCCTCCCTCTACTTATCCCTATATTTTGCCTGCCTCAGTTCTAGAGTTCACTTCCTTCTGCAAAGGTGAATTTGTAACACATTAGGGTCTATGCTGAGCAGTTAGCCATCAGTCAGCTTCACGCATGCATGCTAAGTTGCTTCAGTCATGTCTGGGTCTTTGTGACCCTGTGGAATGTAGCCTGCCAGGCTCCTCTGTCCATGGGATTCTTCAGGCAAGAATGCTGGAGTGGTTTGCATGCCGTCCTCCCAGGGATCTTCCCAACTCAGGGATCAAATTCACGTCTCCTATGTCTCCTGCATTGGCAGGTGGATTCTTTACCACTTAGTACCATCGGGGAAGCCAATCAATTAGCTTCACAAATGGGTTATTGAGACAGAATATCGTTGGGAGTGGTCAGAGAGATGTGGGTTAGTTGGTCGGAAAACTAATAGCTCTGTGTCTTGTACTTTAAATCGCTGGTTCTCAAACTTCAATTAACATAAAAATCATGTGGAGAGATTGCTAAAATCCAACTGACTGGGTCCCACCTAACAGATGTTGGTTGAGTAGATCTTGGTGGGGGTGCTGAGAATTTGCATTTGCACACAATACTGATGCTGCAGGACTCCCCAGGTAGTGCAGAAGATCCCCTGGAGGAGGAAATGGCAATCCACTCCAGTATTCTTGCCAAGGAAATCCCACAGACAGAGGAGCCTGGCAGGGTACAGTCTATCGCATCGCAAAGTCAGACACGACTGAAGTGAGTAGGCACACAAACATGCACAACCTCTCTGGAGGAGCAATTGGCAAGTCCAGTTAAAGTCTAAAACGTGTTTGCTGTAGCTTTGACATAAATGGCCTTCATTGTGTTGAGTAGATTCCCTCTACTACTATATATGAAATAGGTTGGTAATAAGAACCTGCTGTAGAGCACAGGAACTCAATACTCTGTAACGACCTATATGAGAAAAGAATCTTTAAAAAAAAGAGTCGATATATGTGTATGTATAACTGATTCACTTTGTTGCACACACGAAGCTAACATAACATTGTAAAGCAACTATGTTCCAATAATATTTTTAAAAAAAACTGAAAAAATATGCTTTGATCAAGAGTTCTACTTCTGGGAACTTTTTCTTAAAGAATTATGAAGATGATCAAAATATTTAGGCACTATGTGCCTGGCATTGTAGGAGCTCTAAATCTCCATAGAGTGAGTTGTTGACTAGAAGGATGCTCATTGCTAAAGTGTTTATGATAGGGAACAGTTGAATGTGGTTTAAATGTACAAATGCCAAAAAGGGGTTAATCAACAACATTAATATGCATCCTTTCGAATGGAAAACAGCAACATTGAAGTATTAGGATGATATGGCAAAATAGCGATATGTGAAACCAACAGTATGCCTTTGTATTTTAAAAAGCATTAACAATGTTGGGATATCAGTTCATTCTTGTTTGTAACGATCAGTGTTTTCTATTTTTTTGTGTGTGATAAGTATATGGGATTTGTGTCATTAAACAAAACCTTAAATAACATCAGCATAAAAGTCTAGCTCTTTAGTTGGGAGCTCAATTCTGTGATTCAGGGCCTTTTTCTGGATCTACCATCTTGAAGGAAGTTAGAGGTTTTAGGCTGGGAGGGAGGCATGTTTTCGGCCTTTGAAGAGACTTTTGCAATCCTCAGTTAATGGAAACCAGATGTGTTTGAACCTCAGCTTTCCGGCTGGGTTACTCTTTATCTTGGAGCCCTCCTTTAACTCCGGTGAAAGTGGCCCTTCCTGTGGGGCTGACGTGCAAGGCTGGTTTTTAGTGAGTGAGCACCTTGTGGATGTAAACATTAACCTGATTGGGCATCGCAAACATGCACAACCTCTCTGGAGGAGCAATTGGCAAGTCCAGTTAAAGTCTAAAACGTGTTTGCTGTAGCTTTGACATAAATGGCCTTCATTGTGTTGAGTAGATTCCCTCTACTACTATATATGAAATAGGTTGGTAATAAGAACCTGCTGTAGAGCACAGGAACTCAATACTCTGTAACGACCTATATGAGAAAAGAATCTTTAAAAAAAAGAGTCGATATATGTGTATGTATAACTGATTCACTTTGTTGCACACACGAAGCTAACATAACATTGTAAAGCAACTATGTTCCAATAATATTTTTAAAAAAAACTGAAAAAATATGCTTTGATCAAGAGTTCTACTTCTGGGAACTTTTTCTTAAAGAATTATGAAGATGATCAAAATATTTAGGCACTATGTGCCTGGCATTGTAGGAGCTCTAAATCTCCATAGAGTGAGTTGTTGACTAGAAGGATGCTCATTGCTAAAGTGTTTATGATAGGGAACAGTTGAATGTGGTTTAAATGTACAAATGCCAAAAAGGGGTTAATCAACAACATTAATATGCATCCTTTCGAATGGAAAACAGCAACATTGAAGTATTAGGATGATATGGCAAAATAGCGATATGTGAAACCAACAGTATGCCTTTGTATTTTAAAAAGCATTAACAATGTTGGGATATCAGTTCATTCTTGTTTGTAACGATCAGTGTTTTCTATTTTTTTGTGTGTGATAAGTATATGGGATTTGTGTCATTAAACAAAACCTTAAATAACATCAGCATAAAAGTCTAGCTCTTTAGTTGGGAGCTCAATTCTGTGATTCAGGGCCTTTTTCTGGATCTACCATCTTGAAGGAAGTTAGAGGTTTTAGGCTGGGAGGGAGGCATGTTTTCGGCCTTTGAAGAGACTTTTGCAATCCTCAGTTAATGGAAACCAGATGTGTTTGAACCTCAGCTTTCCGGCTGGGTTACTCTTTATCTTGGAGCCCTCCTTTAACTCCGGTGAAAGTGGCCCTTCCTGTGGGGCTGACGTGCAAGGCTGGTTTTTAGTGAGTGAGCACCTTGTGGATGTAAACATTAACCTGATTGGGCATCGTTTCGAAGGCAACATGGGCAAATTGTGTACATCTCTGTTGAAACGTTTAAATTAGTTGGTCAATATTAACCAGGAAGAAGTGTTTGGTCAACATCACAAGGGAGGTTATTGATTACTCTTTGATGATTTCAAAAATAACAAAGACAATGGTATCTGCTTTTTTCCATGAAAAAAAAAGTCACCACCAATAATCTCTGTAGGAGACATGATATTATAAGCATGAAACTTTATGCATCTAGACTGTTAAAATGAATAATAGTACTTCTGGTTGAACTGTGGGTTAATATCTCTTCATTTTGCAAGAATTTTCCTGGAGTAAGTAATTGATTTTATAACAACTAAAATGGGATAAAATATGAATTTGTTAAGAAAGAAAATGTTACTAGGGTAAAGAGGAAATTAGGTAGGTAGAAAACTGAGAAACTTGAGATGGTTTGTAGATAGAGCCTGGTGGTCATTGCGTGTTGATTGATAAACTGCCTCAGGGATTTGCCATATTTTCTAAATCTATCCATTGTGTGGATTTTGAAACGAGACTTTCAAGTTAGGGTTATTTTTATCAATTGTATAAGTTGGAGAAATCCTCAATATTTGTGGACTGCAGTTACTCTATTGCATAACAAGAACCCAGACTTCACATTATGTAGGTACCTCATCAGTAAAGTTTTGCTTATGATAACAATGCTGATAGTAACACAAAATTCGGACAAACCTTTTCTCTATTACACAGATTCAGTACTATTTACTACATAAACCAGAGAGGTGAAAATGCATTTATACATATTATTTGCATTATGAACAGTAATAAAAATAACAATCACTCAGGAAGTAGTTAAAAAGGGACAGAAAGCCCTGTAGTTCCACCATTTCATCACTGAGAGGTATAAATATATTTTATAAATGAAGGAGGTTAGAAAAGTTAAAAATTCTCATTCCAGGTTGGAGGTTGGATGAGAAGGTTTTTTGTTTCCCTTCAACTCTGGAATCCCTTGATTCCAAAGGCCTAGAAAATTCAATTTGGAGATATCCTTTTTTCCCAATATTTTTGAGGTTTAACTCTGAAAAAATCATGAAACATTATAACACAAAACCTTAGGGTTGATTTTTATTAGTCATGATTAAAGACATGACTACATTTATTCAACATTTAACAAATACTTCATGATATTAAATATTTATATGCATTTGGAACTAAGTCCTAGGGATACGGGGATGAACAACAATTACAAAAAATAGGTATAACCTCTGCCTTGTGGGCAACATAATCTGATTCAGGAGGCAGACTTCAAACAAGAAATCACATATATAACTACAGAGTTCCAAACTATAATAGAGACTCATAAGGAAACATAGAGACTTCTAAGAGATGGTGTAACTGGGGGCCAATTTAATCAGAGAGTCAGATAAAGGCTTTTGAGTGAAGTTCATTCATGTTGGAGGATGGATAGACACTAACGAGCCTACAGGATGGAATTAGAATAGCTGATTAATTTACATTTCCACCAATAGTGTACAGTACTTCTCTTGATTTGCCATATTTTCTAATTTTTTCAAAAATTTTTTTTCCTGAGAAACTTGAGATGGTTTGTAGATAGAGCCTGGTGGTCATTGCGTGTTGATTGATAAACTGCCTCAGGGATTTGCCATATTTTCTAAATCTATCCATTGTGTGGATTTTGAAACGAGACTTTCAAGTTAGGGTTATTTTTATCAATTGTATAAGTTGGAGAAATCCTCAATATTTGTGGACTGCAGTTACTCTATTGCATAACAAGAACCCAGACTTCACATTATGTAGGTACCTCATCAGTAAAGTTTTGCTTATGATAACAATGCTGATAGTAACACAAAATTCGGACAAACCTTTTCTCTATTACACAGATTCAGTACTATTTACTACATAAACCAGAGAGGTGAAAATGCATTTATACATATTATTTGCATTATGAACAGTAATAAAAATAACAATCACTCAGGAAGTAGTTAAAAAGGGACAGAAAGCCCTGTAGTTCCACCATTTCATCACTGAGAGGTATAAATATATTTTATAAATGAAGGAGGTTAGAAAAGTTAAAAATTCTCATTCCAGGTTGGAGGTTGGATGAGAAGGTTTTTTGTTTCCCTTCAACTCTGGAATCCCTTGATTCCAAAGGCCTAGAAAATTCAATTTGGAGATATCCTTTTTTCCCAATATTTTTGAGGTTTAACTCTGAAAAAATCATGAAACATTATAACACAAAACCTTAGGGTTGATTTTTATTAGTCATGATTAAAGACATGACTACATTTATTCAACATTTAACAAATACTTCATGATATTAAATATTTATATGCATTTGGAACTAAGTCCTAGGGATACGGGGATGAACAACAATTACAAAAAATAGGTATAACCTCTGCCTTGTGGGCAACATAATCTGATTCAGGAGGCAGACTTCAAACAAGAAATCACATATATAACTACAGAGTTCCAAACTATAATAGAGACTCATAAGGAAACATAGAGACTTCTAAGAGATGGTGTAACTGGGGGCCAATTTAATCAGAGAGTCAGATAAAGGCTTTTGAGTGAAGTTCATTCATGTTGGAGGATGGATAGACACTAACGAGCCTACAGGATGGAATTAGAATAGCTGATTAATTTACATTTCCACCAATAGTGTACAGTACTTCTCTTTACTCCACATCTCAGCCAACATTTGTGGTATTCTTTTTGATTATAGCCATTCTGACAGGTGTTTGGCGGTCTCTCATTGTGGATTTGGTTTGCATTTCTCTAATAATTAGTGATGTTGAGCACTTTTTTTCATGTGCCAGCTGGCCATCTGTATGTCTCCTCTGGAAGAATGTCTATTCAGGTCTTCTGCCTATTTTTCAATCAGATTGGAGTGGAGTTAGATTAGACGAATAGGCAAATATGAGAATGAAGATCCTGAAGTGAGAAATAACTTGGTATGTTTGAGGATGTGAAAGAAAAGCAGTGTGATTAGGACCTGGAGATTAGCAGGACGTGCCCTGGCATGGGGGCCTTCCTGGGTACAGTAAGCTATAGCATGTGCTCTATATACAAATGAGTTTCATTCCAAGAGTGAGTCACAAGCCCTGTTTTCCCCTAAGTCCAACCAAGTTAGCCTAGCCCAGCTACCCAACTAACACAATGGACTAAAATAGTACTGTCCTGTAATAAATTTATAATACTTTTCACAGAAATAATACATATATAAACCTATATATAAAGACAAAAAATATTTTTAAGTCTTAGAGTACCTTAAAAAGTACAGTAGTATAGTACAACAGCTGGCATAGAGGGCTGGCACGCATGTTTGCATCTTTGAAAGTTCAAACACTTGGAGGTTCGTATGTAGAGGACTTACTCTATTTGAATAATGTCTGAAATACAAAAGTGGGGCCTGAACAACAATTACAAAAAATAGGTATAACCTCTGCCTTGTGGGCAACATAATCTGATTCAGGAGGCAGACTTCAAACAAGAAATCACATATATAACTACAGAGTTCCAAACTATAATAGAGACTCATAAGGAAACATAGAGACTTCTAAGAGATGGTGTAACTGGGGGCCAATTTAATCAGAGAGTCAGATAAAGGCTTTTGAGTGAAGTTCATTCATGTTGGAGGATGGATAGACACTAACGAGCCTACAGGATGGAATTAGAATAGCTGATTAATTTACATTTCCACCAATAGTGTACAGTACTTCTCTTTACTCCACATCTCAGCCAACATTTGTGGTATTCTTTTTGATTATAGCCATTCTGACAGGTGTTTGGCGGTCTCTCATTGTGGATTTGGTTTGCATTTCTCTAATAATTAGTGATGTTGAGCACTTTTTTTCATGTGCCAGCTGGCCATCTGTATGTCTCCTCTGGAAGAATGTCTATTCAGGTCTTCTGCCTATTTTTCAATCAGATTGGAGTGGAGTTAGATTAGACGAATAGGCAAATATGAGAATGAAGATCCTGAAGTGAGAAATAACTTGGTATGTTTGAGGATGTGAAAGAAAAGCAGTGTGATTAGGACCTGGAGATTAGCAGGACGTGCCCTGGCATGGGGGCCTTCCTGGGTACAGTAAGCTATAGCATGTGCTCTATATACAAATGAGTTTCATTCCAAGAGTGAGTCACAAGCCCTGTTTTCCCCTAAGTCCAACCAAGTTAGCCTAGCCCAGCTACCCAACTAACACAATGGACTAAAATAGTACTGTCCTGTAATAAATTTATAATACTTTTCACAGAAATAATACATATATAAACCTATATATAAAGACAAAAAATATTTTTAAGTCTTAGAGTACCTTAAAAAGTACAGTAGTATAGTACAACAGCTGGCATAGAGGGGCTGGCACGCATGTTTGCATCTTTGAAAGTTCAAACACTTGGAGGTTCGTATGTAGAGGACTTACTCTATTTGAATAATGTCTGAAATACAAAAGTGGGGCCTGAAATGTTTTTAGCGAGTAAGTGACCTGATCATTGACACATTCAGAGAATCTCTGCTGCGGTGTGGATGTTGGATCCAAGGAAGTGAAAGAACAAGGGTAGACACAGAGGCAGCCGTCAGAAGACTGAGGAGGTCAATAAAAAGTAACGTTAGGATGGGGTCATTGAAGATTTGAGAAGTGGGAGATTTCATTATTTTGAAAGTCAACTTGATAAGAATTGGTGAAAAATTTAGCTTGAAGGTTAGGGAGAAGGAGGATGTCTCTCAGATTTCTGGCTTCAGAAACTTGCTGGATGGCAAGGCACTGAGAGAGGATGACAAAGGGGAGATTTGGGGGGTTGATGAAGTTCTCAGTTTGAAACAGGTTGAGTGTGAGAAAGTCATGAGGGTCTAAGAGGAGATGTTTAATAGGTGGTTGAATGTACAAATCTGGCGATTGCATGTGTATCTCATTTTCTTTCATGGATTCTGAGAACCAACAAGGTTCTCTATTGCTTTAGTAATTTTCAGTTATTTTTACATCTAATAGGTATCTATGAGGCCATGTCTGGTGATTCAGACAGCGAAAAATTAGTCTGCAGTGCAGGAGACCCAGGTTGAATCTCTGGGTCAGAAAGAACCCCTAGAGA
The DNA here is from genome assembly GCA_022376925.1 of Tragulus kanchil. Taxonomy (NCBI): domain Eukaryota; kingdom Metazoa; phylum Chordata; class Mammalia; order Artiodactyla; family Tragulidae; genus Tragulus; species Tragulus kanchil. The sequence continues at coordinate 12,648,180 of JAIOJX010000002.1, read as the reverse complement.
AGGGAATGGCTACCCCCTCCAGTGTTCTTGCCTGGAGAATTCAATGAACAGAGGAGCCTGGCAGGCTACAGTCTATGGGTCACAAAGAGTCTGATGTGACTGAGTGACTAACACTTTCTTTTTTCACTTTCATGAGGTAATACAAGGCAGTTTCCAAATATTATCATATTTAAGACTGATAAGCAGTGAAATGTTCTCTAATTTCAGGTGAGTAAATTGGGAACCAGAGACGTTAAATATCTGATATAAAGCACAAATTTAGTAACTAAACAAAATCCGGTAATAATGGATTAAGCAAAGATTCAAATCCCAGGCTTCTTCTGGTCTGGGTCTAAATCTTCTTACGCCCTTTCTGTTGTGAACTCCCTTCCTTCCTTCTTCCTTTTCTCCTTCCTGCTTCTCTCCCTCTTACTTATCTATCCATCAATTATCCATCTCTATTATTATCTTATATCTATCATCTGGATATAATTTAGTTTTCGGGGTTTTTAAAAGTCTATCTATCTATCTATCCATTCATCCATCCATCCATCCATCCATCCAGCCAGCCATCCATCTCCCCAGGAATAAATATATCTCCTCCAAACTGAAGGCACTTAAAAGGTCATTAGTCTAGTCCCTGTATGGGTAAGGAAAGTGAGACCCAATGGAAACAATTCTGAAGCCCAGCAGTGCTGGTTAACATCCCCGTTCTGCTCACTGCTTCCCCACCCTGCACTTGACCTAACCAATACCTTTTATTACTGTCTTAGGGAACGACTCTGCTAGAAGCTAAGCCCAGAGAACACTGACAGGCCTCCCTAGGTAGAGTTTGCTTCTAGTGCTGGCATGTCTCCCCCATGGTGTTTAAAAGTATGGGGCATCCCTTTGAAGTCCTGCAGAGGGAAAGTATCAGCAGGTAGCCTCTTCCAAGGAATCTCCAGTCAGTCTGCTAACACACAGCTTGTCTCCCCTGCTGCCGGGGCAAGACAGAGACTGGGGTTATAACTGGGACAAGATAGTGATCAAAGGAAAACCTAGTGTGTGGGTTCCAGAAAACTGCTGGTGTGATTGACTTAGAGGTGGGCAAAGCAGAAGCTGCTGGTCTTAAGGCTACATGCTGATTTGGCAGTCTGCCAAGAGTTAACTCTTTGGGAACTGCTGGATCAGAACTTCAGAACAGGAGGGACCTGTTCATCATCATCAACAGGGAGGGACCAGAAGCACGCTCTTCTCTCCAACCCTGCCCATTCCTGACTCATCTCTGCCTGGAATTCACACCGAAACTTAACAGTATGGAATGAAGACAAAAAAGGACTGAAGAGAAAGAGGATAAATCCCCTGCTCATTTTTACACTGAATACATTTATCCCAGGAGTCAAGTAGATACTACTGAGCTCAGTGGTTATATCTCTTGGCCTGTTATTATAATTCATATATATAAAGTGCCTAACAAGGGCTAGGCATCCCTAGGGCCCTAGGGAATCAGTGAAAAAGACCATTTTCTCTGTGCTGTGGCTCTGGGCTCCATGGTTAATCCTATTTATACTTCCAATCTTCTCGACATCAGACTCCAGACTAGTCTCCTTCTGGTCACAGGGCTTGGCACATGCTCTGGCCTTTGTTGACAAGGTCCTGCTGCTCTCTGTCTGCCATATAAACATCTCCTTACCCTTCTTGTCTCATCTCCAGGAATGACTACCCAGGCTTCGTATAAAGGGAGAAACCTGCTGTTATGGAAACTACCTGGAGACATCCCTTGGAAACTTCACTTCCAATTAACCCTGCCATATTGCATTCAGTAGTCTAGGGATAAGAGATCAAAGATATAATTTTCTCCCTCAAAGAGATGACAGCTCATTGGAATAGAGGTAGTTAAAACCCGCACTGCTTCACATAGGTGCAGTGGTGATGTGCAGTGAGGAGAGTGAGCCTGAATATTGGGAGAATACAAAGCAGAAATCCCTAGTCCAGATTAGGCGTACTGGGGGAGTCAAAGAAGGCTTCTTGGAGGAGGTGTCATCCAAGTGAGTGGTACAGAATGGGTAGAATTTAGGAAGCAAAGGTGATGGGAAAAGAGCATGTGCAAAGACAAGGGGTCTTGAGAGATTACAGTCTGTTCAGGCAACTGCTGTAAATCCAGCCTGCCAGGGGAGTAGAGCAAGCCTTAAGTAAATTCCTGAGAATCCGGAAAGGAGAAAGTAGTGCTGGTGCTGGTGGAGTGTAAGTTCTGATGTCTTTTTTTGGGGGGGGTGGGGGGTGGGGAGGGAGGGGAGCAGGCGGGCCACTTTCATTGGTCTTTCATTTCTCTATTTTCATCCATCTTTGTTCTTTGGCCCATGTGGCCCTCCCATCGCTGTGGCCTCTGTTGTCGCAGAGCACCAGCTCTGGGCGCATGCGCTCCAGAGCTCCGCTGGGTAATTGGACACATCGGTCCAGCCGCTCCACGGCACGTGGGATCTTCCCAGGCCAGGGATCGAACTGGCGCCCCTTGCACTGCAAGGCGGTGTCCTTACCCACTGGACCACCAGGGAAGCCCAGTTTTGACGTCTTGCTTGGAGTTTGGGTTGATCCTAAAGGCTGTGACGGCATCTCTTCTTCCTCCTCCTTTCCTTTTATTAAACTGGAGGAAAATTGCTTTCTATGTTGTGGTGATCTCTGCCATACATCAACACGAACTGGTCATAGTTATGTCTATATCTCTATCTATGTATCACTGCTCCCTCTTTTTAAAAATTCATTTATTTTTTAAGTGAAGGATCATTTCTTTACAGAGCTTTGTTGCTTTCTGCCCAACATCAACATGTATCAGTCATACGTATACCTACGTCCCCTCCCTCCTGAGCCCCCTCAGTGGTCGCGAAGTAGGCGCAACTGGAGCCTCTCACATGGAGCGAAGTCAGGCGGAAAGAGCAGCAAATGCTATGTATTAATGCGTAGATATGGAATCTAGAAAAATAGTACTGATGAGCCTGTTCACAGAGAACAAATGGAGACATAGACCTAGAAAACAGTCCGGCGGACACAGCAGTGGGGGGGAGGAGAGGGTGGGACAAATTGAGAGCGTACCACTGACATGTGTACACTGCCATGTGTCAAACAGCTAACCCAGGGGACACTGCTGTGGATAGCCTGGTGCTCTGGGACATCTTCCCTTCCTTTTGATGAGTCAATATCTTGGGTTTTCCATAAGATGGTATAGAAAAATCCGAATGAACTGTTTAGTCAACGCTCCCAACATCTCAAGCTGCCCGGACTTGATCTAAGATTCCCAGTTGTTTTTCTCACATCTTCACAAAACAACAGAGGTGAGCAACATTCACATGAAAGGGGTCCCTTTTCCTACCCTCCTGGACCCTCCTGTCCCCCACCTGTCTACTTCTAGAGAGAACCTCCAACTCACAGAGCTGCGGCTGTTCCTTGCTATAGACGTGACCTGCCGCGCTCTCCCCGTTACCAGTGTAGTTGCTGGGCACGCTGGGGAAATGCCTTCCTCGTAGGAGCTGCGTGAGAAACAGCCCGGAAACATCATATTCAGACCCCAAAGGTGCAATTTAAACTTCCTGTGATTGTGAGGCCCGCGGGGTGATGACGGATGTTGGGCAAGTTCAAGCGGAGCGAGGGCCGGCGATGCTGGTTAAAGACTGTGACGGCATCTCTTCTTCCTCCTCCTTTCCTTTTATTAAACTGGAGGAAAATTGCTTTCTATGTTGTGGTGATCTCTGCCATACATCAACACGAACTGGTCATAGTTATGTCTATATCTCTATCTATGTATCACTGCTCCCTCTTTTTAAAAATTCATTTATTTTTTAAGTGAAGGATCATTTCTTTACAGAGCTTTGTTGCTTTCTGCCCAACATCAACATGTATCAGTCATACGTATACCTACGTCCCCTCCCTCCTGAGCCCCCTCAGTGGTCGCGAAGTAGGCGCAACTGGAGCCTCTCACATGGAGCGAAGTCAGGCGGAAAGAGCAGCAAATGCTATGTATTAATGCGTAGATATGGAATCTAGAAAAATAGTACTGATGAGCCTGTTCACAGAGAACAAATGGAGACATAGACCTAGAAAACAGTCCGGCGGACACAGCAGTGGGGGGGAGGAGAGGGTGGGACAAATTGAGAGCGTACCACTGACATGTGTACACTGCCATGTGTCAAACAGCTAACCCAGGGGACACTGCTGTGGATAGCCTGGTGCTCTGGGACATCTTCCCTTCCTTTTGATGAGTCAATATCTTGGGTTTTTCCATAAGATGGTATAGAAAAATCCGAATGAACTGTTTAGTCAACGCTCCCAACATCTCAAGCTGCCCGGACTTGATCTAAGATTCCCAGTTGTTTTTCTCACATCTTCACAAAACAACAGAGGTGAGCAACATTCACATGAAAGGGGTCCCTTTTCCTACCCTCCTGGACCCTCCTGTCCCCCACCTGTCTACTTCTAGAGAGAACCTCCAACTCACAGAGCTGCGGCTGTTCCTTGCTATAGACGTGACCTGCCGCGCTCTCCCCGTTACCAGTGTAGTTGCTGGGCACGCTGGGGAAATGCCTTCCTCGTAGGAGCTGCGTGAGAAACAGCCCGGAAACATCATATTCAGACCCCAAAGGTGCAATTTAAACTTCCTGTGATTGTGGAGAGGCCGGCGATGCGGGGGTGATGACGGATGTTGGGCAAGTTCAAGGCAGCAGGGGAGCCTGTAGTTGCGGGTCCCAGGCAGTGGGCGATAGAGAAAGGTGACGACCTGGTTAAAGACACGTGGGCACTGCCGGACAGGGCCTGGGTGTCACTGGGGCATGGCACCCATTCTCTTTGGGTCGTTTATTTCAGAGGTAGAGCAGTGAGCCCAAGGAGACTGTTCTGTCTTGTGAATACATTCAGTGTATTCAGAGCTGGTTAGTGTCGGACACCTGAAAATAAGGAGCCCACCTTTGAGGGTCAGTGGAACTGTTAGGAAAAATCCTGTGGCTGTTCTCTCAACTATCAACAGCTAGGAAAGTCTAGAAGAGATCCCTTAGAGACTTGCGCCGGGCATGAAATACGTGAACACAGGAAGACCATTCATCTGTCTCAACCTCCTTTTTCTCATCTGTTAAATGGGAGCAATCGCCTTTGTTGGTAGGGTTGTTATAAAGCTTCAGTGATAAAATAGTCATACAAGTCTTCAATTAAAGACTAACGTGATTCTATGAAGACAAAAGAACAGTGCTCATTACGAGCAGGCAGACATTAAGGTGATGGGGAGTCACCAGAGACTGGTGGAGAAGGTGGGCTAGACACGGAATTCAGTGGATTTTTGCCGAGTTTTAAGTTTCTCTTTATCATAACATCACAATAATAATACAGGCTCATTAAGAAATATTTGGGAGAAAACTATAAAAAAAGAAATTTAGCTAATTTCCAGGCTTATCACTCAAAACCAATGCTAGTTAACAGTTCTGGGAAATCTTTATCACATATACCTTAGTTTGGTGAAATAAAAGAGAAATAAAATTCTGATCATTTAATATTGTTTGAACACAGAGACTTGGCTTAAGCAAAGAGAACTTTTGGGTCAGGGGTGGGAAAATGCAGCAGAAGATAAAGCTGGAGACACATCAGATGGGTTTGTATGTAAAGGCACCAAGAGTTTTCCCTTCCTATTTTTTTTTAAAGGAAAGTCGTAAAAGCTTAACTTTCTGCCTCCTCTTCCTGCTCTCTCACCTCCTGATCTTTATCAACGCTCTCAAAGTATTGGCATGATTTGCTATGGGAAAGGCAGTCTCTCTCTAGCCAAGGGAATGGAGAGCTTGAGGACCATTTGGTCTCTAGTGGAATGGCTGGGTCGGAGGGAGTAGACTTCTGCTATAAATTGTGTCTGGGCTGGGTTTTGGTATAGGCTGCCTGTTGGGTTATTCATAATTGGAACACCTTGTGACCTTGAGACTCTGAACCCTGCTGTATGTATGCATATCTCCTTAGAGGGACTTTTCTGGCTCCTGGTTTTCTGGAGGTGGAGCTTTCTCCTCCCACTCCATGCATCGTTTATAATACATTGAGATACATTTTGATTTAAAAGGTGAGGTGAGATGATGCAGCCAGAGAGAAAGGGTTGTGTGTGTGTGTGTGTACATGTGGTAGAGAGAAAGAAACCCAGAAAGAAGGTCAGAGATGTGCCATAAAGAAGGGATGGAGAAAAAGAGAGGAGGAAGGGAAAGATGATGGGAGACAGTGAAAGATGCCTGAGTGACAGGCAGAGAGAGTGCCGAGGAGACAGAGATAGTCCTTACTAGTTAATGATTAATACAGGATCTAAGTGAAATATTCATGAAAAGAAATTGGAGCTATAGAGAAACCCAAACGCCACTTCCTCAGTCTCCACCTCCCCCTTCTTACTCAGAACTGAATTCTCTGGAGGTTCATGCCGTCTCTTGTCATTACACAGGAACAGGTGATAGATGTAACCTTGAGGGAGAGCTCATTCCTTTAATGGTGTTTGGCTCCATTAAAAACATGTTGCCTAATTAATTCTGAGCTTCTGCAAGAGTAAAGCACTTTAGTGAATGTTCCTGGCACCTTGGAAGTGACCCAGATGGCTTCTCCCTTCTTCTGAGCTCAATCTGTGGTCAGAGGCTCCATGTTTCCTGAGATTGGATCTTCCTTTCCGGCAGGGGACAGTGGGAACATTCTTGAGGGTGGTAACTGCTCTGCACACACGCCCAGAGGACCCAGTTGTGGTCGCAACAGAAACTCAGTACATCCAGGTGGGCTGCCATTTGCTCTCAGATCCCTGGTAGCACAGACGGTAAAGAATCTGCCTGCGATGAAGGAGACCTGGGTTCATTCCCTGGGTCAGGAAGATCCCCTGGAGAAGAGAATGGCAGCCCACTGCAGAATTCTTTGCCTGGAGAATCCACAGGCGGAGGAGTCTGGTGAGCTATATATAGTCGATGGTGTCACAAAGAGTCAGACACAGCCGCGTGACTAAGTACACCTTCTCTCCCTGTCTCATACTAGCAGGGAGTGAAGCTCATGTCTACCCTCGCTCTTGTCCCCTGAGGATGCCTCCAAAGTTAGTGATTAGAAATGAGGGTCCTCTACTGCCTGTCCCCGGCCCCTTTCACCAGTGATGCACAGGAGAGGCTCACCCTTAGGGAAGTTGTACAGGTGCTCTGCTTTTCACACTCCTCTATACCCCAGCATCAACCTCCCTGAAAAACGTCTTCTTTTCATGCTGACGTTACATATGGGTTAAATTGCTGCTTTGGCCTGGCGAGGTCAGTCCTCCTACCATGAGAACATCGGGAGCTGTCCATGTGCCATTGTAACGATGTTTTAAATGGTCTTCCTACCTTCTGACTCCCCCTACAAGGTCTTTGGATCTCGGTTACTTTATTTAAAATGAAGATAATAGTTCTTTCTATAGGGTCATCTGAGGATCAAAGGAGGGGTTTTGAAAATGGTATGCCTATTCAGGGTCGATGTGCAGCAGTAAACAACAAAACCCTGTAAAAATAAAATAAGAAAAAGAAAAAAAATATTGCGCCTATTCCGATGTTAAATACTGTTGTGACCGTGTGTGTTCAGTCTTGCCTCTGTCTGGAAGCTCAGGGAAGAATGGAGACACGTTCATCTTTTTCATTGTTGTGTAACCAGCGCCTGTGCAAAAGGCCAGGCACGTGAAAGGTGCTCAGTTACTCTTTTCTGAACAAATGTCAGACCACAGATCTTCAGAGGTTAATCTTTTCTGCCTTATATCTATTCCTATCCTTTTTTTTTCTTTTTAAATTTTAAGCCTTGTAGCTGCTGACATCCAATCCCCTCAACCCACCACTCCCAGGGCCTATCCTAGGCTCTGGGGGAGAGTTTCTGAATAATTCAGCATTTCAGAGGGTAACTTGTACCAGCCCTCCCTGGACCACAGGACTTGCAAGAGGCAAATACAATGAGATCGGACCTCTGCAGGCTGAAGCCACACAGGTGAAACAGGCGTGCTGCCTTTAGGACTAGAGGGTGTCTGTCTAACTCCATGGAAAGGGTAAGAGGTAATTCCACAACAGCACAGAGAACTAAAAATGGCTCTTTCTAGAGAGACACACAGGTGTGATAAGCCAAGAATGGGTGGACATAGACACCTGGGGTTTCTAGACAACCTCAGATGAGGTTACCACTTCCATACTAGCAGGAGTGAAGCTCATGTCTACCCTCGCTCTTGTCCCCTGAGGATGCCTCCAAAGTTAGTGATTAGAAATGAGGGTCCTCTACTGCCTGTCCCCGGCCCCTTTCACCAGTGATGCACAGGAGAGGCTCACCCTTAGGGAAGTTGTACAGGTGCTCTGCTTTTCACACTCCTCTATACCCCAGCATCAACCTCCCTGAAAAACGTCTTCTTTTCATGCTGACGTTACATATGGGTTAAATTGCTGCTTTGGCCTGGCGAGGTCAGTCCTCCTACCATGAGAACATCGGGAGCTGTCCATGTGCCATTGTAACGATGTTTTAAATGGTCTTCCTACCTTCTGACTCCCCCTACAAGGTCTTTGGATCTCGGTTACTTTATTTAAAATGAAGATAATAGTTCTTTCTATAGGGTCATCTGAGGATCAAAGGAGGGGTTTTGAAAATGGTATGCCTATTCAGGGTCGATGTGCAGCAGTAAACAACAAAACCCTGTAAAAATAAAATAAGAAAAAGAAAAAATATTGCGCCTATTCCGATGTTAAATACTGTTGTGACCGTGTGTGTTCAGTCTTGCCTCTGTCTGGAAGCTCAGGGAAGAATGGAGACACGTTCATCTTTTTCATTGTTGTGTAACCAGCGCCTGTGCAAAAGGCCAGGCACGTGAAAGGTGCTCAGTTACTCTTTTCTGAACAAATGTCAGACCACAGATCTTCAGAGGTTAATCTTTTCTGCCTTATATCTATTCCTATCCTTTTTTTTTCTTTTTAAATTTTAAGCCTTGTAGCTGCTGACATCCAATCCCCTCAACCCACCACTCCCAGGGCCTATCCTAGGCTCTGGGGGAGAGTTTCTGAATAATTCAGCATTTCAGAGGGTAACTTGTACCAGCCCTCCCTGGACCACAGGACTTGCAAGAGGCAAATACAATGAGATCGGACCTCTGCAGGCTGAAGCCACACAGGTGAAACAGGCGTGCTGCCTTTAGGACTAGAGGGTGTCTGTCTAACTCCATGGAAAGGGTAAGAGGTAATTCCACAACAGCACAGAGAACTAAAAAATGGCTCTTTCTCTAGAGAGACACACAGGTGTGATAAGCCAAGAATGGGTGGACATAGACACCTGGGGGTTTCTAGACAACCTCAGATGAGGTTACCACAGTTGATCCCATCTTATAAACAGGGTTTGTATACATTTCCCCATTACCTTATGTATTCCACCAGGACCTGCATTTCTGTTTGATAGGCCAGAATAGGCCTGACTTTCTGCAGGGGTTTAGCAGAGCTGGTTGATTAAGCGATGAAAGGCAGGAGCTGTCTTATCACCTCCCCCTGCATCTTTCCTTTCTTATCCTTATTTATTTTGGTTATTCCATATTTCCTCCCAGATCTGTAAGCTCCATGAAAGCAGAAATGTTCTGATTTTGCTTTGCCTCTGCTCTATGCCTCTCATGTATTAAGCATGCCCTAATTACAATTTGTTTATTTAGTTAGACAACTAATTTCCTATGTAAGTGGTGCTTATTCCTTCATGTAAAACAAAACCAAACAAATATATGTAAGGGCATCTTTTTGTGTGATAAAATGCCTTGGAATATATCAGCCAATTCCCTAAGTTTCTCAACAGAGTTTAAATAATAATAATGTGTGTGTGTGTCTGACACTTTGCAAACCAGTGGACTGTAACCCGTCAGGTTCCTCTGTCCGTGGAATTTTCCAGGCAAGAATACTGAAGTGGGTTGCCATTTCCTTCTCCAGGGTATCTTCTTGACCCAGGGATCGAACTCCTGTCTCTTATGTCTCCTGCATTGGCAGGTAGGTTCTTTGCCTGCTGAGCCATCAGGGAGAACTTATTTCCCTTAGTAATGAGCACTTTATTGAATTTATTCATTTAATGCTCATTATAAGCTTTATCTGTAGATGAAGGAAATGAAGCACAGAGAGGGCTGAGTGATTTGCCCAAAATCACACAGTGATTAAGTTACAGATCCAGTATTTGAACCTGGTCAATCTGATCTAGAACCTGAGAGCTTAAACATTATGCTATACTGTTTCTAAATGTGAGTGACATTGTTTGCAGTGTCTCCTCTACGAAGGTGAAATCTTCTATCACAGTGATCCCCTACCCTTGAGATGGGAGTGCTTCTTCTTCACGGTTACCTGTTACTAGGTGATGTCGTCAGGACTTCCCTGAGAAGTCCTCCCACTGTGGTGCTTCTGGTCTGCTAGATCCAAGAGGAAACCATATCATGAAGACCTTGTTTCATTCTCTAAGGGGATTCATCTACTAAATCTCATTAACAAACTTCTGGAGAACTCTATGCTTTGTAGAAAGGTCAAAACCCTCTGAAGCTCAACCTCTGTACAGACGGAAACTGTTGAGAATAGGTCCTCCACAGGCTTCAGAGGCAAAGGTGTCCTGGTGGCTGGCAAGTGACCACATCAAGCATTGATGTCTGTGCTGCTCATGGGCCTTTATCTGTGATTGTGTTAACGTGTGCGGGTTAACGTTAATTGTGTGTGTGTGTATGTGTTAATCATCATTACTCTTCCATTTTCATTGCATTCTATAAGTGATAGGTAAAAGCAAATTAGTGTGATACTTGGTCATGAGGCACAAAGCCCTCCCTTCCTCCTTGCAAACCAGAAGAGAATTCTCATCTTGGAGACAAGTCAGGTCTTCAGGATTCCCTAAGTCTGAGTTGTCCTGTGCTACATAACTAATATAAACATGGAAGTACTCATTATAGTTTGACACGAATTAAAGGCAATAGCATACGTGGGCTTTGTGACAATCTGAAAGCTTTTACCCTTGCATCTGAGTCTACGGTGGGAGAAGCCAAAGCCTGTTATCTATACAGACTATGCAAATTTATATAAACCAGTTCACTGTCATGACCTCACAAAGTACATTCCCCAGCTAACCAGTAAGGCACCAATTACATGAAATTGAGGTCGAACAGATATATGGCCAGTCATTTCTTTCCTAAATATATATAATTTTTCTTCTTAAGAAATAACTGTTGACAAGTATGGGAAGAAATTCAGTGATCATCAGTATTTTCATCAGTCAGAATCAAAGATCCATCCTATAGATAACATTTTAACACTTATTTCACATTGTGTACAGTATTAAGTGCTTTATTGAATTAACCCATTTAATCCCCAAAACATGAATGAAAACCATGGGAGTCAAGAATGTGGAGGGCCTTTAAGATGAACAGCTTCCTCATTTTGTGTTGGAGAAGTCAGCCTTGGGGAAACCTGTGAAGATTCCTTGTGACTAAGACTCTTCCTGATTTCTACTTTCACACCTCGTCTTTCTCAAATACGGCTTCCTCCACTCAAGTTATTTCTCATTTCTCCTAAAATATGATCCCTATTTCCCCCTTTATGTCCCAAAGCCCCCTGGCTGTAATCTTCTCTGCACTGATCCTCTTCTGCCAGGCACCATGGTTTCCTGAGGACATGTTTTAAGTATGGAATTTGGAGTCAAAAGACACAAGCTTGACTTCCCAAGCTCACTGGGTAAGTGGCTGCCTCTGTGTTCATATCTGACTCTTAGTGACCCCTCAGATGATGGCCCACCAGACTCCCCTATTCATGGATTTTTTTCAGGCAAGAATACTGAAGTGCGTTGTTGTTTCTTTCTCCAGGGGACCTTCTCCATCCAGAGATCTAACCCACATCTCCACAGCAAAGTGAAAAGTGAATCAGCTATATGGACACATGTATCCCCTCTTTTGTGGATTTTCTTCCTATTTAGGTCATCACAGAGCACTGACTAGAGTTCCCTGAACTATACAGTACCTTCTCATTAATTATCTGTTTTATGCATAGTATCAATAGTGTATTCTTGCCTGGAAAAAATCCCATGGACAGAGGAGCCTGGCAGGCTGTAGTCCATGAGCACTCAAAGAATTGGACACAGCTGAGCCACTAAGCATGCATCAACAGTGTGTGTGTGTCAACCCCCATCACCCAATTCCTCCCTGCCCCAGTCTTGCCCGATTTGTATTGAAGGCATCTGTTTCTGCAGATGACTAAATGTCTTCTTGGTAGCTGAATAGCTCTGAAGCATGCCAACAGCACCCTCCCCCAGACTCAGAAGTAGGCTTGTCAGACCCTTAGTTGGTGCTGGGTTATTTGAGGTCACTGAGACACCAGGCATCATTTTGATGGTTGAGAGGAGATATGAGTGATGGGGATGCTTTTGTCAGCAAAGAGGAAACTGCTCATTTCAAAAAAAAAAAAAAAACTCCCTTAATGTGACAAAATCCTTGATCATGAAGTCCAAAAGCTCACACTGAAAGATGAGTGGCATGCTCTCCACAGGACAGATTGATGATCCTTCGCCAAGATCAATGCCCTGATGCAGACATGCTTGGTCGTTCTGTGCTTCTGTAAGAAAGGCCGCATTCACCAGGTGACGGAATGATTTCCATGGCAACAGACTGTCTGGTGTCAGAACAGAAATGAGAGCCTCACTTGCCAACTCTGTGTTTATGTGATGCTTATCAAACTCCTCCTCAATGTGGAGAGGGCTTGATCTCTCAGCTGACAAGGCTGCAGTGTAGAAATTGCACCTCTCTATCAGCATGTTCACATCTCAAGGATGAGTGTGCTATTATTGTCTTGTAAAGTTTTGGTTTGTCTAATTAGAGCTGGCAGGGTCCTTGTAAACAGGTCTTCCTGGATCTGCAGGGGTGACACGAGGGACAAGGAGGGAGACAGCAAGGGAGACAGTGAGGGCTGGCCTTCTAGGGCTTTGTCACCTACATGTCCTCTTGCTACAGGATGAAGGAAATGAAGTGTAGTCAGAGGACCTGGGATGGACCCTTGACTCCAGGTAGCTGCCTAGCCAGCACGGGCCTGAACAGAGAGGCTCAGTTGCTCTGCTTGTTCCTGTGTTCCCAGTTCCTGTAAGCATCTTCTTGCAGTTGCTGACCACTGCTCTCGCCCTTGGGTCCTAGCCTTTGGTGCATCCAAGACTTTCTCACCATGCACACCAGACCTCAAACTAAAGACTTAGCTCTTGGCTCCTGTCCTGACCTTAGGCTCCTCCACACACCACAAAGCTCCATTGTGCTGCTCCTTAGGACTTAGCCCTTTCTCACTCATTTCTGTCTGTGCAGACCGTAGGCCAAGTGCATCAGGAGATGCTCAATCACACCTGTGTTGCTCTGCTCCTCAGATGCTGGATGTCTAGCAGTATTTCCAAAAGGGCGGGCCTTGCTGTTAGTCAGCAAGATGCCCACAGGAGGCATGTACAGGAGCTCTTTAAAAAAGGAGTTTGTTGTTGCTGTTTAGTTGTTAAGTCATTTCTGACTCTTTCGCGACCCCACAGACTGTAGCCCACCAGGCTCCTCTGTCTATGGGATTTCCCAGGCAAGAATACTGGAGTGAGTTGTCATTGCCTCCTCCAGGGGATCTTCCCAACCCAGGGATTGAACCTCAGGCATCATTGGAAGGAGCAGTCTTTACCACTGAGTCTCCCAGGAAGCCCCAGAGGGAGCTAGTCTCAATTACAATGTCCTCAATTTATCTGTGGTCATGGTTGCATGTATCTGAGAATACCCTGAAAAACATTTTGGCTTCTTATTCTTTCTCGTGGGAGCTAGCAAAATTGAGTTTTGCTCATTTTGTATTGAATGAAATATTCTTTAAATTCTATTGCACTTTACGATGCTTGAAAGTTTCACACACATGATTTCGTATAATCTTATGATCACCCCCTCTTTCCCTCCTACGTCTAGATCGCCTCTCCCCACCTCCTCTCCCCACTGGTGACTACTAGTTTGTTCTCTGTAGCCTCTTTTTTGGAAAAAATAATTGAGCTGTACACTTTACACAGGTAGATGGTGAATATGTGAACTATATCTCAATAAAGCTCTTTAAAAATGAGTTAACAGGAGAACAACAATGACATACAATTAGTGAGATCAAATTTTAAATGTATTCAGCTGAAAACTGAGTGTATTTAGAGAAAAATATTGTTTACATCATAGAAAACATGGTATGCAGATGTGGTCCTAAAAGTTTAGGAAAAGTTGGTAGAGTCGGGAAAAAACCTGGTTATTTCCTCCCCTTCCTCCCACCGTAAACATTTTCTGAACTCTTTCTGGCTGGATTATGTGCCATTTCTAAGATTCCATATTCTGTGGACCTACCCTTAATAAGTCATTCATCATACCCTGTGGCTACCGTTTTCTCTCTCCTAAAATCTTTTGTGTCAAGCACAGATCCTCAGCACTTTATACTACGTCTGGTAGGCAACTGGTGGACAAAGTCAGTGTTGCTCAGTTTCAACACTATTGACATTTTAGATTGGACAGTTGCTCATTGTGGGAACCCTCCTGTGCATCGTAGTATGGTTGACACATCCCTCGTCTCTACTCATTAATAATATACCAACAGTACACATCTCAGGTGTGACAGTACAAACCATCTCTGAGCTAAGTCGCTTCAGTCGTGTCGGACTCTTTGTGACGCTATGGACTCTAGCCTGCCAGGCTCCTCTGTCCATCTCCAGACCCTAACGGATATCCCCCAAGGTGAAAAATCCTTCAGTACCTTTCTGAGTCAGTTCTTGTTGAACATTCAGTCAGTATTTGCTTTTGATGAACCAGGTGCCATTCTAAGCCATGGGAACACAGCCATGAATGAAACGGACAAAGTTCCTACTCTTAAGACATTTGTATTCAATCTATTCAACAGGCAGAAACTAAGTGAGCAAATTAACAACCACTGATTCAGATGGTGGAACCACTAAGAAAATTAAATAGGGTGATGGGATAGAAAGTGGTAGATGGTTGAAGACAACCTTTCTGGAGAAGTGATGTGGGAGTGAGACCTGAGCATCCAGAGGGGCCAGCCCTAGGGAGGGAAGGGACCGGCTTAGAGATATTGGGAGGAGGGATGACTTGAAGGGAAGTCTCAAAGGAAGGAATGAGCTCAGAGTGTTGGGGGAGAAGGAAGGAGGCTGGAGTGACCCAGACTAGCAAGAGAGATGGAGAGTGGTCCTGGGCCATGTTGGGCTCAGAAATTTCAGGGCAAGATGCCTGGATTTTGCTCCGGGTGAGATGAGAAGCCATTGCTATGTGTCGGCATGGAGTAATCTATGTTTTTATTACTTAGTCTGGCTGGCTGCTACATGCAGACGGTCTACAGAGGTGCTCAGGTGGGAAACAATAAGGCCCATGAGACAGCAGTGGTCACCCAGGGAAGCATTCTTGAAGCTCACACTAGGATTGTGGTGGTGGAAGTGAGGAAAATGTGGGTGAAGGGCTATAACTGAGGGAGGGTAGCAAGAGCAATGAAAAGATGAGTTAATGAATGCCTTGAGAGGACACACAAGCAAGAAAAAAAGAAAAGAGGTGGAACTTCTCTCTGAACTGGGGAGTCCACAGAGTCTATGGCGAGGAGAAACATGACTGGCTAATCCAATTAGACTCCACACTCACAAGATTTCCAATCCCATGGTTTGAGTTGGGTTTCTATTTTGGAAAGATCCATGCTTTCTTCCTATAAAGGGGGTTAATAGAAGATAACACCAGCTTAATTATACCTGTTTCCTTGACCACTTCTTTAGTTTAATATTTACTCAGCTTAGCATTTATCATTATCTCAGTGTAGGGTGACACCATTGAAAAAAAAATCCCTGAATATAAACTTTCAATAGTTTAAACCTTGCATTAAAAACAGGCCAGTCTTTCATCACACATTTTGGGGAAAGGAAATAAAGTTCATGATTATTGTTTCCATTCAATTTTGTGAAATTTTTAGTATTAGCAACAACAATGTATTGACTACAACTACTGTTATTGAGCACCCACTAAGTACCAAGTTTTTAATGTTACTTTAAGTTTAACTCACACTAAAATCTTATAGGTGGGTGTGTTGTCCCACATCTAATAGATGAGGGGAAAATTGACCCTGGCTGGTTACATATCACATTCAAGATCACACAGATGGTGTGTTATTAATAGTTTCCTACGGTGGCTCTGCTCAATTACCGGGAACTGAATGACTTAATATAAATTTATTCTATCATCACAGTTCTGGAGCCCTATAAGTCCAATGCCAAGGAGTGAGGTGACTCATTTGACTCTGCAGGCTTTAGGGAAGAATCTCTCTTTGGCTCTTCCAGCTTCTGAAAGATTTAGGTATCCTTGGCTTGTTGTTGATCAGTCATTAAATCGTGTCTGACTCTTTGTGACCCCATGGACTGCAGCATACCAGGCCTCCCTGTACTTCACTATCTCCCTGAGTTTGCTCAAGCTCATGTCCATTGGGATGATGATGCGATTCAACCATCTCATCCTCTGTCACCCACTTCTCCTCTTGCCCTCAATCTTTCCTGTCCTCAGGATCTTTTTCAATGAGTCGGTTATTCGCAGGAGGTGGCCAAAATATGAGTTTCAGATCCAGCACCAGTCTTTCCAACGAATAGTCAGAGATGGTTTCCTTTAGAATTGACTGGTTTGATCTCCTTGCTGTCCAAGGGACTCTTGAGAATGTTCTCCAGTACCACAGTTTGAAAGCACCAATTCTTTAGCACTCAGCCTTCTTTATGATCCAACTCTCACAGCTGTGTATAACTACTAGAAAAACTGTAGCTTTGACTATATGGACTTTTATTGGCAAAGTGATGTCTCCACATTTTAATATGCTCTCTAGGTTTGACGTAGCTCTTCTAATGGCTGCAAAATTCTGATCTCTGCCTTTCTCTTCTTTTTCTCCCATGTCTTCTCTGTCTTTCTCTTATGAGGACACTTGTCATTAGGTAGAAGACCCATCCATAAAGCCCACAGCAATCTCATCTTGATATTATTAATATAATTATATCTGCAAAAACCTTTTTTGAAGATAAGATCATATTCATGGGTTCCAAAGGTTAGAACAGGAGCATATCTTTTTGGGAGTGTGGTGGCAAACCATTTAACTCATGACAGCTGGTTACTTGTTAAGTGTCAGGACCTTCATCATACAAAAGGTGACATGCCTTTATATATCCCTCAAGCATTTTTGTAGCCTGTTTTCAGTGACTCTGGACCCAGAGCTAAATGATTTTTTTCATCTAAAATGCATTTAGCTGCATAAAACACTTAAAGTTACAATTATAAGTTTCACAAAGGGGAAAGCCTCCAAGATGATATTAGGTATTTTAAGAACATTATCTTGTTAAAAGATGCCAGTCTTGCTAACTCTAATTATAAAGGAGGGTAAATAATGTCAAAATATATCTTGGGAGTTTTCAATGCTTTAGGAAGAATCTCTTTGGCTCTTCCAGCTTCTGAAAGATTTAGGTATCCTTGGCTTGTTGTTGATCAGTCATTAAATCGTGTCTGACTCTTTGTGACCCCATGGACTGCAGCATACCAGGCCTCCCTGTACTTCACTATCTCCCTGAGTTTGCTCAAGCTCATGTCCATTGGGATGATGATGCGATTCAACCATCTCATCCTCTGTCACCCACTTCTCCTCTTGCCCTCAATCTTTCCTGTCCTCAGGATCTTTTTCAATGAGTCGGTTATTCGCAGGAGGTGGCCAAAATATGAGTTTCAGATCCAGCACCAGTCTTTCCAACGAATAGTCAGAGATGGTTTCCTTTAGAATTGACTGGTTTGATCTCCTTGCTGTCCAAGGGACTCTTGAGAATGTTCTCCAGTACCACAGTTTGAAAGCACCAATTCTTTAGCACTCAGCCTTCTTTATGATCCAACTCTCACAGCTGTGTATAACTACTAGAAAAACTGTAGCTTTGACTATATGGACTTTTATTGGCAAAGTGATGTCTCCACATTTTAATATGCTCTCTAGGTTTGACGTAGCTCTTCTAATGGCTGCAAAATTCTGATCTCTGCCTTTCTCTTCTTTTTCTCCCATGTCTTCTCTGTCTTTCTCTTATGAGGACACTTGTCATTAGGTAGAAGACCCATCCATAAAGCCCACAGCAATCTCATCTTGATATTATTAATATAATTATATCTGAAAAAACCTTTTTGAAGATAAGATCATATTCATGGGTTCCAAAGGTTAGAACAGGAGCATATCTTTTTGGGAGTGTGGTGGCAAACCATTTAACTCATGACAGCTGGTTACTTGTTAAGTGTCAGGACCTTCATCATACAAAAGGTGACATGCCTTTATATATCCCTCAAGCATTTTTGTAGCCTGTTTTCAGTGACTCTGGACCCAGAGCTAAATGATTTTTTTCATCTAAAATGCATTTAGCTGCATAAAACACTTAAAGTTACAATTATAAGTTTCACAAAGGGGAAAGCCTCCAAGATGATATTAGGTATTTTAAGAACATTATCTTGTTAAAAGATGCCAGTCTTGCTAACTCTAATTATAAAGGAGGGTAAATAATGTCAAAATATATCTTGGGAGTTTTCAATGCAATAAAAAATAAGCCACAACAACAA
Organism: Tragulus kanchil; assembly: GCA_022376925.1. Taxonomy (NCBI): domain Eukaryota; kingdom Metazoa; phylum Chordata; class Mammalia; order Artiodactyla; family Tragulidae; genus Tragulus; species Tragulus kanchil. The sequence goes on along the minus strand of JAIOJX010000002.1, from coordinate 12,629,612 downwards.
AAAGCAACTGACATCTGGACAGATAGATGATACAGCTTTTAGCTTGTTCCTAGTCCCCCCACTCCATTTTTTTTCTGCTGATAATTAAAAATTAGTTGCACTATTAGAAAGTTAGGCCAAGTTTCTAATTCTTAACAGCTTCCCAACCTTTCCCTCACTCATGTTAAATCTTAAGTCTAAGCAAAACCCACAACAACTGGGTCTATGCAGATGACAGGGCATCCTAATCAATTTGAAAAGAACATCTTTGTGCCTGAAGCCTTAAAAGTCTGTTATTGCTTGAGGAGAATTCCAGGCAGTTGACCGCACAGATCTGGCTGGATCAATTTGTATTTTGAATTATAATCTTTAAGACAGTTGATTAGTTGGCCATCAGTTGCATGCTCTGCAAGGCTTCTTCCTCTCTCTCAGGGATGCACATGGGTCTATCTTGGACGATGGATGGTCCTGGAATCTCCTCTTGCCTCTATGGCAAGAATCTTGGCATCTCCAGCTTCCAGCTAATGTTTAAATGAGAAAGGAAGAGAAGGCACTGAGCACAGCAAGGAGGAGCGTGAACCCTTATCTTGAGCAGCCTCCAAACTCGATGGCCTAAATCAGATGCTAGTGGGAAAACATACATACTCAAATATACAAGTATACACACCAAAACATGTATATGGTTATAGAACACGTCAGAAAAGAAAAGGCTATTTGGACAATGTAAAAAGATTAGAAAGAAAGATGGCTCCTTGACCATACCATTTGCTCAGTTTTGTGGTCTGCTTTTAAAAATGTAAAATTACAGGTATCTTTTTAAAAATGTGACTGCATGATCCTAAGACATTATTTAAATTGCTCTCCACAATTCTGCAGGAGTTAGGCTGCAATTTAACCTACCCCCGCACAACATGTTGGTTACGCGGACTGTTTGCTCGCCTTTGCTCTTTTTAGTAAGGACAAAAACATTTGGCAAGAACATCTTTGTGCCTGAAGCCTTAAAAGTCTGTTTATCAATCTCTGCTGAATAAATACGGTCACCTGCAGTGAATAAAGGGTGTTGTGGCCATTGAGTCACCAAGCACTGCAGCCACCCCGCCTGTGCATGCTGAAGCAGTTCAGGAGAGAGAAACGCAGGACACTGGCCCCAGATAGTGACAGTGCATATCAAAGGAGTGATTTCAATAAGCCCAAACACTTGTGTTTTTCCAGACATAGATAAGCAGTAAATTCATTAACTAGAGATATATGGTTTTCTTTAATTAACACTAGTCTTTCGATGTTCTGACTACTGTTTTTCTTTTCTTTCTTTTCTTTTTTTTTTGTGCAAAAACTCCTATATATCCTAGCTTCATACCTTACTTCTTTGGATCAGACTCTCAGAGTTATCTGAGAAGCCACCCCCTGGTCTTAAATCCTTAGCAAGACTACTGAATAAAACACAATTCTCATCTCTTAGACTGTGCTTTTTTTTTTTTTTTTTTTTTCAGTCAACACTATTTTCTATCCATCCATCTATCCATTAACTATCCACCCATCTATTCATTATCTGTCTATGAAGCTTTTCATCCATTATCTATCCATTCACCTATTCATATACCTATTTGTCTATCCAACTATTCAATCATACATTCATTATCTATCTGTCCGTACATTCATTATCCATTGTTTGTCTATGATCTACTTATCTGTCTGTATATCTACCTCCCTATATATCTCCATGTCTATTTCTATATCTATCATGTATCTATTTTTCTAGAGTAGATTCCCAGGTCAAATGGAGAAAAAACCCTTTAAAACCAGTTGGACAGAGCTGGGGTCTCCTTCCTTCCTTCTTTCTCCCTTCTTCTCTTCCTCATTTGTTCCTTCTCTCCCTGTTTCCTTTCTTCCTTCATTTATCCCCAACTTTACAAATTACTGAGACAATAATCTCTCCCCAATAATCCTGGAACTTTGCTGTTAGGAATTTCCACAGGATAAATGTAAAAATCATGAGAAGGATGTATGTTTCTGCATCAACACCCATGGACCTATGCATATACATGATGCAAAGAGTCTTAGATTTGGAACTAGCTTTGTGCTATCTTTTCTGGAAAAAACTGATGGGCAGACAAGGCTGACAACATTTTGATTGGCAATTAGAAACTACTAAAACACATTTAACCACCCAAACCACTGCCATATTCTGTCACTATCAATTTATAAAAGACAATAACCTACTACCTCAAATGTCAATATATTTAACTTCATGAAAAATTAACTTTACTGAACTTATTTTTCTCATTTTGTTGTATGAGAGGAAATGCTTGATCATGAACTAGCATTTAAAAACCATTAATTTTGCCTGTAAGTGTCCTGGGCTCAAACAGGGGCTGGAATTACTTCCTAGTAGTTTAGTGATAGTGGTAGGATTAGCTAATATTCATTAAATTATTTTGCTGTTATAGGTGCTGTGCCAAAACTCTCCCCAGCTGAGTTGAATTCTCATAGTAACCCTATAATTTGGGTGCAAGGGCTAAGTACTAGATCATTTTATTTTTTAAATGACAGACAGACTTTCAGAAGTCTAGTAGATTCTCAAAGATATAGCCAATAAGTGGGAAAAGAAGATTCAAGTCCAAATTTAGGTGAGAACCAATCCTGTTGAATGAAGGAAGGATTTGAACTTGGGTTCTGCTGAGATCAGTGAGAGGATGGAAATACATGTTTGAGTATTAAGTTGAGTACTGTGTTGAGCATTATGTTGAGTATTGTGTTTCTGATGTAGCTTTTGGTAGATTGGGAGTAGACCATGGCTTCCTTTTACAGTATGCTATAGGAGAAATGTTCTTGGGGTTCTCATAGCAAGAATTTTCTTTTTTTTCCCGTTCCTTAAAACCAGTTGGACAGAGCTGGGGTCTCCTTCCTCCCTTTCTCTTCTTCTCTTCCTCATTTGTTCCTTCTCTCCCTGTTTCCTTTCTTCCTTCATTTATCCCCAACTTTACAAATTACTGAGACAATAATCTCTCCCCAATAATCCTGGAACTTTGCTGTTAGGAATTTCCACAGGATAAATGTAAAAATCATGAGAAGGATGTATGTTTCTGCATCAACACCCATGGACCTATGCATATACATGATGCAAAGAGTCTTAGATTTGGAACTAGCTTTGTGCTATCTTTTCTGGAAAAAACTGATGGGCAGACAAGGCTGACAACATTTTGATTGGCAATTAGAAACTACTAAAACACATTTAACCACCCAAACCACTGCCATATTCTGTCACTATCAATTTATAAAAGACAATAACCTACTACCTCAAATGTCAATATATTTAACTTCATGAAAATTAACTTTACTGAACTTATTTTTCTCATTTTGTTGTATGAGAGGAAATGCTTGATCATGAACTAGCATTTAAAAACCATTAATTTTGCCTGTAAGTGTCCTGGGCTCAAACAGGGGCTGGAATTACTTCCTAGTAGTTTAGTGATAGTGGTAGGATTAGCTAATATTCATTAAATTATTTTGCTGTTATAGGTGCTGTGCCAAAACTCTCCCCAGCTGAGTTGAATTCTCATAGTAACCCTATAATTTGGGTGCAAGGGCTAAGTACTAGATCATTTTATTTTTTAAATGACAGACAGACTTTCAGAAGTCTAGTAGATTCTCAAAGATATAGCCAATAAGTGGGAAAAGAAGATTCAAGTCCAAATTTAGGTGAGAACCAATCCTGTTGAATGAAGGAAGGATTTGAACTTGGGTTCTGCTGAGATCAGTGAGAGGATGGAAATACATGTTTGAGTATTAAGTTGAGTACTGTGTTGAGCATTATGTTGAGTATTGTGTTTCTGATGTAGCTTTTGGTAGATTGGGAGTAGACCATGGCTTCCTTTTACAGTATGCTATAGGAGAAATGTTCTTGGGGTTCTCATAGCAAGAATGCTGGAGTGGTTTGCCATTCCCTCCTCCAATGGACCACATTTTGTTACTTGATGTGAAGAAATGACTCATTGGAAAAGACCCTGATGCTGGGAAAAATTGAAGGCAAAGCGATAAGAGAGTATCAGGGCATGAGATAGATAGCATCACCAGCTCAGTGGACATGAATTTGGGGAAACTCTGAGAGGTAGTGAAAGAAGGGAAGCCTCACATGCTGCAGTCCCTGGGGTCACAAAGAATTGGACACAACTCAGTGACTGGACAACAAAAATAGGGGACATCTCTTGTTAGCCTTTCCAGGGTCCATCCCCCCTATTTCTAGTAATTACACTGTTATTTCACTTTGGGGACAACCTCATCCCAGTGATTATAGTTTTGGTGAAACTGATGGTACTCCCTTTCCCTTGGTCATGGAGTGGGCAGGTAACAAGAGTGAGACCAGCTGAAGTCTTGCCATAGAGTTTGACTGCTAAGCAGAGAAGCACAATCACTGAGAACAGATGGCATTAGAGCCTCTCTGATTCCACAGCCTCTCTGAAGAAGAGACTGTTCATTAGTCCTTACTTATTGGATTCAGTAAGGCATGTATGGATATGACAGTTGGACCATAAAGAAGGCTGAGCACCAAAAAATTGATGCTTTCAAATTATGGTGCTGGAGAAGACTCTTGAGAGTCCCTTGGACTGCAAGGAGATCAAACCAGTCAATCCTAAAGGAAATCAACCCTGAATATTCATTGGAAAGACTGATGCTGAAGCTTCAATACTTTGGCCACCTGATGTGAAGAAACGACTCACTGGAAAAGATTCTATTGCTGGAAAGATTGAAGGCAAAAGGAGAAAGGGTTAGATAGTATCACTGACTCAGTGGACAAAAATCTGAGCAAACTTTGGAGACAGTGAAGGACAGAGGAGTCTGGCATGCTGCAGTCCATGGGGTTGCAAAGAGTCAGACGCGACCTAGTGACTGAACAACAACTAGATTCAAGGAACTGCTTTGATCCCTGCCTGTTCCTTTTTAGTTCTCCCTCCCCCGATCCCTGCCCACCTCTGCTGCCCTTAAATTAAACTTTAATCCTTCTCATACATTTCTGTTTTGACTTAGATTACCCAGGGTCTGTCTCTGTTGCTTGCAACCAGGTGGTAGAACCTGGAGATTGAAACCCGGGGTCTTAAATCAGATAAACTTCTGTTCTTACCCCAATTCTGCAATTTACAAAGAATGGGATATTGGACAAGTTGCCTAATCTCTCTAAATATATTTCCTTACCTATGAAATGGGGATAATAGGGGTGTTGAAAAAGTGAGCCACTGTAGGTAATTTGCTTAGCAGAGTGCTTTTTAAATCAGGTCCTTAATAAATATTAGCTGCTCTGATGTGCCTTAGCAAACCAAAGAGAAGCATGTTCACCTCATCTCAATTCAAGACAAAATAGTTAGTACAATATTACATATAGATAGATAACTAAAAAACAAATTACAAGAATGGAATTTTACAAAATTAGAACTAAGGATCAACTGAAAAATGTTCAGTGAAAAATATGGAGGGTTTATTGGGCTAGAGATTTTACGGATTTCAGAACATTAAAAACTCACAAAATCAGATGATCGAGTGTCTCGATTTTGAAGTAATGAAAAGATTCGATTCCCACTTTATGGTGGAGGTCCCTGCTGACCTTTTGTTAAGTGAGAACTTATTGAGAACCTATTGTGAGTCGGGCACTACACTAGGTTCTTGGGACCAAGAGGAGAAAGATAAGGCCAGGAGTGGAATCCAGGTTGGATTCAGAAACAATAAGGAGGCATGGTGCAACATATGAGTAATGGCATGAACACTGAGTGGACAATCAGGAAATCTGATTGGTACTTATGACCTGTGGGACTTAGGGTAACAAGAAGCTACAGGAACAAGAGAAATCTCTAACATTTCAGTGGTTTAGCATAAAGTAAACTTTTTGCTTCCAGAACTGTTCTGTATGGGTATTCTTGGTTAACAAGGAATGCTTTCTGCTCAATGATTCAGTAATGTAGGTTTTTTCCATCACGTGGAATCGTCACCCTCAAGGGCCTCAGGATCCTCTGTGTCTAGTCGGGAAGTGGGGGTAGGGAAGCTGGAAAAAGCACAGCTGCTTCTTAACCTGAGATGGTTAAGGTGCCTAAAACCTGGGAGTGACACTTCTGGCCTCCCCGCCCCGCCACTGAGGTGATCACGTGGTCTCACTTGGCTCTGGAGGCCATGGGATGTGTGCTGTCCCCTCTCAGCAAGAGCTCTACAGGGTGAAGGGAGCAGAGCCATGGCTGAAGATCCAGTCATCTCTGCCCTCTGAAGACGGAACTCTCTGGGTTTCAGTTCTTTACTATTAAACAACGGCTTTCTACTCCCACGTGTAAAACAGGTCGCTAGCGGGAAGCTGCTGTAAAGGACAGGGAACTCAGCACTGTGCTCTGTGGTGACCCAGAGGGGTGGGGTGGGGAGTGGGTGGGATGGAGGCCCAAGAGGAAGGGGATATATGTATACATACAGCTGATCCACTTCAGGGTGCGGCAGAAACTAACAATATTTAAAGCAACTATTGTTGTTCAGTCACTAAGTCATGTCCATCTCTTTGTGAGCCCGTGGACTGCAGCATGCCAGGCTATTCTGTCCTTCACCCTCTCCCGGAGTTTTCTCAAGTTCACGTCCATTGAGTCGGTGGTGCTCTCTAACCATCTCATCCTCTGCTGCTCTCTTCCCCTTCTGTTTTCAATCTTTTCCAGCATCAGGCTTTTAAAAAACATAAATAAAATGATGGCTTTGACCCCAAGATGGCGCACTCTATGGTTCTAAAAGTTTATGAATGCTAAGAAATGCTTGGCCTTTATTTGACACATCAATTTTAAGACTCCATTTATCCATCAACTTAGACATGCACACAGATAGCTGAAAACAGAGGGAGTATTGAACCATTCTATTAACGTAATACTAACCTGGTAATTCTTAATTGCTTTATCTAGAAATAGTCTACATACCTTAATTTAATGCCACCAAACTTTGAAAGGTAAATATTATTTACATATATTTGTGTATACTGAGGGATGTGTAAGATTTTTCCTATCTAAGGAAATTCTCATTTTATTCATCTTGAGGAGTGAAAGTATCTAATAATTGTGTGTTTTATTTATTTATTTTTAGTAGCAAGGATTGCTTGAGTGATATTTATTTTAAAAATTTTGTGGTCACACCATATAGCATGTGGAGTCTTGGTCCCTTGAACCCACATCCTCAGCCATGTAACTGTGGAGCTTTAACCACTCGTCCACCAGGCAAGTTCTATGGCTATTATTGAAACTATAAGCTTGAAATCTGAGATCAAATTTTCCTCATTCTTCCCTCTGAAGACGGAACTCTCTGGGTTTCAGTTCTTTACTATTAAACAACGGCTTTCTACTCCCACGTGTAAAACAGGTCGCTAGCGGGAAGCTGCTGTAAAGGACAGGGAACTCAGCACTGTGCTCTGTGGTGACCCAGAGGGGTGGGGTGGGGAGTGGGTGGGATGGAGGCCCAAGAGGAAGGGGATATATGTATACATACAGCTGATCCACTTCAGGGTGCGGCAGAAACTAACAATATTTAAAGCAACTATTGTTGTTCAGTCACTAAGTCATGTCCATCTCTTTGTGAGCCCGTGGACTGCAGCATGCCAGGCTATTCTGTCCTTCACCCTCTCCCGGAGTTTTCTCAAGTTCACGTCCATTGAGTCGGTGGTGCTCTCTAACCATCTCATCCTCTGCTGCTCTCTTCCCCTTCTGTTTTCAATCTTTTCCAGCATCAGGCTTTTAAAAAACATAAATAAAATGATGGCTTTGACCCCAAGATGGCGCACTCTATGGTTCTAAAAGTTTATGAATGCTAAGAAATGCTTGGCCTTTATTTGACACATCAATTTTAAGACTCCATTTATCCATCAACTTAGACATGCACACAGATAGCTGAAAACAGAGGGAGTATTGAACCATTCTATTAACGTAATACTAACCTGGTAATTCTTAATTGCTTTATCTAGAAATAGTCTACATACCTTAATTTAATGCCACCAAACTTTGAAAGGTAAATATTATTTACATATATTTGTGTATACTGAGGGATGTGTAAGATTTTTCCTATCTAAGGAAATTCTCATTTTATTCATCTTGAGGAGTGAAAGTATCTAATAATTGTGTGTTTTATTTATTTATTTTTAGTAGCAAGGATTGCTTGAGTGATATTTATTTTAAAAATTTTGTGGTCACACCATATAGCATGTGGAGTCTTGGTCCCTTGAACCCACATCCTCAGCCATGTAACTGTGGAGCTTTAACCACTCGTCCACCAGGCAAGTTCTATGGCTATTATTGAAACTATAAGCTTGAAATCTGAGATCAAATTTTCCTCATTCTTCCCCTTCTACTCCTTCTCTTTTTTACTCTTTTGTTTCTCCTCTTCTCATTTTTCATCTTCTTGAACAGCTGTAGAGATATCTAAAATGAACTGATTCCAGGAAGATTAGGCTCATACAACCTCAATCAGGAGACAGGAATTTTAGCGTGGCTCTATGAGTATGCAAATTGATTATGCTTTGGATCAGGCCAAAGAGCTGCCAAGAAATTTAAAGGGAAGTGATATCTTACTTCCAGCTTTTTCCTACATTTGTACCTTTGTGAACTGACCATTTTGATTTTTTAACAGTGTTTTCTGTGCTAAATAGACTTCACCTCTGTATCCTGCCAGTATTTTCCAACCACAGTTTGGACAAATATTACATTTGTCCCATGTGTTAATTCAAATCAAACTTGAACACAAAATTGTGATGGCAAGCAGTCATTTTCTCCTTTGTCAGCTGTTTCAGTCAATCATTGACCCAAATGGTGGAAACAGAGCTGGCAATACTACTTCTGAGATCCTATCTGTCCTCTAGACTGGTTTTAAATAATAATGTACTACTGCTTGGTAAAAATTTGCATATCAGTATCCTTTTCCTTCCTGTGGCCAAGGCCACTAGGTATAAGACTCTGTAGATATTAGGCAGTTCAATAGTAACATGTCAGTTCTCTTTCCAGGAGTGGAAATAGAGATGCAAAAATGATGTATGGAATCCTCAAGTAAGCTCCAAGATCACTTTGCTTAGAACCTACAAAGCCAGGATTTCACACTGAGGGAAAATGGAGTAGAATATATATTTTAAAAATTTTTTTTGTGGGGATGTGTAAGATTTTTCCTATCAAAGTTCCATATAGAGGAGGGAAAGTATCTAATAATTGTGTGTTTTATTTATTTATTTTTAGTAGCAAGGATTGCTTGAGTGATATTTATTTTAAAAATTTTGTGGTCACACCATATAGCATGTGGAGTCTTGGTCCCTTGAACCCACATCCTCAGCCATGTAACTGTGGAGCTTTAACCACTCGTCCACCAGGCAAGTTCTATGGCTATTATTGAAACTATAAGCTTGAAATCTGAGATCAAATTTTCCTCATTCTTCCCCTTCTACTCCTTCTCTTTTTTACTCTTTTGTTTCTCCTCTTCTCATTTTTCATCTTCTTGAACAGCTGTAGAGATATCTAAAATGAACTGATTCCAGGAAGATTAGGCTCATACAACCTCAATCAGGAGACAGGAATTTTAGCGTGGCTCTATGAGTATGCAAATTGATTATGCTTTGGATCAGGCCAAAGAGCTGCCAAGAAATTTAAAGGGAAGTGATATCTTACTTCCAGCTTTTTCCTACATTTGTACCTTTGTGAACTGACCATTTTGATTTTTTAACAGTGTTTTCTGTGCTAAATAGACTTCACCTCTGTATCCTGCCAGTATTTTCCAACCACAGTTTGGACAAATATTACATTTGTCCCATGTGTTAATTCAAATCAAACTTGAACACAAAATTGTGATGGCAAGCAGTCATTTTCTCCTTTGTCAGCTGTTTCAGTCAATCATTGACCCAAATGGTGGAAACAGAGCTGGCAATACTACTTCTGAGATCCTATCTGTCCTCTAGACTGGTTTTAAATAATAATGTACTACTGCTTGGTAAAAATTTGCATATCAGTATCCTTTTCCTTCCTGTGGCCAAGGCCACTAGGTATAAGACTCTGTAGATATTAGGCAGTTCAATAGTAACATGTCAGTTCTCTTTCCAGGAGTGGAAATAGAGATGCAAAAATGATGTATGGAATCCTCAAGTAAGCTCCAAGATCACTTTGCTTAGAACCTACAAAGCCAGGATTTCACACTGAGGGAAAAATGATGATGGGGAGGTGACTGCTGGCAGGCAGAGGGGCAGCAAGCACTTGTCTCTGAAGTAGAACTCCTTGGTTGGAATCACAGAACGTGAGCATGTCATCCTGAGAGGGCTTCTGAATCAACTTCCTCCACTGGTTATTTAATAGATGAGGTGGATGATGTCCATCAAGGGGCAGGTCACCCAGCTAGACATAAAGATTCAGGTCTCCTGGTTCCCAAGGCAGGGGCATGTTCTCCTATTCCAGAATCAATACATGCGACCGGAGGTAAAAAGTTCTTCCAAATAGAGGGTTATTTTTAACTTAAATAAAAGTTAATTAGTTTATTAATTTATTTCCAGCTATGTTAGGTCTTGTTGCTATGTGGGAGCTTTCTCTAATTGTGTTAGTCGGGGGTGCTCTTTGGCTGATGTGCACAGGCTTCTCATTGTGGTGACTTCTCTTGTTGCAGATCACAGGCTCTAGCACGAGTGCTCAGTAATTGTGGCACATGGGCTTAGTTGCTTGGCAACATGTGGAATCTTCCTGGGGCAGGGATTGAACCCATGTCCCCGGTATTAGCAGGCAGGCGGTATTAGATGGCCCATTAACCACTGGGCCATCAGGGAATTCTCCAAACTCTAGGCTTTATTTGCTAGTTCTTTGCTTTATTTTAAATAAATTATGATACTGAGGACTTTGGTTTAAAGCTGTTTCTATTCCTGCTCAGATCTTGGTTTCCTCCCTGAGACAGAATTGTCTGTTCATTCAGTTTTTTTGTTGTTGTTGGCCACTTCTATTGGTCTTTCATCATCCATCTTTGTTCTTTTGGCCTGTGTGGGCCTCCCATCGCAGTGGCCTCTCTCGCTGCAGAGCACCAGCTCCAGGCACATGTGCTCCGGAGCGCTGGCTCGGTAATTGGACATATCGGTCCAGACGCTCTGTGGCACATGGGATCTTCCCAGATCAGGGATTGAATCGACACTCCTTGCATTGCAAGGTGGTGTCTTTACCCACTGGACCACCAGGGAAGCCCTGTTTGTTCAGTTTTTACTGAGTACTCATTGGGGAGTAGGAGGCAAGGTTCTAGCTTCAAAGTAATGGAGCCAGATGAAAGTGGGCAGGTTCAGGAAGGTGGGGGGGCATATCTGTACCTGTGACGGTTTGGGGTTGATGGGTGGCAGTAAACAACAAAATCCTGTAAAAATAATAATAATAAGAAGAAGAAAATAATATGGTACTTCTCTATTGGTCCAATGGCTAAGACTCCACGCTCCCAATGCAGGGGGCCAGGAGTTCGATCCCTGGTCAGGGAACTAGGTCCCACATGCCACAACTAAGAGCTCATACGTCATAACTAAAGCTCCTGTGTGCTGCAATGAAGACCCAGCATAGCCAAATAAATAATTTAAAAATATAATGATAATAATAAATTTATATGGAATAAAAAAATAATCAACAGATCTTATTCCTTTATTCTATTATGAGGACATAAACTATGAGAAGTACTTGGCATCATCTGGTACAACTGTTTCTCAGAAGACAGGCAATGAAATAGTTCTTTTCAGGAAGATCCCACTAAAACACACATTTGTGTCTGATACAGGCTCTCAGCTCTGAACATCCAAACAACTAATTGTTCAGTCCTTAACACTTTGTACCATAGAGAATCTACAAATTCAATAATTTACTGGATGTCATTGCTCATACAGAAAGGATGGTTGTTATCTCAGACATATTTATGGACCTGGTTACTACTAAATATTTAAAATGTTAGTGGAGATTTAAATCTAGGCAAGTGACTTTCAGCAAGCATCCAGAGACACCCAATTTGCTATTCCCTTTCCAGAGTGAACTAGCCAGATATGGAAGAAGCATTACCTGGCTGAATGAAAAGGAAACAGAACAGCAGACATAGCTTCCATCCTTAAAGAACATCCTTAAAGAAGCAAATGAAGTTTCTCAATTAAAAAGGAAAACAAGAAAGAATGCACACAAAAAGATGTGGATGGAGAATCTAGGCACCGAGACGCTGTAAGTCTATTGAGAGACTATAAACTCTCTCGGAAATCAGCTTCCCATGGATGCTTGTTGCATTTACTTGTTTAATTTCCTCCAACTGTTTCCTGCAGAAACAGTTTATTTCAGAATATTCTTGTACAGCATCCAGAATACATTTATATCATTTTATCTGATTTTCATAGTTTCTTGAGACCTGTGAGATAGGGCTGACAGATGAGAGCCCTGCCTCAAAACAAGCTCATACAAAGGGGTCCTCAAACTCTAAAGCTTTATGGGAATTTTCTCTATTTTATCCCAATTTATAAGAGCATGGAATAATTGAGAAAGATAAAAGAGATGAGTCACAGAATGAAAGACACAGGGTTGGGTTTGAACCAGGTCTCCTGTTACTATCTAGACAGCTCTAGAAAGACCCTTGGAAATAACTGATTCCAAATTCTTCACTTGTCACATGCAGAAATCTAAGCCCAAAGGAAGGAAGACTACTGCCTCGGCTCTCTTTTACTGCTGAAAAAGCTCATTTTAGAATATTGAATTTCTCGAGCTTGGCCAAGAGTTTGTTCTTGATTCTCAAACCAGTTTTCAAAGCACGTGGTGAGATTTCTGTACAAGAAAATGTGAAGAAACCAAAAATGGAACTAAATTAGTAAATTTTCACCAGGCTGAGACCATTGCTCTGTCTCAATGCATTTTAATGATGCATTGATTAATGCAGGGCAATTTTTCTCTGTTGCTGAAATCTGTCTCTCTCCCTCTCTCTTTTTTAAAAGTGAATCAATACATGCTTGTATATTCTGATTTTCCATCTTCCTTTGTCCTTCCTTTGTGCCCTAAGCTTCTTTTTCTCCCTCTCCCTCTCTTTATCCAGGTATTTTCTCAGATCTCCTGCCCAGTTTCATCTCTGCAGGGAGGCATGGAGGAAAATAGACCTGGAGCCATAGGTGACATGGATTTACACACCTCACTGGTCTCTTGCCGGGTGTGTCAAGTTGAACACATCACTCCTCTTTGACATGCTGGTTTTTCTAGAAGTTCTGCTCTTCCTGTAGCAATCGCCCCTCCCTTTTTTTTTGCTTGAGAGTTGATATGGACTCACTGACCACTCTCCATCAACTATTTGGGAAGCTTTGCCTCATATCAGCATTTGTAAGTTGTGATTGCCTGAGCAGGTCACCTCCAAGGTCTAGGAGAGACAGATAGAGCAGAGGTAGTTCTGCAATTTACAAGCTGTGCAGAAGAGACTACTTCTTAAAATTCTAATTGAGCTCATCCACTCACTCACTCATCAAGCACTTCTAACATGGCAGGTAGAGGAAGTACAGCTGTAAACAAGACAGTGGGAAGACAGACAGTAGCCACACTGGGTTGCCAGACTGTGATGTTCAGTTCAGTTCAGTTTGGTTCAGTACTCAAGCCGTGTCTGACTCTTTGCAACCCCATGGGCTACAGCACGCCAGGCTTCCCTGCCCTTCACCGTCTTCCGGAGCCTGCTCAAACTCATGTCCGTGGACTCAGTGATGCCATCCAACCCTCTCATCCTCTGTTGTCCCCTTCTCCTTTTGCTTTCTATTTTCCCCAACATCAGGCTCTTTTCCAATGAGCCTTCTCTTCAGGTGATGAGTGGTATGCAATTATGATGGGATGGACCCTCCTGATAAGTTCCGACAGGATCTTTTTGTTTTGTTTTCTCATTTGCTCTGTTTCATTTTACTTGGAACTGTTTTACTCCTTTTTTTTTTTTTGTAAATTTATTTTGGGGGAGGGTGGGTTGGGGAGGGAGGGGACGGGTGGGCCACTTCTATTGGTCTTTCATTTGTCTATTTTCATTCGTCTTTGTTCTTTGGCTCTTTTGGGCCTCCCATCGTGGTGGCCTCTGTTGTCGCAGAGCGTCGGTTCTGGGCGCATGCGCTCCAGAGCTCCCGCTCGGTAATTGGACATATCAGTCCAGCTGCTCTGCAGCACGTGGGATCTTCCCAGGCCAGGGATCGAATCAGCGCCCCTTGCACTGTAAGGCAGTGTCCTTACCCACTGGACCACCAGGGAAGCCCGTTTTACTCCTTTTTTAAAAAAATGTTTTTATTGGAGTATAGTTGATTTACAATGTGGTGTTAGTTTCAAGTGTAGAGCAAAGTGAATCGACTCTTTTTAAGATTCTATTCCAAGACTGGTCACTACAGAGTACTGAGTAGCATCCCCTGTGTTATTACAGTATTAGCCTTATTAGTTATCTTTTTTATATATAGCAAGGTATGTATATGTCAATCCCAATCTGATCTGGTACATTTTTTCCAGTTTTTCCTGGTACCGTGTAATTGCCAGTATGTTAGAATATATATTAGGATGTCCTCCATTAGAATCCAAGATTATGAACAAAAGGGACCTTATTATCTTACTTCTAAATTACCATTTCCTGTGTGGGTCAGCTCAGTAAAATCTTGCTTACATCTTGAATACTAACCTCATCTTTGCCTTCATCTTATTTTTTCTCTACCCTTACTTCCTTTCTTCCTGAGTTCATACCACATTTTTTACAAAATGCGTATGTTTTTATAAACTACCATACATCTTTCTGGAATTACATGACTTGTGTAAGTCACTAACAAACAGATAAACAAATACACATACAAAATGTCTAAAGATTGTGGAATGGGTGAGTGAGTAAATTAATAAGGCTCTTTTCCAATGAGCCTTCTCTTCAGGTGATGAGTGGTATGCAATTATGATGGGATGGACCCTCCTGATAAGTTCCGACAGGATCTTTTTGTTTTGTTTTCTCATTTGCTCTGTTTCATTTTACTTGGAACTGTTTTACTCCTTTTTTTTTTTTTGTATTTTTTTTGGGGGGGGGGGGGGTTGGGGGGGGGGGGGGACGGGTGGGCCACTTCTATTGGTCTTTCATTTGTCTATTTTCATTCGTCTTTGTTCTTTGGCTCTTTTGGGCCTCCCATCGTGGTGGCCTCTGTTGTCGCAGAGCGTCGGTTCTGGGCGCATGCGCTCCAGAGCTCCCGCTCGGTAATTGGACATATCAGTCCAGCTGCTCTGCAGCACGTGGGATCTTCCCAGGCCAGGGATCGAATCAGCGCCCCTTGCACTGTAAGGCAGTGTCCTTACCCACTGGACCACCAGGGAAGCCCGTTTTACTCCTTTTTTAAAAAAATGTTTTTATTGGAGTATAGTTGATTTACAATGTGGTGTTAGTTTCAAGTGTAGAGCAAAGTGAATCGACTCTTTTTAAGATTCTATTCCAAGACTGGTCACTACAGAGTACTGAGTAGCATCCCCTGTGTTATTACAGTATTAGCCTTATTAGTTATCTTTTTTATATATAGCAAGGTATGTATATGTCAATCCCAATCTGATCTGGTACTTTTTTTCCAGTTTTTCCTGGTACCGTGTAATTGCCAGTATGTTAGAATATATATTAGGATGTCCTCCATTAGAATCCAAGATTATGAACAAAAGGGACCTTATTATCTTACTTCTAAATTACCATTTCCTGTGTGGGTCAGCTCAGTAAAATCTTGCTTACATCTTGAATACTAACCTCATCTTTGCCTTCATCTTATTTTTTCTCTACCCTTACTTCCTTTCTTCCTGAGTTCATACCACATTTTTTACAAAATGCGTATGTTTTTATAAACTACCATACATCTTTCTGGAATTACATGACTTGTGTAAGTCACTAACAAACAGATAAACAAATACACATACAAAATGTCTAAAGATTGTGGAATGGGTGAGTGAGTAAATTAATAAGTCTGTGAGTCTGGGCTAAATGAAGCATTTCAACTTTTGCTCTGCTAACAGTAATTTAAGACTCTGGAGGGAAGACAGTAAAACAGTTAAGAGTGAAGACTTACAACAGACACATTTCAGTTTGAATACAAACTTTCCAACTCCTAAGAGTTTTGTGACTTTAGGAAAGCAGTTTATCTTTGCTGACCCTCAGTGTTCTCATATGAAAAATTAGGTTAATGATATTTACCTCATTGGGTTCCTGAAAGAATTAGAAAGTATTATGCACAAAGAACTCTGTGTGCAATTGTGAAAGCACATCTCTTTGAGTGCTCGTTTGTATCAGTGCCTTGTGTTTATTAAAGACCAAGGCACAGAGTGACTGACCAATCTACTAGATGGTTAGAATCAACCTGATCTCCTAAATCACTATACTAGATATTTAGGACCACAAAGTAGGCACTCGATAAAAAGCAGCCACTATAGGTATTAAGTTTATTATCTCTTTTTGCATTATCTCTTTGGCAATGCTTTTGGAGAATGAAATGGCCCACTCCAGTATTCTTGCCTGAAAAATTCCACGGAGCAAGGAGTCTGATGGGTTTCAGTCCGTGGGGTCACAAACAGATGAATATGACTGAGAGACTAACACTTATTTGGCAATATTTAGCAACTCACAGAAAACCACTTTATGAGAGATGAGAAAGCACAGACCAACACCACAGACATAAGGCATGACGGCCTCAAACTAAAATGAACACACAACCTTGCTTGCCAGGGACTGTCCCAGATTTCTCTAATTGTTGTTGTATAAGACCCCTTCACCCACCTTTTACAAAAACATCCTGATTTATGTGGTGACCCAATAAAGCTGATTCACATCCAATGACAAGGGTGCCTAAGGAGGCAAAAAGAGGAAAGAGAAAGAAACAGAAACACAAAGCAGTATCATTCTGTAAACATGTCTTCTTTCTCATGCACACATCCTCAAAAGAGCATCTGATTTATGGGTCCTGATTCATAGCAACTGGAAGCATGTAAGATTTGTCACCTTGGATTTTGAGGGTCTAATTATTTATACTCTAAAACTGTGTGCTCTCCTCAGAAATGATGGAAAAGTGGTGTCTGAAGTCTCATGTTAATGGAAGGGTTACAAAAATCAATGGCAAGATTGGGGATGGAGCCATTTTGTCTCCTCTCTGCAGCTGGATGGGCCAGCCCATTTGTCTTTCTCAAGAGTATGCACACAGCTCTATTAGGTGCTGGGTGTGCCCTAATTCTAGTGTAATTACAATAGCATTATAAATTATTGTCATAACACCATGGAGTAAGTGTGCCAGAGCTTTGGTTCAGGGCTCTGTGTGTTCTCTGTGCATGGCCATTTGTTTTTTGGAGATGGTACAAGCGGCTGTGGCCATAAATATGCCCACATCTTCATGTCACACAATAGCCTACTGTCAGCTTCTTGGACCAGCATTGTGAGATTGTGCAGTGGAGTGAGAGGATGGAGTTGTGTGCTGTGCTTAGCATTCCTATTATTACTAACTACCTCTGTGACCTCGTGAAAGTCATATTTCCTCCATCAGTTTCATGGTATGTCAAGTAAATGCATTGAATTGAATCACAGGTTTCTAAATCTCAATCACGTGGTTACCTCCTCATTTGGGGGCCCTTTTTAAAAGTAAATTACACGTACTATTAATTTTTTAAAAAATTTTGCCTATGCACCACACAAAATCATTGTAATCACAGTTATGCAACTTGCATGCATGTGGATAGAGAGATAGAAAGTAGTTTTGTTCAGTTTTGAAAGTTTGTGTCATAGATGGAGACTGAAAACACACATCTCTTCCGTATTACTAGATGCACTTAAAGTCTGTTCTTCGTGTTTCCAAAACTTGTGTTCTATTTCACTGTTATTCTTTTAAAATGGGGTGTCTGCCTTGTCAGAGGTACAACTGTGCCAAGAAAGTGTGTCTGATACTGTCTTCTCCTTACGCTGACTACCCGCACTGATACCTTCCTGATTTAGAAGCCCCCAGGGTGAGCCCAATGCCACCACACCTCCCCAGTCTCTTTCACCATCTATTGCTAGGTCTTGAGGTTGAAAGCATCCTTAGAATTCAACTTCCATACGTTTTGCAATTGAACGTGGAGGCAAAATGTTCTTGTACATCCATCCTTCAGGCAGGAGTCCATTGTGCCTTCTCTTCCCAATCCTCTGCTCTTCTGATACTACAGAGGCAGTTCTAGAGAGTTATAGTTACACAGACAACAAATTGGACTTCCCTGGTGGCTCAGTGGTCAAGAATCCACCTGCAAAGTAGGAGATGCAGAAGACTCTGGTTTGATCCTTGGGTTGGGAGTATCCCCTGGAGGAGGATATGGCAACCCTCTCCAGTATTTTGGCCTGGAAAATGCCATGGACAGAGGAACCAGGTGGGTTGCAGTCATGGAGTTGCAAAGAGTCATACACGACTTAGCAACTGAGAACACAAGTAGATAACACAGCACCCAGAGTGATCATTTACAATGAAATAGAGGAGACTTCCTGGCAGTCCAGTGGTTACGACTTTACCTTCCAATGAAGGGGATGAGGTTCAAACCCTGGTCAGGAAACTAAGATCCCACATGCTTTGTAACCAAGAAATAAAACAAAACAGAAGTAATACTGTAATAAGTTCGGTAAAAACTTTAAAAATGGTCCACATCAAAAAACAAATCTTTAAAAAATAAGTTAATTAAAGTAAAAGAAAATCAGATCATATCATTTCTCGACTTAAAATTTTCCAACATTTTTCTTCTGTCACTCAGAGAAAAAGATATGATTCTTAAAATGATATTCAAATTCGTGTACATGCTGGCGCCTGTTAAAATATCCATTTGTACTTCCTTTGGTTCACCTCTATCTTCAGGCAATCTGGCCATACTGGGTGCCACAGAGTTTTCAAAAAGCCAAGACCTTCCTGCCTTGGGGCATTTAATGCTTCCCCTTGCTTCTGCCTGGGGTATTTTTTCTTTTTTTTTAATTTTTTTCTTTTAATTTTTGGCCTCTTTTTATTGATCCTTCATTTATTTATTTTCATCCGTCTTAATTCTTTGGCCTATATGGGGCTCCCATCGCAGTGGCCTCTCTCATTGCAGAGCACGGCTCTGGGCACATGCGCTCCAGAGTGCTGGCTTGTAATTGGACACATTGGTCCGCTGCTCCGTGGTACATGGGATCTTCCTGGGCCAGGGATTGAACTGGTGCCCCTTGCTCTGCAAGGTGGACTTTTTACCCACTGGACCACTCCTCCATCTCTCCCTGCCTTACTTTGTTTCTTTCTCTCACTTTTTGCTTTCCTTATTTTTATCATTTATGGCTCATTATAGTTTCAGTAACACCTATTCCCTTTGCTTTCCTTCTGTTTTATCTCTTTGTGCCTGATGGCTTGCTTCTTTCTCCTACCTCTCTGTTCAGAGATATCAGCTCACCTGTATCCTCTTTCTGGGGTCCATTCTACCTTTTACATTTCGGCTTGAGGTCTTCTCTAATACCAGCAACTACATTATTAACATGTTTCGATTCATGGCATGCTTGTTCACAACTTTCTTCTGAGGAGAAAACTTTATCTCGTGTGAGATTTTGCTTCTCTTGTCCTGATTTTTTCAATAGTATTTTGAATGATGCCTTGTTTTTGTTTTATGACTCATCTCTTGATAAAATAAGTTTTTGCAGACCACCTATTTTCAGATAATTCCAACAATTTGGAGAATAACCTCCAAAGCGACACTCCCTAGAGGGTCTCTTCTTGTCCTTGATTACTCTGATCACTGCAAATATCAGTGACTTGCTTACCTGTCTGATTCTTAGTCAGTGGAGCTTTGTCTGCCACTCTGTCGAACATGCTCACTCAGTTCTCTTACTTCTTGCAAGGAAGGGTGACAGCTTCTGCACTTTAGATCATGAACCTCACATCTAGGAAATGTGTCTTTAACGATGCTGTCTGAGATTTCAGTGTCAGGTTCTCTTGTCACTTTCATCTCTCCTTCCCATGGACCTCCCATTAATTTCAGTTTGGGATGTAATATGCGTCCCAATGCCGTATCTACATTATATTAAAAATGCAAGTTGCAGAATTTAAAGCATTGAAAATATTGCTTGTATTTTAAAAGCATGATTTCTTGAAAGAGACATGAAAAAATACTGACTCTCCCATCATGGTCATGTGGGAAATTCTTATCCTTGTTTTTCACTGTGTTGATGATTCTTATTAGAATTCTCTGGAAAGCAGATTAAGTAGATTTTCTAGTTGTTTTTTTTTTTTTTTTGCTCTGAGCTTTCTGAATTAAAGTGTTTGGGGCTTCTGTTCCAGCAGTGAGGCTAGATGTTTGTTGAGTCAATCATCTCTCATTCTGACTTCTATAAAAGAGTTGCCTAGGGATAGAAGTGTGTGGGCTATGAAAAAAGAAAATTTACATCTGAATGGAATTCATTTTGCTACTGGGAGAAGTACTGTAGTTCACTAATACTCCTGCTTTAGAGAGGGTAAAGTTTATTTATGGTCACATAATAGAACACCAGAGCTGAAAAGAGCCACGAATGCCTCTTGCCTAATCCACCACTTGGAAGACACAGAAAGTAAGTTTAGAGTCTGGAACTGACTTACTCCAGGGCTTCAAGGCCAACAGTGTTGATCCAGAAGGTTTTATGCAAAAGTGAGCTGGAGGGTACAGGGCAAGTGACGTTCTGGAACACTCTTCTGACTAAGTAGACCAGTGGGCAGGATGACTGTTGTATACATGTGTGATTGTTACAAGGTTACAGACACAGCTTTGATCCACTTTCATTGTCTTCTCCTCGTTAAAGATAAACAAAGTAATATAACAATTCTACATAGAAGAAACCCCAAATGTTACTCTTGCTCTACGATTCTTAAACCTATGTTCTAGCTGTTAATCTCTTAAGTCTTTCTTCCCATGGGACCACCCAGAGGACCATGGATTTGTGCCTGGATTTGAAGGGTAGGTGAAACTCCTTTTGTATATTATGTGTTTTTGTATATTATGTGAGCCAAGCCTTGTCTCCTGCCCAGCTAAGCAAAGAACATAGAATTAGAGTCAGCTAAAAGTTCATGTGATCATAATCAATATATAATTGTATAATGTACAAATAAAGTGACACTTGATTCTTTATTTTCTATTTTTTCTTGTGCATCTACCTCTCTTTAAGACTTTATAAGTAAAAGGGGTAATAAGTCTTAGCAGGTTGTGGGTTTTCATGGGTCCTATAAATACCCTCTGTATGTATAGATATACTCACCTGAAACTCACCATAATCCCAAACAGAAATTGTTAGTGCATTTTAGCTCTCTGTCCTGGTCTTTTACCAGTGTTCAGCTAATTGAGAAGTGGCTATCTTACTGTCTAGGTATCCAAGTACATCTTAGCAGGGCATGAGAAGAAATTATCTCCAAGCTAATGGCAGTTATGTATTTAATTAAGTAGAATCATATGCTTATCATTCCCCAATATTTCTGAAGTATTGGTTCAATCTGTGCTGCAGATGCTTTTTAAGATGTATTGTAAGCTGGCCCGGGTGACTTTGGGAATGCTTAGATTATGACTACATTAGCAGTGCAAGCAAATAGGCCACAGCAGGAAGCTGCAAAGCAGCAGACCTGATGAGCCCATAATAGATCCTCTCTTTGGTAAACAAACTGACACCTGTTCCCCTTTGAACAACATTAGGGCAGATTACCTTTCCTTCTCTGTTCATTGGTGAGACTGGGCTTTCTTTCTTCTTAAAATTTAACTAATTAATTCATTTGTGGCTACACTGGGTCTTCATTGCTGCACAGGCTTTCTGAGGTTGTGGTGGCTTCTCTTGTTGCAGAGTGTCTCCTCCAGAGCATGGACTCAGGAGTTTGGGCACATGGGCTTTGTGGCCCTGCAGCATGGGGAACCTTCCTGGACCACGGATCAAACCCATGTCGCCTGCATTGGCAGGCAGATTCTTGACCACTGGACCATCAGGGAAGTCCCTGAGGTTTTCTGCTTTGACAAAGAAGAAAATGTTTTCAGATCCAATCTTTTGAAGGTAAGACTGGAAAGAAAGTTCTAGGCAAGGGGAAGTACAGACAGAGGAATACAAGTAAATGGAATGATTATCAAATGATTCTGTGTGGTATAGCTTGTTCAGAGCCAGGACAGGAAATAAAGTGAAGACAAGAAGGGTGGGGAAAGGCAGCAGAAGAGGGAGCAAGGGCTAGATCCTGAAAGGTGCAATCTGTCACATTAAGGGTCCTGGATACTATTCCATGGACAGTAGAGAAATATTATATTATTTAAGGCATGAAAAAATGTGATCAAGTTTATATTTTAGAAAACTCACTCTGGCTGCAATATTGAGAGTGAATTTAAAGGAGGCAAGATTGGACACAGGGTTAACTTTGAGGCTCTGGTGGTGGATGATCATGATAATGGGGGTATCACGGCAGACATGGAGCTGGTCAGTGTCATACATTAGGTGACTTAGTTCTCATTGCAGCCCAGAGGTAGAAAATGTCTTTTCCCTGTTTTATGGATGAGCACATGGAGGTCATACAGAGAGTAAGAGGCAGACTGGGATTCCGCCTGGAGGGTCTAACTCTAGAGGTGGAATGTACTCTGAAGCACAAAACATGGAGTGCCTGAAATAAGCCAATCCTTGTAGATCACAGATCACCAAATCTTGAAAGCACCTGTTCACTGGACTATTCTATTTCATCTATTGACTCTTTCCAACTTTATTTGCTTGAAGCATATCACTTATTTTTTAACAAGGATATTGCAGAGGTAAGTGAGATGATTTACTTGGTGCTAAATTTTTTCTCATCCATCCCTAGGAGATTTCTTATAGACTTATAAAGGAGAAGGAGAAAATTTAATCCAGAATTTATAAAGATTTTCAAACAAAAGCAGTTCCTCCTTGTATCTGTGGAGACTAATGAAAAGTATTGTCCCAGAAATGCTCTGAAATCCTTGAAGGCAAAAGTAAGTCAAGCAAATTACATTTAACGGTAGGACTGATATTTCAGGAATACATGAAATTTGGTCTTTTTTTCATTTCCATGAAAAAAATGAAGGCCTTGTGTTAGATATATTAGCTGAAAATATGTCTCCTACATATTAGGCTCAGAAAGAGCCATATTTTGGAGTATAAAAATGGAACACCACTTATACATACAGTGTTCCTAGAAAATGGATTTAAAAAAAATTTTTTTGGCCTCTTTTATTATTTTTTTTAATTTATTTATTTTCATTCATCTTTATTCTATGGCCTGCATAGGCCTCCTATTGCAGTGGCCTCTCTTGATGCAGAGCACTGACTCTGGGCACATGTGCTCCAGCGTGCTGACTCATGATTGGACACATCGGTCCAGCCTCTCCCTGACACTTGGGATCCTCCTGGCCAGGGATCGAACTGGTGCCCCTTGCACTGCAAGGTGGATTCTTTACCCACTGGACCACCAGGGAAGCCCCAAAATGGATTTTTAAACCTTTTAGTAACTAAGTTTTTTTTTTCTTATGATGAAAACAAGAATGGATTAATTTCCTAAAACATCCTAAATAAATTTAGTAGAATTTTCCCCATCTTCTTTCCTTTCCTCTCTCCTTCTGTCCCTCCTTCCTTCCTTCTTCCCTCTCTTTTATTTTATTTTTTGGCTTTGCTGCACCACTTGTGGGATCTCAGTTCCCCTGAGCGAGGGAAGGTTGCTCAGTGGTGTCCTTAGTCCCCTACGGGGATTAAACCCAACAGTGGGGGTGAAAGCAAAGCCCTCATCACTGGACCACCAGGGGATTTCCATAGTGCTCTTATTTTAATTTAGTATTAACCAAAAGCAGAAAAATCCATTTGAAGAAGAAAAAGAACTCCTCTCTCGTCCTCCTTATGCTGTAAAATCTGCACATTGTTGACAGAATGTTGATTTAGAATTACACTAATTGACGGTGGAAGACTTCATATAATCCTGTTAATATGACCTCCAATAATGTTGAAAGATCAAATAAAAAACGGACCCTGGCAATTTTCAGAAGCCGTCGTAGGCTGTAACAGAAATGATTGAGATGAATGGACTTCCAGTTTCCACAAAATGTGAATTTACATTTTACACAAGACCCACTTTATCCATCAGCAGACCTACTCAAAAAGGAAGACTTCCATGGGGATGAAGTGCCTGCTCTTCTTTATAGACACATTCAAAAACTCCTTATTCACTGGTCCTAATAAGCTGCAAATACCGGTCACTTCTCCAGAAGAATCATCACGAGGTCTTTGTGTCCTTTATTCCAGAGGGGCACTGATTTTCAATGTCAATGCCAAGATCCATCAATAACATAACTGGCAATAGCTCTTGAGGTTAGCAAGGGTCATCGTAACCTTTTAACATGCAGATATTGGAAAAAGGGTTCAGATCTCTAAAGGTTGGTCTAAAAGATACATAACAAAATTTGAGAACATTCATTCATACTTCTCTATAGATATATCGCTTTTTTCCTCATTTTGATAAAAAATAGTGATCCATACAATTGCTTATGTTGCTTAGGTAACCTACATCATACTATGTTTTTTATATAACCTTCAACATTTTTATTTCCTATTCTTAGCATAAGAACATGAGAACCCAGTGTGGCCTTAGTTAAGAAGCAGCCTTTCCATCAGTGACTGGGTTCTGGTCCACCAGAGGCAAACAGTGCTGAGGATGAACAGTAAGTTAGGCACACTTGAGACAAAGACAAATGGAGACTGCAGCAGCTCGTCAGCTGAGTGCATAGAGAATAGCTGGTATGATGAGACTTTAAGAAATACACACACACACACACACACATAGACAGACAGAAAGGATGGGAACGTGGGGCTCAAGACCTCTTGGGTCAAGGACCCGAACACATTCACCAGTTTGCTTTATTCAGTGCTGAAGCCTCCTGGTGTTTACAGGGAATGATACTAGCATGGGCTGGGAATCAGTCACAGCCCTATTCAATAATCACCTTTTGTGACTCTAAGTCACTTTCATTACCTTCCCAATGGACAAGAGTGCATTACAGCTGGTGGACAATGCCACCAGCAAGAAGTTAAGGAGCCTGCACAGACTGGCGTTCCAAAGTCCGCAGAAGATCTCCCTCTGGTTGCTGATCGGTATGATCCCAGTCAACAAGCCTATGTGAATCAAATTGACTCTTAGTTTTCTTATTTCCAAGATGATTTTCTCCTGGCTTGGTCAAAGCTGCAAAAACCTTCACTGGTTTGTTTCCCTTCAGGAGATGGGTCATGTGGGCTACAAGGGACATTGTTTTAGACAGAGTGGCCAGGGACTTGAACAAAGCTAGGGTGTGAGCCCTGCAGATGTCTGGAGCAAGAGGCTTCTCAGCAGACAGAATGGGACGTGTAAGCACCCTGCAGTAGGAGTGGACATGGCTGTGATACCAGCTGTGCACAGCCTCGCAGGACCACTGAGAGACGAGCCTAGGACAGCGCACGCGGTGGCATCTAGAACACCGTCCGGAACTTAAGACATATTTAAAGAATGCTTTTAAAGACTGAGGATTCCCCTCAACTGTTGACGTCACAAATTCAAATGCTATATATACTGAAGTTATATGGAGCCTAGTTGAATTCGTCAATGATTCACAAGCCAAAGGCTTCTGAATCTGACAATGTGTCTCAGCAGACTTGGTCTTTTATAGTATTATTGAAAGAAGTTCTGATTATAGGATTCTGTAGCTTGCATAGATTCTAAAGAAAGCAAACTATGCCATAGGTAAGAGCTATTGTTTAATGAGACTTTATTAGAACAAATAACAGTAGCTGCTGTAACAAACACTCTTCTAAAATATGATTTGACCCCCAAACATTCTGTTTTTGCTCTCAGAATTCAATGTGGACGTTGTTGGTCAGGTAACAACAGCTTTCCTCCAGCCCTTGATTCAAGAATCCATCTCTGGGCTTCCCTGGTGGTCTAGTGGGTAAGGACACTGCCTTGCAGTGCAAGGGTCTCCAGTTCGATCCTAGCCTGGGAAGATCCCATGTGCCGTGGAGCGACTGGACCGATGAGCTGGAGCTCTGGAGCACATGCGCCCAGAGCTGGTGCTCTACAACAAGAAAAGCCACTGTGATGGGAGGCTCACACAGGCCAAAGAACAAAGATAAATGAATGAAAGATCAATAGAAGTGCCCCTCACCCACCAAAAGAATCTATCTCCTGCTATTTTGGGAGGCCTCCATCAGTGTGGTGTGTGGGAATTTCTGGGAACAGACATATCACTTCTGTATACTTTCTCTTGGCCAGAACTCATCACATGGCCCTGCTCAGCTGCAAAAGGTTGGAAAAACCATTTTCCTCAATATACAGAAGGAAGTATTCTATGAATGTGTGTGCAGACGTTATAGTCATTGTCTCATTTATTGTATGTATGAGGCAGATAATATTGTTCCCAGTTGCTTCCTGGGAAGAAATCGATCAAAGGTCACAGGTCTGATGAGTGTCACATCTTAGGTCTGTGTGAAGAGGCGATGTCTTTATCACCACTTCACAGTGTCCCCTGAGCAACAAAAAGGAGAAGGTGTCAGAAAGAGGCAGGAGGGACTGGAGTCTGGTTTCCTGGGGCATCTTTTTGCTCTGCCCTTAATAGCTCCGTAGCTTTGGAAAGTCACCCAGGCCCCCATGATAAGCGGGACCCCACAAATGTTTTAAATGGCCTAGTTGAATTTCAATGATTCACAAGCCAAAGGCTTCTGAATCTGACAATGTGTCTCAGCAGACTTGGTCTTTTATAGTATTATTGAAAGAAGTTCTGATTATAGGATTCTGTAGCTTGCATAGATTCTAAAGAAAGCAAACTATGCCATAGGTAAGAGCTATTGTTTAATGAGACTTTATTAGAACAAATAACAGTAGCTGCTGTAACAAACACTCTTCTAAAATATGATTTGACCCCCAAACATTCTGTTTTTGCTCTCAGAATTCAATGTGGACGTTGTTGGTCAGGTAACAACAGCTTTCCTCCAGCCCTTGATTCAAGAATCCATCTCTGGGCTTCCCTGGTGGTCTAGTGGGTAAGGACACTGCCTTGCAGTGCAAGGGTCTCCAGTTCGATCCTAGCCTGGGAAGATCCCATGTGCCGTGGAGCGACTGGACCGATGAGCTGGAGCTCTGGAGCACATGCGCCCAGAGCTGGTGCTCTACAACAAGAAAAGCCACTGTGATGGGAGGCTCACACAGGCCAAAGAACAAAGATAAATGAATGAAAGATCAATAGAAGTGCCCCTCACCCACCAAAAGAATCTATCTCCTGCTATTTTGGGAGGCCTCCATCAGTGTGGTGTGTGGGAATTTCTGGGAACAGACATATCACTTCTGTATACTTTCTCTTGGCCAGAACTCATCACATGGCCCTGCTCAGCTGCAAAAGGTTGGAAAAACCATTTTCCTCAATATACAGAAGGAAGTATTCTATGAATGTGTGTGCAGACGTTATAGTCATTGTCTCATTTATTGTATGTATGAGGCAGATAATATTGTTCCCAGTTGCTTCCTGGGAAGAAATCGATCAAAGGTCACAGGTCTGATGAGTGTCACATCTTAGGTCTGTGTGAAGAGGCGATGTCTTTATCACCACTTCACAGTGTCCCCTGAGCAACAAAAAGGAGAAGGTGTCAGAAAGAGGCAGGAGGGACTGGAGTCTGGTTTCCTGGGGCATCTTTTTGCTCTGCCCTTAATAGCTCCGTAGCTTTGGAAAGTCACCCCCAGCCTTGGCATTCCAACTTCCTCATGATAAGCGGGACCATTTGATCGTTCAGTTCCCTAGCTCAAAAATTCATTTAGCTTTATGGCTTTTACATGTTGTATAAGGATGTCAGTTGGAGAACTACTTCTCCATCCCTTCTTATGGTCCTTCCTGGGGCTAGAGGATATTGGGGAAAGTTCTGCCAGAGTTATATCTGTGTGGAATACTCAGCCCCTTCTTACTTCCTTTATTTCTGTTCCCCTTGAAGAATTTCCCATCTGTTAGCCGACTCCACGGTCAAAGAGCAGCTGATTCCTGTTGGTTTAGAAATGAATCCAGCATGGCTTGTGTTCAACAACCCTGGTCTCTTTTCCCGAGCATCCTGGGAATGGAAACTGCCCAATTGTTTTCACCCTAAACTCTGCATGAAATGCACCAGTCCGGGCTTCGGAGCAGCCATGCTCCTAAAGTAGGAGATGCCAAGGAAAAGCAGATCCTTGAGTGGCTCCAGAACTCCTCCTACTCCACGTGCGCAGACCGAGCCCCTGCTGGCTCCATGTGGTTGGGGGCTTGGGAGGTGGGGATGCTGAGGTTTTACAGGTTTAAAGCCAAGACTACAACTCTGGCCCACAGCCAGCTTCCTGAGGAGGGGATGAAAGTGCGCATCAGGATTTCCCACCCCTCTTCTCTTCACCCATTTCTTCTCTGTCTGCTTACAGCAGAACCTGCTTTTCCTTTCTTCTTTTCTTTTTATCCAGCAGCAGGAGGCTGTTTCCTGTTCACAGGAATGAACAATGGCAAGTAAATTATGTCAAACAGAACACGATGTTACTAAGACAAGATGGTGATTTTTTGCAAGCCTGTGATATGGGAAATCTGGGCCTGAGATGAATGAGGAATTTCCAGAATGTGGTTGATGAAAGTTTTTCAGAATTAGTTGAGTGCTATAGGTAATACGGAGAAGGAAGAGATATGATCACAGCCAGCTGGCAAAGCATTGGCTGGCCACAGTTTGCTGTAAGCGCGAGCGTCATCTAAGCCATTTGTTCATTTATTCTCTTATACTGAGCACCCCTGCCCAGAGCAAAGGGTGTCCCAGGTATGGCAGTAGTAAAGCATCCACCTGCCAACGCAGGAGATACAAGATCTGTGGGTTTGATCCCTGGGTTAGGAAGGTCCCCTGGAATAGGAAATGGCAACCCAATCCAGTATTTTCTTTTTAATTTTGGCCTTTTATTGGTGTTCTATTTATTTATTTTCATCCATCCTTATTCTTTGGCATGTGTGGGCCTCCCATTGCAGTGGTCTCTCTTGCTGCAGAGCACCAGCTCTGGGCATATACGTTCCAGAGCACTGGCTCACAATTGGATACATTGGTCCAGCGCCTCCGTGGAATGCGGGACCTTCCCTGACCAGGGATCAAACTGGTGCCCCTTGCACTGCAAGGCACACTCTTCACCCAATGGACCTCCAGGGAAGCCCCACTCCAGTATTCTTGTCTAGGGGATTCTATGGACAGAGGAGCTTGGTGGGCTACAGCCCAAGGGGGTCACAAAGAGTCAGTCACGACTGAGCCACTAAGCACACATACACCCATAGCAGACACTAAGATTGGGCATGGAACAATGACCCCCTCCTTCACTGAACTCCCCACCACTCTTGTTCTTCTAAGTCTTTAGTCTATGTACTTCCTATATAGAAGTCAGAATGGCCTTTAAAAAAACATAAGTCAAGTAGAGAACAGACCCTTGGACACAGGTTGGGGAGGGGAGGGTGGGACGAAGGGGAGAGTAGTGTTGACCTACATATACCACCACTGTACAGTACAGAGCCACTGGGAAGCTGCTGTAGAGTACGGGGAGCTTAGCCCAGTAATGTGTGGTGACCTAGATGGGCAGTATGGGGATAGAGGTGGTGGGGAGGCTCAAAAGGGAGGAGATACATGGATATATACAGATGACTTGCGTCATTGTAGAACAGAAGTCAACACAACATCGTAAAGCAATTATACTCCAATAATAAAAATAGAAAGACAAGTAAATAAATAAAAACACAAGTCAGATAATGTCACTACATCATCGTTGTCCTTGAGGTTTAGTCACTAAGTCGTGTTCGACTCTTTTGTGACCCTGTGGACTGTAGTCCACCAGGCTCCACTGTCTATGGGATTTCCCAGGCAAGAATACTAGGGTGGGTTGCCATTTCCTTTTCCAGGATATCTTCGTGACCCAGGGATCGAAGTCACATCTCCTGCATTGGCAGGTAGATTCTTTACCACTGAGCCACCAAGGAGTCCCACTCCTTCATCAATTACTTTTTAACACCTTCCCATTGCATTTAGAATACCCAGAACTCTTTTCTATGGCCTACGAGGTCCAGCCTGACCTAGTCTGCCTGTGTCTACTCCATACTTAGTCTTGTTTCTATCTCCCTGTTTCTTACCTCTTCCCATCACCCTGGCCTCCTAGCTCGCTGTACACACTGAGCTTTTGCTATAGCTTTGCTAGGCCCATGAGCTTGTCCTTGACCCAGTTCGTTGTGGAGCAGAATCTGTCTTTTCCTTTACATCTCAGCATCAAGTCTGCTTCCTCTGAGAGCTCTTTTCTGCTCACTCAAGCTCAGAAGGTGTCTTTCCCTCTATTCTCTTCTATATCACCCATTTATCTTCCTGCCAAGAAGTTATCACAATCTATAATATTTTACTTGCTTCTGTGTTTACTTTCTCATTCACTGACTGTCTTCCCTACTTGAATGGGAGCTGTTTTTCTTTTCAACCAGAA
This sequence comes from Tragulus kanchil, assembly GCA_022376925.1. Classification (NCBI taxonomy): domain Eukaryota; kingdom Metazoa; phylum Chordata; class Mammalia; order Artiodactyla; family Tragulidae; genus Tragulus; species Tragulus kanchil. The sequence goes on along the minus strand of JAIOJX010000002.1, from coordinate 12,599,188 downwards.
AATAGAGCCATAAAAAAGATCTCACTGAAGCCCAGTCTCCAAGACTGTCAATCAAGTGGGAAAGAAAGATGTCCCAAGATCCTCTCATATATGCCATGATAATGACCGTATCAGAGGGAAGCAGGGGGCAAGGAGACAAATGACTGATCTCCTCAGATTAGGAGGTCAGGGGAAGCTTCATTAGTCAGGCGAATTCTGAGCTGGGCCTTGAACTAGACCTTGATGGGATTTGTGGATGGGGTTTATGGAATAAAACTCTTCAGTGTGTTGAATGACAGAGGGATCTCTCTGCAGTTGAAGCACAGTGTGTATAAGATGAAGGAGGGAGAAATGATGGCAGCTGGTTAGGAAATAAATAAAACACAAGTCAGATAATGTCACTACATCATCGTTGTCCTTGAGGTTTAGTCACTAAGTCGTGTTCGACTCTTTTGTGACCCTGTGGACTGTAGTCCACCAGGCTCCACTGTCTATGGGATTTCCCAGGCAAGAATACTAGGGTGGGTTGCCATTTCCTTTTCCAGGATATCTTCGTGACCCAGGGATCGAAGTCACATCTCCTGCATTGGCAGGTAGATTCTTTACCACTGAGCCACCAAGGAGTCCCACTCCTTCATCAATTACTTTTAACACCTTCCCATTGCATTTAGAATACCCAGAACTCTTTTCTATGGCCTACGAGGTCCAGCCTGACCTAGTCTGCCTGTGTCTACTCCATACTTAGTCTTGTTTCTATCTCCCTGTTTCTTACCTCTTCCCATCACCCTGGCCTCCTAGCTCGCTGTACACACTGAGCTTTTGCTATAGCTTTGCTAGGCCCATGAGCTTGTCCTTGACCCAGTTCGTTGTGGAGCAGAATCTGTCTTTTCCTTTACATCTCAGCATCAAGTCTGCTTCCTCTGAGAGCTCTTTTCTGCTCACTCAAGCTCAGAAGGTGTCTTTCCCTCTATTCTCTTCTATATCACCCATTTATCTTCCTGCCAAGAAGTTATCACAATCTATAATATTTTACTTGCTTCTGTGTTTACTTTCTCATTCACTGACTGTCTTCCCTACTTGAATGGGAGCTGTTTTTCTTTTCAACCAGAAAATAGAGCCATAAAAAAGATCTCACTGAAGCCCAGTCTCCAAGACTGTCAATCAAGTGGGAAAGAAAGATGTCCCAAGATCCTCTCATATATGCCATGATAATGACCGTATCAGAGGGAAGCAGGGGGCAAGGAGACAAATGACTGATCTCCTCAGATTAGGAGGTCAGGGGAAGCTTCATTAGTCAGGCGAATTCTGAGCTGGGCCTTGAACTAGACCTTGATGGGATTTGTGGATGGGGTTTATGGAATAAAACTCTTCAGTGTGTTGAATGACAGAGGGATCTCTCTGCAGTTGAAGCACAGTGTGTATAAGATGAAGGAGGGAGAAATGAATGGGCAGGCAGCTGTGGACAGATTTAGGAGACTTTGCGATGGTGGAGTGTGGAGTGTGAGCCACCACAAATACCTTGAATCTAGCGAAATAGGATATTCCTCCCTCTGCCGACACTTTGCAAGACAGTGATGTTTCTCTTGAGAGTTGTCTCTGTGTGCTTTTGAAGGGGAAGAATCCATTAACTACACTTAAGGTTTTGCCCCCAATATAGCCCTCAATTATATCCTTCACACATCTTCCAGCCTATCTGTATCTGGCTGGGATATCTTGGAGAAACTTAGAAGGAGAGAATGAGACAGACATGACAGGATTATTTTACTTTTCATTAATGTCATTCAAATGTATCTTTTGGAGAAAGATTAGGCTATCGTTGCTCTTTGAGGAAGGGCTGTTGAAAGTGACAGGATGGTGTCCTGTGCCATTACGAAGGAGCTCACGTGTTGCTGTCCCTGAGCTGTCTTGGAAGCACTGCAAATGCAAAGGCTTCTGTGAAGAAGTATGGCTGGAGTCTCCGCTGTAGGGTTTGCTTTTTCTTCATATGGGACGATGGGAGGCAGTAGAAGTCATGAGTCTGCACCAACATGGGCGACTAGAAGGTCAAAAGGGAATTCGCATGGCTTTATTTGGTGTCGCTCCCTATTAGTGCTAATTGGTATAATACTGCCTTTTTTTTTTTTTTTCTAAAGTCATTAGTCAAATCAGTTTGTTTACAAGGTGGTGAGAGAAGGAGAATGAGGAAGTATGGCATGATGGTCAGGAGGGTGAATCTGGGTCACACAAGCCTGGGTTTGCCTTTTGGTTCTGTCCCACTTCCAAGTGATATAATTTGGGTCATGTTGTCAAACCTCTCTGAGCTCTGTTCTCTCCCCAGCAAAACTGAAATAAAACTACTATTACAGAAACTTGCTAAAAGTGCTAACGAGATGACACAGGCAAGATGCCAGCTATTGGTCTGGAGTGCACTGCACATCAGCATGGGCTGGTGCATTATTTTATGATGATTATTATTATTTACTCCTACTGTTGTTAGAGCAGTTTTGCCTGCTTACTAGGCTCTACGTGGTAAGCTGGCAGACTTCATATCTAATTCCTTTGTATCTCCTATAGCAGCACAATGACCAGCACATAAATAGTTCTTAATGAATATTTATGAAATGGTTGTTAATTATTAAAACATGGATTTGATTTATTAATAGTTTCTTAATGATTTGAATTCTCGCTAAGTTGTTTGTTCAGGAAACATATCTGACTAAATTCTTTTTTCCCTCTTATACTTTTTCTTCATTGGGTTTTAGCCAACCCCTCAGGAAGAGGGAAGAGGAGGGCAGCACTATTTTGACAGGCTTTGAAATCAGGGCAGGACTGGGTTCGGCCACAAGCTATGTGGCTTCCTGGACTCAGGCTTTTCATCTATAAAATATGGGAAAATTTTAGCCACTGAACAACATCATGTGTACAGGATGGTGTCCTGTGCCATTACGAAGGAGCTCACGTGTTGCTGTCCCTGAGCTGTCTTGGAAGCACTGCAAATGCAAAGGCTTCTGTGAAGAAGTATGGCTGGAGTCTCCGCTGTAGGGTTTGCTTTTTCTTCATATGGGACGATGGGAGGCAGTAGAAGTCATGAGTCTGCACCAACATGGGCGACTAGAAGGTCAAAAGGGAATTCGCATGGCTTTATTTGGTGTCGCTCCCTATTAGTGCTAATTGGTATAATACTGCCTTTTTTTTTTTTTTTCTAAAGTCATTAGTCAAATCAGTTTGTTTACAAGGTGGTGAGAGAAGGAGAATGAGGAAGTATGGCATGATGGTCAGGAGGGTGAATCTGGGTCACACAAGCCTGGGTTTGCCTTTTGGTTCTGTCCCACTTCCAAGTGATATAATTTGGGTCATGTTGTCAAACCTCTCTGAGCTCTGTTCTCTCCCCAGCAAAACTGAAATAAAACTACTATTACAGAAACTTGCTAAAAGTGCTAACGAGATGACACAGGCAAGATGCCAGCTATTGGTCTGGAGTGCACTGCACATCAGCATGGGCTGGTGCATTATTTTATGATGATTATTATTATTTACTCCTACTGTTGTTAGAGCAGTTTTTGCCTGCTTACTAGGCTCTACGTGGTAAGCTGGCAGACTTCATATCTAATTCCTTTGTATCTCCTATAGCAGCACAATGACCAGCACATAAATAGTTCTTAATGAATATTTATGAAATGGTTGTTAATTATTAAAACATGGATTTGATTTATTAATAGTTTCTTAATGATTTGAATTCTCGCTAAGTTGTTTGTTCAGGAAACATATCTGACTAAATTCTTTTTTCCCTCTTATACTTTTTCTTCATTGGGTTTTAGCCAACCCCTCAGGAAGAGGGAAGAGGAGGGCAGCACTATTTTGACAGGCTTTGAAATCAGGGCAGGACTGGGTTCGGCCACAAGCTATGTGGCTTCCTGGACTCAGGCTTTTCATCTATAAAATGGAGTCCACGGGGTTGCAAAACAGTTGGACACAACTTAGCCACTGAACAACATCATGTGTAGTAATAATCCTGATGGCAATATGTACTTCATGGATGTGTGATGCTAAGCACTTAATCTATATTATTTCATTGATTCTCACTGACACATAGGGAGGGAGGTGTTATCATTATCTATTAAACAGTCTTCTACTGGGGAAAGGAGGGTCAAGCCAGGTGAGATGAATAGAAGGCCTGGTTCAGGGAAGAGATCAGTGACATTGTTGCCCAGCTTCCTGTTACTAAGGTGCAAAGGCATTCCAGCCACACAGCTGCTGAGAGGTTGGGCTGAGCTTCCAAGGTCATCCAGCTGATTGCCAGGCCTGTGCCATTCCCACTAGGCCCTAGAGCCTCCATCAGAGTTGCTTGAAAGATGTTTTTGCATTTATATGATACCCTCCCTCGCTCTCAGAGCTATCTTCACCTAACTGTTTTGGGGTCAGGCAGAAAGAGTCAGTCAGTCACAAGCCTGCTTTCGAGGCCAACATGCAGGTGACAGAGACAAATGCCACACTTTACCCAAACGCAAAGACCTGCCTGGATCGGCAGCCCTTACACTCAAGTCCTTGGATGTACCCTGCCATCTTACTCATAAAAGAGCCAGCACTGTCTGCCCACCAGCTTCCTAGGGGGACGTAACATGCTGTGGAATCAGCTTGAGGTCTCCACGAAACTGCCTGTCTCATTTTCAATAGCTGATGGCAGAGCCTTGCTGAGGGGGCCAGCACTGAGTCATCTTTGGTGCAAGCTCCTTTGTGTCTCCTGCCAATTGCCAGATGGGCTCTCTCTGCTTTTCTGATGCAAGGGACAGCAAACTTCCATCTCTGAGTCAATGTCACCCTGCTGGCTGGTAATTATTAAAACATGGATTTGATTTATTAATAGTTTCTTAATGATTTGAATTCTCGCTAAGTTGTTTGTTCAGGAAACATATCTGACTAAATTCTTTTTCCTCTTATACTTTTTCTTCATTGGGTTTTAGCCAACCCCTCAGGAAGAGGGAAGAGGAGGGCAGCACTATTTTGACAGGCTTTGAAATCAGGGCAGGACTGGGTTCGGCCACAAGCTATGTGGCTTCCTGGACTCAGGCTTTTCATCTATAAAATGGAGTCCACGGGGTTGCAAAACAGTTGGACACAACTTAGCCACTGAACAACATCATGTGTAGTAATAATCCTGATGGCAATATGTACTTCATGGATGTGTGATGCTAAGCACTTAATCTATATTATTTCATTGATTCTCACTGACACATAGGGAGGGAGGTGTTATCATTATCTATTAAACAGTCTTCTACTGGGGAAAGGAGGGTCAAGCCAGGTGAGATGAATAGAAGGCCTGGTTCAGGGAAGAGATCAGTGACATTGTTGCCCAGCTTCCTGTTACTAAGGTGCAAAGGCATTCCAGCCACACAGCTGCTGAGAGGTTGGGCTGAGCTTCCAAGGTCATCCAGCTGATTGCCAGGCCTGTGCCATTCCCACTAGGCCCTAGAGCCTCCATCAGAGTTGCTTGAAAGATGTTTTTGCATTTATATGATACCCTCCCTCGCTCTCAGAGCTATCTTCACCTAACTGTTTTGGGGTCAGGCAGAAAGAGTCAGTCAGTCACAAGCCTGCTTTCGAGGCCAACATGCAGGTGACAGAGACAAATGCCACACTTTACCCAAACGCAAAGACCTGCCTGGATCGGCAGCCCTTACACTCAAGTCCTTGGATGTACCCTGCCATCTTACTCATAAAAGAGCCAGCACTGTCTGCCCACCAGCTTCCTAGGGGGACGTAACATGCTGTGGAATCAGCTTGAGGTCTCCACGAAACTGCCTGTCTCATTTTCAATAGCTGATGGCAGAGCCTTGCTGAGGGGGCCAGCACTGAGTCATCTTTGGTGCAAGCTCCTTTTGTGTCTCCTGCCAATTGCCAGATGGGCTCTCTCTGCTTTTCTGATGCAAGGGACAGCAAACTTCCATCTCTGAGTCAATGTCACCCTGCTGGCTGGCTCTGTTCACACAATTCAATAAGACAATTTAGCCTGGATAGAGAGAGGGAGAGGGAGAGAGAGAACAAGAGAGAGAGGGAGGGAGGAGGGAGTTAGAACCGGTGGGAATGGAGGGGGAGAGGGAGGAAGAGAGTCTTTAGACTCTGGGATGAAGCCTGAGTTCACAGACCCCACATGACTAGGAAGAATGAAGATGACTCATTTGGAATCGCCACCCCCCAACGCACACTCCCCACTCCCTGCTCTCCGACCTTGCTGTCGCTATTCAGAATCTGGGAATCGTGCCCCAAAGAAGAGGTTTGACTCTCTGCCCTCAGCCTTTGTTTCTGTAACATGATGACTCATAACTCACAAGGCTGTGGGGGGAGCTAACTTACCTAATATAAAAGAGCCATGGCCCCAGTCTTGACCGCCACCGTCAGACTGTGTCGGGATCTGATGTGGTCTCCTTTCATAGACCACTGAACTCCTTCCTAGGATGTCTCATTCTAATGATGTGATTAATTGTGCCTGTTGCTCAGTGATTGTCACCCTTACTGGACAGGACGCTGACAGGTGTGTGGAGAACGTCAGCCTTATTCTCCACTCCATGCTTGCTCTGTAGCCAAGTGTCTGGCAGCAAGGTAGGCACTAAATTAATATGTGTTGAATGATTAAACTACAAACTGTTTGAACAAATTCCTAATGGGTTTCCATTAGTCCCTTGGATTCAGTTTTATTCCCTCCCCAAACCATACAGCTCATATGTGATGGGGTAATCTTTGTAAAGTACAAATCCGATATTTCTTGCCTTATTTTAAACACTGTTCCTTTATAGACAAGGAGTATTCTGGCTCCCCATCCTTAACCCCCTGGTCTGCCCACCAGCTTCCTAGGGGACGTAACATGCTGTGGAATCAGCTTGAGGTCTCCACGAAACTGCCTGTCTCATTTTCAATAGCTGATGGCAGAGCCTTGCTGAGGGGGCCAGCACTGAGTCATCTTTGGTGCAAGCTCCTTTTGTGTCTCCTGCCAATTGCCAGATGGGCTCTCTCTGCTTTTCTGATGCAAGGGACAGCAAACTTCCATCTCTGAGTCAATGTCACCCTGCTGGCTGGCTCTGTTCACACAATTCAATAAGACAATTTAGCCTGGATAGAGAGAGGGAGAGGGAGAGAGAGAACAAGAGAGAGAGAGGGAGGGAGGGAGGAGGGAGTTAGAACCGGTGGGAATGGAGGGGGAGAGGGAGGAAGAGAGTCTTTAGACTCTGGGATGAAGCCTGAGTTCACAGACCCCACATGACTAGGAAGAATGAAGATGACTCATTTGGAATCGCCACCCCCCAACGCACACTCCCCACTCCCTGCTCTCCGACCTTGCTGTCGCTATTCAGAATCTGGGAATCGTGCCCCAAAGAAGAGGTTTGACTCTCTGCCCTCAGCCTTTGTTTCTGTAACATGATGACTCATAACTCACAAGGCTGTGGGGGGAGCTAACTTACCTAATATAAAAGAGCCATGGCCCCAGTCTTGACCGCCACCGTCAGACTGTGTCGGGATCTGATGTGGTCTCCTTTCATAGACCACTGAACTCCTTCCTAGGATGTCTCATTCTAATGATGTGATTAATTGTGCCTGTTGCTCAGTGATTGTCACCCTTACTGGACAGGACGCTGACAGGTGTGTGGAGAACGTCAGCCTTATTCTCCACTCCATGCTTGCTCTGTAGCCAAGTGTCTGGCAGCAAGGTAGGCACTAAATTAATATGTGTTGAATGATTAAACTACAAACTGTTTGAACAAATTCCTAATGGGTTTCCATTAGTCCCTTGGATTCAGTTTTATTCCCTCCCCAAACCATACAGCTCATATGTGATGGGGTAATCTTTGTAAAGTACAAATCCGATATTTCTTGCCTTATTTTAAACACTGTTCCTTTATAGACAAGGAGTATTCTGGCTCCCCATCCTTAACCCCTGGTCTCTCCTCTTGGTAAGTCAAGCTCAGGTCATCTCAGAATTTGGGGTGGCTCCGAGGCACAACACCATTTAGATCATCTCCCTCTTTTCATGTGCAATTTCTTCTGCCTGCAACTTCCCTAGTGGTCCAGTGGTTAAGATTCTGAGCTCCCAATGCATGGGGCCTGGGTTCGATCCTTGGTCAGGGGACTAGATCCCATGTGCTGCAACTAAGAGTCTGTGAAGCCGTATAAATAAATATTAAAAAAAATTTCCCTCTGCCAGAAATGTCCTCTCCTTCTTGGAAGTTTTCTTTGCCTTTATTCCTTTTCTTCTTCTTTTCTTTTTTGGTCACAGAGCAGGTGGAATCCTAGCTCCCTGACCAGGGATCAAACCCATGGTCCCTGCATTGGAAGTATGGAGTCTTAACCAGTGGCTCAGTTCAGTCCATTTCAGTAACTCAGTCATGTACAGCTCTTTGTGACCCCATGGACTGCTGCACGCCAGGCTTCCCTGTTCTTCATCACCTCCACTGGACCACCAGGAAAATCCTACATGTGTTTTTCTTGGAAAACTTCTGCATAACTGCCTCCTTGTGAAGGCATCCCTGAGCAGTCACTTAGGCCCCCAGGTTAGAACAGTGGGTCCACTCTTTGTGTTCTCAGATCTGTTCTACCTTCATTTTCCAATTGCTAGTTGCATACTAGTATTCCCCTGGAAGATAGTAATTTGCAGGGTGGTGGTCAAGGTGGGTGAGGATGAGACAGTGGGAGGGGAGGGAAGAGGAGGGGAGGGCAGAAGTCATAATGGCACCAAGTGAGGGCTGAAAAGAAGAAGGTTACAAGGACAAACCTGTGCCAGGAACTGTGTGTTCTCAGCCCAGGATGGATGCAGGGTACACAATCTTGGTCAGGCACCTACCCTGCAGCTGGGGAGTGTTCTGAAATAGCCTGCTCACCAGGTGAGCCTGTGAACCAATGTCCTTCTTATTTTTTTTTAACACTTTAGTGATGGGGTAATCTTTGTAAAGTACAAATCCGATATTTCTTGCCTTATTTTAAACACTGTTCCTTTATAGACAAGGAGTATTCTGGCTCCCATCCTTAACCCCTGGTCTCTCCTCTTGGTAAGTCAAGCTCAGGTCATCTCAGAATTTGGGGTGGCTCCGAGGCACAACACCATTTAGATCATCTCCCTCTTTTCATGTGCAATTTCTTCTGCCTGCAACTTCCCTAGTGGTCCAGTGGTTAAGATTCTGAGCTCCCAATGCATGGGGCCTGGGTTCGATCCTTGGTCAGGGGACTAGATCCCATGTGCTGCAACTAAGAGTCTGTGAAGCCGTATAAATAAATATTAAAAAAAATTTCCCTCTGCCAGAAATGTCCTCTCCTTCTTGGAAGTTTTCTTTGCCTTTATTCCTTTTCTTCTTCTTTTCTTTTTTGGTCACAGAGCAGGTGGAATCCTAGCTCCCTGACCAGGGATCAAACCCATGGTCCCTGCATTGGAAGTATGGAGTCTTAACCAGTGGCTCAGTTCAGTCCATTTCAGTAACTCAGTCATGTACAGCTCTTTGTGACCCCATGGACTGCTGCACGCCAGGCTTCCCTGTTCTTCATCACCTCCACTGGACCACCAGGAAAATCCTACATGTGTTTTTCTTGGAAAACTTCTGCATAACTGCCTCCTTGTGAAGGCATCCCTGAGCAGTCACTTCGGCCCCCAGGTTAGAACAGTGGGTCCACTCTTTGTGTTCTCAGATCTGTTCTACCTTCATTTTCCAATTGCTAGTTGCATACTAGTATTCCCCTGGAAGATAGTAATTTGCAGGGTGGTGGTCAAGGTGGGTGAGGATGAGACAGTGGGAGGGGAGGGAAGAGGAGGGGAGGGCAGAAGTCATAATGGCACCAAGTGAGGGCTGAAAAGAAGAAGGTTACAAGGACAAACCTGTGCCAGGAACTGTGTGTTCTCAGCCCAGGATGGATGCAGGGTACACAATCTTGGTCAGGCACCTACCCTGCAGCTGGGGAGTGTTCTGAAATAGCCTGCTCACCAGGTGAGCCTGTGCGAACCAATGTCCCCACACCAGACCTGGCATGTGGCCCAGAGTCAGGCGCCTGTCCAGGTTAGGCTTGAACTCCCTCTATATGCAAACAGCAGGGCAGAGAACAGAAGCGCCTGCTAATTTTGAGTGGGTCAAGGCCTTCTTTGCTGGAGATGTCCTAAAGCAGGTCAAGAATCAAGCCAGGTCCCCTTGCTGCCTCAGCTGGTCCTCAGTGATCCAGGAGGCATGCCATTGGGATTTTCCTTCCAGAATTGTTGGGGAACTGTTTAATAAGGCCATGATAGCTAGCTGGGTAGGAGACATTTTGAAGTAGAAATTAATGGCATGGTAGAAAGGATGTAAGGCTTACAGTCAAACTGACTTGGATAATCCTCTTGAGTGCTTATGGATAATCACTTAACTCTCCAAGCCTCAGTTTATCCTTCTATCAAATGGAGATAATTCTCGTATTTGCCTTATGCTCTGCTGAGGATTTGATGTGATACCATGCTATATCCCTAAGGGCTTTCCAGGAGGCGTAAGTGGTAAAGAAGCAACCTGCCAACTCAGGAGACCTAAGCGACATGGGTTTGTTTGGTCTCTGGGTCAGGAGGATCCCCTGGAGTAGGGCATCACAACCCATTCCAGTATTCTCTATTTTTTAAAATTTATTATTTTTCTAAATCATGCCTCTTTTTGATTGATATTTATTTTCATCGATATTTTTATTCTTTGGCACGTGCAGGCCTCCCATTGCAGTGGCCTCTCTCATTGCAGACCACCAGCTCTGGGAGCATGCACTCCAGAGAGCTCAGCGACTCTGTGGCAAGTGGGATCTTCCCGGGCCAGGGTTCGAACCAGTGCCCCTTACACTGCAAGGTAGACTCTTTACCCACTGGACTGCCAGGGAAGTCCCATTCCAGTATTCTTGCCTGGAGAATTCCCATGGACAGAAGAAGCTGGCAGGCTACAGTCCATGGGGCTGCGAAGAGTCAGACATGACTACAGTGACTTTCCACATATACCATACGGTATCCCGGTGTTTACTGCTTACCATAGCATAGGGATTCTTAACTAGCAGAATTTTCTCCTCCTGGGGACATCTGGCAGCGTGTTGAGACATGTTTGATTGCTACAACTGGGCATGTGCTACTGTCATACACTAGGGCAGAGACCGAGGATGCTGCTAAACATTCTGTAATTCACAGGACAGCACCTTCCTCCCGCACCAAAACCAAAAAATTGCCCAGTCCAAAATGCCAACGATGCTAAGGTAGAGAAAATCTGCCTTAGAGTAAGCTCGGCCATCTGGAGGCAGTAAAAATGGTAACTTTTAAAATGTAATCATCATCTCTTTCCATTTATATTTACTATATATATTTAGAAAATCTGTAAGAAGCTATGGCACATTAAAAATGGCTATAATTTCTTTGGTGCTCCTTCCTTGGAGAAGTGGGGTCTCTGTTACCTCTCTTTGAACCCAAGAAAGCTCTTCAATTGCTGTAAACAACAAAATATGGCATACGTGAATACATGCCAGTTTAGGAAACTAGTATCTTCTGCTTCCTGAGCATCCTCTTTGGGAATCCTGAAGTACCACGTAGGAAGGCTGGCTTCTTGAGATTTCCATGCTGGAGCACCTGAGGCAGGTGACCCGGTGGATGGTTCCTGTGAAGTGCAGACTTCCAGCTATCTATGCCAAGGATCAGTCTCATGAGCAGACTCTCTTGAACACTCCAGAGCAGCCTATCCTTCAGGGAAAACACCACTGGCAAAGTGACATAGTCAACATCACACAGAGAATTTCCCTGTTGGGTCCTGCCTGGATGTCTGCTCCACAGAACTGTGTGATATACTAAAAGTTATTGTTTTTAGCTGTGTCATGGGGTAATTTGTTTTGCACTGATCCCTGATCACAAAGGATTAGACATCCTCAATGTATACTATCTTGATAAGAAAGGACTCCATCAATGGAAAAATGAAAAATGCAAAGCAACATATTTGTAAGTGTGATCATTAAAGGAGTCACTGCAGTAGCCTTGAAGATTACGGCATTTAAATCACAAAGATCAAAAGTCTTATTACCCAAATGATTTGGGGCCAGTTTCTTAACCTCTTAGAGCATGAGAGTCTTTAACTATGTATGCAGACAATAATATGGAAACCTTCATGGTCCAATCAGTAAAGAACCCACCTGCAATTCAAGAGACATAAGAGATCAGGGTTCGATCCCTGGGTCAGGAAGACCTCCTGCAGAAGGAAATGACAACCTACTCCAGTATTCTTGCCTGGAAAATTCCATGGACAGAGAGGGCTGGCAGGCAACAGTCCATGGAGCTGCAAGAGTCAGACATGACTGAGTGACTAAACCAAGAAACAAAGACTATAATAATACTCACTACATGGATAATATTAAATAAGAAAAAAATAGTAGAAGTACCTAATGCAATCCTTGGCGCAAAATAAAGGCTTGTTAAAATTTGTTGAAGTTTAATACTTTTAAAGGTTAGGAGAAAAAGAGTTAGTAAAAGGTTATGTTATAGAGAATAATTCATGAAAGTCATAAATCTTGAACAAAACCATACATTATTGTAATTTTAAACTGCTTCCTGGAGTATAATAGGCAACGTTTAGATTTGCCACTGTTTTAGGGTGGGGGCGGAAATTGTCTGGGGAGTGGCCTCAGGTGATTATTCTAAGAGCCTAGACGCCTTCTGAGAAAGAACTCCATTAATATACGTGTTGGACTTTACCCAAGAGAAGAATGAAGACAGGGTAGTTGGGAGAGGCAATAGAAACTAAATTTCAAAGATAAACGGTTGGTCTTGTGGGGTAAGTCTCTATGTGTAAGTACTGTTGAAAAAAACTTGCATAACGTGACCCCTACGGAAACATCCTCAATGTTTGTTGGGTCCTGCCTGGATGTCTGCTCCACAGAACTGTGTGATATACTAAAAGTTATTGTTTTTAGCTGTGTCATGGGGTAATTTGTTTTGCACTGATCCCTGATCACAAAGGATTAGACATCCTCAATGTATACTATCTTGATAAGAAAGGACTCCATCAATGGAAAAATGAAAAATGCAAAGCAACATATTTGTAAGTGTGATCATTAAAGGAGTCACTGCAGTAGCCTTGAAGATTACGGCATTTAAATCACAAAGATCAAAAGTCTTATTACCCAAATGATTTGGGGCCAGTTTCTTAACCTCTTAGAGCATGAGAGTCTTTAACTATGTATGCAGACAATAATATGGAAACCTTCATGGTCCAATCAGTAAAGAACCCACCTGCAATTCAAGAGACATAAGAGATCAGGGTTCGATCCCTGGGTCAGGAAGACCTCCTGCAGAAGGAAATGACAACCTACTCCAGTATTCTTGCCTGGAAAATTCCATGGACAGAGAGGGCTGGCAGGCAACAGTCCATGGAGCTGCAAGAGTCAGACATGACTGAGTGACTAAACCAAGAAACAAAGACTATAATAATACTCACTACATGGATAATATTAAATAAGAAAAAAATAGTAGAAGTACCTAATGCAATCCTTGGCGCAAAATAAAGGCTTGTTAAAATTTGTTGAAGTTTAATACTTTTAAAGGTTAGGAGAAAAAGAGTTAGTAAAAGGTTATGTTATAGAGAATAATTCATGAAAGTCATAAATCTTGAACAAAACCATACATTATTGTAATTTTAAACTGCTTCCTGGAGTATAATAGGCAACGTTTAGATTTGCCACTGTTTTAGGGTGGGGGCGGAAATTGTCTGGGGAGTGGCCTCAGGTGATTATTCTAAGAGCCTAGACGCCTTCTGAGAAAGAACTCCATTAATATACGTGTTGGACTTTACCCAAGAGAAGAATGAAGACAGGGTAGTTGGGAGAGGCAATAGAAACTAAATTTCAAAGATAAACGGTTGGTCTTGTGGGGTAAGTCTCTATGTGTAAGTACTGTTGAAAAAAACTTGCATAACGTGAAAGTTGCCAGTTAAGGTTTATGTGGGGCAAATGGGGACTGCAGCCCAAGTGAAAATGTTTCAGATAGCTCTGAGAAACTGCTCTGAGGAGTTGAGGGCAGGAGCTCAGATATAGGAGATTTGCAACAAAGGGGAGGTAGGCGGGAACATCAAAAGATTACTGTTAAATAAAGAAACCAGATACGACAAGTTAAGGAATTTAGTGCTTTTTTATGTATGGGAAGATGCAAGAGTCTGGGCTCACTGAATCATGCCTTTGATATGCACCTCAGCTATCTGGGGCCTGTATCCTGTGGTTTACATCCTGAGTTTTCTCAGGGCCCATTGTAGGGAGGGGCTGCAGTCTGATGGTGGCAGGTGTTCCTTCTTGCCTGAGTGTCCTCAGGGCCCACCAGCTCACCATTCATGAGTGACTTCAAGCACTGCTGGCTGTGACATTCTTTGTTTATGGACCTGGCAGGAAATATTCCATTTCTTAATATCAAGGCCTAGTAAGATGGATTTAGTAACTCAACTCAAAGTTTGGAGAGATCTAGATCTTGAAGCTGACTTTAGTGCTGTGACTGTCATGTATAAGTAACTGTGGGGGAAGACACTTACTTCTCGAGAGAGAATAAAGTCATTCAAACTCACCCTTAGAGTCTGCTGTGGAATGCTGTGGTAGAATCCACGTTGAAAAGAGGAGCACAAGCGTGAGAAATATTTTCTCACTGAGAGAAGAAAAGTGACCCTGGAGCCTGTCTTAAAAAGAGCAGCGTGGTCTCCCAAATGTATTTGACCTCCAGCACCACCAACGTCAACCTCAGGGGCTCACAGGAAGCCAAAAGACCAAAGAGTACAAAAATTGTAATTTTAAACTGCTTCCTGGAGTATAATAGGCAACGTTTAGATTTGCCACTGTTTTAGGGTGGGGGCGGAAATTGTCTGGGGAGTGGCCTCAGGTGATTATTCTAAGAGCCTAGACGCCTTCTGAGAAAGAACTCCATTAATATACGTGTTGGACTTTACCCAAGAGAAGAATGAAGACAGGGTAGTTGGGAGAGGCAATAGAAACTAAATTTCAAAGATAAACGGTTGGTCTTGTGGGGTAAGTCTCTATGTGTAAGTACTGTTGAAAAAAACTTGCATAACGTGAAAGTTGCCAGTTAAGGTTTATGTGGGGCAAATGGGGACTGCAGCCCAAGTGAAAATGTTTCAGATAGCTCTGAGAAACTGCTCTGAGGAGTTGAGGGCAGGAGCTCAGATATAGGAGATTTGCAACAAAGGGGAGGTAGGCGGGAACATCAAAAGATTACTGTTAAATAAAGAAACCAGATACGACAAGTTAAGGAATTTAGTGCTTTTTTATGTATGGGAAGATGCAAGAGTCTGGGCTCACTGAATCATGCCTTTGATATGCACCTCAGCTATCTGGGGCCTGTATCCTGTGGTTTACATCCTGAGTTTTCTCAGGGCCCATTGTAGGGAGGGGCTGCAGTCTGATGGTGGCAGGTGTTCCTTCTTGCCTGAGTGTCCTCAGGGCCCACCAGCTCACCATTCATGAGTGACTTCAAGCACTGCTGGCTGTGACATTCTTTGTTTATGGACCTGGCAGGAAATATTCCATTTCTTAATATCAAGGCCTAGTAAGATGGATTTAGTAACTCAACTCAAAGTTTGGAGAGATCTAGATCTTGAAGCTGACTTTAGTGCTGTGACTGTCATGTATAAGTAACTGTGGGGGAAGACACTTACTTCTCGAGAGAGAATAAAGTCATTCAAACTCACCCTTAGAGTCTGCTGTGGAATGCTGTGGTAGAATCCACGTTGAAAAGAGGAGCACAAGCGTGAGAAATATTTTCTCACTGAGAGAAGAAAAGTGACCCTGGAGCCTGTCTTAAAAAGAGCAGCGTGGTCTCCCCAAATGTATTTGACCTCCAGCACCACCAACGTCAACCTCAGGGGCTCACAGGAAGCCAAAAGACCAAGGAGAGAGACACCTGAGAGCAAAATAAGGTCATGAACTACAAAACGTGGAAGCAACTAAAGCAAGCAAAATTTGTTTCTAGCTTTGAGTCCATAGATTAATGAAGTGTGGAGATATTTGGTTGACAGACATGATAAAACATTAATCCTGAATTGTGAATTTCTTCGCCTTGCAAGATGTTTATTTGCCTGGTCCAAATCTGTGGTTTGAAAAGTCTTCCTTTCAGAGAGCTCATGATCCCTTCACTCTCTGTATAATTCCCACTGCATGTCTGGTGTGTTTTGTTTCTCCAAGGGTAATAATTGGTCTATGAAATTGGGGAATAGCTCACGAAACAGTTATGGAACAAGGCATACAGGAATAAAGAGAAAATGTAACCCAGGTGGCTCAGTAGTAAAGAATCTTCCTGCCAATACAGGAGACACAGGTTCGATCCCTGAGTTGGGAAGATTCTCCGGAGAAGGAAATGGCAATCCACACCAGTATTCTTTCCTGGGACATCCCATGGCCAGAGGAGTCTGGTGGGCTACAGTCCATGGGGCCACAGAGTTGGACACAACTTAGTAACTGAGCACCTGTATCAATCAAAACATAGTTAGATGAAAGGAAGACTTTGCTTCTGGTTGATTGCTCATCTTGACTCTTGCATCCTTCCACAGGGGAGCATTAGGCCAGGCTGATGCCAGGAGCCAATTCAACTGCATCCCCAGGGCCTGACTATGCTATAAGTTCTATCTTAGCTCCCTACCCTGAATGTAGTCCTTGTGTTCACTGAGCACAGATTTCCTCATAGATGTTCCTATTATGTCAATTCTCCTTTTGGGATAAGAAAATATGTGCTTCAGGGATAAAACCTAGAATTTGTAACAAACTTTCTTTGCAGTATTTTTTAAAGAACTCTATGACTTGGGGACAGTTGTAAAACTTTCCAAACCTTGCTTCTTTGATCTGAAAATGATAATAAAAAAAAACAAAAAAGCGGAGCCTGTCTTAAAAAGAGCAGCGTGGTCTCCCCAAATGTATTTGACCTCCAGCACCACCAACGTCAACCTCAGGGGCTCACAGGAAGCCAAAAGACCAAGGAGAGAGACACCTGAGAGCAAAATAAGGTCATGAACTACAAAACGTGGAAGCAACTAAAGCAAGCAAAATTTGTTTCTAGCTTTGAGTCCATAGATTAATGAAGTGTGGAGATATTTGGTTGACAGACATGATAAAACATTAATCCTGAATTGTGAATTTCTTCGCCTTGCAAGATGTTTATTTGCCTGGTCCAAATCTGTGGTTTGAAAAGTCTTCCTTTCAGAGAGCTCATGATCCCTTCACTCTCTGTATAATTCCCACTGCATGTCTGGTGTGTTTTGTTTCTCCAAGGGTAATAATTGGTCTATGAAATTGGGGAATAGCTCACGAAACAGTTATGGAACAAGGCATACAGGAATAAAGAGAAAATGTAACCCAGGTGGCTCAGTAGTAAAGAATCTTCCTGCCAATACAGGAGACACAGGTTCGATCCCTGAGTTGGGAAGATTCTCCGGAGAAGGAAATGGCAATCCACACCAGTATTCTTTCCTGGGACATCCCATGGCCAGAGGAGTCTGGTGGGCTACAGTCCATGGGGCCACAGAGTTGGACACAACTTAGTAACTGAGCACCTGTATCAATCAAAACATAGTTAGATGAAAGGAAGACTTTGCTTCTGGTTGATTGCTCATCTTGACTCTTGCATCCTTCCACAGGGGAGCATTAGGCCAGGCTGATGCCAGGAGCCAATTCAACTGCATCCCCAGGGCCTGACTATGCTATAAGTTCTATCTTAGCTCCCTACCCTGAATGTAGTCCTTGTGTTCACTGAGCACAGATTTCCTCATAGATGTTCCTATTATGTCAATTCTCCTTTTGGGATAAGAAAATATGTGCTTCAGGGATAAAACCTAGAATTTGTAACAAACTTTCTTTGCAGTATTTTTTAAAGAACTCTATGACTTGGGGACAGTTGTAAAACTTTCCAAACCTTGCTTCTTTGATCTGAAAAATGATAATAACAAACAAACCTTTTCCAAGGGCATGTGGAGGAGACAGATGTTAAAATGCTCTGTAATATGATTTGGATGTTTTTTGGCTGATTCCTTCATTATCTCTCATCAGTCTGAACTGGAATGGTCCTGTTTAGATCCAAACACAACCATAAGAAGTCAGACTGCCGGCGGTGGAGCTAAGATGGCGGCGTAGAAGGACGTGCACTCATCTCTCCTGCAAAATCGCCTGAATTGCGACGAGTTCCTGGGAAACCATCGACGAAAGGAGGTTGGATCTGATCACAGAGAGGACACCCCACATCGAAGAACAAAGGAGAAGCCGCATCAAGACGGTAGGAGGGGTGCAATCGCACTTTTTAAAAGTCAAACCTCATACCCGCCGGAGACGCTGGGCGGGCCAAAGCCGCAAAGCCTGTTGCAGATCAAAACCCGGAGAGGAGCACTAACACCCACAAGGGACTGAGCCAGACCTGCTTTGGAGGGTCCAGGTGCCCCTTGAGCTAGAAGTGCCCTTGAGCAGGCCTCGGAAGGGCGGCACTCAGTTCCCTTTGGAGGAGGTTACCATTAACCCGATCACAGAGCCGCCGAGGAGGACTGCAAAGTCTCTGCGCACTGTGATCAGGGAGAGAGGAACAGCGATCCTGCATGTGACTGAGCCAGACTCACCTCTGAGTAACCTGACGTCTCCCGCGGTGGCGGGGGTCGACGGTGGCCTGCAGCAGGGTCGGGGGCACTGTGGAAGTGCTTCCCATAGAGCGTGTGGGAATAAACCCTCAGTGAGACAGACGCCATTTTCCCTACTGTAGTTTGGCTGCTGGTCAAACTGCAGGGCTGCTGGTCAAGCTACAGGGAGGGAACTTAGCTCCACCCAGCAAGAAAAGGGATTTGGTTTAAGAAACTCCCAGGGCCAGCCTGGGCGGGCCTTTTAATTCTGGAATAGGCCAAAACAAGCAGTCAAAGAGGTCTTCAGATCCAACCACTGCCAGAGGCAAGAAAAAGACTGATAATTCCTGAATAGTCAGCAAGAGACAGAAGAACATAAACACTATTTTCACGTTTTGTCTGAAGCTGGAGTTACTGCTGGACTTTAAAATTTCATTTTTTGTATTGTATTACTTTGTTTCAATTTTTTTTTCTCTTTTTTCCAAACCCACTCAGTGCACCCACCGCTTTTTTTTTTTTCTTTTCTTGGGTGTGTGTGTGAGAGAGAGAGTGGGTGTGTTCATTTCCTTCACTGAATTCTATTGAAGCTACTAATCTTATCAGTAAGACTGAATATATTCAAGTTTACATAATTTTTTTTTTCTTTTTCCTTTTAAACCACACATTTTATTTTGGTATAAACTTCTGGTTCCCCATTGGCCTTTTAAGGTTCTGTGGGGGTTTTGTTTGTTTTTATTATTTTTGCTTTGTTTTTCTATATTTTTCTATAAAATTTAGATCTTTTAATTTTTAATAATTTTTTCATTTGTACTACTACCTCCTCTATAATTCTTTGCTTTCTCTGAAGCTCCTTTCCTATAGCACTAAATTCTAATACATACAAATCTTTATCTCCCTATATTTAACATTGCAATATTATTCTATATTTCTTTTCTATCCTCCCTTTCTCTTTTTCCCTTTCCCCACTATATTTCTTAGTCTGTTCTGTCCTCATTGCCTTATCCCCAATGGGGATCCTGCTCTAGCATTATTCTCCAATTGGCACTCTACTTAGTTTGCTTATTAACTTGTGGATATCATTCTTGGATTTCTCTATTCGCCGTGCTAACGTATTGTACTGTATTTTTTATTGGAATGCTTGGGTTATGTTATAGCTGTATATGTTCATGTGTATAATTCAATACGCTAGATAGTACTTGCATAATTTTTAAATTGCCATTTGTCAAAGGTATACCTTCTGTTTCTCATTTGCATATATATGTTTTAATATCATTTAATGCCATAACAAACCAGTCGTGAAATCTTCATTCCCTGGTCAGGCAACAAGCCCCGGGGTTTTGAGGGTGCACTGACTCCAAAACTACAATACTAGAGAACGCATAACACTAAAGAGCAGTATACAAGTGAGAACGCCAGCAAAGGTAATCACTTGTATACAAGTCCTGACATCACCCAATCACCAGCATCACCCAGAATAGAAGCCCCATCCAAACAACAAACACCAACAGACGTAACTCAAAGTCTGGGAAAAGGAAATCCCAAACAGAATCAGTTTTAAAAAATTAATAATAACAATGAAACGGCAGAGAAATACCACACAAGCGAAGGAACAATCCACAAACACACAAGATCAAATTAATGAAGAGAATTTGGACAAACTTTCTGAAAGTGATTTCAGAAGAATGATAGTAAAGATGATCAGAGACACTGAAAACAGAATTTCAGAGAGATTGCAAGATACAACTAACACACTGAATAAAGAAATACAAGAACTTACCAAAAAAGTAACAGAGACAAACAACTCAATTGCTGAACTGAAAAACACTGTAGAAGGAATCAAGAGCAGAGTATCTGAGACAGAAGACCGGATAAGTGAGCTGGAAGATAAAATGGTGGAAGTAACTGCTGAAAAACAGACTCTAGCTCAAAGAATGAAAAGAGCAGAGGACAGCCTCAGAGACCTCTGGGATAATATCAAACGCACCAATATTCGAATTATAGGGGTTCCAGAAGAAGAAGAAAAAAAGAAAGGCTATGAGAAAATTTTTGAAGAGATTATAGTTGAAAATTTCCCCAACATGGGAAAAGAAATAGTCAATCAAGTCCAAGAAGCACAAAGAGTACCTAACAGAATCAATCCGAGAAGAAACACACCAAGACACATATTAATGAAGTTAACACAAATTAAACACAAAGATAGAATTCTCAAAGCAGCAAGGAAAAGCAACTAGTGACATACAAGGGAAAGCCCATCCGTTTAACAGCTGATCTTTCAACAGAAACTCTGCAGGCCAGAAGGGAATGGCAGGACACATTTAAACGGCTGAAAGAGAATAATCTGCAACCAAGAATCCTCTACCCTGCAAGGATCTCCTTCAAAATTGATGGAGAAATCAAAAGCTTTACAGACAAGCAAAAATTAAAAGAATTTAGTCACACCAAACCAGCCTTACAACAAATGTTAAAGGGACTTATATAGACAACAAGTATAAAAGGAGAAGATCCACGAAACAAACCCATCATAACATCTAAGAAGATGACAATAGGATCATTTGTATCAATAATTACTTTGAATGTCAATGGACTAAATGCCCCAACCAAAAGACACAGAGTGGCTGAATGGATCCAAAACACGACCCATACATATGCTGCATCCAGGAAACTCATTTCAGACCTAGAGACACTCATAGACTGAAAGTGAGAGGCTGGAAAAAGATATTCCATGCAAATGGAAATCAAAAGAAAGCTGGAGTAGCAATCCTCATATCAGATAAAATAGATTTTAAAGTAAAGAAGATTCTAAGAGACAAGGCAGGTCACTACATCATGATTAAGGGATCGATCCAAGAAGAAGACATAACAATCATAAATATCTATGTTCCCAACACAGGAGCACCCCAATACATAAGACAAACACTTTCAGACATAAAAGAAGACATTGACAGCAACACAATCATAGTAGGAGACTTTAACACTCCTCTCACACCAATGGACAGATCATCCAAACAGAAAATTAATAAAGAAACACAAGCCTTAAATGCCACACTAGAAGAAATGGACCTCATTGATATCTTTAGGACGTTCCATCCAAAAGCAGAAGAATACACTTTCTTCTCAAGTGCTCACGGAACATTCTCCAGGATAGACCACATCTTGGGCCACAAATCAATCCTCAGTCAATTCAAGAAAACTGAAATTCTATCAACCATCTTCTCGGACCACAATGCAGTGAGACTAGAGATCAACTACAGGAAAAAAACCGCTAAAAACGCAAACACATGGAGATTAAACAACACATACCTAAAAAACCAACTGATCATTGAGGAAATCAAAGGAGAAATAAAAAAATTCCTAGAAGAAAATGACAATGAACACACGACAGTGCAAAACCTATGGGATACTGCAAAAGCAGTTCTAAGAGGGAAGTTTATAGCATTACAATCCTACCTCAAGAAACTAGGAAAATCTCAAACAGACGACCTTACCTTACGCTTAAAACAACTGGAGAAAGAATTTAGTCACACCAAACCAGCCTTACAACAAATGTTAAAGGGACTTATATAGACAACAAGTATAAAAGGAGAAGATCCACGAAACAAACCCATCATAACATCTAAGAAGATGACAATAGGATCATTTGTATCAATAATTACTTTGAATGTCAATGGACTAAATGCCCCAACCAAAAGACACAGAGTGGCTGAATGGATCCAAAAACACGACCCATACATATGCTGCATCCAGGAAACTCATTTCAGACCTAGAGACACTCATAGACTGAAAGTGAGAGGCTGGAAAAAGATATTCCATGCAAATGGAAATCAAAAGAAAGCTGGAGTAGCAATCCTCATATCAGATAAAATAGATTTTAAAGTAAAGAAGATTCTAAGAGACAAGGCAGGTCACTACATCATGATTAAGGGATCGATCCAAGAAGAAGACATAACAATCATAAATATCTATGTTCCCAACACAGGAGCACCCCAATACATAAGACAAACACTTTCAGACATAAAAGAAGACATTGACAGCAACACAATCATAGTAGGAGACTTTAACACTCCTCTCACACCAATGGACAGATCATCCAAACAGAAAATTAATAAAGAAACACAAGCCTTAAATGCCACACTAGAAGAAATGGACCTCATTGATATCTTTAGGACGTTCCATCCAAAAGCAGAAGAATACACTTTCTTCTCAAGTGCTCACGGAACATTCTCCAGGATAGACCACATCTTGGGCCACAAATCAATCCTCAGTCAATTCAAGAAAACTGAAATTCTATCAACCATCTTCTCGGACCACAATGCAGTGAGACTAGAGATCAACTACAGGAAAAAAACCGCTAAAAACGCAAACACATGGAGATTAAACAACACATACCTAAAAAACCAACTGATCATTGAGGAAATCAAAGGAGAAATAAAAAAATTCCTAGAAGAAAATGACAATGAACACACGACAGTGCAAAACCTATGGGATACTGCAAAAGCAGTTCTAAGAGGGAAGTTTATAGCATTACAATCCTACCTCAAGAAACTAGGAAAATCTCAAACAGACGACCTTACCTTACGCTTAAAACAACTGGAGAAAGAAGAACAAAAACACCCCAAAGCCAGCAGAAGAAGGGAAATCATAAAGATCAGAGCAGAAATAAATGAAAAAGAAACAAAAGAAACAAAAGTAAAGATAAATAAAACAAAAAGCTGGTTCTTCGAAAAAGTCAATAAAATCGACACACCACTGGCCAGACTCATTAAGAAAAAGAGAGAGAAGAACCAGATCACCAAAATCAAAAATGAAAAAGGAGAGATTACAACGGATAATGCAGAAATCCAAAGGATTATAAGAGACTATTATGAACAACTCTATGGCAACAAACTGGACAACCTGGAAGAAATGGACAGTTTCTTAGAGAAGATTAATCTCCCAAGACTCAACCAGGAAGAAATAGAAACTATGAACAAGCCAATCACAAGCTCAGAAATCGACCTTGTGATCAAAAATCTACCAAAAATAAAAGCCCAGGGCCAGATGGTTTCACAAGTGAATTCTACCAAACATTTAAAGAAGAGCTAATGCCTGTCCTTCTAAAACTCTTCCAAAAAATTGCCCAAGAAGGAACACTTCCAAACACATTCTACGAGGCCACCATCACCCTGATACCAAAGCCAGGCAAAGACATCACAAAAAAAGAAAATTGTAGGCCAATTTCACTGATGAATCTAGATGCCAAAATCCTCAACAAAATCCTAGCAAACAGAATTCAGCAACATATCAAAAAGCTCATTCATCACGATCAAGTTGGGTTCATCCCAGGCATGCAAGGATTCTTCAACATCCGCAAATCAATCAATGTGATACTAGAGATCAACTACAGGAAAAAAACCGCTAAAAACGCAAACACATGGAGATTAAACAACACATACCTAAAAAACCAACTGATCATTGAGGAAATCAAAGGAGAAATAAAAAAATTCCTAGAAGAAAATGACAATGAACACACGACAGTGCAAAACCTATGGGATACTGCAAAAGCAGTTCTAAGAGGGAAGTTTATAGCATTACAATCCTACCTCAAGAAACTAGGAAAATCTCAAACAGACGACCTTACCTTACGCTTAAAACAACTGGAGAAAGAAGAACAAAAACACCCCAAAGCCAGCAGAAGAAGGGAAATCATAAAGATCAGAGCAGAAATAAATGAAAAAGAAACAAAAGAAACAATAGTAAAGATAAATAAAACAAAAAGCTGGTTCTTCGAAAAAGTCAATAAAATCGACACACCACTGGCCAGACTCATTAAGAAAAAGAGAGAGAAGAACCAGATCACCAAAATCAAAAATGAAAAAGGAGAGATTACAACGGATAATGCAGAAATCCAAAGGATTATAAGAGACTATTATGAACAACTCTATGGCAACAAACTGGACAACCTGGAAGAAATGGACAGTTTCTTAGAGAAGATTAATCTCCCAAGACTCAACCAGGAAGAAATAGAAACTATGAACAAGCCAATCACAAGCTCAGAAATCGACCTTGTGATCAAAAATCTACCCAAAAATAAAAGCCCAGGGCCAGATGGTTTCACAAGTGAATTCTACCAAACATTTAAAGAAGAGCTAATGCCTGTCCTTCTAAAACTCTTCCAAAAAATTGCCCAAGAAGGAACACTTCCAAACACATTCTACGAGGCCACCATCACCCTGATACCAAAGCCAGGCAAAGACATCACAAAAAAAGAAAATTGTAGGCCAATTTCACTGATGAATCTAGATGCCAAAATCCTCAACAAAATCCTAGCAAACAGAATTCAGCAACATATCAAAAAGCTCATTCATCACGATCAAGTTGGGTTCATCCCAGGCATGCAAGGATTCTTCAACATCCGCAAATCAATCAATGTGATACACCATATCAACAAATTGAAAGACAAAAATCACATGATCATCTCAATAGATGCAGAAAAAGCCTTTGACAAAGTACAGCATCCATTTATGATAAAAACTCTTCAAAAAATGGGCATAGAAGGAACTTATCTTAACATAGTGAAAGCCATATATGAGAAGCCCACAGCGAACATTATCCTCAATGGTGAAAAACTCAAAGCATTCCCTCTAAGATCAGGAACAAGACAAGGGTGTCCACTTTCACCACTCTTATTCAACATAGTCCTGGAAGTTCTAGCAATAGCAAAAAGAGAAGAGAAAGAAATCAAAGGAATCCAGATTGGAAAAGAAGAAGTCAAACTCTCTCTATTTGCAGATGACATGATATTATACATAGAAAATCCCAAAGACACGATTACAAAACTACTAGAGTTAATCAGCGAATTCAGCAAAGTTGCAGGATACAAAATCAATATACAGAAATCACTGGCATTCCTATACACAAACAATGAAAAATCAGAAAATGAAATCAAAGAGGCAATCCCCTTCACCATCGCAACCAAAAGAATCAAATATCTAGGAATAAACCTACCCAAAGAAACAAAAGAACTGTACACAGAAAATTACAAGACACTCATGAGAGACATTAAAGAAGATTTAAACAGATGGAGAAATATTCCGTGTTCCTGGGTCGGGAGAATCAATATTGTGAAAATGACCATACTACCAAATGTCATCTATAGATTCAATGTGATCCCTATCAAACTTCCAGTAACATTCTTCACAGAACTAGACCAACGAATAACACAGTTCATATGAAAACACAAAAGACCTCGAATAGCCAAAAATAAAAGCCCAGGGCCAGATGGTTTCACAAGTGACTTCTACCAAACATTTAAAGAAGAGCTAATGCCTGTCCTTCTAAAACTCTTCCAAAAAATTGCCCAGGAAGGAACACTTCCAAACACATTCTACGAGGCCACCATCACCCTGATACCAAAGCCAGGCAAAGACATCACAAAAAAAGAAAATTGTAGGCCAATTTCACTGATGAATCTAGATGCCAAAATCCTCAACAAAATCCTAGCAAACAGAATTCAGCAACATATCAAAAAGCTCATTCATCACGATCAAGTTGGGTTCATCCCAGGCATGCAAGGATTCTTCAACATCCGCAAATCAATCAATGTGATACACCATATCAACAAATTGAAAGACAAAAATCACATGATCATCTCAATAGATGCAGAAAAGCCTTTGACAAAGTACAGCATCCATTTATGATAAAAACTCTTCAAAAAATGGGCATAGAAGGAACTTATCTTAACATAGTGAAAGCCATATATGAGAAGCCCACAGCGAACATTATCCTCAATGGTGAAAAACTCAAAGCATTCCCTCTAAGATCAGGAACAAGACAAGGGTGTCCACTTTCACCACTCTTATTCAACATAGTCCTGGAAGTTCTAGCAATAGCAAAAAGAGAAGAGAAAGAAATCAAAGGAATCCAGATTGGAAAAGAAGAAGTCAAACTCTCTCTATTTGCAGATGACATGATATTATACATAGAAAATCCCAAAGACACGATTACAAAACTACTAGAGTTAATCAGCGAATTCAGCAAAGTTGCAGGATACAAAATCAATATACAGAAATCACTGGCATTCCTATACACAAACAATGAAAAATCAGAAAATGAAATCAAAGAGGCAATCCCCTTCACCATCGCAACCAAAAGAATCAAATATCTAGGAATAAACCTACCCAAAGAAACAAAAGAACTGTACACAGAAAATTACAAGACACTCATGAGAGACATTAAAGAAGATTTAAACAGATGGAGAAATATTCCGTGTTCCTGGGTCGGGAGAATCAATATTGTGAAAATGACCATACTACCAAATGTCATCTATAGATTCAATGTGATCCCTATCAAACTTCCAGTAACATTCTTCACAGAACTAGACCAACGAATAACACAGTTCATATGAAAACACAAAAGACCTCGAATAGCCAAAGCAATCCTCAGGAAGAAGAATGGAGCTGGGGGGATCAGCCTCCCCAACTTCAGACTCTACTACAAAGCAACAGTCATCAAGACAGTATGGTACTGGCACAAAAACAGAAATATCGACCAATGGAACAAGATCGAGAACCCAAAGATAAAGCCACGCACCTATGGGTACCTTATTTTTGACAAAGGAGGCGAACATATAAAATGGGACAAAGACAGCCTCTTCAACAAATGGTGCTGGGAAAATTGGACAGCTACATGCAAGAAAATGAAGTTGGAACATACCCTGACACCATACACAAAGATCAACTCAAAATGGATTAAAGACTTAAATGTAAGGCCAGAAACCATCAAACTCTTAGAGGAGAATATAGGCAAAACACTCAAGGACATCAATCAAAGCAAGATCTTCTCTGACCCACCTACTAGAATAGTGGAACTAAAAAGACAAATGAACATGTGGGACCTAATGAAACTTAAAAGCTTTTGTACAGCTAAAGAAATTACAAAAAAGCTGAACAGACAGCCCACAGAGTGGGAGAAAATCATAGCAAATGAAACAACAGACAAAGAATTAATCTCCAAAATCTACAAGCAACTCAGACAACTCAGCACTGGAAAACGAACAACCCAATCAAAAAATGGGAAAAGGACCTAAACAGACACCTCTCCAACGATGACATACAGATGGCCCAAAACACATGAAACGATGCTCAACTTCACTAATAATTAGAGAAATGCAAATCAAAACTACAATGAGATATCACCTCACACCCGTCAGAATGGCCATCATCCACAAATCGACAGACAATAAATGCTGGAGAGGCTGCGGAGAAAAGGTAACACTCCTGCATTGCTGGTGGGAGTGTAAATTGATACAGCCTCTATGGAAGACAGTCTGGAGATTTCTTAAAAAACTAAAAATAGAAGCACCATATGACCCAGCAATCCCACTCTTAGGCTTATACCCTGACGAAATCAAAACTGAAAGAAGCACCTGTACCCCAATGTTCATTGCAGCTCTCTATACAATAGCTAGAACATGGAAGGAACCTAGATGCCCATCGATGAACGAATGGATCCAAAAGCTCTGGTACATATATACAGTGGAATACTACACAGCTGTAAAGAGAAATGCAGAAGAATCAGCCCTCATGAGGTGGCTGGATCTAGAACGTATCCTCAAAAGTGAAGTCAGTCAGAAAGAGAAGGACAAATACAGTATATTAACACATATATATGGAATCTAGTAGGATGGTGATGATGGCACATGCAGTGAAGCGACAGAAAGACAGACATGGACAGTGGACATATGGACATTTTGGGGAAGGAACAGTGGGTGAGAGGCGTAAGGGAAGTAGCATGAAGGCCTGTACTATCATAAGTGAAGAAAATAGCTCCAGTCATTGCTCTGTGAGAAAAGGGGATCCTTCAGGGGTGCTGTGTGATGGTCGGGAGGGGAGGGAAGGGGGGGATATACATGTGACTAATCTGAGAACATGCATGTCTGTGAACAACAAAACTCTGTAAAAGTTAAAAGTAAAATAAAGGTTTAAAAAAAAAAAAAAAAAAAAAAGAAGTCAGACTGCCAATTACACTTGAGTTTCTACCCTTCCAAAGAGGTTGTCTTAGGACTGAAAATCTCTTATGTTTGGTGGTCTTAGGGCAGAGAAACTCCAAGATATTGAGGAAGATAAACAAAAAAGATGAATGTGAGCCGTGGTGCTTGGCCTTGTGTGGTCTTTCTCAACACCTACCAGGGCTACCCAAGAAAGAGAAAACATAAGAGTGCAGGAAGCTGTTTACTTTTTCTCAGAGTGTTCAGCATCATTATCTGATGTGAGTTTTAACATACCTCTGAAGTAGAAACAGCAGACCTTATTACTGTTGCCCTAAGTTAGCAAGGGAAGGTACTAAGCCTTAGAGAAGTTCTGTATTTAATGATCGCTTGATACACAACCTTTGGGTCATGAGGACAGTTGCTAAAATGTAGTTGATCTGTCTTTTGTCTCTTGATTTTTACTGTATTGGATCACATATGGAGTTAGAGGGAGATGCTAGAATTTTCCCAGATGACGAAAATATTCTACAGAAGCAAAAATGCTTTCTGTTTAATACTTACAACAGCCCTTCCAAGAAGTGGTCACCCTCTCCGTTTTAGTTACAATGCAAATGAGGCTCAGTAAAGCTAGAGGACCTTCCTGGGTTGTATAGCAAGTAAGTGGTGAAGTCAGGATTTGAACTCAGCTCTTCTGTCTCAAAATCCTCCCAATGGTTCTCCTCTGTGTCCAGTCTCCCATGTAGAAAGAGTATTCCTGCATATCTGAAATGACCTTCTGGAAATAATTCTTTTTGCTAAAAAGACAAGGTTCTTCCTCAGCAGAAAGAGATTTCGCTTAATGGCAAGTCACACGCATACTGACATTTCTCTTTGCTCTGTTAACTTAGCTGTTGCCCAGAAATAAAGGTTACAATCAGCAATTTTGCCACAAGAGTGGAACTGACACCCTTAGCCAGCTGTGACAGAAAGATCCATTATTCATGTAGCTCACCGGCTCTGACGTTGCTTGCCACCTGATCGTCTGTGATGGATTCTCCTTTACTCTGGTCCCTTCAGGATATTTTCTGACTGTGACCAGACAGAGCAAGTCCATCAGACCAGTTACACCTAACAAACTTCCCTCTACTCACATTAGATTCAGAAAGACAATCTTCGCCATTTTATTGCTATACAAAGCATCTTTTTGTTGCTGTTACAAACTAAAGATGTTTCTCACTGTGTCCAAAATGGGAATCATCTGCAGTATAGTTTTAAGCCACATGTGAGCAAGTAAAAATAGTCAAAAAAAGAGAAATCTTTCTGAGGGAACAGGTAGAGTGCTTAAATTCCAACAGTTGTGGCCAAGGTGATGATCATAGCACATCTGTAGGGAACATGGAGAGATGGTTTTCTCAGAAGAGAGTTGGTCTTTTTCTGTTCAAAGCAATGGAGATTTACAAAATCTCCCTTTGAAGGTTCAGGACAAACCCCAAGTTAAACTGTACCTTGATTTGGGTCATGAGGACAGTTGCTAAAATGTAGTTGATCTGTCTTTTGTCTCTTGATTTTTACTGTATTGGATCACATATGGAGTTAGAGGGAGATGCTAGAATTTTCCCAGATGACGAAAATATTCTACAGAAGCAAAAATGCTTTCTGTTTAATACTTACAACAGCCCTTCCAAGAAGTGGTCACCCTCTCCGTTTTAGTTACAATGCAAATGAGGCTCAGTAAAGCTAGAGGACCTTCCTGGGTTGTATAGCAAGTAAGTGGTGAAGTCAGGATTTGAACTCAGCTCTTCTGTCTCAAAATCCTCCCAATGGTTCTCCTCTGTGTCCAGTCTCCCATGTAGAAAGAGTATTCCTGCATATCTGAAATGACCTTCTGGAAATAATTCTTTTTGCTAAAAAGACAAGGTTCTTCCTCAGCAGAAAGAGATTTCGCTTAATGGCAAGTCACACGCATACTGACATTTCTCTTTGCTCTGTTAACTTAGCTGTTGCCCAGAAATAAAGGTTACAATCAGCAATTTTGCCACAAGAGTGGAACTGACACCCTTAGCCAGCTGTGACAGAAAGATCCATTATTCATGTAGCTCACCGGCTCTGACGTTGCTTGCCACCTGATCGTCTGTGATGGATTCTCCTTTACTCTGGTCCCTTCAGGATATTTTCTGACTGTGACCAGACAGAGCAAGTCCATCAGACCAGTTACACCTAACAAACTTCCCTCTACTCACATTAGATTCAGAAAGACAATCTTCGCCATTTTATTGCTATACAAAGCATCTTTTTGTTGCTGTTACAAACTAAAGATGTTTCTCACTGTGTCCAAAATGGGAATCATCTGCAGTATAGTTTTAAGCCACATGTGAGCAAGTAAAAATAGTCAAAAAAAGAGAAATCTTTCTGAGGGAACAGGTAGAGTGCTTAAATTCCAACAGTTGTGGCCAAGGTGATGATCATAGCACATCTGTAGGGAACATGGAGAGATGGTTTTCTCAGAAGAGAGTTGGTCTTTTTCTGTTCAAAGCAATGGAGATTTACAAAATCTCCCTTTGAAGGTTCAGGACAAACCCCAAACCATTTACTGAGTATATATAATGTTTGTAAGGCTCTGAGTTTGAGTTTTCCATAAATGCTATCCTCTTTAAACCCTTAACACTCCTTTTCTAAAGAAGGGTTTACTATCGATTGGATAGGTGAAGTGATTTGGTTAAGGTACCACAGCTAGCGAATGGAAAAATCAGCTTCTAAGTTTAAGCCCAGGATTCTTTACACTATGCATCCAGCATTCACAGACACTCAACAGAAATGTTTCAGTTGGCATTAAGCAGAAAGTTATTAGCAGAACCTATTAACATTGGAAGGCAACAATGTCCTGGGCTTTTGTAGCATTGTGCGTGTCAGTGCTATTAGTAATGAGTGTGATAAGATCTGAAATAATAAAAATAAAATCTGTTTAGTTCAGGGCCAAAGATGAGCTTAATGATGGAATGGTGAGAACTCTCTGTACATTATAAGCTTTCATGGGAGGAAATAGGCCTATCTTGTGGACATGGGCTGAGACTTGTGTGGATGCAGAAACCAGCCAGATGAGAATCAGGTAACAGCCAGAGGAGATTCAGACTAGGCATAAAATAGAAAAATGAGTGCAACAATAGAAAACCTCAGTAATGCCAATTGAGGAAGGTAGAAGACAGACAAAACTATAATTGGGCTTCACTTATTCATTTAAAGACGATTCCTTTTTCTGATTGGTTCCCCTGGTTTCCGAGCTCGTGGATGATTGCTTGACCTTTAGCTTGATTGGTGTAATCTATAGGAAGTCCCGTGCAAAACCACCTTCACTTGCCTATAAAAGCTCTGAGTCTGCACTAATAAAACGGAACTGCTTTGATGGAAAAAAAAAATAAAGACGATTCCTTTAGTTTTAAATTTATACACTTTCCTGGTGTCTGAGATGGTAAAGAATCTGCTTGCAGTGCATGGGTTCAATCCCTGGAAAAAAGAATGACAACCCACTCCAGTATTCTTGCCTGGAGAATTCTGTGGACAGAGGAGCTTGGGGAGCTACAGTCTATGGAGTCATAAAGAGATGAACACAACTGAGTGACTAGCACTTAGTCATTGAAAGATGCTTCCTTTAGTTATAGATTTATGCCACATTCACAGATACCAAGCTAGCAAACAAACCCAAAAGTCCATGTACTTAACCGCATGCAAAATTCAGGTGTATAGTTGAGTACATATAAGTACTTGGTTTCAGGTTACATATAACTTTACATCCTGCTGCTTAATCACTTCAATCGTGTCCAGCTCTATGTGACCCAATGGTCGGCAGCCCATCAGATATTTCTGTCCATGGGGATTCTCCAGGCAAGAATACTAGAGTGGGGGTTTCCCCTGGTGGTCCAGTGGGTAAGGACACCGCCTTGCAGTGCAAGGGGCGCCAGTTCGAACCCTGGCCTGGGAAGATCCCATGTGCCATGGAGCGGCTGGACCCATGTGTCCAATTACCAAGCCAGAGCTCTGGAGCGCATGTGCCCAGAGCCGGTGCTCTGCAATGACAGACACCACCGCAATGGGAGGCCCACAGGAGCCAAAGAACGAAGACGAATGAAAATGGGGAAATGAAAGACCAATAGAAGTGGCCTGCCTGCTCCCCTCCCTCCCCAACCTGACCCCCGCCCAAAGTAAATAAATAAATAAATCTTAAAACAGCTACTAATCTTAAAACAAAACAAAACAAAACAAAACTTAAAAAAAAAAAAGAATACTAGAGTGGGTTGCCATGCGCTCCTCCAGAGGGATCTTCCCAACCCAGGAATGGAACCCAGGTCTCCTACATTGCAGGCAGAGGCCTCACCACTGAACCATCAGGGAAGCCCTATATCTATCTATCTATCTATCTATCTATCTATCTATCTATCTATCTATATATATATATATATATATTCACACACACACACACATATATATATATATATTTTAACATTTATTTTATTTATTTATCTTTTTGGGGAGTGGGGTGGGGAGGGAGGGGGATGGGCAGGCCACTTCTATTGGTCTTCCATTTCTCTGTTTTCATCGGTCTTTGTTCTTTGGCTCCTGTGGGCCTCCCATCACGGTGGCCTCTGTCGTCGCAGAGCACCGGCTCTGGGTGCATGAGCCCCACAGCTCTGGCTCGGTAATTGGACACATCGGTCCAGCCGCTCTGCGGCATGTGGGATCTTCCCAGGCCAGGGATCGAACCGGTGCCCCTTGCACTGCAAGGCGGTGTCCTTACCCACTGGACCACCAGGAGAAGTCCCATATATTTTTTTATTTGAAACTCATGGACTGTGTCTTCCCAGGTTTCTCTATCTATCCATGGAATTTTCCAGGCAAGAATACTAGAGTGGGTTACTATTTCTTTCTCCAAATAACCTTATATAATTATATATATATATATATATATATATATATATATATATATATAATGTGGGTATGCATATATAATGTGTGTGTGTGTCTGTGTGTGTGTGTGTGTGTGTGAAGTGACTTCATTTGTGTTTAATTCTTTGCAACCTCATGGACTATAACCCACAAGGATCCTCTGTCCATGAGGCTTCTCCAGATGAGAATACTGGAGTGTGTTGCCATGCTCTCCTCCAGGAGATCTTTTCAACCCAGGGATCAAACCCATCTCTCCTGCATTGCAGCCATCTGAGACACCAGAGAAGTCCCATATGTACAAGTAAACATTGTATAATTGTGTTGCAGGAGGGAAGGGTTGCTGATATCTCTCAGTGAATCCTCTGTTTTGCTTTTGAAGCCCTGAGTTAGAGAATCCACTAAGATGTCAGAGAGAGGAGGAATCTGAATCGAAGCAGCTGAACTATGCCATCCATTCACCTTCTTTGTGACTGGAGTGGGTCAGTAGTAGTCTCTCCCCAAGGACAACTCTTGTTTGGATATGGCATCCCTTACATGCTCTTTTGAGATAGCAGGGTCAACAGCCCATCTGAGGCTGCTTGGTTCAGCAGGTTAAAGATTAACGTTGAGATTGGATTGGATGTTTCAGGATCTGGGTGGGTCTGCAGCCCTATCACTAGTTTGATAAGAACAGCAGAGTTCAGGGTAAGGGAATGGGAGCAGATCTCAACCATAATCGATTTTTTGTCTTAAAAGACAACATAGCAATGCAGCACAGCATGTTCCAAAGTTCTGGAGTCAGGAAATGTAAGTTCAAGCCTGGTTCAGCTGCCTCTTTGTTTAGCAATATTTAGTGACTTAATCTTTCGGAGTCAAGTATTCTAATGACTGATGAGTGAATAACAATATTCTCTTCTGGCATGGCAATGGAGAGTAAACTAGCTGTGCGTACAAAGCATATAAGGCTTCCCTGGTGGCTCAGTGGTAAAGAATCTGCCTGTCCATGCAGAAGACATGGGTTCAATCCCTGGGGTGGGAAGATCCCCTGGAGAAGGGAATGGCAGTCCACTACAGTATTTTTGCCTGGGAAATCCAACGGACAGAGGATCCTGGTGGGCTATAGTCCATAGGGACACAAAAGAGTCACACAACTTAGCAACTGAACAATAACAACAGAGGCAATTAATGGCATACTTTATTTGTTGCTCATCTATCCATCCACTTATCAATCTCTCTCAGATTTATGTATGGTTGGTCAAAGTCAATCTACTATGTTTTCCAGATGATCTTGGAGCAATGAACAAAGAAGTCTTTAACTGACACATTAATAGTATAATCATTGATCCATAAAGTTTGACAACGATAAATGCAAATAGATAATGACAGGAAAAATTATATTTCTTTTGGAGGATTTATTTATGTAACATTTTAAAATTAAATATAGTATTTCTGTAA
The DNA here is from genome assembly GCA_022376925.1 of Tragulus kanchil. Lineage (NCBI taxonomy): Eukaryota > Metazoa > Chordata > Mammalia > Artiodactyla > Tragulidae > Tragulus > Tragulus kanchil. Next base: position 12,564,319 of record JAIOJX010000002.1, on the reverse strand, counting down.
CATATATTATTAACACATCATATATTCTGAACTCATAGTATCAGTGGAATTTTATGAATTAATGGAACTCACAAAAGTATTTATGTGAATTATGTGCACCTTCTAGGTTCAGTATGTTTTTAAAAATCTGCCTAGAATTTCCAAAATTTTGTTTACTTATGAATAACATTTTATCAATAACTCAAGAGTTGGATCATTAAATACTGCCTTAGGAAAGAATAACATTGTTCATTGGGATCATAATAAAATAAATCAAGAGCATAGAAGATGGACTAAGTTATTATTAACTACCATTAAGGTCATTCAGAATGCTATGTAAAACTTGTTGCTATTGATTTTCATTAATCAATCTTATTTCTGGACTCATACTGTACTCCTGATCTGCACTCTATGGTATATCCATCACTTACATTCACACTGTCACATACCCTTCTCTAGTTACACCTTTTAATTGTTTCATATCTGTGCATTCCCTTTATTCAGCAACCTATTAAATGCCTACTATGGGAGTTCATTTGTTTATTCATTCATTCAACTTTCTGGGGAGTTTAATATAATACAGGCATTAAACTAGGTTCTAGGGATACAATGTAAATGAGGACATAATCTTCACCTTAAAGAAGCTTATGGTACAATGAGAATGGATGAGAAGGCTGTATAAACATTAACGCAATATATTATGGTTGACATAGACAAAAGCTGTGAGCCATGGATCATTTTGGAAAGTCAGCTAACCCGGAGTTAACCTGGTATTCAGGAAGGCTTCCTGGAGGAAGTGAGACATGAACTGAACATTTTAAGATAAAACAGGTGAACACTAGATGAACTTGAGGATTAACACTTGAAGTAGAGGAAATAGCATGTGCAAATACCCCAGAGCAGAAGAAACAGCAGCAATTTGAGAAACAGAAGATAGTCCAATGTAGGTATATTAGACATTGGGGTTTAAAGATGAATTAGACAATTATTTCTCTTGGATAGTGTTTCATCTGTTGTAAAGGAGAAAAATGTACAGAAAGTCAGAAAAAAACAAGTTACTGTTTAAATATGTCTTAAGGGAGAGAAGGAGAGTTGCATCAGTCTGTCTGTTACTATCAGAGAAGGCATTACTGAGGTGGTGCCTTTGTGCCTCTACTTGATCATAAGCTCTTTGAAGCCAAGAGCAGGGTCTTTAAAAAAACTTGGCATGATTCTTTTTGCCCAGCACAGTAACATATGCCTAATAAGTTTTGGATAAATCTCCATCTTAATGCTCATTGTTACAATGAACCCTGAGTGACTAGAGCAGAGGCTGGTAAGAGAATGCAGACATGGTGGTGACAGGCTAGGTCAGTACAAGGAAGCTTCCATAGTACTTCTGTGTGACTTCTGCCAGGGGCATCATGGTATATCATACTTACATTCACACTGTCACTTTACCCTTTTTTTCTTTTATTAATCAATCTTATTTCTGGACTCATACTGTACTCTGATCTGCACTCTATGGTATATCCATCACTTACATTCACACTGTCACATACCCTTCTCTAGTTACACCTTTTAATTGTTTCATATCTGTGCATTCCCTTTATTCAGCAACCTATTAAATGCCTACTATGGGAGTTCATTTGTTTATTCATTCATTCAACTTTCTGGGGAGTTTAATATAATACAGGCATTAAACTAGGTTCTAGGGATACAATGTAAATGAGGACATAATCTTCACCTTAAAGAAGCTTATGGTACAATGAGAATGGATGAGAAGGCTGTATAAACATTAACGCAATATATTATGGTTGACATAGACAAAAGCTGTGAGCCATGGATCATTTTGGAAAGTCAGCTAACCCGGAGTTAACCTGGTATTCAGGAAGGCTTCCTGGAGGAAGTGAGACATGAACTGAACATTTTAAGATAAAACAGGTGAACACTAGATGAACTTGAGGATTAACACTTGAAGTAGAGGAAATAGCATGTGCAAATACCCCAGAGCAGAAGAAACAGCAGCAATTTGAGAAACAGAAGATAGTCCAATGTAGGTATATTAGACATTGGGGTTTAAAGATGAATTAGACAATTATTTCTCTTGGATAGTGTTTCATCTGTTGTAAAGGAGAAAAATGTACAGAAAGTCAGAAAAAAACAAGTTACTGTTTAAATATGTCTTAAGGGAGAGAAGGAGAGTTGCATCAGTCTGTCTGTTACTATCAGAGAAGGCATTACTGAGGTGGTGCCTTTGTGCCTCTACTTGATCATAAGCTCTTTGAAGCCAAGAGCAGGGTCTTTAAAAAAAAAAATTGGCATGATTCTTTTTGCCCAGCACAGTAACATATGCCTAATAAGTTTTGGATAAATCTCCATCTTAATGCTCATTGTTACAATGAACCCTGAGTGACTAGAGCAGAGGCTGGTAAGAGAATGCAGACATGGTGGTGACAGGCTAGGTCAGTACAAGGAAGCTTCCATAGTACTTCTGTGTGACTTCTGCCAGGGGCTGCATAATTTCTATTAATCCACTTCTGCATTCATTCATTGACTGGCTATGTGTTGGGTTCCGGTTCAACACTGGTGAATGTAAAGATTGATTGCTCATGGCCTTGCCCTTGAGGAAGTTGAGCCTGGAGCTGGGAGACAATTATTAGATCAATGCAATGTGAGAAATGGTCTGACATAGCACAAAGGACTAAAACCATAGAAACAGAAGTGATGATCTTTGTGGGTTGGGGTGATGAAGTGTGAGCTGTCGGCTTCTCTGTCTTCTCTTTCTATGAAGGCCTTCCCCTTAGTAGTTCATCCATGAGTGTCTCTTCTCCTCACCTCGATGTGGCTTATTCCCAAATCTGTTTCCACAGATATGGCTTCGTTCCAAAACTTCAACCATAGATATCTAATTCTTGTGACATCCCCACCCTAACGTCCTGCTGACATCTCCAACTCAATGTCTTCAATGCTGAGCTCCTCTTTTTCCTACAAATCCTATTCATCATTCCTCTTCTTATTTTGTTGATGTCTCTAGTGATACAGGCTCTAACATGCCTGCATGCTCACTTGCTTTTGACTTTTTGGGACCCCAAGGACTGTAGTTCACAAGGCTTCTCTGTCCATGGGATTCTCCAGGCAAGAACACTGGAGTGGATTGCCATGCCTGCCTCAGGGAATTTTCTGACCCAGTGTTCTGTGTCTCATGCCCTGCAGATGAATTCTTTACTGCTGAGCCACCAGGGAAGCCCACCAGCTCTAAGGCTGAATGCTACTGATTCAATATGTCTTAAGGGAGAGAAGGAGAGTTGCATCAGTCTGTCTGTTACTATCAGAGAAGGCATTACTGAGGTGGTGCCTTTGTGCCTCTACTTGATCATAAGCTCTTTGAAGCCAAGAGCAGGGTCTTTAAAAAAAAAAATTGGCATGATTCTTTTTGCCCAGCACAGTAACATATGCCTAATAAGTTTTGGATAAATCTCCATCTTAATGCTCATTGTTACAATGAACCCTGAGTGACTAGAGCAGAGGCTGGTAAGAGAATGCAGACATGGTGGTGACAGGCTAGGTCAGTACAAGGAAGCTTCCATAGTACTTCTGTGTGACTTCTGCCAGGGGCTGCATAATTTCTATTAATCCACTTCTGCATTCATTCATTGACTGGCTATGTGTTGGGTTCCGGTTCAACACTGGTGAATGTAAAGATTGATTGCTCATGGCCTTGCCCTTGAGGAAGTTGAGCCTGGAGCTGGGAGACAATTATTAGATCAATGCAATGTGAGAAATGGTCTGACATAGCACAAAGGACTAAAACCATAGAAACAGAAGTGATGATCTTTGTGGGTTGGGGTGATGAAGTGTGAGCTGTCGGCTTCTCTGTCTTCTCTTTCTATGAAGGCCTTCCCCTTAGTAGTTCATCCATGAGTGTCTCTTCTCCTCACCTCGATGTGGCTTATTCCCAAATCTGTTTCCACAGATATGGCTTCGTTCCAAAACTTCAACCATAGATATCTAATTCTTGTGACATCCCCACCCTAACGTCCTGCTGACATCTCCAACTCAATGTCTTCAATGCTGAGCTCCTCTTTTTCCTACAAATCCTATTCATCATTCCTCTTCTTATTTTGTTGATGTCTCTAGTGATACAGGCTCTAACATGCCTGCATGCTCACTTGCTTTTGACTTTTTGGGACCCCAAGGACTGTAGTTCACAAGGCTTCTCTGTCCATGGGATTCTCCAGGCAAGAACACTGGAGTGGATTGCCATGCCTGCCTCAGGGAATTTTCTGACCCAGTGTTCTGTGTCTCATGCCCTGCAGATGAATTCTTTACTGCTGAGCCACCAGGGAAGCCCACCAGCTCTAAGGCTGAATGCTACTTCGATTCATATCTTTTGTTTCCACACTGCTGAATCCAGTTCTTTTCGGTTAGTTCTTCTTCTGTGATACCATTTATGCTGTCTTCTGTCGTTCCTACCATTGCTCTAATCAGGTCCACATTTCTTCTCTCATAGAAGTAACAGACTTTCAGCCATAAGGAAAGCAACATGGATATTTATAAAGCAATTTATATTTATATTTATATTTAACTTATATTTATAAAGCTGAGCTTTAAGGTTTATCTCTTGATGGAGACTTTCCAGGGGAGAAGGGAGATGCTAGACTAATGACCCACAACCTTGGTTGTATTGGAATTACTGGAGAGCTTTAGAAAATGCTGATGCCTAGGTTTTACTCTCCAAGGACTCTAGTTCCATTCATCTGAGTGTGGTCTAGGGCATTAAGGGCTTCTAACACCTCTAGCTGATATTCTAGGGAGACGTTAAGGTTGAAACCACCAAACTATACCAAGAGAACTCAACTCTCTGCTCTTAGACTGACATACCCATTAGTACCACTCTTGTGGTAGGAGTGACTGAAACTTGCACATTAATGCAGGATGGAAATTTTCAAAGGCTTTAAAAAATTACTAAACAGAAGGCAAGTAAACATAAAATATGTGAAATACAAAAAAATCCATCCTTCTGATGCTATGATAGTCAGCTTTCTCCAGTCTGACAGATGAGTATGTCAGTACTGCACAGAACCATAGCATCTGTATAAAAACTACATAAACACATAGAAACATCCTTCTCTAATATTTGCTTTTTCTGCTTCCAATTTTTCTCCACTTACATCCAGATTACTGTCAAATTAATTTTCCTTAGAAAGGTTTTGACAACTGTATAACATTCCTCTTCTTATTTTGTTGATGTCTCTAGTGATACAGGCTCTAACATGCCTGCATGCTCACTTGCTTTTGACTTTTTGGGACCCCAAGGACTGTAGTTCACAAGGCTTCTCTGTCCATGGGATTCTCCAGGCAAGAACACTGGAGTGGATTGCCATGCCTGCCTCAGGGAATTTTCTGACCCAGTGTTCTGTGTCTCATGCCCTGCAGATGAATTCTTTACTGCTGAGCCACCAGGGAAGCCCACCAGCTCTAAGGCTGAATGCTACTTCGATTCATATCTTTTGTTTCCACACTGCTGAATCCAGTTCTTTTCGGTTAGTTCTTCTTCTGTGATACCATTTATGCTGTCTTCTGTCGTTCCTACCATTGCTCTAATCAGGTCCACATTTCTTCTCTCATAGAAGTAACAGACTTTCAGCCATAAGGAAAGCAACATGGATATTTATAAAGCAATTTATATTTATATTTATATTTAACTTATATTTATAAAGCTGAGCTTTAAGGTTTATCTCTTGATGGAGACTTTCCAGGGGAGAAGGGAGATGCTAGACTAATGACCCACAACCTTGGTTGTATTGGAATTACTGGAGAGCTTTAGAAAATGCTGATGCCTAGGTTTTACTCTCCAAGGACTCTAGTTCCATTCATCTGAGTGTGGTCTAGGGCATTAAGGGCTTCTAACACCTCTAGCTGATATTCTAGGGAGACGTTAAGGTTGAAACCACCAAACTATACCAAGAGAACTCAACTCTCTGCTCTTAGACTGACATACCCATTAGTACCACTCTTGTGGTAGGAGTGACTGAAACTTGCACATTAATGCAGGATGGAAATTTTCAAAGGCTTTAAAAAATTACTAAACAGAAGGCAAGTAAACATAAAATATGTGAAATACAAAAAAATCCATCCTTCTGATGCTATGATAGTCAGCTTTCTCCAGTCTGACAGATGAGTATGTCAGTACTGCACAGAACCATAGCATCTGTATAAAAACTACATAAACACATAGAAACATCCTTCTCTAATATTTGCTTTTTCTGCTTCCAATTTTTCTCCACTTACTCAATCCCAAGCATTACTGTCAAATTAATTTTCCTTAGAAAGGTTTTGAACTTATCAATCCCTTTCTTAAAATCTTTCAATGAGGCTTCCCTGGTGGTCCAGTGGGTAAAGAGTCCGCCTTGAAGTGCAAGGGGCACTGGTTAAATCCCTGGCCAGGAAGAGCCCACGTGCCACGGAGTGGCTGGACAGGTGTGTCCAATTATGAGCCAGCACTCTGGACCGCATGTGCCTAGAGCTGGCACTCTGCAATGGGAGAGGCTACTACAATGGCAGGCCCACACAGGCCAAAAAAGAATAAAGATGGATGAAAATAAATAAATTAAAAAAAAAAACAATAAAAGAGGCCAAAATTTACAAAAGAAATTAAAAAAAATCATTCAATGATTCCTTGCTACTTAAAGAAAAATATAATAAAAAAAAATTCTTTCCCAATTTGGCCAACCATTGACTGTTCCTGTTTTATTATAATTCTTTTTCATGCGTTCTTGCCTTTAGGACCTCGCTTTTGTTGTTCTGTATCATTTGTTCCTCCCAATTGCACCTATATGAAGTTCTCTCATCCTTAATGATTCTACTCACACACTGCCTCCCCCACAAAACTTCTCATGATCATTTTGGCAGGAAGTCATTTTTCCATCCTCTTAAATAGCACGGTCCTTTGGTAGTCTATAAAACTAATTTGTTAACAATAAGGAACTTTTCCCATCAAAAACGCTTGGTTCATGAAAGATTTTAACCATTCAACATGCCACAGTAGCTTGTTGTATGGGGTCCCTGAGAGAAGGTAAAACCCATGCCATTGGATTGACTGATTTTCTATGAAACCCTGGAAATATAGGCCTTCATGGGTACCTTCTATTTTTTCAATGTTAGTGACTGATTTTACCATTTCGATCTAATTAAAGAATCCCATTGGTAGCCTTGAATATCCCAGTTTATCTCTGTTTTGAAGCAAACATTTCATGGAGATGTTCCTAGAAGTTTCTCCACTTAGCTCAAATCCTGTATAAAACTACATAAACACATAGAAACATCCTTCTCTAATATTTGCTTTTTCTGCTTCCAATTTTTCTCCACTTACTCAATCCCAAGCATTACTGTCAAATTAATTTTCCTTAGAAAGGTTTTGAACTTATCAATCCCTTTCTTAAAATCTTTCAATGAGGCTTCCCTGGTGGTCCAGTGGGTAAAGAGTCCGCCTTGAAGTGCAAGGGGCACTGGTTAAATCCCTGGCCAGGAAGAGCCCACGTGCCACGGAGTGGCTGGACAGGTGTGTCCAATTATGAGCCAGCACTCTGGACCGCATGTGCCTAGAGCTGGCACTCTGCAATGGGAGAGGCTACTACAATGGCAGGCCCACACAGGCCAAAAAGAATAAAGATGGATGAAAATAAATAAATGAATAAATAAACAATAAAAGAGACCAAAATTTAACAAAAGAAATTAAAAAAAATCATTCAATGATTCCTTGCTACTTAAAGAAAAATATAATAAAAAAAAATTCTTTCCCAATTTGGCCAACCATTGACTGTTCCTGTTTTATTATAATTCTTTTTCATGCGTTCTTGCCTTTAGGACCTCGCTTTTGTTGTTCTGTATCATTTGTTCCTCCCAATTGCACCTATATGAAGTTCTCTCATCCTTAATGATTCTACTCACACACTGCCTCCCCCACAAAACTTCTCATGATCATTTTGGCAGGAAGTCATTTTTCCATCCTCTTAAATAGCACGGTCCTTTGGTAGTCTATAAAACTAATTTGTTAACAATAAGGAACTTTTCCCATCAAAAACGCTTGGTTCATGAAAAGATTTTAACCATTCAACATGCCACAGTAGCTTGTTGTATGGGGTCCCTGAGAGAAGGTAAAACCCATGCCATTGGATTGACTGATTTTCTATGAAACCCTGGAAATATAGGCCTTCATGGGGTACCTTCTATTTTTTTTTTCAATGTTAGTGACTGATTTTACCATTTCGATCTAATTAAAGAATCCCATTGGTAGCCTTGAATATCCCAGTTTATCTCTGTTTTGAAGCAAACATTTCATGGAGATGTTCCTAGAAGCTCTTTCCTTATTAACCGAACATCACAAAACTTGGAAAACATCAAGTGTTAAATAACACTTCCGAATGATTTTAAACATTTCAATTTATAAAGAGTACAAATGATGGACAATTAAAATGAATGTACTGTGAATTTCAGGATCAGCTCACTTTCAGAAGCTTCCAAAACATGTGTCACGTTGTGATATTCCTGGGATGGACAGATGTTGTTCTGTCTCTGATTTTTTCCATCAATTCAATTCATAGAACACAAAAAAGGAGCTGACATAAGGACAATTGCCAATTGCCAACTTTACAGATTCTCAGATCTGTCTTTGACATATAGGGGCTCTTTAAAAAGACACAGCATGATAAGTACAGTAAGCTCTTTGTCTCCTATAAAGACATTTGTTTTTAGTTAAAAAAAAATTTTTTTATTGCTCATAACATTAGCCCTTTCAACCATTTAGCTTCACTGAGCCTCTACTTTAAGCCAGGTCATGGGCAAGATGCTAGAATAGTGCACAAAGTGTGTCAGACAGGCTCTGCTCACACCAAGATTGAACACTGAGCAGGGCAACTGGACTTTCACAAATCTTTTTCGAAGAATTAATTCCAAAGATAAGTCATGCTATACAATGGAAGTATTGAGTGCTAGGAAATCTTGTCACAGAAAGTCCTAATGTTGTCTGGGTTCGGGAGATGGGGGTGGGATTGTGAGTTAGCTCAGTGGTGGGACCACGACAAGGCATGTGAAGTCTTGGGGAAGTTCAGCTTGACATTGTCCAGGAATTGAAGGCAGGTCATTGTGGCTGGAAGGTGGTTGAAAGCAAGGTGGAGAGGGAGCAAAATGAAGGGGGTCAGCTTGTGTGGGGATTTGTACCCAAAGACAATGGTCAAAGACACCCTTTACAGCAAGAACAATAGGTTTAAGAAAGATATCATGTGGAGCATGGGAGGGAAGAACTAAGCTTCTGCAGCTACACTACCTGTGAGTTAGGGTTAGTCCTCAGTGAATTGTAACCTAAGCATGAAACACACAGCCCCATTGCAAAATTTCCCTACATTACAGGAGTTTAACCCATGTGTCAATTCACAGTGGAGGCATTTCTGCCACCCAGAGGATATTTGGCAATGTCTGAAGATGTATTTATTGTCAGTATTTGTAGAGAAGGTGCTACTGGCCTCTGGGAGGAAGAGGCAAAGGATGCTGCTAAACACATTGTAATGCACTCATGGGGCAGTCCTCACAAAAAAGAATTATTAGCTCCAAAACACCAATTACACTAAGGTTTTGAAACTCAAGTTCAAGTGCACATCAAAGGGAACTGTAATTAATGGAATTTGGAACCTGGACAGAAGCAATACCACGTAGAGATATGAAGAAGTGGGGCAACAATTTCAATTTTATGACTACATTAGCAAGTATGAAATTGTTTTAAAATACAAAAGCTATGTTTTGTCTATTTGCTTCTTTCTTCTCAATTTACCAACTGCCAGTGGCATCACTTAAAATATCTGGCCTTAGCCAATCAGCCTTATTTGCCTTAATAATCCTGACTGTAATTCTGTCTGCTTGGCATTGAAATAACTGTTTAGAATATTGATTGAATAAATAAATGAACATTGACTTATTTCCAGAGAATGAAATTTTGTTTAATTATGATAACTATTGAGCTACTCATTAGTGCAAGGCACATTCTACACTTTGATCTAATCCTTACAAAAGCTCTGCAAGGGAATTATTAACTATAATAGACAGAGGAAGAAACAGAGGCTCGGGGATGTTAAGACCTCTGCTGAAGGTCAAACAACAAATAAGTCTGTTTGATACCCTTGTTTGTTCTTTTTCCTCACTCTGTAAGTGATTTTGCATTGAGAATGGGATGTGAGGCAAATTTTATTTGCTTCATGCACCAGTTGGAATCAAGTATTGACTACATGTATGAAAATCCCCAAAATAATGACCCAGCATATAATGCTTTTATTTTGATGCCCATGAATCAATATCAAGATAAACAGAGTGACTGTAAGGATATCTCAGGTCCAGACTCCTTCTGCCTCTCCAGACTTCCTTAGCACCTAGTTGGCATCTCAAGGCTGCCTCATGGCCACCGTGTCAGCTGGAACTCCAACCATCAAGCTGCTCAGAAAGAATGTGATGGAATAAGGAAGAGCAATGAAAAACCTGTAGCCTTTCCCCAAAGGATATTTGGCAATGTCTGAAGATGTATTTATTGTCAGTATTTGTAGAGAAGGTGCTACTGGCCTCTGGGAGGAAGAGGCAAAGGATGCTGCTAAACACATTGTAATGCACTCATGGGGCAGTCCTCACAAAAAAGAATTATTAGCTCCAAAACACCAATTACACTAAGGTTTTGAAACTCAAGTTCAAGTGCACATCAATGGGAACTGTAATTAATGGAATTTGGAACCTGGACAGAAGCAATACCACGTAGAGATATGAAGAAGTGGGGCAACAATTTCAATTTTATGACTACATTAGCAAGTATGAAATTGTTTTAAAATACAAAAGCTATGTTTTGTCTATTTGCTTCTTTCTTCTCAATTTACCAACTGCCAGTGGCATCACTTAAAATATCTGGCCTTAGCCAATCAGCCTTATTTGCCTTAATAATCCTGACTGTAATTCTGTCTGCTTGGCATTGAAATAACTGTTTAGAATATTGATTGAATAAATAAATGAACATTGACTTATTTCCAGAGAATGAAATTTTGTTTAATTATGATAACTATTGAGCTACTCATTAGTGCAAGGCACATTCTACACTTTGATCTAATCCTTACAAAAGCTCTGCAAGGGAATTATTAACTATAATAGACAGAGGAAGAAACAGAGGCTCGGGGATGTTAAGACCTCTGCTGAAGGTCAAACAACAAATAAGTCTGTTTGATACCCTTGTTTGTTCTTTTTCCTCACTCTGTAAGTGATTTTGCATTGAGAATGGGATGTGAGGCAAATTTTATTTGCTTCATGCACCAGTTGGAATCAAGTATTGACTACATGTATGAAAATCCCCAAAATAATGACCCAGCATATAATGCTTTTATTTTGATGCCCATGAATCAATATCAAGATAAACAGAGTGACTGTAAGGATATCTCAGGTCCAGACTCCTTCTGCCCTCTCCAGACTTCCTTAGCACCTAGTTGGCATCTCAAGGCTGCCTCATGGCCACCGTGTCAGCTGGAACTCCAACCATCAAGCTGCTCAGAAAGAATGTGATGGAATAAGGAAGAGCAATGAGCCTTACCTCCTACTTGATTCAACTCAGATTCCTGTAGCTCCACTAGAATTTCCACCTAGATGCTTTGTCTTACATATCATTGGCCATTCCTCTGCAAGAGAGCCTAAGAGATGTAATTTTTAGCTGAGAGCATCACTGTTATCAAATAAGAGGGAGGAATGCAGACCATACCAAGCCAGCAGCCATCTCAGCCAGACCACAGTAGCAACTATCACACTTAAAGAGAAGCTTAGTGGTTTCTCATGTGGTTGAGAAATCCCAATAGAAAAAGCAATGTGACAGTTCAGTAGATTGTGTTTGGATCCATGAAGCCCTTGAGGACTCTACTCTGCGCTAATGAGCAACTTTCCTTCTATCTGTCCTCTGGCTCTTCTCCTCAACTTTTGACCTGCCCCCTTCTGTGCCTCTCCAATTGGACACCACTTTCCATATCTTTATTCTTGGTCCTTTTTCTCTTTTACTTCTGGTCTCCTGTTTTTGTCGCCTTTCCACATGTGAAGATTCTAAAAATGTGGTAGAGGGAACTGAACTCCACAGAACATTCTTTAACCAAATGTTTTTATGTGAAATTATATTCATTATAAAATATGACAAGCAGGAGAGCAATATATTTTACTTCACAAAAGAAAAGGGCTCAATCTGAAACAAATACTACATAGCAAATCAACTATATTATACTCCGATAGAATTTAATTTTGTCAAACAACAAATAAGTCTGTTTGATACCCTTGTTTGTTCTTTTCCTCACTCTGTAAGTGATTTTGCATTGAGAATGGGATGTGAGGCAAATTTTATTTGCTTCATGCACCAGTTGGAATCAAGTATTGACTACATGTATGAAAATCCCCAAAATAATGACCCAGCATATAATGCTTTTATTTTGATGCCCATGAATCAATATCAAGATAAACAGAGTGACTGTAAGGATATCTCAGGTCCAGACTCCTTCTGCCCTCTCCAGACTTCCTTAGCACCTAGTTGGCATCTCAAGGCTGCCTCATGGCCACCGTGTCAGCTGGAACTCCAACCATCAAGCTGCTCAGAAAGAATGTGATGGAATAAGGAAGAGCAATGAGCCTTACCTCCTACTTGATTCAACTCAGATTCCTGTAGCTCCACTAGAATTTCCACCTAGATGCTTTGTCTTACATATCATTGGCCATTCCTCTGCAAGAGAGCCTAAGAGATGTAATTTTAGCTGAGAGCATCACTGTTATCAAATAAGAGGGAGGAATGCAGACCATACCAAGCCAGCAGCCATCTCAGCCAGACCACAGTAGCAACTATCACACTTAAAGAGAAGCTTAGTGGTTTCTCATGTGGTTGAGAAATCCCAATAGAAAAAGCAATGTGACAGTTCAGTAGATTGTGTTTGGATCCATGAAGCCCTTGAGGACTCTACTCTGCGCTAATGAGCAACTTTCCTTCTATCTGTCCTCTGGCTCTTCTCCTCAACTTTTGACCTGCCCCCTTCTGTGCCTCTCCAATTGGACACCACTTTCCATATCTTTATTCTTGGTCCTTTTTCTCTTTTACTTCTGGTCTCCTGTTTTTGTCGCCTTTCCACATGTGAAGATTCTAAAAATGTGGTAGAGGGAACTGAACTCCACAGAACATTCTTTAACCAAATGTTTTTATGTGAAATTATATTCATTATAAAATATGACAAGCAGGAGAGCAATATATTTTACTTCACAAAAGAAAAGGGGCTCAATCTGAAACAAATACTACATAGCAAATCAACTATATTATACTCCGATAGAATTTAATTTTAAAAAATAACCAGGATATAATTTAACATGTTACGTTTTCCATGTAATCATGAAAGCATCTGTCCAAATGAAACCTTGGTTGAAGATCCTGCTGATCATTTGGGAACTTGCAGCATGTGTGAGTTAAACCTTCATTTTATTAAGCCACTGAGACGTGGGCTCTCTTTGTTACTGAAGCCTATTCTAGACAATCCGTAAAAATAGATCAGTTTTACATACACACACAGATACACAAAAGTGGCTCATCTGGGCTACTGGAAAAGTCTTTTGCCTTGAATGGGATTTTGTCTTGCAAAGTCAAACGCTGCATCTCAGGGAAGAAAGGAGCTTCTAGGATCTAAAATATTGCTTAAGCAACTAGAGAAGGTTAGCATAGATAGATTGGTCTGCCCTCTGCATAGGAAAGTAGAAGCTGTTTACCACACAAAGCCTGGATCCTGTGAAGACTGGATGAGATAATGCAAGAATCAAAGCTAGATGAAACTATGATCGATGGTAATTGAAGTTTAGTGTATGGAAAAAACCACCAGCCTGTACCTAAGTGTTCATGTTTCTATAAATCTTGCTCTAAATTGTGATGTATCATCTATATATTCTAGTAATGAACAAATCATTTACACCACACCTTTACTACAAAGATATAGTTTGTAGGAGTGCAATCAGAAATCTGTGTGTGTGCTCATCTTGGTCACATCTTCCTGCTCAATCTCACCTTGGAGCTTAGGAAGTTTGACTGAAGCAACTTATCTGCTGGGAGTTTTCCAACTTGTTTCTTGGGAAAATACAATATGTTTTTTCTAGATAAGTCATCTAAACCTAAAACTTATTAACTACTACAGCCAAGTGAGCTAGAGAAAGCAGGGTGTTGGAGGAGCAGTGCTCACAGTATAGCCTGTGGACCAATGGTGACAAGAAGAGTACAGAAATTGAAAGGTTGTGTTTACAGATGTTCATAGTCATTTGATGTCGCCATGATCCCTTGTGATGTCACACGAAATGGGACCAGGCATCATCTGTGACAGTTTGAAAACAAACAAACAAAAACAAAACAAACATATAAGCAAACAAATAAAACGTGGATTCTTCATCATGGGAGGGGAATGAAGGAACGAGATACAAGCTTTTGTGTGTTTCTTCTGGCACATGCATGCACGTGCTCAGTTACCCAGTTATGTCTGACTCTTCTGTGTCCTCCATGGACTGTAGTCCACCAGGCTCCTCCGTCCTTGGAAGTTCAGAGGCAAGAGTACTGGAGTGGGTTGCTCTAAGGAACTAGATGAGTAAGATGAGGGATGTGGGAGGCAGGCTCAAGAGGGGAGGATCTACGTACACACATAGTGGATTCACTTTGCGGTACAGCAGAAATGAACACAACACTGTAAAGTAATTATAAACCAATAAAAGTCAATTCATGTAAATGTGACTCAGCCTATAGTAAGGGTAGATGAACCAGCTGGGGAAGGAGTCCCTGCGAGGGGAATATTTGATCTAAGCTCTAAGGATAAGTGAGAGTTATCCCATGGAATGGTGGACAAAGAGTGTCCGAGGCACAGAGTACATGATGATGTAATGAAGTTTAGTGTATGGAAAACCACCAGCCTGTACCTAAGTGTTCATGTTTCTATAAATCTTGCTCTAAATTGTGATGTATCATCTATATATTCTAGTAATGAACAAATCATTTACACCACACCTTTACTACAAAGATATAGTTTGTAGGAGTGCAATCAGAAATCTGTGTGTGTGCTCATCTTGGTCACATCTTCCTGCTCAATCTCACCTTGGAGCTTAGGAAGTTTGACTGAAGCAACTTATCTGCTGGGAGTTTTCCAACTTGTTTCTTGGGAAAATACAATATGTTTTTTCTAGATAAGTCATCTAAACCTAAAACTTATTAACTACTACAGCCAAGTGAGCTAGAGAAAGCAGGGTGTTGGAGGAGCAGTGCTCACAGTATAGCCTGTGGACCAATGGTGACAAGAAGAGTACAGAAATTGAAAGGTTGTGTTTACAGATGTTCATAGTCATTTGATGTCGCCATGATCCCTTGTGATGTCACACGAAATGGGACCAGGCATCATCTGTGACAGTTTGAAAACAAACAAACAAAAACAAAACAAACATATAAGCAAACAAATAAAACGTGGATTCTTCATCATGGGAGGGGAATGAAGGAACGAGATACAAGCTTTTGTGTGTTTCTTCTGGCACATGCATGCACGTGCTCAGTTACCCAGTTATGTCTGACTCTTCTGTGTCCTCCATGGACTGTAGTCCACCAGGCTCCTCCGTCCTTGGAAGTTCAGAGGCAAGAGTACTGGAGTGGGTTGCTCTAAGGAACTAGATGAGTAAGATGAGGGATGTGGGAGGCAGGCTCAAGAGGGGAGGATCTACGTACACACATAGTGGATTCACTTTGCGGTACAGCAGAAATGAACACAACACTGTAAAGTAATTATAAACCAATAAAAGTCAATTCATGTAAATGTGACTCAGCCTATAGTAAGGGTAGATGAACCAGCTGGGGAAGGAGTCCCTGCGAGGGGAATATTTGATCTAAGCTCTAAGGATAAGTGAGAGTTATCCCATGGAATGGTGGACAAAGAGTGTCCGAGGCACAGAGTAGCATATACGAAAGTCCTGTGGCAGGAAGGAAGCCCATGTGACTCAGGTGCTGTGGGAGAGGGGACAGTCTTGCAAACCTAAGCCTTCTTCAGTCTACATCCTACTTACATCTCTTACTGTCAGTCTGGCTATTGCTTAATGTAGTTTTTTTTCTTCTCCATAAAACAAGAATCCTAAAGCGAATCAACCCTGAATATTCATTGGAAGGACAGGTGCTGAAGCTGAAGCTCCAATACTTTGGCCACCTGATGTGAAGAGTCGACTCATTGGAAAATACCCTGATGCTGAGAAAGACTGAAGGTGAGAGAAGAAGGAGTAGCAGAGGATGAGATGGTTGGATGATATTATCAAGTCAATGGACATGAGTTTGGATAAACTCCGGGAGACAGTGCAGGACAGGGAAGCCTGGCTTGCTGCAATCCATATGGTTACAAAGAGGTGAACATGACTTAGCAACTGGACAACAACAAAACTAAACCAAGAAATCTAAGCAACTGTCTTCATGCTTTTTCTCTTACTCAGAAGAGCCTGCATTGTAATCCCTTGCTTTCACAAATGGCTTTACTTCTTCTGGGAACTTTTCTTTCCCCAATCAATGACTGTGATCATAGTGATTAATTTTATTGCCTCATTCTTGCTCACTGAACTAAGTTCACCCATCCAGCAAGATACACCACCTCCTCTACTCCATCTTTCCTTTGCTTTGGCTGTAAGACCTTCTTAGTCAATTCTCTCTAATCCTAATTAATTCTTACCACTTACCTAGTTTCCCACATTTTATATCATCAAGTGCTCTAGATAGAACCCTGGGATGTTGAAAGAAGACTTCCTCTCATTGCTGGATGTGCAATCCACCTCAACTCTTAAATTTGTTTTATTCAACTCTTAAATTTGTTTAAAGCAAGGGTCCTTTTCTGCCTTCTCTATAACCTTTCACTTGTCACTTCTCTGTTCAGACCTTGTGCTGATTTATAGCGTACTCTCCTGAAATGGTGCTGTGAAGAGAGTAGACTTTGGGGCCAGTAAACTCAGGTTCAAATCCAGCACTGATATATTTTTTTTTTTTTGTAAAATTTTTAAAAAAGATTTATTTATTTATTTGGGGGGGTGGGGGAGGAAGGAGAGGAGCAGGCGGGCTATTTCTATTGGTCTTTCATTTGTCTATTTTCATCCATCTTTGATCTTTGGCCCGTGTGGGCCTCCTATCGTGGTGGGCTCTGTTGTCGCAGAGCACTGGCTCTGGGCGCATGCGCTCCAGAGCTCTGGCTCCGTAATTGGACACATCGGTCCAGCCGCTCCATGGCTCGTGGGATCTTCCCAGGCCAGGGATCGAACCAGCGCCCCTTGCACTGCAAGGCGGCAGCACTGATTTGCCATCTATGTGACTCTAGCAAAGAAAATCACCCTCTCTTCAGTGCCCTGGCTCCTGCAGAAAGTTGTTGTTGACCATTGGCTGAGTTGTATTTAAAGCACCAAATTCCCACTGAATGGTTCTTTTTTTTAGTTGCCTGGCTTGTGTTCTAAAGTCCATTTAATTGTGAATAAAACAACTCAGAAAATACATTGTAGCCTCACCTCAGACAAATGAGTAGAAACTTGCACAGTCAACTACAGTCCCAGCCCTTGTCACTGGAGAGTTGACACAGGCACATGCTATGTTTCTCACTAATGCTTTATTTAGTCAACAAAATATTACAGAAGCCAGTCTCTCTCTGTGAACTTCTCTTTAACTTTTTTATTAGCTTATTAATGGGGTTGGGGAGATGGATATCACTTAATGGGACATTTCTCCCTCCTTCTGAAAAGCATGACCTTCACAAATTAAAGAGGTCACGCATTTGATGCATTTGCATCCAGCCAAGGGACTGGCTCTGATGAGATGGTTTGTAATTCTGAATTCTGTACTTGTGTGAAGTCTGAGAAGTAAGGGAGAAGGGAAGATTCAGCAGAGTTGGGCAAGGAGACAGACAGGTGGGGGTCTGCGAGTGAGAAAGCAGAGGCAAACCTGGCCCAAAAATAGATGAACTAAACATAATGTGATAATGTAAGCCTGGGTCACAGGGAAAGAGGGCTGGGAGATGGGACAGACAGTGACAGCAAAGCCTCTTTGCATCAGGAGGCTTTCGATGGAGGGTCTCCCATGAGCTGGAAAGAATGGAGTGCCTCCTCAATATCTGTCACTGTGTGAAGATACAGATCTTCAAAAGGCACAGTCCTTGATCACAAAGAACTGACAATCTATTGAAGGAGAAAGATTTTCAGTACAATATTATCAGAACAATGTGCCATAATGGAAATAGGTTATGTGAGCATTGGGACGATAAGGAATGGCATCGCAGAGGAAGAGCCTGGCTTAGGTCAGTTCCCTAGAAGCAGAACCTGAGATGGTGATTTCTTTAGGGTGTACTCCTAGAGAAGCCGGGTAGTAAGGGAAGGAGGATAGGACAGGTGAAGGACCTGTGCAAAGATGTGATTTCAGATAGCACTACAGGGGTGCCTCTACCTAATTCAAAAGGCCTGAGGTTTTATTTCCCTTCATCAGTCAATCATTTGCCCCAGGTGGGTAGGGTCTGTGTGCCACATCCACTACACTCTGTCTAAACACAGCAGCATCAGTTTCTGGGTATGGCCTTTTATTAATGGAACATTGGCTTTGTGAGATGCAGGTGGCCCCTGCTAAGGATGATTTCAATGAGGCTCCAGAGCCTTCTCTGTCACTTTTATTGAGTTTCTGTGTGCTCAAACTCATTAATAAGAAGACAAAGGAGGAACCTGGGCATATTTTACTCTCATCATTATCTGGAAGAGCTTTTCGATGAAATTCACCGAGCATGATGAAATCACTGTTTCTGCTGAAAGCTCATCTTTACATAAATTGACCTTGGTTACAATCCTTGATGAAAATGGGGGAAATATGTTGTATTAAGTTGGTCTCATAAAAGCCCTCTATGGAGGGAATCAATAGACATATCTCAATAGATAAATGCAAATAAAAATTTCCTGCTCAACTTGGTTGAATTTCTACCTTGTCTTCAAAAATAAGACAGTTAGAAGAGAACTTCCTACCTCTAGATTCTACTGAGTGAGATCTGATGGCATGTCATATTTCTTCCACGCCAAGATTCTGGCTGAGTGACTTCCCAAAGTATATTTATTATAAGAGAAGTTAATAGATCTAACATTTATTGAATCAATACTTAGTTGCAGGCACTGTGTTAATAACTTTGCTTAGGTTTCGTAGTAACTGTATATAGCAGTTCTCACTGCAATTTCCATTTTACAGTTGGAAAAACTGACAATTGATGGGATCAAACAGAAACTAGGGTGGGGCGGGGATGGAGAGATGGAGTACACTTTAGCTGGTTTCAATCTCTGTGGATTCTGATTTCTGTCCTTTGCCTCTTTTGCAGGGGACTTATTTTCAATGATACAATTCTTTTGACAGCCAGAACGAATCCCCACGTAGTCATTTAACAGATAACCATTAAAAGTCCTGCATGGTTTTTAACCTCTCTGGTTGTCATTGAACTATCACAATGCATGGACCATAGAAACATGAATTCACATTGTCCCTGTGCAATTTTCTCTTGTTTAATAGATGGGATCCATGTTCAGTCACATTTTAAGCAGTACCTCTGTCTAAGGGTAGGGTCTGTGTGCCACATCCACTACACTCTGTCTAAACACAGCAGCATCAGTTTCTGGGTATGGCCTTTTATTAATGGAACATTGGCTTTGTGAGATGCAGGTGGCCCCTGCTAAGGATGATTTCAATGAGGCTCCAGAGCCTTCTCTGTCACTTTTATTGAGTTTCTGTGTGCTCAAACTCATTAATAAGAAGACAAAGGAGGAACCTGGGCATATTTTACTCTCATCATTATCTGGAAGAGCTTTTCGATGAAATTCACCGAGCATGATGAAATCACTGTTTCTGCTGAAAGCTCATCTTTACATAAATTGACCTTGGTTACAATCCTTGATGAAAATGGGGGAAATATGTTGTATTAAGTTGGTCTCATAAAAGCCCTCTATGGAGGGAATCAATAGACATATCTCAATAGATAAATGCAAATAAAAATTTCCTGCTCAACTTGGTTGAATTTCTACCTTGTCTTCAAAAATAAGACAGTTAGAAGAGAACTTCCTACCTCTAGATTCTACTGAGTGAGATCTGATGGCATGTCATATTTCTTCCACGCCAAGATTCTGGCTGAGTGACTTCCCAAAGTATATTTATTATAAGAGAAGTTAATAGATCTAACATTTATTGAATCAATACTTAGTTGCAGGCACTGTGTTAATAACTTTGCTTAGGTTTCGTAGTAACTGTATATAGCAGTTCTCACTGCAATTTCCATTTTACAGTTGGAAAAACTGACAATTGATGGGATCAAACAGAAACTAGGGTGGGGCGGGGATGGAGAGATGGAGTACACTTTAGCTGGTTTCAATCTCTGTGGATTCTGATTTCTGTCCTTTGCCTCTTTTGCAGGGGACTTATTTTCAATGATACAATTCTTTTGACAGCCAGAACGAATCCCCACGTAGTCATTTAACAGATAACCATTAAAAGTCCTGCATGGTTTTTAACCTCTCTGGTTGTCATTGAACTATCACAATGCATGGACCATAGAAACATGAATTCACATTGTCCCTGTGCAATTTTCTCTTGTTTAATAGATGGGATCCATTGCTTCTCAGTCACATTTTGGGGAAAATGCCCTACCCTGGTATGCCCTTTATGGATTTTTAGTTCCTGCTGATCACTTCATATTGAAACTTAACCACTAAATTATGTCTCTGTTCTATGTTACAGCATTTGTTAATATAGACCAGTTTTCTGCTTCATATATGGTATTTACTCAGCCAGATTATAGGATTCCTGAGGGCCAGAACCAATGTTTCTTTTTTCCTTTCTTCCACCTCCCCTACAGCACCTTCTCCATAGCATAAGGCATGGAGGAGCACAATAATTACAGGTGTGTCAGTGATTCTTTCCTGGTGTACAACTAAGAGGGTGGAAAGAGAGTGAGAGAAACGATTTCCTGGAAAAGAAGAGATCCTATTTCCTGTGCCAAGTAGTTTTCTTGTTAATTCTATTCCACTCTCAAAGCTCCCTGTTCAAGGATGGAGAGCCTACTACAACCATATGCATAAATAATATATGCTAAAATGCTTCTCTGGGCCACAAATATTGACCTTGTTTAATAATTTATGATGAACTCCGGTACTAGCCTGGAACCGTGCTGATATAGCTTTGTGTCCTTGCCACAGGCTTATATTTATCGTTTTGTTTTCTTAAGTCTGAAATTTACTTAAATTTCTTTATGGAAAGGCATCTTTCCCTGGGGATCTAATATGATCCTAGAAACTGAATTCCATAAGGCAAGTATAGTGGAGACAAAGGAGGACTCTCACTCCCTCACTGTAAAGAAAGTCAAGTTTGTTTCCTCTAAATGATGTTCCTAAGTCCCTTGTTTGTTTTTAATACGAAAAAAAGAATGGGGATTCTGAGAGATGGAGTACACTTTAGCTGGTTTCAATCTCTGTGGATTCTGATTTCTGTCCTTTGCCTCTTTTGCAGGGGACTTATTTTCAATGATACAATTCTTTTGACAGCCAGAACGAATCCCCACGTAGTCATTTAACAGATAACCATTAAAAGTCCTGCATGGTTTTTAACCTCTCTGGTTGTCATTGAACTATCACAATGCATGGACCATAGAAACATGAATTCACATTGTCCCTGTGCAATTTTCTCTTGTTTAATAGATGGGATCCATTGCTTCTCAGTCACATTTTGGGGAAAATGCCCTACCCTGGTATGCCCTTTATGGATTTTTAGTTCCTGCTGATCACTTCATATTGAAACTTAACCACTAAATTATGTCTCTGTTCTATGTTACAGCATTTGTTAATATAGACCAGTTTTCTGCTTCATATATGGTATTTACTCAGCCAGATTATAGGATTCCTGAGGGCCAGAACCAATGTTTCTTTTTTCCTTTCTTCCACCTCCCCTACAGCACCTTCTCCATAGCATAAGGCATGGAGGAGCACAATAATTACAGGTGTGTCAGTGATTCTTTCCTGGTGTACAACTAAGAGGGTGGAAAGAGAGTGAGAGAAACGATTTCCTGGAAAAGAAGAGATCCTATTTCCTGTGCCAAGTAGTTTTCTTGTTAATTCTATTCCACTCTCAAAGCTCCCTGTTCAAGGATGGAGAGCCTACTACAACCATATGCATAAATAATATATGCTAAAATGCTTCTCTGGGCCACAAATATTGACCTTGTTTAATAATTTATGATGAACTCCGGTACTAGCCTGGAACCGTGCTGATATAGCTTTGTGTCCTTGCCACAGGCTTATATTTATCGTTTTTGTTTTCTTAAGTCTGAAATTTACTTAAATTTCTTTATGGAAAGGCATCTTTCCCCTGGGGATCTAATATGATCCTAGAAACTGAATTCCATAAGGCAAGTATAGTGGAGACAAAAAGGAGGACTCTCACTCCCTCACTGTAAAGAAAGTCAAGTTTGTTTCCTCTAAATGATGTTCCTAAGTCCCTTGTTTGTCATAATCTTTCAAAACTTTACTTTTGTAAAATAATAAACATGGGCTTTCTTTGGTGGTCCAGTGGTTAAGACTGCATGCTTCTACTACAGGGGTAACAGGGTCAATACTTAGTGGAAGAACTAAGTACAAGACCCATAAACCACAAAAACAAACAAAATCTAAAATTTAGTGCTCATTTACTAAGTCCCAGGTTCCATTGTAAGCACTTAACTTGCATTGTCTGATTTAATCCTCAAAATTAAAGGGAAAAATTGTGACTATTCATATCCTACAGAGGATAATACTGGAATTTGGGGGGTTAAGTAATGTTTAAAACACCCAGAGGAAGTGACAGGGTTATGATTCCAACATCAACAGTCTGAATCAAAACCTTATGCTTTAAAACACTATGACGAACAGACATCCTGCTTGTACATCAGTGTAGTGGAAAATGGCTGAATTTGCTTTCTAATCATCACTTCTTATGGGAACAGCACTTCGTTTTACTTTAGAAATCACCACTGCTAAGCTTTCTGTTCAGACTTTATTTATAGAAATTAATTTAAAGATGAAACTTTGATCCAAGTCCAGTATGAAATTGATTACAAAAATGATCTCAAGTTTCCATCTTCCCTGTATCCATGCCCTTTGCAATGTGACTTTAAATCTCTTTCTGGGGACTTCCCTGGTGGTTCAGTGGTAAAGAGTCCATCTTCTAATGCAGGGCACATGGGTTCAATCCCTTGTCAGGGGGCTAAGATCCCAACTAGTGGGACAACTAAGCCCATGCACCATAAATAATATATGCTAAAATGCTCCGGACAAATATTGACCTTGTTTAATAATTTATGATGAACTCCGGTACTAGCCTGGAACCGTGCTGATATAGCTTTGTGTCCTTGCCACAGGCTTATATTTATCGTTTTTGTTTTCTTAAGTCTGAAATTTACTTAAATTTCTTTATGGAAAGGCATCTTTCCCCTGGGGATCTAATATGATCCTAGAAACTGAATTCCATAAGGCAAGTATAGTGGAGACAAAAAGGAGGACTCTCACTCCCTCACTGTAAAGAAAGTCAAGTTTGTTTCCTCTAAATGATGTTCCTAAGTCCCTTGTTTGTCATAATCTTTCAAAACTTTACTTTTGTAAAATAATAAACATGGGCTTTCTTTGGTGGTCCAGTGGTTAAGACTGCATGCTTCTACTACAGGGGTAACAGGGTCAATACTTAGTGGAAGAACTAAGTACAAGACCCATAAACCACAAAAACAAACAAAATCTAAAATTTAGTGCTCATTTACTAAGTCCCAGGTTCCATTGTAAGCACTTAACTTGCATTGTCTGATTTAATCCTCAAAATTAAAGGGAAAAATTGTGACTATTCATATCCTACAGAGGATAATACTGGAATTTGGGGGGTTAAGTAATGTTTAAAACACCCAGAGGAAGTGACAGGGTTATGATTCCAACATCAACAGTCTGAATCAAAACCTTATGCTTTAAAACACTATGACGAACAGACATCCTGCTTGTACATCAGTGTAGTGGAAAATGGCTGAATTTGCTTTCTAATCATCACTTCTTATGGGAACAGCACTTCGTTTTACTTTAGAAATCACCACTGCTAAGCTTTCTGTTCAGACTTTATTTATAGAAATTAATTTAAAGATGAAACTTTGATCCAAGTCCAGTATGAAATTGATTACAAAAATGATCTCAAGTTTCCATCTTCCCTGTATCCATGCCCTTTGCAATGTGACTTTAAATCTCTTTCTGGGGACTTCCCTGGTGGTTCAGTGGTAAAGAGTCCATCTTCTAATGCAGGGCACATGGGTTCAATCCCTTGTCAGGGGGCTAAGATCCCGCAACTAGTGGGACAACTAAGCCCATGCACCACAGCTAGAGAGAAGTACACATGTGCTACAGTTAGAGAAAACCCATAGACAGCAATAAAGAGCCCACATGCTGCAAGAAAGCCCAGGCATAGCCAAAAACCAACCAAACAAGCAAAAACCCAAAACTCTTTCTGGTGAGTTACTCCTGTCCTTTCAATATAGACTGGCCTTGTGACTTAGTATGACCAATATATTGTAGCAGAAGTAAGTTTGTATTAATTCTGTCTTGACCTCAAGTTAACTCATGAATTTCCACCCTCTCTCTTATAACTATGCAACAGATATGAGAAAAATTTTTGGAGGATGAGAGGTATATGGAGGAGAGCCTGGTTTTTCTAACCAATGTCACTCTAGCACAACTAGTCTGCCATTGCCCAAACAAGCTGAGAGCCCAGACAAGATCAGCAGCCAACTGTCCCATTTCTGACTTCAAACATACCAGTGAGCCTTACTGAGACTATCAGAACTAATCCCAACTAGACTCCTGAGCAGCAATGAATTTTCATTATTATAAATGATGACTTTAAGGGTTATTGTTTATGAAGCGAAGGGTAGCTAGTACAACTAACTAGCAGAAATATTTTGAAACTTGTCTGTAGCTATTAGGAAAGGATCTATATCAAATTTTTTTTGTATTGCTAAACTATTAGGATTTAAGATGAAACTATTGGTGGTCATTTATACCACCAATCTTTCTATTGGTGGTATAAATGATGAAATGCCAACACAAAAGAAACAGATATGAAAAATAAAAAAATATTTCTGGTAACATACTTTTATCACTTGGATGCATCAATGCCTGAAGTCAATGCTTGAATTTTCTTGGAAATGAAGTAATAAATGTCCTTTTTGGCTTAAAACACTTTGATTTGGCTGTCTGTTCCATATTAACAAAAAAATCTGATTAATGTGCTGAGTATAGACTTTAATAGCTTTTAATGGATATCATCAAATTCCTTACCTTTCTCTGTCCTTTTTCCATACATGTTCTCACTCTGGAATGTTCTCTGCTCATATTTTACCCATATCTTTATCTTTGAAGCCCAAACCTTGATTTAAAAGCTGATGAAAGTAATTATCAGAGAAATGCAAATTAAAACCACAATGAGATACCACCTCACACCTGTCAGAATGGTCATCATCAACAAATCGACAGACAACAAATGCTGGAGAGGGTGCGGAGAAAAGGGAACCCTCTTGCATTGCTGGTGGGAATGTAAATTGATACAACCTCTATGGAAGACAATATGGAGATTCCTTAAAAAACTAAAAATAGAAGCACCCTATGACCCAGCAATCCCACTATTAGGCCTATATCCTGATGAAATCAAAAATGAAAGAGGCACCTGTACCCCAGTGTTCATTGCAGCTCTCTACAATAGCCAGAACATGGAAGCAACCTAGATGTCCATCGACAAATGAATGGATCCAGAAGCTCTGGTACATATATACAATGGAATTCTACTCAGCTGTTAAAAGAAATGCAGACGACTCAGTCCTAATGAGGTGGCTGGCTCTAGAACCTATCATAAAAAGTGAAGTAAGTTAAAAAGAGAAAGACAAGTATAGTATACTAACTCATATATATGGGATCTAGTAAGATGGTCATGATAACACATGCAGAGAACTCATGAAAAAACAGAGAACAGACATAAAGACATTGTGGAGACCGAACAGTGGGAGGGAGGCATGGAGGGAGTAACATGGAAACCTATACTGTCAGGTGTGGAAAAGAAAGCTATTGTCATTGTGCTAGGGGAATAGGAGTACCTACAACCACTTGGGGTGATGGTCTGGAGGGATGGGAGGGGGGGAACTGGGTAGGGGGAGGGTCCAGAGATATGCATATGAATGATCTGGGAACATACATGTAAAAAATAAAAAAATTTTAAAAAAGCTGATGAAAGTAAAAGTGGAAGATTTATATGATCTGAAGAGAAGTCAGAATATAAGGAAAATATTTGCAAATCATATATTTGATAAGGAGTTAATATTCAAAATACATAAATAATTCATACAATTTAGTAGTAAGCACCTTCCCCAGTCAATCCATCTGATTAAAAAATGGGCAGATGGGCCTTGACCCAAGAGGTCTTGGGCCCCTCATTCCCATCCTTTCTCTCTGTCTATGCGTGTGTGTGTATATATATTTCTTAAAGTTTCATCACATCCGCTATTCTCTATGCATCTGGGTGATGAGTGGCGGCAAATGGCACCCAATGTGCGGTGAATAGCGAAGGTAAGTTAAAAAAAATGGGTAGATGATCTGAATAGACATTTTCCCAAAACAGACGTACAAATGGCCTATAGATACATGAAAATGTGCCCATTATCACTAATCATCATGGAAATGTAAATCAAATCCATAAAGAGTTATCATTTGACAGATGCTAGAATGGCTGTCATTAAAAGATAAAAGGTAGTAAGTGTTGACAAGGATTCAGAGAAAAAGGAATAATTGTGCATTCTTGTGAGAAAATAAATTGGTGTGGCTATAATGGAAAGCAGTATGGAGGTTCTTCAAAAACTTAAAAATAGAACCACCATGTGACCCAGCAGTTCTACTGCTAGGCATACATCCCAAAGTGCTGAAAACTAGGTATCAAACAGTTCTCTGTACTAGCATGTTAATTGCATCATTATCCATGATGTGGATATGGAAACAACTTAAATGCCCATGAATGAATAACACACACACACACACACACACACAGTGTGTAAATACTATTCAGCAAAGAGGAATAAGGAAATCCTGCCATTTTCAACAACATGGATGAAACTTGAAGGCCAGGGAAATAGAAAAGAGTTTGATAAAGGGTACAAACTTTCAGTTACAAGATGGAGTGGGCCTGAGGATCCAATGTACAATATGATCACTATTGTTGACAACACTATATTGTGCAACTGAAATTACTAACAGAGTAGAACCTAAGTGTTCACACTAAGAATACAAAAAGACTGTGATTATACATATCTGTAAACAACAAAACTCTGCAAAAGCAAAAAACAAAACAAAACAAAAAATATAGAAAAAGATAAATATGTAAGGTGATGGATATGATAATTAACTAGATGGAAGAAATCTTTTCACATGTGTATATATATTAAATCCTCATGATGTATACTTCAAATATATTACAATTGTATCTGTCAATTATACTTTAATAAGACCGAAAAAATTTTATGAAAGTAAGGTCAAAGGATCAACATGAGGTTAGTCAGCAGGAACAAGAAAGAAACATATTAAGGATGAAATAGGAGAAATACCACACTTTGGATCAGATATGAGCCAAAGTCAGAATCATTAATTTATGCACTGAACAAATAGTTGTTGATGAGCTCCATGTATAGAGCATCATGATAGGTTTTACAGAGAAAGCAGGTTTTCCTCAGAAAACTTAATTTTCCCAAAACAGACGTATGGCTAGATACATTCCAAACTAATCATCGTGGAAATGTAAATCAAATCCATAAAGAGTTATCATTTGACAGATGCTAGAATGGCTGTCATTAAAAGATAAAAGGTAGTAAGTGTTGACAAGGATTCAGAGAAAAAGGAATAATTGTGCATTCTTGTGAGAAAATAAATTGGTGTGGCTATAATGGAAAGCAGTATGGAGGTTCTTCAAAAACTTAAAAATAGAACCACCATGTGACCCAGCAGTTCTACTGCTAGGCATACATCCCAAAGTGCTGAAAACTAGGTATCAAACAGTTCTCTGTACTAGCATGTTAATTGCATCATTATCCATGATGTGGATATGGAAACAACTTAAATGCCCATGAATGAATAACACACACACACACACACACACACAGTGTGTAAATACTATTCAGCAAAGAGGAATAAGGAAATCCTGCCATTTTCAACAACATGGATGAAACTTGAAGGCCAGGGAAATAGAAAAGAGTTTGATAAAGGGTACAAACTTTCAGTTACAAGATGGAGTGGGCCTGAGGATCCAATGTACAATATGATCACTATTGTTGACAACACTATATTGTGCAACTGAAATTACTAACAGAGTAGAACCTAAGTGTTCACACTAAGAATACAAAAAGACTGTGATTATACATATCTGTAAACAACAAAACTCTGCAAAAGCAAAAAACAAAACAAAACAAAAAATATAGAAAAAGATAAATATGTAAGGTGATGGATATGATAATTAACTAGATGGAAGAAATCTTTTCACATGTGTATATATATTAAATCCTCATGATGTATACTTCAAATATATTACAATTGTATCTGTCAATTATACTTTAATAAGACCGAAAAAATTTTATGAAAGTAAGGTCAAAGGATCAACATGAGGTTAGTCAGCAGGAACAAGAAAGAAACATATTAAGGATGAAATAGGAGAAATACCACACTTTGGATCAGATATGAGCCAAAGTCAGAATCATTAATTTATGCACTGAACAAATAGTTGTTGATGAGCTCCATGTATAGAGCATCATGATAGGTTTTGGGTATACAGAGAAAGCAGATAATTTTCCTGTCCTCAGAAAACTTAATTTCTAGAGAAGACAGATGAACATTGTTTAAGTGTGTTATTTCAGACAATAATAAATGTTTAACTTCAATACAGTGAGGCAATAGAAAGACAGTGACTCGTGTGGAATTGGAGCAAGTGGGTGGTCCTGCAGGCCTCTCTCAGAAATGATATCAGCTAAAGGCCTAAAGAATAAGAAGTAGCTAGCTTGAAATAATCTGCAGGAGAGGCATTTCAGGCAGAGGCAAGCTCAGTACAGAGGTGTGATAGAAGCCTAAGATCTTGCATTTTGAGGACCTGGGGAAAAGTGCAACACAGTGAGGCAAGTGGGCTTAGCAAGAGATGAAGCTGTAGGGTTTTGCCACAGTGTTTAGGTCACAGTGAATAAGGACTTTGGTTTTTATTCTGAGTGTTAAGTAAGCCATTGAGGGTTTTTCATAGGAGAATGGCAAGGTCAGTTTTATAGATTTAAATTGTGAAGCTGTAGGAAGAGTGAACTGTAGGATCAAGAGTGATGATGGAGAGATCTGTTAAAAGACTTGGTGTCAGGTCAAGTGAGGGATGACGGTGGAAGCTCAGACTACAGAGGAAGCAATGGAGATAAAGGAAGAATGACTCAGATCTACCACACAAGAGCAAGAAGGGACCAAGGATTTTCAACATAGTATTATTACATATCACACACACACAAATGCATAGACACTACTAAACATCACAGACTAAGTGAAAAGTGCTCAGTTGTCTGATTCTTCATGACCCTGTGGACTGTAGCCCACCGTGTTTTTCTGTCCATGGGATTCTCCAAGCAAGAATACCAGAATGGGTTGTCATTGCCTCCTCCAGGGAATTTTCCCATCCCAGGGATTAAATCTGTATCTCCTGCATTGCGAACAGATTCTTTATTGCTAAGCCATCAGGGAAGCCTGGATATTACAGATAATCATACTGAATTTTAAGTTAAATAAACTCACCTGGGTTTTTTCAGACATGAGGGTCTTTTTTTATACTTCTGCATCTCAAGACTAAATTTATGATAAAGAGCCAAGACATAGTCAGACTCATATATGCATATATATTAACTTTATAAAACTAGTACCAGGCTTGGTATCTAAGTTTATGTGCTTTTACACTCGACATTAAATTTATTCATTCAGCAAACAGCTATTGAATGTTATCTACCAGGCGATTTTCTAAGAAATGGAAGCTAATACAAGGGGGCAAAAGAGACAAAAATATTATGGCCCTCATGAAGCATACATTTCAGTTTGAAGAAGCAGAAATAAACATCATTAGTGGGATGTGTGTATTTTAGGTAGGTAACGGAAGCTAAAGGGAAATACAAGAGAATATTGGGAGGGCTGACATTTTCAAAAATGAAAGCCACAGCATACTCCTATTATCTTAAATAATTAACCAAACATTTAAATGACTCTTCAATAATCATTGTGTTAACTAAATTTTAAAATCCTTCTTTTTAATGACAGCATATATTCCTTGTATTTAATATCCCTATTGAATTTGGACACTTTGATTGCTTTTAATTTTCTTGATTATGTATAATTATATCTAATTCCCTGAAGACCCCTAGATTTCTTGTATTTCCTTCAGCATGAGCTGACTTCAGGTTCTTGAAGCCTGTGTCTTCCACAAAGGAATTGCAATTTGTATTTCAGACATCAGTGTTTGAGAATGCCTTACTGCAAATACTTACATGGGCTTCATAAGATCCAGAGGCAAGGAAACATTGTCAGCTCTAAAAGGCCTTACTACACATTTATGTTTGAGCTTGGAGAGTTTATAAGATCTAGAGAACCCATTATCAGCATTTAAAAGATGGGAAATTCAGAAACAGAGGAAACAAGTGACTTGGCTAGATTGTCAGTGATTTAGTGACAAAATCTGAACTATATCCTGAATCATTTATTTCTCAGTCATAGGCTCCTTTCACTCCTTGATTCAATCATTCTCATCAAGTGGAGAAACCTTAGAGTGCTCAAGGGAATTTCCTGTATGAGCAACAGTATACATTTTTAAGTAGCATCTCAAGGGGTGTGTACTGTGGTGCTCTTTTCCTTTTTCTGAGGAAATCTTATTTATATGTGAAAGATCCAGACAGCCACCCAGGATTCAGCACCAAGGAGAGTTCCACCAAGACTGTGGCCCTTGAAGTTCTGTAAACTATGAAGCCTATCTCATGAATAATTTAGTATTGTCTGTCTTTGGGGAAGAACTTTCTAAGCTTTGAAAGAGCTGGCATATTAACATTCATCCTGATCCCTTAGAATGGAATACTAGATCTCTCTACAGAGACTATTAGCTGTTCACCCACATCAGGTGGGTCATGACACTGGGTCCCAGCTAACAGAGTATGAGCAGAAATGACGTGTTCCACCTCCAGGTCTGGACATGAAATCTGGCGATTTTCTAAGAAATGGAAGCTAATACAAGGGGCAAAAGAGACAAAAATATTATGGCCCTCATGAAGCATACATTTCAGTTTGAAGAAGCAGAAATAAACATCATTAGTGGGATGTGTGTATTTTAGGTAGGTAACGGAAGCTAAAGGGAAATACAAGAGAATATTGGGAGGGCTGACATTTTCAAAAATGAAAGCCACAGCATACTCCTATTATCTTAAATAATTAACCAAACATTTAAATGACTCTTCAATAATCATTGTGTTAACTAAATTTTAAAATCCTTCTTTTTAATGACAGCATATATTCCTTGTATTTAATATCCCTATTGAATTTGGACACTTTGATTGCTTTTAATTTTCTTGATTATGTATAATTATATCTAATTCCCTGAAGACCCCTAGATTTCTTGTATTTCCTTCAGCATGAGCTGACTTCAGGTTCTTGAAGCCTGTGTCTTCCACAAAGGAATTGCAATTTGTATTTCAGACATCAGTGTTTGAGAATGCCTTACTGCAAATACTTACATGGGCTTCATAAGATCCAGAGGCAAGGAAACATTGTCAGCTCTAAAAGGCCTTACTACACATTTATGTTTGAGCTTGGAGAGTTTATAAGATCTAGAGAACCCATTATCAGCATTTAAAAGATGGGAAATTCAGAAACAGAGGAAACAAGTGACTTGGCTAGATTGTCAGTGATTTAGTGACAAAATCTGAACTATATCCTGAATCATTTATTTCTCAGTCATAGGCTCCTTTCACTCCTTGATTCAATCATTCTCATCAAGTGGAGAAACCTTAGAGTGCTCAAGGGAATTTCCTGTATGAGCAACAGTATACATTTTTAAGTAGCATCTCAAGGGGTGTGTACTGTGGTGCTCTTTTCCTTTTTCTGAGGAAATCTTATTTATATGTGAAAGATCCAGACAGCCACCCAGGATTCAGCACCAAGGAGAGTTCCACCAAGACTGTGGCCCTTGAAGTTCTGTAAACTATGAAGCCTATCTCATGAATAATTTAGTATTGTCTGTCTTTGGGGAAGAACTTTCTAAGCTTTGAAAGAGCTGGCATATTAACATTCATCCTGATCCCTTAGAATGGAATACTAGATCTCTCTACAGAGACTATTAGCT
The DNA here is from genome assembly GCA_022376925.1 of Tragulus kanchil. Classification (NCBI taxonomy): domain Eukaryota; kingdom Metazoa; phylum Chordata; class Mammalia; order Artiodactyla; family Tragulidae; genus Tragulus; species Tragulus kanchil. Next base: position 12,531,852 of record JAIOJX010000002.1, on the reverse strand, counting down.
GTTCACCCACATCAGGTGGGTCATGACACTGGGTCCCAGCTAACAGAGTATGAGCAGAAATGACGTGTTCCACCTCCAGGTCTGGACATGAAATCTCCCATGAAAGTCCTATTAGGATCTTTTCCACTGAGATGGTGACATAGAATAAACTTAGAAGTCACATGTTGCACATGTCAAAGCCATTGCAAATGTGGGTTTTACGTGCCTGACTGGGGAAGAGCCACTGTTAACTTGGATACCCAAACTTAACCATGAGAAATGTACATCTTGTTCTGTAAGCCACTGAATTCTTTTTTTTTTTTTTTTGAGGGGGAGGTAATCAAGGTATTTTATTGGGTTGAAATAAAATGGGGGAGGGTTGAAATGTTGGGAGAACAATGAGATTCAGTATCTTTGTCCCAGCAGAAACTTGCCAGCTTCCCAATCATGAAAAGCCACTGAATTTTTTTAGTTCTTGTTACAGCAGTTTACAGTAATTTACCCTATCCTATCCTAATATAGTTCTTTCTTTCATTAACACAAGAGCTTTCTGGGTTTCTTAAAATCTGTGCTCCCTCCCAAAATTGCTATTCACAATCAGTTGTGTACTTCACAAATCCCCTTCCTTACATACACCTACTCACACACATTTATAAAGCAAGTAAAGCTGCCTAATTTTTATTTTTTCATCTCATTTCCTCAAAAATTCATCATCACACCCATCTTAAAACTTCTTTTCTTTACCTTCTTTCTTCTGCCTGAAGAGATACTCTTATACCTATGCTTTCAATTCCATCTCCTGTCACCACCCCAAGGGAAGTTGATACAACTGCTAACAGCTCTTTTCCTTATAGCACCAATCTCTCATTCTACATTGCAACCAATCCTTTTGCCTATCACAATGGTTTGTTTTTCCATATCAAATTAATCCCCATACTGTTCTTTTCTGTTCTTTCTCTTCACTGTTATCTTTATTTCCATCCTATCGCCATTCACCACCAAACTATGAAAAGAGTCAATCTATACCTACTGCATTGACTTTCAATACAATCTCTTCCATTCCCTTGAGATCTGATGAGCTCCAGGCTTTTAGAGGCTGGAATCGCTCTGGCAATCACATTATTAGTGGCTTCTCAGTTCTACTTCCTTGACTTCTCTCTACATTTTGACCTTGTTCATCACTTTTTCCTCTCCTTCTTTTTCTTTAAGCTAATGGAACACTCCAGCTTTCTCTTTCCCCATAGTTGATTCTTCTGTCTCTGGTTTTATACTAAATGTTTTCTTCCTTAGTCTCTGACTTAAACATTACTGATTTCTCTTTCCAACACAATTTCCCTGTGACCTACATCATATTGAAGTACTGCTGGACTTCAAATTTATGTGATTTCTGTGACATTGCTTTTGTTATTTCCTCTTGTCTTCAGTTTCTGAATATTTGCTACGGTTATATTCCTCCTAGTTACTGATCAAACATTATACCCTCTAGAGGCTTTCTCTGACTCTCCCAGATGCAAATTCTATTGCATCTGTTGTCTAAATTTATTTTGCACTTACACCTCTACCATGAAAAACTTTATTTTATTGTCATGGAAAATTTTGAATAGATCTGGACACATATTTGTCCTTCATCAAATAACTCCTTTCTGAGAAGAAGAAGAATGAAAGAGAGATTGAAAGGTTCTTTTTTCCTAGATAATTTTGGGCATCTGCAACCAAGTAGCACATGCACTGTCTGTGACCATCAGGATCCTGAGTCTAAATAGCAGTTAACCTCCACAAAACCTCATGCATCAAGCTCTGGGTGTGTTCTGTGCCATTTTCTCCTTTTCAGAGAATGATGAATCAGACTGGTCATGGTATTCAATTAATTCTATACAGCTGACTCCTGAGGGAGTTTGTACCCAATGTCCTCTAACTGATGATCAATCATGCTCTTGTGGTTGGTACCCAAGGCAGCAAGCAGCATGCCTGTGATACGCTCCAGGTTGTCGAACAGAACGTGTCCCCATCCAAGCAGGAAAGGTTCTGGTGACCTTTGATGGCATTTGAGAGAAGTCATTTGCTTTTCTGAGGCCATATTGATCTCTGCCGATTCAACTATACCTACTCATATTTCAATCATGATTTTCTCTTCCATTCCCTTGAGATCTGATGAGCTCCAGGCTTTTAGAGGCTGGAATCGCTCTGGCAATCACATTATTAGTGGCTTCTCAGTTCTACTTCCTTGACTTCTCTCTACATTTTGACCTTGTTCATCACTTTTTCCTCTCCTTCTTTTTCTTTAAGCTAATGGAACACTCCAGCTTTCTCTTTCCCCATAGTTGATTCTTCTGTCTCTGGTTTTATACTAAATGTTTTCTTCCTTAGTCTCTGACTTAAACATTACTGATTTCTCTTTCCAACACAATTTCCCTGTGACCTACATCATATTGAAGTACTGCTGGACTTCAAATTTATGTGATTTCTGTGACATTGCTTTTGTTATTTCCTCTTGTCTTCAGTTTCTGAATATTTGCTACGGTTATATTCCTCCTAGTTACTGATCAAACATTATACCCTCTAGAGGCTTTCTCTGACTCTCCCAGATGCAAATTCTATTGCATCTGTTGTCTAAATTTATTTTGCACTTACACCTCTACCATGAAAAACTTTATTTTATTGTCATGGAAAATTTTGAATAGATCTGGACACATATTTGTCCTTCATCAAATAACTCCTTTCTGAGAAGAAGAAGAATGAAAGAGAGATTGAAAGGTTCTTTTTTCCTAGATAATTTTGGGCATCTGCAACCAAGTAGCACATGCACTGTCTGTGACCATCAGGATCCTGAGTCTAAATAGCAGTTAACCTCCACAAAACCTCATGCATCAAGCTCTGGGTGTGTTCTGTGCCATTTTCTCCTTTTCAGAGAATGATGAATCAGACTGGTCATGGTATTCAATTAATTCTATACAGCTGACTCCTGAGGGAGTTTGTACCCAATGTCCTCTAACTGATGATCAATCATGCTCTTGTGGTTGGTACCCAAGGCAGCAAGCAGCATGCCTGTGATACGCTCCAGGTTGTCGAACAGAACGTGTCCCCATCCAAGCAGGAAAGGTTCTGGTGACCTTTGATGGCATTTGAGAGAAGTCATTTGCTCTGGCTTTTCTGAGGCCATATTGATCTCTGCCCGGGATTCAATTTTAGACAAACAGGCGACATAATTTATGTAAACTGGGCAGGTAATTAAACTCTCCTCCCAGGCAAAAAAGGTCAGAGCAGAATATTTAAAAATTTATTTCTAAGTAGAAGCAGTTAGCTAAAAAAAAAAGAAAGAAATCTCACTGGGATTGTCATGTTGCCAACTGTTACCCTATAAACTATATGACCCAGATTATCATCCTAAGAATAGATCTGAGTTTGTTTTGCTGAAGGAGTAATAAAAGGCAAAAAACTCATTAAGCACAACGTTTGCATATTCAAAGCAACTGAGGGGTAGGGGGTTTAGTGCTAGATTGTGATGACACCTTTCAAAAACATTTTTAGAGTGATTTCCAAACAATATCAAATTTAAATAAAAGTTGTAAGTACAATATAAAGAATTTCCTTCCCCCCCCCCCCGAATCATTTGACTGTAATTTGCAACATGACATTCCAACACCCTCAAATCATTCAGGGTTCATTTTCTGTAAATAAGAACATTCTTCTCTATGATCAGAAAACAATGATCAAAATCAGAAAGCAATATTGATACAATACTACCGTTTAATCCTCTCACCCCAATTAAGATTCTCCAAGTATTCTACAATAATTGATTTTAGATAGCATGACTTTAGTTTATTTCAGCATGGGACAATTTCTCTGTATTCCTTGGACTTTAATGATCTTGATACTTTTGAAAGTTTACCAGCCAGTTATTTTGTAGGACGTCCCTTGATTTAGGTTGGTCTCCTGTTTCTTTATCAGTAGATTCATGATATGCACCTTTGGTAGGAATACCACTGAAGTGATGCTGTGTCCTTCTTGTTTTTCTGTCAGGTCACACATCATTTCTACTTGTCCTATTACTAGTGATATTAACATTGACCACTTGATTAAGTAGACTCTACTGGGCACCTCTACTATAAAATTATTCCTTTTGCCTTTGTAGCTAAAAGTGTCTTGAAGGGCGGTATTATGTATGGAGCTATGTAAATATACCATTACTCATCAATCTTTCAATTTATTCATTGATACACCTGTATCAGTGTAGACACCTAGGTTCTTCTTTTATTCAACAGTTCATAGTTCATTATTCTTAGTATTTTTTGATACTCTAATTGTCTGTGATTTGACAAATGGGAGCTGTTGTCACATGTATCCTCTTAGGTCTTCACCCATCTTTGGGCACTTTTTTACACTGGCCCCAAAAGATGCTCTAGGATCACTTTTTACTGTCACTGTCTAGCCTCTTTCCCTCTTTCCTACCCTGCATGGATGACTTCTTCATCCTGTCTGGGCTCTGGGATCCTGCCATGGGTTAACCCCATCCCTCATGTGGAAACCCTACCTAGCTACTTTCTCAGGCTTTAGCGCTGGGATGCCCTCTACATCATGGTTTCCTCAGCCTTCTTGAGCTCTGACCTCCTATACCTGATTGTCATCCCTGTACATGGGAGTGCTTCTTACCCTGTTCAGACTCCAGTAACCCTGCAGGGCAACACTCCCACATGAATGCCTTCCAGAGGCTGGTCAGACTCTGACATCCATGGCAGGCTGTTCCTCTTCTGGGGTGCTCTGCCATATCTGATTGGGCTTCAGTCCTTTGTGCTGGGTATCCCTGCTGGGCAGGTATGTTCTCTGCTCTGCTCAGACTCCAAATCCTGTGCTGGGTTATCATGATCTGCCTCTTCCACCCATAGACACCTGCCTTACTCAGTGCCCTCCTGAATCACTTTTGCATTGAACTTTAATGACTTTTTGAAAGTTTACCAGCCAGTTATTTTGTAGGACGTCCCTTGATTTAGGTTGGTCTCCTGTTTCTTTATCAGTAGATTCATGATATGCACCTTTGGTAGGAATACCACTGAAGTGATGCTGTGTCCTTCTTGTTTTTCTGTCAGGTCACACATCATTTCTACTTGTCCTATTACTAGTGATATTAACATTGACCACTTGATTAAGTAGACTCTACTGGGCACCTCTACTATAAAATTATTCCTTTTGCCTTTGTAGCTAAAAGTGTCTTGAAGGGCGGTATTATGTATGGAGCTATGTAAATATACCATTACTCATCAATCTTTCAATTTATTCATTGATACACCTGTATCAGTGTAGACACCTAGGTTCTTCTTTTATTCAACAGTTCATAGTTCATTATTCTTAGTATTTTTTGATACTCTAATTGTCTGTGATTTGACAAATGGGAGCTGTTGTCACATGTATCCTCTTAGGTCTTCACCCATCTTTGGGCACTTTTTTACACTGGCCCCAAAAGATGCTCTAGGATCACTTTTTACTGTCACTGTCTAGCCTCTTTCCCTCTTTCCTACCCTGCATGGATGACTTCTTCATCCTGTCTGGGCTCTGGGATCCTGCCATGGGTTAACCCCATCCCTCATGTGGAAACCCTACCTAGCTACTTTCTCAGGCTTTAGCGCTGGGATGCCCTCTACATCATGGTTTCCTCAGCCTTCTTGAGCTCTGACCTCCTATACCTGATTGTCATCCCTGTACATGGGAGTGCTTCTTACCCTGTTCAGACTCCAGTAACCCTGCAGGGCAACACTCCCACATGAATGCCTTCCAGAGGCTGGTCAGACTCTGACATCCATGGCAGGCTGTTCCTCTTCTGGGGTGCTCTGCCATATCTGATTGGGCTTCAGTCCTTTGTGCTGGGTATCCCTGCTGGGCAGGTATGTTCTCTGCTCTGCTCAGACTCCAAATCCTGTGCTGGGTTATCATGATCTGCCTCTTCCACCCATAGACACCTGCCTTACTCAGTGCCCTCCTGAATCACTTTTGCATTGAACCATTTGGGAAAGGAAGCAGGAAGAAAAAACTATTTTTTAATTACTAATTTTTAACTTTGAATTTGAAAATGAATATGACTTTTATTTTTTGGTTAGAAAGTTCTGGCATATTTGTCAGAATGTGATATTCCAATATATCTTTCTATTATTCAAAACAGTTCTAACCTCCTTGTTATCTCATGGCCTAAAAAAAGCATCTGGTTTCTATAATTTTCTTAGGTATGATCTTCTGACATTATGATATTAACATCTGTAAAAGAAGTGTTCCCAGTAGAAAACAGATGGTATATGGAAATTAGGACAATTTAAGTAGAGTCTAATAAAGGAACTACTTACAAAGTTGTAGGTGAAGCACAAAATCCACAAAGGATCATGCTGAATCTTGGAGTTAGTAGTTATAGACATAAGAGCATTCCTGGTCCTTGCATCTTTGAATTTCTACTTACAATCCAGAGATTTTTGTCACTACACATAGCCCTGGCTTGGGTGGGCTGTTGCTAGTTCCCTTCTGAGACAACCAGAGAACAACTGGTTTCATCCCTTCTAAATTTTTGTACTCAGAAGAACACTTGTTTTCCCCTTTTGAGTGTGGCTTCCCCCATGTCTTATCCTTTGTTCTTCCATTTCTATGATTTCCTTCCACAAGTTCCAATTCCTTACATATTAAAAACATAAATAAGAGAGAAAAAAAAGAAAAAACAACTATGGGAGTTCTGATACTTCCCTTTCTCTTTCTTGAATCAGCCTGGGTTTCAAGGTTATTATCTTCCTGTAGGCTTAAGCAAACAACACTCTATTTTATAACTCAGAGCTTGAGAGTGATGTCTTTCTTCTGAGCATTATTAGGTAGAGAAAGACCACGGGACAGTCAAGAACAATGAGGTCCTTAGGAATTAACAAATGCTTGTTTAATCCATCATACAGATTCTTCCACTATACACACAGGGTATGAGATGGGTATTATTAGCTCTATTTTACAGGTGAGGAAACTGTGGCTCCAAAAAGCCAGGTAGTTTTCCTTTGTCTGCTCAGACTCCAAATCCTGTGCTGGGTTATCATGATCTGCCTCTTCCACCCATAGACACCTGCCTTACTCAGTGCCCTCCTGAATCACTTTTGCATTGAACCATTTGGGAAAGGAAGCAGGAAGAAAAAACTATTTTTTAATTACTAATTTTTAACTTTGAATTTGAAAATGAATATGACTTTTATTTTTTGGTTAGAAAGTTCTGGCATATTTGTCAGAATGTGATATTCCAATATATCTTTCTATTATTCAAAACAGTTCTAACCTCCTTGTTATCTCATGGCCTAAAAAAAGCATCTGGTTTCTATAATTTTCTTAGGTATGATCTTCTGACATTATGATATTAACATCTGTAAAAGAAGTGTTCCCAGTAGAAAACAGATGGTATATGGAAATTAGGACAATTTAAGTAGAGTCTAATAAAGGAACTACTTACAAAGTTGTAGGTGAAGCACAAAATCCACAAAGGATCATGCTGAATCTTGGAGTTAGTAGTTATAGACATAAGAGCATTCCTGGTCCTTGCATCTTTGAATTTCTACTTACAATCCAGAGATTTTTGTCACTACACATAGCCCTGGCTTGGGTGGGCTGTTGCTAGTTCCCTTCTGAGACAACCAGAGAACAACTGGTTTCATCCCTTCTAAATTTTTGTACTCAGAAGAACACTTGTTTTCCCTTTAGAGTGTGGCTTCCCCCATGTCTTATCCTTTGTTCTTCCATTTCTATGATTTCCTTCCACAAGTTCCAATTCCTTACATATTAAAAACATAAATAAGAGAGAAAAAAAAGAAAAAACAACTATGGGAGTTCTGATACTTCCCTTTCTCTTTCTTGAATCAGCCTGGGTTTCAAGGTTATTATCTTCCTGTAGGCTTAAGCAAACAACACTCTATTTTATAACTCAGAGCTTGAGAGTGATGTCTTTCTTCTGAGCATTATTAGGTAGAGAAAGACCACGGGACAGTCAAGAACAATGAGGTCCTTAGGAATTAACAAATGCTTGTTTAATCCATCATACAGATTCTTCCACTATACACACAGGGTATGAGATGGGTATTATTAGCTCTATTTTACAGGTGAGGAAACTGTGGCTCCAAAAAGCCAGGTAGTTTTCCTAAAGACATAGTCTCTCACGACAGGTTCAAGCCTAGCTTTAACTATAAATACATTCCTTTTCTGCCATTGCCTGCTGTTACTCCATCTCTATCAACTGTATATAATAAACTATAATTCATTCACACTATAAATACTTCCATGATTGCTGACACAGGTCTCAAAATAATAGCCTGTTGTGAAAACTAGGACCATTCCATATCTGTGCATACAAACAAATGACATTTTGTTGTTATAGTGCTATTTTGGGGGCATCTTAAATTTCAGCTGTTTAAAATGTAGAGTGGTTGAGGTTGCTTAACCTATCTTATGAGGCACTGGTAGATTTGGAATCCATTTCCAATAACTGTGAAGCATAACCATCCATAGGCTAATTCAGTGATCTCTAGAAAGAAGATGGTGCTACAGCATGTCTTTGAGAACTGGTGGTCATTGTGGGGTATAGGGATCAGATAAGTCTTTAACCAAGAATTTGCTGTTCCTTTGTAGGGAGTAAGATTGGGTGACATACTCCAGCTATAGAACCCTTGAATTGGCCAGAGCATTTGAGCAGGGCTGCACTTTTCTGGAGCACTAGGATCTAGTGCTCCGGGTTTGTCTGGAGAAGAAATGCCCTTCCTCTGCTCGGTAGTCTCTGCTCTCTGCTGGCTGAGAGTTTGTTTAATCTGCCCAGTCTGACTTCTTCCTTTCTTTGTAATTCAAAGGCTTGTTCCCGTTGCCCACCCCATAAGTCTCTTGGACTTGTAACTTTGTCTCAGTGTCTCATTTCCGGAAGGCTCATTTGATGCAGAACTACTAAAGAGAGGTTTAGTCTTTTGCCTCAAGGGTTTCCATGTGACATAAGCAAAAGTTGAGTTCAACACTATTGGGCTCAGTTCATCACATAGGCTCATGGTATCTGAGGAAGCAAGAATAGTCATTCAATGGGAGGGTGTCAGGAATTTAGACAACTCACCACAATTGGGTTGGAAGCAGTGGGATGTCCTGAACGTAAGAGTAAGTGAGAGGTTTAGTCCAAGTAGCCAGTTTAGGTTGGAAATGATACATCCTGAAGGAAAGTTAAGGCAGGCAAAACCTGCCTAACTCCTGTGTGGCCAACTTGTTCCCTCGTCTGCGACCCCACGTTTTTCTGTTCATATGTTTATCATAACTCTTATCAGATATTAATTAAGAGAACACATTGTCCTTTAACACAATATCATGCTTGTTATAGCAGCAAGGCCCTCAGGGCTCTCCGGAGCTCACAGAGCACAGCAAGGGGCCAACATTGCCTAGGTGTTCCAAGAATGTTTACTGAATAAATGTGTGAACAATTATGTGTGAAAGTCCCCAATACATCAATTTCTAATTATGTGTTCTAATCACATCACAGTATTTCTTTAGATTTCCCAGGTGTTATTCACAATGAACTGACATTAATGTCCTACCAGAGAGAAGAGTCAGCCTTCTTTATTTCAGCTGGAAATGGAGTCTGCAAATCACTATGGAACAGTTGAATCAGCATGGAGAAGAGACCTTGGCTGGCTTGGTCAATGGGAAGTTAGTCAGGATGAAGTTGCCACTGAGAACGTCAGTAACAATCGTATCATCTTGGTTTTACTCGGATTTGTAACACTGTGGCTTTTGTTTCCAAAAACTGTCTTCTCTTCACTAACCATCCCACTAACCACTTTTTCTGTTCATTACACTTTTTTCGAAAACTTGGGCTTGAATCTATATAAATGTATAATATTCTGTTCTGTAAAGATTTTATTTGCATTGAATAATTATTGAATATTATTCCATTCCTAACACTAGTTTTATTAAATGATTTATCTTTTTTCGTTTTGTTTTGTTTTGGGCAGGACAGGTGGGGGAGGGAGGGGGGCAGGCGGGCCACTTCTATTGGTCTTTCATTCCTCTATTTTTCATCTATCTTTTTTCTTTGGCCCATGTGGGCCTCCCATCGCAGTGGCCTCTGTTGTAGCAGAGCACCGGCACTGGGCACATGCGCTCCAGAGCTCTGGCTCGGTAGTTGGGCACATCAGTCCAGCCGCTCTGTGGCATGTGGGATCCTCCCAGGCCAGGGATCGAACCGGCACCCCTTGCACTGCAAGGCGGTGTCCTTATGCACTGGACCACCAGGGAAGCCCTAAATGATTTATCTTAAACACATTTGTTCATTTATTACTTTATCTTAAACACATTTGTTTGTAGCATCATTTTCTTGGGTCTATAGTGTGATTTTAGAAACAAGAATGATAATAACATCCATGTGTATAAGACTCCATATTTTATAAAGAACTACCATATTTATTAGCTTCTGGGGGCAAGGGCAGTTGTAGTACAAATCCGTGTGCATTAAGAGATTTGAATGAGTTCATTACCAGCATCCTTTGGTCTGTTTGAAGATCAGTAATTATAATATACTTTGATGATAGTGATTATGAGACCTTTTTGAACATTTTCAGTATTGCTAAGGGATGTGAAAAATGTATTCCAACGAAACAGATTCCTGAAAATGAATTCTTTTCTACAGTATAGTATAGTGTATACTTAACCTGTACGGTCATCCCTGGAGGGTGGAGGCTACAGGGCACAGTTGGCTTGGCAGACGGTGGGCTGACAATTCTAGGCAACTGCCATTAGAAGTATTCTACCTCGGATGGGGACTTAAACCCAACACTCAGTTTGGGACTCGAACCCACGTGGCTGGGGCTTGAACCCAGCCAAAATCCTGTTTGGGACCTGAACCCACATGGCTGGGACTCAAGCCCAGGTGGAGGTGACCTTGGTAGTTAGATGCAGATATCTGAAAGGTCAGGGCTGAAGACACATGCTTGGGCTTACTGATATAGAGACCATAGGAAAGCCTTAAGATGTGATGAGATTACTTAGGAAGTGGTTACAAAGAAAGAAGAGGCAGAGTCTTGGCCCCGAGGCATTCCACCATTTTGAAGGCAAGTAGAAGATGGGCCAGCAGAGTCACCTTTGTAGTATACGTGAAGATCCTGACATCGCAGAACAGAGAGGATTTTAAAAATGCCAAAAATGTAATCATTGAAATCAAACTCACAAGCTTGGAGATGACCTTTGTTCATCCAGCACTACATTGTGAACTGTAAGGGGGGATATAAATTCTTTTTCATTTTCATAGCAATGGCTTATACTTGTAAGCCCATGGTTGTTTACAAGGCATTTTAGAAAATATCAGTTTCTTTGAGCAGTCTCCAGTGTGGGGGAGTTAGGTGCTAGTATTCTTTATTCACATTTTAGAGAGATCACATGACTCTCCTAACTTCTCACTAAAGACATGAAGGGCAGCAGAAATCTGTATAGAGCATCTGATACCAGTGTCCTCCCACCTAATTCTTTGCTTCTCCCTTGGAACTAACTTACTGTTGTCAAACTGTGTGGATGAACTGCAGTACATATGGCATGGCTTTCTAGCTCTCTCCCTCCCAAAGAAAGTGGACACCTGGGATCTGACTTTCTCAGGCTTAATTAGGTATACTGCTTCCCATATAGGCTACCACTTTCCTCTATCTCAGAGGACAAAAGTGAACATGAGGGCTTCCTTGGTGGTCCAGTGGGTAAATAGTCTGCCTTGCAGTGCAAGGGTCACTGGTTCGATCCCTGACCTGGGGAGATCCCACATGCCGCAGAGCGGCTGGAAGGGTGTGTCCAATTACGAGTCAGTACTCTGGAGAGCATGCGCCCAGAGTCAGTGCCCTGCAATGAGAGAGGCCGCTTTAATGGGAAGCCCACACAGGCCAAAGAAGATGAATGAAAATAAATAAATAAAAAACCAATGAAAGAGGCCAAAAAGAAAAAAAAAATGGTGTTGGGGGGAACATGAGCTATGAAACACAGACACTTTGTTTCAAAGCCTAGCCCTGTCATTCATTAGATACACCTTATCACGTAAGTCACTTAACTTCTCTGAGCCTCTGTTTCCTCCTGGGTAAAGGGAAGATAGTGTTGATTTGTAACGGATATTTATTGATATTTCTGCCTTGTATCCATTCTTTCTCCCATTCCACTGTTATGGAAATAATATCACTCTACCCTTGGTTGTTGGGCTTTGAATGAATTTGTCTCTATTCTTTCTCTCCAGAGTGCAAACAGGTGACCCATTCATCCTTCAGGCTTTGAGGACTGGCTTCAAGCTTCTCACATGGTCTAAGTCTGACCAATCAGAACCAACAATATTTTATTCTAGTATATCTTTTCTGAGCTGATGGAAGAAATAGATTCTCCTGTCTGCCTGATTCGGAGATATGTTTATGAGTGTGAGCTAAGAGCTAAGAGTCACCACAAGGACTCTGAGAAAAAAGTTTATCTAAAAGATGCAGATGGAAAAAAAGATCCCAGTGGTATTATTTAAGATCCTTGGTTGAATTTGTCCTGAAGTTCCTGGATTCTACCTTGGATTTGCAGACAAGTTCATAAATATTTTTTGTTTGAGCCAGTCTGAGATGGGTTTTCTGTCACTTCAACATACGAGTTTAAATTGATAAAATTGTCTTTAAAGACTTGTAGCAAGGATAAAATGAATAATTATGAAAAGTACTAATCCAAAAGAGACTCTCAATAAGTAGAAGCAATTATTGTAATTTCATCTTCAAGTTTTTAAAAATGCTATATTCTTTCTGTAATAAAGATTGGAGTAGTCTCAAAAATTGAAAGCTACATGGAAATCTGAACAGAACCAGGTGTTGCAGGTGTGTGTGTATTTTCAAAAGTTCAAAACATAAGTCAAAATGCCAGTTACTCTGATACAGCCTGAATATTCATCACTGGAAGTCCGTATGTAGAAAACACACATGTGCACAAATGTGCACGACTCTATGAACAGTCATCCTCATAGCCAATGAAAGTCTCCCTATGGTAAAAAGAAAGAAGAACAAAACTTGGCATATCCTATCAGATTAATTCAATGGAGTGCCCAAAGTAGATTATGTTAATTCCAAGAGTAATTTTTAATATTTGTAATGTAATATATTACTTGATAAGATTGTGAAACCTTCTGACAGCTTATTAGCCAGTGTCATTAAAACCAAATGTCAACTTTATCAACTGCTGTCAGTGAAATTAGCAATGAAACTGTCTCCAAGGGATGGAAGTTCAATTTGTGTTGGATAATGGTATGAATAATCACTTGGATTTATGTAGCACCTTTTTTCTGAAGGGTTTAAAGAGTTTACATACATTAATTCTCACAGTATTCCTAAATAGAAAGAAGGGACCAATTTTATTGCCCCTATGTGGTTTGTGGTTATTTTACAGCTTTGAGTTTGTGGAATCAGTGCTCAAAATAGTGTTTACATGTCTTCTAATGACTTTCCTTGCAGTCAAGGTATAGTATCACTGGGTGTGGAGTGATGCCCTCATAGAAAAGATTAATACTAGAAAAAAAGAGAATGGAGTTCTTTTCCATTTTTTTATACTGAAACATTAAGCACTAGTTATTATTAAGAAGAGTTCGTCACAAAGAGCGACAATCATGTTTGTAAAAGTTTATGCATGATTAGAACATATTTTGAGGAAATGGAAAGCAGAGACAGAGATAACATTGGAAGAGGCCTTATAGAAAATGAAGTTCAGTGCCATTATCTAAGCACCATGTGTGTTGGTGACCATTTTTGCATTTTCCCTCAAGCATCCAGGCATCTCTCTGGTTGTGATATTCCAATTTTCCTTTGGGAGTTATGTTTTCTCACACTCTGTCCATGCATATTGGACGATGAAACTAATCCTGAGTCTTGGAGTAGAGACCTGATTCAAACTTGGCTAGTGAGAGAACTTGTATCCTCTGACTTGTATCCCTCTGCGTAAGAGATAAGCATGCAATACCAATAGGCCAGTGAGAGAAATACCTGCAACTTTTCCTGAAACTATCAGAAAAGAGGTTTTCCTTTTTCACTCAAGTTGCTCATCTGGTAAAATATAAGGCTGAAGCCATCTTTCCTCCACATTAGAAGAGCCTGCTGAGAATAATGGCAGTATAGAAGGAAGAAGAGCTATAAAAGAAAAATCAAGAATATGATTCTCAGAGACTGCACTTAGGTTCTGGATCCAGCTCTGTGTGAACCTTATTCTGTTATACAAGCCAAAATTGAATGAGGCTTGCACATTTGCCAATCAAAAAGAGTTTATGCCTGCGGTATCTATTAAACCATATGTGTCATGGATTACTAATTAACCTAAAGTTGCTTTTCTTTTGGAAAGATATGTAGTAAGGATGGGCTAGGGTTTGCTGTTGGTAACAAACACTGCTGAACTCTTAGCAGTTTAAAATTATGATTTGTTTTTGCTTTTCCAGCTTAAATACAAGTCTATAGTGGATGGGTCAGAAGACCTTTTCCTTCTCAGTAAGGGTCACACCTGTCTGAATGGCTATGGTCAAAAAGACCATGAATAACAAATATTGACAAGGGTATTGAGGGGAAAAAAAAAAAAAACAAACAAACCCTTGCACACTGTTGGTGGGAAGGTGCACTGGTGGAGTTATAATGGAAAACATTATGAAGGTTCCCAAAAAACTAAAAATAGAACTATCACAAGACCCAGCAATTGCACTCCTGGGTATACAGACCCATGTGACTACTTTTTAAACAATGGCATGTGAATGGCCATGGTGTACACTATTTGGAAACAAGCCATGGTAATGTAAAAGTTTATGCATGATTAGAACATATTGGGGGAAAAAAAAATTGGAAGAGGCCTTATAGAAAATGAAGTTCAGTGCCATTATCTAAGCACCATGTGTGTTGGTGACCATTTTTGCATTTTCCCTCAAGCATCCAGGCATCTCTCTGGTTGTGATATTCCAATTTTCCTTTGGGAGTTATGTTTTCTCACACTCTGTCCATGCATATTGGACGATGAAACTAATCCTGAGTCTTGGAGTAGAGACCTGATTCAAACTTGGCTAGTGAGAGAACTTGTATCCTCTGACTTGTATCCCTCTGCGTAAGAGATAAGCATGCAATACCAATAGGCCAGTGAGAGAAATACCTGCAACTTTTCCTGAAACTATCAGAAAAGAGGTTTTCCTTTTTCACTCAAGTTGCTCATCTGGTAAAATATAAGGCTGAAGCCATCTTTCCTCCACATTAGAAGAGCCTGCTGAGAATAATGGCAGTATAGAAGGAAGAAGAGCTATAAAAGAAAAAATCAAGAATATGATTCTCAGAGACTGCACTTAGGTTCTGGATCCAGCTCTGTGTGAACCTTATTCTGTTATACAAGCCAAAATTGAATGAGGCTTGCACATTTGCCAATCAAAAAGAGTTTATGCCTGCGGTATCTATTAAACCATATGTGTCATGGATTACTAATTAACCTAAAGTTGCTTTTCTTTTGGAAAGATATGTAGTAAGGATGGGCTAGGGTTTGCTGTTGGTAACAAACACTGCTGAACTCTTAGCAGTTTAAAATTATGATTTGTTTTTGCTTTTCCAGCTTAAATACAAGTCTATAGTGGATGGGTCAGAAGACCTTTTCCTTCTCAGTAAGGGTCACACCTGTCTGAATGGCTATGGTCAAAAAGACCATGAATAACAAATATTGACAAGGGTATTGAGGGGAAAAAAAAAAAAAACAAACAAACCCTTGCACACTGTTGGTGGGAAGGTGCACTGGTGGAGTTATAATGGAAAACATTATGAAGGTTCCCAAAAAACTAAAAATAGAACTATCACAAGACCCAGCAATTGCACTCCTGGGTATACAGACCCATGTGACTACTTTTTAAACAATGGCATGTGAATGGCCATGGTGTACACTATTTGGAAACAAGCCATGGTAATGTAATGGTGAAAGTCATACATTGTAAGCAGTGGCATCAAGAGTCATGAGGAGGGCTTCCCCTGGTGGTCCAGTGGGTAAGGACACCGCCTTGCAGTGCAAGGGGCGCCAGTTCGATCCCTGGTCTGGGAAGATCCCACGTGCCGTGGAACGGCTGGACTGATGTGCCCAATCACCGCGCCGGAGCTCTGGGGCGCATGCGCCCAGAGCCGGTGCTCTGCAACGACAGATGCCACCACGATGGGAGGCCCACAGGAGCTGAAGAACAAAGACAGATGAAAATAGAGAAATGAAAGACCAATAGAAGTGGCCCGCCCGCTCTCCTCCCTCCCCAACCCAATCCCCGCCCAAAATAATTAAATAAATAAATCTTTAAAAAAAAAAAAAGTCATGAGGAGTTGGGATCACTGAATGATTGTATAAAGGAGAGCTACCCAGGAGAGCCAGAGTTCTCCTTAGACTCATG
This sequence comes from Tragulus kanchil, assembly GCA_022376925.1. NCBI lineage: Eukaryota > Metazoa > Chordata > Mammalia > Artiodactyla > Tragulidae > Tragulus > Tragulus kanchil. Next base: position 12,515,480 of record JAIOJX010000002.1, on the reverse strand, counting down.
CAGTGAGTAAGAAATAAGCCTATGTTCTAAGCTTCTGGGTCTCTACTTATTCTTTTTTAAATTAATTTTTAGTGGAGTATAGTTGATTTACAGTGTTGTGTTAGTTTCTGCTATAGAGCAAATAGAATCAGTTATACATATACATGTATCCACTCTTTTTTAAGGTTCTTTTCCCACATCATAGGTCATTACAGTGTATTGAGTAGAGTTCCCTGTGCTGTGCAGTAGGTTCTTATCACTTATCTATTTTATATATAGTAGTCTGTATACGTTAGACCCAATCTCCCAATTTATCTTTCCCTCCCCTTCTCCCCTTAGTAACCGTAAGTGTTGTTATTCTTTTTATAACTAGTGTGGATTTTTCCTCTAAAGTACTAGAATATATAGAGACAATCTCAGCCATTTCATGGCAATTGCTACCTTGGATTGCAATGACATAGGAGTACTAAAAGAGGCATTTAAATCTAAGTGGTCAGAAAAGTCTTCCTAGATAAGATGACAATTGAATATTTTTGTAGAAGAAGGCAGACAAGAAATGCTTCCTATCCAGAGGGGACAGCATGTAGGAGGCAGGAGCTAGTACAAGGGGACTGGGGCTCATTGATGCATATGAAAAGAGAATACACTATTCACTTTCCCATATAGAGATGTAATTATGCTTATAAGAAAATGGCTATAATTCCCTTTTTGTGGATGATGAAATAGAAAAATAGAAACACACACACACACAAACAAACAGAAAAAAGGCAAAAAGTAAAAAATAAACGTAGGGCAATATGTGATAAAGCCAGGACCCAAACACATTCCTAGAATATTTGTGATGCAATAGGAGTGTAGGACAATGCAAATAAGGAGGCACTTATTATCTTAGGACACAAAACCGGTGCTCTAGGAGCGGAAGAACAAAGACAGATGAAAATAGAAATGAAAGACCAATAGAAGTGGCCCGCTCTCCTCCCTCCCAACCCAATCCCCGCCCAAAATAATTAAATAAATAAATCTTTAAAAAAAAAAAAAGTCATGAGGAGTTGGGATCACTGAATGATTGTATAAAGGAGAGCTACCCAGGAGAGCCAGAGTTCTCCTTAGACTCATGCAGTGAGTAAGAAATAAGCCTATGTTCTAAGCTTCTGGGTCTCTACTTATTCTTTTTTAAATTAATTTTTAGTGGAGTATAGTTGATTTACAGTGTTGTGTTAGTTTCTGCTATAGAGCAAATAGAATCAGTTATACATATACATGTATCCACTCTTTTTTAAGGTTCTTTTCCCACATCATAGGTCATTACAGTGTATTGAGTAGAGTTCCCTGTGCTGTGCAGTAGGTTCTTATCACTTATCTATTTTATATATAGTAGTCTGTATACGTTAGACCCAATCTCCCAATTTATCTTTCCCTCCCCTTCTCCCCTTAGTAACCGTAAGTGTTGTTATTCTTTTTATAACTAGTGTGGATTTTTCCTCTAAAGTACTAGAATATATAGAGACAATCTCAGCCATTTCATGGCAATTGCTACCTTGGATTGCAATGACATAGGAGTACTAAAAGAGGCATTTAAATCTAAGTGGTCAGAAAAGTCTTCCTAGATAAGATGACAATTGAATATTTTTGTAGAAGAAGGCAGACAAGAAATGCTTCCTATCCAGAGGGGACAGCATGTAGGAGGCAGGAGCTAGTACAAGGGGACTGGGGCTCATTGATGCATATGAAAAGAGAATACACTATTCACTTTCCCATATAGAGATGTAATTATGCTTATAAGAAAATGGCTATAATTCCCTTTTTGTGGATGATGAAATAGAAAAATAGAAACACACACACACACAAACAAACAGAAAAAAGGCAAAAAGTAAAAAATAAACGTAGGGCAATATGTGATAAAGCCAGGACCCAAACACATTCCTAGAATATTTGTGATGCAATAGGAGTGTAGGACAATGCAAATAAGGAGGCACTTATTATCTTTACCACTGGCACACACTATTTTGGTTAATCCTTATTTCAGGCATATGTATTTTCTTCTTTTCAGATTGTTCTCTTGAGATTTAAGCTTAAAAATAATGAGCTTCGATCTTACATCCAGAGCAGAGTCTGTATTACTTTCCCATTGTTGCTATAAAAATTACCACAAGCTTAGGGACTTAACGGGCTTCCCCAGTGGCTCAGATGGTAAAGAATCTGCCTGCAATGCAGGAGATGGGAGTTCAATCCTTGGGTTGGAAAGATCTCCTGGAGAAAAGAATGGCAACCCCCTCCAGTATTCTTCCCTGGCAAATTCCATGAACAGAGGGGCCTGGCCAGCAACATTCCACAGGGTCAGAAAGAATCTGACAGGACTGATCAACTAACACAACATTTTAGTGACTTAAAACAACACAACGTTGTTATTGTACAGTTCTGGAGTCACAAGTTCAATCCAAGTCTTGCTAGGTTAAAATCCCAGTATCAGCAGCCAATCTCGGTTCCTGTCTTGAGGCTCCAGGAGAGACTCTGTTTCCTTGCCTTTTCCAGCTTCAAGAGGCCACTGCATTCTTTGATTCATTGTTTCCTGCCTCCATCTTTATTTTGTTTCATTTTTTTAAATTAAATCATTAATTAATTCATTAATTTTTTTTCCCTATGCTGGGTCTAAATTCTGGCATTAAGTTGAGAGGGGTCTTTCTTTGGGATACAAGCTCTGTAGTTGTGGCTCAGGGGTTTTGCAGTTCGAAGCACACAGGCTTAGTTGCCATATGGTACATGGGATCAAACCTGTGTCTTCTGCAACGGAAGTGTGGTTTTTTAACCACTGCACCACCAGGGAAGTCCCTCCTCCATCTTAAAAGCAAGCAATGTTGCATCTCCCTGATCATGCTTCAGAAGTCACATTTTTCTTTGACAGCACTGGGAATGTTTATCCTCTTATTAGGGTTCCATAAAAGACACCTGGACTTCCCAGGTGGGGCAGTGGTAAAGAATCTGCCTGCCAATGCAGGAGCTGCAAGAGACATGGGTTTGATTCCTTGGATTGGGAAGATCCTCTGGAGTAGAAAATAGCAACTCACTCCAGTATTTTTGCCTGAATTATTCTATGGGATGAGGTGACTGGTGGACAGGACTGAGCACACACAGGCATAGGACACACATGACTATATTGAATCCACTCAGGTAATTTGGGATAGTCTGTCCATCTCAAGGTTCTGGGGATTAGGTATTGTTGTGGGAGAATGGCATTGGTCTGCCTACTACAGAGTCTAAAGTCAGTGTTTCCAATGAACTTGTATATGTAGTCAAAATCTCCTTGGAAAGTGCTTGATAAGTAAGAAATTAGGCCATTTTAGAGCTGACCTCCCCTCATTTTCACTCCAGTGGTGTTGCCACAGAATCATTTACTTCAGCTGGATATTTGGAAAAACCATTTCGTGGTATGACGGGCCGTCACGTTAGAAAAAGTGTGTTGTTGTTGTGTAGTTGCTAAGTCACATCCAACTCTTTGTGACCCTGTGGATTGCAACCTACCAGGCTCCTCCATCCTCAGGATTTCCCAGGCAGTTGAAGTGAGTTGCCATTTCCTTCTCCAGGGAATCTTCCTGACCAAGGGATCAAACCAGCATCTCCTGCATTGGTAGGAAAATTCTTCAACAGTTAGTTACCAGGGAAGCCCTTGAAAAAGTGTATATATATATATATATATAATATCCAATGCTAGAATTACATACAGTGTAGAGACATCCTCATGAGAAATCCAGACAAGGGGCTTCCCTGGTAGCTCAGTGGTGAAGAGTTTGCCTGCCAATGCAGGAGACACGGGTTTGATCCCTGATCCGGGAAGATCCCACATGCTGCAGAGCAACTAAGCCCGTGAGCCACAACTATTGAGCTTGTGCTCTAGAGCCTCAGAGCCACAACTATGGAGCCCATGTATCACAACTAAGAAGCCTGTGTGCCCTGGGGCCTGAGTTCTGCAACAAGGGAAGTCACCGCAATAAGAAGCCTGCTCACTTCACCTAGAGAGTAGCCCCCACTCCCTGCAACTAGAGAAGAGACTGTGGCAGCAGTGAAAACCCAGAATAGACAAAATAAATAAAATTAAAAAACAAACAAAGAAACAGAAATTCAGACGAATGGTCCTTGCAAACTGAGCTCAACAAAGAAGCAATCACACGTAGCATACATATGCAGCTACATAACACTAATAGAAAATATAGTGGGAAAAAGACAGGTTTAAATTTGGGGTATCTTTAAATAGACTTAATCTTGCTCAATGATAATTTTTGTGTATAGGACTCTTTTGAGCTGGAGACTCTTCCAAGAAAAAAAATTTTATATCACGATTTATATGGCTTGTCCAAGAAAAATAATAATTTTTGCTATGTGTGGATGAATGGGCATGGGTCTGCCTACTACAGAGTCTAAAGTCAGTGTTTCCAATGAACTTGTATATGTAGTCAAAATCTCCTTGGAAAGTGCTTGATAAGTAAGAAATTAGGCCATTTTAGAGCTGACCTCCCCTCATTTTCACTCCAGTGGTGTTGCCACAGAATCATTTACTTCAGCTGGATATTTGGAAAAACCATTTCGTGGTATGACGGGCCGTCACGTTAGAAAAAGTGTGTTGTTGTTGTGTAGTTGCTAAGTCACATCCAACTCTTTGTGACCCTGTGGATTGCAACCTACCAGGCTCCTCCATCCTCAGGATTTCCCAGGCAGTTGAAGTGAGTTGCCATTTCCTTCTCCAGGGAATCTTCCTGACCAAGGGATCAAACCAGCATCTCCTGCATTGGTAGGAAAATTCTTCAACAGTTAGTTACCAGGGAAGCCCTTGAAAAAGTGTATATATATATATATATATAATATCCAATGCTAGAATTACATACAGTGTAGAGACATCCTCATGAGAAATCCAGACAAGGGGCTTCCCTGGTAGCTCAGTGGTGAAGAGTTTGCCTGCCAATGCAGGAGACACGGGTTTGATCCCTGATCCGGGAAGATCCCACATGCTGCAGAGCAACTAAGCCCGTGAGCCACAACTATTGAGCTTGTGCTCTAGAGCCTCAGAGCCACAACTATGGAGCCCATGTATCACAACTAAGAAGCCTGTGTGCCCTGGGGCCTGAGTTCTGCAACAAGGGAAGTCACCGCAATAAGAAGCCTGCTCACTTCACCTAGAGAGTAGCCCCCACTCCCTGCAACTAGAGAAGAGACTGTGGCAGCAGTGAAAACCCAGAATAGACAAAATAAATAAAATTAAAAAACAAACAAAGAAACAGAAATTCAGACGAATGGTCCTTGCAAACTGAGCTCAACAAAGAAGCAATCACACGTAGCATACATATGCAGCTACATAACACTAATAGAAAATATAGTGGGAAAAAGACAGGTTTAAATTTGGGGTATCTTTAAATAGACTTAATCTTGCTCAATGATAATTTTTGTGTATAGGACTCTTTTGAGCTGGAGACTCTGTTCCAAGAAAAAAAAATACACATATGCACGTAGTTTAATATATTGCTATGATTCTAGGAGAAATATAATTTTTGAAGTCTGCAAGTGGATTTCCGTGAGTTAGGGACTTTTCTAGTCTACTTAACACCCAGGATGGGATTTGCTGGATTATTCCATGTGGCGATCCCTAAAAATAATTTTCTAAGGCTCTAAGATTTATGAGTATTAAATTCTGAGAACATTGGATTGTTACATGACAATTCAACCAAAAATACAGTCCAAATACCTTTTCACTTGAATCAGGCTTTGGAGACAATTCTGATAAACTCTCTTTTGATGTCCCCATGGATGAGGTTTTGACAATGCTCAGGATGACATTATTGGCAGATGACCTGTGGAATGAGTCAACTGGCTCTACTTGAAGAATTTTAATAATGGCTCAGTGTCACAGGGGAGAATTGAGGAGAGTGAGGACTGAACCATATTTAATAGTTTTGCTGTTATTTAGGAGATACATAGAAGGAAGGCATATGGAATATAATGATTCTACAATTCAAAATGACCTTAACAAATTAAAAGTTTGGAAGAAACCAAAAAGGTGATTAGAAAGTTATAGTTCAACATGTATGCTGATGCCATGAGTTCCATTAACGGAAATACATTAAATAGATGACCATCTTGCACATCTTCTCATCACTTCCAAGGACACTGTTGGCAACTCTGCTAAGAGATGTCAATGAATTTGGACAAGTATAAGTGTTAATCTCCAGTATGGTGGGTGGTATGCAGCAAGAATAGATTTGACCTAGAAATGATAAAGATTGGTTTTAGGAAATTAAGGACTTTTCCATAGCAACTAGAGAAGAGACTGTGGCAGCAGTGAAAACCCAGAATAGACAAAATAAATAAAATTAAAAAACAAACAAAGAAACAGAAATTCAGACGAATGGTCCTTGCAAACTGAGCTCAACAAAGAAGCAATCACACGTAGCATACATATGCAGCTACATAACACTAATAGAAAATATAGGGGGAAAAAAAACAGGTTTAAATTTGGGGTATCTTTAAATAGACTTAATCTTGCTCAATGATAATTTTTGTGTATAGGACTCTTTTGAGCTGGAGACTCTGTTCCAAGAAAAAAAAATACACATATGCACGTAGTTTAATATATTGCTATGATTCTAGGAGAAATATAATTTTTGAAGTCTGCAAGTGGATTTCCGTGAGTTAGGGACTTTTCTAGTCTACTTAACACCCAGGATGGGATTTGCTGGATTATTCCATGTGGCGATCCCTAAAAATAATTTTCTAAGGCTCTAAGATTTATGAGTATTAAATTCTGAGAACATTGGATTGTTACATGACAATTCAACCAAAAATACAGTCCAAATACCTTTTCACTTGAATCAGGCTTTGGAGACAATTCTGATAAACTCTCTTTTGATGTCCCCATGGATGAGGTTTTGACAATGCTCAGGATGACATTATTGGCAGATGACCTGTGGAATGAGTCAACTGGCTCTACTTGAAGAATTTTAATAATGGCTCAGTGTCACAGGGGAGAATTGAGGAGAGTGAGGACTGAACCATATTTAATAGTTTTGCTGTTATTTAGGAGATACATAGAAGGAAGGCATATGGAATATAATGATTCTACAATTCAAAATGACCTTAACAAATTAAAAGTTTGGAAGAAACCAAAAAGGTGATTAGAAAGTTATAGTTCAACATGTATGCTGATGCCATGAGTTCCATTAACGGAAATACATTAAATAGATGACCATCTTGCACATCTTCTCATCACTTCCAAGGACACTGTTGGCAACTCTGCTAAGAGATGTCAATGAATTTGGACAAGTATAAGTGTTAATCTCCAGTATGGTGGGTGGTATGCAGCAAGAATAGATTTGACCTAGAAATGATAAAGATTGGTTTTAGGAAATTAAGGACTTTTTCCAAGAGCAAAGAAGACCATGGAGAAAGAGCAATCTGCTTTCAAATACTTGCAGAGATGGCCCAGTGGCTGACTCTATGCTCTTAATGCAGGAGGCCCTGGTTCGATCTCTGGTCAGGGCACTAGATCCCACATGCCACAACTACAACTTGATGCAACCAAATAGATAACTATTTTAAAAAAAAGAAGAAGAAGAAGTCTACATTTGAGACCAAAGTTATTAAAAAGAAAACTTGCAGAGAATCTATGTTCTGAATGGCTTCCGGTGGCGAGGCTCCAGCTTGTACATGCAAGTCATGAATAGGTGCTTTCCAACTGTTCTGAGGGAATAAAAGTCTACGCTCAGTTCCTCATCATGTAATGACTTGTCTGAGTGTCTGTTGGGCTCTTATTATAGCTTTAGATATAATTACAGGGCTATCATTGGCCAAGTATACAAAAAAAATAGTGTTAACATTCTGTGGGTGGTTAGATTGAGGATCCCAAAGATTCTTAGGGCCTTACAACTCTAATACTTTGTATCTGTGATTTACTGTAAGCTTTAAACTCAGAGTCAAGTAAGGACTCTGATTTAATAGTTAACATCGGTAATAAAATATAAATAAGTAATGATTCATGCATTTCAGTAATTATTGTTCTATGGTCTCAGTATAGAACATATTAGATTTATTTAGAACCAAGTGTCTGATAAGTATTTCTAACTAAAATAACCTTATTATTGCAATGACCTGTGGAATTCTTAAATTTAATGGCTCAGTGTCACAGGGGATTGAGAGTGAGGACTGAACCATATTTAATAGTTTTGCTGTTATTTAGGAGATACATAGAAGGAAGGCATATGGAATATAATGATTCTACAATTCAAAATGACCTTAACAAATTAAAAGTTTGGAAGAAACCAAAAAGGTGATTAGAAAGTTATAGTTCAACATGTATGCTGATGCCATGAGTTCCATTAACGGAAATACATTAAATAGATGACCATCTTGCACATCTTCTCATCACTTCCAAGGACACTGTTGGCAACTCTGCTAAGAGATGTCAATGAATTTGGACAAGTATAAGTGTTAATCTCCAGTATGGTGGGTGGTATGCAGCAAGAATAGATTTGACCTAGAAATGATAAAGATTGGTTTTAGGAAATTAAGGACTTTTTCCAAGAGCAAAGAAGACCATGGAGAAAGAGCAATCTGCTTTCAAATACTTGCAGAGATGGCCCAGTGGCTGACTCTATGCTCTTAATGCAGGAGGCCCTGGTTCGATCTCTGGTCAGGGCACTAGATCCCACATGCCACAACTACAACTTGATGCAACCAAATAGATAACTATTTTAAAAAAAAGAAGAAGAAGAAGTCTACATTTGAGCCCAAAGTTATTAAAAGAAAACTTGCAGAGAATCTATGTTCTGAATGGCTTCCGGTGGCGAGGCTCCAGCTTGTACATGCAAGTCATGAATAGGTGCTTTCCAACTGTTCTGAGGGAATAAAAGTCTACGCTCAGTTCCTCATCATGTAATGACTTGTCTGAGTGTCTGTTGGGCTCTTATTATAGCTTTAGATATAATTACAGGGCTATCATTGGCCAAGTATACAAAAAAAATAGTGTTAACATTCTGTGGGTGGTTAGATTGAGGATCCCAAAGATTCTTAGGGCCTTACAACTCTAATACTTTGTATCTGTGATTTACTGTAAGCTTTAAACTCAGAGTCAAGTAAGGACTCTGATTTAATAGTTAACATCGGTAATAAAATATAAATAAGTAATGATTCATGCATTTCAGTAATTATTGTTCTATGGTCTCAGTATAGAACATATTAGATTTATTTAGAACCAAGTGTCTGATAAGTATTTCTAACTAAAATAACCATTATTCATTGAGGGCTTATATATGCCAGATGTAGATGTGGCATTGTTATCAAAGTGTAGAATTTAAAATAAAGGGTCAATGACCTATAATGAGTATGTAGCAAGGCTAAGATTCAAAGTCCAGATGCTTAACCATTCTGCCATATTGACACCTCTTAATTTTGAGGGGATTCAAATTTCCTGAGGATATAATATGTTGGGCTTAGAATACATAGTCTTTAGGAGTGGTCAATTTTGGTCCATTTATTGTGGGCCATTTCTCTGTTGAACCCTCTAAACACTAATAGGACTCATACAAATGTCTGTACTTGACAAACATTTGGAAAGCAAACATCAATGAAAGACATATAAACCCCTGAAGTGGGCGCTCAGGCGTTTCCGTACATGAATCAGAGGAAACTGAGAGGGAACATCAAGCTGACCATTAGCACACACTTTGAAGAGTCACAGATGCAGTGTTTTTTAAAGCAGATTTGCATTTGTGAAAGGTCACTCTTCACTGAGTATTTGCACTTACGTTCAGGACAAAAGAAGGCCACTTTACCTCGTTCCTCCAATTTGTCTGTTCCATGATCAATATCACAGTCTAGACTAGCATGGCTACAGAATCTTACTGCTGCTTAATTTCCCAGAAGACTAACTGACTTCCTGAGAGATCTTGGGTGGGCAGCGCAGAGAAAGGCTTTGGAGTGACAAATGTCCTGATGTCACACTAAGGCGCACAATTAACAGAGCTGAATGCTTCCTGTTATCTTCATCTACCACTCTACTGAGGTCTTCCAGCAAAATGCGTATGTATGAAGTAAAGGAAATGCTACAAGACTGAGTCACAGAACCCTGCATTTGAAGAAAAGTCAAAGATGGATGTGGCATTTCAAGTATACAAAAAAATTTAACGGGTGGTTAGATAACCAAAGATTCTTAGGGCCTTACAACTCTAATACTTTGTATCTGTGATTTACTGTAAGCTTTAAACTCAGAGTCAAGTAAGGACTCTGATTTAATAGTTAACATCGGTAATAAAATATAAATAAGTAATGATTCATGCATTTCAGTAATTATTGTTCTATGGTCTCAGTATAGAACATATTAGATTTATTTAGAACCAAGTGTCTGATAAGTATTTCTAACTAAAATAACCATTATTCATTGAGGGCTTATATATGCCAGATGTAGATGTGGCATTGTTATCAAAGTGTAGAATTTAAAATAAAGGGTCAATGACCTATAATGAGTATGTAGCAAGGCTAAGATTCAAAGTCCAGATGCTTAACCATTCTGCCATATTGACACCTCTTAATTTTGAGGGGATTCAAATTTCCTGAGGATATAATATGTTGGGCTTAGAATACATAGTCTTTAGGAGTGGTCAATTTTGGTCCATTTATTGTGGGCCATTTTCTCTGTTGAACCCTCTAAACACTAATAGGACTCATACAAATGTCTGTACTTGACAAACATTTGGAAAGCAAACATCAATGAAAGACATATAAACCCCTTTAGTGGGCTCTCAGGAGTTTCCCTAAATGAATCAGAGGAAACTGAGAGGGGAACATCAAGCTGACCATTAGCACACACTTTGAAGAGTCACAGATGCAGTGTTTTTTAAAGCAGATTTGCATTTGTGAAAGGTCACTCTTCACTGAGTATTTGCACTTACGTTCAGGACAAAAGAAGGCCACTTTACCTCGTTCCTCCAATTTGTCTGTTCCATGATCAATATCACAGTCTAGACTAGCATGGCTACAGAATCTTACTGCTGCTTAATTTCCCAGAAGACTAACTGACTTCCTGAGAGATCTTGGGTGGGCAGCGCAGAGAAAGGCTTTGGAGTGACAAATGTCCTGATGTCACACTAAGGCGCACAATTAACAGAGCTGAATGCTTCCTGTTATCTTCATCTACCACTCTACTGAGGTCTTCCAGCAAAATGCGTATGTATGAAGTAAAGGAAATGCTACAAGACTGAGTCACAGAACCCTGCATTTGAAGAAAAGTCAAAGATGGATGTGGCATTTCACACGCTGTCTAGCAATGACCTAAAAATGTCCTGCGCCTAACAGGCTTTTCTCCTCCTTGGAACCTCTGTCTTCCATCAAAGGACTTCTTGGTCTCAGCCGCAAAGACTGATGGCATCATCAACTCAATGGACATGAGTTTGAGTAAACCCCAGGAAACAGTGAAGGACAGGGAAGTCTGGAGTGCTGCAGTTCGTGGGGTTGCAAAGAGTCAGATAGGACTGAGCGACTGAACGACAACAAGCCCCGAAGTTATCTTTATTCAAGGACATTAAAACAGGTCGACAGGAGTCCCTTTCAGGATGCAGCCCTGAGTTCCTCTAGTCCTGTCCTACCCAAGGTCTTCAACTCCAGCAGCTACGCATCTGCCTAGCCTGAGATCATGTTCTGATTTATATGTGTAGTTTTCCGTACTTAACTTCTCTTTCTTTCCCTGTGCCTTGGAAGACTACATTCCTGGGGCCCCAGGTCTAACTACTTGTGTATATTTCTTCCATCAAATAAAAATGTACTGAATACCTACTATGCACTTGGAAACACAGTGATGAATAAAATAGAGATATTATCTGCTCTCATAGAGCTTATAGTCTAGGAGAAGGAGATGACCAAAAATGTAAATTAAATAAACAAGATAAATAAGATGCTAAGAGGAGACCACAGCTGAACAGATACCCGATGAGCTAAGGGAGAAAGAGTACAAACATATGGGAGAAGCTATCCAATGTGAATGGCAGTGAAAACAAAGTGAATTGGGAAGCCTATGCTTGGTGTGTTTGAGAAAAGTTATAGGCCCATGAAGCTCAAGGTTCTAACCTGTAAGTGTTGGGTGGATTTCAAACTTTGTTGTTTTTTGTTTGTTTTTTAAAAACACAGTCAGCCTTGAGGACAACTGATAAAAACCCTTGGAGGCTACAGTTGTCTTTGTTCTTGTTTTAGTCAGTAAGTCATGTCCAACTGTTTTGCGACCCCATGGACTATAGCATGCCAGACTCTTCTGTTCATGAGATTTCCCAGGCAAGAGTACTGGAGTGGGTTGCCATATCCTTCTCCAGGATATCTTCCTGACCCAAGGATCAAACCCATGCCTCCTGAACTGGCATCTGGGTTCTTTGATGGGCCTAGAGTTTGATTCTGAAATTTGCACCCTTTATTTTTATTCTAGTTTCTAAAAATGACTGAGATTATAAAATTAGCCCCTTCTGAGTCTGGCATCTAATGGATATGTTCCCTCTTCCCATGCCTGACAGCTTGTTCTCAGCATGATATCCATTTTTTAAAGACAGTTGATAAAAAATCTCATAGTCTTGTTCAAGGTTATACAACTAAGAAATAGGAAAAGTCACTTTCAAATCTAGGTTAATTTGAGCTTCAATCCAGTTCTCTCACTTCAAATAGTGCTTCCTAGAGTGACTTCTTTGCCTTTGTCAGTATGAAATGGAAATATATCATTGGCTACTGAGAAGAGTGAGTTAGCCTCTGCTAACTGTAATAGTTCCTTGTACATAGATGGTACTTGACTGTTTGTTCTAATTAATCAAAACACACCAGATTTACCTGTTCATTCAGTGGCTTATTTGACATATTCATTTGGTCTTCTATCTTAAACTCAACTTATTATCTTCTCTCATATCTCTTTTATTCATTGTTTTCTATATCCATAAATGGTATCGCCATCCATTCAATTAACCAAAGTGACTCAACTCTCTTCCTAGTCTCCTACCTACTCAGTCATGAAGTTCACATGTGTCTGTTTAGGGTTAAAAATTCATCCACATTTGCCCAGAATTGTCCCAGTTTCAACAGTGAAAGTCTGTTCTGGGAAAACTGGGAAGTTTGATCATTCTATGTCTATTTCTTAAACATTTCCCAAATAATTTTATTTCTCCCTGTTCCTAATCTAACTTGACATTTTGTTCTAATTTGAATTACCTCAGTGGCTTTCCAACTGTTCTGAAAACTTTCCATTTTACAGTGACCATATTGAGCCTTTGAAAGACCAAAATCTGATCCTATCATTCACTTAAAATATTTTAGTGGCTTCCTATTACCCATGTGATAAAGCCCCAGGTCTTTAAATGATCTGTATTTCCCTAAATGACTTGTATCCTCCTTTTCCATCAAAGCTCCTACCTCATAACAATCATGTCTTATCTCTACCCTACCTACTGGACTCCAGACATCCTGCATGTCACTTGGTAAATTTGTTGTAAGAATTGCTTACTGTTTGCCAGTTGTTTATTACTTAACACCAGGAACATATCTTGTAGCCATTGTTGAATTATATGCTTTTTATGACAAATTTTTTCAGTAGCTAAGTAAACTGCCTTAGGGAAAGAGTCTTCTATCTGTAAGGATAAGCTAAGTTAGGCTGCAGTAACAAACAATGCCTAAATTTCAGTGGCTTTGCCAAAGATTTATTTCCTGTTTGCACGTAACTGCTGCAAGTCTATGGTAATTTGTCTTTAGTAGCAGTCCTTCATTCTTTGTGATCTTACAATGTTTTGACTTTTGCTGTTGCCATTTCAGTACAAAGCTCCCTCCATAATTGTTGAGCCACAGGAAGAATATGTTGAGGGGTGGGGGCTTGCATTAAATGTTTGCTAGGGTTATCTGGAACAGACACATAGCACTTCTCTCAGAACCACAAACCAGAGTCATCACATAGGCCCGCTCACTATAAAAAGGAGTTGGTGGGAAAGTGTGATCTTTTTTCATAAAAAGAGGGGGAAACTGGGCATAGCTTAGTATTAAATATTTCTACCATGAACTTTTCAACCTAATCTGTACAAATTTTTCCTTAAGGTTAGTAGAATTGTCCAAAATTTGTTCAACTCTCTTCCTAGTCTCCTACCTACTCAGTCATGAAAGTCTGTTTAGGGTTAAAAATTCATCCACATTTGCCCAGAATTGTCCCAGTTTCAACAGTGAAAGTCTGTTCTGGGAAAACTGGGAAGTTTGATCATTCTATGTCTATTTCTTAAACATTTCCCAAATAATTTTATTTCTCCCTGTTCCTAATCTAACTTGACATTTTGTTCTAATTTGAATTACCTCAGTGGCTTTCCAACTGTTCTGAAAACTTTCCATTTTACAGTGACCATATTGAGCCTTTGAAAGACCAAAATCTGATCCTATCATTCACTTAAAATATTTTAGTGGCTTCCTATTACCCATGTGATAAAGCCCCAGGTCTTTAAATGATCTGTATTTCCCTAAATGACTTGTATCCTCCTTTTCCATCAAAGCTCCTACCTCATAACAATCATGTCTTATCTCTACCCTACCTACTGGACTCCAGACATCCTGCATGTCACTTGGTAAATTTGTTGTAAGAATTGCTTACTGTTTGCCAGTTGTTTATTACTTAACACCAGGAACATATCTTGTAGCCATTGTTGAATTATATGCTTTTTATGACAAATTTTTTCAGTAGCTAAGTAAACTGCCTTAGGGAAAGAGTCTTCTATCTGTAAGGATAAGCTAAGTTAGGCTGCAGTAACAAACAATGCCTAAATTTCAGTGGCTTTGCCAAAGATTTATTTCCTGTTTGCACGTAACTGCTGCAAGTCTATGGTAATTTGTCTTTAGTAGCAGTCCTTCATTCTTTGTGATCTTACAATGTTTTGACTTTTGCTGTTGCCATTTCAGTACAAAGCTCCCTCCATAATTGTTGAGCCACAGGAAGAATATGTTGAGGGGTGGGGGCTTGCATTAAATGTTTGCTAGGGTTATCTGGAACAGACACATAGCACTTCTCTCAGAACCACAAACCAGAGTCATCACATAGGCCCGCTCACTATAAAAAGGAGTTGGTGGGAAAGTGTGATCTTTTTTCATAAAAAGAGGGGGAAACTGGGCATAGCTTAGTATTAAATATTTCTACCATGAACTTTTCAACCTAATCTGTACAAATTTTTCCTTAAGGTTAGTAGAATATACTGCTGAACACATAAGCCATTGCTTTGTCTGTTCAATAATTTTCTTGGGCTTGGAGAAGGCATCAGGTACTTTAAACCTTGAACAGGCATGTGACTTCCTGGGGAATGGGTACCCAAGGTGATACCAAGCTGGAGGAAGCCCTAAATGGAATAAACATTTCACCAGATAATGGCTGACTAGAGAATGTTTTGCAGGAGGGATGGTCTAGAGCTTTCTCTAAAAGTTTTTTGGACTTGATATTGCTTGGACTGGACCAGGAGTTTAAGTTCTTTGATTGTGCAGTTTCAGTCGCCTAATGTTCCTAAATTTGTTTCTGTATCTGTCAAAAAGAAGGATTGTAATTGCCCTATCTTCCTTCACAGACTCATTTGGAGGATCACATGAGATGAACTTTTTTTTCATAAAGAGTAGACTCTTGGTAGGACTAAAAGGATGTCAAACGAAGGTGAAAGCACTATGAAATCTCTAAAGTACACTATCAAAAATGTAGCATAGCATTATTATTGCCATAATTATCAGGACCAAAGTGAATCCAGAGTAGGAGGATCATGGTGATCTTTTTTGAGTATTCACCTGAGTGCATCTCCCTTGATTTGTATTCCTAGAGGGAAGAATGGGAAGACACATTGACTCCATTCCATATTTACATATTATGGATCACCAGCCACTAGTGTGCATTGAGTGAGAATCTTTATGAAAAAAATGGTACTGTTGCAGTGGGCTACACTATGGCAGCTTTATTCACTCTTCTCTGAGGATTGCAGCCCTTTAGCATTGAGATAAGAAAAGAAAAAGTAAATATTTCAAGGAAATAGCATAAGGACGGCTATATTAAAACCAAAAACATGCAATGCTTGGATCTTGTTTAGTCCTGATGCACTGAATCTAATTGAAAAAAGCCATCTCCTAGATAATTAGAGAAATCTGAATATGGATGCTTGGTCAGATGAAATTAAGTGACTGTTGTTAAGTTTTATTAGAGGTATTACTGTCATGGTGTTAGGAAACCATGCAAACAAACATGACCTTATCATTCAGAAATTCAAACTGAAGCATTTACACATGAAATGACATGGCATCTGGGAGTTGCTTTAAACCAATCCAGTAAGCAAAGAAATAAACAGAATTAAGGGAGGCACTCAAAGGTGAGAGGCGATACTGGCTAAACCATGATTATTGTTGAAACTGAGGGTCTTGATAAGAAGGAGCTTATTTGCATATTTTTTTTTATGTTAGAAAGCTTCTGTAATAAAAGAAGTTCAAATATTTCCATGTAGAAGAATGAAATCATCCTGGGGGTGTGGAAGAGTTTCTAGAATGCTTTTATGAACAATGAGTACTTTTGGAAATATCCCAAGCAGTTCACGCCAAGAAGAGGATTGCTGCGCTTCACTCTGGAACCTATCCTTTATTTAAGGGACTGAGAGCTAAATGCAAAAGTGTGATCATAGCAGGATAAAACAGTCAGTTCTCTTGAATAGATGGGGAAAAGTGATGAGAAACAGCTGACCTTCAATCACCAGAAATACTTTAAAAGTCAAGTCTTTCTCTGGTCAATCCTTTTTGTCTTGTAGGTGGGCCCCACCAATGACTCTTGAATGTTCTGACATACTGTAGGCCTATTTATCTAATTAAGTGTAAGCGTGTTTACACATATACTCAATTCGTTTGTCAGGAGGATGCAGACAAATCATTCATCCAAAGCTGTGGGAACAGCTAAAGATTCCAGAAATGGCAAACAGAGCTGAAAAAGATCCTAGTGATGATGAAATGACTTTTTCATTTATTGAGTCGTTCATTTGTTTAACCAAATTTGAGTGAGAATCTTTATGAAAAAAATGGTACTGTTGCAGTGGGCTACACTATGGCAGCTTTATTCACTCTTCTCTGAGGATTGCAGCCCTTTAGCATTGAGATAAGAAAAGAAAAAGTAAATATTTCAAGGAAATAGCATAAGGACGGCTATATTAAAACCAAAAACATGCAATGCTTGGATCTTGTTTAGTCCTGATGCACTGAATCTAATTGAAAAAAGCCATCTCCTAGATAATTAGAGAAATCTGAATATGGATGCTTGGTCAGATGAAATTAAGTGACTGTTGTTAAGTTTTATTAGAGGTATTACTGTCATGGTGTTAGGGAAACCATGCAAACAAACATGACCTTATCATTCAGAAATTCAAACTGAAGCATTTACACATGAAATGACATGGCATCTGGGAGTTGCTTTAAACCAATCCAGTAAGCAAAGAAATAAACAGAATTAAGGGAGGCACTCAAAGGTGAGAGGCGATACTGGCTAAACCATGATTATTGTTGAAACTGAGGGTCTTGATAAGAAGGAGCTTATTTGCATATTTTTTTTTATGTTAGAAAGCTTCTGTAATAAAAGAAGTTCAAATATTTCCATGTAGAAGAATGAAATCATCCTGGGGGTGTGGAAGAGTTTCTAGAATGCTTTTATGAACAATGAGTACTTTTGGAAATATCCCAAGCAGTTCACGCCAAGAAGAGGATTGCTGCGCTTCACTCTGGAACCTATCCTTTATTTAAGGGACTGAGAGCTAAATGCAAAAGTGTGATCATAGCAGGATAAAACAGTCAGTTCTCTTGAATAGATGGGGAAAAGTGATGAGAAACAGCTGACCTTCAATCACCAGAAATACTTTAAAAGTCAAGTCTTTCTCTGGTCAATCCTTTTTGTCTTGTAGGTGGGCCCCACCAATGACTCTTGAATGTTCTGACATACTGTAGGCCTATTTATCTAATTAAGTGTAAGCGTGTTTACACATATACTCAATTCGTTTGTCAGGAGGATGCAGACAAATCATTCATCCAAAGCTGTGGGAACAGCTAAAGATTCCAGAAATGGCAAACAGAGCTGAAAAAGATCCTAGTGATGATGAAATGACTTTTTCATTTATTGAGTCGTTCATTTGTTTAACCAAATTTGAGTGCCCACATGTGCCAGGCATTAGGCTAGGCATTGGGACTCAAGTGATGACTCCCTTATGCAGATTATAGTTTGATGACCCAGGGACTCCACATCTTGTTATTAATGAGGACATATAAAACCAAAGATGGTAAATCATGACCATATTTACTGTGTGTGTGTATGAAATCACACACTAGGATAAACAGATATTCATACAACACTCACAAAAAAAACCCAAATAGTTTTAGCTTGATCTTTTATATCCCCTGTTTTCTCTCTCACTGATCATGGTCCACTTATTGCATCCTGCCTTACAATGAAACCAAGTGATTTTTCTATTCCCTAAACATGTCACATCGTTGAATGTTGCCACATCTATTTTCCTGCCTGATCTGGCTTCCCTCCTTTGTTCTCAAGAGGACCAACTCCTCATTATTCTTCAAAACCGAGAGCACATGTCACCACCTTGCAGCCTTGCTGTGATACTCCCTTTCTTGCCACCCAGAGGAATTACATGGTCCCTCATCTCTTTTCTCATAACACTCTGTGCAGACATGCGCTGTAGCATTTAAGATCTGTATTGTCATTTTTGTTTGTTTATACATCCAGCTTTCATGCTGAGCTCTGAAACTCTCAAGGTAGAGTCTATACATGCATCCCTGTAACATCAATGCCTAGGAACATGCCTGATTTACAGTAGGTGATCGATGGGATGGAGTAAATAAGTGAAAGTGAAAGAAAGTGAAAGTGTTAGTCAGTCAGTCATGTCCAACTCTTTGCTACCCCAGGGACTGTAGCCCACCAGGCTCCTCTGTCCATGGAATTCTCCAAACAAGAATACTGGAGCAGTTTGCCATTCCCTTTTGCAGAGGATCTTCCCAACCCAGGAATCAAGTCCAGGTCTCCTGCATTGCAGGCAGATCCTTTACTAGGGAATCCCTGATGAATAGATAAGTTTATAATCATATACATGACCTTTTGATATAAATGTTTAGTTTCCTAAGAGCAGCTAGTTCTTTCAGTCAATGTCATAGGCTTTCAAAGTTGGAAGAAATCTTAGAGACTATCTATTCCAAACCCATAATTCAACTTTCGAGTATGCATTATGATGGACTGGACTTTACTGGTTGGCACAGAATGAATTGCCTTGTTATGCTTTGATTAATGATTCTGTGTTAATAAATTCAGAAAGAAAATAGAAGAGCCAGGACATGAGAGGGAGGAGCAGAGAGAAGCCAAGGCAAAGTTAAACATTTACAAAGGAGCTTATCTGCCTCCGGAAAATGGTCACACACTGTCCTAATGACCTCCAGGTTTAATAGTGTGGGCCCCTCCCCCACTGCCTGATGCCCTTATGCTACTCTACACATTCAGTTTTCCCATGACACTTATTAACTTTTAACATCGAATATCACTTATTTATTGAGCATGCCCATTGTTCAAAAGCTCCTGGTTCCTGATTTGGTGCTCCTTTCATGCTGTATACTTATACCACACAGATTTATTACTTTCACAGCAAGCACTGAGGTTTTGAAGGCCACAAAGCAGAATGCTTTAGAGCAGTGGGCATCAGATCATCTCTGGTGAAGAACTTGTTTTTAACACTCATGGATCTATGTGCAGTTCTATTGTACATAACCAGCACACAGCCAACATCACAGGTACTTCACCACGTGAGTCGACAACACCAGAACTGCTTTATACCGTGTTCACTTCCATGAATTCACTGATCATGCTCTTGGATGCCCAGTGAATGGCAAACGACTCTAACATGTTCTGGTACTCGTCTCATCATACCCTGGTCATGGGCTGGAACTGGTCCCCAGACCACCTTTTTGACTTCAGAATTCATGGACCTGGGTTTGAATTCCAGCTCCACCTTTTCCCAACGAGCCTTTCTTGGTCTCAGTTTCCTCCTCTGCAGAAGGAGAATAATTACACTGGCCCCATAAAGGGTTGTTGTATAAGTGACATAAGTTTATACATGTAAATGGCTGAGAACAGTGCCTGGCACAGAGTCAGTACTCAATAAATGTCAGCTCTTATTGTTACCACTTGACCTTTCCTCAGTCAGGGACACTCCCTTCATCTCATGCTTACTGTATTTCACAAGGTGTCCTGAGTGCAGAGTCTTAGTTTCCAACTATTCTTTCAGTCATTATGAATTGGAAGAAATCTTAGAGACTATCTATTCCAAACCCATAATTCAACTTTCGAGTATGCATTATGATGGACTGGACTTTACTGGTTGGCACAGAATGAATTGCCTTGTTATGCTTTGATTAATGATTCTGTGTTAATAAATTCAGAAAGAAAATAGAAGAGCCAGGACATGAGAGGGAGGAGCAGAGAGAAGCCAAGGCAAAGTTAAACATTTACAAAGGAGCTTATCTGCCTCCGGAAAATGGTCACACACTGTCCTAATGACCTCCAGGTTTAATAGTGTGGGCCCCTCCCCCACTGCCTGATGCCCTTATGCTACTCTACACATTCAGTTTTCCCATGACACTTATTAACTTTTAACATCGAATATCACTTATTTATTGAGCATGCCCATTGTTCAAAAGCTCCTGGTTCCTGATTTGGTGCTCCTTTCATGCTGTATACTTATACCACACAGATTTATTACTTTCACAGCAAGCACTGAGGTTTTGAAGGCCACAAAGCAGAATGCTTTAGAGCAGTGGGCATCAGATCATCTCTGGTGAAGAACTTGTTTTTAACACTCATGGATCTATGTGCAGTTCTATTGTACATAACCAGCACACAGCCAACATCACAGGTACTTCACCACGTGAGTCGACAACACCAGAACTGCTTTATACCGTGTTCACTTCCATGAATTCACTGATCATGCTCTTGGATGCCCAGTGAATGGCAAACGACTCTAACATGTTCTGGTACTCGTCTCATCATACCCTGGTCATGGGCTGGAACTGGTCCCCAGACCACCTTTTTGACTTCAGAATTCATGGACCTGGGTTTGAATTCCAGCTCCACCTTTTCCCAACGAGCCTTTCTTGGTCTCAGTTTCCTCCTCTGCAGAAGGAGAATAATTACACTGGCCCCCATAAAGGGTTGTTGTATAAGTGACATAAGTTTATACATGTAAATGGCTGAGAACAGTGCCTGGCACAGAGTCAGTACTCAATAAATGTCAGCTCTTATTGTTACCACTTGACCTTTCCTCAGTCAGGGACACTCCCTTCATCTCATGCTTACTGTATTTCACAGCCAAGAGTGTCCTGAGGGTGCAGGAGAAGGTGGCTACGCAGGGGTTCAGGGGAAGGGCAGTAGGACGGCTGTCTAGAGACTGAGATAACTCCTCTTTCCTTCCTCTTTGCCTCTAAGCAGCAGAGGGGGGCATCCTGTGCCTCCAGCTGGAGAAGGAGAGAGGACTCATTGTCCTAGATTTGAATGGCTGAAGATGAAAAGAGATGTTTTTCTTGGCCCAGAGATTCCTGGTTAGTCTCTCCATGCTGCAATGAAGCGTTCACTTCTGGGTAGAACTCAGCTTGTCTCAGTAGAGGTGAGAATGTGAGTTACATAAGCACTCGTACCACTTTCTGAAGAGTTCAGAGCCCTGGCTTTCATTCTAATTTCATGGGCATTGTCTGGCTTGAGTCAGCACCTCTTTGGGGAGGTACTTTTTTGAGTTGCTAGCAATGCCCCGAGATGATGTTCTTGTTGTTTAGTCGCTCAGTCATGTCTGACTCTTTGAGACCCCATGGCATGCAGCCCACCAGGCTCCTCTGTCCATCGGATTTTCTAGGCAGAATACCGGAGAGGGTTACTGTTCTATTCTCCAAGGGATCTTCCTAATCCAGGATCGAATCTGCCTCTCCTGCACTAGCAGGCAGATTCTTTACCACTGAGCCTGAGAGCAATGATACAAATGTTCTGAAGGATGACTTCTCTATCCTGGATAAATGTCTATTTGTTGAATGGATTTGTGTATATAAGTGTAAACCACTTCCTAAGGATGTTGAATAAATACAGCTCTTTGACATGTTAACACTTAGATAAAAGGGAACAGTCAAGTAATAAATGAGGAAGAACTAAATTCTGTTTACTAAGCTGGTTCACTCAATTTAACCAATATTTCAAGGAAGGCATAACTAAACTTACACACACACACACGTGCTGAGTTAGCCAAAAAGTTCATTCAGATTTTCTATACCGTCTATCATCTTAAGGAGAAACCTAAAGAAACTTTTGGCCAACTCAACACTACAAATTCTTGCATAGCACCTACTGTAGTCTAAAGGTTTTTACATTTTAACTAATTTAATCCCCTTAAAGTCACAGATACCAGGATTATCTCTATTTAGAGATCAAGAGACTGAGAGGCCAACAGGTTAAATGAACACCCTAGGGTGACAGGAGTAGCAAGTGGCAGAGTTGGGACTTGAACTGAGACAGTCTGAAGCTAACACCCTGGTTCTCAACTACCATGATGCCATACAGATCGGTTAGCTGGAAGGAGAGAGGACTCATTGTCCTAGATTTGAATGGCTGAAGATGAAAAGAGATGTTTCTTGGCCCAGAGATTCCTGGTTAGTCTCTCCATGCTGCAATGAAGCGTTCACTTCTGGGTAGAACTCAGCTTGTCTCAGTAGAGGTGAGAATGTGAGTTACATAAGCACTCGTACCACTTTCTGAAGAGTTCAGAGCCCTGGCTTTCATTCTAATTTCATGGGCATTGTCTGGCTTGAGTCAGCACCTCTTTGGGGAGGTACTTTTTTGAGTTGCTAGCAATGCCCCGAGATGATGTTCTTGTTGTTTAGTCGCTCAGTCATGTCTGACTCTTTGAGACCCCATGGCATGCAGCCCACCAGGCTCCTCTGTCCATCGGATTTTCTAGGCAGAATACCGGAGAGGGTTACTGTTCTATTCTCCAAGGGATCTTCCTAATCCAGGATCGAATCTGCCTCTCCTGCACTAGCAGGCAGATTCTTTACCACTGAGCCTGAGAGCAATGATACAAATGTTCTGAAGGATGACTTCTCTATCCTGGATAAATGTCTATTTGTTGAATGGATTTGTGTATATAAGTGTAAACCACTTCCTAAGGATGTTGAATAAATACAGCTCTTTGACATGTTAACACTTAGATAAAAGGGAACAGTCAAGTAATAAATGAGGAAGAACTAAATTCTGTTTACTAAGCTGGTTCACTCAATTTAACCAATATTTCAAGGAAGGCATAACTAAACTTACACACACACACACGTGCTGAGTTAGCCAAAAAGTTCATTCAGATTTTCTATACCGTCTATCATCTTAAGGAGAAACCTAAAGAAACTTTTGGCCAACTCAACACTACAAATTCTTGCATAGCACCTACTGTAGTCTAAAGGTTTTTACATTTTAACTAATTTAATCCCCTTAAAGTCACAGATACCAGGATTATCTCTATTTAGAGATCAAGAGACTGAGAGGCCAACAGGTTAAATGAACACCCTAGGGTGACAGGAGTAGCAAGTGGCAGAGTTGGGACTTGAACTGAGACAGTCTGAAGCTAACACCCTGGTTCTCAACTACCATGATGCCATACAGGATGGTTAGAGCTCCATTTATGGTGCAATATATAAAGTATATTGGTTTGTCAATCTTGTAAATGGAAAGATTTGATAAGACACTACTTGAGGGCTCTTCCAGCCACCACACTCCATGCTTTTCTGTCTCTAAGCACCACTATTTCCTTCTCAACAGCTCTGTTTTCTTTCCCCAGCACTTTACCTAACACCTTCTACCTTTCCTGATTACCCCTGTTTATTGCTTGGCTTCTGTTGCACGAGACAGAAAAGAACTTTCCATATTGTTTCTGCATAAAGGATAACAAATTCATCAGACACAATCCCAGACACAGTCCTGGAAGAGATCCAAAAGTGTAAGGATTCACAGGTGAGGCAAAATTAAGGGGCTTCTGAATTCACCCCTTTCCTATGCATGATTCCACCTTGACAATCACTGTCAATGTCTATAGAGGTACGTGGAGTTTAAAAGCCCCTGCATAACCATTCTCTCATGTATTTGCATTGATCTCACTTGATTCTTCCTTGGCTCTAGTGCACCAAGATAAATTCAGTTCACTTCCTATTTTTTAAGAGGACTTCCCCTTACAACAGTGAATACTTCTTCCCTCTGAAGCAGGTCAGGATTCAATTAAAGAAACTTTCTTCTGGGAGCCTCACAGGTATTAGGCACCCAACATGGCACTAAAAAAAAAAAAACAAGGAAAACACAACAGCCAACAACATACCAAGTAGCAGTGATGCATATGGCAAGGAATGCCCTTCTTTCTCTTAGTCAATGAAGCACTCAAAGCATTTGCAGCAAAAGACGTGACTCACATGGGAACTGACCACACAGCTGAATGGAATCCACAAAATGGTCAGTCTTGGTATTCATGGTTGGGAAGAAAGAATGTTGGATAATTCCTATGCATGAGTCGGAAATAAACAGTGATTTATTCAGGAAAATATTAGTTGTGTCTTCCCTTTCACCAAGAATTGGCTGACAGTGGACAAAGATGGATGCTGATGGTGAGCACAAAGACTTCTACTTAGCTATTTTATGTAATTATTCATGAAGACTTATTAAAAGCTTTGCTTTAGGGCAACTTTGCCTGCCCTGAAGTATATGAAGCTCTGGTTTATTAGATATATGAGTGAAGTGATTTCTAAGAATTGTCAACTCCTCTTTTTAAACCAGAGATTTGAATTGGAGAGTGCAGTAGGCAGCTGTGGGTTTAATTCAGTCTGAGCTTTTATGGGAAATGAAAAGTGGATATAGTGGTATTATGAAGTAGCTACCCTGTTTAATTTTGCTCTGTTTTCTTTCCCAGCACTTTACCTAACACCTTCTACCTTTCCTGATTACCCTGTTTATTGCTTGGCTTCTGTTGCACGAGACAGAAAAGAACTTTCCATATTGTTTCTGCATAAAGGATAACAAATTCATCAGACACAATCCCAGACACAGTCCTGGAAGAGATCCAAAAGTGTAAGGATTCACAGGTGAGGCAAAATTAAGGGGCTTCTGAATTCACCCCTTTCCTATGCATGATTCCACCTTGACAATCACTGTCAATGTCTATAGAGGTACGTGGAGTTTAAAAGCCCCTGCATAACCATTCTCTCATGTATTTGCATTGATCTCACTTGATTCTTCCTTGGCTCTAGTGCACCAAGATAAATTCAGTTCACTTCCTATTTTTTAAGAGGACTTCCCCTTACAACAGTGAATACTTCTTCCCTCTGAAGCAGGTCAGGATTCAATTAAAGAAACTTTCTTCTGGGAGCCTCACAGGTATTAGGCACCCAACATGGCACTAAAAAAAAAAAAACAAGGAAAACACAACAGCCAACAACATACCAAGTAGCAGTGATGCATATGGCAAGGAATGCCCTTCTTTCTCTTAGTCAATGAAGCACTCAAAGCATTTGCAGCAAAAGACGTGACTCACATGGGAACTGACCACACAGCTGAATGGAATCCACAAAATGGTCAGTCTTGGTATTCATGGTTGGGAAGAAAGAATGTTGGATAATTCCTATGCATGAGTCGGAAATAAACAGTGATTTATTCAGGAAAATATTAGTTGTGTCTTCCCTTTCACCAAGAATTGGCTGACAGTGGACAAAGATGGATGCTGATGGTGAGCACAAAGACTTCTACTTAGCTATTTTATGTAATTATTCATGAAGACTTATTAAAAGCTTTGCTTTAGGGCAACTTTGCCTGCCCTGAAGTATATGAAGCTCTGGTTTATTAGATATATGAGTGAAGTGATTTCTAAGAATTGTCAACTCCTCTTTTTAAACCAGAGATTTGAATTGGAGAGTGCAGTAGGCAGCTGTGGGTTTAATTCAGTCTGAGCTTTTATGGGAAATGAAAAGTGGATATAGTGGTATTATGAAGTAGCATCAAGTTATGCAATGTAGACACTCAAAAGAGACCCTGAAAAGATGGAAAGTTATGTTTTTTAAAGGATCATCCTAATTCTCCCTGATTAATCAAGTTGATACCTGGCACAGCATACCTGTCTGGTGTATGTTAGGTATACAAATGAATGAACACTAGGATGAAAATCTAGGGGTGATGGTAGAGACTGGAGAAGTGACAAGACTCTGGAAACTAGAGGCAGGATCTGACTCAGACCTCCCTACAGGTGTACAAAGACCTAGCTTTGTGATCTGAATCCATGGCACTACCTCCCAGTAGGGTATGTGCTTCAAGGACATATTTGATTGAAACCTCCTAATTCAAGCTTCATTTTTTTAAAAAATTCTTTATTTTAAAGGTTTTACAGAGTTTTGTTGTTCACAGACATGTATGTTCCCAGATCAGTCATATGCATATCCCTGGTCCCCATCCCCCCAGTTCCCCCCATCCCACTCCTCCGGACCATCGCCCCATGCCACTGTGAGCACTCCTATTCCCTTAGCACAATGACAATAGCTATCTTTTCCACACATGACAATATAGGTTTCCGTGTTACTCCCTCCATGCCTCCCCCTCCCTATTTCTTCCCCACAATGTCCCTATGTCTATGCTCTGTCTGTTTTTCCATGAGTTCCCTGCATGTGTTATCAAGGCTGTCCTACTAGATTCCATATATGTGTGTTAGTATACTGTATTTGTCTTTCTCTTTTTGACTTACTTCACTTTTTATGATAGGTTCTAGAGCCAGCCACTTCATTAGGACTGCCAAGCTTCATTTTTTAACTGAGCAGGAAGCAACTACCTTTAGGGGCATTCATTTTCAACTCTCTTGAGTCATGAGCACCTGAAGAGAAATTGAATGAAAGAAATTGAAGGCTGGCTGGGCTTCCTGGCTGGCTCAGTGATAAAGAATCCTACTGCAATGCAAGAGGCAGGAGTTCGAGCTCTGAGCTGGGCCAATCTCCTGGAGAAGGAAATGGCAACCCACTCCATTATTGTTGCCTGGGACAGAGGAGCCTGGTGGGCTGCAGTCCTTGGAGTCGCAAAGTGTTGGAGACAACTAAAACAATTGAAATCTAGTTTTGAAGAGTGTAGGATCAGAGACTATGAGACCTGTAATCATCTGGAAAGGGGTGTGGGTAAGGGGAGGCCTCCAAGGGGGTAAGGCGCTTCTCTCCACTCTGCCGCCCATGCAAAACCACCTTCCTCATTATTTTACTGACGACTGTCCTTGACAGCATCTACGTCTTAAGTTACCCTCAAATTGAAGGGAGATAGGAAATCTCAGGGTGCGATTAAGAACCTTTTAAAAGGGCAAAGTTCAGAAGGAACAAAAATGGTCTGCACAAAACCATATACAGTTATGGTCCTTCGGCCTTTCTCATTCGTGATTGTTAATCAGCTCCTTGCCTGAGGATGGAAGCTGTGATATTTGTGCACGTGCTAATCAAACTGTGCCAAACGTTAGGCTCACATGAGACTTATCCTTCTGCCGAGTAAACACAGGCCTTTATTGGTTTTCACCTCAACTGCAAAGAGTTCTAAGTCAAGTACTATTGATCCAAGTCAAAGAGATAAAACCTGAAGGACTTGGCGAGCCTGTGCTTTTCCTTAGGGCAACTTCCGTCTGTCTCTCCAGCTTCACATTTCACAGCGTCATAAAGAGAACTATGTAACGCCTCACGTGAACACAGCTGCCTCCGACATTGCCAATAATAACAGCTTCTGTGAGACTGAGGGTGAGAAGTAGGCACAGTATTGGCATTGTAAGAGGAACATGGGCTACAGGACCAGATGGGTCTATTTCTGCAAATATTATTACAGGGTTCCTACCTCTTTTCCACTCTGGTTCCTGTGCCGTGCCATGATCTTTGGATATTTTGCAGGTCTTTTTTTAGGTGTGTACACGTTTAGGATTGTTATGTCTCCTCGATGATCTGAACTTTGATCATTATAAAATCTCTCTTTAAAAAAATTCTAATGATGCTTCTCACTTTAAAGTCAATTCTGTTTCTGTCTGAAATGCCTGTGACCACATCAGCTTTCTTTCTTCCTTTTTTGCTGTATAGCTTTTCCTATCTTTTTACTTTCGACTTCTAAGTTCCTTTTCAGTGTGTTTCATAAACAACATATCACTGGATTTTTTTTTGTCTTAAATCTAGATTGACAGTTTTGTCATTGGATTCATAATAGAATGAATTACCAATTTATGTTGAATATTAATTCCTAATAAAATGAGACTTACGTTTGAGTGTTTGTGTGTGTGCTCAGTGATGTCCCACCCTTCCATGAGGCTTAGGTTTGACGTCTTACTCTTTGTTTTCTACTTGCCCTATGCCCTACTTCTTTGGCCTTTACTCCTCCCCCTCCCCCTTTTTTTTCTGAATTAACCAAGTAATTTTTTAAATTACTCCATTGAATCACCACTTTCTTTTGGAGGAATTATTTCTACAACCTCCCCCCACCCCCACCCAAAGCTTATCTCTTTAAACTCCTGATTCAGACAGTATTAACATATGGCAAATGCCTTGGGCAGAAAGCCTATAGCAGTCTTTCATTTGTTGCAAACTCCTTGTTTTGGAAAAAAATCAGGACTTTATATGCTAAGAACAGCGAGACTGCAAGATTTCCCCCTGCCTTTTCAGACCATGCCCAGCCTCCAGGCCTCTGGAGCCCTCCCTTGGCTGCAATCCCCAGGGCTCCCCAGGTTCCAGTATGCTTTCCCTGTCACTGCAGCTGCCAACCCCCACAGGTGTCCCTTTCCCTCACTGGGGGCTGTTGGCTTAGGCCAAGTCCAGTCCTGAGTCTTTGTCCAGAATTGGCAAACACCTGCAAGGGAAGAAAGTGGTAGCTACCTCAACTCCCCTAAAAAAAGCTTCCTGTGAGCCAATAATAACAGCTTCTGTGAGACTGAGGGTGAGAAGTAGGCACAGTATTGGCATTGTAAGAGGAACATGGGCTACAGGACCAGATGGGTCTATTTCTGCAAATATTATTACAGGGTTCCTACCTCTTTTCCACTCTGGTTCCTGTGCCGTGCCATGATCTTTGGATATTTTGCAGGTCTTTTTTTAGGTGTGTACACGTTTAGGATTGTTATGTCTCCTCGATGATCTGAACTTTGATCATTATAAAATCTCTCTTTAAAAAAATTCTAATGATGCTTCTCACTTTAAAGTCAATTCTGTTTCTGTCTGAAATGCCTGTGACCACATCAGCTTTCTTTCTTCCTTTTTTGCTGTATAGCTTTTCCTATCTTTTTACTTTCGACTTCTAAGTTCCTTTTCAGTGTGTTTCATAAACAACATATCACTGGATTTTTTTTTGTCTTAAATCTAGATTGACAGTTTTGTCATTGGATTCATAATAGAATGAATTACCAATTTATGTTGAATATTAATTCCTAATAAAATGAGACTTACGTTTGAGTGTTTGTGTGTGTGCTCAGTGATGTCCCACCCTTCCATGAGGCTTAGGTTTGACGTCTTACTCTTTGTTTTCTACTTGCCCTATGCCCTACTTCTTTGGCCTTTACTCCTCCCCCTCCCCCTTTTTTTTCTGAATTAACCAAGTAATTTTTTAAATTACTCCATTGAATCACCACTTTCTTTTGGAGGAATTATTTCTACAACCTCCCCCCACCCCCACCCAAAGCTTATCTCTTTAAACTCCTGATTCAGACAGTATTAACATATGGCAAATGCCTTGGGCAGAAAGCCTATAGCAGTCTTTCATTTGTTGCAAACTCCTTGTTTTGGAAAAAAATCAGGACTTTATATGCTAAGAACAGCGAGACTGCAAGATTTCCCCCTGCCTTTTCAGACCATGCCCAGCCTCCAGGCCTCTGGAGCCCTCCCTTGGCTGCAATCCCCAGGGCTCCCCAGGTTCCAGTATGCTTTCCCTGTCACTGCAGCTGCCAACCCCCACAGGTGTCCCTTTCCCTCACTGGGGGCTGTTGGCTTAGGCCAAGTCCAGTCCTGAGTCTTTGTCCAGAATTGGCAAACACCTGCAAGGGAAGAAAGTGGTAGCTACCTCAACTCCCCTAAGAAAGCCTTCTTTCTACAATTCTAGCTCGTCCAGCCTCAGTTTCCCCAGCTGCTGGAGTAACTAAAATGAAGATTTGGGGTGGAGGACAATTTATCATCTGAATTTTTCTAGCCATGTTAGTAGAAGCAATGGCCTGTGACTACCTCCCTAGAAACTAAAGTCACTGTCATCATTGAAATCACACATCTTAGATGCAGAGGTGCCTGTCAGAGGTAAAGTGAGCATGACTGGAGTCAGGTTGCTCTGTGTGAACTTCTGTTCTGCCCAGCAGGCTTTGTTGGGCTCTGAACATCAGATTTCACCACTGGGCTTCTATTTCTCTTGTAAATTGGGAATAATGATGGAATCCTCTTACAGGGTCACCATGAGGATCTGATACTGTGTGTGTGTGTGTGTGTATGTATGTGCAAGCTTAGTCATTCAGTCATGTCTGACTCTTTGTAGCCTGCCAGGCTCCTCTCGTCCGCAGAATTATAACCAGGCAAGAATACTGGAGTGGGTCGCTATTTCCTACTCCAGGGGTATTTCCTACCCAGGGATCAAATCTCTTGTATCCCCTGTACCGGCAAGTGGGTTGTTTCCCACTGTACCACCTGGGAAGCCCTCTGATAATGTCCTTAATGCCAAATATTTCATACAATAACTTGTACATAGTAAATAATCAAACTGTTAGCTATTATTAGATATTATGGATTATATTAGGAATCCAGAATCACTGGTTTTGAATCAGATACCCCATGAGAACAGTGTCACTTTGAAGAACTTGCTTAATCTCTTTATGGCTTCATCCCCTCATGGTGAAACATTGGATTAGTAATAATATCTCATAAGGGCTTCATTTCTAACTTTATAAAGTCTCAGTTTTGAATCATGGAGATGTGAGCTGGGAACATCATGGTCTACAATAAAGGATTGTTTATGACCAAGACTCGTATCATGGGTCTGAAGTTAAGCTAAGGTCTCAGAATTCTCACTTAATTGAAGAAAGCACATTGTTCTTTCTCACTCTCATGACATGAACGTAGATTTCTAATAACAATGTTCCTGATCTAGTGGCAGATTCTAGTTCTACTTTGGGTGAGCATATTGAATATAGGTGGCCAACTTTTAAGTAAGCATCAGAAGATTGCCTACTCTTTTTAATAATATCATCTAATAGTACATATTGGGATTTTTCTGTTCTTTCTTGTATCTGTGTTGGTTAACCAACGCTACTACCTTGGGAAAGATATTTTTGATTCTGAAATTATGGCTTTTATTCTTTTTATTAAAGTGATTCTTGTTTCATGAAATGATGCCAGATAGTAGAGTAGTTGTATTTTAAGTGATTTCATTTTGTTAAAATAAAATCCTGAAAAACTTATAATAGTCTCTTAGTTAAAATAGCAAGCAAACAAAATTTTTTGCTCTTCCATGAAAGGGGAAAGTCTGAGAAGCACTCACTTGGGTATATCATAATTCAGATATCTCCCCTCAAGCTTTGTCTTTCTCCTTTCAACTTCAGATATATTGTAACAGTTGCCAAGTATCTAGAAGTCATGGATTTTGATTTTTCATGTATCCTTTATTGAATTTTATGAAAGGAATTAGGTAAGAGTGGTACTCAACATTTCAGGAATTCTCAAAAATCATAGAAGTATTAGACATGAGTGTCTAGATATATCAGATATATCAGATATCACATTGTTTACTTTTTAATTCCCTTTGCGGCAAAAGGAAGAAACTGAGGCCCACAGAGTTTGGGTGAGGTGCTTGAAATCTCATGATCAATGTTGGAATCTGGGGGGAAAATCCCAAACATCCAACTCTATGAATTCCAAATCTTTTCCAGGCAAGTGGAAAACCTGTCTGGTCTCCTTTCAGGCCTCCAGACAGGGAAAACGTAACAGAATGTCATAAACCTCTTACTCTTCCCTGTGTGTTTCTCCCCAACCCCAGAAGCTGTATCATAAAATTTCCCTGTGCCTCATGGATTCCTAAATCCAAACCAGCTCTGGCTCCTTGCTTGGCCTTCAGGAGACTGGCTGCTGTTCCACCTCTCTGGAGGCCACCAAAGATCTGGATTCCAGCACCTAGTTCTTACTCATGTTTCCAAGAGGTGCACAGAAGACATTCTGTCAGGCTTGCTCTGCACCTCGATGCCCTTCTATTTTTTTTCTGCCATCAGCGCAGACTGTTCATTGGGTTTGTGCATACTTTGTGGGTTTTTTCTCCTGTAGAACTTGGAGCCATGGTAATAAAGTCAGTTTTCAAGGAAGCAGCAGATTGAATGGGACCCTTTCAATGAAGCTCAGAATCACAGCGCTCACTTGTCTCTTGATGTTGACAGTCGCATTTTTCTGAAAGGACTCTGACTTGCCTGTGTTGTATTTATGTGGGCCTCACACGATGACATGGTTTTGATCATTGGAAGTCAACTACCACATGCTAGGTCCTAGAAGGTTCCCTTCTCAGCACTGTGTGAACTTAGTATTGTTGATTTTTAGACAGGAATGTCAACACATATTTGGTTCAATTCCTTGTCACTGGGCTATTATTAACTCTGTTTGGCTGATGAGCCAACTGAGGTTAACCAAGATTAAATTTCACCAAAATATTCCAATAAGTGACAGGGGAAAAGGAAGTGAAGGTCCTTTGTTTTCAAATCTTTAAGCAAGGAATCCTTTTCTTAAAGGAAATGTTATGGGGAAATCCAATTTTTAAACCCACTAAAGTAATTGGCATGTCCTTATTTCAGAAATTCTAGCTATTTACATTTATTTTACTATCAATAAATGAAAAAATCTCAAGTCTGTTTTAATGAAGTAAGTGGATTTGCCAATCTGAAGTGATAATTTATTTCACACTGATGTCAGCACTCCATTTACTTTTGGGTTTTGTTTCTTGTTTGGGTTTTGCCGTCTCAAGTAAGACTCCACTCACGTGGGAACCAAGATGTAAAAGTTGCAACAAGTGAAGCAAAATGCTGTACCTTCTCTGGCTAAACTGACTAAGAAGCTTTGCAGAGCATTGAGTCTTTTCTAAGTTGAATCACTAACAATAGTCACTGCCCATATTCCTTATTATAAATCTAACTGCCAGGGGATCCAACACCTACAAGTGTTAAAATAAAAAAGGTGATGCTCTTGTGTTTTGTGTAACTTTTTATTGGAACACCTACACCACACTGTGTTGAAAGTCTGCTCTGGGTACATAGAGCCTTGATGAGCATTTAACTGAACGCAATGTATGTGTGCTCATTTGTGCCATTTTCTGCACGCAGATGTGTACAGGACTGAATTCCAGGAAGAAGGATTTCCAAGTTTAAAAAAAAAAACTTTCTAAATAATGATATAATTCCTTGAAGTTTAGTTGTACATGCAGAAATGGGATAAGAAGTTCTAAGTTTTGCACAAAAATATAGTTGACTTAGACTAAGAGATTGCATTGGAAGGTCTCTGATATCTTAACATGGAACTAACATGTTTGAATGTGCTTCCTGTGACAGTTTTTTTTTTTTTTAATAGCATATATTGTATTGACCAACAAGTTTGTTCAGGTTTTTCTGTTACATTGTATGGATAAACTTGAACAAACTCTTGGCCAAGCCGATGCATTATGGATATTTGAGTTGAGTATTGCAAAACTTCTAGAACACCCCAGATAATTTTTTTCCTACGGTCTATACCTCTCTAGATTGAGGCTCTTGTCCTCCATCCATTTACACCTTCTATAATAATCCCTTCACTGTACCTTCAGTGAAGTGCTTCCCCATTGGAAGATCTCTGTATTAGCTGTTGCTTTCTCTACACTCCTTCTTCTATGACTATTTCTCTCTTAATCTTAAGATAGCCACTCAACCATCACTTCTGCAGTGGGAGAAGACCTCCCTCAAAGGAATTATCTCTTGCAAAGCACCCTCCTTCCTTCAACCACATCCCATCCCATCATCTGCTGGACCCTAAGACATATAAAAAAAACCTTTCCTTTTTACTTCTTTGTTTCTTATCTTCCTCAACTAGAAAAGACACACTGCAAAGACAGGAGGCTCTGCCTCATTCACGACTGACCCTCATATATCTGAATAGTCCTGGTGTACACCTGTTGTTCTGACTCTTATCACTCTCTGATGTTATGTCATTTTGGACAGTAAGTTATGGGGTCTCTTAAGTCAGGTCTGTCTAACCTAAATTCTCATCCCCTGATCCTGATACAGTACACGGGACAGGATAAATGTTGAGTGAGTTTTTGTTGATAGTCACATGTCCTGGATTGGAAATCATGAGTCCTGTCCCAGGTTCAATCAGGCAGTGGTCCTAATGTCCTAACGGTCAGTAAAGCAGATATAGGTTTCAACAGGCAATATCCTCAAATAATTTCCATAGTCTTGTTTTCTCACGTATCAGGTAGATAACAGGGTGCTTTCAGGCAAAGTGATTTTGTTTCTAGAGGTTCACATATAAATTCAAAGTTTACTAAGAGTCCAAAGCCTCCATTGACACAGGAGCTGTTTAACTCATTGTAAGGAAAAATTCTCAGAGTCAAGAAAAACCACATGAGGCAGTGAATACTTATTGCCAGATATGCTCAGTGAACTCCCCAGGGAATTGTATTCCCATGGAAAGAATGCTAGGCTGTGTGTTCTAATCCTGGTCTGTCAGTTAGGAACTGTGACATTCAATCTCCCAGAGACCAAGACTTCTCATTTGACACACTACTATATATAAAATAGATAATAGATAAGGACCTACTCTATAGCAGGGAGAAACACTGCTCAATAGTCTGAAATAGTCTACTTGGGAAGATAATCTAAAGAAGAGTTTATATATGTTTATGTGTAACTGACTCATTTTGATGTACAGTCAAAACTAACACAATATTGTCAATCAACTTAACTCCAATAAAACATTTTTAAAATCATAATTAACAAAGAATTCTCCTGTATAAAATGCAGAATATGATTTTGATTCTTCCTATCAGATGTTCCCATTTTAAGAGAATGAGAGAATTCTCTGCCTCTCTGTCTCTTTTTTCTTTTTCTCTTTCTCTCTGTCTCTTTTAAGTTTGCTGTTCATTAAACAAGAGTTGATACATTATTTTATTGTAAAATGTAGATGAAAAAACTGATTGTTGGCATATGAATAAGAAGGCAGTCCAACACAATATAATTTATCCCAGATGGTTCCCTGGACTTCTGATCAAGGGGTTGAGGTGTTTGGTAAACTCTGTAAGAAGATGAGATGAACCACCCAAGAGTCTTTTAGACAGAGACTAGTTCGTTCCTGCCTCTTATGTCTCAATTTTCAACTTTCTAAAATGATTGTGATAAAAGCTGTTTTTCTTTCATTCCAAGATTAAAAGAGGATTCCATTTGAGAGTGCTGCTTTTGGATGAGGAAGTACTATATAGATATGAAAGTCTGGAGGTGTTGCAGAAAATCTAGGTGGGGACTCTTACATGTCCAGATGGAAGCCCTGTAAGAAACATTCAGGGGTGAATGAGTTTTCCTTCCTCCAATGTGACAAACTTGAAGGCACAGTTGTTCCTGTAGGTGTAAGAGCCTTGAAAGGTGAGAGTGTAAGAATAAGTTTAGGTATCCATGATGGGATAAAAGAAGACGGCAAATGAAAAAGGTCTTTTTTTTAGTAGCTACTTGGTGCAAGGTTGTCTTACATAGGTGATCTCATTTATCTTAAGCATCATACAGAGCCAATGTAGGAGATGCTATGATATTACCCTTATACTATAAGCAGAGAAACTAAGGTTTAGAGAGGTTAAAAAACTTGCCCTTGGTACTATAGATCATGGGCAGCCGGCTGGAGTCCCAACAAGTAGAAACAGAATTAGAAATTGAAAGTATGTGACACATGGCACCACAAGGACAAGCCTTGGATGTAGATTTGCCCCTTTTCCATCTTAGTGATGTTAAGTAGTAGCAAGCCATCCCTTTTCTTACTCCTAGATATCATGGCTTTCTCACCTTTACCTCTAGGGGGAACACTCAGCTCCAGGTCCACTTGCATGAATAGCAAGAGAAGCACAAGGAATTGTGTCCATTCATCTTATCCTTGTCTTGTGTGCCATCTACAAAGCTTGTTTACTTGTTTAGTGATGAAAGTAACCTTAAACCCCGTCCCGGCCAACATTCTCAGGAATCTTGGGACTCAACCCAGACCTCGGTGGTTTTGCTTAGGCATAAGGACACACAGGCTGTAAGTGGCAGAACCAGAATTCTGACTCACTTCTCTCTAACCCATGCTTAGCTATTCCATCATTCAGCATCCTTGGTTATACACCAAAGGATAAATTCTACTTTGTAGAAGATTCTTATTTTTGAACCATAAAAGGACAGCTATGGGAAATTCCAGTTCTTTAAAGTTCATTCAAACCCATAGGAGTTCAGGTCATATTAGTAGAAAGTGTATTTGCAGATCTGCTTCCAAAGAATTGAGTCTAAATTAAATACAAATGATGACTGTTCTATAAATATTGTCTTTTTTTTGTTGGCAAAGGATCTGGAATTGATGACTACCTAGTTCTTTTATCATCAAGGTCTATTATTTTTTTCAGGATGATCTCAGAGCAGCCATGGCATTTATGATCTTGTTTATATGGGCTCCCTGCCGAGAAACATGGGTGGATGAATCTTTCCCTAAAATGAATAATTCTGATGACTTTCCAGCATCTTTCTACCCCCTAAAACAATGTAAATCTTTTATGCACATGTATGTTTCATTTATTCTCTGGCTTTAAAGAAAGTGAAAGTGTTAGTCACTCAGTCTCGTCCGACTCTTCTGCAACCCCAAAGACTACAGCCCTCAGATTCTTCTGTCTGTGGAATTCTCCAGGCAAGAAAGCTGGAGTGGGTTGCCATGCCCATCTCCAGGGGATCTCCCCAATGCTGCAGACAGATTCTTCACCATCTGAGCCACTAGAGAAGCCCTAAAGAACTTCACAAAGCTTCTCATAGTGTCTCTGAGGCTGAAAAAAAAATGGTTTGCCCTTTTCCATCTTAGTGATGTTAAGTAGTAGCAAGCCATCCCTTTTCTTACTCCTAGATATCATGGCTTTCTCACCTTTACCTCTAGGGGGAACACTCAGCTCCAGGTCCACTTGCATGAATAGCAAGAGAAGCACAAGGAATTGTGTCCATTCATCTTATCCTTGTCTTGTGTGCCATCTACAAAGCTTGTTTACTTGTTTAGTGATGAAAGTAACCTTAAACCCCGTCCCGGCCAACATTCTCAGGAATCTTGGGACTCAACCCAGACCTCGGTGGTTTTGCTTAGGCATAAGGACACACAGGCTGTAAGTGGCAGAACCAGAATTCTGACTCACTTCTCTCTAACCCATGCTTAGCTATTCCATCATTCAGCATCCTTGGTTATACACCAAAGGATAAATTCTACTTTGTAGAAGATTCTTATTTTTGAACCATAAAAGGACAGCTATGGGAAATTCCAGTTCTTTAAAGTTCATTCAAACCCATAGGAGTTCAGGTCATATTAGTAGAAAGTGTATTTGCAGATCTGCTTCCAAAGAATTGAGTCTAAATTAAATACAAATGATGACTGTTCTATAAATATTGTCTTTTTTTTGTTGGCAAAGGATCTGGAATTGATGACTACCTAGTTCTTTTATCATCAAGGTCTATTATTTTTTTCAGGATGATCTCAGAGCAGCCATGGCATTTATGATCTTGTTTATATGGGCTCCCTGCCGAGAAACATGGGTGGATGAATCTTTCCCTAAAATGAATAATTCTGATGACTTTCCAGCATCTTTCTACCCCCTAAAACAATGTAAATCTTTTATGCACATGTATGTTTCATTTATTCTCTGGCTTTAAAGAAAGTGAAAGTGTTAGTCACTCAGTCTCGTCCGACTCTTCTGCAACCCCAAAGACTACAGCCCTCAGATTCTTCTGTCTGTGGAATTCTCCAGGCAAGAAAGCTGGAGTGGGTTGCCATGCCCATCTCCAGGGGATCTCCCCAATGCTGCAGACAGATTCTTCACCATCTGAGCCACTAGAGAAGCCCTAAAGAACTTCACAAAGCTTCTCATAGTGTCTCTGAGGCTGAAAAAAAAAAATGGTTTTCAAAGTGCTCCTCTGGAATTATCTCTGGGGTGTGGTGGAGAGGACACACATTAGAGGTTGCAAAGACTCAGGGCTAAAGCTCCCACTTGAAGTTCCAACCATGTGTCCTTGGGCATATACCGTAACCTTGAGAGCTTTGGAGGCCTCGTGTATAGGATGGATATCATTGTGTCCACCTTCCTGGGTGGAGGAAGCAGAATGATGCTGCCCGGTTTTTGTGATGGTTTGGGAAACCTTATTTTCCGAATAAGATTATTTCCATTCCTCTACACTTTCACAGGCTCCTGACTGATCTGATCTGGTACATTTTCCTATATTGGTAGTCTTCACTCTTATTAAGTCAAATATTTATGTTATTTTGTTAAATGGAATTTATTTTTTAAATTATTTTTTAAAGAAAATTTTTATTTGTATTGTATAATAGTATGTCTTCATTTCTAAGAATATCCAAACTGCATGGCCATGTATATGGTGAAAAGTCAGTCTCTTCTCATCTATCCTGAAAACCTTGTGTGCCACTTCTTAGAGGTTACCTGCAGGCAATAATTTTCATGT
Source organism: Tragulus kanchil (assembly GCA_022376925.1). Lineage (NCBI taxonomy): Eukaryota > Metazoa > Chordata > Mammalia > Artiodactyla > Tragulidae > Tragulus > Tragulus kanchil. The sequence continues at coordinate 12,476,712 of JAIOJX010000002.1, read as the reverse complement.
AAAAATTTCAAGAAAATTGCAACATATATGTGCATGATATTTTTTAAATATCACTTCCTATGGCTTTTCTCATTTTTCACTTAATTTATCCAAGTTAATTACTCTATTAGCATCAATTTACTTCATTCTGTTTAATAGGCTCATAATATCCCATCATTTAAATTAAAAGAGAAACAGCCATGGCATTTATGATCTTGTTTATATGGGCTCCCTGCCGAGAAACATGGGTGGATGAATCTTTCCCTAAAATGAATAATTCTGATGACTTTCCAGCATCTTTCTACCCCCTAAAACAATGTAAATCTTTTATGCACATGTATGTTTCATTTATTCTCTGGCTTTAAAGAAAGTGAAAGTGTTAGTCACTCAGTCTCGTCCGACTCTTCTGCAACCCCAAAGACTACAGCCCTCAGATTCTTCTGTCTGTGGAATTCTCCAGGCAAGAAAGCTGGAGTGGGTTGCCATGCCCATCTCCAGGGGATCTCCCCAATGCTGCAGACAGATTCTTCACCATCTGAGCCACTAGAGAAGCCCTAAAGAACTTCACAAAGCTTCTCATAGTGTCTCTGAGGCTGAAAAAAAAAAATGGTTTTCAAAGTGCTCCTCTGGAATTATCTCTGGGGTGTGGTGGAGAGGACACACATTAGAGGTTGCAAAGACTCAGGGCTAAAGCTCCCACTTGAAGTTCCAACCATGTGTCCTTGGGCATATACCGTAACCTTGAGAGCTTTGGAGGCCTCGTGTATAGGATGGATATCATTGTGTCCACCTTCCTGGGTGGAGGAAGCAGAATGATGCTGCCCGGTTTTTGTGATGGTTTGGGAAACCTTATTTTCCGAATAAGATTATTTCCATTCCTCTACACTTTCACAGGCTCCTGACTGATCTGATCTGGTACATTTTCCTATATTGGTAGTCTTCACTCTTATTAAGTCAAATATTTATGTTATTTTGTTAAATGGAATTTATTTTTTAAATTATTTTTTAAAGAAAATTTTTATTTGTATTGTATAATAGTATGTCTTCATTTCTAAGAATATCCAAACTGCATGGCCATGTATATGGTGAAAAGTCAGTCTCTTCTCATCTATCCTGAAAACCTTGTGTGCCACTTCTTAGAGGTTACCTGCAGGCAATAATTTTCATGTAAAAATTTCAAGAAAATTGCAACATATATGTGCATGATATTTTTTAAATATCACTTCCTATGGCTTTTCTCATTTTTCACTTAATTTATCCAAGTTAATTACTCTATTAGCATCAATTTACTTCATTCTGTTTAATAGGCTCATAATATCCCATCAGATAATCATTCATAATAACATTTTGAAACATTTTAAAATTAGCAGCCATGTTTACTATTTATTTTTGAGGCAAGCATGCTGGTTTTAGAAATAAATTTTGATTCAAATTCTGGATGTGCCTCCAACATAATAAACTTACACTTTCTAAGCCTCTGTGCTCCCATCAGGACAAGGCAAACTGACTCAAACAATGATAAGGATTACACAGGTAATGCCAACGAGGATCTACCGTATAACCAACTTTGGGAGGTTTTCAGTATATGTTAATGATTATAATGGTAACATCGTAAGTTTTGATTGAAGAGTGTTCCTTGTAAGTTGATGACTTTGAGAAATAACTGGTAGCAGGACTTGGCAGGATGTCACAGTTATCACTGTTGATGTTTTCTGGTGACCAACAAGGGGAAGCTGAGTAAGTAAATCACAGGTCCTGACGGCTCTAAAGAAATCTGCAGACAATGACATTTTGAGGTCTCCCCTCACACTGTATTTTTCGCAATTCACTTGCTCTTCCATGCCCTGTGGGCACCTAAGGTAAAAGGAGAGGGTATTTCTTTTCACATACCTTTTGCCTACGGAGAATGAGAAATATTGTAACAGAGATACGAGCTTGATTACAGTGGTGGTTGAGGAAGAAGAAATCTTAGTAGGAGAGGGCAATATTTACTGAAAACCTACTCTGTATTTAGGGCTTTACTTGAATTATCTGATTTAAGATCCACAGTTTGAGGTAGGTGGTATAATTTTCAGTATACTACCTGGGTGTCTGCTTCCATGGGCGTAAAATGGGGATCTTTGCAGGAATTGGATGTTAGGTTTTCTTAAGATCATACATGCAAAGTGTTTAGAAAGAGGCTTGTAGATGGAGAGCACCCAAAGAGCAAACTGAGGCTTAGCAGGCTTTCGAAGCACCCTCCAGGGAACCTGTGGTGTGGACACAGCAGTCGGGTTTCTGAGCCCCAGCCCATCACCACTGGGCCTTACTGCTTCTCTAGGCTTGTCGTGAGTGTGCATTGACTGACTCACTAGCAAGCCCTGCCTTTATAGAGAAAGGTAATTAGATTTAGTGAAGTCAAGTGAACCAACTGCAGCTGATAGTACTTTTCAGTGTCCTCTCTAGCTCTGTATTTGGAGATGCTCTCCACCACCATAAGCAATGTGGTTTTTGGATTCTGACTCAGATGCATGCTTGCACTTTCCACTTTTCCTCAGAGGACTAGGAGGCTGGAAAGTGTAGGAATCAGGGACTAAAGTTCCAGTATTCACCTTGTGCTCCTTTGCAGGACCTACACAGGTAATGCCAACGAGGATCTACCGTATAACCAACTTTGGGAGGTTTTCAGTATATGTTAATGATTATAATGGTAACATCGTAAGTTTTGATTGAAGAGTGTTCCTTGTAAGTTGATGACTTTGAGAAATAACTGGTAGCAGGACTTGGCAGGATGTCACAGTTATCACTGTTGATGTTTTCTGGTGACCAACAAGGGGAAGCTGAGTAAGTAAATCACAGGTCCTGACGGCTCTAAAGAAATCTGCAGACAATGACATTTTGAGGTCTCCCCTCACACTGTATTTTTCGCAATTCACTTGCTCTTCCATGCCCTGTGGGCACCTAAGGTAAAAGGAGAGGGTATTTCTTTTCACATACCTTTTGCCTACGGAGAATGAGAAATATTGTAACAGAGATACGAGCTTGATTACAGTGGTGGTTGAGGAAGAAGAAATCTTAGTAGGAGAGGGCAATATTTACTGAAAACCTACTCTGTATTTAGGGCTTTACTTGAATTATCTGATTTAAGATCCACAGTTTGAGGTAGGTGGTATAATTTTCAGTATACTACCTGGGTGTCTGCTTCCATGGGCGTAAAATGGGGATCTTTGCAGGAATTGGATGTTAGGTTTTCTTAAGATCATACATGCAAAGTGTTTAGAAAGAGGCTTGTAGATGGAGAGCACCCAAAGAGCAAACTGAGGCTTAGCAGGCTTTCGAAGCACCCTCCAGGGAACCTGTGGTGTGGACACAGCAGTCGGGTTTCTGAGCCCCAGCCCATCACCACTGGGCCTTACTGCTTCTCTAGGCTTGTCGTGAGTGTGCATTGACTGACTCACTAGCAAGCCCTGCCTTTATAGAGAAAGGTAATTAGATTTAGTGAAGTCAAGTGAACCAACTGCAGCTGATAGTACTTTTCAGTGTCCTCTCTAGCTCTGTATTTGGAGATGCTCTCCACCACCATAAGCAATGTGGTTTTTGGATTCTGACTCAGATGCATGCTTGCACTTTCCACTTTTCCTCAGAGGACTAGGAGGCTGGAAAGTGTAGGAATCAGGGACTAAAGTTCCAGTATTCACCTTGTGCTCCTTTGGACCAGGTAGCCCCTGCCTCAGTTCCCTCATCTATAAAATTCAAAATTCACTTTTGTAATCACTTATTTCCCTATCAAGGCTGCTCAGCTCTGTTTCATGAATTACCTGTCCATTACCTCTTAGCCAGTGAGAACCGCTGTTGTCATTTTTTAGTAGTCATGTCTGACTCTTTTGCGACCCCGTGGACTGTAGCCCTCCAAGCTCCTCTGCCCATGGACGTTACCAGACAGGAATACTGGAGTGGGCTGCCATTTCCTTCTATAGGGGATCTTCCTGATCCAGGGACTGAACTCAAGCTGCCTTCACTGGCAGGCAGATTCTTACCACCAAGCCACCGGAGAAGCCCATCCAGTGAGAGCTGAAAACCTATAAGCCCACCTTCCCCCACTGTTTGTTTGCCAGTGATCATTAGTAGTTATTGAGATGGTGTGTGTGTTTACTTGAGCAAAGGTATACCTAAGGAAAGGTATACTTGAGCAAAGGTATACCGGGGGTTAGTTGAAATTCCTTCTCTGATCCTTTGATTCAGGACCTAAGGAAGGGCCCAAGCCCTCGGAATGAGTCATCTCTGAGCAGTCTGTACCAGTGACATAACGTAATTTTTTTTTTTTTTTTGGTACTGTGATGAGCCATCTTTAAATGGCTCTCACCTGTTGTTATTATATGTGTGGTTAAGGCTCAGATGCTTTGCCATCAAAACAAGAATGGTTGCTGGGAGACGGAACAAAGATGTAGAATTCATGGACACTTGTGTCAGTACTGCAGAACCCTCAGAAGACATGATAGCCCCCTCCTTTGGGAGCCCCAGCCCATCACCACTGGGCCTTACTGCTTCTCTAGGCTTGTCGTGAGTGTGCATTGACTGACTCACTAGCAAGCCCTGCCTTTATAGAGAAAGGTAATTAGATTTAGTGAAGTCAAGTGAACCAACTGCAGCTGATAGTACTTTTCAGTGTCCTCTCTAGCTCTGTATTTGGAGATGCTCTCCACCACCATAAGCAATGTGGTTTTTGGATTCTGACTCAGATGCATGCTTGCACTTTCCACTTTTCCTCAGAGGACTAGGAGGCTGGAAAGTGTAGGAATCAGGGACTAAAGTTCCAGTATTCACCTTGTGCTCCTTTGGACCAGGTAGCCCCTGCCTCAGTTCCCTCATCTATAAAATTCAAAATTCACTTTTGTAATCACTTATTTCCCTATCAAGGCTGCTCAGCTCTGTTTCATGAATTACCTGTCCATTACCTCTTAGCCAGTGAGAACCGCTGTTGTCATTTTTTAGTAGTCATGTCTGACTCTTTTGCGACCCCGTGGACTGTAGCCCTCCAAGCTCCTCTGCCCATGGACGTTACCAGACAGGAATACTGGAGTGGGCTGCCATTTCCTTCTATAGGGGATCTTCCTGATCCAGGGACTGAACTCAAGCTGCCTTCACTGGCAGGCAGATTCTTACCACCAAGCCACCGGAGAAGCCCATCCAGTGAGAGCTGAAAACCTATAAGCCCACCTTCCCCCACTGTTTGTTTGCCAGTGATCATTAGTAGTTATTGAGATGGTGTGTGTGTTTACTTGAGCAAAGGTATACCTAAGGAAAGGTATACTTGAGCAAAGGTATACCGGGGGTTAGTTGAAATTCCTTCTCTGATCCTTTGATTCAGGACCTAAGGAAGGGCCCAAGCCCTCGGAATGAGTCATCTCTGAGCAGTCTGTACCAGTGACATAACGTAATTTTTTTTTTTTTTTTGGTACTGTGATGAGCCATCTTTAAATGGCTCTCACCTGTTGTTATTATATGTGTGGTTAAGGCTCAGATGCTTTGCCATCAAAACAAGAATGGTTGCTGGGAGACGGAACAAAGATGTAGAATTCATGGACACTTGTGTCAGTACTGCAGAACCCTCAGAAGCACATCAGCTCAAGTAGTCCAGAGGCCGTTTGGGGAGACAAATAAAAGAAATACAGATATTAAATGCATCTACGTAGAGAGCCTTAGGCTCCTAAATCAAAAGAGATTGAAATAAAGTTCAGCCACTTCCGCTGCCATATGCAATGAGTCACTTTGCCATATTCTAGCCCAGGTGTATCAAACTAAGTGTTGAAATACCTCCTGAGATGGAAACTTCCTTCCTCAACGAGATTTTTTTAAAGTCTAAACAATTCCATGAGCATGTGTCTCTGAACCAAACTGAAGTCTTTATGACCTTCACACAACAGTCTCTGTTGGATCTCCATTGGCCAGAACCCAAATCCAGTCATTCTTCCACATAGCAGCTCTCAGTTCTTTCCAAATGTTTTCTTTAGCCTAAGATATTTTTCCCTTGCTCTAAACACACCCTTCTACTGTTTCTCATAGGATATGATTTCAGGTTTTGTCCTAGTTAGGTCAGAGACCATAGTTAATTAAGAAGGTTAAATTCTATACATTTGTTCATTAATTCACCCAGTCATTAAACATAAAAATACCTCATATGCCTTGTAAAAGCAAGGCATTCTGAAAGATATAGAGATGAATCATATCTGATTCCTTTCTGCAAACTGTCTCAACTCTGTCAACTTTTATTCACTGTGTGACTCAGGTGAGTCGTTTAACCTTTATGAATTTCAGTTTCCTCATCTCTAAAATGTGGGTCAATGGAGCCATCTCATAGGGTTGATGTAAGAATCCAATACAAAAATGCAGGCAACACTCTGAACAAACTGTGATGCACCATAAGGCAGCAGGGCATCCTGATCAGAGAAGAGAGGAAGACCTCAAACTAACTATACATGGTCAATAGAAGAGGATCCATAGCATAGAAGAATTCCTAACCATGCACAAAGATGGAAAGACTGAATGCTAAATGCAGCCTTTTCTTGGTATTGTTAAATGCCAGAAAAAGGAGTTCCTAAGCCCAAATTAGGAATCATTGTGTGAACATCCAACCAGACAGAATTAACCCATCAAAACAAGAATGGTTGCTGGGAGACGGAACAAAGATGTAGAATTCATGGACACTTGTGTCAGTACTGCAGAACCCTCAGAAGCACATCAGCTCAAGTAGTCCAGAGGCCGTTTGGGGAGACAAATAAAAGAAATACAGATATTAAATGCATCTACGTAGAGAGCCTTAGGCTCCTAAATCAAAAGAGATTGAAATAAAGTTCAGCCACTTCCGCTGCCATATGCAATGAGTCACTTTGCCATATTCTAGCCCAGGTGTATCAAACTAAGTGTTGAAATACCTCCTGAGATGGAAACTTCCTTCCTCAACGAGATTTTTTTAAAGTCTAAACAATTCCATGAGCATGTGTCTCTGAACCAAACTGAAGTCTTTATGACCTTCACACAACAGTCTCTGTTGGATCTCCATTGGCCAGAACCCAAATCCAGTCATTCTTCCACATAGCAGCTCTCAGTTCTTTCCAAATGTTTTCTTTAGCCTAAGATATTTTTCCCTTGCTCTAAACACACCCTTCTACTGTTTCTCATAGGATATGATTTCAGGTTTTGTCCTAGTTAGGTCAGAGACCATAGTTAATTAAGAAGGTTAAATTCTATACATTTGTTCATTAATTCACCCAGTCATTAAACATAAAAATACCTCATATGCCTTGTAAAAGCAAGGCATTCTGAAAGATATAGAGATGAATCATATCTGATTCCTTTCTGCAAACTGTCTCAACTCTGTCAACTTTTATTCACTGTGTGACTCAGGTGAGTCGTTTAACCTTTATGAATTTCAGTTTCCTCATCTCTAAAATGTGGGTCAATGGAGCCATCTCATAGGGTTGATGTAAGAATCCAATACAAAAATGCAGGCAACACTCTGAACAAACTGTGATGCACCATAAGGCAGCAGGGCATCCTGATCAGAGAAGAGAGGAAGACCTCAAACTAACTATACATGGTCAATAGAAGAGGATCCATAGCATAGAAGAATTCCTAACCATGCACAAAGATGGAAAGACTGAATGCTAAATGCAGCCTTTTCTTGGTATTGTTAAATGCCAGAAAAAGGAGTTCCTAAGCCCAAATTAGGAATCATTGTGTGAACATCCAACCAGACAGAATTAACCCACAACAGAGGTAGCAATGACTCTAAGGCAGAAACTTTGATTGTACAAGAATCCAAGTGGGAAATCACTGCATTCAAAATTCTTTCCATGAGCAAATGAAAGAAAAATACTTTGGAAGTTGGCTTAAAAAAAATGCACGTATGTGTGCTATGTCCACATGCCCACTTTTGTTGGTGTTCATGCTACATGCTCTACTCCCCGTTTCCCAGGACACATCCATTATAATAGCCAGTAACATGGCAAGAGCTGCACAGACTATTTGGGGCAACTGGTGGTGTCCTCGTGGGAAATCCCCTGACTCTGGAATAAAATCCTAGCCAGGGATTTCCGGTTGAATTTGTAGCCAGGACAGGGACCACAGCTTTCTCCAGGGAGACAGAAAGGTATAGGTAGATGATCAGATCACATGTTTTCTAAAATGGAACACTTTGAGAGTACAAAAATGACTTTACTAATTATTCTAGGACAATGAGTAGATACTAAGACTTCCCCAGACAAACAGGGATATGCAGTTTAAGAAATTAAGGGTCACTATAGACCAGGTTTCTCTTTCATCTCTGCCCCAATTAGCTATATTGCTTTGGGCAAACCAGAAAACTTCTCTAAGACTGTTTCCTTATTTTCAAAACGAAGTCAGTAGTATCCATTTCAAAGTTGTATAGAAAGAGTTGGAAAACATACCGTATATAGAAGTACCTAGTTCAGTCATGACACCTTGGAAACATACCGTAAGGTGAGTCGTTTAACCTTTATGAATTTCAGTTTCCTCATCTCTAAAATGTGGGTCAATGGAGCCATCTCATAGGGTTGATGTAAGAATCCAATACAAAAATGCAGGCAACACTCTGAACAAACTGTGATGCACCATAAGGCAGCAGGGCATCCTGATCAGAGAAGAGAGGAAGACCTCAAACTAACTATACATGGTCAATAGAAGAGGATCCATAGCATAGAAGAATTCCTAACCATGCACAAAGATGGAAAGACTGAATGCTAAATGCAGCCTTTTCTTGGTATTGTTAAATGCCAGAAAAAGGAGTTCCTAAGCCCAAATTAGGAATCATTGTGTGAACATCCAACCAGACAGAATTAACCCACAACAGAGGTAGCAATGACTCTAAGGCAGAAACTTTGATTGTACAAGAATCCAAGTGGGAAATCACTGCATTCAAAATTCTTTCCATGAGCAAATGAAAGAAAAATACTTTGGAAGTTGGCTTAAAAAAAATGCACGTATGTGTGCTATGTCCACATGCCCACTTTTGTTGGTGTTCATGCTACATGCTCTACTCCCCGTTTCCCAGGACACATCCATTATAATAGCCAGTAACATGGCAAGAGCTGCACAGACTATTTGGGGCAACTGGTGGTGTCCTCGTGGGAAATCCCCTGACTCTGGAATAAAATCCTAGCCAGGGATTTCCGGTTGAATTTGTAGCCAGGACAGGGACCACAGCTTTCTCCAGGGAGACAGAAAGGTATAGGTAGATGATCAGATCACATGTTTTCTAAAATGGAACACTTTGAGAGTACAAAAATGACTTTACTAATTATTCTAGGACAATGAGTAGATACTAAGACTTCCCCAGACAAACAGGGATATGCAGTTTAAGAAATTAAGGGTCACTATAGACCAGGTTTCTCTTTCATCTCTGCCCCAATTAGCTATATTGCTTTGGGCAAACCAGAAAACTTCTCTAAGACTGTTTCCTTATTTTCAAAACGAAGTCAGTAGTATCCATTTCAAAGTTGTATAGAAAGAGTTGGAAAACATACCGTATATAGAAGTACCTAGTTCAGTCATGACACCTTGAAGGCTTATGAAATACATTGATGTTCTTCCTTTTTCACCTCTCTGCCTTCTCTTCCTTCCTTCTTGCCAGCCTGCCCTTCTCAAGTCTTCAGGCAGTAAAGATAAGAGCAAGAATTGCTACACCTAACTATGCTGAATCTCTCAGGGCCAACCTTATAAAGATTATGATCTATAGGCTCAGAGGTAGAGTGAGGGCAGTAAAAAAGGGAGAATTTTTAAGTGTTTATTTATTTATTTATGGCTTCCTACATGGCTTGCAAGGTCTTAGTTCCCTTAATAGATTGATCTTGAGTCCCAGCATTGGAAGCATGGAGCCCTAACCACTGGTCAGCCAGGGAATTCTCATGAAGTGAGATTTTGTAAGAAGAAGGTCAGCTATAGGTCAGGACACTTTAATCATTGGAGTTTGAACATTTGTATAAGATAGATAACAAAAAAGGACAAAGAATAAGCATAGAATGTTGGAATATATTCAATCATCCCCCCATTCATTCAAAAAGAGAGTGATTATTGAGTCTCTGACCCTGTAGTAAGCATGGCAAATGTGGTGGTAGGAACATAAGACAGACAGAGACTCTCCGCTCATGAAATTAGTCTTATAAATTTTCAAGAATCCTGAGAAACCCTAAACTGTTCTATGAATCTCAGCAAGGGATAAAACAGTGATATTTTAGCAGGTGGGTTAACGTATTTTCTTATTGCTGAATTTTTGCATTGACTGACAAAATCATAGGTGCATACTTATGCTTGAAATCATGTGCTCAGTTGCTCAGTCGCACCCGACTCTTTAAGGCCCCAGGGACTATAGCCATCCAGGCTACTCTGTCTATGGCATTTCCCAGGCATGAATACTGGAGCGAGTTGTCATTTCCTCCTCCAGGGATCTTACCAGAGATTGAATCCTTGTCTCCTGCATTGGCAGGTGGATTCTTTACCATTAAGCCACCTCGGAAGCCCCCTCCTCATAGCGCAAATCAATTATACTTTAATTTTAAAAAATCATAGATGCATATATATAAGCACTTCACTTTTGTTTTTTTTATGGAAATTTCAAAGTTGTATAAGAGTTGGAAAACATACCGTATATAGAAGTACCTAGTTCAGTCATGACACCTTGAAGGCTTATGAAATACATTGATGTTCTTCCTTTTTCACCTCTCTGCCTTCTCTTCCTTCCTTCTTGCCAGCCTGCCCTTCTCAAGTCTTCAGGCAGTAAAGATAAGAGCAAGAATTGCTACACCTAACTATGCTGAATCTCTCAGGGCCAACCTTATAAAGATTATGATCTATAGGCTCAGAGGTAGAGTGAGGGCAGTAAAAAAGGGAGAATTTTTAAGTGTTTATTTATTTATTTATGGCTTCCTACATGGCTTGCAAGGTCTTAGTTCCCTTAATAGATTGATCTTGAGTCCCAGCATTGGAAGCATGGAGCCCTAACCACTGGTCAGCCAGGGAATTCTCATGAAGTGAGATTTTGTAAGAAGAAGGTCAGCTATAGGTCAGGACACTTTAATCATTGGAGTTTGAACATTTGTATAAGATAGATAACAAAAAAGGACAAAGAATAAGCATAGAATGTTGGAATATATTCAATCATCCCCCCATTCATTCAAAAAGAGAGTGATTATTGAGTCTCTGACCCTGTAGTAAGCATGGCAAATGTGGTGGTAGGAACATAAGACAGACAGAGACTCTCCGCTCATGAAATTAGTCTTATAAATTTTCAAGAATCCTGAGAAACCCTAAACTGTTCTATGAATCTCAGCAAGGGATAAAACAGTGATATTTTAGCAGGTGGGTTAACGTATTTTCTTATTGCTGAATTTTTGCATTGACTGACAAAATCATAGGTGCATACTTATGCTTGAAATCATGTGCTCAGTTGCTCAGTCGCACCCGACTCTTTAAGGCCCCAGGGACTATAGCCATCCAGGCTACTCTGTCTATGGCATTTCCCAGGCATGAATACTGGAGCGAGTTGTCATTTCCTCCTCCAGGGATCTTACCAGAGATTGAATCCTTGTCTCCTGCATTGGCAGGTGGATTCTTTACCATTAAGCCACCTCGGAAGCCCCCTCCTCATAGCGCAAATCAATTATACTTTAATTTTAAAAAATCATAGATGCATATATATAAGCACTTCACTCTGTTCTATGGGGTAGAGATTCCATAACAAAAAATTATTTTTAAATGTCATCAACTGAAGTCACAATCTCTAACCCAAGAATTAGTAAGCAAAGTTTTATTGGAACATAGCCACAACAGTCTGTGTGCGAATGGTCTGTGGATGCTTTTGTGCAGCTGGTTTGAGTTAAGACAGGGATCCTCAGACTCATAAACACTTGGCTGTCTAAGAGAAAGTTTCCTGACCTCTACTCAAATTGCCTTTAGAAAAGATTTCAAAACACATTTGTATATTAAAGCCATGAGAGGTGTTGTAGTCAAGAAAAATTTTAATATTATTTGACCCAGAACTTCTGGGTGGGGGAGTTCCTAAAATGGTCCACAGTGATTCCTATTCCCTGGTATCCCAGCCCTTGTAGAATTTTCTCCCTTTGAGTATAAGCTGGATTTTGATTTGCTTTTACTGATGATACGCTCTTGCTGATGAGATGTCACTTTTGAGGTTAGGTTATAAAAGAAAAATTTTTTTGTCTCTGGTTCTCTTGCTTTAGGATTACTCACTGCTATGTCATGAATACATTTGGGAAGCCTCTGGTGAAGCCCATGTGATGAGGATCTGAAACCTAATGACCATATAATAACACGTGGAAACACACCTTCTGAGGCTGCCAACAGCTATGGGAGTGAGCTTGGAAATAAATTTGTTCTCCATCTCATTTGAGCCTTGAGATGACTGTAGCATGACTGATCATCCCATGGCTTCTTCATGGGAAACTGAGGCAGAGACATCCTCCTAAGCGGAGACCAGATTTCTGACCCCCTGAAAGAGTGAGGCAATAGATTCCTGTGGTGTTGCGTTGATAGGCACTAGACTAGTTTGTAATACCCTAAAAAACATTGATTCAACTTCCTCAAGTATTTGGCCATTGAAAACACTCTATTTTTTGCCCTTTCCAGTACTTTTCCATGAATCTTACCCTGGAGCGAGTTGGGTTCATTTCCTCCTCCAGGGATCTTACCAGAGATTGAATCCTTGTCTCCTGCATTGGCAGGTGGATTCTTTACCATTAAGCCACCTCGGAAGCCCCCTCCTCATAGCGCAAATCAATTATACTTTAATTTTAAAAAATCATAGATGCATATATATAAGCACTTCACTCTGTTCTATGGGGTAGAGATTCCATAACAAAAAATTATTTTTAAATGTCATCAACTGAAGTCACAATCTCTAACCCAAGAATTAGTAAGCAAAGTTTTATTGGAACATAGCCACAACAGTCTGTGTGCGAATGGTCTGTGGATGCTTTTGTGCAGCTGGTTTGAGTTAAGACAGGGATCCTCAGACTCATAAACACTTGGCTGTCTAAGAGAAAGTTTCCTGACCTCTACTCAAATTGCCTTTAGAAAAGATTTCAAAACACATTTGTATATTAAAGCCATGAGAGGTGTTGTAGTCAAGAAAAATTTTAATATTATTTGACCCAGAACTTCTGGGTGGGGGAGTTCCTAAAATGGTCCACAGTGATTCCTATTCCCTGGTATCCCAGCCCTTGTAGAATTTTCTCCCTTTGAGTATAAGCTGGATTTTGATTTGCTTTTACTGATGATACGCTCTTGCTGATGAGATGTCACTTTTGAGGTTAGGTTATAAAAGAAAAATTTTTTTGTCTCTGGTTCTCTTGCTTTAGGATTACTCACTGCTATGTCATGAATACATTTGGGAAGCCTCTGGTGAAGCCCATGTGATGAGGATCTGAAACCTAATGACCATATAATAACACGTGGAAACACACCTTCTGAGGCTGCCAACAGCTATGGGAGTGAGCTTGGAAATAAATTTGTTCTCCATCTCATTTGAGCCTTGAGATGACTGTAGCATGACTGATCATCCCATGGCTTCTTCATGGGAAACTGAGGCAGAGACATCCTCCTAAGCGGAGACCAGATTTCTGACCCCCTGAAAGAGTGAGGCAATAGATTCCTGTGGTGTTGCGTTGATAGGCACTAGACTAGTTTGTAATACCCTAAAAAACATTGATTCAACTTCCTCAAGTATTTGGCCATTGAAAACACTCTATTTTTTGCCCTTTCCAGTACTTTTCCATGAATCATTCAGTGCCTCCTCTCAGGATGCCAACCATCCAGGGAATGAAGTTTGGGAAATGATGATATAATATGTTAAATAATGGAATCTTCCAAATACTCTGAACTATATGAGAATAAAGATAAATTTTGTTTCCATCTTAGACTTGGATTAAAATCTCAAATAATTTGGTTTTATTGTTTTTTTTGATATAGTATTAACATGCAATCTTTACAAAAAGATGATTATTCAGATCAAAGTTCCCACATCACTGTAAAAGAGAAATACAGTTATGGGAAATCATCAGAAAGAAAAATTGCTTCAGAAGAGAGTTCAGCATCCACTACCCTCTGGATTCTGTGTCTCCACATTACAGAAAATATAGAGGTGCTGTGCTCTAGAGGCACACGTTGCTCAGTCCTGATATGTTCTCTGCATCCTCACCTGCAGACACAGAACCAAGCGTAATTATTGTTTATGAACTCTGGAAAATGTCTTAGTTCTCCTGGAACCTGCTTTGCATTCTGATTTAGCCCCCAGCTGATTCAGTGTTTCATGACGTCAGTTTTGCTGACTCATTGAACACATGAGTTAGTGATGGTATTTTTCCCTCATAAATGACCAGAAAGCTTTTTAAACTGAGCTGGCTCAACAACAGAAGAGACAAGAACTCAGAACAGATGATTCTGGAGAGCTTAAATACTCAGTCAGTCTACTCAGTCAATATTTCATTGCCAGTAGAAGCTGAAAACTCAGAACTAGGTATTTTCTCTCATGAAACCTAATGACCATATAATAACACGTGGAAACCATTGAGGCTAAGCTATGGGAGTGAGCTTGGAAATAAATTTGTTCTCCATCTCATTTGAGCCTTGAGATGACTGTAGCATGACTGATCATCCCATGGCTTCTTCATGGGAAACTGAGGCAGAGACATCCTCCTAAGCGGAGACCAGATTTCTGACCCCCTGAAAGAGTGAGGCAATAGATTCCTGTGGTGTTGCGTTGATAGGCACTAGACTAGTTTGTAATACCCTAAAAAACATTGATTCAACTTCCTCAAGTATTTGGCCATTGAAAACACTCTATTTTTTGCCCTTTCCAGTACTTTTCCATGAATCATTCAGTGCCTCCTCTCAGGATGCCAACCATCCAGGGAATGAAGTTTGGGAAATGATGATATAATATGTTAAATAATGGAATCTTCCAAATACTCTGAACTATATGAGAATAAAGATAAATTTTGTTTCCATCTTAGACTTGGATTAAAATCTCAAATAATTTGGTTTTATTGTTTTTTTTGATATAGTATTAACATGCAATCTTTACAAAAAGATGATTATTCAGATCAAAGTTCCCACATCACTGTAAAAGAGAAATACAGTTATGGGAAATCATCAGAAAGAAAAATTGCTTCAGAAGAGAGTTCAGCATCCACTACCCTCTGGATTCTGTGTCTCCACATTACAGAAAATATAGAGGTGCTGTGCTCTAGAGGCACACGTTGCTCAGTCCTGATATGTTCTCTGCATCCTCACCTGCAGACACAGAACCAAGCGTAATTATTGTTTATGAACTCTGGAAAATGTCTTAGTTCTCCTGGAACCTGCTTTGCATTCTGATTTAGCCCCCAGCTGATTCAGTGTTTCATGACGTCAGTTTTGCTGACTCATTGAACACATGAGTTAGTGATGGTATTTTTCCCTCATAAATGACCAGAAAGCTTTTTAAACTGAGCTGGCTCAACAACAGAAGAGACAAGAACTCAGAACAGATGATTCTGGAGAGCTTAAATACTCAGTCAGTCTACTCAGTCAATATTTCATTGCCAGTAGAAGCTGAAAAAAATGCTCATCAGTTCAATGATGTCTCTATAATAAGCTTGTTTTTAGTGTCTATTTGTGTGCTCATGGCTGGGGATGCACAAGAGCTTGCATTTCTCTCAGTGGAGAATGTTGCTGTTGTTCAGTCACTCAGTTGTGCCTGACTCTTTGTGGCCCCATGGACTGTAGCACACCAAGTCTGCCTATCCTTCACTACCTCCTGGAGTTTGCTCAAACTCATGTCCATTGAGCTGTTGATGCCAGTCCTTTCCTAAGTGGAGCCTAAGGTGGTTCAATATAATATGCACTTGGGAATAAGACAACAGGGAGTCTGAATTCTAATTTCACCACTCGCTGGTTCTTTGAGCTTAGGCAAGATGCTCAGCAACTCAAGGCTCTGTTTCTCCACTTATCACGTGTAAAATTATGGTTTTGACAAAGATGAATTATACCAAATATAACCAGATATGAAAATTTGGTTAACTTTTTCTGTAAAAGACCCTTGCTATCTACCTGAAACCACCACAACATTGTTAATCAGCTATATTCTAGTACAAAATAATATGTTAAAAAATAGGCTAATCCATACAGACAGAAAATAAATCAGGAGTTGCCAGGACCTTGTGGTGGGGGTCAGGGAAGAAAGTGATTGCTAATGGGTATAGGGTTCTTTTTGAAAGACCAAAATATTCTAAGGTTATAATAGATAGTGGTAATGGCTTCACAATGCAGTAAAATATTAAAAATTATTGTATTCTACACTTTAAAAGAGTATATTTGATATATGAATTCTACCTCAACACACAAGCTATAATTGGAAAAAGAAAAAAAGACCAAATAGTGAATATAGTAGACTTTTTGGTCTTTTGCTCTCTGTCACAAGTACTCAGTTTGGCAATTGTAGCATGAAAGTAGCCATGGACTCTTAGGATGATCATTTCTTTCCTTATTTACTCCCGTATGAAGCTTACTTTACACAGGAAAGTACTGTGAAGTTCTTTTTCTACACTGCACCCTGGATGAGCTGATCTACCCTTCTGCTTGTGTGTCGGTAGCCACTTAGTTCTTCATTTTTTGGATCCTTATTGTGTAGCTGCTTTTTACCTCTAATTGACATGGGCTTTCTTTGCCATGAAGGTTAGAAGACTTTGGCATTTTTCATAAATGACTAAGATGCTCAGCAGTTAATAAAAAACCTAACTCTAAGGATTTTAACTCATTGAGAGATTACTGGGAAGCAATATAGATCTAAAGCATGGGTGGGTTATCTAAGGCTTTTGGACCAAATCTGGTCCATTGCCAGTTTCCATAAGGTGGTTCAATATAATATGCACTTGGGAATAAGACAACAGGGAGTCTGAATTCTAATTTCACCACTCGCTGGTTCTTTGAGCTTAGGCAAGATGCTCAGCAACTCAAGGCTCTGTTTCTCCACTTATCACGTGTAAAATTATGGTTTTGACAAAGATGAATTATACCAAATATAACCAGATATGAAAATTTGGTTAACTTTTTCTGTAAAAGACCCTTGCTATCTACCTGAAACCACCACAACATTGTTAATCAGCTATATTCTAGTACAAAATAATATGTTAAAAAATAGGCTAATCCATACAGACAGAAAATAAATCAGGAGTTGCCAGGACCTTGTGGTGGGGGTCAGGGAAGAAAGTGATTGCTAATGGGTATAGGGTTCTTTTTGAAAGACCAAAATATTCTAAGGTTATAATAGATAGTGGTAATGGCTTCACAATGCAGTAAAATATTAACAATTCTTGTATTCTACACTTTAAAAGAGTATATTTGATATATGAATTCTACCTCAACCCACAAGCTATAATTGGAAAAGAAAAAAGACCAAATAGTGAATATAGTAGACTTTTGGTCTTTTGCTCTCTGTCACAAGTACTCAGTTTGGCAATTGTAGCATGAAAGTAGCCATGGACTCTTAGGATGATCATTTCTTTCCTTATTTACTCCCGTATGAAGCTTACTTTACACAGGAAAGTACTGTGAAGTTCTTTTTCTACACTGCACCCTGGATGAGCTGATCTACCCTTCTGCTTGTGTGTCGGTAGCCACTTAGTTCTTCATTTTTTGGATCCTTATTGTGTAGCTGCTTTTTACCTCTAATTGACATGGGCTTTCTTTGCCATGAAGGTTAGAAGACTTTGGCATTTTTCATAAATGACTAAGATGCTCAGCAGTTAATAAAAACCTAACTCTAAGGATTTTAACTCATTGAGAGATTACTGGGAAGCAATATAGATCTAAAGCATGGGTGGGTTATCTAAGGCTTTTGGACCAAATCTGGTCCATTGCCAGTTTCCATAAGTAAAGCTTTATTGGAATCCAGCAGTTTGTTTGTTTATATATTGTCTGCAACAGCTTTCCTGATACAATGGAGTGGAGTATTTGTGACAGAGACCATATGGCTCACCAAGCCGGAAGTAATTACTATCTGGTCTTGAATAGAAAATATTTGATGACCCCTCTAAAGAGTTGATCTCTGGAGGTAACTTTAGGGGCTAGACTCCAGAAGGGCTGAACTGATAAATACTAGGGTGGAAGTAGATTAGACTTGAGAAAACAGTAAACATCAGAACGTGGGAAAAACTAGACTGGAAGATCTAGAACTAAGATGCATTTCAATGAAATTAGCCAAGGTGGTAGGGAGAAAATAGGAATTCAGGTATTCAGGGTCAAAGGATATAAAGTCCTTTCACAATTCCATCCATTTCAAGCCTATGACCTTGAACAAAAGCTGTTCTTCTTCTTCTTTTTTGTTTTTTAATTAAGGTGCTGCTCTTTTTGAATTTGTCCCCCAACCTAAAAAATAAGGACAGCAGTTGGACCTTTGTCAAAGAATTTTTGTAAGACTCAATGAAATAGAGTACTCTATAAGCTTTAATGCTTTATATAAATGTTATTGTGATGTAGTTATGACTCATAATAGGCATTGGAAATATTTCTGCTGAGTGAATTAAGTCAATCCCTTAATTGACTAGAAGTACATCTCTAAGGTTTTTGGCAAATTTCTACAATTCCACATCACAGTATATGTTATTTTAACAGTCAAGTATGGGTTAAATTTATCCTTGTCCAATGTTTCAATCATGTTTTATTTTAAACTCAAATGATATTTTAGAGTTTATGGTGATCTTCCAACACGGAAACTTTCAAATCCCGTAGATGACGTTCCTTATGTAAAATGATAAAGTCATCAAATGCCATTGGCTCGGCTTCATACTGACCAATGACAGCAGGATTAACCATTCTGACTCTTCTTTAGGGACCATCCCATTCCTGGGCCTGGAACGACCAGCCTATCTCAGAACCATTGGAGCCATATGGGGTAAAAACCTTCTTCGTTCTTCCTTCAGCCTAGGGTCATGAAGATACTTTGGCAGCTTAGGTATGTCTATTGCATCCCTACCCATGAGTCTTCAGGCTCAAAATTTTCCATAGGGGCATGGACCCAAAGCAGTTTGTTTTGTTTTTTATATATTGTCTGCAACAGCTTTCCTGATACAATGGAGTGGAGTATTTGTGACAGAGACCATATGGCTCACCAAGCCGGAAGTAATTACTATCTGGTCTTGAATAGAAAATATTTGATGACCCCTCTAAAGAGTTGATCTCTGGAGGTAACTTTAGGGGCTAGACTCCAGAAGGGCTGAACTGATAAATACTAGGGTGGAAGTAGATTAGACTTGAGAAAACAGTAAACATCAGAACGTGGGAAAAACTAGACTGGAAGATCTAGAACTAAGATGCATTTCAATGAAATTAGCCAAGGTGGTAGGGAGAAAATAGGAATTCAGGTATTCAGGGTCAAAGGATATAAAGTCCTTTCACAATTCCATCCATTTCAAGCCTATGACCTTGAACAAAAGCTGTTCTTCTTCTTCTTTTTTGTTTTTTAATTAAGGTGCTGCTCTTTTTGAATTTGTCCCCTAACCTACAAAATAAGGACAGCAGTTGGACCTTTGTCAAAGAATTTTTGTAAGACTCAATGAAATAGAGTACTCTATAAGCTTTAATGCTTTATATAAATGTTATTGTGATGTAGTTATGACTCATAATAGGCATTGGAAATATTTCTGCTGAGTGAATTAAGTCAATCCCTTAATTGACTAGAAGTACATCTCTAAGGTTTTTGGCAAATTTCTACAATTCCACATCACAGTATATGTTATTTTAACAGTCAAGTATGGGTTAAATTTATCCTTGTCCAATGTTTCAATCATGTTTTATTTTAAACTCAAATGATATTTTAGAGTTTATGGTGATCTTCCAACACGGAAACTTTCAAATCCCCGTAGATGACGTTCCTTATGTAAAATGATAAAAGTCATCAAATGCCATTGGCTCGGCTTCATACTGACCAATGACAGCAGGATTAACCATTCTGACTCTTCTTTAGGGACCATCCCATTCCTGGGCCTGGAACGACCAGCCTATCTCAGAACCATTGGAGCCATATGGGGTAAAAACCTTCTTCGTTCTTCCTTCAGCCTAGGGTCATGAAGATACTTTGGCAGCTTAGGTATGTCTATTGCATCCCTACCCATGAGTCTTCAGGCCTTGATGCACAATGGTCATTGGCCTGGAGGCCTCTACAACTGACATCTTTGGGAAGGTGCAGGAAGAATTCAGTCACTTCTACACCAGGGATGAGGGGGAGGAAGACTGAGGCAGTTAAGATGATGAGAGAGAAAGAGGTCTTCCTTGAGGTGGAGAAGGGGGAAAATTTAAATGAAAAATTATTATTCTGGGAAGATGCTGGCAGGATTCCCAGATTCCCCTTGGTGTGAATGGCATTCAGTTCAATTAGGTTTCCAGCCTGGGATGTGCTCAAGCTGTGACGGGTGCTGCCATGTCAGTGATTTACTCCCTGCCACTTTGAATCCGTACATTTTCAGGGCTGGTGACAACACACCCTGGCACCTAATTTGCAGTGTGACTGGTGTCATTGTGACATCAAAATGTCATAAAATAGAAAGTGCCTATAGGGAAAATTTCTCGCAAGTGTAGGGCATGGAGGGAGTTGGGGTGCCCAACTTAGGAAGACCTGTGCCCAGATTCCAAGGCAAGCTCATTCTATCCTCTCTGCTTTGCATACATTCATTTCTAATACTGTGTATTGGCAAATATTCTAACCATTTTACAGATGAAGAAACTGAGACTGAGATGGGGGGGCTTGTACATGGTCATGCAGGTAGCAGTGCTAATTGGATAGACAACACAGGTTAGTTTGTCCATATTCTTTCCATTTGAAAGGGCTGGGTTTTTTTTAAGCCCTGGCTAGACATTTTAATTCCAGGAGTCTTTTGCTTCTTTCTCTTCCTATTCCCTCCCTCTCTTCCTTTCTTCCTTCCTCTTTCCCTTCCTTCCTTCCTTTTCAAGTTTAGAATCATTGGAGTTCCATTAAACAATCAGTCCCTGCCAACCAAGCAATTTTCTCTTTGTCGTGTCAGAATTTGGAGTGGTTGTGAATGAAAGCATGGCGGTCCCCTCACCACCAAATCCAGATGCCAAGCCAACTCCATTAGAGTTGTTCAACTAACTGATACATGAACTAATTTCTGAAGGAGAATAGCTAAGGTTTTCTGTAAAAGTCAGATAGTACACATATTTGATTTAGTGGTCATTTGGGCTCTATAACAGCTCTGCAGTTCTCGTGTAAAAGCAGCCATGGACAATCTATAAACAGATGAGCAGGGCTATGTTCCAATATAAAATCTTATTTACAAATACAAGCTGCTTTGGGCCACAGTCTGCTGACCTATGGACTAGACTGCCTTCTGCTTGAAGGGGCTGAGCTGGGATTTCTCTACAGTCCACATCAGACAGACAGATTTAAAACAAGGAGACTGCCTGCGGAAAGTGTCTGATTGGTGGAAGTGCCTCCAGAGAGTTCTAGCTTCCCTGGTGTTTGTGTGATGAGGTGAAGGGGGTGGTCACTGATGACTGTAAGAGACAGACCCAAAAGCAACTGCAACTGTGAGGTTACATAAGAGGTCACCTGACGGACCTCAGTCTTCAGGGTCAGGACTAGCATTAAACTTAAGTATTTCTAGAGACACTGAGGAGACGATAAAATAAGAAAGAGGTCATGTTAATTATTTACTGTGTGTCAGAGACTTGTATTGTGGGTCTCTGCCCTTGAGAAGCTTAGAGTCTGACGGCACAGGCCTGACAAGCGACTAACCAAGAGCAGTGACATCTGTGGGTGCCAGGATAGAAGTTTATATAAGATTCACAAAGAAGGCACAGAGAAGTGAGTGTGTATCAGTCTCAGGCCAGAATACAAGCATACCACATTCTGTTGCACTCCACAGATATTTCACTTTTTACACACAGAAGGTTTAAGGCAACCTTACATCCAGCGTATCCATTGGGACCATTTTTCTCAATAGCATTTGCTCATTCCAAGTCTCTGCATTGCACTTGGGTATTCGTCACAATATGTCATCCTTTCCCTTATTATTATATTGGTTATCGTGAACTGCAATCACTGATTTTGAGTTTACTTTGGCAAAAAGGTCATGACTCACTGAAGATTCAAACAACAGTTAGCAAATTTTAGGAATGAATGATCTTCTATCTGGGAATGTACCTTGTTCTTTTAGACATAATGCTACTGCATACTCAGTAGGCAACAGTATAGTGTAAACATTACTTTTATATGCACTGGGAAGCCAAGATAGTTTGTGTGACTCCATTGCAGTAGTCTCTTTATTTTGATGTTGGGATATGAACCTGCAATATCTCTGAGTTGTTCTCCTACAGGACTGACCCACTTCCAAAAACTGTGGAGAAGGATGGTGACTCAAACTATGCATAAATTGATTTCTGTGGAAGTTGATTCTTAAACCAGTAATTAAACAAGGTAAATGCCTCCTCGGCTACCATGGAGGTAAGGAAACGCTTGAAGATCAATATCTTCTGCCTTACCAGGTGCCCTACCAGGTTGGAAAAGCAAAGAAAAAAAAAAGGTCTTGCTGCCTTCTATGTCACCAAATCAGGGGAGATGGGCATGCCATTCAGATGTCCATGGATTCTGTTTCTATGGCCTCATAGGGCCATCCTCAAACATGGCCACACTCTCCCATATTAGTCCATAGTTTGTCACGTTGTTCTCGTTGCTTAATTACTAAGTCATACCGACTCTTTAGCAACCCCATGTCAGGCTCTTCTGTCCATGGGATTCTCCAGGCAAGGATACTGGAGTGGGCTGTCATTTCCTTCTCCAGGGAATCTTCCTGATACAGGATTGGAACACACATCTCCTGCATTAGCAGGCAGATTTTTTTTTTTTTTTTTACCACTGAACAACTTGGGAAGCCCAATTTGTCATGAAGAATGAATAAATAAAATTCACTTTGGGGGCCTTTGCTTAGAAAGTATCAACACTTTTTATTATCAGTGCTAATAATTATTATCCAGACAGCTAGTGTCTGGATAGGGCATTAGTATTTAAAGAATATTTTCCCACATATCCACCTTATTTTCTGATCCTGCAGTAATCCTATAAACCTGGTTGAAGATGGAGGTATAGAGATATTGAATGGCTTAGTCAAATTCCCATATTTGTTTTTTATTAGTGGCTGAAGCTGATTTTTAAATCTGGTTCCCCCAATTCCAGCTTTTGGTTCAAAGTTCTTTAGAATCCATCATGTCAATTTCAACTCTGTTATTTCCCTCTTTACAGCTATTAAATAAGCATCACAAAATATTTTTTAAGATAATACAGAAGGGCAGGGAAGAGAGAACCCTATGAGCTTAACGTTGGGATGGAAATTGATTGCTGGGGATTTGCTCTATCAGCTCCCACCCTCCAAATGGGCAGAGTGTATTTGTGGTTATAAATGCAAGCTAATTCTCTCTTAGACTCTGGGAGGTGATAAAAGGAAAGCCTAAAGGGGTGGGGAGATTTTGAAATCTCCAAGGAAAGAGGATGGATCCAGGGATTTCATGATTTGGGACTGGAGATGAGCATGAGAATAACGAAGAAAACATGTCATGTGAAGGCTTCTAAGTACACTCAGTCTTTCATTCTGTGTGAGAATCAGAAAGAAAAAGGAGTGGTTATAAAAAGGATTTTCAAATCATCTTACAGTCTCACAAATATGTTCTCATTGATTATCTCACTGAGTCCTCCCAAACTTTTCAAAACATCGTTATTGTTTTTAAGGAGGGTTATCACCACTATCAGAGCAGATGGGGAAAGAGGCTTAGTGAGATGGAGAGTATGTTCATACTCGCTCAGTAGGTGACAGAGTTGAGAGCTGCCTCCTTCCATGTTCTCTGTGAGGTCCAAGCTCTTCTTGGCTTAGTGCTTTCTCTACTGGAAAGCTTATTTGTATTTTATCCAGATGGAAGGAGATCTCTATCTTTTTGGCCACCAGCCTTGTTCATTGCTGAAGGATAGGTCAGCACACTAGTTCACCAAGTTACACACAGTCTGTCCAGTTGAGTGGCCTGGGTGTTCCCTGGTGCCTGGCACACAGAGAGAAGAGATACTGACACATAACACAGAGATGATCAATACATGTTTGCCATGAGAAAGTGAGGAACTGATTGATGGACTAATGGGTGAAAGTCACAAATGTGTCACTGACCCAGATCACAATACCTCATGGACAATGGACATGACTTTTATTCTCCCCCAGGGAACCATTTTTCAAATTCTTTAATGTCAGAGCTGGAAGAGGTCTGAAGTCATCTAATTCAACCCCCTCATGTTGCAGAAAAACTGGAAGAGGTCTGAAGTCAAGAGAGTGGAGAGGTTTTAATCCACAAGCCAGCAAACCCAGATCCTCAACTCTCCAGTTATATAACCCAACAATTTATCTAATCTTCCAGTACATTATAAAATTTTTATGAGCATTAAACTAGATGACACTCCCTAGCATGTGGTAGCACTTGGTAAGTTTTATCTCTTCTTAGGTTGGGCTTTTTGCAATGTTTGTGTGAGGTGGGCATGGGGCAGAAAGCAGGGGTTATTTTCAATCACCTGGGTGACCAGGGTATTACTGATATTCAGAGCTCAGCTTTCATAGATGCTTACTGTTTTACATTGTACGTGAAACTTACACAAAAGTGGGTAGTCAGTAGTACTTTTGTTGGGAAACACAGAGCTTGGCCCTATAATATGAGTTGCATAATTTTTAATCATTACCAAATACAATAAGATCAGTTATTAATACCCCTAATTCACAGATGAGATACATAAGATTTTCAATAATTTGCTCAAGGTTAAAAAGCTACTAATTAGCATGGCTTGGTTTTGAATACACACATTTCTGTCTCTAAAATTAATGTGCTTTTTGCTGCACTCTGCTGTATCGATTTTGGGAATATTGGTGTTTAAGTGTTTCAGAAAATGGAAAATTGGGAGTGAGTCCATATATTCCTATCATAATTTGACTAGAAATAGACTAATTGGATGGAAAAAACAGCTAATTTACGAGCTGATTGTTGAAGTTCAGCCCCTTCAGCTATGTGAGAAGCTGCTCATTAGCTAGATGGGAGCTTGTCTTACTAATAACCAGTCTCTTTTATATCAGGAATCTCTACTATCACAGATGGTGTGATCGCACCAGGGAGATGCCCTGGATACACACAGTGGCTGCCCAAAACATGAGAAGCCCACATAGGTGTTTTAAGCTTAATGATGTGATGAGGTGCCTGTTAATTAAATGAAGGGTCAAACTTATCCACCTAATGTGATTTATGACACTAGATGAACGTACCACTGTGAAACATATATTTTTCTTCAATTGTAAAAAAAATCAGGAAAGTAGTGTCCAAAGGATTCTTGTATCTATGTCCCAGTGTCCATAAAAATTCCTGAGACAAGGTGGAATGCATTATTACCCAGTACCTGATTCCATCTGTGCCTATATTCACTTATTCATTTAACAGTTATTTCTTGACTCCATTCAAGGACAAGCCATTGTGTCAAGAACTGTGGACACAAAGACGAATATAGCATAATCTTGTCTTTAAGTTTATGATTTAATGAGGGGCTGATAAGAAATGAATGCTATCCATTGTGTGTAGAAGAATACTAGAAGGTTTTACAAGGTGCAAAGGTAGCACAAAAGCTGGAGAGGCTGAGGCTCATTGGGAGAGCCCAGCCAGGCTTCCATCATTTCACACTGGTTTGGGCATTTGTCATGGGTACACGAGGAACGGACTTTCTAGGAAGGGAGGTGAGCATGGGTCACAGGGAGAAACTAAGGTAAGCTCAGCTCAAAGGAGTTTAGTGAAGTGTGAACAAAAGTAGGAGGAGAAAATGGAGACATATAAGGCTGGAGAGCAGGCAGGGGCAAGGTTAAGAAGGGAGTTTGCTGAGAAAAAAAATGCCTTTTATTTGGCAGTTAATCGTGAACCAGTAGCAGTGAATATCCTATGGACAGAGGAGCCTGACAGACTACTATCCATGGGGTCACAACTCAGCATGGACATGACTCAGCAACTAAACCACAAGCAGTGTAGAGATAGGATAAAATAAAAATTAAAAGTGGATACCTCTTAGTATTTAACACAGAAAAAAAGTATCGAGATCTGCCTGTTATCCCATGATGCCCCTGGCAGTATCCATGAAACACCAAGCTTATGCCTCCGTCCTTTGGGGCTGCATCTCACATTTCTTTCTTAGGATTCATTCTGTGATTCCCTAAATCAGACTCCCATCATATTTAATCTGCAACACCATAGTTGACTCACAATTATTGTCTCCTTCCTCTCATTCATTGTGCTCTTACAGAGTTTTTTTAAAAAAAACATAAACACCAGGGAATGTATGTTAAATACAAGATAGGAGCTCTTGAGCTTAGAGCCTTGAGATCACTGACTAAACATGCTTGAACTAGCTTACTGAGATGGCCATTAGGGAGAGAACTAAGGACCCCAGCAAACAGCCTGATGATCATTAAACACGCGAGCAAGGCCATCCTTGGACCATCCAACTTCAGTTTATCCACCAGTTAACCAGCTGCAGGAGACAGCCCAAGAGAGAACCAACAAAGGAACTACCCAGCTAAACCCAGCCCAAGTGCCCACCCACAGAATAATATGCTAATAAATGATTGTTATTTTAAACCAAAAAAAAAAGAAAACAGATAGGAGCCCAATACATACATCTTGAGAGATTGCTTCCTATTGTTTAGTTGCTAATTCATGTGCAACTCTTTCGTGACTCCATGGACGATAGACTCCAAGTTCCTCTATCCCAGGGAAGAATACTGGAGTGGCTTGCCATTTCCTTCTCCAGAGGATCTTCTTGACCCAGGGATTGAACTTGGGGTTCCTGCATTGCCTGTATCTCTTGCATGGAAGTGAATTCATTACCACTGAGTCACCAGGGAAACCTGAGAAACTACTAATATAAATGGTAATTAAAACTCACATAGGATTTTATTATTTACATAGCATTTTCTCATACCCTTTACATGCTATAGCTGTCCTATATTGTATTCATCAAGGACTGAAGATTGTGATAAAGACAAGCAGATATGATGAGGGTACAAAGTCAAGAGTTAAAACTCTCAGAAAGCAGAAATAGGAGGTAAGAGGTTGAATGTGGGTATGGAAGTGGGTTAGTGAATTGGGGCTTAATAAAGTTTTTGAAAAGGAAGAATATTGTTATAGGTTGAATGGTGTCTTGTCAAAAATTCATACATTGAGGGCTGCCCTGGTGGTCCAGTGGGTAAGGACACTGCCTTGCAGTGCAAGGGGCACCAGTTCGATCCCTGGCCTGGGAAGATTCCACTTGTCACGGAACAGCTGGACCGATGTGTCCAATTACCCAGGCGGAGCTCTGGAGCGCGTACGCCCAGCATGGGTGCTCTGCAACAACAGAGGCCACTGCGATGGGAGTCCCACATGGGCCAAAGAACAAAGATGGATGAAAATAGATAAATGAAAGACCAATAGAAGTACCCTCCCCCACACACACAAAAAAAACTATATAAAAAGAAATTCATACATGGAAGTCCTAACCCCTAGTACTTCAGAACATTACCCTGTTTAGAAATAGGTTCATTGTGCATAGTAGACATAATCACTCAAGATAAAGTCATATTGGAATAGGATGGACCCTTAATGACTGGTGTCTTTATGAAGGGGAGATCAGGACACAGAAACACACATCGAGGAAAGACAGTGAGAGCAGACATGGGGAGTCTATGCTACTAAGACCACGCTTGCTCTGATCGCTGCACAACAGGCCAATGAATCTGAGAGAGGAGGTGCTGAGACAAAGGAATGCAACTTCATTAGGAAAGCTGGCTGGTGGAGAAAAGGGCAGACTAATTTCTCAGAATAACCATTTTGTCTGCGTCTGGATGCCAGGATCTTTTACAAAACTGAAATGGGGCGTAAAGAAATAAAAGTAAAAGATGTTACTCTTGTAAATATCTCCTACAACAGCAAGCCTCAGGGAAGGAGTGTGTTCATTTCTTCCCTCCTGTAGCCACCCACAGGTGGACAGAGTCCTAAAGGAAGGCACTTTGGTTTAATATTAAGGTAGAGGGGCCAAGCTCCCTGAGGCAGGCCATTATGTATAAGCAGCATCTTTTTAGTGAACAATAGCAATGGGAAGTAGAGGAGTCAAAATTGGTTCTTCCCTGCAACAAAGGCAGCTATCTAGAAGCCAAGAAGAGAACCCTGGAACAGATCCTTTCCTCACAACCCTTGGAAGGAACCAATCCTGCCAACGCTTGGATTTTGAAATTTCAGCCTACGAAACTGTGAGATAATACATTTCCTGTTGTTTAAGCCACTCCGCTTATGGTACTTTATTACGGCAGTTTTAGAAAACCAATACAAATGTCAAGGAATTATGATGTTGGGCTTTGGATGATCAATCCATGTGACTGCCTCTAGTGGACACCACTGATATTTTACTTTTATTTCCTTTGAATGAGTAAAAGTCCCTCAGTCATGTCAGACTCTTTAGGATTCTGTGGGCAAGAATATTGGA
Source organism: Tragulus kanchil (assembly GCA_022376925.1). Taxonomy (NCBI): domain Eukaryota; kingdom Metazoa; phylum Chordata; class Mammalia; order Artiodactyla; family Tragulidae; genus Tragulus; species Tragulus kanchil. The sequence goes on along the minus strand of JAIOJX010000002.1, from coordinate 12,448,148 downwards.
GTAGGTAGCCATTCCCTTCCCCAGGTGATTGTCCTGACCCAGGGATTGAACCCAGGTCTTCTGCATTTCAGGCTGATTCTTTGCCATCCAAACCACCAGAATAGCCCTGTTCGCTTAGACACCTTTTATCATTTCCTCAAGCTCTGCCCCACTTCACTGAGCCTCATCTTCCATCTGCTGAATAACCCTCAGCCTACCAGAGCAGCTTTATACTCACCTGAAGACTGTGGGAGTTTAGAAGCCCCCTCTCTACCCAGTGGTCGTAGACCCAGGGCCAAAGGACGAGAAGGTAGAAACATCCAGAAGTTCCTAGCAGGATAAGGATGAGGCTCCCTCTCACAGAACCTCCTCTGAGATCTCCCTCTTGGCCTGCTTCTCCCATTTCTTTGTAACTAGATTCTCCTGGAAGTACTTTCATAAATCATTTGCATCTGAATCCTCACTTCAGAATGGGCTTCTGAGGAACCCAGCCTAAGACAATGTTGACTCTCCACCTAGCACCTAAAAAGACTAAAGTCAGACTATAGGTAGCAAGGCTGTGATTTCTCTGTGAATGAAGGAAATGAGGCTGGTAAATGTTAGCCAAGGTGATAGTTGAAAGGGAGAATGGACAGATAACATGCTCCCTAGAAGACAGGATTTGTATAAGGATGAAAAAAATAACACGCGTAGGTGACAAGAGGAACCTAGGAGAATGTCAAGACCACCCCTATATCTTTGGCACCCAGGGAACCCGTATGTTGCTAAGAGTAACATGAGTGGGACTTCCCTGGTGGTCCAATGGTTAAGATTCCACACTTCTTCACGGGGGCAATGGGGCAGCAGTTTGATCCTTGGCTGGGGAACTAAGATTCCACATCCTGCTCAATGGAGCCAAAAAAACTACAAAAAATGAAAGAATAGTATAAGCATACTTGTAGTCATGATACACCGTGGGTCACAGCAGATAGATTTAATAGCTTATACATCTTGATTCTTATAATGTTGTTCTATATCTTCTCATTGTGCTCCAAGAGTTGAGGCAGCATATGCAGCTTGTAGCAAGGAAGTGACTTTTTCACCTGCAGAATTTGACTCCATGATAGTTAAATGCTTTGGAATTTAAGGTGATTTTTTCCCCCTTTCTTTAGAATGTCTAAATGCTGTGTTGATAAATGTAACAGATAATAATGAATGTGATGGAATGTGCTGAGGATAATTGGATTGACTTTCTTGTTCACCTGAACCATGACTTGTCTGCGTTTAGCAAGCATAATGAATGTAATTCAATACAGCAGCTTTGTAGGAAAGGAACCCAAAACACTTACCACAGAATATTAAAATGCAGAACTATGCAACAAAGACACAGATTTAAGTAGATAATAATGAACCACATAGCTACAAAAGCACACAATGTAGCAAAGGGTACATTTATTTAAACATGCATTATACTGTTATTAGGTAGAAGCATGAACATAGAGAAGTCCATATGGAATCAGGAAAACAAAGGTCATACAGAGATTAAACAGCTATTTTAATGAATAGAACGAGCACCAGATACTACCTGAGAACCAAATGCAGACGGAACGTAATCGGATCCACCATGATTGAGCTGGGCGGCTTTAAATAAATCAGTTAACCAATTTGAGTTTTAATCTCCCTACCCATGTAAAATGAGCTAATATTATCTGCTTTACAGGGTTTTATGGGGAATTAATGAGATAATATATATTTTAGCAGGCATCAACAAAAGATAACATTTAAAAATATTATCCTTATTTTCAATGAGATGGAATAACTACAGCTACTTTCTGTTTCCTCATGAGGTCCTACTACACACTTTAACAGGTATCAGTAACATGCCACTTTATAAATTCTTAACATTCCCATCACTCTCTATTCCATGGAATATAGTTGTAAATCACATAAAGCACTCAAAGAAAAAAATTGGAATTCATCTAGTTCAACCACCTTGCTTCAAACATAAAGAAATTGAGGCTCGATGAGATGAAATGATCTGTTTGGAATCACACCTAAGTGTAGCTACTATTTTGTTCCATGGACTTTGTCTGCACTTTAGGTGCGTTATTATATTGGATTCTTATGAAAGGTTTATGAAGGAGATTTTCTTACTTATCCCTGAAGAAAGTGAGGCACGGAAAAAGGACATTGTCTGAAATTACACAGGTGTCATGTGGAACAGCTGGGATATCAACCAACTGACTGCACAGAAGGTGTCTGCAGAGTCTCTACTTCCCATCTCACCTTCCTGCCTCCATATTTCTACTGAATTTCCACGGGGGCAGGAAGCAGCTCAGGGCTTACTTTATTGGTATTAGTAGTTATGAGACCAAGTTGCTGGTGGCTATTATCATTTCTCTTTTCCTAGAGAACTGTGTCTGTATGGGAAAAACAAAAAAATACTATATATTGTTTACTTTTTAATGTGAAACAAAGGTGACGCATAAAATGCATTTTCAGGTAATCCATCTTTTACATGAGAGAAGTGTTTGCTAGCCCACTAGCCGTAGGACACAGATTCACAAAAAAGTGATTGCTTGGTTGAACTTTTGTGTCATTATGGCTACAGAGATCTTTTTCTTTTTTGGTTATCTATGCGGTTTTTAATTTAGGACAAACATAAAGTATCAGCTACTTTGCTTTTGTTTATTTCATTGAAGTATAATTGATTTGGGCTTCCCCTGTGGCTTCATGGTAAAGAATCTGCCTGTGATGCAGGAACTGCAAGAGATGTGGGTTCCATCCCTGGGTTGAGAAGATTCCCCGGAGGTGGAAATGGCAACCTACTCGAGTGTTCTTGCCTGGAGAATCCTGTGGGCTACGATCCATAGGGTCACAAAGAGTCGGACATGAATGAAGTGACCTAGCATGCAGCACCCACATAGTTTATTTACAATATTGTGTATGCTGTAGGTGTACTGTTAATATACAGTGATTTGGTTATATATATATATATAGGATTTACCTGCAGTGCAAAAGACCTGGGCTTGATCCCTAGGTCAGAAAGGTCCCCTAAGAAGAATGGTTTCCTCATGAGGTCCTACTACACACTTTAACAGGTATCAGTAACATGCCACTTTATAAATTCTTAACATTCCCATCACTCTCTATTCCATGGAATATAGTTGTAAATCACATAAAGCACTCAAAGAAAAAAATTGGAATTCATCTAGTTCAACCACCTTGCTTCAAACATAAAGAAATTGAGGCTCGATGAGATGAAATGATCTGTTTGGAATCACACCTAAGTGTAGCTACTATTTTGTTCCATGGACTTTGTCTGCACTTTAGGTGCGTTATTATATTGGATTCTTATGAAAGGTTTATGAAGGAGATTTTCTTACTTATCCCTGAAGAAAGTGAGGCACGGAAAAAGGACATTGTCTGAAATTACACAGGTGTCATGTGGAACAGCTGGGATATCAACCAACTGACTGCACAGAAGGTGTCTGCAGAGTCTCTACTTCCCATCTCACCTTCCTGCCTCCATATTTCTACTGAATTTCCACGGGGGCAGGAAGCAGCTCAGGGCTTACTTTATTGGTATTAGTAGTTATGAGACCAAGTTGCTGGTGGCTATTATCATTTCTCTTTTCCTAGAGAACTGTGTCTGTATGGGAAAAACAAAAAAATACTATATATTGTTTACTTTTTAATGTGAAACAAAGGTGACGATAAAATGCATTTTCAGGTAATCCATCTTTTACATGAGAGAAGTGTTTGCTAGCCCACTAGCCGTAGGACACAGATTCACAAAAAAGTGATTGCTTGGTTGAACTTTTGTGTCATTATGGCTACAGAGATCTTTTTCTTTTTTGGTTATCTATGCGGTTTTTAATTTAGGACAAACATAAAGTATCAGCTACTTTGCTTTTGTTTATTTCATTGAAGTATAATTGATTTGGGCTTCCCCTGTGGCTTCATGGTAAAGAATCTGCCTGTGATGCAGGAACTGCAAGAGATGTGGGTTCCATCCCTGGGTTGAGAAGATTCCCTGGAGGAGGAAATGGCAACCTACTCGAGTGTTCTTGCCTGGAGAATCCTGTGGGCTACGATCCATAGGGTCACAAAGAGTCGGACATGAATGAAGTGACCTAGCATGCAGCACCCACATAGTTTATTTACAATATTGTGTATGCTGTAGGTGTACTGTTAATATACAGTGATTTGGTTATATATATATATATAGGATTTACCTGCAGTGCAAAAGACCTGGGCTTGATCCCTAGGTCAGAAAGGTCCCCTGAAGAAGGAAATGGCAACCCACTCCAGTATTCTTGCCTGGAAAATTCCATGGACAGAGGAGCCTGTCAGGCTACAGTCTGTGGAGCTGCAAAGAGTTGGACTTGACTGAGCCCCCCCCACACCCCCCCCACACATATATTGCATTGGCCAAAATGTTTATTCAGATTTACACATAAGTTGAATAAGCATTTTGGCTAATCTGATATATGTGTATATACCTATAATTTTTTGAAAAAATTCTTTTCCACTCTAGGTTATTACCAGATGTTGAATATAGTTCCCTGTTGAATAGTTAATCCTTGTGTTTGAAATGATGACTAAGGAAGTGATGGTTAGAAACTCAGAACTTTCACATCAGGCCACCAATATGACTTTCTAAGCTTTCAGGATTCTTGGCAACAAATTCTTGTAATAAATCAGTATATCAAAAGAAACAATGGCCCTTCTCGTGGAACAGGAATAAAGCGACTGAACTCTCTAAGTGGACTTGGAACAGAAGTCTCCAAGACAACCTTAATACATCTCACTCCTGTTCCACTCATTGAGGGCAAGTACAAGGGGGTGACGGAATTCCTTCAACCTAATCAAGAGGCTTACCAATCCAGAACGACCCTAGGGGACTCAGATAAGAGGGCGAATTAATTGCACATTGTAAGCAGCAGTATCCTTTGGCCAAGACACCAACAGCTAGTTATTCTCTGATGTGAGTTACACGAAGAATTTTACTTGAATGGAATCCAGGAAAAAAAAAAGCTCAAGATAAAAGAGAAGCAGCAATTAATTGTAAGCATAAAGTTCAGCCTTTGGTTTTTCATTGAAGTTATTTTCTTCCCTGTGGCTTCATGGTAAAGAATCTGCCTGTGATGCAGGAACTGCAAGAGATGTGGGTTCCATCCCTGGGTTGAGAAGATTCCTGGAGGAGGAAATGGCAACCTACTCGAGTGTTCTTGCCTGGAGAATCCTGTGGGCTACGATCCATAGGGTCACAAAGAGTCGGACATGAATGAAGTGACCTAGCATGCAGCACCCACATAGTTTATTTACAATATTGTGTATGCTGTAGGTGTACTGTTAATATACAGTGATTTGGTTATATATATATATATAGGATTTACCTGCAGTGCAAAAGACCTGGGCTTGATCCCTAGGTCAGAAAGGTCCCCTGAAGAAGGAAATGGCAACCCACTCCAGTATTCTTGCCTGGAAAATTCCATGGACAGAGGAGCCTGTCAGGCTACAGTCTGTGGAGCTGCAAAGAGTTGGACTTGACTGAGCCCCCCCCACACCCCCCCCACACATATATTGCATTGGCCAAAATGTTTATTCAGATTTACACATAAGTTGAATAAGCATTTTGGCTAATCTGATATATGTGTATATACCTATAATTTTTTGAAAAAATTCTTTTCCACTCTAGGTTATTACCAGATGTTGAATATAGTTCCCTGTTGAATAGTTAATCCTTGTGTTTGAAATGATGACTAAGGAAGTGATGGTTAGAAACTCAGAACTTTCACATCAGGCCACCAATATGACTTTCTAAGCTTTCAGGATTCTTGGCAACAAATTCTTGTAATAAATCAGTATATCAAAAGAAACAATGGCCCTTCTCGTGGAACAGGAATAAAGCGACTGAACTCTCTAAGTGGACTTGGAACAGAAGTCTCCAAGACAACCTTAATACATCTCACTCCTGTTCCACTCATTGAGGGCAAGTACAAGGGGGTGACGGAATTCCTTCAACCTAATCAAGAGGCTTACCAATCCAGAACGACCCTAGGGGACTCAGATAAGAGGGCGAATTAATTGCACATTGTAAGCAGCAGTATCCTTTGGCCAAGACACCAACAGCTAGTTATTCTCTGATGTGAGTTACACGAAGAATTTTTACTTGGAATGGAATCCAGGAAGCAAATAAAAAACACAATATTTCATTTTAACTTCCTGACAGCAATCAGGGTAGGATGATTTGCCACCAGAAATGGCAGGAGAAGCAGATCAACAGTGGGATGTTTTCAATGTTATAGATTTCAAGAGATGTAAGACAATTTATATATTATCCTGTTTAATTTTCTTGATTTACCCAGAACACATGGACCCAACAGGCACAGCAGCTCATTGAAGGGCACACAGCTAGTTATATGACAGAATGGGGTCTAGTTGCTCATCTCTTGGTTCTTTGCCATTGCTTTTTCTACAATATATGTGGCCTCCCTGATTATGACCTAGGTTCTGGCATTCCATCATCCTGCATGTATATAATGAGCAGTTACTATGTACTGAGTTGTGTTTCCAGAACCAACTCTAGGAAATAAAAATGAACGAAGTAGGGCTTCCCTGGTGGTCCAGTGGGTATGGACACTGCCTTGCAGTACAAGGGGCGCCAGTTCCATCCCTGGCCTGGGAAGATCCCATGTGCCGCGGAGTTGCTGGACCGATGTGTCCAATTACCGAGCCAGAGCTCTGGAGCACATGCGCCCAGAGCTGGTGCTCTGCAGCGACAGAGGCCACCGCGATGGGAGGCCCACATGGGCCAAAGAACAAAGATGGATGATAATGCATAAATGAAACAACAGAAGTGGCCTGCCTGCTCCCTTCCCTCCCCACCCTGACCCCTCAAATAAATAAATAAATAAATCTTTTTTAAAAAATGAACGAAGTAAATGATAAAGAGATATCTAGTAATGTATATGGCCTCATTTAATTCTCACAATGGCACTGAGTCCCTATTATCAGGGTTTAACAAAACCTCCCAACTACCTGACAACCTTAATACATCTCACTCCTGTTCCACTCATTGAGGGCAAGTACAAGGGGGTGACGGAATTCCTTCAACCTAATCAAGAGGCTTACCAATCCAGAACGACCCTAGGGGACTCAGATAAGAGGGCGAATTAATTGCACATTGTAAGCAGCAGTATCCTTTGGCCAAGACACCAACAGCTAGTTATTCTCTGATGTGAGTTACACGAAGAATTTTTACTTGGAATGGAATCCAGGAAGCAAATAAAAAACACAATATTTCATTTTAACTTCCTGACAGCAATCAGGGTAGGATGATTTGCCACCAGAAATGGCAGGAGAAGCAGATCAACAGTGGGATGTTTTCAATGTTATAGATTTCAAGAGATGTAAGACAATTTATATATTATCCTGTTTAATTTTCTTGATTTACCCAGAACACATGGACCCAACAGGCACAGCAGCTCATTGAAGGGCACACAGCTAGTTATATGACAGAATGGGGTCTAGTTGCTCATCTCTTGGTTCTTTGCCATTGCTTTTTCTACAATATATGTGGCCTCCCTGATTATGACCTAGGTTCTGGCATTCCATCATCCTGCATGTATATAATGAGCAGTTACTATGTACTGAGTTGTGTTTCCAGAACCAACTCTAGGAAATAAAAATGAACGAAGTAGGGCTTCCCTGGTGGTCCAGTGGGTATGGACACTGCCTTGCAGTACAAGGGGCGCCAGTTCCATCCCTGGCCTGGGAAGATCCCATGTGCCGCGGAGTTGCTGGACCGATGTGTCCAATTACCGAGCCAGAGCTCTGGAGCACATGCGCCCAGAGCTGGTGCTCTGCAGCGACAGAGGCCACCGCGATGGGAGGCCCACATGGGCCAAAGAACAAAGATGGATGATAATGCATAAATGAAAGACGAACAGAAGTGGCCCGCCTGCTCCCTTCCCTCCCCACCCTGCCCCCTCAAATAAATAAATAAATAAATCTTTTTTAAAAAATGAACGAAGTAAATGATAAAGAGATATCTAGTAATGTATATGGCCTCATTTAATTCTCACAATGGCACTGAGTCCCTATTATCAGGGTGGAACCCAAAACTTACTTATGGTCACATAGCTAATTGATAGCAAAGCAGTGATTCAAACTGAAGCTGTTTGACTCAATATTCTAGGCTTATAACTCTATATCATTTTGCCTTTCACAATCCAGATGTTTTCTTCTACAGCATGTATAACCCCTGACGTATCCACAGGGCACTTTCCTCATCCAGTTGCCAGGGATACACCATGATCTGGGAATGTACAAAACTCCTGAGCTCTAGGAACTGACATTCTGGGGATCATAGGCCAAAGACCATAGATAGGTACATACACAATACTTACCAGTTTTGGATAAGGGTTAGGGCAGAAAATGATGCAGTGAAAAGAAGAATCAGACTGACCAGAGAGGATGCTCTTTTAAATGGGGTAGTCAAGGACAGTCCCCTGAGAAGGGGAACAGAGGGTGAAATGCCAAATGAACTGGGATGGTCACAAAGGGAGACATGGTCAGCAAGGGAGATTTAGGGAAGGAGTCAGTGAACATGGCAGTTAAGGGCACACACCACTACATCAGGGTCCCTGGGATCAAACACATACTGGACTGTTTACTGGTTACATGGCTTCAGTAAGTTTGCTCAAATCCTCTGACCCTCCTCTCTAAAAGAGGACTAATAATATGACTTACTTCTAGACTCATGCGAAAATCAAATGAAAACAATGTCTGATATACAAAAAAATCTCTCATCATTCCTTTAACTTCAAATCATTGCCCTAGTGCTTTTTCCACCCTTCAGAAAAAGGACTTTTGTACATTTTTATCACTTCAATAAGATATTATGGAGAAGGCCAATAAAATAAAATAGATAAAAAGGAAGCTACTCTGGTTGACCCAGGGAGCGCAGGCAGGCACAATCTGCTCAACTCTACCCTTACATAACGTGCCTCATGTGGTCCTGAGAAGGCCCTTGGCTTCAGAGAGCATGGCTAATCCCACTTCTATCTGAGAGAGCTCCTAACACAATGACTGGCATGAAATAGGGGCTAAACATGTAATTGTTAAAATAGTGTTGGAAACTGCAAAGTCTCGCCTCTCAGCTCTTTGATTTTTTTGAGTTGAGATTACTTGGCCCGCACCACACAGAACCATCCTCCTTGAGGTGGATGTTGAGGGGGGTGGTGCTGGGGGGTTGTTTATTTAGCTCAGGCTTAGTCACAAGTTCAGAACATTCTGTGGGTTTTACTGGAACTCGGTATCATGGCTCATCCAGACTCAGATTACTCTGGCTAAGGCTGCCAGTGACATCCCCTGGGGAAATGACTAGGGTTCCCAGGCTCCACAAGAGCAAATGGGCTTCCTGCTTCTCTTTCAGCCTAAGGGACAGCCCCTGGGGGGTCCTTACCTTCAAGAGCTGGAAGGGGCCCTCGCAGGTGTGTCCAGTGCCCTATAAGAGAGATCTCCCTGTGCTGTGGAACCTGGACAGCCTGTTACTTTAGATTTCTAGAAATATCTCCATCACCTGGAGGCCAACTTGTGTTTTTATTCCTTTTGTGTGTTTCACTTGTATGCTGCTATGAATCTGTGGGGTAGTCAAGGACAGTCCCTGAGAAGGGGAACAGAGGGTGAAGCAATGGGATGGTCACAAAGGGAGACATGGTCAGCAAGGGAGATTTAGGAAGGAGTCAGTGAACATGGCAGTTAAGGGCACACACCACTACATCAGGGTCCCTGGGATCAAACACATACTGGACTGTTTACTGGTTACATGGCTTCAGTAAGTTTGCTCAAATCCTCTGACCCTCCTCTCTAAAAGAGGACTAATAATATGACTTACTTCTAGACTCATGCGAAAATCAAATGAAAACAATGTCTGATATACAAAAAAATCTCTCATCATTCCTTTAACTTCAAATCATTGCCCTAGTGCTTTTTCCACCCTTCAGAAAAAGGACTTTTGTACATTTTTATCACTTCAATAAGATATTATGGAGAAGGCCAATAAAATAAAATAGATAAAAAGGAAGCTACTCTGGTTGACCCAGGGGAGCGGCAGGCAGGCACAATCTGCTCAACTCTACCCTTACATAACGTGCCTCATGTGGTCCTGAGAAGGCCCTTGGCTTCAGAGAGCATGGCTAATCCCACTTCTATCTGAGAGAGCTCCTAACACAATGACTGGCATGAAATAGGGGCTAAACATGTAATTGTTAAAATAGTGTTGGAAACTGCAAAGTCTCGCCTCTCAGCTCTTTGATTTTTTTGAGTTGAGATTACTTGGCCCGCACCACACAGAACCATCCTCCTTGAGGTGGATGTTGAGGGGGGTGGTGCTGGGGGGTTGTTTATTTAGCTCAGGCTTAGTCACAAGTTCAGAACATTCTGTGGGTTTTACTGGAACTCGGTATCATGGCTCATCCAGACTCAGATTACTCTGGCTAAGGCTGCCAGTGACATCCCCTGGGGAAATGACTAGGGTTCCCAGGCTCCACAAGAGCAAATGGGCTTCCTGCTTCTCTTTCAGCCTAAGGGACAGCCCCTGGGGGGTCCTTACCTTCAAGAGCTGGAAGGGGCCCTCGCAGGTGTGTCCAGTGCCCTATAAGAGAGATCTCCCTGTGCTGTGGAACCTGGACAGCCTGTTACTTTAGATTTCTAGAAATATCTCCATCACCTGGAGGCCAACTTGTGTTTTTATTCCTTTTGTGTGTTTCACTTGTATGCTGCTATGAATCTGGGTGTGGTTAGTCCAAATATGGGCTGTTGTTGAGGGTTTGTTGGTTTCTTGGCTGTTTATTTCACCTCACTTCACCACAGCACTTACCAAACCCTCTTTTCTTCAGTTCTTGAACCTCACTTTCTTCAGGGAAAGAGACTCACGTGTGCTGAAGGCCCTCCTAGGTGTCAGCCAGACGATAGGCATGCCCAGCTTCAGAAACATGTTCAATCCTTTCAACGGTCCTCTGAGAAAGAACTTCTCTCTCTTTAGAAGGGAAAATGAGACCCACAGACATGAGATACATCACTCTTGCTCAAGCAGTGAGTGAAAAAGAGCCATTTCCAGCCAAAGTCAGGCAGACTCAAAAGGCTCCTCTTGTCACTGTTCCACTGTGCTCTAATAAGAAAGTCCATCTAATTAAAAACAAAATCTGGTGTACAGTTTAATATTCTACGAAATAGGCACATTATTAAGTCTATCTGGATGAATTTTTAGATGAAATAATTTCAGTGATAGTGTGCATATCTGTGTGGGGCAGAGCAGAAGTCAAACAGAGTATGTGGGAAATTAAATTCATCCTTAGAAGAGCAGCGGGTTGGAGAAGAATGTGGGTTGTGTAGAGTAAGGAAGATGGGCTTGGGATGTCAACCATGACACTTTGCAGTTGTATGGCTTTGGGCAACAAAATCAACTTTATGTGCCTCAGCTTCTTTGAAAGAAACAGAAATTCTTTGCATTTTAAAAGGCATGATATGAAGATTAAATAAGATGTTTATAAATTTTTAGCAATGCTTGGAACAAGTAAAGTCTTCAATTAATGTTAACTTCTAATATGCTTTATATAAATATATCTCATTTGAATCCTGTGCATGCTCTATGAAGTGGTTATTATTAGCCCATTTAATGTGTGAACAGGTTGAGTCTAAAGAAATTTGAATTCAATTGATCTTGGTACCAGAGCTAATAAATGGCAGAGTTAGGAAATAAACCTAGGCTTATTTAGCTATAAAACCTGTGTATTTCAATTAAATCATCCTGCCTTCTAAGTTGAGGGAAATTCAGCTTTCCAGTGACTTGAAAGCAGCACAATACAGATTTCAGGGACATGAGATAATACTGCAAAAATGACTGGCATTACTGCAAAAATTAGGTACAATAATGAAAAGAAAGTACCATGCGTACAGGTTTATAGTTATTCACTTGTACTATCTCCCCTGGTATTTCTATTACCGGCGTTCTGGGATCTCAGCTGTGTAGCTCTCAATGTGTAAATTGCTAAGGTTCTTTCATTTACTCATATATTCATTTACCAATTTGATTCTAACGTGATACTGATGATATTAATTGGCATTTCTTGAGGATATTTCCCCTCTGCGTTTGTCTGTCGTTTTTGTTACAGATCAGACATTATGCTGATTTTTTAAAAATGAGTTATTTTCTTTCATCTGCGTGACATTTCTAAGAGATAAGGTTGTTATGACCGTATTTAGATGAGGAAATTGGAGCTTGGAATATATATTACTTACTAGTACTCTTAATTATGAGATTGTTGGAAATTACCAATATTCATGTTCATTAACAGATTAATAAAAGAACGATAATCCAAGCCTATAAGGAACTCACAGTCTCCTGTGTGACATAGCTATCTAGCAAGCTAGGTTAAAATAAGAGAGATGTACTTTGAGATTTAACTTTTAATAACATAAAACTCAAAGTAAAGTAATACAGCCTCACACCAAGTATACATAAATAAGCTTCTTTTTAAAGGTGTATAGGCAAAAGCTCAAAAGAAAGATAAATCTTTAGACAATGTAAGTTAAGAAGAAACTCAACTGTGTCACAGAAATAAATATCTGAACTAATGTTATGGCAACTTGTGTCTGGATAATGGATCAGAATAGACTTTGCTGGTTGATGGCTAAGGTTTAAATGCCTACTATGTGATTAGGAAGGGCAAAGTTTGAGTCTGAGTATGGTGTGCAGACGAAATGTATGTCTTACAGGTACAGGACCCTGTAAGGGTTCCTACCAATATTAGCAGGGCCCTGAGTGGATAAGAAATATCTCTCATGAGAAACCAAAACTTAAGTCTATACCACTTGAAGTTATGGGGTCTGAGTTTACAGGTTCCATGTGGCATAAGAATCCCAGAATTACTGACATAAAATTTAGTTTTAGATCTACAAACTGGATGTCACTCTGAAAGACGCATATAGCATCCACAACTTGCACCTGTGTTATTCCAGCTGAGGCCAGGATCAGACTCTTTCATAAATGGAGACTAGTCCATGAAAAGTTATCAGTAATGAATGGACCAGTACTAGTCAATATACAGTACTGGAAAAATTAATCATCTAAATTGCAGTAAATAAGTACATAAACAAGTGAGGTCCTTACTTCACACCATCTACAAAAACAAATGCCAGATGAATTAAGGACCTAAAGGCAAACCACACAACTTTAAAACCTATCAAACAAAATATAAGAGATTATCTTTTACTCTACTGGGTAGAAAATGAGTGTTTCTTTTTTTTTTGATAAGACATAAAAAGACCAAACCAAAAGAGAAAAGACTGATTAACTTTGAATACATTAAAATTCAAATCAGGGCTTTCCTGGTGATCCAGAGGGCTGGGGCACCTGTTAGATCCCTGACCTGGGAAGATCCCACATGCCATGGAGTGACTGGACGGGTATGTCCAATTATAAGCCAGCACTCTGGAGCACATGCACCCAGAGCGAGTGTTCTGCAGTGAGAGGGGCCATTGCAATGGGAGGCCCATGCAGGCCAAAGAATAAAGATGAATGAAAATAAATAAGTGGAAAGCCAATAAAAAGAGGCCAGAATTTTTTAAAAATTCAAATCATTTGCATAATAAATGGACCAACAGACAAATGGAATGACTCAGACTGATGAAAATTATTAGCAAAACATTATTGATAAAAAGTTGGTATCAAAAATAAACACAGAGAGGATACAGAATTAGCATTTTTAAAAAACTGAAAACATGAGAAGGGAGACAAGAATGGCCCATCAACAATAATATTCTATTTTACATTATTTTAGCATTAATATAAATAAGTTTAAGAAAATATCAAGTGTTGGTGAAGATGTGGAGAAAGGGCAACCTGTATTTTCCGATGGCTGGAGTTGGACTAGAATCCAATCTGCACAGCAATTTGGCAATAACTATAAATCTGTAGAGTGGCCCTGAGTGGATAAGAAATATCTCTCATGAGAAACCAAAACTTAAGTCTATACCACTTGAAGTTATGGGGTCTGAGTTTACAGGTTCCATGTGGCATAAGAATCCCAGAATTACTGACATAAAATTTAGTTTTAGATCTACAAACTGGATGTCACTCTGAAAGACGCATATAGCATCCACAACTTGCACCTGTGTTATTCCAGCTGAGGCCAGGATCAGACTCTTTCATAAATGGAGACTAGTCCATGAAAAGTTATCAGTAATGAATGGACCAGTACTAGTCAATATACAGTACTGGAAAAATTAATCATCTAAATTGCAGTAAATAAGTACATAAACAAGTGAGGTCCTTACTTCACACCATCTACAAAAACAAATGCCAGATGAATTAAGGACCTAAAGGCAAACCACACAACTTTAAAACCTATCAAACAAAATATAAGAGATTATCTTTTACTCTACTGGGTAGAAAATGAGTGTTTCTTTTTTTTTTGATAAGACATAAAAAGACCAAACCAAAAGAGAAAAGACTGATTAACTTTGAATACATTAAAATTCAAATCAGGGCTTTCCTGGTGATCCAGAGGGCTGGGGCACCTGTTAGATCCCTGACCTGGGAAGATCCCACATGCCATGGAGTGACTGGACGGGTATGTCCAATTATAAGCCAGCACTCTGGAGCACATGCACCCAGAGCGAGTGTTCTGCAGTGAGAGGGGCCATTGCAATGGGAGGCCCATGCAGGCCAAAGAATAAAGATGAATGAAAATAAATAAGTGGAAAGCCAATAAAAAGAGGCCAGAATTTTTTAAAAATTCAAATCATTTGCATAATAAATGGACCAACAGACAAATGGAATGACTCAGACTGATGAAAATTATTAGCAAAACATTATTGATAAAAAGTTGGTATCAAAAATAAACACAGAGAGGATACAGAATTAGCATTTTTAAAAAACTGAAAACATGAGAAGGGAGACAAGAATGGCCCATCAACAATAATATTCTATTTTACATTATTTTAGCATTAATATAAATAAGTTTAAGAAAATATCAAGTGTTGGTGAAGATGTGGAGAAAGGGCAACCTGTATTTTCCGATGGCTGGAGTTGGACTAGAATCCAATCTGCACAGCAATTTGGCAATAACTATAAATCTGTAGAGTGCACACAAGGCCTATCATGTTTCTCCTGCCACAGACAGAGCATAAATTTTAGGTCAATTGACCTCACCCCTGGTCTAGAGGTAGGGTGTGTGGCTCCACACTAAATTCGATGGAGATGGAAATTCTTCCACCTGATAGAGCAGTTATAAGACTTAAGGGGTTCCTTTTCACCAAAGTCAGGAATTTTATTCAATGCACTGCTCCTTGGTTTTTTTGTAAACTAGGATGCCTGAACCCCAGATAGCTGATGGCAATCATTTGGGGACCAGAGAGGAGGAGTTTGCAATAAGGCAGCCAAATGCTGAGTGACTGGGACAGAGGAATGGAGAGAAAGCAGTTCTTAGCTTCTCCGAGATTAGTTGATTTTGGACTTTTTAGGCATATGAATTTTAAAAAACTGTCCTTTGCTAGTTGCCATTTCAAGTTTTATTTATCCTTGTAGCTACCACCAACAGCCCCTAAAATGAGTAGAATTTAACTAGACACAAGGAAAAGAGGTCATTAACCCAGACCAGTGGGATAAGAGCAATATTGTGTCATGCATGTATTTTCTCTGATTTGAGTATGTTGTCCCATACCACCCTGTACTTTTCAAGTTTACCTATTTTCACACTTACTTGTAACTGCTTTTTTCCTACTTAAAGTGTAGGTGCCATATCTGTCACAGCTACACTTGTATACACAGAGCCCAGTTCAGTGCCAGGCATGTGATAGGTACTTCATAAAAATTTGCCATATTAGTGCGGAATGAAAATAAATAAGTGGAAAGCCAATAAAAAGAGGCCAGAATTTTTTAAAAATTCAAATCATTTGCATAATAAATGGACCAACAGACAAATGGAATGACTCAGACTGATGAAAATTATTAGCAAAACATTATTGATAAAAAGTTGGTATCAAAAATAAACACAGAGAGGATACAGAATTAGCATTTTTAAAAAACTGAAAACATGAGAAGGGAGACAAGAATGGCCCATCAACAATAATATTCTATTTTACATTATTTTAGCATTAATATAAATAAGTTTAAGAAAATATCAAGTGTTGGTGAAGATGTGGAGAAAGGGCAACCTGTATTTTCCGATGGCTGGAGTTGGACTAGAATCCAATCTGCACAGCAATTTGGCAATAACTATAAATCTGTAGAGTGCACACAAGGCCTATCATGTTTCTCCTGCCACAGACAGAGCATAAATTTTAGGTCAATTGACCTCACCCCTGGTCTAGAGGTAGGGTGTGTGGCTCCACACTAAATTCGATGGAGATGGAAATTCTTCCACCTGATAGAGCAGTTATAAGACTTAAGGGGTTCCTTTTCACCAAAGTCAGGAATTTTATTCAATGCACTGCTCCTTGGTTTTTGTAAACTAGGATGCCTGAACCCCAGATAGCTGATGGCAATCATTTGGGGACCAGAGAGGAGGAGTTTGCAATAAGGCAGCCAAATGCTGAGTGACTGGGACAGAGGAATGGAGAGAAAGCAGTTCTTAGCTTCTCCGAGATTAGTTGATTTTGGACTTTTTAGGCATATGAATTTTAAAAAACTGTCCTTTGCTAGTTGCCATTTCAAGTTTTATTTATCCTTGTAGCTACCACCAACAGCCCCTAAAATGAGTAGAATTTAACTAGACACAAGGAAAAGAGGTCATTAACCCAGACCAGTGGGATAAGAGCAATATTGTGTCATGCATGTATTTTCTCTGATTTGAGTATGTTGTCCCATACCACCCTGTACTTTTCAAGTTTACCTATTTTCACACTTACTTGTAACTGCTTTTTTCCTACTTAAAGTGTAGGTGCCATATCTGTCACAGCTACACTTGTATACACAGAGCCCAGTTCAGTGCCAGGCATGTGATAGGTACTTCATAAAAATTTGCCATATTAGTGCGGAATGAAAGCATAAAGCAGAGCTGGTAGGCAGGATCAAAACCAATAGCTGCCAAAATCCACATAGCACAGAATCTACTGGGCATTGTATTTAGCCCATGGGCCAAGAGGCAGATTACAAGGAATGGCCAGTGGAAAGTACCAAGAAGAGAGACATAACTTAAGAATGTCATAGGAGAAATGAATTTGCAAATTCACTCATGCATTCCTTTATTCAAGAAGAAATGAGAGTTAGGAGGTAAATAGGATGATTCACTCACTGTGTGTCTGAAACTAAAGTCTTAACTTACTTTATTTCATCCTCATGCCATCTCTTCAGATAGGTAATGTGATGGAAACGATCACCTAGTAGGTGGTTAATATATTGAGTAACATTAGTTGGATAGATGAATAGATGAATATATCTGAGCCCAGTGTTCTTCTGACCTATCATGTTACTTCCCATGAAGATTGATCGGATACCTCTCATGAGACAGCAAAGCCGAAAGCAACTGCTGAAGCAATGAGAATGATCCTAGCAGATGGAGCTCCATTGATCTGGAACACCGTTTTCAAACCTTGATGTATAGGACGTTTTAAAAGCCCCATGGAACAAAGTTTGTTCCTAATAAAGTTCAAATTATGGAGAGAATTATAATCCAATCTATGTGGACACAAAGAGACTTCTGCCTTGCAAAGTTTATGCAAGATAATAATAACAGATAAGGTAGGGACTGATAAAGGACTGAATTAGAATATAAATTATTTACCTAGCTGTTGTTCACTTGCTAAGTTGTGACCCCATGGACTGCAGCGTTCAGGCTCCTCTGTCCTACACTATGTCCTGGAGTTTGCTCAGATCCATTGGGTCAGTAAACTCAAATTCATGTCTGTTGGGTCAGTGATGCTTAACCATCTCATATTGTGTCATGCATGTATTTTCTCTGATTTGAGTATGTTGTCCCATACCACCCTGTACTTTTCAAGTTTACCTATTTTCACACTTACTTGTAACTGCTTTTTTCCTACTTAAAGTGTAGGTGCCATATCTGTCACAGCTACACTTGTATACACAGAGCCCAGTTCAGTGCCAGGCATGTGATAGGTACTTCATAAAAATTTGCCATATTAGTGCGGAATGAAAGCATAAAGCAGAGCTGGTAGGCAGGATCAAAACCAATAGCTGCCAAAATCCACATAGCACAGAATCTACTGGGCATTGTATTTAGCCCATGGGCCAAGAGGCAGATTACAAGGAATGGCCAGTGGAAAGTACCAAGAAGAGAGACATAACTTAAGAATGTCATAGGAGAAATGAATTTGCAAATTCACTCATGCATTCCTTTATTCAAGAAGAAATGAGAGTTAGGAGGTAAATAGGATGATTCACTCACTGTGTGTCTGAAACTAAAGTCTTAACTTACTTTATTTCATCCTCATGCCATCTCTTCAGATAGGTAATGTGATGGAAACGATCACCTAGTAGGTGGTTAATATATTGAGTAACATTAGTTGGATAGATGAATAGATGAATATATCTGAGCCCAGTGTTCTTCTGACCTATCATGTTACTTCCCATGAAGATTGATCGGATACCTCTCATGAGACAGCAAAGCCGAAAGCAACTGCTGAAGCAATGAGAATGATCCTAGCAGATGGAGCTCCATTGATCTGGAACACCGTTTTCAAACCTTGATGTATAGGACGTTTTAAAAGCCCCATGGAACAAAGTTTGTTCCTAATAAAGTTCAAATTATGGAGAGAATTATAATCCAATCTATGTGGACACAAAGAGACTTCTGCCTTGCAAAGTTTATGCAAGATAATAATAACAGATAAGGTAGGGACTGATAAAGGACTGAATTAGAATATAAATTATTTACCTAGCTGTTGTTCACTTGCTAAGTTGTGACCCCATGGACTGCAGCGTTCCAGGCTCCTCTGTCCTACACTATGTCCTGGAGTTTGCTCAGATCCATTGGGTCAGTAAACTCAAATTCATGTCTGTTGGGTCAGTGATGCTATCTAACCATCTCATCCTCTCCCACTTCTTCTCCTTATAGCTAAGGAAGGAGGCTGTTTCCATAATCAGATGCTTGGGAATCTATTCTGTGGCAAGAATGAGCAAATACAGCTTTAAATGAGCAAGGAGCAAATACAGCTTTAAAAGTATCATACAGAGTAAAGTCACAAAGAGAAAAAATATTAATGAATATATGTGGAAACTAGACAAATGGTAAAGATGACCTTATTTCTAAAGCAGCAATAGAGACACATGGCTTCCCTGCTGGTCCAGTGGGTAAGGACTCTGCCTTGCAGTGGAAGCCGCGCTGGTTTGATCCCTGGCCTGGGAAGGTCCCACGTGCCACGGAGTGGCTGGACCAATGTGTCCAACTACCGAGCCGGAGCTCTGGAGCACATGAGCCCAGAGCTGGTGCTCTGCAGCGACAGAGGCCACTGTGATGGGAGGCCCACACAGGCCAAAGAACAAAGATGGATGAAAATAGATAAATGAAAGATCAACAGAAGTGCCCCCACCCCACCAAAAAAACTGAAAGGAAGAAAAAGAAATATAGACAGAGATGTAGACAGCAAATATATGAATACCAAGTGGAGAATGGGCGGGGTGGGAGGAATTGGGAAATTGGAGTGGACATATATACATTATTGATAAACTATGCATAAAATAGAGAACTGAGGGGAATATACTGAATATACTGAGGAAACTCTACTTCATGCTCTGTGGTGACCTAAATGGGAAAGAAGTCCAAAAGGGAGGAGGTATATGCATATGTATGGCTAATTCATTTTGCTGTGCAGTAGAAACGAGCCACATTGTAAAGCAACTATACTCCAGTGAAAAATAATTTAAAAAAAGAGAGAGAGACTACAGAAGGAATGTACCAGACCTAATGACATTGCCACAGACCATGGAACCTAATGGACAAGGATGTGGATGGTGGAGTTGGAATCCCAGGTTACCATCCATCTCCCCCACTCAGAGCAATGGTGCAACCTTTGCAGAAGATGACACTGAGGATGGAATTGGAGCTATTGTTGTAAACAGTCTTTTCTACCACAAGAGACACACATGCATGTGGGCTGAGATTGGGGAGGAAGGAAAAAAGGGCCAGGGTGGAGAGCGAATGGGCCAAGGGGAGGAACAATGGAAGAGGACAAAGGAAAAGATGGGGTGTGGGGACAGAGAGAAGATGGTATTTCTGCCACAGAGAGTCAACAGAATCTAGCATCACTGAGTGGTCCTAGGAATTGAGGCTGGAGACAAGATCCGGCGTAAGTTTCACAAGGGCAGTTTAGATACCATTGAAGGGGCAGAGAGTCAACTATAGATGGTTGGAGCAAGAGACAATTTCAGGGGAGCCTAGATGAATTGGCAGCTGAAAATGCTGCACAGCTAAGGCCATCATCAGGATAGGCCGCTCCACTCCTGCATCCAGATCTGCTACCTTTCCTTCCCCAGAACACATTCAGCCACCTTGCAGTTAGGTGTGGCTGAGGGACTGAGTTATCACCCATGGGATGTGACCTGAGTGATAAGCACCCATCAGGACTTTCCCTGGAGGATCCTCCTGCTAATCCTAGATTCTCAGCTTAACTGAAGGATTCTGAGTGTGTTGAGAAAGATGTGGACTACAACACGAGTGAGAAATACAATGTTATGCCACTGATAGTTTAAACCGCTTTGTCACAGTGGTTAATGCATCCTGGGGGAAAATAATTACTCTGAGCCTCTGTTTGTTTCTTCATTTATAAAACAGGGCTGCCAATAACTGGGCTTCCCTGGTCGCGCTTGTGGTAAAGAATCTGCCTGGCAACGCAGGAGAGGTGGATTTGATCCCCGTGTCAGGAAGATCCCCTGGAGAAGGAAACCACAACCCCCTCCGGGATTCGGGTTTGGGAAATTCCATGGAGAAAAGAGCCCGGAAGGCTACAGTCCATGGGGTTGCAAAAGTGTTGGACACAACTAGCAACTAAACAACAACAACTAATAGCTACTATACTCCAGTGAAAAATAATTTAAAAAAGAGAGAGACTACAGAAGGAATGTACCAGACCTAATGACATTGCCACAGACCATGGAACCTAATGGACAAGGATGTGGATGGTGGAGTTGGAATCCCAGGTTACCATCCATCTCCCCCACTCAGAGCAATGGTGCAACCTTTGCAGAAGATGACACTGAGGATGGAATTGGAGCTATTGTTGTAAACAGTCTTTTCTACCACAAGAGACACACATGCATGTGGGCTGAGATTGGGGAGGAAGGAAAAAAGGGCCAGGGTGGAGAGCGAATGGGCCAAGGGGAGGAACAATGGAAGAGGACAAAGGAAAAGATGGGGTGTGGGGACAGAGAGAAGATGGTATTTCTGCCACAGAGAGTCAACAGAATCTAGCATCACTGAGTGGTCCTAGGAATTGAGGCTGGAGACAAGATCCGGCGTAAGTTTCACAAGGGCAGTTTAGATACCATTGAAGGGGCAGAGAGTCAACTATAGATGGTTGGAGCAAGAGACAATTTCAGGGGAGCCTAGATGAATTGGCAGCTGAAAATGCTGCACAGCTAAGGCCATCATCAGGATAGGCCGTTCCACTCCTGCATCCAGATCTGCTACCTTTCCTTCCCCAGCACACATTCAGCCACCTTGCAGTTAGGTGTGGCTGAGGGACTGAGTTATCACCCATGGGATGTGACCTGAGTGATAAGCACCCATCAGGACTTTCCCTGGAGGATCCTCCTGCTAATCCTAGATTCTCAGCTTAACTGAAGGATTCTGAGTGTGTTGAGAAAGATGTGGACTACAACACGAGTGAGAAATACAATGTTATGCCACTGATAGTTTAAACCGCTTTGTCACAGTGGTTAATGCATCCTGCGGTGAAAATAATTACTCTGAGCCTCTGTTTGTTTCTTCATTTATAAAACAGGGCTGCCAATAACTGGGCTTCCCAGGTGGCTCTTGTGGTAAAGAATCTGCCTGCCAATGCAGGAGATGTGGATTTGATCCCCGTGTCAGGAAGATCCCCTGGAGAAGGAAATGACAACCCACTCCAGGATTCTTGTTTGGGAAATTCCATGGAGAAAAGAGCCTGGAAGGCTACAGTCCATGGGGTTGCAAAAGTGTTGGACACAACTAGCAACTAAACAACAACAACTAATAGCTACTTACCCGACAGTCTTTCCTTTTTCCTTGCTAGGGGGATCCTAATCATAATGGGTTAATCATTATTATTTTTCTTTAGTGGAGTCTGAGTCCCTCCTCAGGACTAACCATGGAATGGGGTGTGTGTGTGTGTGCACACACACACATGTGCACCGGCCAATTGAAACCAAGTGTGATATTCCCTTCTTGGTGAGAATGACGCCATAAGGGACAGAAAATCAGTGAGACGTGGAGAAAAGTCTTCTGGAAAATGTTCTCATTCTTATATCAGGACTCCTAAATCGACATTTATTCCCTGTTTCTAATTTTGCACGTTGTTATGCAAGGACGTGGTGCCTGGAGTTATCGTAGTTGCCTATGTTCATTAAGAGAAAAACACAAAAGCCAAAGCTGACAGGCTGAAGATGGCAGAATTTCAAGGCTGTGGGGACAATTCTGGAAGCATCCGACTGCTAGAAGTGCTTTACATGGATTAATGGTATTTTCTTTTCATTTGATCTTCCTTTGTTTGTTCTTTGCTGCTTATGTCAGAAATAGCCTAACCAGTCTTTTGATTAGGACAAAAACAGCAAAGACATAAGAAATGCAGGCCATGTGCTAAGTGATCAAAACCACATCACCATCATCACAGAATCATGGATTTCCTGACTCCAGCCCAGTTGTCCCTATCTCACCGCTTCCCTGATCTCAACAGAAAAGTAAAATCTCCTTTCAGACTATGACACAGTGTGTGCCAACAGGCAGACTAGGAGCCCTAGAAGGCCAACCGGAGTCATGCCTCTTTGGAAACCAAGGACGGATTTTCATTTCAAAATAATTTGACTTTAAAAAAAGGGCTTCATTTATAAAACAGGGCTGCCAATAACTGGGCTTCCCAGGTGGCTCTTGTGGTAAAGAATCTGCCTGCCAATGCAGGAGATGTGGATTTGATCCCCGTGTCAGGAAGATCCCCTGGAGAAGGAAATGACAACCCACTCCAGGATTCTTGTTTGGGAAATTCCATGGAGAAAAGAGCCTGGAAGGCTACAGTCCATGGGGTTGCAAAAGTGTTGGACACAACTAGCAACTAAACAACAACAACTAATAGCTACTTACCCGACAGTCTTTCCTTTTTCCTTGCTAGGGGGATCCTAATCATAATGGGTTAATCATTATTATTTTTCTTTAGTGGAGTCTGAGTCCCTCCTCAGGACTAACCATGGAATGGGGTGTGTGTGGGGGTGTGCACACACACACATGTGCACCGGCCAATTGAAACCAAGTGTGATATTCCCTTCTTGGTGAGAATGACGCCATAAGGGACAGAAAATCAGTGAGACGTGGAGAAAAGTCTTCTGGAAAATGTTCTCATTCTTATATCAGGACTCCTAAATCGACATTTATTCCCTGTTTCTAATTTTGCACGTTGTTATGCAAGGACGTGGTGCCTGGAGTTATCGTAGTTGCCTATGTTCATTAAGAGAAAAACACAAAAGCCAAAGCTGACAGGCTGAAGATGGCAGAATTTCAAGGCTGTGGGGACAATTCTGGAAGCATCCGACTGCTAGAAGTGCTTTACATGGATTAATGGTATTTTCTTTTCATTTGATCTTCCTTTGTTTGTTCTTTGCTGCTTATGTCAGAAATAGCCTAACCAGTCTTTTGATTAGGACAAAAACAGCAAAGACATAAGAAATGCAGGCCATGTGCTAAGTGATCAAAACCACATCACCATCATCACAGAATCATGGATTTCCTGACTCCAGCCCAGTTGTCCCTATCTCACCGCTTCCCTGATCTCAACAGAAAAGTAAAATCTCCTTTCAGACTATGACACAGTGTGTGCCAACAGGCAGACTAGGAGCCCTAGAAGGCCAACCGGAGTCATGCCTCTTTTGGAAACTAAGGCAGAGATTTGATTATCGATGGCACTTGGATATTTCATTTCAATAATGAGATATTTGTAGGGTAAAGTGAAACCTTTGGATAGCAGGTGTCCTGTACAAATACGGGTATTACTACCTGGATAATATTTAACAAACACTCCCTCCTTATCACAAGTAATTCAAGGCAATAGCATAAGATATTACATCTCCTGGCAAGCAGCAGTTAGGGAAAGTGTGACGGCCTTACATTGTTTCTAGTAATTGATAAATACAGATAAACACAGGGCCTCTCACCATCCTGTTCCCTGTCTTCATTCAGGCATTCAGAAAGACCAGTGCTGCTCTAAGAAAGATAATGCCAATATGAAGACTATCTCCATCCTCCTACAAACCAATAAAAGAGAATCAAATCTGATATGCATCATGAAGAACTAGATGAAATGAGAGGTTCTTCACTTGCCATTGAATGACAACAAGAATGATATTAATAGTAATAGTATAGCAAAGACAATGGAGTAAAGAAGAACAGGGAATTTTTTTCTTGTTTCCTCGTTATCTGTACCTTTCACATGGAATTTTTTCTCTCTTTCCTTTCATTGTATATCTTATCTATTTGTTTTGGCCATATGGTAGAGGTTGTGGCATCTTATTTCCCTGACCAGGCATCAGACCAGTGCTTCCTGCAGTGGAAGTATGGAGCCCTAACCACAGGACTGCCAGGAAATTCACTGTAATTGTCTCTTTAAGTTTGATGCTCCAGCAAGCTAGTACATAGTCTCCTTTATTCATGTTTAACAGACAAGGAAATGGGTGCTCAGTGAATTTGACTGGTTTATCTGGGATCACAGACAAAGGTCTTAAAAATCAGGTCCCTGAATCCAAAAACCATGCTACTTTGCTCAAGTAACTGTTTAACCACTGATTTCTTTCTCTCAAGTGTGAAACTCTTGGGTGATCAGAACTCAAGACTCAGAAATGGTAATTGTCCTACCCTCAGACAGCTAGGAAGGTGGATCCAGGAAGAGCTACACTGTGAAGGATCCAGAAGATGTGACTCAGAGTTCTGACTAAAACACCACAAAATGCTCTGTGATCTGAGGAAGGCATCTATCTCTCAGCTTATCTTTCTCTAGTTTTAAAAGCAGAGTCCTTACTAAATTGTGTCTCAGATTTATATTATAGTATAATAATTTTTTCTCTTCTATTTTGTTTTATAGCAATTGACATCTGTTTTAAAAATTAACTAACATAGAAACAACACTCCTGCTCATGGATGTTATTCATACTCATTGTATATAGATGTTTTCTTAATGTGTGTAAATAAACAAAGGTTCTTGTAAATGTCACTTTTCATATATACTCTGCAAGTTCTGATTTTGTAGAACTGCACATTTTAGCCATAAGGAGCTCTCTGGGTCACAAAGTTAACATTGTATAAAAGTCAGGCAACAAACACTCCCATAAATTAAACTCAACCCAAAACCAAGTTGTTGATTATTGGGTGCACATCCCACTGTTCCAAACTCTCTGCAGCATTACTCTTCTGGAAGATGAAAGCGTGAGGCTTATTCCTCTTGCCTCAGACTAGAAATCGAGCTAGATTTCTGACATTGCTGCTAAAGATGAATTGGATTTCCTTCCTGCTGCTTGACCCCAGCTTCCCTTCCTCCAAAAGCATTTAGCCCCAAACACTCAAGGTCAATGCATAATGTCCTCCTCCTCCTTAAATGGCGCTCTTTTTTTTTTTCTGGAACCTGGACAACATCCATTCATGTTATAAACCACACCTACTTTGTAGGCACACATGTTTCTCATTTGTTCTTCAGAACCATCATGTCATGCAGAGAAATGATAGTCCCATTTCATAGAAAGGAAAATTGACTCAGAGTGATTTGCTCCCGTGTCAAGGCTGATGGTAATTCTGAGAGGCCATCCTAAACTTCTAGCCTCCCTGTCTTTCTTTAATCCATCGGTACAAATTGTCCCAAGAAATGGTTATCTTTGACGACTAGGTGATTTCCACGAAACTTTGATACACTCAGTTTGTTCCAAAATCTATTAATTTGCCTGCCTCAATTTTGCCATCTATTAAAAGGACATAAAGTCATAAGGTTGAGTTGCCTATGCTTGATCTGTTGAAGTAGTCTGAATTCTCCTGAATCAGAAGAAATGCAAATTGCCCTTTTATTTCACTAATCAATGATATCTGGTTGAACACAATGAACGAAATAGAGTATAGTTATGGATGACAGAAATTGCCTTTTTTTTGTTTTCCCTTTACATTCATCCAAGTTTATTTCCTTGAGTTATAGCTACCTCTGTAGGGGCCCATTGTGTCTCAGATTTATATTATAGTATAATAATTTTTTCTCTTCTATTTTGTTTTATAGCAATTGACATCTGTTTTAAAAATTAACTAACATAGAAACAACACTCCTGCTCATGGATGTTATTCATACTCATTGTATATAGATGTTTTCTTAATGTGTGTAAATAAACAAAGGTTCTTGTAAATGTCACTTTTCATATATACTCTGCAAGTTCTGATTTTGTAGAACTGCACATTTTAGCCATAAGGAGCTCTCTGGGTCACAAAGTTAACATTGTATAAAAGTCAGGCAACAAACACTCCCATAAATTAAACTCAACCCAAAACCAAGTTGTTGATTATTGGGTGCACATCCCACTGTTCCAAACTCTCTCGCAGCATTACTCTTCTGGAAGATGAAAGCGTGAGGCTTATTCCTCTTGCCTCAGACTAGAAATCGAGCTAGATTTCTGACATTGCTGCTAAAGATGAATTGGATTTCCTTCCTGCTGCTTGACCCCAGCTTCCCTTCCTCCAAAAGCATTTAGCCCCAAACACTCAAGGTCAATGCATAATGTCCTCCTCCTCCTTAAATGGCGCTCTTTTTTTTTTTCTGGAACCTGGACAACATCCATTCATGTTATAAACCACACCTACTTTGTAGGCACACATGTTTCTCATTTGTTCTTCAGAACCATCATGTCATGCAGAGAAATGATAGTCCCATTTCATAGAAAGGAAAATTGACTCAGAGTGATTTGCTCCCGTGTCAAGGCTGATGGTAATTCTGAGAGGCCATCCTAAACTTCTAGCCTCCCTGTCTTTCTTTAATCCATCGGTACAAATTGTCCCAAGAAATGGTTATCTTTGACGACTAGGTGATTTCCACGAAACTTTGATACACTCAGTTTGTTCCAAAATCTATTAATTTGCCTGCCTCAATTTTGCCATCTATTAAAAGGACATAAAGTCATAAGGTTGAGTTGCCTATGCTTGATCTGTTGAAGTAGTCTGAATTCTCCTGAATCAGAAGAAATGCAAATTGCCCTTTTATTTCACTAATCAATGATATCTGGTTGAACACAATGAACGAAATAGAGTATAGTTATGGATGACAGAAATTGCCTTTTTTTTGTTTTCCCTTTACATTCATCCAAGTTTATTTCCTTGAGTTATAGCTACCTCTGTAGGGGTTAACAAAACATATTTTTGAAAATCTAAACAATAGGTTCTTTTCCCAAGGGTTTGGAAATTGATGAATCATCTTACTCTGCTTATAGCCTTCAAGCTGTGTGTTTTGACACAAGGGCGGAAGAGTGAGTTCTTTGAAATTCGAGCTGATCATGTCACCTGCCTAGCGCGTGACCTTCCACTCGCCACCTGACCCCCTGTGCCCAACGTCACCTGGAGCCTGAAATCTGGAAGCGGAAAGTCCTTGACTGGAGTCAGAGGAGAGAAAGTCATCACCTGCTTGGGCACAAACATGCCTGGTGGCTGCGTCACTGTTTGTTCATGGGGATCAGCTAATAGTTGCACAGCGGGCCTTCAAAGCCTGAGTCTGGAGCTGATGGAGTTTCTGTAAATCTACTTTCTGTGTGGAGGCCTTGGACTTTGAATCTCAGGTACACTGGCGCGTTTTGAGCTTGCCGACAAGCTCTTGGGTATGCTCCTGTTTGGTTAAACTGTAGTGGAAAAACTTCACTTTCACCGCTCCTCCCCTGGATCCAGCCACATTCCTATCCCAGGGCCATGTACTGTTCATGCATGTAACATGTACATGTACATGCATGTACTGTTCCCTCTGCCTGGACACCCTTCCCCCGGACACCCTTCCTCCTGGATACCAGCCCAATTTGCTCCCGTGTTTCACTTAGTTCAGTGTCGTTCTGTTATGCTCAATCATGTCTGACTCTGAGACCCCATGGACTGCAGCTCTCCAGGCTCCTTTGTCCATGGGATTTCCAAGGCAAGGATACTAGAGCAGGTTGCCATTTCCTCCTCCAAGGGATATGCCCAGTCCAGGGATCAAACGCATGTCTCCTGCAATGCCAGGCAGTTTCTTTACCACTGAGCCACCTGGGAAGCCCAATTATCTCCTTAAAACTCATCTCCTTAAAAATCATCTCCTGGGCTTCCCTGGTGGTCCAGTGGGTTAAGAGTCCACCTTGCAGTGCAAGGGGTGCAGGTTTGATCCCTGGCCCGGGAAGATCCCACGTGCTATGGAGTAGCTGGACCGGTGTGTCCAATTGCAAGCCAGAGCTTTGGAGCACATGCACCCAGAGCTAGTGCTCTGCAACGAGGGAGGCCACTGAGATGGGAGGCCCACACAGGCCAAAGAATAAATATGGATGAAAATAAATGAATAGAAAACCAATAAAAAAATTCATCTCCTTACAGACTTTCTAACTGCTCTCTTTCTCCTGACCCAGTCTTATACTTCTTCATAGCACCTGATTCTGTTGATATCTTACACGTTTATTCATTTGATGAGTTGTCTGTGGTTTGTCTTCTGCAAAAGCCACAGGTCTTTGTCCACTGCACTGTCCCCGGTGTCTAAAGTGCCAGCCAATCCACAGCCAACCTTCAAGAACTATTAAGTGAATGAGTGGAGGAGCAATTTTTCCTCATTGTGCAAGTGAAAAAATGGAAAAATGGAGAGGGAATAAACTAGCTGAATTTGACAGCCACTTAGTGGCAGAGTTAGTATTAACTCTTGCATTTCCTAGCTCAAACAATTATTTTCTTTTCTTTTTTTCCTTCCATTTAGCACTGTTCTCCAAATATTTGGCACCTAAGACATCCTTGACTCACTATGTGCTTAGCAATCTTTAACCATGGTCTGTCTGCAGAGATAACTAGAACTTCATGATGGATAAGTGCTTATTAACTCATTTCTTCTGAAATGTATCAGTCTTACAAGTTTTCAAAGGCAAAGATGATGAGAGTTGCTTATGCTACCTACTATATTTTAAAGACATTTTGATATAAATGATTATGTGTATTTATCATTTAAATGTGAATATACATAAAGTGTAAGTAAAAATGAGTTTGTAATCCCATATGTCATCTTTCAAGTATGTATCATATATATTTAATAACTGAAATTGTGCTGTATAGAAAGTCTTATAACCTGTGTTTATGCATATTATATCTAAGACATGTTTTGATGTCACAGAATCTAACATTGGCTTAGGGACTGCATATATTCCAATATCTGGATGTGCCTTAATTTTACTTAACCTTTCTCCCACTAATGAATTGTTACAGTTATTTCCAATTTTTAGTTATTGGATTTATAGGTTTTAGCTTGTTTTTTAGTCCTATTTCCAATTATTTTATTAACATTTCCATGCTTGTCAAAAGCATGTGGTGAATACACTGTCCCAGTCCTTACTAAAAATGTTACAACTAATCTAAAAAATCCTGGATTGCACATTCAAAACGCCTCTTTGAATCAACAAACACTGATGACTTCACTCACTTGTGTTTCCGGTCTTTGAAGCTTGATGTGGACAGTGGAAACCTGGAGTCAGTAGTGTTGGACACACTGGCCAGTTTGAGAGCAAACAAAGGTTTGGCGTCTTTGTTTATGTTTCTGCCTTCCATGTGCAACTCTGGCCTTTGTAGCAAAGGAGACAGAAAGCCAGACTCTGTACCTTAACGATCTGGAACAAGTTAAACTGGGTTCGAGTCAGCATGACTCAGCCTTAGAAAGAAACTCCATAGTTCTGCAAAGGCTTGGTCCTACCTCCCATGACAGTGGGAGAAGGAAAGGCCTCAAAGGTTCTCTCCTTCTGAGAAAGCAGTGTGTGGCCAAACCTGGTGGGACAAGCTGGCCATAATTCTAGTCGGGGATGGCCTTGCTGCATGGCTCCCATGCCTGGAAAGTCCCAGCCAATGCTACTTCTCCCTGGTAGCCTTGCCTCTGTGATCATTGCCACCATTGATTGAGCATCTCCTATGTGCTGGCATGTAGCATGTTATGCCAGATACATTTAATAGACTATCTTTTCTAACCCTCAAATACATCCTCAAGTCAAGTATTACTGACTGTATTTTCCAAATAAAGACACAAGTTCAGAAAAGTGAAGGGAGCTGCCCAAAGTCACACAGAGCTGGAATTCATAACAGGATTATTTGACTTGTAAATTCATGCATTACGCATCTCTCTGGTTCTGTAAAGGTCATTTTTATACTCAGTTCCCATGACTTTTACGACAGGCGTCATGAGCTATGTTGTATTAGATGTATCCACTCAACAACAATCCCATTTGATGCCAACTTAATGAGCACTGACTTTGTACCAGCTTAGGGACTGCATATATTCCAATATCTGGATGTTTTAAATTTATCCTTTCTCCCACTAATGAATTGTTACAGTTATTTCCAATTTTTAGTTATTGGATTTATAGGTTTTAGCTTGTTTTTTAGTCCTATTTCCAATTATTTTATTAACATTTCCATGCTTGTCAAAAGCATGTGGTGAATACACTGTCCCAGTCCTTACTAAAAATGTTACAACTAATCTAAAAAATCCTGGATTGCACATTCAAAACGCCTCTTTGAATCAACAAACACTGATGACTTCACTCACTTGTGTTTCCGGTCTTTGAAGCTTGATGTGGACAGTGGAAACCTGGAGTCAGTAGTGTTGGACACACTGGCCAGTTTGAGAGCAAACAAAGGTTTGGCGTCTTTGTTTATGTTTCTGCCTTCCATGTGCAACTCTGGCCTTTGTAGCAAAGGAGACAGAAAGCCAGACTCTGTACCTTAACGATCTGGAACAAGTTAAACTGGGTTCGAGTCAGCATGACTCAGCCTTAGAAAGAAACTCCATAGTTCTGCAAAGGCTTGGTCCTACCTCCCATGACAGTGGGAGAAGGAAAGGCCTCAAAGGTTCTCTCCTTCTGAGAAAGCAGTGTGTGGCCAAACCTGGTGGGACAAGCTGGCCATAATTCTAGTCGGGGATGGCCTTGCTGCATGGCTCCCATGCCTGGAAAGTCCCAGCCAATGCTACTTCTCCCTGGTAGCCTTGCCTCTGTGATCATTGCCACCATTGATTGAGCATCTCCTATGTGCTGGCATGTAGCATGTTATGCCAGATACATTTAATAGACTATCTTTTCTAACCCTCAAATACATCCTCAAGTCAAGTATTACTGACTGTATTTTCCAAATAAAGACACAAGTTCAGAAAAGTGAAGGGAGCTGCCCAAAGTCACACAGAGCTGGAATTCATAACAGGATTATTTGACTTGTAAATTCATGCATTACGCATCTCTCTGGTTCTGTAAAGGTCATTTTTATACTCAGTTCCCATGACTTTTACGACAGGCGTCATGAGCTATGTTGTATTAGATGTATCCACTCAACAACAATCCCATTTGATGCCAACTTAATGAGCACTGACTTTGTACCAGAGTCTCTACTAGCTTTCACTGAGAGAGTTCAATGAACAACTTTCAGTGTCCTAAAATGGAAGAAAACGAGGACAAAGGACTAGATTTTTGGCTATTTAAGCCTCTATCCTTATAGGAACTACCTCGTCATAGAAACTCAATATTATATTTGTGGAAGAAAAGGATGAATGAAGAATGGGTGATACATTGTAAAACACTTAAAACTTGTCTGAAGATTTCACTTTATATTTGCTATGCTTAGGAGCTATGAGGTTACCTCCTTATTTGTAAAAGTGGGGGTAACTCTCTTTGCCTGATTCCACTCAATATTATTGTGGATTCAGTGGACAGAGGATCAACTATGGGTATGGGAACTACCAAAAATGTAAGCGTCATTTTCCAAAGTATTAAGACCTATGGTCCTGCAATCTCACTTCTGAGCATATATTTGGAGAAAACCATGATTCACAAAGATCCATGTTCCCTAATATTCATGGCAGTGTAAAT
This sequence comes from Tragulus kanchil, assembly GCA_022376925.1. NCBI lineage: Eukaryota > Metazoa > Chordata > Mammalia > Artiodactyla > Tragulidae > Tragulus > Tragulus kanchil. Next base: position 12,415,900 of record JAIOJX010000002.1, on the reverse strand, counting down.
AATAGCCAAGACATGAAAGGAACCTAAATGTCCTTCAACAGAAGAATGGATAAAGAAAATGTGGTATATTTATACAGTAGAATATTACTCAGCATAAAAAGAATGAAATAATACCATTTGCAGTACCATGGATAAACATAGGGATTATCATTCTTGTACTTCTATTCTGTTGTCTTTGACATCTTACTTTAATTTCTAAAGTGATTACCAGAAACTGTCAACCCACTGTATCATTTGCTTACTGCCATTCAGATTTTAGAAGCTGATTCATTAGATGGTACCACCCAGTTAGCAAAAGACTAGAATACAGCTTCTGCTCCAGTAAATGAATTCGTGTAGGAATATTTGTGGCTAGCTCTGTCTGTCTCCATTGCTGATCAATGTCAAAGAAGTTTCACATGTCTAAGTGAAAAGATGATAAAATCATATTGTGGAGAAGTTTTCTTCTTTCTTAGTGCTTACATATGGATTTTAATTCACTGGAAAAATTCATGATTTCTAGAGAATACTCAAAGAGTTTTAATGTTTTTATTAGATGTATCCACTCAACAACAATCCCATTTGATGCCAACTTAATGAGCACTGACTTTGTACCAGAGTCTCTACTAGCTTTCACTGAGAGAGTTCAATGAACAACTTTCAGTGTCCTAAAATGGAAGAAAACGAGGACAAAGGACTAGATTTTTGGCTATTTAAGCCTCTATCCTTATAGGAACTACCTCGTCATAGAAACTCAATATTATATTTGTGGAAGAAAAGGATGAATGAAGAATGGGTGATACATTGTAAAACACTTAAAACTTGTCTGAAGATTTCACTTTATATTTGCTATGCTTAGGAGCTATGAGGTTACCTCCTTATTTGTAAAAGTGGGGGTAACTCTCTTTGCCTGATTCCACTCAATATTATTGTGGATTCAGTGGACAGAGGATCAACTATGGGTATGGGAACTACCAAAAATGTAAGCGTCATTTTCCAAAGTATTAAGACCTATGGTCCTGCAATCTCACTTCTGAGCATATATTTGGAGAAAACCATGATTCACAAAGATCCATGTTCCCTAATATTCATGGCAGTGTAAATAATAGCCAAGACATGAAAGGAACCTAAATGTCCTTCAACAGAAGAATGGATAAAGAAAATGTGGTATATTTATACAGTAGAATATTACTCAGCATAAAAAGAATGAAATAATACCATTTGCAGTACCATGGATAAACATAGGGATTATCATTCTTGTACTTCTATTCTGTTGTCTTTGACATCTTACTTTAATTTCTAAAGTGATTACCAGAAACTGTCAACCCACTGTATCATTTGCTTACTGCCATTCAGATTTTAGAAGCTGATTCATTAGATGGTACCACCCAGTTAGCAAAAGACTAGAATACAGCTTCTGCTCCAGTAAATGAATTCGTGTAGGAATATTTGTGGCTAGCTCTGTCTGTCTCCATTGCTGATCAATGTCAAAGAAGTTTCACATGTCTAAGTGAAAAGATGATAAAATCATATTGTGGAGAAGTTTTCTTCTTTCTTAGTGCTTACATATGGATTTTAATTCACTAGTTATTTTTTAGAGAATGATTAAGGACAATGATTCATTTCCTAGAGAATATGTTAAATTTTAATCATAGTTTTTAAAATAACTCATTCTGTATTAGATATGAGCTAAAAGATCTTTCCAATAGTTTTCTTAGTAACACTAATAGACATTTATAGCTTACTTTAGTAGCCATTGCCTGTGCTAAAATGAATACATATACTTGTTTGTATGGTGTAATAGTTAAACCATAGGCCTCAGAACTGCATTGTCTTGGTTTAATTACTCACTTCAGTATTTAATAATTATTTTAAAATTAATCAAAGTGCTCTGAGCCTCAGTTTTCTCATCTGTAAAATGAAGACTATAATCATTTGTATCTTACTGAGTTCTCTAATATTTAAATGAAATAGACACATAAAGTTGTCCTTGATAAACGAGGACAAAGGAATATGGATCTGGCAGCCATTTTCTGAGTCAACGCACTATCCAGGATGCATGCAGGCAAGTGGAAGTCAGCCTAGAGAAAGCTTCTGTGTTTCCATAATTGACGATTTAATGAAGAGCTACTGTGTCACAGCCTATGGTCCTACTACTGAGTACATCAGAACTTGTACCCTCAAGGAGCTTAGATTCTAGTAGAAAAGACAAGTATGACAGTCTGCATAAGGAGAAGGAGGAGGATGAAAGAAGAGGAGGGGGTGGGAAGGGAGAAAAGGAAAAAAGAGGGGAAGGTGGTTAGGGAAAGGAAGGAAGAATCAGCCTCCGGAGCTCCCTTTGTTTTAGGAGAAAATACATTTTCTTCTTATCTGAAAAGTTGTGATTCTAGACCAGAAATTCTATCTGAGTTGGATTTCTATCTGAGTTAAAGGATGATTTTAAACCTTTTACCTGAGCCCCAAGTAATAGCAAAACCAGCAAAGGCATGCCAATTTCACACACAATCACAGTCTTCTTTTAGTGAATTTTATGGGAAACTGGAGTCAGTAGAACATAAATGGTAGTATAGCAGTGGAGACTCTGTCTGTCTCCATTGCTGATCAATGTCAAAGAAGTTTCACATGTCTAAGTGAAAAGATGATAAAATCATATTGTGGAGAAGTTTTCTTCTTTCTTAGTGCTTACATATGGATTTTAATTCACTAGTTATTTTTTAGAGAATGATTAAGGACAATGATTCATTTCCTAGAGAATATGTTAAATTTTAATCATAGTTTTTAAAATAACTCATTCTGTATTAGATATGAGCTAAAAGATCTTTCCAATAGTTTTCTTAGTAACACTAATAGACATTTATAGCTTACTTTAGTAGCCATTGCCTGTGCTAAAATGAATACATATACTTGTTTGTATGGTGTAATAGTTAAACCATAGGCCTCAGAACTGCATTGTCTTGGTTTAATTACTCACTTCAGTATTTAATAATTATTTTAAAATTAATCAAAGTGCTCTGAGCCTCAGTTTTCTCATCTGTAAAATGAAGACTATAATCATTTGTATCTTACTGAGTTCTCTAATATTTAAATGAAATAGACACATAAAGTTGTCCTTGATAAACGAGGACAAAGGAATATGGATCTGGCAGCCATTTTCTGAGTCAACGCACTATCCAGGATGCATGCAGGCAAGTGGAAGTCAGCCTAGAGAAAGCTTCTGTGTTTCCATAATTGACGATTTAATGAAGAGCTACTGTGTCACAGCCTATGGTCCTACTACTGAGTACATCAGAACTTGTACCCTCAAGGAGCTTAGATTCTAGTAGAAAAGACAAGTATGACAGTCTGCATAAGGAGAAGGAGGAGGATGAAAGAAGAGGAGGGGGTGGGAAGGGAGAAAAGGAAAAAAGAGGGGAAGGTGGTTAGGGAAAGGAAGGAAGAATCAGCCTCCGGAGCTCCCTTTGTTTTAGGAGAAAATACATTTTCTTCTTATCTGAAAAGTTGTGATTCTAGACCAGAAATTCTATCTGAGTTGGATTTCTATCTGAGTTAAAGGATGATTTTAAACCTTTTACCTGAGCCCCAAGTAATAGCAAAACCAGCAAAGGCATGCCAATTTCACACACAATCACAGTCTTCTTTTAGTGAATTTTATGGGAAACTGGAGTCAGTAGAACATAAATGGTAGTATAGCAGTGGAGACTGCTAGAACTTACTTTGTATATTTAAATAAAGTGATAAAGTTAAAGTAAAAGAAAGCCTGTACTTGTTCATTATATCAATAATAACAAAAACACAAGCAACAATCTACTTTTATGAGCTTTTGCTAGGTACCAGGCACTTGTGCTAAGAGCTTTCTGTATCATATCTCATTTAGGTTTCATGACAACTGAGAGATAGGACCCATTTAGCTCCTTTAACTGATGAGACCACTGAGACTTAAATATATTAAGCATCTTCATGAAGTAAAGCAGTTTGGTGAAGACAGCACATATCCAAGATTAGGATGGTTGGGAACTGAGAATTCAAATAAGTGGGTATTCAGGGTGAGATAGGGACAGATAGATGCAGAACTGTCCCCTGACCTTTACAGTATCCTTGAAAATTTGGGAAGGCCTGGAATGTCTCTAGTACTTGAACACTAATTTATGGCACTTTAGTTCTATGTGAATGAAGTCATTCAGGTTGTGCAAACCACTACAATGCAGAGAGCATATGTCGTGATGGTGACAGATCTAAGGACCTGGGGAGGCACAAGAGAGGCTCAGCCCAGCCTGAACAGTGGGAGAAGACATCCTTTGAGAAAATGACCTTGGATGAGATTTAAAGTAGAAGTGGGACAGAGAATTAATGACAGCAGAGAGGAGATTACAGGTAGAGGGAATAGCATCAGCAAAGGCAGGATGTGAAGCAGCTTGGTGTGCAGAAAATCACAACTAAAGAAGCAAAATGTAGGGGCCTCTTCAATGCTGGGGTCCTAAAAGAGCTAGTTCAGAACAGAACTGAACTTTCACCTATCTTTTTAAAATTACTTTTTGATCGAACTATAGCTGACTTACACTACTTTGATAGTTGTAAATACAGAACAGAGTGAATCAATATTTTTAAAGATTATATTCCACTAAATATTTTTTGTAAAAATTTGTGTATATTCCCTGTGCCGTGTAGCTTATCTATTCTATACTTAGTTCATACATCTTTTATCTGTTGGATATGTGAGCATGTGCGGTTCTTTTTCACCTTTCTTATTTAGTGTCTGTAGTTCCACAAACATAGCTTGCATTTGTATTAATGGTTTGTTAGACATATTGCCACTGTTGGGCTTCTGTCAAAATTTGTAGTTCCAACATAACATAGCTTGCATTTGCCATTAATGGTTTAAACACAAGCAACAATCTACTTTTATGAGCTTTGCTAGGTACCAGGCACTTGTGCTAAGAGCTTTCTGTATCATATCTCATTTAGGTTTCATGACAACTGAGAGATAGGACCCATTTAGCTCCTTTAACTGATGAGACCACTGAGACTTAAATATATTAAGCATCTTCATGAAGTAAAGCAGTTTGGTGAAGACAGCACATATCCAAGATTAGGATGGTTGGGAACTGAGAATTCAAATAAGTGGGTATTCAGGGTGAGATAGGGACAGATAGATGCAGAACTGTCCCCTGACCTTTACAGTATCCTTGAAAATTTGGGAAGGCCTGGAATGTCTCTAGTACTTGAACACTAATTTATGGCACTTTAGTTCTATGTGAATGAAGTCATTCAGGTTGTGCAAACCACTACAATGCAGAGAGCATATGTCGTGATGGTGACAGATCTAAGGACCTGGGGAGGCACAAGAGAGGCTCAGCCCAGCCTGAACAGTGGGAGAAGACATCCTTTGAGAAAATGACCTTGGATGAGATTTAAAGTAGAAGTGGGACAGAGAATTAATGACAGCAGAGAGGAGATTACAGGTAGAGGGAATAGCATCAGCAAAGGCAGGATGTGAAGCAGCTTGGTGTGCAGAAAATCACAACTAAAGAAGCAAAATGTAGGGGCCTCTTCAATGCTGGGGTCCTAAAAGAGCTAGTTCAGAACAGAACTGAACTTTCACCTATCTTTTTAAAATTACTTTTTGATCGAACTATAGCTGACTTACACTACTTTGATAGTTGTAAATACAGAACAGAGTGAATCAATATTTTTAAAGATTATATTCCACTAAATATTTTTTGTAAAAATTTGTGTATATTCCCTGTGCCGTGTAGCTTATCTATTCTATACTTAGTTCATACATCTTTTATCTGTTGGATATGTGAGCATGTGCGGTTCTTTTTCACCTTTCTTATTTAGTGTCTGTAGTTCCACAAACATAGCTTGCATTTGTATTAATGGTTTGTTAGACATATTGCCACTGTTGGGCTTCTGTCAAAATTTTAGTCGAACTAAAGTCTCCATGTTACGTTCTCATGAACTGTTATTAAGCCAAGTTTCTGTAATTTATGCAGATGGTTTTTGACCTTAACTATGTCTCAACTACACTCATTTTTTAAAATCCCTTGCTTCTTGGTTACCTTAGTAATCAAGAAAACAATGAGAATATATTTCATTGCTTCAATGAAAGAAGCCAGGTAAATGATTACTAAAAATTATTATCAAAAATATTTCAATTAAAAACTGTGGTTTATTGAGTCAGGCTTCTATTACCTGGGTGGTCATAAAATATGCATCATTCTTTTGTAAATTAGTTCTAGAAAATGTTCTGAAAGTCTGCTATTTACTAGGCACTGAGCTAAGGGGCTGGGTGTTCAGGAATGTAAAGAGTCCAGTCTCTTCTCTCATGACACTAAGTGAGGGAAAAAAATGGAAAGCAAATAAATAGCAATATAAAATCATTATGTATCATAAAGGTAAAATACAGGCTGCCATGAGAGAGAATAACAAGAGGGATCTATGTTAAATGTTAAGCCACAGCAGTCTTTTCTGAAGAAGTGGCTTCAAGCTAAATTTGAAAGTGTGAGCAGATCTCTGTGACATGAAGATGGAATGGAGGATGAGAGGCTTTAAGACAGATAGGGGCAAATGAAAGATCCTGAGGGCCCCAAAGAGGATGAAGAGACTGGACAGCAGCATGGAAGTGACCTTTGGTGGCACAGGTGAGTGAGGAAGGAGCCAGGTCATCCTAGCCTACATTATGTTAAAGATTTTAGTTGTGTGTGTGTGTGTGTTTGCCAAATATAATAGAACGCTATTGAATGATTTTCAGCAAGGAAGCACAGTTTTATTTGAGAAAGATAATTCTGGGAAACTAGTTAAAAGGTCACTGCTAAAGTTCAGGTGAGCGATGTTGGTGACTTATGCCAGGACATTGGCAGTCAAGATGGGGACATTCATGATGAACTTAGGAAGGATGTGTGGAGCAAAGTATAACTCATGATGGTCAGATTTTTGGAGCATGTGCGGTTCTTTTTCACCTTTCTTATTTAGTGTCTGTAGTTCCACAAACATAGCTTGCATTTGTATTAATGGTTTGTTAGACATATTGCCACTGTTGGGCTTCTGTCAAAATTTTAGTCGAACTAAAGTCTCCATGTTACGTTCTCATGAACTGTTATTAAGCCAAGTTTCTGTAATTTATGCAGATGGTTTTTGACCTTAACTATGTCTCAACTACACTCATTTTTTAAAATCCCTTGCTTCTTGGTTACCTTAGTAATCAAGAAAACAATGAGAATATATTTCATTGCTTCAATGAAAGAAGCCAGGTAAATGATTACTAAAAATTATTATCAAAAATATTTCAATTAAAAACTGTGGTTTATTGAGTCAGGCTTCTATTACCTGGGTGGTCATAAAATATGCATCATTCTTTTGTAAATTAGTTCTAGAAAATGTTCTGAAAGTCTGCTATTTACTAGGCACTGAGCTAAGGGGCTGGGTGTTCAGGAATGTAAAGAGTCCAGTCTCTTCTCTCATGACACTAAGTGAGGGAAAAAAATGGAAAGCAAATAAATAGCAATATAAAATCATTATGTATCATAAAGGTAAAATACAGGCTGCCATGAGAGAGAATAACAAGAGGGATCTATGTTAAATGTTAAGCCACAGCAGTCTTTTCTGAAGAAGTGGCTTCAAGCTAAATTTGAAAGTGTGAGCAGATCTCTGTGACATGAAGATGGAATGGAGGATGAGAGGCTTTAAGACAGATAGGGGCAAATGAAAGATCCTGAGGGCCCCAAAGAGGATGAAGAGACTGGACAGCAGCATGGAAGTGACCTTTGGTGGCACAGGTGAGTGAGGAAGGAGCCAGGTCATCCTAGCCTACATTATGTTAAAGATTTTAGTTGTGTGTGTGTGTGTGTTTGCCAAATATAATAGAACGCTATTGAATGATTTTCAGCAAGGAAGCACAGTTTTATTTGAGAAAGATAATTCTGGGAAACTAGTTAAAAGGTCACTGCTAAAGTTCAGGTGAGCGATGTTGGTGACTTATGCCAGGACATTGGCAGTCAAGATGGGGACATTCATGATGAACTTAGGAAGGATGTGTGGAGCAAAGTATAACTCATGATGGTCAGATTTTTGGCCAACACAGTTGGGTGAATAGAGGTTAACATTTAGTAGCATCAGGAGAACAAGTGTAGTAACAGATTTACAAGGTTAAGTCAAGATTTCCAACATGGACGTGGTTAGTCTGAAAGCCTGTTGGTTGTAATATCTCTTGTAAAGATAAGATTGCACTTCTGACCAGAGACATACATTTTAGAGGCTTCTACATAGAGGTGAAATTTAAAGCCAATAGATAAAGTTGTGTAGGAGTGTGTATAGATCAATAACTGGCTTGAGATCAATGCATTAGAAACTTCAGCCTTTAGGAATTGTGTAAAAGAACTTACCAAGCCAAAGCAATTGAGAAGGAAGAAGGAAAAAAAAAAGAAAGGAATTTCTGGACTATAATTTCTGGAGTGCAAGAGAAATGAGTTTTAACAAGGAGAATGTGATTAAATGTTACTAAAAGGTGAGGTAATTATTGCTTCTATCATAGAAGGTCCTTGTGGATAGACATGATTTCATTTACTTTCGGACCCCTAAATGAATCTACTATGTGAGAACTAAGTGTTCTTTTAATATATTTTTGTAAAATCAGTGAATAAGATAGTGAAATTCTATTGCTTGTCACAGTTCGCATAATATTTTAATGCATAATAAAAACTATACCAATACCACAGTAATGTAGCTTTTATCAGTCCCCCACTTTGCAAAAGAAGAATTGGCCTCCTGGAAAAGTTAGGTTTCTTGATAGAACTCAAATATCTAATGGCAAAATATGGCCAGGACAATCCTAGTGTTCACTCAGGATGATAGATCAATCATGTCATAGAACTAGGTATTAGCACAGATGAGCATGTTCATATTAACCCACATTAACACATCTTTGAATGCATTTGCATATGGCTTTGTGCATGTATACGTATCTATAATTCCCAAAACGTGAAATACAGTCAGAGACAAAAATTATGGCATTGGCAGTCAACTCATGGAAATGATGTCCCCATTCCCTAGTCCAAAGAGGGTATGTGATCCTAAATACAGCATGCTGGGTGTTGCAGGCACTGATAGAAAGGAAGAGTCTGAGTGTGTGAGATACCAAGAACTCTAGCCACATTCACTCATGGCATACAAGTGCAGCTGTGGTGTCATCTTAGGAGACTGAGCACAACGACCTAGAGTGAAGGGATTAGTCATTCCTCACCTTCTTTGTCTCACATTGTCATGTTGCTGTAACAACAACTAACGGATGGAAGAAGCTTCCCTCCCCATCACTTCTGGTCCCCAGCATACATGCAAATCTGCATAAATCCACCCAAAATGTGGGATGCAGGATGTATAGGATATCTAGAATTCGGGGAGTTTTGCTTCAGTTCAATGAACTTCATCATGATTTTAGCTTTGGAAACTGTATCTTCTGCCATCTCCCTTCTTTTATTCCTTCCCAGCTGATTTGGGAGCAAATGAGCTCAGAAAGAATTCCTTCTTCAGACACATGTTTTAAAAGAAAAAATCCTCATGATCCTTTGGCCTTATGAGGACAGAGCTTGTTATTTGAATTGTGATTCCTGTGAAGTTCTAGTAGAGAATCAGAAATGGAAAGTCCCTTTGTGGCTCTTGGAGCTAATCGTCTTAGAAGCTGTAGTCTGTAGCTCACTACATTGTTGTTGTTGCTGTTTAGTCACTAAGTCATGTCCAGCTCTTTGCAACTCCATGGGCTATAGCCTACCAGGCTCCTCTGTCGATGAGATTTCCCATGCAAGAACACTGGAGTAGGTTGCCATTTCCTTCTCCAGGCACTCTTTCTGACCCAGGGATCAAACCCATGTCTCCTGCATTGGAAGATGGATTCTTTATCTCTGAACCACCAAGGAAGCCAGCTCACTACATCAGCTGTTTCCAAATTCATGATTTTTGGTAAAGGATTGTAGAAATGCTTTTGAGACAAGCAGCAATGCCTGAAGTAAAATCAGCAGATTCTATACTCTCTGGGCTCTTAATGACTTATTGGTGTGGGCCATGTTTTCCCAGATATACCTTTAATGACTTGAACAGTAGTTCAAGCGATGAACTAAAAGACTCTGCTGTTAAATTATGGCATTGGCAGTCAACTCATGGAAATGATGTCCCCATTCCCTAGTCCAAAGAGGGTATGTGATCCTAAATACAGCATGCTGGGTGTTGCAGGCACTGATAGAAAGGAAGAGTCTGAGTGTGTGAGATACCAAGAACTCTAGCCACATTCACTCATGGCATACAAGTGCAGCTGTGGTGTCATCTTAGGAGACTGAGCACAACGACCTAGAGTGAAGGGATTAGTCATTCCTCACCTTCTTTGTCTCACATTGTCATGTTGCTGTAACAACAACTAACGGATGGAAGAAGCTTCCCTCCCCATCACTTCTGGTCCCCAGCATACATGCAAATCTGCATAAATCCACCCAAAATGTGGGATGCAGGATGTATAGGATATCTAGAATTCGGGGAGTTTTGCTTCAGTTCAATGAACTTCATCATGATTTTAGCTTTGGAAACTGTATCTTCTGCCATCTCCCTTCTTTTATTCCTTCCCAGCTGATTTGGGAGCAAATGAGCTCAGAAAGAATTCCTTCTTCAGACACATGTTTTAAAAGAAAAAATCCTCATGATCCTTTGGCCTTATGAGGACAGAGCTTGTTATTTGAATTGTGATTCCTGTGAAGTTCTAGTAGAGAATCAGAAATGGAAAGTCCCTTTGTGGCTCTTGGAGCTAATCGTCTTAGAAGCTGTAGTCTGTAGCTCACTACATTGTTGTTGTTGCTGTTTAGTCACTAAGTCATGTCCAGCTCTTTGCAACTCCATGGGCTATAGCCTACCAGGCTCCTCTGTCGATGAGATTTCCCATGCAAGAACACTGGAGTAGGTTGCCATTTCCTTCTCCAGGCACTCTTTCTGACCCAGGGATCAAACCCATGTCTCCTGCATTGGAAGATGGATTCTTTATCTCTGAACCACCAAGGAAGCCAGCTCACTACATCAGCTGTTTCCAAATTCATGATTTTTGGTAAAGGATTGTAGAAATGCTTTTGAGACAAGCAGCAATGCCTGAAGTAAAATCAGCAGATTCTATACTCTCTGGGCTCTTAATGACTTATTGGTGTGGGCCATGTTTTCCCAGATATACCTTTAATGACTTGAACAGTAGTTCAAGCGATGAACTAAAAGACTCTGCTGTTCTTTGAGATATTATAAAAGCTCAGGAAGTAGTGCACAATGCTAGACACAGAAAGCTACCATACAACATTTCCCAGCACATGTTGACACCTATAAGTGACTTCTTATTGAAAGGGTGAGACTGGTAAAATGTTTGGGTCATAATTCAACCATAAGCTCTTCTTGCCTAATACAACATTTCATTCTTGGTACTAAGAAAATTTAATGTTTAAGAAATCAGTTAAAAAAATGTAAAAAAAAAAAAAAAGAAATCAGTTAACTTTGCTTTAACGTATGCTTCCCAAATTTCATCAGTTATAGGACTTCTGGGTTGTTTTTTGCTTCTTTCTACCATAGTGTGTTTTACTGAACAGAGATTTGGCAAAATCCAACTAACACCAAACTTGCAAAGACTTGGATTCAGATCCTGGCTCTGCCACTTTCCAGGTTGCAGCTCCAACCACTTAGAGCTGTGTGAGCTTGGGTAATCATTTTAATTTCTGAAGTTCATGAGCCTAGTAGCCCTTGCCTCAACTGTCATTGAAAGGATTAAAGGAGCTAAGATGGTAAAGTGCCAATCAGAGCGCACAGTCAAAGCCCACACACACTAACTAAATCTGAATCTGAATCACTGCACAACAGGCAGCAAAATGAAAAAACAAACAAAAGGCACTTTCCATCACAATGAAGACTCTTGTGGCAGGCTTTGCAAAGCACACAATAGCACACAGGCCAGGGAGGCACACTGCTGCTTACTGTCTCATCCTCTGCAGCAGGTGTGTGCAGTAGAAATGCTGAAGCACCTCGGTGAAATGTCCTTGGAGGCTTTCAGCTTTATTTCAACATCAGATGAGTAAATGGACTGAATGCCAGACCTCCGCATTGAACTTCCTTGAGATAAAGCAGCATGGAATTGGAGTGCTAGAAAAGCTATTCAAATACTTTCCTGGGAGATGCAAATTATTTTCTAAATGCTAAAGAGAAACATTATGAAACTCCATGACAACATTTAGGTCTAGTCTGGTCATGCTGCTAATCATTTATTAATGTTGTGCAATTGGAAAAAAAAAAAAAAAAACGACATTTAGTTAAGGAAGCTCTTGTGGCCTGACAAATTTAAAAGGAAGTTTGACTTCCAACTCTCTTTCACTTTTAAAATAAGTGCAGGTGTTATTTATTTATTTATTTTTTCAGCCAGCAAGAAGTTGATTCTATCCATTGACTTCTGAACAGAATCTCCGTACACTAGGGAAGTTCAAGTCAACCCTGTATTTGAAAAATTAACATACATTTACCAGACTTCCGACCAGAATGGAAATCCCTAACTGATCTTTCAACTGCATAGTACAGTTCTGTCTGAAAAAAAAAAAAAAAAAAAAAAGCAAAGCAGCTTTCTGGGAAGGGTTATCTTGTCCTAGTCTGAAACTGGAACACATTAGTCACCACCATAACTTATTAAAATCTAGCAAAACCGTGGGTAAAATAAAATCTCTTGTCGGCATGCTTAATTTGACTAGACATTGTCAGTTAGCTTCCTGAGAACATTCTGAATCAGGAAGAGAATAAGCTGGATCCATTGGGTGAGAAATGTACTCAATAACAACTTACACCTTCAGGCATTTCCAATAAAAGGGGTGACATTTTCTCCAGACAGATCTGGAGTCTGGAGGTGATGACTCAGATTCACAAACTGTCTCAGACACTTTATTTTCAGGCCATGAATGTGACCTGTGAGATTTCAATTCATAAGAGCCATGTTAGATACATGAAATGCACCTGAGCATGAAGCTGCCCCAAGTTTGAAAGACTTTTCTCCACTGATGCATGTTGAAGCTACTTTGTAATGAATATCTGTCCAGTCTAAAATGCAAAAGTCTAAGCATGTAAAATAGGGGCTAGTGAATTGATTTTAGGACAAATGATCTTCACTAAAATGTCACTTAAAATGGCACGGAAAAAAATGACATGGCTTAGGTCCCCAATTTAGACAAATTATGAAGTACGACATCAGAGTCTGAGGAAGGAAAAGAAGGTGAGGAGGAGATCAAGATTTACCTAGCACCTTCTTTGTTCCTTGAGATAAAGCAGCATGGAATTGGAGTGCTAGAAAAGCTATTCAAATACTTTCCTGGGAGATGCAAATTATTTTCTAAATGCTAAAGAGAAACATTATGAAACTCCATGACAACATTTACACTAGGAAAATTGTGCAATTGGAAAAAGAAAAACGACATTTAGTTAAGGAAGCTCTTGTGGCCTGACAAATTTAAAAGGAAGTTTGACTTCCAACTCTCTTTCACTTTTAAAATAAGTGCAGGTGTTATTTATTTATTTATTTTTTCAGCCAGCAAGAAGTTGATTCTATCCATTGACTTCTGAACAGAATCTCCGTACACTAGGGAAGTTCAAGTCAACCCTGTATTTGAAAAATTAACATACATTTACCAGACTTCCGACCAGAATGGAAATCCCTAACTGATCTTTCAACTGCATAGTACAGTTCTGTCTGCAAAAAAAAAAAAAAAAAAAAGCAAAGCAGCTTTCTGGGAAGGGTTATCTTGTCCTAGTCTGAAACTGGAACACATTAGTCACCACCATAACTTATTAAAATCTAGCAAAACCGTGGGTAAAATAAAATCTCTTGTCGGCATGCTTAATTTGACTAGACATTGTCAGTTAGCTTCCTGAGAACATTCTGAATCAGGAAGAGAATAAGCTGGATCCATTGGGTGAGAAATGTACTCAATAACAACTTACACCTTCAGGCATTTCCAATAAAAAGGGGGTGACATTTTCTCCAGACAGATCTGGAGTCTGGAGGTGATGACTCAGATTCACAAACTGTCTCAGACACTTTATTTTCAGGCCATGAATGTGACCTGTGAGATTTCAATTCATAAGAGCCATGTTAGATACATGAAATGCACCTGAGCATGAAGCTGCCCCAAGTTTGAAAGACTTTTCTCCACTGATGCATGTTGAAGCTACTTTGTAATGAATATCTGTCCAGTCTAAAATGCAAAAGTCTAAGCATGTAAAATAGGGGCTAGTGAATTGATTTTAGGACAAATGATCTTCACTAAAATGTCACTTAAAAATGGCACGGAAAAAAAATGACATGGCTTAGGTCCCCAATTTAGACAAATTATGAAGTACGACATCAGAGTCTGAGGAAGGGAAAAGAAGGTGAGGAGGAGATCAAGATTTACCTAGCACCTTCTTTGTTCCTTAGAGGCACTGTGTTAGTTAATGTGCATACATGTTTTCATTAGTCTTTATTGCAACAGTCTGAGGTAGGCATTCTTATTGCCATTCTAGAGAGGCGAAGAGAGAATAGACACCTTGCTCAAGATCACACAGGGAAAAATTAACATTCAGGTCTTCTGATTATGAAACTAGGGCTTTTTCCTTCTCCTCTCAATTATATTCAGCATGTGTTCTACAAATCAGCAATTTGGGTGTCATTCAGTAGGGTAGGATTCTTGTCAGTTTTCCCAAGCTGCTTTAGCATATAGCTCTTCGTTCCTCTAAGTTAAAATTAAACTAGCTAATATTATTGAATGATAGAAACTGAGCCAGGAACTTTACTTGTAGAATCTTTTATAATCTCTGTAAAAAGCCTACAACAAGTTCTAGCTCTCATTTTACACACGAGAAAACAAAAAAGTTTTCAGCACACTTTGCCCAGCATCACTCAGTTTAGAAGTGGCAAGACCAGTTTTGAGCCTAGGTATTCTGATTCCAGACTTGTTCCCTCAGCTATTACACTAGGTCTAAAATGCATACATACACTGTGCACTTGCTTTATAAAACTGTGCTTGCCAGTTTAAATTTCTTCAGAAATATAATCACCAATGCAACCAGCAAGGAACCTCATTCTTTGCCCACATGTGCTGAGGCTATCTACTTCCCATATGATTTCTGATCCTGGAAAAGTCTTTGCCTTCCAGTTGGGTTTTTCATTTTGGTTGATGCACTGTCATTAAAATGATAAAACCTACCAATCTTAGTGGCCTGCAATTGATATACTGACAGATCAATTATCAAATTGGTATACTAGCAGATCAATTATCAAAACAAAACAAAACAGGGCTTCCCTGGTGGTCCAATGGGTAAGAACACTGCCTTGCAGTGCAAGGGGCACCAGTTGGATCCCTGGCCTGGGAAGATCCCACATGCCGCGGAGCGGCTGAACGGATGTGTTCAATTACCGAGCTGGAGCTCTGGAGCGTGTGCTCTCAGAGCCAGTGCTCTGCAGCTAGAGAGGCCACTTCGATGGGAGGCCCACGCAGGTCAAAGAACAAAGATAATTAAAATATCAATAGAAGTGGCCAAAACAAAAAACAAAACAAAACAAAAATATTGAGAGTTGCTTGCCGTTAATGTTAGAGGCCAGTGGATTACAGTAAATGACTTGGGTACACATTCTATAGACTAGACCTGAACCCAGATGTGATTACCTATAGTAATAATGAGGAGCGTGCATTTTTAGGATTTTCTTTACAGCAGAAGGCTTTATAACATAACATGAAGTATATAAGCTTTAAATTCAATGTAAAAGAATACAATCTCTCTTTTTTTTTAAATTTTGCCCTCTTTTATTGATTTTTAAATTTATTTTCATCCATCTTTATTCTTCAGCCTGTGTGGGCCTCCCATCTCTGTGGCTTCATAATTGGACACACCAGTCCAGTCGCTCCATGGCACGTGGGATTTTCCTGGGCAAGGGATTGAACCGCTGCCCCTTTGCACTACAAGGAGAACTCTCTACCCACTGGACCACCAGGGAAGCCCTACAAGAACACAATCTCTTATACTTTTTGCATGTCATCGTCATTTTCAAATATTGTTAATAACAGTTAAAATGTTACTATAATCTTATTAAAATGTTAATTCATTTGGAGATATATATAGATTTGAATTGTTGCTAGAGTTTGTGTAAGATCAAGGAAGGCCTACTCTTTCTTCTTCTTTTTTTAAATTCTTGGTAGATTATTTATTTCATTTATTGGTTGATTGTATATTTTCTTTTTTTTTTTGACTGTACAGCATCTTTGTTGCAGCACATAGGCTTTCTTTAGCTGCAGCTTGCAAGCTTAGTCATTGTAGCACCTGGGCTCTCTAGCTGTAGTGCCTGGGCTTTATTGCCCTGTGGCATGTGAGATCTTAGTTCTCTGACCAGGGATTGAACTTGTGTCCCTGGAAGGTGGCTTCTTAACCACTAGACCCACCAGGGAAGTCCCATACTCAAAGTCGTTGCCACTCTTCCATCAAAGGACAAAGAGAAAGTACAGTTGTTCGACTATTTGTGACTTCATACTGATAGTAAAACCTATGTCTTAGTCATATAAGGAGTGATTATTTTTTCAATGCTTTAATAGGACAGAGAAAAAATATTCTTTCCAAAATGACTCTCACAAAATAAATAAATAAATAAATAAATAAACTCTTGCTAAGAGAAGTTCTGTTAGATACTTAGAGCTAAATTTAAAATGCTTCATCTTTTAATATCTGAGTGTCTCTAGAAGAATCCTGCAGCTCACCTAATTCATTTTCTTTCTTCTTCTTTTATGATTCTCAGACTTCCTCAAAATGGCCACAGTATTTTCATCTGAATTTCCCCTTGTGACCAGTGGGGATCCCACTTTCTTGGCTTGGGTTGGGCGTTCAGAAGGCAGGGCTAAGCAAACCAGAGCATGTCTGGCCTCTTTGTAGGAGGTACAGATAGCCTGGTGTCTGGGTTTGGAGGGAAGGCAGCCCCAGGAGACATGGGCAGTTACTGAAAGTCTGTTCCATGGGGACAGTCTTGAAGAAAGAAGTACATGCACATGAAGGGATCTGGAGTGAGGACCAGGCAAAGCTTGGGAACTAGAACTTTGACAGAGGCCTTGAGCAATGGTAAATGGCAAAATAAAAGCCATTCCAATTAAGTCAACCTATTTTTTAAACCCTTTGTTTTGCATAGGGCCATGGATGATGAAAACTGTTGGGACAATTCAGGTGAACAGCCACAGGGCTCAGCCATACCTACACATGTATTCATTCTTTCCCAATCTCCTGTCCATCTTGGCTGCCACATAACATAGAGTAGAGTTCCCTCTGCTATACAGGAGGTCCTTGTTGGTTATCCATTTTAGATAAAGCAGCATGAGCCTGGCATCCCAAACTCCCTATCGCATACGTCTATTCTTTCCCCCTGGTAACAATAAGTTCATTTTCTAAGTCAGTGAGTCTGTTTCTGTTTTGTAAGTTCATTTGCATCATTTCTTTTTAAATTCCTCATATAAGGGATTTCATACAATGTGTCTCCTTCTCTGTCTGACTTACTTCACTCACTATGATAATTTCTAGATTCATCCATGTTGCTGCAAATGGACTTGTTTCATTATTTTTAATGGCAGAGTAATATTCCATTATATAAATGTACCACATCTTCTCTATTCCGCTGTTGAAGGACACTTTAAGCCAATATATTTAATGAGACTTATAGGTTGGCTACAAGCTTTTATAGACATTCTCAAATGTGAACCCTTCCAAACATAACTGAACGGCAATCAGACAAGATTTTTTTGGCTAATGTAAGTCCCAAGTTAAATCTTTGCATAGCGATTCTCTGTTTCTTCAGTGTCCTCTTCAATTTTCAGTGTTGAGATGCATTGCCCTTCGTTCAGATGCTCACCTTTGTGTTTCTGGTCCTCCGCAAATCACTAACACAAAGAGCTCACAAGTGAACAGGGTGACCAGTCACTCTGTACAAGGCATTATAAACATAGTACAGAGTGTGGGGGAGTTTTGCTTCTTAAATATAACAGTTTATTTTGATGGAATTGTTATCATTTTCCATCTCTTTCATTGTGTTCCAAAGTCTGAGCAATTCTTTTAATTAACATAATTACTTTCATTTTTCAGTTACATTCATGTGTTTCCTAAGTCCCATGGCCATTTTCTCTGCACTGATCCAAGCCTCGAGTAGATGTGAACGATGGTGCAGTGAATTCCAACCTACTTTCTCACATGCAGCATTAGATCACTGTGTGGGAACAGCTCACTGGTTCAACCTGCTAGAACAGAAAGATGCTCAGAAAAGTGAAAATCATAGATTACAGCAGCCTTCCTCTGCAGTTCACATTTCAGTATCTTTTCCACAGCCTCATATTTTTGACTTTTGTCCAGGGTCTTCAAGGATTCAGAAAAACCATAATCAGCCTTATGTTTCTCTACTGAAATAATGGGAGGAAATAATTATATTTGGCATCAGAATTTCTAAGCTCATTTTCCCCAATTCCTGACTGAGCAAACATGGAGAAGTCATATAATCCCTCTGAATCTTCACTACCTACATGATTAAATAGGAGCATCAATCCTTCCATTGTCTCACAAAACTATTCCTGAGCATCATCTTACTTCACTTCCCACTTTTTGATAATTTCTAGATTCATCCATGTTGCTGCAAATGGACTTGTTTCATTATTTTTAATGGCAGAGTAATATTCCATTATATAAATGTACCACATCTTCTCTATTCCGCTGTTGAAGGACACTTTAAGCCAATATATTTAATGAGACTTATAGGTTGGCTACAAGCTTTTATAGACATTCTCAAATGTGAACCCTTCCAAACATAACTGAACGGCAATCAGACAAGATTTTTTTGGCTAATGTAAGTCCCAAGTTAAATCTTTGCATAGCGATTCTCTGTTTCTTCAGTGTCCTCTTCAATTTTCAGTGTTGAGATGCATTGCCCTTCGTTCAGATGCTCACCTTTGTGTTTCTGGTCCTCCGCAAATCACTAACACAAAGAGCTCACAAGTGAACAGGGTGACCAGTCACTCTGTACAAGGCATTATAAACATAGTACAGAGTGTGGGGGAGTTTTGCTTCTTAAATATAACAGTTTATTTTGATGGAATTGTTATCATTTTCCATCTCTTTCATTGTGTTCCAAAGTCTGAGCAATTCTTTTAATTAACATAATTACTTTCATTTTCAGTTACATTCATGTGTTTCCTAAGTCCCATGGCCATTTTCTCTGCACTGATCCAAGCCTCGAGTAGATGTGAACGATGGTGCAGTGAATTCCAACCTACTTTCTCACATGCAGCATTAGATCACTGTGTGGGAACAGCTCACTGGTTCAACCTGCTAGAACAGAAAGATGCTCAGAAAAGTGAAAATCATAGATTACAGCAGCCTTCCTCTGCAGTTCACATTTCAGTATCTTTTCCACAGCCTCATATTTTTGACTTTTGTCCAGGGTCTTCAAGGATTCAGAAAAACCATAATCAGCCTTATGTTTCTCTACTGAAATAATGGGAGGAAATAATTATATTTGGCATCAGAATTTCTAAGCTCATTTTCCCCAATTCCTGACTGAGCAAACATGGAGAAGTCATATAATCCCTCTGAATCTTCACTACCTACATGATTAAATAGGAGCATCAATCCTTCCATTGTCTCACAAAACTATTCCTGAGATCAACTAAAATACTATCAAATACCTCAGCACAGGGATGTCCCTGGTAGCTCAGTGGTAAAGAGTTTGTCTGCCAATGCAGGAGACACGGGTTTGACCCCTGATCTAGGAAGATCCCACATGCTGCAGAGCAATGAAGCCCATGAGCCACAACTATGGAGCCTGTGCTCTAGAGCCTCAGAGCCGCAACTATGGAGCCCATCTGCCACAACTACTGAAACCCATGCGTCCTAGAACCTGAGTTCCACAACAAGGAAAATTACCGCAACAAGAAGCCTGCTCACCTCAGCTAGAGAGTAGACCCCACTCCCTGCAACTAGAGAAGAACCTGTGGCAGTAATGAAAACCCAGCAGAGTCAAAAATGAATAAATAAATATTTAAAAAATACCTCAGCACATTGGAAAACATAAAGAAAATATGAGGAATGCTTATTATACTTTCTCTTCTTGCTAATTTGTCAGAAAAGGTAAACTCAACTTTGTCCTCAAATAACCAAAAGGTAGTTGGTGGGTGGGTTTAAGGTTCGCCACAGACAGCTATGCGGTCTCTACACTGCAAAACCGGGACCATCAGGATGATGTGCAGTGTCACCTGAGGCCTATGGATAGAGCCATTTGCCCTGGCATGGGCCTTCTTTATCATTTATTTTGCCTAGTTAACACAGAAGGGCTATTTGTGTCAACGGAAGCCTGGATATTGCAAGAGAAATCAGGGCTCTGTGGAATCAGTCTTGAACAGAAAGATGCTCAGAAAAGTGAAAATCATAGATTACAGCAGCCTTCCTCTGCAGTTCACATTTCAGTATCTTTTCCACAGCCTCATATTTTTGACTTTTGTCCAGGGTCTTCAAGGATTCAGAAAAACCATAATCAGCCTTATGTTTCTCTACTGAAATAATGGGAGGAAATAATTATATTTGGCATCAGAATTTCTAAGCTCATTTTCCCCAATTCCTGACTGAGCAAACATGGAGAAGTCATATAATCCCTCTGAATCTTCACTACCTACATGATTAAATAGGAGCATCAATCCTTCCATTGTCTCACAAAACTATTCCTGAGATCAACTAAAATACTATCAAATACCTCAGCACAGGGATGTCCCTGGTAGCTCAGTGGTAAAGAGTTTGTCTGCCAATGCAGGAGACACGGGTTTGACCCCTGATCTAGGAAGATCCCACATGCTGCAGAGCAATGAAGCCCATGAGCCACAACTATGGAGCCTGTGCTCTAGAGCCTCAGAGCCGCAACTATGGAGCCCATCTGCCACAACTACTGAAACCCATGCGTCCTAGAACCTGAGTTCCACAACAAGGAAAATTACCGCAACAAGAAGCCTGCTCACCTCAGCTAGAGAGTAGACCCCACTCCCTGCAACTAGAGAAGAACCTGTGGCAGTAATGAAAACCCAGCAGAGTCAAAAATAAATAAATAAATAAATAAATATTTAAAAAATACCTCAGCACATTGGAAAACATAAAGAAAATATGAGGAATGCTTATTATACTTTCTCTTCTTGCTAATTTGTCAGAAAAGGTAAACTCAACTTTGTCCTCAAATAACCAAAAGGTAGTTGGTGGGTGGGTTTAAGGTTCGCCACAGACAGCTATGCGGTCTCTACACTGCAAAACCGGGACCATCAGGATGATGTGCAGTGTCACCTGAGGCCTA
Organism: Tragulus kanchil; assembly: GCA_022376925.1. Lineage (NCBI taxonomy): Eukaryota > Metazoa > Chordata > Mammalia > Artiodactyla > Tragulidae > Tragulus > Tragulus kanchil. Next base: position 12,394,551 of record JAIOJX010000002.1, on the reverse strand, counting down.
TGGATAGAGCCATTTGCCCTGGCATGGGCCTTCTTTATCATTTATTTTTGCCTAGTTAACACAGAAGGGCTATTTGTGTCAACGGAAGCCTGGATATTGCAAGAGAAATCAGGGCTCTGTGGAATCAGTCTTGAACATTAAATTAAATATATTTACAGTACCATTCAACTGCACACATCTTAAAAGAGGGGGTTGACAGTCAGGAAACCTAGATTCTAGCCCTGACTTTGCTGGAAATCAAAATGTTTAAGCAATTTCCCTGGATAGCTGGGGCTCCTTATTGCTCGTTTTTAGAATCAAGTGGTTACTTTGCATTCAGTAGAGATGGTTAGCCAACTGCACATCTATTTCTGTAGTACTCTGAAAATGTAGACATATTCATCATTCAATGGATGCCTGACTGAGTCTTATCCAGTTACTTGACTTATTTTAAAAATTCCTGACAATTAATTGGTTCCTAAGAACAATAAGCTCAATATTTAAAATATAGAAAACTCATGCAGTCAGCCACCATCTGGTGCAAATGAGGCCTGTTGTTCCTTACCCGTGGTCAAAAACTCACACCCATTCTCTATCTCCTTTCTCCATCATGCTTGGTCTCCAAATTCCCTTACTCATCTCACTCAAAATTGCCTGATGGCCATTATGTAAAAGATAATTGATTTAATTATTTTTGCCTAAGCCAACAAGGCCAAACGTCATATGATGGGATTCACCACAGGCATCTCCAATGTCTTAGGTTCCAAGGTATCCAGTTTAAATAGCAGTCACAGAATTCTGAGGAGTATAGGAGCCAGGGGGCTTATGGAGCATCAGGTTCAGTTTACTAGTTTTGTAGAGAAGGCATTGAAGCTTTCTGCAGAGCTGGCACTGGCCCGAGTCGTGTATCATGAGTGGCAGCATCGGACTCAGAAACCAAGTCATCCAACTTCAGGTGCATTGCTTTTCTGATGCTATCATGGTTTGTCTGTGCCAACTTCATCTCCTGACATTCTCCCTCTTGCTCATCAAACACACGGCCCTCCCAGGGCTGCATCTTGTGTCTTTGGGGAGCTTGGTAACAGGCAGCCCTTCCTCTGGGAGACCACAAACCAGGGCACACAGCTTTGGACTGCCAGGTATTGGTGGGTGGTTAAGGTAAATTCCCAAAAAAGGAAATTCAGGGGCCTTCCATTGCCTGGCATGGGCCTTCTTTATCATTTATTTGCCTAGTTAACACAGAAGGGCTATTTGTGTCAACGGAAGCCTGGATATTGCAAGAGAAATCAGGGCTCTGTGGAATCAGTCTTGAACATTAAATTAAATATATTTACAGTACCATTCAACTGCACACATCTTAAAAGAGGGGGTTGACAGTCAGGAAACCTAGATTCTAGCCCTGACTTTGCTGGAAATCAAAATGTTTAAGCAATTTCCCTGGATAGCTGGGGCTCCTTATTGCTCGTTTTTAGAATCAAGTGGTTACTTTGCATTCAGTAGAGATGGTTAGCCAACTGCACATCTATTTCTGTAGTACTCTGAAAATGTAGACATATTCATCATTCAATGGATGCCTGACTGAGTCTTATCCAGTTACTTGACTTATTTTAAAAATTCCTGACAATTAATTGGTTCCTAAGAACAATAAGCTCAATATTTAAAATATAGAAAACTCATGCAGTCAGCCACCATCTGGTGCAAATGAGGCCTGTTGTTCCTTACCCGTGGTCAAAAACTCACACCCATTCTCTATCTCCTTTCTCCATCATGCTTGGTCTCCAAATTCCCTTACTCATCTCACTCAAAATTGCCTGATGGCCATTATGTAAAAGATAATTGATTTAATTATTTTTGCCTAAGCCAACAAGGCCAAACGTCATATGATGGGATTCACCACAGGCATCTCCAATGTCTTAGGTTCCAAGGTATCCAGTTTAAATAGCAGTCACAGAATTCTGAGGAGTATAGGAGCCAGGGGGCTTATGGAGCATCAGGTTCAGTTTACTAGTTTTGTAGAGAAGGCATTGAAGCTTTCTGCAGAGCTGGCACTGGCCCGAGTCGTGTATCATGAGTGGCAGCATCGGACTCAGAAACCAAGTCATCCAACTTCAGGTGCATTGCTTTTCTGATGCTATCATGGTTTGTCTGTGCCAACTTCATCTCCTGACATTCTCCCTCTTGCTCATCAAACACACGGCCCTCCCAGGGCTGCATCTTGTGTCTTTGGGGAGCTTGGTAACAGGCAGCCCTTCCTCTGGGAGACCACAAACCAGGGCACACAGCTTTGTGACTAGGCCATGAGCAAGTTTTCCAGAATTTTCTCGTTTCAACTGAACTTGTTTCTACCGCAACAAGACCTTTATTTTATTTATTTATTTGGTTGAATCAAGTCTAAGTTTATAGCACATGGGCTCTCTAGTTGTGGCATGGAGACTTAGTTGCTTCATGGCATGTGGGATCTTAGTTCCTCAAACAAGGATCGAACCTGCACCCCCTGCATTTCAAGGTGGCTTATTAACCACTGGACCACCAGGGAAGTTCCACCTCAGGGCCCCTAACCTAGCTGTTTCTTCTTCATGGATGACTCTTCTTCCTGTGGATTCCTGTAAAAGGTTCCTTCTTATCTTTCAAATTGTTCTTGAAATGATAGTCCTTATGAGAAGACATTATCTCCCACTTCATCTGAAATCCTTGACCCTGTCATTCTCTATACTATGTGCTTTAATTTTTCACAGCCGTATCAGTCTTCAATATTGTGTTTGCATTATTCATTTTTTTTACTTAATATTCATCTTTTTTTCTTCACTTGAATGTGAGTTCAAAAAAATGTTTTTCTTGTATTTGCCACCTTATCCCCAGGCAAAAAGTAGGTGTTCAACACATATTGGGTTTTTGGTTTTGTGTTTCATGTGGACTGTTTTAAAACTTTTATTGAATTTTGTTACAATATTGCTTCTGTTGTTGTTGTTTTTTAATACTTTGGTTTTATGGCCAGTGGACATGTGGGATATTAGCTTCCCCACCAGGGAAGGAACATGCACCTCTTGCTTTGCAAGGCAAAGTTTTAACCACTGGACTACCAGGAAGTTCCAGCATGTATTACTGAATAGATGAATGAATAATTGAGTTTATAAATTAACTATTCTTCTTAGATTCCAGAGGGTTTTTCTCTTTAGTCTCTTTTAGTAATGAAACTTGTTGATTTGGGTGCTTCTAAGAAATTAGATGAGTATTAGTCGACCTCAGTTTAGCACTCTTTAAAGGTTAACTCCCTCTTTTTCTCTCAACACTGAGTCATTTTTACTTTTTTGTCTCATTTTACAGAGAAGTACAGTGTGAGTAGAAGTAGAGTCCCACAAATTTCTTCTTGAAATAAAACAATAGATTCAGAGGTCAACATACTGGTTGTGCTTTTTATTTGTTTTAAAAAAGGAAGCTCAAAGAAACATCATACTTTGTCTTTATTAAGATATGAGCTGTTGATATTTGATTCCTCTTTCTCTGCTGACCAAGATGCTCTGAAGCTAGAACTGTGTTTTTTCCCTGTTCATGGAGGTTTCAGCAAATGGTGTCATGCTAATTATGCTGTCTATTTGAAGCCCAAAACAATGGTGGCTTGTGGGCTGAGGGTCCCCATGGAATGCTACTAGAAGGACTTCTTACCTATTATGACATTTTTATTTAGCTCAGTGTTTATTTTCCAACCTACTTGTTTCAGAGTCACTTCATTTAAGGGATTATTATTCATAGTAAGAACTCTTTTTCTTTTTCCTGCGGCAGAGAGAAGAATGTAGAGATTACAGCTGATGCAAGAGCAAGTTCAAAAGCAATCCAAATCAGACTTTGGCTTCTGTGCAGAGCCAAATCCATAAAACAGAGGAGATGAGACAGAAAAGTACACCCTTTAATTAGCTCCATCCCACAGAGTGGTTTTCAACAGGGAAGGAAATACTTGGGTCCTTCATACAAGTGTCTTCTTGTCTCTTAGGGACTTCCTGCAGCCTTGAGGAAGGCCCTGTTTGCAGATTAGGTATTTCTTTGTTTTAAGTCTCTCTATACAATTTACTAGTCATTGAAAAAGTTGGACTGTAAAGTTATCAAAGGGCAAAAATATTCACAGATTATATAGAACCTAGAGTAGTTTCTGGTACATAATAGTGTTTTTGAATGAATGAATAAATCAGTCAATGCATGAGTGAGCAAATAAGGTAAAGTAGTGAATTCATTCTTCATACTTAATTATCTATAAAAACTTAATGAAGAAATTCTACGTGTATAATAAATTTGGCTATATCCCAGCATCTTGTCTCAGTCTGGGGCAATTTCAGACCTCTTTACAGAATCAATTGAGGCCTCTGTTATGGCTGTATTGATTTCTTTTGTTGAATTCCACTCTATCCAATCTCTTCCTTTCAGGTGTGGTTCCTATATGCACTTCCCAAAAAACCTCTTGCAAATTTCTGCTGCTGACTCTGTCTCCAGAAAGCCCAACCTGAGTCCTAACCTAAAGAATAGAGAAGAAATTTCATAGTTGGCCATCAGTGGCCAACTTTCCCTTTTCCTTTTTATTCTCACAACCTGCACCATGATTTAAGTGTTTTGCTGCTACAGAATTAATGGTAAACACATGCTTGTAGCATGAACACAAATTGAAAATGTCCCCATGTGTCCTTTTTTAGTCTCTAGAGGGATAGCAAAGGTAAAGGTCAAAATGCTGAAATACCAGTCCATCTCACCTAGGCTCTGTGCATGAAATCTCAAAGTTCAACTTCAGTAAGGTTTGCTTCCAATAAGTTTGAGTTCCTCCTTTTATTAAAAGTAAAGGAAAGCCAGAAAATTACACCAAACTATTTTTATATCTTAGAAAGAATTTTCTTCCTGCCTTTTCTTGCCACTGAACAGCTTCCATTAACAGAGAAACTAGGTTAGTTACAGCTGATGCAAGAGCAAGTTCAAAAGCAATCCAAATCAGACTTTGGCTTCTGTGCAGAGCCAAATCCATAAAACAGAGGAGATGAGACAGAAAAGTACACCCTTTAATTAGCTCCATCCCACAGAGTGGTTTTCAACAGGGAAGGAAATACTTGGGTCCTTCATACAAGTGTCTTCTTGTCTCTTAGGGACTTCCTGCAGCCTTGAGGAAGGCCCTGTTTGCAGATTAGGTATTTCTTTGTTTTAAGTCTCTCTATACAATTTACTAGTCATTGAAAAAGTTGGACTGTAAAGTTATCAAAGGGCAAAAATATTCACAGATTATATAGAACCTAGAGTAGTTTCTGGTACATAATAGTGTTTTTGAATGAATGAATAAATCAGTCAATGCATGAGTGAGCAAATAAGGTAAAGTAGTGAATTCATTCTTCATACTTAATTATCTATAAAAACTTAATGAAGAAATTCTACGTGTATAATAAATTTGGCTATATCCCAGCATCTTGTCTCAGTCTGGGGCAATTTCAGACCTCTTTACAGAATCAATTGAGGCCTCTGTTATGGCTGTATTGATTTCTTTTGTTGAATTCCACTCTATCCAATCTCTTCCTTTCAGGTGTGGTTCCTATATGCACTTCCCAAAAAACCTCTTGCAAATTTCTGCTGCTGACTCTGTCTCCAGAAAGCCCAACCTGAGTCCTAACCTAAAGAATAGAGAAGAAATTTCATAGTTGGCCATCAGTGGCCAACTTTCCCTTTTCCTTTTTATTCTCACAACCTGCACCATGATTTAAGTGTTTTGCTGCTACAGAATTAATGGTAAACACATGCTTGTAGCATGAACACAAATTGAAAATGTCCCCATGTGTCCTTTTTTAGTCTCTAGAGGGATAGCAAAGGTAAAGGTCAAAATGCTGAAATACCAGTCCATCTCACCTAGGCTCTGTGCATGAAATCTCAAAGTTCAACTTCAGTAAGGTTTGCTTCCAATAAGTTTGAGTTCCTCCTTTTATTAAAAGTAAAGGAAAGCCAGAAAATTACACCAAACTATTTTTATATCTTAGAAAGAATTTTCTTCCTGCCTTTTCTTGCCACTGAACAGCTTCCATTAACAGAGAAACTAGGTTAGTTACCTGAGTCTATAGTTGTTCAGTCACTAAATTGTATCCAATTCTTTGCAGCCCCATGGACTGTAGCCCGCCAGAGTATCTACCTCCCAGGCTTCCCTATTCCTCACTGTCTCCTAGAGTTTGCTCAAATTCATGTCTATTGAGTCAGAGATGCTATCTAACCATCTCATCCTCTGTCATCTCCTTCTCCTCCTGCCTTCAATCTTTCCCAGCATCTTTTCCAATGAGTCTCTTTTTTCCCTTCTTTATGATCCAACTCTGTAGTAGTTATGAAAGTTTTCCTAAGAATCATTTGGTTCTTTTTCACTTACACTCTCAAGCTTGGTTCTAAGGAAAAGTCACTTGGATCTAAGCAGGAGTCCAGTTATCCCTTTCCATCTTCCCATTTTGGATTCTCCTTTAGGGCAAGACTACAATGTTTATTCAGCTACCATTGCATGTTAGGCTACAGTTTTGACAGATGACATTTGACTCTGTAAGTTTGTAAATTTAAGTGAATTTTAGGCTCCATGGTGAATAACTATGCTTCATTTTCCTGCAACCGGGAATACTTACTGGAAGGATGGATGCTGAAGTTGAAGTTCCAATACTGTGGCCACCAGATGCAAAGAGCCAACTCATTGGAAAAGGCCCTGGTGCTGGGAAAGATTGAAGGCAAAAGGAGAAGACAGCGGCAGAGGATGAGATGGTTAGATAGCATCACCAACTCAATGGACACGAATTTGAGAAAACTCCAGGAGATAGAGAAGAACAGGGAAGGCTGGCATGCTGTAGTCTATGAAGTCACAAAGAGTCGGACACAACGTAGGGACTGAAAAACAATGTGGAGATAGATACTCTCTGGTAATGGAATAGTATGTTTAATATGGTGTAGAGACAGATTCACTTAAATGTACACTTCATTTTTAATGGATCCTTGATATTAGGAGAAGGGTAAAAATGGTCTACATTTGTGGAGCATCTTACATATGCTAGACCATATATTTGTTGACTATGGCTGCAATAATGTTACAAAAAGAAAACCAACCCAAACAAAAGGCGTATGAACAACAAGCGTTTGTTTTCACAGTTGGTCATGGGATTTGGCTACCATTTGGCTCATGGAAGCTGGACTTGGCAATGTGATTCTGCTTTAGGCTATTGGATCTCTGGGCTTGGCTCTAAGAGGTGAATTCAGTTCATATCTGCTCTTTGTGTGTTTGCTCTGGAGCCTGGGATAAAGGGGCCATGCTTTCTAAAGGAACCCATTCCTAACAGGGAAATACAACCCTCATACTGTTATCCTGGTGTCATCTGCTATTCGCCATCATCATCATTACATAACAGTTTTCTATTTACCTGAACTTTTGGGGAACCACAGGTACTAGTCATTTCTAAGTCTTGGAAATTGGCACACTAAACGTACTCAATAAATGTTTTTGAGTTAATAAATGCATAAGTGAATAAAATCTGCGTAAATCTATACCAGTTCACTCTAAAAAGATTGTGCTAAAATGATGAATGGTTGAGTTACAATATGTAGTCAGGACAAGTCTGACCTGCTTGAGTACTTGCTGAGTTCTTTGAAGTTGACATTATGGAACACAAATGACAAATGACCCTTTTAAGTCAATATTAGTGCCTAACACTGAGTGGAATGGTTCACTGTTTGATCCAGTATATTCTGTATTCATTCATGAGCACACTATTGAGTAATTGAGAGATTTCAGCAAATGTCCATGCACAGTTACGAGTTCTTCAAACCATTGCCATTGGAATTATTTGGAGAAACTTATTTATTATATATAAAGTATTAAACAAGAAATATTCCAGTAACTCAGGGTTCCCTGGTGCTGGGAAAGATTGAAGGCAAAAGGAGAAGACAGCGGCAGAGGATGAGATGGTTAGATAGCATCACCAACTCAATGGACACGAATTTGAGAAAACTCCAGGAGATAGAGAAGAACAGGGAAGGCTGGCATGCTGTAGTCTATGAAGTCACAAAGAGTCGGACACAACGTAGGGACTGAAAAACAATGTGGAGATAGATACTCTCTGGTAATGGAATAGTATGTTTAATATGGTGTAGAGACAGATTCACTTAAATGTACACTTCATTTTTAATGGATCCTTGATATTAGGAGAAGGGTAAAAATGGTCTACATTTGTGGAGCATCTTACATATGCTAGACCATATATTTGTTGACTATGGCTGCAATAATGTTACAAAAAGAAAACCAACCCAAACAAAAGGCGTATGAACAACAAGCGTTTGTTTTCACAGTTGGTCATGGGATTTGGCTACCATTTGGCTCATGGAAGCTGGACTTGGCAATGTGATTCTGCTTTAGGCTATTGGATCTCTGGGCTTGGCTCTAAGAGGTGAATTCAGTTCATATCTGCTCTTTGTGTGTTTGCTCTGGAGCCTGGGATAAAGGGGCCATGCTTTCTAAAGGAACCCATTCCTAACAGGGAAATACAACCCTCATACTGTTATCCTGGTGTCATCTGCTATTCGCCATCATCATCATTACATAACAGTTTTCTATTTACCTGAACTTTTGGGGAACCACAGGTACTAGTCATTTCTAAGTCTTGGAAATTGGCACACTAAACGTACTCAATAAATGTTTTTGAGTTAATAAATGCATAAGTGAATAAAATCTGCGTAAATCTATACCAGTTCACTCTAAAAAGATTGTGCTAAAATGATGAATGGTTGAGTTACAATATGTAGTCAGGACAAGTCTGACCTGCTTGAGTACTTGCTGAGTTCTTTGAAGTTGACATTATGGAACACAAATGACAAATGACCCTTTTAAGTCAATATTAGTGCCTAACACTGAGTGGAATGGTTCACTGTTTGATCCAGTATATTCTGTATTCATTCATGAGCACACTATTGAGTAATTGAGAGATTTCAGCAAATGTCCATGCACAGTTACGAGTTCTTCAAACCATTGCCATTGGAATTATTTGGAGAAACTTATTTATTATATATAAAGTATTAAACAAGAAATATTCCAGTAACTCAGGGTTCCCTGGTGGCTCAGTGGTAAAGAATCTGCCTGCCAATGCAGGAGGCACAGGAGATGCAGGTTCAATCCCTGGGTTGGGAAGATCCTCTGGAGGAGGAAATGGCAACTCACTCCATAGTCTTGCCTGGAAAATCCCTTAGATAGAGGAGCCTGGTGGGCTACAGTCTATGGGATCACAAAAGAGTCAGACATGACTGAGTGACTAACCAACAACAGCAAATTCCAGTAACTCACTTAATTACCTCCTGGAGAGCAATTAAAAAACAATTCCCAAAAGCCACGCAGAAGGCATTCATGGAGAGCATTCATATCAGAGTTCCAAGAGCAGGTTTTCAGAAGCTCAGCTTCAGTGGGAGGTGCTTAGGTCACAGGGGCTGTGAAGATTCAAGTTTGCCCCTCTCCTTCAACTTTCAGCAGTGAGTGATGCTGGGCACGTCAGTAACTTCTTTGTGTCTCAATTTTCTCATTTTCAAAAGCAATATAATCAAATATATGTGTAGGTTAATTGTGAAGATTAAATGAGACAAGGTATGCATAGTACTTGGTGATCAATTTTTTTTTGCTGCAAGGCCCTTTACTTTTGATTTTATATATATATATGTGTATATATATATATGTATATATATACACACATATATATATAAATTTTATATATATAAAATTTATATATATAAATTATATATATTTTATATATAAATTATATATATATTTTATATATATTATATATATATAAAATATTATATATATTATAAATTTTATATATATAAATATATATATTTATATATATAAATATAAATTATATATATATTATATATATTATATACATATAAAATATTATATATATATTATAAATTTTATATATTATATATATATAATTTATATATATAAATTTTGACCTCTTTTATTGTTTTTTTTACTTACTTATTTTCATCCATCTTTATTCTTTGGCCTGTGTGGGCCTCCCATTGCAGTGGCCTCTCTCATTGCAGACCACCCACTCTGGGCACATGTGCTCAAGAACACTAGCTTGTAATTGGATACACTGGTCCAACTGCTCCATGGCACATGGGATCTTCTAGGGTCAGAGATGGAATCAGTACCCCTTGCACCGCAAGGCAGACTCTTAACCCATTGGACCACCAGGGAAGTCCTCTTTTTATATTTTTAAAGTAGTCTTTTTGTGGAATATTCATGGAATTTTTCAGTCACTCTTTCCTTACATTTTCTTTCTCCATTATCTTGGTTTGCTATGCTTTGAGCTAAGTTGCTTCAGCTTTGTCTGACTCTTTGTGACCCTATGGATGGTAGCCCACCTGGCTCCTCTATGAGCAACTCCAGGCAAGAATACTGGAGTGGGTTGCCATGCCCTCCTCCAGGGAATCTTCCTGACCCAGGGATCGAACCCAGGTCTCCTGCATGTTGTTTACCACTAGCATCACTTGGGAAGCCCTAGTTTACTATAGAAGTATAAAATTATTTTAGTATTTATGTATCTAAAATCTTTTATCAGTATGATGTGGGTAAGTGCCATTAAATTGTCTATTAAGCGATCTGCATTCTGATTCTTTTATGAGTAGTTTTTCTGGTGCAGTTATTTAGCCTTTCTTAGCCACAGTTTCCTAATCTGATACTATCATTTAGAGTTCATTGAAGATGTAAGCGTCCATAAAGCCCTCACCTCCCTGTCTATCTACTTACCCCTATCTTATTTATTTATACATGCATCTATCCATAAGTCCATAAAAATCACTTTCATGAAAGAATATGAAAAAGAATGTTGTTGTTGTTTAGTTGCTAAGTCATGTCTGATTCTTTGCAACCCATAAACTGTAGCCCACCAGGCTCCTCTGTTCATGGGATTTCTCAGGCAAGAATACTGGAGAGATTTGGCATTTCCTTCCCAGGATCTTTCCCACACAGGGATCAAACCTACATCTCCTGCATTAGTAGATAGATTATTTACCACTGAGTCATCAGGAAAGACTGTGGAAAAGAATATGTATATGTATAACTGAGTCATTTTGTTGTACAACAGAAATGAACACATTATAAGTCAACTATGCTTCAATAAAATTAAACAAGACATTTTTCATGCCATTCACAAAGTGACATTTTTACAGTAAATGAATCTTTATATTAACTTGAGGACTGTGCCCATTGCAGTGGCCTCTCTCATTGCAGACCACCCACTCTGGGCACATGTGCTCAAGAACACTAGCTTGTAATTGGATACACTGGTCCAACTGCTCCATGGCACATGGGATCTTCTAGGGTCAGAGATGGAATCAGTACCCCTTGCACCGCAAGGCAGACTCTTAACCCATTGGACCACCAGGGAAGTCCTCTTTTTATATTTTTAAAGTAGTCTTTTTGTGGAATATTCATGGAATTTTTCAGTCACTCTTTCCTTACATTTTCTTTCTCCATTATCTTGGTTTGCTATGCTTTGAGCTAAGTTGCTTCAGCTTTGTCTGACTCTTTGTGACCCTATGGATGGTAGCCCACCTGGCTCCTCTATGAGCAACTCCAGGCAAGAATACTGGAGTGGGTTGCCATGCCCTCCTCCAGGGAATCTTCCTGACCCAGGGATCGAACCCAGGTCTCCTGCATGTTGTTTACCACTAGCATCACTTGGGAAGCCCTAGTTTACTATAGAAGTATAAAATTATTTTAGTATTTATGTATCTAAAATCTTTTATCAGTATGATGTGGGTAAGTGCCATTAAATTGTCTATTAAGCGATCTGCATTCTGATTCTTTTATGAGTAGTTTTTCTGGTGCAGTTATTTAGCCTTTCTTAGCCACAGTTTCCTAATCTGATACTATCATTTAGAGTTCATTGAAGATGTAAGCGTCCATAAAGCCCTCACCTCCCTGTCTATCTACTTACCCCTATCTTATTTATTTATACATGCATCTATCCATAAGTCCATAAAAATCACTTTCATGAAAGAATATGAAAAAGAATGTTGTTGTTGTTTAGTTGCTAAGTCATGTCTGATTCTTTGCAACCCATAAACTGTAGCCCACCAGGCTCCTCTGTTCATGGGATTTCTCAGGCAAGAATACTGGAGAGATTTGGCATTTCCTTCCCAGGATCTTTCCCACACAGGGATCAAACCTACATCTCCTGCATTAGTAGATAGATTATTTACCACTGAGTCATCAGGAAAGACTGTGGAAAAGAATATGTATATGTATAACTGAGTCATTTTGTTGTACAACAGAAATGAACACATTATAAGTCAACTATGCTTCAATAAAATTAAACAAGACATTTTTCATGCCATTCACAAAGTGACATTTTTACAGTAAATGAATCTTTATATTAACTTGAGGATACAAGCAAACAACTAAAATTAACCAAAACATTGTTGAAACTGAGACAGTGAGGATAAGCACTATTATTGTAGATGAGAAATATCTACATATTATTATATAATAAAGTATACAGCTTGACCAAATAAAGTTGAAGTTTGGTGGCAAAAGCATACAAAACATACTTTGAGCGAACCCAAAATATGGATATTCAAGTTAAGTAAGCACCTATACTGGAGAGTTAGCATCAATATCTATACCCTAATCAGTCATAATAGGAGTGTCTAAAATAACAAGTTCTTCTGACATATCAAACATGATTTACTTTTATGAAAATCTAATTTACATAGGATATTATTTTCAAGAACACATATATCCCATGTATTAAGCCAAGATGATGTTTTTCCTATTCCTTCCACTAAACATGAATCTCTATTTGGCTTGAAACTTTAATGTTAGATCTTAGTTAATCCTATTTTGAATTAAGCCTCTAAGAAGACAGATTTTTTCACCATTTCCCTCTTCCACATCCATACTCCTGCCCCTGTCTTACTCTAAGCCCTTAGGAATTCTCTCATGATCAAGCCTCTTCACAGACTTCCCTCCACACATTCAAAGTCATCCTTTTCTAATTCAGTTAATCAGTCAATCAGATGATCTTTAAATATATAAAGCCGATTCTAGAAATCCGTTTGATACCTTTGCATTTCTCTTAGGCTAAAGAACCTTAGCAGAGCACACATCATTGACCTGGCCCCTTTTATCTGGCCCTCATTTCTCACATTCCTATGACCTGGCCCAAGATGGTGGTGAATTCATCTTCATATTCTGCCCTGAGCTCTCTTATGCCTCTATGCCCATTCCATAGATCTTAGGTTTTCCTGGAGGAAACACCTTTTCCCATTAACACAGCTGAATCCTATTTAATTTTCTGATCAAACACCTCCTTCAGGAAGCCACCTCTGACCTCATCATGCATCTACCCTCCCCCTACCAAGTCTACTAAAATACTTCTCTTTCTTGTTTGAAAGGTATTCTTGCTTAGTTTTCTTGATGCCTAACCCACTATGTTACTGTTTTTGTTCTTTAGTCGCTAAGCCCCATACAGTAATGATCTTTAATAGTTTATACTTTGAGGATACAAGCAAACAACTAAAATTAACCAAAACATTGTTGAAACTGAGACAGTGAGGATAAGCACTATTATTGTAGATGAGAAATATCTACATATTATTATATAATAAAGTATACAGCTTGACCAAATAAAGTTGAAGTTTGGTGGCAAAAGCATACAAAACATACTTTGAGCGAACCCAAAATATGGATATTCAAGTTAAGTAAGCACCTATACTGGAGAGTTAGCATCAATATCTATACCCTAATCAGTCATAATAGGAGTGTCTAAAATAACAAGTTCTTCTGACATATCAAACATGATTTACTTTTATGAAAATCTAATTTACATAGGATATTATTTTCAAGAACACATATATCCCATGTATTAAGCCAAGATGATGTTTTTCCTATTCCTTCCACTAAACATGAATCTCTATTTGGCTTGAAACTTTAATGTTAGATCTTAGTTAATCCTATTTTGAATTAAGCCTCTAAGAAGACAGATTTTTTCACCATTTCCCTCTTCCACATCCATACTCCTGCCCCTGTCTTACTCTAAGCCCTTAGGAATTCTCTCATGATCAAGCCTCTTCACAGACTTCCCTCCACACATTCAAAGTCATCCTTTTCTAATTCAGTTAATCAGTCAATCAGATGATCTTTAAATATATAAAGCCGATTCTAGAAATCCGTTTGATACCTTTGCATTTCTCTTAGGCTAAAGAACCTTAGCAGAGCACACATCATTGACCTGGCCCCTTTTATCTGGCCCTCATTTCTCACATTCCTATGACCTGGCCCAAGATGGTGGTGAATTCATCTTCATATTCTGCCCTGAGCTCTCTTATGCCTCTATGCCCATTCCATAGATCTTAGGTTTTCCCTGGAGGAAACACCTTTTTCCCATTAACACAGCTGAATCCTATTTAATTTTCTGATCAAACACCTCCTTCAGGAAGCCACCTCTGACCTCATCATGCATCTACCCTCCCCCTACCAAGTCTACTAAAATACTTCTCTTTCTTGTTTGAAAGGTATTCTTGCTTAGTTTTCTTGATGCCTAACCCACTATGTTACTGTTTTTGTTCTTTAGTCGCTAAGCCCCTGTCCAAGTCTTTGATGACTCCATAGACTGTAGCCCACTGGGCTCCTCTGCCCATGGGATTTTGCAGGCAAGGATACTGGAATAAGTTGCCATTTCCTCCTCCAGGGGATCTTTCTGACCCAGGGAACAAACCCATAACTCCTGCATTAGCACTGAGTCACCAGGGAAGCCCTTACCCTCTATAAGTATCTGAAAAAATGTTTTCATCTCCCGCAGCATACTGCGACCAGTAGGTGTGAAGGTCCATGAGTCTAACATAGTGCCTGGCATGTGTTAGGATTTCATAAACATTTTTAAAATGAACAAAGTGAATGAACTTTTCAAAGCAGCCGCAATTTGGCCATCACACCCAAAATTTCAAACGAGAAAGAAAATTACCATACAAGATGATTTGTCTGAGTGCTTTGTTTCCTTGTCATAGTATGTCAGGGATCAAAGGATAGCATTTTTTCTTCTTCAAGTGGAGAACAGCTTTGTTTTTACTGTGTTCTTGTCCCTCCTATTAAAGGGAGCTTTCATCATAGATTTTAATATGACTTGATTGTCTCTGGATTCATATCCCTTGATACCCTGCCTTTCACTGTAAGTCAGCAAGATCAAAATCTTCTCCTAATTATCTCCACTACCTGCTGAAGTGTTTGCTGCTGGGAATGTGTCAGTTGCTCCAACAATTACACTGGTGGTAACGGCACACATTCCCATGAGGCAGGGCAGTGATGCCTGAACTTCAAAGGGCCTGTGCTTTTTCCCATTAGCAACTGACTTCTGCTTGGCCCCTTTATCTGGCCCTCATTTCTCACATTCCTATGACCTGGCCCAAGATGGTGGTGAATTCATCTTCATATTCTGCCCTGAGCTCTCTTATGCCTCTATGCCCATTCCATAGATCTTACATATTCCCTGGAGGAAACACCTTTTTCCCATTAACACAGCTGAATCCTATTTAATTTTCTGATCAAACACCTCCTTCAGGAAGCCACCTCTGACCTCATCATGCATCTACCCTCCCCCTACCAAGTCTACTAAAATACTTCTCTTTCTTGTTTGAAAGGTATTCTTGCTTAGTTTTCTTGATGCCTAACCCACTATGTTACTGTTTTTGTTCTTTAGTCGCTAAGCCCCTGTCCAAGTCTTTGATGACTCCATAGACTGTAGCCCACTGGGCTCCTCTGCCCATGGGATTTTGCAGGCAAGGATACTGGAATAAGTTGCCATTTCCTCCTCCAGGGGATCTTTCTGACCCAGGGAACAAACCCATAACTCCTGCATTAGCACTGAGTCACCAGGGAAGCCCTTACCCTCTATAAGTATCTGAAAAAATGTTTTCATCTCCCGCAGCATACTGCGACCAGTAGGTGTGAAGGTCCATGAGTCTAACATAGTGCCTGGCATGTGTTAGGATTTCATAAACATTTTTAAAATGAACAAAGTGAATGAACTTTTCAAAGCAGCCGCAATTTGGCCATCACACCCAAAATTTCAAACGAGAAAGAAAATTACCATACAAGATGATTTGTCTGAGTGCTTTGTTTCCTTGTCATAGTATGTCAGGGATCAAAGGATAGCATTTTTTCTTCTTCAAGTGGAGAACAGCTTTGTTTTTACTGTGTTCTTGTCCCTCCTATTAAAGGGAGCTTTCATCATAGATTTTAATATGACTTGATTGTCTCTGGATTCATATCCCTTGATACCCTGCCTTTCACTGTAAGTCAGCAAGATCAAAATCTTCTCCTAATTATCTCCACTACCTGCTGAAGTGTTTGCTGCTGGGAATGTGTCAGTTGCTCCAACAATTACACTGGTGGTAACGGCACACATTCCCATGAGGCAGGGCAGTGATGCCTGAACTTCAAAGGGCCTGTGCCAAGTGATGATGTATATTGTACTTCAATTAAAGCATAATTAAGGTGGCATGTTATATTCTGACTTCTGCTTGTGTCAAAGATAATCCATTCCAGTAGTGCATACTGCCACCTTTACGACACATCTAGAGTTACACTGGAAATGGCAGACTATTGCTCTCTAACTCCCCCAGTGCCTATGCATGGAAAGATGGCACTGGTTGGTCAATGAGGTCAAGTTTATTTCAGCATTCAGATAATGAGCTGGAGCTTTGCACCACACCAAAAGGTAATCTAATATACAAGATCTTACCAACTCCTGGTGGTAGATGTTATTATTCTCATTTTTCCAGGGAGGTTAGCTAAAGTTCAGAGAGCTTCTATACCATGCCCAAAGTCATGAGACCTGTCATTCATTGAGTTCATAAACTTGAGAAAGCTTCCTAGCCTCCCTCCGGGAATCAGAATTCTCAGCTGAAATGGTATCAATGCCTTTGTTACTAGATTGTAGGTAACTTGCCATAAAGCGTGCCTATACACAGATTTCCCAGGTGGCTCTAGCGATTAAGAACCTGCCTTCCAATGCAGCAGACATAAGACACGTGAGTTTGATACTGAATCCCCTCCAGTATTCTTGCCTGGAGAATCCCACCGACAGAGGAGCCTGGTGGGTATAACGTGTGTCATTTCAATCCATAGGGTTGCAGAGAGTCAGAGACAGCTGAAGTGAGTTAGCTTGCATGTATGCATATACGCTCAGAATGTGTATGTTTACATCTGTCTATCTTTCTATCATCTGCCTTCTTCAAGTGGTGACCAACAGAATAGATACTCCTTAACTTTTAAGAAACTGTTGCTTTTTTGTTTGTTTTCAAAGACCTCAAAAGCAGGTAAATCATCCAGTTTTCTGTTTTTTGCCCTTTTATTTCATGCCTAATGGCACATGGACTGTCACAAACTGTCTACTCATTTTACCAAGAAGCAAGTGAAAACAACACTAATATTTGGTCAGTCTCTAAGTTGACTGAAGAAGACTACATGGAGACTTAATCCTCTCATACATGATATATACTTAAAGCACTAACCCAGGGGACAATAGATTTGGGGAGGATGTTTAGATGAGGTTGTTGGTACTGTTTGAGCAGCTGATTTTGGTGAAAGACACTGCAATAGTTTATTGCAGTTAGGAACATAGAATCAGCAGTTAGAAAATTATGAATTTAATTTCAGGCTCTATGAGTTAACAGTTGTATAAATACACCTTTTGCTTTTGCTGTTTAGTTGATAAGTTGTCTCTAACTTTTTGCAACCCATGGACTGTAGCCCACGAGTCCCTTCTGTCTGTGTGACTTCCCAGGCAAGAGTACTAGAGTGGCCACTTCCTTCTGCATGGACTCTTTCTGACGCAGGGGTGGAACCCTTGTCTCCTGCTTGGCAGGTGGATTCTTTACCACTGACCTAAATAAGCAAGCTACAAAACTTATCTAAGCCTCAATTTTGTCATATATAAAAAGAGATCATAATAGCACATGCCTCATAGGGCTGTTGAAAAGTTTAAATGAGATAATGCATATAAAACTCTTGGCATTAGGTCTGCCAAATTCTCAGAATTCAATGGATAAACATTATTATTATCATTACTCTTAAATGATGAAGTGTACTACCAAGAACAAGAACATTCTCTTACATAGCCAAATAATTAATTGATGCTAGGTCCTTCCAGTATGTCAGAACATAAGACACGTGAGTTTGATACTGAATCCCCTCCAGTATTCTTGCCTGGAGAATCCCACCGACAGAGGAGCCTGGTGGGTATAACGTGTGTCATTTCAATCCATAGGGTTGCAGAGAGTCAGAGACAGCTGAAGTGAGTTAGCTTGCATGTATGCATATACGCTCAGAATGTGTATGTTTACATCTGTCTATCTTTCTATCATCTGCCTTCTTCAAGTGGTGACCAACAGAATAGATACTCCTTAACTTTTAAGAAACTGTTGCTTTTTTGTTTGTTTTCAAAGACCTCAAAAGCAGGTAAATCATCCAGTTTTCTGTTTTTTGCCCTTTTATTTCATGCCTAATGGCACATGGACTGTCACAAACTGTCTACTCATTTTACCAAGAAGCAAGTGAAAACAACACTAATATTTGGTCAGTCTCTAAGTTGACTGAAGAAGACTACATGGAGACTTAATCCTCTCATACATGATATATACTTAAAGCACTAACCCAGGGGACAATAGATTTGGGGAGGATGTTTAGATGAGGTTGTTGGTACTGTTTGAGCAGCTGATTTTGGTGAAAGACACTGCAATAGTTTATTGCAGTTAGGAACATAGAATCAGCAGTTAGAAAATTATGAATTTAATTTCAGGCTCTATGAGTTAACAGTTGTATAAATACACCTTTTGCTTTTGCTGTTTAGTTGATAAGTTGTCTCTAACTTTTTGCAACCCATGGACTGTAGCCCACGAGTCCCTTCTGTCTGTGTGACTTCCCAGGCAAGAGTACTAGAGTGGCCACTTCCTTCTGCATGGACTCTTTCTGACGCAGGGGTGGAACCCTTGTCTCCTGCTTGGCAGGTGGATTCTTTACCACTGACCTAAATAAGCAAGCTACAAAACTTATCTAAGCCTCAATTTTGTCATATATAAAAAGAGATCATAATAGCACATGCCTCATAGGGCTGTTGAAAAGTTTAAATGAGATAATGCATATAAAACTCTTGGCATTAGGTCTGCCAAATTCTCAGAATTCAATGGATAAACATTATTATTATCATTACTCTTAAATGATGAAGTGTATAACTACCAAGAACAAGAACATTCTCTTACATAGCCATAATAATTGATGCTAGGTCATTTAACATTGATAGGATGCTATTGTCTGTATCTTATATTCAAATGTTACCAACTGGCCCAGTAATGTGCTTTTTTAAAAACTTTTTATTTTATATTGGAGTACAGCTGATTAATGTATATGTATGGGTGAGTCCCTTTGCTGTCCTCTTGAAACTATTATCATTATTACTACTACTACTGCTATTACTCTTACTCTGTTTCCTTGTAATTTCTTCTTATGTCTGCCTCTCACACACACAGAGACACTCTCTCTCCTCCAACCTCCATCTCACCCCAGATTTTTCAAATTTTCTTAAAGGTAGTATCATGCAGTGATACAAGTGAGTGAAGACATAGGCATACGCAAATTACCTCTTGAGCCTTGTCTGACAATTATCCTGGCAGCAGCCACAGTGGAAACTTTAACATAGTCCCTGAGCCACCTTAATAGCCAGGTTTGCAAGTTCTTACAGGTCACTGGATTTCAGGGTATACAGAACATTATCAGTGAGCTGCATCAAACCTTCGGAATCATCCGGTCATGGGTTGGATGGGAGAGTGCTCTGAATATGACTCTACCACTTCCTGTCTCACAGCTAATCAGCAATACCAGAGCGGTTGCTGAAGCAGAGTTCCCCTGTAACAGGATGACGGCAGACTCACTGTAGAACTCGGCTAATGTTTCAACTTGCAAGACAAGACCAAGTGGGGGTATAAAGTTTCTTAAATCTTGACATGAAATTTAAATGCAGAGGAGCAGAAGACCAACTCATGGAAGATAAAAGGGAAACAAGGAGGAAGCAAGGGAGGAGAAACAGAATGAGATGGTTGTCGTGCAAATACACGGTGTTGCTAGACGATTTTCTGAGTATTTGCTATCTGCTAAGAACTATCGTTTTCTCCTGATATCTATTATACCCTTCCAGCAAAAGATACTTTAAAAAAAATTCCAAACACTCATTGAATTCTCATAAATGGTATTAAAATTGAGAGAAAAAGATTCTCACTTTTTGAAGAATTATAGAGGCCATTAGAAATTTGAAGAATTGGCAATTTTTCAAATATCCAGATTTACAGTAAAACACCCAGTTTTCTCGAAATAAGTGATTCTGTGGGGTCACAACTAGCTAGTAGTTTTATATTCATTTTTTTCAAGTGCTAAAGTTTAATTTGTTATTATATATATTTTCTCTCATAGTGTTTCTTGCACATTTCCTGGCCTTATGAAACTATGATGTAGACTCCATCAGGTAAATTGAATCTTGTCTTCACATATGAACATGCTTGTTAACACTGTCAATTACACCATATTGTGACCAGGGTCAATCTGGGTAGTTAGTTTGCCTATACTGGCTGATCTCAGAGTGCTATATGTTAGGAATTCTTTTTTGTTTTTTTTAATTCTTAATTTTAAAGATTTTACAGAGTTTCGTTGTTCACCAACATGTATGTTCCCAGATCAAGGAATTCTTATGCTTGTTTTTTTATGGATTTCTGTTTCCTTTTTCTCTGTGGTTACACATTGTTTTGGAAAATACATCTGCCTGAAAGAGTGTTCTACTGAATCCTTTCTGTAGCAGCAAAGAAGAAAGAATAAAAAACAAGATCATCAAACCATTATTTACTTTTGAAAAATAAAGTAAATATATACTTCATGCCACATATGTGCTACAAAATGAGACTACAGACATGCTAAACCTAAATAGCTCACAAGTTAGTGAAAAGACATTTATAAATTTAACCATATGGCAAAAAAAGCAAAGTATTCTGAAAAGTGAAAATGTCAGTTGCTCAGTCATGTCTGACTCTTTACAACTCCAAGGACTATCTCACCAGGCTCCTCTGTCCATGGGATTTCTCAGGAAAGAATACTGGAGCAGGCTGCCATTTCTTCCTCAAGGGGATCTGCCTGACCCACAGATCAAACCCGCATCGTCTGCTTGGCAGGTGGACTCTTTACCACTGTGCCACCTGAAAAGCCCCTTCATATATAAGGGTCTACACAATACTACACAATAATTATATACGTATATATATTTAAAATACAATAATAAGGGATAATATATAGATATATTATAGGCATATTAGCACTAATTTCTTCTTAAGTCATCAGAAGTATTGAAGATAATGAAAATGAGAACTTTTCCCTCTCATTCTTCACTGCTATATAGTGTATTGTGAAGCACAATGTAGAGGCAACTGTCAACCCTTAATGATAAACTGTCTATGCTTAATGAAACACATATCCAGTAAGAAGACAATCAGGCCAACAAGCAAGTATAATAAGTAGGTCAAAGGGTGAGAGACAGACTAGTGATGTAGACTCCATCAGGTAAATTGAATCTTGTCTTCACATATGAACATGCTTGTTAACACTGTCAATTACACCATATTGTGACCAGGGTCAATCTGGGTAGTTAGTTTGCCTATACTGGCTGATCTCAGAGTGCTATATGTTAGGAATTCTTTTTTGTTTTTTTTAATTCTTAATTTTAAAGATTTTACAGAGTTTCGTTGTTCACCAACATGTATGTTCCCAGATCAAGGAATTCTTATGCTTGTTTTTATGGAGTTCTGTTTCCTTTTTCTCTTTTGTTACACATTGTTTTGGAAAATACATCTGCCTGAAAGAGTGTTCTACTGAATCCTTTCTGTAGCAGCAAAGAAGAAAGAATAAAAAACAAGATCATCAAACCATTATTTACTTTTGAAAAATAAAGTAAATATATACTTCATGCCACATATGTGCTACAAAATGAGACTACAGACATGCTAAACCTAAATAGCTCACAAGTTAGTGAAAAGACATTTATAAATTTAACCATATGGCAA
Source organism: Tragulus kanchil (assembly GCA_022376925.1). NCBI lineage: Eukaryota > Metazoa > Chordata > Mammalia > Artiodactyla > Tragulidae > Tragulus > Tragulus kanchil. Next base: position 12,372,444 of record JAIOJX010000002.1, on the reverse strand, counting down.
AAAAAGCAAAGTATTCTGAAAAGTGAAAATGTCAGTTGCTCAGTCATGTCTGACTCTTTACAACTCCAAGGACTATCTCACCAGGCTCCTCTGTCCATGGGATTTCTCAGGAAAGAATACTGGAGCAGGCTGCCATTTCTTCCTCAAGGGATCTGCCTGACCCACAGATCAAACCCGCATCGTCTGCTTGGCAGGTGGACTCTTTACCACTGTGCCACCTGAAAAGCCCCTTCATATATAAGGGTCTACACAATACTACACAATAATTATATACGTATATATATTTAAAATACAATAATAAGGGATAATATATAGATATATTATAGGCATATTAGCACTAATTTCTTCTTAAGTCATCAGAAGTATTGAAGATAATGAAAATGAGAACTTTTCCCTCTCATTCTTCACTGCTATATAGTGTATTGTGAAGCACAATGTAGAGGCAACTGTCAACCCTTAATGATAAACTGTCTATGCTTAATGAAACACATATCCAGTAAGAAGACAATCAGGCCAACAAGCAAGTATAATATGTAGGTCAAAGGGTGAGAGACAGACCTAGTAAGGGCAACTAAATGACTTTGTCATGCACAAAAAAATAAAGTTTGGGGCTTCCCCTGGTGGTCCAGTGGGTAAGGACACCGCCTTGCAGTGCAAGGGGCGCCAGTTCGATCCCTGGCCTGGGAAGATCCCATGTGCCGTGGAGCGGCTGGACTGATGTGTCCAATTACCGAGCCAGAGCTCTGGAGCACGTGCACCCAGAGCCGGCGCTCTGCGACGACAGACACCACCACAATGGGAGGCCCACCGGAGCCAAAGAACAAAGATAGATGAAAATAGAGAAATGAAAGACCAATAGAAGTGGCCTGCCCGCTCCCCTCCCTCCCCAACCCGACCCCTGCCCAAAATAAATAAATAAATCTTAAAAAAAAAAATCTTAAAATAAAAATAAAGTTTGGGGGTCCATAGATGGTTTCAGTATGAGTGTTCACAAACTTATATCATTGTCAGGAGCTAAATTGCAAGAGATAAGCTCTATAAAACTCAATATTCAAAAAACTAAGATCATGGCATCTGGTCCCATCACTTCACAAGTCCCTTTGGTACTCCAGTACTTGGGCCACTTGATGTGAAGGCGCAACTCATTGGAAAAGATCCCAGTATTGGGAGAGTGCAGGCAGGAGAAGGGGTGGCAGAGGATGAGATGGTTAGATAGCATCATTGGTACAACGGGCATGAATCTGAGCACACTCTGGGAGATACTGAGGAACAGGGGTACTGGCATGCTGCAGTCTATGGGGTCACAAAGAGTCTGGCATGACTTACCGACTGAACTACAACAAAACTCTATATGAAGTGAGCCATATGATGATGAACTTATCCATTCTGTTTGGCTACACATAGCCATAGAATATAGAAACATTAGTAATAGATGAATTGGAAGGAGTATTTTAAAGAGGGAAGATCCTAAGAGGACAGAGTGATTCCGTGATATTTAAGAGTAAATAGAATGCACAACATGATTTAAGAAAGCTTTATGTCGTCCAAATCTATAAACTATTTTAAAAGGAAAGAGGGTTTCCTGGCTAGTTTCTACCTTTTGCCTGAATTCCAGAGAAGTGAAGTTGCCAGATATTTCAGTTTCTTCTTTATGAGTTAAATATTAAAACATAAATGAAATTACTTTTTAAGTAAAGGTTAGATTTGCAATAAAGACCTAGTTTGAGGTTTGGGATGTGAAGGGTCTACTTTGTGGTAATCCCCATGAAGGCAAAAATAATGCCTATTGCTTAATAAGTAGTGTTTGAATAAAAAAGAGTTCCAAATTTTGCTATGTCACATTTTTACTCTTTGAATTCTATCACACAACTGTATTTATGTATTCCATTAGAAAATATTTGTTGATAACTACATTCTGCCAGGCATTCTTCTAGGCACTAGACTATATTTAACAATCAACCTGAAATGATCTCTTTCCATAGAGCTAAAAAGTGATAGAGTTTAATCAAATAACTACATAAATAAATGCAAAATTGCAGCTGTCATTGCATCTTACTAAGAGAGCTTTGAGCTCTCAGGAGTACTTGAATCCATTCATTCATTCTTCCCACAATTAATTACTGGTTCCATTTTTCAATTCCATCTTAAGAATGGAGGCAGAATGATCTATGAAGATGAAGTAACCCACGTTGGAACCCATAATGTCTAAACTGAGCGAATGAAAGTCAGGAGGGAGAGGAAGAGTGGGAATTAAAAATAAATGTAAAATTACAATTGTAATTGCTTTCTACTAGAGAGCTTAAGCAGGGGACATGAATGCACATCAATGATTTTGGTTGACTCCTGTGTTCTGGCATGGAACGGGCAGGGTACTGGCATGGGGTCACAAAGAGTCTGGCATGACTTACCGACTGAACTACAACAAAACTCTATATGAAGTGAGCCATATGATGATGAACTTATCCATTCTGTTTGGCTACACATAGCCATAGAATATAGAAACATTAGTAATAGATGAATTGGAAGGAGTATTTTAAAGAGGGAAGATCCTAAGAGGACAGAGTGATTCCGTGATATTTAAGAGTAAATAGAATGCACAACATGATTTAAGAAAGCTTTATGTCGTCCAAATCTATAAACTATTTTAAAAGGAAAGAGGGTTTCCTGGCTAGTTTCTACCTTTTGCCTGAATTCCAGAGAAGTGAAGTTGCCAGATATTTCAGTTTCTTCTTTATGAGTTAAATATTAAAACATAAATGAAATTACTTTTTAAGTAAAGGTTAGATTTGCAATAAAGACCTAGTTTGAGGTTTGGGATGTGAAGGGTCTACTTTGTGGTAATCCCCATGAAGGCAAAAATAATGCCTATTGCTTAATAAGTAGTGTTTGAATAAAAAAGAGTTCCAAATTTTGCTATGTCACATTTTTACTCTTTGAATTCTATCACACAACTGTATTTATGTATTCCATTAGAAAATATTTGTTGATAACTACATTCTGCCAGGCATTCTTCTAGGCACTAGACTATATTTAACAATCAACCTGAAATGATCTCTTTCCATAGAGCTAAAAAGTGATAGAGTTTAATCAAATAACTACATAAATAAATGCAAAATTGCAGCTGTCATTGCATCTTACTAAGAGAGCTTTGAGCTCTCAGGAGTACTTGAATCCATTCATTCATTCTTCCCACAATTAATTACTGGTTCCATTTTTCAATTCCATCTTAAGAATGGAGGCAGAATGATCTATGAAGATGAAGTAACCCACGTTGGAACCCATAATGTCTAAACTGAGCGAATGAAAGTCAGGAGGGAGAGGAAGAGTGGGAATTAAAAATAAATGTAAAATTACAATTGTAATTGCTTTCTACTAAGAGAGCTCTAAGCTGTCAGGGGAACATGAATGCATTCATTCAATGATTTTGGTTGACTCCTGTGTTGTACTGGGAACTCTCTTCTAGGAATGCTGCAGTGAGCAAATTAGGCAAAGCTTCCTGCTGTCATGGAGATGACACTAAAGGAAGAAGATAAATAATAAACAAGACAATTAACCAGGAATTAATTTAATGCTAAGCAGGGAAAAGAACAAGAGTGTAAAGGAGACCAGGTTTTGGATAAGGTGGCGTAGAAGAGAGGCAATGGGAGGGTACTTTTAAACAAAGACATAAAATGGGGCTTCCCTTGGTGGTCCAGTGGATACGGACACCGCCTTGCAGTGCAAGGGGCGCTGGTTCGAGCCCTGGCCTGGGAAGGTCCCATGTGCCGCGGAGCGCTGGACTCATGTGTCCAATCACCGAGCCAGAGCTCTGGAGCGCATGCACCCAGAGCTAGTGCTCTGCGACAACAGAGGCCACCTCGATGGGAGGCCCATAGGAGCCAAAGAACAAAGACAGATGAAAACAGAGAAATGGAAGACCAATAGAAGTGGCCCGCCCGCTCCCCTCCCTCCCCAACCCGACCCCCGCCCAAAATAAATAAATCTTTAAAAGAAAAAAGACATAAAATGTATGATCTCTTCAGCTCTTCTGCCTCAAAAAAAAGCTTGATGTTGTACAGAGCCAGAGTTGTTGCGATGAGGAAATGAGGCCAGCTAAGAGAAAGTATCTAAGCTCCTGCTGAGAGTTCCAGAAAAGTGAGCACCTAAGTGGATGAATCTAATTGTTCTTTTTATTCAGATGAGGTTCTGAAATTTCATTCACTTGTGTGTACATTTTTCCTATACTACTCCACCTAACTTTTAAAACAAATATGTCAACTGCCCCACCCATTCTTAATATGATAAGTAACATTTGCTTGCAACTAACATTTTTGACACTTAGGTTAACTCCTTTTTGTTCACCTCTTAACTCCATGGTCCTGAAGAAGCCAGGGTGAAATATCATCTTCCTCTCTTTGTTCAAGGCGAGGTTGAGCAGCATAGAAAACTAACACCAAATGAATTTGGTGGCAGTTACAGGAATAAGGAAACACTCTGGTCACATTTTCCTGTGTAGGTTCCAGGAGTATCTTCAGGGAGCAAAAAGCAGGTTACGCATTCATTCAATGATTTTGGTTGACTCCTGTGTTGTACTGGGAACTCTCTTCTAGGAATGCTGCAGTGAGCAAATTAGGCAAAGCTTCCTGCTGTCATGGAGATGACACTAAAGGAAGAAGATAAATAATAAACAAGACAATTAACCAGGAATTAATTTAATGCTAAGCAGGGAAAAGAACAAGAGTGTAAAGGAGACCAGGTTTTGGATAAGGTGGCGTAGAAGAGAGGCAATGGGAGGGTACTTTTAAACAAAGACATAAAATGGGGCTTCCCTTGGTGGTCCAGTGGATACGGACACCGCCTTGCAGTGCAAGGGGCGCTGGTTCGAGCCCTGGCCTGGGAAGGTCCCATGTGCCGCGGAGCGGCTGGACTCATGTGTCCAATCACCGAGCCAGAGCTCTGGAGCGCATGCACCCAGAGCTAGTGCTCTGCGACAACAGAGGCCACCTCGATGGGAGGCCCATAGGAGCCAAAGAACAAAGACAGATGAAAACAGAGAAATGGAAGACCAATAGAAGTGGCCCGCCCGCTCCCCTCCCTCCCCAACCCGACCCCCGCCCAAAATAAATAAATCTTTAAAAGAAAAAAGACATAAAATGTATGATCTCTTCAGCTCTTCTGCCTCAAAAAAAAGCTTGATGTTGTACAGAGCCAGAGTTGTTGCGATGAGGAAATGAGGCCAGCTAAGAGAAAGTATCTAAGCTCCTGCTGAGAGTTCCAGAAAAGTGAGCACCTAAGTGGATGAATCTAATTGTTCTTTTTATTCAGATGAGGTTCTGAAATTTCATTCACTTGTGTGTACATTTTTCCTATACTACTCCACCTAACTTTTAAAACAAATATGTCAACTGCCCCACCCATTCTTAATATGATAAGTAACATTTGCTTGCAACTAACATTTTTGACACTTAGGTTAACTCCTTTTTGTTCACCTCTTAACTCCATGGTCCTGAAGAAGCCAGGGTGAAATATCATCTTCCCTCTCTTTGTTCAAGGCGTAGGTTGAGCAGCATAGAAAACTAACACCAAATGAATTTGGTGGCAGTTACAGGGAATAAGGAAAAACACTCTGGTCACATTTTCCTGTGTAGGTTCCAGGAGTATCTTCAGCAGGGAGCAGAGGATTAGATAGCATATTACCTTCCCCAATGACCTTGGTAGATTGCATGACCTTCTTAGATCTCAGTTTTCTCATCTGTAACATAAACAGAGTGCTGACCTTCTCTGACCCCTTGGAAGCATTAGGAGGACAAAACAAGTTAATGTTTGGAAAGGCCTAGGTGACCCTGTGAGCCAGGATGTTATCAAAGTACAAAGTAAATTACAAACACTGTTTACTATCCCATTAGTAACTCAAATAGTACAAGGGGCTCCTCCTGTCAGATCCTTGTAAGTCAAACTGGTCATACGGACTTTTTTTTTTTCATCAAGATAAAAATGGAAATAAAAGAGTTGAAAACTTTCCTTAGATTGATTTTAATAGGTTTTGCAGGGGAAATTCTTAGGGACGTAGAAAGATCCTATCCCCTAGGTTCACTCTGTCTCTATCCTTTCATTAAACCCTAAGGGCCAGAAAACAAGAAAAGATTTGGACTTTGGAACATGAATCCAAGCTTTCAAGACTTGTGTGGCGGGCTTCCCTGGTAGTTCAGTGGGTAAGGACACCGCCTTGCAGTGCAAGGGGCACCAGTTCAGTCCCTGGTCTGGGAAGATCCCACATGCTGCAGAGTGTCTGGACTGATGTGTCCAACTATGGAGCTGTAGCTTTGGAGTGCATGCGCCCAGAGCCGGTGCTCTGTGATGAGAGAGGTTGCTGTGGTGGGAGGCCCACACAGGCCAAAGAACAAAGATAAATAAATGAAAGATCAATAGAAGTGCCCCTTCCCAAAATGGTAAAAAGAGATATTAAACAACAACAAAAAAGACTTGTGTAACTTTAGTTAACCTGTTTAGCATCTTTGACAGTTTCTGGACATGTAAAATAAGAATCATCACCATCATTATCATTATCATTTCTTTGTTATAATTTCTCTTCAGTTAATCTTATTTATTTATTTATTTTTTGCTGCACCAAGTCTTAATCATGGCATTCTGAATCTTTAGTAGAAACATGTGAGAGCAATTAATAGTTCCCTGACCAGGAATCGAACCCCTGGCCCCCTGCATTGGGAGCTCAGAGTCTTAGCCACTGGACTACCAGGGAAGTCCCTCTTCAATTAATTAAATATGGATAAGCTAGTTTCCCACAGCCTCATTTATTTAATATGAAGACTAGGGGTAATAATAACTTATAGAGTTTTGGAGAGGACTTACAGGTATAGTATTAAGAGAGTGCTTAACATAGTGGGAGAGAGAAACATCTAAACTATAATGTTTGGAAAGGCCTAGGTGACCCTGTGAGCCAGGATGTTATCAAAGTACAAAGTAAATTACAAACACTGTTTACTATCCCATTAGTAACTCAAATAGTACAAGGGGCTCCTCCTGTCAGATCCTTGTAAGTCAAACTGGTCATACGGACTTTTTTTTTTTCATCAAGATAAAAATGGAAATAAAAGAGTTGAAAACTTTCCTTAGATTGATTTTAATAGGTTTTGCAGGGGAAATTCTTAGGGACGTAGAAAGATCCTATCCCCTAGGTTCACTCTGTCTCTATCCTTTCATTAAACCCTAAGGGCCAGAAAACAAGAAAAGATTTGGACTTTGGAACATGAATCCAAGCTTTCAAGACTTGTGTGGCGGGTTTCCCCTGGTAGTTCAGTGGGTAAGGACACCGCCTTGCAGTGCAAGGGGCACCAGTTCAGTCCCTGGTCTGGGAAGATCCCACATGCTGCAGAGTGTCTGGACTGATGTGTCCAACTATGGAGCTGTAGCTTTGGAGTGCATGCGCCCAGAGCCGGTGCTCTGTGATGAGAGAGGTTGCTGTGGTGGGAGGCCCACACAGGCCAAAGAACAAAGATAAATAAATGAAAGATCAATAGAAGTGCCCCTTCCCAAAATGGTAAAAAGAGATATTAAACAACAACAAAAAAGACTTGTGTAACTTTAGTTAACCTGTTTAGCATCTTTGACAGTTTCTGGACATGTAAAATAAGAATCATCACCATCATTATCATTATCATTTCTTTGTTATAATTTCTCTTCAGTTAATCTTATTTATTTATTTATTTTTTGCTGCACCAAGTCTTAATCATGGCATTCTGAATCTTTAGTAGAAACATGTGAGAGCAATTAATAGTTCCCTGACCAGGAATCGAACCCCTGGCCCCCTGCATTGGGAGCTCAGAGTCTTAGCCACTGGACTACCAGGGAAGTCCCTCTTCAATTAATTAAATATGGATAAGCTAGTTTCCCACAGCCTCATTTATTTAATATGAAGACTAGGGGTAATAATAACTTATAGAGTTTTGGAGAGGACTTACAGGTATAGTATTAAGAGAGTGCTTAACATAGTGAGAAGAAACAGTCTATAAATATATTAGCTATTTCAGTTTTCAGCAGAAACATCTCAAATGCATGGAATTGATATTATAGGACTGAAAGAGAAACAAGAACTTTTGCTTTTTTTTTAAATTTCAAGGCGGAACAAAACGACATTTTAAAATTGGCCTCTCAACCTCTAATCTTAGACCTTCCACATCTACCTTCTACAAAGCTGTGTGTTTTGAGTACTAAGCTCATATAAATTCAGCAGTATTTATTCTCTACAAGAGAGGAAATAAATTAAAAGATTCAGGTTATTTCTCCTACCACTCCACTAAATGTAGCAATGTACTAGAATAGTCCTCTACATTGCAGAATATGATGCTAAGTACAGAAAGAGAGAAATGTCCTTTCCTGGAAGAAAAAGAAAATACAGATACAGGATCCATTGTCCTTGAGTAATAAACATCAGTCTTCAAAATGGGCTTGAACCTTTCTAATCCATTTCCATGGTAAATTTGATTGTACATTTTTTAAAAATCTCACATATTATGTTAGAACTTTTTCAGAAAGATGCAGTTCTATCATACTGCACAAATGATATCCTAAAGGTCAAGTTGGACCATACCTTTCTTTCCCTAGTCAATGATGCCACCTTTGTTAATTTCACAAATATTTAGTGGGCATCTACCTTTCTGGCACAGGGGCTAGAAATGTGGCAGTAAATACAAGAAGAGAAATTTTGTCTCTTGTTAAACTTCTGTCTTAGTTGATGAAGGCAGAAGATTAACACGTATATAACCAAGATGATTCCATGTGGTAGAAGGCACTAAGGAAAGAATAAAACAAAGTGATGAGAGAGTGAGATGAATCAATTTCACACTGAGCTGGGAAAGGTGTTGATTCTGAGATGGTGATATCTGAGATGAGATTTAATTGTATGCATGTGAGAGTTGGTTCATAAAGAAGGCTGAGCCCCGAAGAATTGATGCCTTTGGACTATGGTGTCGGAGAAGACTCTTGAGAGTTCCCTAGACTGCAAGGAGATCAAACCATGCCAAGTGGATTTTTTTTTTTTTTTTAACCACTGAGTCACATGGGAAGCTGCAGAAATAGAGATCAACGCTCAAACGAATCAATCATTTCTCCTTGCTTCTTCCCTTGTAATTCATTTTAACTAAAGGTAAGTGTAATCCTTCATACCTCTTTTTTCCTTTACCCTTGTAGCCATGCTATTAGAAAACCATATCGGATGTACCTGACAACAGACAGTTCATCTATCCACCTCTACAAACCCTTGTTGCACCATCCTCCTCCTTCAAAAGAGATGACCCTGGCAATCTGGTCTCCTTGCTTCTTCTTGCACATCAAGAAACTTTCACCAGGCCTTTACCTTGCTCCCATTTTAGACCTCACACAGAGACTGTCCTAGGCCATGCTGTCTTATGCAGCATACTTCCCCATACTCTTTATCATGTCACCATTTCTTTCTTTCATAAGACATATCAAAATATTGGATTATCTGCTTGTTTACTATCTTATTATCCGCTTCTCTCATTTTACTATAGGTCACTGACATTGCATGTTTTATTCATAATTGTGTCCCAGAACTCAACACACATGGCATATACATGGCTTTAACAAGTGAATGCATGAATGAACCTGTATATGAGCTCCTGTAATGTGCCAGGTTGTGCATTAGATAATAGAATACAAAAGAGTTAATTCATTGACTTTGGCACAGATGCCCTTCTTAGTAAGTCCAGCTTTTCTTTCTTCTGTTCTCATGCATTTTTGGAGTGTTTGTTTAGTGCAGTGAGTTGGAACCTTGTGATAAAGCCCTAGAGCAGAGGTCCTGACACTCATCTGGAGGGGAGCTGATTAAGTGTGTCCTTAAAGGAATCCCTAACCTTAAGAACTTACTTTTCAGTTATTTGAGTTTGGTAATTAGGCAGTGGGAAGGAGTTAGGTGTTTTCCAAATGGCACTAGTGGTAAAGAACCTGCCTGCCAATGCAGGAGACACAAGAGATGTGGGTTTAATTCCTGAGTCAGAAAGATCCCCTGGAGGAAGAAATGGCATCCAGTATTCTTGCCTGGAAAATTCCATGATAGAAGAGCCTGGTGGGCTACAGTCCATGGGATCACAAATCATCAGACATGAATGAGGTGACTTAGCACAGCACAATATAATGGGTTAAGTCAAATAGATCATTTAATTAAGATTCATCACAGATATTGTGGTTAATAGTTTAAATATTTACCCTTCTGAGATACTCAGTAACAAGCACTACCTTATTTTTTCCTTCTCTTCATCTAGTACCACCATAGGAATGCTCATTTTTTTCTCCCTAAAATAACTACCACACTAATGAAGGCACCTAGTTAAACCTTTTTTTTCAAAGTATATAGGAAGCTTTAGAGATTATGTTGACTACCTTTGAATATTTTAGCTGAGAAAATGATGGGAAAGATTATGTTCAAATGAAATAGCAGAAACAAAAACATGATTTGGGTCTATGACTGTAAGGCTTGACTGCTCTCTGTCAGGTTCAAAGTCAGGTATTTATCGGTGAGAAAAAGCAACATCCTTGGGAATCATAATGGCTGATGAAACCTCTGCTCTCATATGGCAAGGCAGCAAACAAGCGATTTAGAAATGAGTGCTGAGCTGGCGTAGAGAACTGATGTGTCATCTACAGAAGACTCAAGGCATATGCCATTTTGACAGCAAGGAAATTCTGATCACTCTGAGATGCTGAGGCAAGATGAAGTCGAGAGTTGTCACTGAATTCATCTATCAGGTGATGCTGGAGAAGCACACTCCCTCCTGGTGGCTGCTCTACTTGCAGTGACAGTAAAACATTAGACCTAAGAGAGACTTGGAGACAGCCACCGTGCCACTGTTTTTAATGTTTAGCCCCATAGGTTCACAATTTTCAATGAATTAGCACATACCTGTTGTTGTTCAATCTACAAGTCACATCCAGCTTCCCAACCCCATGAACTGCAGCACGCCAGGCTTCCCCGTCCTCCACTCTCTCCCGGAGTTTGCTCAAACTCATTGAGCCAGTTATGCCATCCAACCATTTTATCCTCTGTCACCTGCTTCTCGTCTGGCCCTCAGTCTCTTCCAGCATCAGGACCTCTTCCAATGAGTGTCTCTTTGCATAGTATGAGATGGTTAACTTTATGTGTTAGTTCACCTGGGCCACAGGGTACCTATACATCTGGCTTAAGATAATTTCTATATGTGTCTATAATGGTGCTTCCAGAAGAGATTATGATTTGCATTGGTAGACTGGATAAACAGATGGCCCTGCTCAAAATGGCTGGATTTCATTCAGTCAGTTGAGGACCTGAATAAAGCAGAAAGGAATATGAGTAAGGGGTTATTGTCTCTTTGCCTGACTGCTGAGCTGATGGGTCTTCTTTTTCATTACACCTAGAACTTATGCTATAGACTCTCCTGGTTCTCAGGCCTTTGGATTCCAACTGGAATTTACACCATTAGCTTTTCTGGGTCTCCAGTTTTTGAATGGAAGCTTGTGGGACTTCTGAGACTCCATTATCATGTGAACCGATTCCTTATAATATATCTCTTTATTGGTTCTATTTTGTTGGAGAACCCTAACTCATACCCATCTTTAATTCTTGGATAACCAATAAGCCTTCATGGTAATACATGTTTACTGGAACAAGTCGAGGAGAACTCCTTGGGAATCATAATGGCTGATGAAACCTCTGCTCTCATATGGCAAGGCAGCAAACAAGCGATTTAGAAATGAGTGCTGAGCTGGCGTAGAGAACTGATGTGTCATCTACAGAAGACTCAAGGCATATGCCATTTTGACAGCAAGGAAATTCTGATCACTCTGAGATGCTGAGGCAAGATGAAGTCGAGAGTTGTCACTGAATTCATCTATCAGGTGATGCTGGAGAAGCACACTCCCTCCTGGTGGCTGCTCTACTTGCAGTGACAGTAAAACATTAGACCTAAGAGAGACTTGGAGACAGCCACCGTGCCACTGTTTTTAATGTTTAGCCCCATAGGTTCACAATTTTCAATGAATTAGCACATACCTGTTGTTGTTCAATCTACAAGTCACATCCAGCTTCCCAACCCCATGAACTGCAGCACGCCAGGCTTCCCCGTCCTCCACTCTCTCCCGGAGTTTGCTCAAACTCATTGAGCCAGTTATGCCATCCAACCATTTTATCCTCTGTCACCTGCTTCTCGTCTGGCCCTCAGTCTCTTCCAGCATCAGGACCTCTTCCAATGAGTGTCTCTTTGCATAGTATGAGATGGTTAACTTTATGTGTTAGTTCACCTGGGCCACAGGGTACCTATACATCTGGCTTAAGATAATTTCTATATGTGTCTATAATGGTGCTTCCAGAAGAGATTATGATTTGCATTGGTAGACTGGATAAACAGATGGCCCTGCTCAAAATGGCTGGATTTCATTCAGTCAGTTGAGGACCTGAATAAAGCAGAAAGGAATATGAGTAAGGGGTTATTGTCTCTTTGCCTGACTGCTGAGCTGATGGGTCTTCTTTTTCATTACACCTAGAACTTATGCTATAGACTCTCCTGGTTCTCAGGCCTTTGGATTCCAACTGGAATTTACACCATTAGCTTTTCTGGGTCTCCAGTTTTTGAATGGAAGCTTGTGGGACTTCTGAGACTCCATTATCATGTGAACCGATTCCTTATAATATATCTCTTTATTGGTTCTATTTTGTTGGAGAACCCTAACTCATACCCATCTTTAATTCTTGGATAACCAATAAGCCTTCATGGTAATACATGTTTACTGGAACGCTCAAGCAATCAGAACATTCCTATTTTTCAGATTCTTGAGAAAATCTTTGTTTATTGCCTTGATTTCCTCAAGCTGTTTGGGAAGCAAAGATAAAAGAGAGACCATAAGTTGTCAGGACCCTAACATTCATTGAACACCTCTGTTTGGGAGGACTGACTTCCAGCAGAGGCTAATCATCGAGGGGTCTTAACTGCTTATATAGCATCTTGGGTAATCAATTCCTCACTTAAATTTTAATGCCAGTTCCCTATAGGTCTTATTGAATTATGACAGTGTTTTGTCAGACTCCTTTGATATCTCAAGAGTTCATACTCTAGACTTTTTATCATCTTGGTTGAAAATGTATTCCAGGTCCTTCATGAAGCTTTTTTTGATAGTTTAGCTACAGTTTGCACAGAAAGGTGAGAGAGCAGGGCTTTAGAGACCTCCCATCTGCCCTGGGCAATCCTTCCTTCTCAAAAACTATTGTTGCTGCTCAAATAATGTTCAGACAACATTCAAACCTTAAACAGAGTGTAAAAATAAATTAAAATCCACTTGATTTTCTATGGGGCTTCCCTGGTGATTCAGTGATGAAGAAGGACTCTATATCTCCAATGTGAGGGGTGCAAGTTTAACTCCTGGTCAAGGAAGTAGTGCATGCCACATGGTCAGGCCAAAAAAAAAAAAAAATAAAATAAAACAGCTCTAAAAGTAAAGTATATTAAAATTAGGACAGCCCCAAGGTCTATGGAAAAATAAAGGAAGTGAAGCTGGAACATGTGTTCATTTTTTAAGATGGACCACACCGCAAGATGGGTCATGCCTTCACTACACTACCGGGTCATATTACCTGGAAGTCAGGTTGGAGTGAACCAGCCTCTTTACAGGGAGTTTAACGGTGAAGAGTCCACTCGAGACACTTTGAAAGGCTTAAGTAGGAAAATGGGGGGTTGGGTTGACACAATCCTCCTCTGTCAGCTTTTCTACCATCCTCATCTTTCTAAGTCATCATTTCCCTTCACCATTTAGTGATATGCTGGCTGGATTTTTTTTTAAGAGTAAAAACAATCCAGAAATATAAATGTGTGCAGCTGAGCTAAACAATTGATCAACATTAAGCAGAAGAATCACTTATGGACATCCCACTCATTAGAAAACCACTAAGTTGACATCTGTTCTCACGTAGACATTTATATAGCCACACTATGTAAAGACAGCATTCAAAAATATACACATTGTAGCCATGGATATAAGAAAATATTCAACCTCCATAAAAAATTCACTGTATTCAATAACAATTTAGTGGCAGAGTAAGAACTAGACTCTAGACCTCATTTCCCAATATGGTCCTTTTCTTCCTAGTTGATAATTTAAGATATTCTGGAAAGCTAAATCTATTGCATTTCTGTGTAAATGCTGCATGTGGGCTACTTGTATACAGATAAAATAAAATAATTGTTAATATTTGTATATGATTCCTATGTTATAAGTATTCACCTAAGTACTTCATACACACAAAATCATATAATCTTGTGAACAGGTTTATAAGGTGTGAATTACTATTATGCCCATTTTAAAAATGAACAACTGAAGCGCAGAGAAGTTAAGACTCTTAGTTAAGGTCATACAACTCCTAAACAGTCAAATCCAGGCTATAAATCCTGAACATTAACTTCCAAAGCACTGCACTATACCACCATGTCCATGTTCTTGTGGCTATTGAACATGGAACTTGGAAATTAAAGAAATAATCTCTGACTAATGATGTGCCATAAGGAAGCACCCTGGCTTACTTAGGGGTGCTTAGATCTCAAATCTGTAAAATTTGGTTGAAAAGAGGCTGATTGGGAGTCCTGGAGTTCCTGAAGATACTGTGTAGGTGGAAGATGTTCATAGTTACAAAGTGGAGTCCATTCCAGAGTACCCCTGCAAAGTTCTAAAGGTATACTGGGCCCTAGGTTGATACTGCGCTAGGGGAACAGAGGATAAAGTTGGTACCCTCACACTTTAGGAAGACAGGCAATTTGAGTGGAAGACTTGAAACCCAATGAGGGCTATAATACATTGGATATTGTAGGTTTACAACAATGGAGAAAGAAATTTGAGAGAAGTAAGAAAACTTGCTTGTTAAGGAGGTAGAGTGATTTCATGGGACAAGAGGGTGAGACTTTGAGATCATGGGCAAATATTCCAGGGGAAGTGGATTATCACCAAAGCACACGTCAATATTGTATAAATTTCAACTGATGGGTTCTTGGTGTTGAAGCCAGGGCCTAACTTTGAGAGGTAAGTCGAAATTCAGAGAGCTTGGGCAGTGTCATTCTCTGGCACTCCTTCAAAAATACATTTGTTGCCTGTGTGTTAGTCAACCTCCATAAAAACTCACTGTATTCAATAACAATTTAGTGGCAGAGTAAGAACTAGACTCTAGACCTCATTTCCCAATATGGTCCTTTTCTTCCTAGTTGATAATTTAAGATATTCTGGAAAGCTAAATCTATTGCATTTCTGTGTAAATGCTGCATGTGGGCTACTTGTATACAGATAAAATAAAATAATTGTTAATATTTGTATATGATTCCTATGTTATAAGTATTCACCTAAGTACTTCATACACACAAAATCATATAATCTTGTGAACAGGTTTATAAGGTGTGAATTACTATTATGCCCATTTTAAAAATGAACAACTGAAGCGCAGAGAAGTTAAGACTCTTAGTTAAGGTCATACAACTCCTAAACAGTCAAATCCAGGCTATAAATCCTGAACATTAACTTCCAAAGCACTGCACTATACCACCATGTCCATGTTCTTGTGGCTATTGAACATGGAACTTGGAAATTAAAGAAATAATCTCTGACTAATGATGTGCCATAAGGAAGCACCCTGGCTTACTTAGGGGTGCTTAGATCTCAAATCTGTAAAATTTGGTTGAAAAGAGGCTGATTGGGAGTCCTGGAGTTCCTGAAGATACTGTGTAGGTGGAAGATGTTCATAGTTACAAAGTGGAGTCCATTCCAGAGTACCCCTGCAAAGTTCTAAAGGTATACTGGGCCCTAGGTTGATACTGCGCTAGGGGAACAGAGGATAAAGTTGGTACCCTCACACTTTAGGAAGACAGGCAATTTGAGTGGAAGACTTGAAACCCAATGAGGGCTATAATACATTGGATATTGTAGGTTTACAACAATGGAGAAAGAAATTTGAGAGAAGTAAGAAAACTTGCTTGTTAAGGAGGTAGAGTGATTTCATGGGACAAGAGGGTGAGACTTTGAGATCATGGGCAAATATTCCAGGGGAAGTGGATTATCACCAAAGCACACGTCAATATTGTATAAATTTCAACTGATGGGTTCTTGGTGTTGAAGCCAGGGCCTAACTTTGAGAGGTAAGTCGAAATTCAGAGAGCTTGGGCAGTGTCATTCTCTGGCACTCCTTCAAAAATACATTTGTTGCCTGTGTGTTCAAAGTGTATTTGGGGAGACTCAACCCCAGTCTTACACATCCACTTGACAACACAAATACCTTATCCTTCAACAAATCTATACTTATGGGGCAGTTTAGACACCATCTTTTGTGACTTCCTCACTGTATATCCCATAAAGCCTACCTTATAATGTATTATAAACTGAATTCTTCCTCTTATAACCACGTGAAATTTATTAACATTTTTGCTTTCCTAACCTTGTATAGTATTGTCAGAAAATAGTTATAATGAATACAATTATATTTGGTGACATTTCCGATGAGATTAGAATTCCCAGCAAGTGCTTATCTAGTGTCTTCTCGGGTAGTGCTAGTGGTAAAGAACATGCCTGCCAATACAGGAGACATAAGAGACGTAGGTTCAATCCCTGGGTGGGAAAGACTCCCTGTAGGAGGGCATGGCAAGCCACTCTGGTATTCTTGCCTGGAGTTACCCATGGACAGAGGGGCCTGGCGGGCTACAGTTCATAGGGTTGCAAAGAGTTGGACATGACCAAACAACTTAGCATGCACTCATACTTAGCTAGTATCCTGCTAAATAGAACTCTCATAATGTTCTAGTTTTGGATACATCCAGAAAAATCCATGTGATTTTGGCAATTTGTTTCCTGAGCACAAACTTTGCTACCTTCTCCATAGGGTGAAGCTACTAAAAGAAACCAGAAAGACATTGTATGACAAGTTTCTATGAAATATTCAGGAAGTCGAATTCTCATAGACAAAAAATAGATTCTCTCAAGGGTCTGGATGGAAAAGAGAATGAGAAGTGACTATAGTGGGGTACACACTTACTTTTAAGGGAGATAAAAATACTATATGAGTATACTAAAAAGAATGGGACTGTATATATTAAAAGTATAAATGTTACAGTTTGTGAGTTATATTTATATGAAAAAAGGAGATATCAAGGCTCTTTCTAATGCTGATATTTTACAAATTTTCACAAATGAACTATTTGTTTTAGTTTATTTTTTATTGGAGTATAGTTGCTTTACAGTCTTGTGTTAGTTTCTGCTATACAGCATGAATCATCTACATGTTTATATGTATCCCCTCCCTCTTGAGCCTCCTTCCTATCCCACCACCATCCCATCTCTTCTGTTTTTTAAACTGAATTCAACCTGGAGTAGAGTGTAAAGAGAAAAAAAAATTGATAATACAATTTTCTTTTTGCTCCTGTGCTTCAGACTACAACTTTTGAAGCTTTATCCAAGTGCTGGCTTTCCTAGCATTGAGAACATGATACTTTTTGGCAAATTTGCCAGATGGGCAAGTTCAACAAGAAAAGAAGAGATTCACCTGGACTGGGGCTTAAGACATGGAAGATAACTATGTTTATCTCAGTGGGCTTCAGTCTCCTTTCAGTGAGCAGTTTGAATTTGAATTCTAGTGATTTGGCTAAGATACAAACAGCACACATTATATGCAAAGTTCACAGTTGGAAGAAAATGGAGCAAAATCTATATGTAACTGTAAGACCACTTACCATGCTGAAAATACCCTCTTTCAAGACACATTGTTTTTCCAGTGGTTGGAAAATAACTTTGTACTGTAGCCCTAATGGTCAATTGTAAAATTATAGCACAAAATTTTAATCTGCTACTTTCCCCCTCTGAGCAATTGATTCTTAAAAGCCTGTCTCTTGTTTCCAAGGCTTTGAGCAAAAGTGATCATTTTGAACACCTGTTTTGGTTTTAGAATTTGTAACATTTGAGAATATATTATGGGTGAAGCTACTAAAAGAAACCAGAAAGACATTGTATGACAAGTTTCTATGAAATATTCAGGAAGTCGAATTCTCATAGACAAAAAATAGATTCTCTCAAGGGTCTGGATGGAAAAGAGAATGAGAAGTGACTATAGTGGGGTACACACTTACTTTTAAGGGAGATAAAAATACTATATGAGTATACTAAAAAGAATGGGACTGTATATATTAAAAGTATAAATGTTACAGTTTGTGAGTTATATTTATATGAAAAAAGGAGATATCAAGGCTCTTTCTAATGCTGATATTTTACAAATTTTCACAAATGAACTATTTGTTTTAGTTTATTTTTTATTGGAGTATAGTTGCTTTACAGTCTTGTGTTAGTTTCTGCTATACAGCATGAATCATCTACATGTTTATATGTATCCCCTCCCTCTTGAGCCTCCTTCCTATCCCACCACCATCCCATCTCTTCTGTTTTTTAAACTGAATTCAACCTGGAGTAGAGTGTAAAGAGAAAAAAAAATTGATAATACAATTTTCTTTTTGCTCCTGTGCTTCAGACTACAACTTTTGAAGCTTTATCCAAGTGCTGGCTTTCCTAGCATTGAGAACATGATACTTTTTGGCAAATTTGCCAGATGGGCAAGTTCAACAAGAAAAGAAGAGATTCACCTGGACTGGGGCTTAAGACATGGAAGATAACTATGTTTATCTCAGTGGGCTTCAGTCTCCTTTCAGTGAGCAGTTTGAATTTGAATTCTAGTGATTTGGCTAAGATACAAACAGCACACATTATATGCAAAGTTCACAGTTGGAAGAAAATGGAGCAAAATCTATATGTAACTGTAAGACCACTTACCATGCTGAAAATACCCTCTTTCAAGACACATTGTTTTTCCAGTGGTTGGAAAATAACTTTGTACTGTAGCCCTAATGGTCAATTGTAAAATTATAGCACAAAATTTTAATCTGCTACTTTCCCCCTCTGAGCAATTGATTCTTAAAAGCCTGTCTCTTGTTTCCAAGGCTTTGAGCAAAAGTGATCATTTTGAACACCTGTTTTGGTTTTAGAATTTGTAACATTTGAGAATATATATGGTGATGCAGGATGCCTAGCTCTGTAGTTCTTAATTCCGCTTATGTCTTAGGGAGATCACCACTTAGACAGAGGCTGGGAAGCCTTTATTTGCCTGTGATCACCATCCATAATTGGAATTGCTGCAGTACAGGAAAGAGGCAGTGTTTGTCCCCTAGGGCTGTGCAAGTCTTTCAGCTGTGTCTGATTCTTTGTGACCCTATGATATGTAGTCCACAAGGCTCCTCTCTCCATGGGATTTTCCAGGGAAGAATACTGGAGTCGGAGGTCATGCTCTCCTCCAGGGGATCTTCCCTACCAAGGGATCAAACCCATGTCTCTTACATCTCTAGCACTGGCACGTGGGTTCTTTACCACTAATGCCACCTGGGAAGCCCTTGCACCTTAGAGCATGCCTCAATGCCTCCACTGATAATAGGTGCAACATTGAGAAAAGTAGAATGAGTGTCAGACTTTTTATTTTCTTAACTCTCCCCATACCCATTTGGCTTTAACTTCCTTCCTTCATTGGAGACAATCAAAACAACGTTATAGTAGATAATGTTGTTTTCCATGCTGTTTTTTAAGAAATGCTTGGTATATGTGAGATTTTAGATATGTGTATATACTTGGAAAAAGATTTTTTTCTTGTTCAAAAAAAATGCCTTAATAGACTTATTGTGAGCTGAGAGTGAAGGGTAGTGTCAGGTAGTTGGGTACTGGTGATGGGTGTGGGTTAAGGATGTTCCTTAGTCCATTAAAGACCTTGAGAAGCCTAGATTAAGCTATCAATACAGTCACTTGCAACTATATTTCATTGCTTGTCCAAGAGATTCTGTTTAGGAAGGTAAACTAGAGGTTAAAATCCTTAACTCTTGGGTTTTCCTGGCAAGTCAGTGGTAAAGAATCTGCTTGCCAATGTAGGAAACACAGGTTCAACCCCTGATCTGGGAAGATCCCACATGCCATGGAGCAATTAAGCCCATGAGCCACAACTATTGAGCCCATGCTCTACAGCCCAGGAGCTGCACCTACTGAAGTCCCCATGCCCTAGAGTCTGTTCTGCAAGAGAAGCCACCGAAGTGAGAAGCCTGAGCACAACTAGAGAGAAGCCTGAGCAGCAACGAAGTCTCAGCACAACCAAATATAAATAAATAAAATTATATTAAATACACCTTTACCCTTATCATGATATTTAATGCCTCTAAAGATGTTAAAACTCATGTTTATTTTAATCTTAATGCACATTTCTATGTAAGATCATTTTCAGATCCTATATTCCTGATTTTCAGTTGAATAGTTTCCCTGAAATGGAAAACATTCTGTTTTGTGTGTGTGTGTGTGAGAGAGAGTGTGTGTCTTCTGGGTATTCCTACCAATGCTCCTAACTTCAGGATCCCATATAAAGCCATGTTTCCACATAACTCAGGTTAGTTACTGCTATTAAGCTAACAGAAAACCCTCAACCTCAGTGATTTAAAACAAGACTTTATTTCTTCTCCACATCATAATCCAGACTGGGTTAGGTGCCTCCCCTCAAAAGAGTGATTTAGGGATTCAAGTTTCTTCTACCATAAGGCTGCGCCACCTTGAGACTCTTTCACATTCAACATAGCAGATAGAATGAGAGGGCATTTTGAGATTCATATGGGAGATTTTCAAGACAGATATTATGTTCCTTAGTCTGGGTAGGTATAGAAAGTTCCATTTTAGGCTCTGATTTTGGTCCCTAATGAAGGAACTCCTTTCTCCTTCATAGTCTATTGTTTGTGGCTTCACCTTTGAAGGTCTTACTTGGGCCACATGATGCAAAGATCCAACTCATTGGGAACGACCCTGATGCTGGGAAAGATTGAAGACAACAATAAAAGAGGGTGACAGATGATGAGATCGTTAGATTAGCACCACCAACTCAATGGATACAAATTTGAACAAACTCCAGGAGATACTGAAGGACAGAGGAGTCTGGAGTGCTGCAATCCATGGGGTCGCCAAGAGTCAGACATGACTTAGCGACTGAGAAACAGCAACTATATGCTAAATACTCTGCTAGGCATTAGTTACAAAAAAGTTAACCTGGAAAGAACCTCTGTTCTACTGCTGAAGTTCTAATGTAAAAAACAGATACTGACTGATTAATGTATATTTACAAATGAGATCACTGTCCTGCATGATTTTGCAAGAAAATGTATATTTTTTTTAAAAAATGTAGTCCACCAAGTTACTTTTTGTAGGAATGAAAATATTGAAAATTAGATTATGGTGATGGTTGCACAATACTGTAAATATGCTAAAGACCATTAAATTGTACACTTTATGTGAGTAAATCTTATAGTACGTAAATTATATCTCATAAAGTTGTCAAAAAGAGAAATAAGTATTGAAAAAATAGATACCTGCCCAATTTACCCATGCTGAATGAGTCATATGGACTATAAATACTTCAGACAATCAAAAGAGTGAAAAAGTACTTAGGCTTTACAGTTAGGTCATCAGGTAATTTCTCTAGGCCTCTTTTTCTTTGATAAATCAGGAAATGTAAAGAAATGTTATTTAGAAGGAAAATCCATGCCAACTCACTGACTTTTTATCTTTAAATTTTCCCTGTTCTTGGGGGAAATTATGTGAATGAAACAGTCAAGGCCATATTTTCCCTTGATGACTTCTATAGAAACAGAAGTATAACATACTGTCTGTTGTTTTTCAGTGCTACAACAGACATTGAAAGTAAAAGCAAAGCAAAGCATGCAAAAATATAGTCTAGACTGAGGAGTCTTAAGAAAGCTTCCTGGGAGAACTTGAACTGTGATATCTGAAAATGGACTGGTGTTAATAAAGGGAGAAGGAAGGAAGACGAGCCTCCTGAAGCAAGGTGATGTATGTATGCCAAGGAGTGTTTAAGAAATTAAGAGGGTGACTCACTCATCAGGAGAAGAAAGCACAAGCAGAAATCTGGCAGGAGGGGCCAGGCAGGTTTACACTGTGTCAAATTCAGATTTCTTATTCCCCTGTCCCCTAAAACAATGGAAAACTCTTGAAGACTTCTGAAGAAGAGAGACAAGGTTAATTTTTTTTTATTTTTAATTTTTAAAATTAATTTATTTTCTAATTGGAGGGTAATTGCTTTATAATAATGTGTTGATTTCTGCTCTACAACAATGTGAATCAGTCATAATTATTTATATATAGCTGGGACCTGGAACTCATCTCATTAGACTTTGGAGGCTAAAAGATGGAACAAAGTACAGCTGGGACAGGCTGATAATTACAGAAGCCTTGATCTGACCTGCCAGGAAGCTAAGTATTCTTGGTAATGCAAGAAATATATTCAGAAGTACAGAGCCATCAAATTTATTTAAAAAAAATAGATAAACTTAATTTTTAAAAATTTGATGCTTGTGTGTGTGTGGTGAGTCACTAGAGTTGTGTCTAACTCTTTGCAGCCCAATAGACTGTAGACTAGCAGGCTCCTCTGTCCATGGGATTCTCCAAGCAAGAATACTGGAGGGGGTTGCCATGCCCTCCTCCAGGGGATCTTCCTGACCCAGAGTCTGAACCCTTGTCTCCAGAACTGTAGATGGATTCTCTGACCACTGAACCACCAGGGAAGCCCCAATTTGAAATATAATTTATAATTTCCTGTTAGTTTCAGGTATACGTCATAGTGATTCAGTTATACATATACATACAGCCATTATCTGTTAGGTACTTTTCTCATATAGGTTATCTCAGAATATTGAATAGAGTTTCCTCTGCTATACAATAGATCCTTGCTGGTTGTCTATTTCATATATAGAATAACATATATATATAAGTGTATGTTCATCCCAATTTCCTGATTTATCTCTACTATAGTCCCCTCTGGCAACCATAAATTTATTTTCGATACCTATAAATCATTTCTGTTTTGTGAATAAGTTCATTCATATCATTTTAAAAATTAGATTCCATATATGACTGACATCATATAATATTTACCTTCCTCTGTATGACTTACTTCTCTTAATATGATCATCTCTATCCATGTTACTGCAAGTGACATTATTTCATGACTGAGTAATATCACTGAGAGTTGAGGCTGCTTCCACTAGAAGGCAGGGAGTGGTAGGTTGTGGAGGGTACTGCTGATTGATCCATCACCCAGTGTTGACTGCTCATCTGTGAACTCAGGATGATGTTGAAAGCTGTGTGTCTAACTTCTGGTGCCTTCATTTCTTGTATATTCTTTTCACTACTTCTTGGCCAGCTGGAGCAAAGGTAAAGTTCCCAGATCTACATCTCCAGTCTAGCCATGTCTGGTAGGTAACCTGTTCAGAGTGGCATGACTGTATTTGTCATTTTCAGCTGGCATCAGTTTTGACTAACCAGTGCCCATGTGGCAGCACTCAACTTTCATTGCTGGTCTTGGCAGATTTTCAACATGGAAATAGCCTTTTGTGAATTAACCTAGCTCATCCTGGCTGTTAGAGCATAGATACCTTATTTGATAAAAGATTCTGCTTTCTTTCCCTCCAAAAGCCCAAGTGTGAACTGGCAGAGACCTCTGACATAGTTGGTATGATGAGTAGAACCATTTGAGATGAGTGCAGGGGAAACAATAAAAGCATGTATTAGTCAAAACCCTTGCAGAACTTCTCTGAATTAAGATCTTATAGTTAAACATACAGTAGAGGGGGTTTCCCCAGCAATCCTGGGGAATTCTCCAAACTGCCCAGTAACTTCATTTGTGTTTCATGAATGAAGTCTATATATATGGGAACCATTTTTCTTTCATAGGCAATTCAATGAAGAAGACCATTTGCCTTCTACCTATAAAGATCCCATGGTAGACACCGAGGCTGAAACAATACACATGCGATATGTAATTTCAATAACAAAGTTGTGCAAATATATGCTCGCTCTCATTTTACAAATGAGAAACTTGACTGTGGGGTAGTTATTTATTACATTAAAGATTATGCAAGTGGAAAGTGGCAGAGTGTAGTTTCAAACCAGATCTTTCCTAACATCACAGTACGTGTTCCTTACTTGCTCAACACTGACTCTTCTTAAATACCTTTTGATAAATGAAAAACCTTGAAACACAATTTGTATGTGTCTTGCCAAGACAGTAGGTCTAATTAGAAACATATCTAGGCTGCAGTCAATATCTGTTAGGTTATCTCTTCTCGATTAAGCCCTTTCAAGTACTTTAGGAGCGGGAGAAAGAAATTCAAGCTGAAAGTGATTACCTCATTTAAACTATTGAGATTTAAGCACAAAAGAACAACACTCATTTGTAAGGAAACATATCAGAATTTACCAATATCAGTGGAAGCCAAGTCCTCACCAGACTAATTCTCTTGGAAATATACCCACGTATCCCAAGGGTGGTGAGTGGCAGCAGAAAATAAGCACTGACTTTGAAATCAAAGGATTTATGTTGAATGTCAACTCCACCACTTTCCAACTGCTCAGTCTGGGACAAATATTTTTCTCTCTGAATCTGGGGGTAGAGAAACATAATTGCCACACTCGCGGATTTTATGCATTGCTTCTGATGACTTTATTTCCTTCCTCTCACAGGCATCCTCTCTTCCTTTCCTGTCTTTCCTTTAGCTTTCTTTCAATCATGAGTATTCAAAGCCCTTTCCTCCATATCTCCCCAGTATTATGGCAATACTGATTGCTTCCTAGCAGGATGTGGTTCTCATCTCTGTACTTCCTTGACCTCCTCTGGCTGAAAGGGCTTTCATTTCTCACTGTCTTCATGAAATGTTGCTAGTCCTTCAATATCTAACAGAAATATTACATGTTCATTGCCGTCTTCTCTATTTCCTTCTTTCTTCTTCCCTGAATAGGTTCGAGTCAAAAATTCCATGTTCAAACACTTAGTATTTAGCATCTCATATGTTTGTCTCATTAACCAAACAGAACTGTTGTGAGACATCTTAGAAAAAGACTTGAGGTACTTCAAGAAAGATAATTCAGCCTAGTCAAAAGGCCAGAGAAAGAAGTTTGTCTTAGCCTTTGGAAACAAGGAAACCAGTGTGGTATCCATTGGTAGGATTGACCCTGCTCTCTTCCCATACCCCTGTACCACTCATTCTTTGGGTTTTAGGACTGGATTTAATCAAAAATAGACTTCATCTTATTTGCAGTATCATTCTGACTGGTCATACTTGCCTAGGGTAATGGGTTAAGTGGAGTTTTGCACCTATTTTCAGGTTTAGTGAACAGCAGTCTCATGATTGATCAACGATGTCTTCTAGGATCTTAGTAATTATGAAAATGGCCACACATGTATGTACATTAATTTCTAAGTCCACATCTAGGGCTGAAAGTTTATGAATAAGAGTTAAACAATCTGACCTCTATTTAATGCTTCACAAATTATCCTGAGGTCTACATTATGAAGATCAATGTCAACGAAGTATTAATAAAGATTTCAGTATGCTGGACTGTTGTATGAACTCAGATCATTATGTAATCTGGGGTAGAGAAACATAATTGCCACACTCATGTTAAAATTTTATGTTGAATGTCAACTCCACCACTTTCCAACTGCTCAGTCTGGGACAAATATTTTTCTCTCTGAATCGGGGGGTAGAGAAACATAATTGCCACACTCGCGGATTTTATGCATTGCTTCTGATGACTTTATTTCCTTCCTCTCACAGGCATCCTCTCTTCCTTTCCTGTCTTTCCTTTAGCTTTCTTTCAATCATGAGTATTCAAAGCCCTTTCCTCCATATCTCCCCAGTATTATGGCAATACTGATTGCTTCCTAGCAGGATGTGGTTCTCATCTCTGTACTTCCTTGACCTCCTCTGGCTGAAAGGGCTTTCATTTCTCACTGTCTTCATGAAATGTTGCTAGTCCTTCAATATCTAACAGAAATATTACATGTTCATTGCCGTCTTCTCTATTTCCTTCTTTCTTCTTCCCTGAATAGGTTCGAGTCAAAAATTCCATGTTCAAACACTTAGTATTTAGCATCTCATATGTTTGTCTCATTAACCAAACAGAACTGTTGTGAGACATCTTAGAAACAGACTTGAGGTACTTCAAGAAAGATAATTCAGCCTAGTCAAAAGGCCAGAGAAAGAAGTTTGTCTTAGCCTTTGGAAACAAGGAAACCAGTGTGGTATCCATTGGTAGGATTGACCCTGCTCTCTTCCCATACCCCTGTACCACTCATTCTTTGGGTTTTAGGACTGGATTTAATCAAAAATAGACTTCATCTTATTTGCAGTATCATTCTGACTGGTCATACTTGCCTAGGGTAATGGGTTAAGTGGAGTTTTGCACCTATTTTCAGGTTTAGTGAACAGCAGTCTCATGATTGATCAACGATGTCTTCTAGGATCTTAGTAATTATGAAAATGGCCACACATGTATGTACATTAATTTCTAAGTCCACATCTAGGGCTGAAAGTTTATGAATAAGAGTTAAACAATCTGACCTCTATTTAATGCTTCACAAATTATCCTGAGGTCTACATTATGAAGATCAATGTCAACGAAGTATTAATAAAGATTTCAGTATGCTGGACTGTTGTATGAACTCACTGTGTCTGTTCTTGTTCTTGGGCCAAATCACATTTAGCACTTTATAGAACAAGCTTATTAACTAAAGTTATCTAATGTTATTATTTTCTACTATGTGCAATGAAATCCTATCTGCTTCATTTTGGCTTAATTTGAGAGACAGAAGATTCTGTTCAGTATGCAGACTCCTAAGGACACACTGATGAATAACACCAGTGATTTTACTAATGTGTCCCGCAGCCTTCACAGTAACACGAATGTAGAAACAAACTAATAACATACAGGGTGAGGTGTACAATCTCAGAAGTTTTCACCACTGCTTTTCAAGCTTTTCCACCAACATTGAAGCGACAGATCACCTATCTCAAAGAATCTGAAGCCAGAATTCATTATAGGCAGTTATAAGCATAAATATTTTCATTCACCTATGAAGTGTTTTTTTAATTTAAAATTCCACATCACAGTATATCTTTTTATTCTAATGTATAATACTTTTCTCTTGAAGTCTTTACATGTAATTGGTGAACAAAAAGATGTGCCAGTTTTCTTACATGAATTCCTGAGGCTTTCATATATCTATAGGGACAACTATGCCAACACATATATGTGAAATCTAGAAAAATGGTACAGACAAACCGATTCAAGGGGCAGAAATAGAGATACAGGTGTAGAGACTAGATGTGTGGACATGAAGAGGGTGGGATGATTGAAAGGTTGGGATCGACATCTGTACACCACCATGTGTGAAATAGACAGCTAGTAGGAGACTATTGTAGAGCAGAGAGACCAGCTCAGTGCCCTATGATAATCTAGAGCAGTAGGATAGAGGAGTGAGAAGGGAGTCCAAGAGGTAATTGGGTGCTGGTGATAGGCTTGGGGTTAATGATGTTCCTTAGTCTATTAAAGACCTTGAGAAAGGTATATGGCTGATTTTATTTGTTCTACAGCAGAAACTAACACAACATTGTAAGGTAACGGCACCCCAATTTTTTTTTAAAAGAAGCAATGATGATTCCAGTAGAGAAGGATTATAAAGTTCATAAGGAGGAAGTTATTCATCCTGTTTTACAAAGGATAATAAGGAAGAGCTTCACCCCTGAGATCAAACCATCACTGAATGGAAATCGGGAAAGGTAATTTATTCAGAAAAAAAGCTTGTGTAAAGGAATAGAGATACTCAATGGCATAGTTTACCCAGGAAATGGAGACTAGTTTTATTCTGTGGGGTGTAAAGTTTCCAGACTGAGCAGAGCATGAATAAGGTCAGTGAGCAAGGGAGGAGCCAGAATTTACAATAAGCAATTCTGTTAGAAACATTACATTCTTTGTAAATATGTATTTTCAATTCAGTTTATAGTTGCTCTTTTCCTTCTTGCTTAACTTCCCACTCGAAGACAGAAAGGCAGATCGGGTTGAAGCATGTTTTTCTTACTTCATTTATAAACTGCACTTCAACATCAAGTCATCCATGGCAAACCTCTATTTGGCTTTGGCCACCTATCACAGTTCTCCTCTCATGCATGATCAATGGTCCTTTCAGTCCTGGAACTAAGCCAAAAGGAAACAGCCACTGATAAAATGAGAGAGGTAGCAATGCAGGGAGACCAAAACATTCTGACCAGAGAGCAGGCTGAGAATTTCTTCTTAATAAAAAGCACTCTTATAGTATAGGGACTGTTCATGAAATGACCCACACTGGGGTGGAAATGCCCTCAGAAAGTCATTAATAACCTACTTTCTGGGTTTAATCTCCAGATTCTTTTGAATAAATATTTACAATAGAAAGCTAGACATAGCTGCAGAAAACCAGCTCTATTCTGAGGGTCTGCAGAACCAAAAAGCTTTGAAGGTGACCTTCCAGGGTCCTTTGCCACCTTGACATGATGGTACCCTTTTTATGCAATGGTCCTGGTTCTCACCAGAAAGAACTGGAAGAGATCTTCACATGCACAGGATCAGAAGCAACTATATTTATTTTCCTGAGAAACGAAAGGTCTTTAAATAAAAAAGATTTGCAATGTGCATTACCTATGAAGTGGCCTGTGAATTTCCCTCAGTTGGAATAATGGACTGTATTTCCAAGTTCTTTTGGATTATACTTGTATCTTATGCAATCTTGAGATTGTTTAGTCAAGATGGTGGTGGGAGCAATGGAAGTCGTTAGTAAGAGGATTTCCACAGTATTGTACAGTAAGTACATTATACTAGAAACAGCGACCAGTTACCACACCTTGATTTCCAATTTCCAGCCTCCAAAACTGTAAGGACATAAATTTCTGATATTTAAATCACTCACTCAGTGGTATTTTCTTAAGGTAGCCCTAATAAAGTAATACAGCTCTCCTTTACTAATCTTCAAATACATAATTAATTACCAAATTATGTCATTTGTACCCCTTAAAAACCTCATGAAATCACCTGCTCCTTTTGGTCCATAAGGCTGTGGTCATTTCCAAGATCATTACATTTTTTTCTTATCTGGATTTGGAAGAAAAACTATGACAAACTTACACAGTGCATTCAAAAGCAGAGACATCATTTTGCTGACAGAAGTCCGTATAGTCAAGGCTATGGTTTTCCCAGTAGTCATGTATGGATTGTGAGAGATGGACCATAAAGAAGGATGAGCCCTGAAGAATTGATGTCTTTGAACTGTGGTGTTGGAGAAGGCTCTTGATATTCCCTTAGACTGCAAGGAGATCAAAGTCAGCACTAAAGGAAATCAATTCTGAATATTCATTGGAAGGACTGATGTTGAAATCAAAGCTCCAATACTTTGGCCACTTGATGTGCAGAGACGACTCAATGGAAAAGAGCCTGATGTTGGGAAAAATAGAAGGCAAATGGAAAAGGGGATGACAGAGGACGAGATGGTTGGATGACATCACTGAATCAATGAACATGAGCAGGCTCCAGGAGATGGTGAAGGACAGGGAAGCCTGGCGTGCTACAGTTCATGGGATTGCAAAGACTTGGATATGACTGAGTGACTGACTGAAGTGAACTGAAAAGAGATAGTCTTTTAATAGGTCACCAAGCTTCCTATCTCATGTACCAACAATTGATTTTGCTAGTAATAATAATATTCTCCAAAATCCATCAGCTAACCCTCATAAGGTCTAAAAAGTTTCCTTAGGATGAGATTTTGATTGAGATGCTATTTCCAAGTGATTATACTTGTATCTTATGCAATCTTGAGATTGTTTAGTCAAGATGGTGGTGGGAGCAATGGAAGTCGTTAGTAAGAGGATTTCCACAGTATTGTACAGTAAGTACATTATACTAGAAACAGCGACCAGTTACCACACCTTGATTTCCAATTTCCAGCCTCCAAAACTGTAAGGACATAAATTTCTGATATTTAAATCACTCACTCAGTGGTATTTTCTTAAGGTAGCCCTAATAAAGTAATACAGCTCTCCTTTACTAATCTTCAAATACATAATTAATTACCAAATTATGTCATTTGTACCCCTTAAAAACCTCATGAAATCACCTGCTCCTTTTGGTCCATAAGGCTGTGGTCATTTCCAAGATCATTACATTTTTTTCTTATCTGGATTTGGAAGAAAAACTATGACAAACTTACACAGTGCATTCAAAAGCAGAGACATCATTTTGCTGACAGAAGTCCGTATAGTCAAGGCTATGGTTTTCCCAGTAGTCATGTATGGATTGTGAGAGATGGACCATAAAGAAGGATGAGCCCTGAAGAATTGATGTCTTTGAACTGTGGTGTTGGAGAAGGCTCTTGATATTCCCTTAGACTGCAAGGAGATCAAAGTCAGCACTAAAGGAAATCAATTCTGAATATTCATTGGAAGGACTGATGTTGAAATCAAAGCTCCAATACTTTGGCCACTTGATGTGCAGAGACGACTCAATGGAAAAGAGCCTGATGTTGGGAAAAATAGAAGGCAAATGGAAAAGGGGATGACAGAGGACGAGATGGTTGGATGACATCACTGAATCAATGAACATGAGCAGGCTCCAGGAGATGGTGAAGGACAGGGAAGCCTGGCGTGCTACAGTTCATGGGATTGCAAAGACTTGGATATGACTGAGTGACTGACTGAAGTGAACTGAAAAGAGATAGTCTTTTAATAGGTCACCAAGCTTCCTATCTCATGTACCAACAATTGATTTTGCTAGTAATAATAATATTCTCCAAAATCCATCAGCTAACCCTCATAAGGTCTAAAAAGTTTCCTTAGGATGAGATTTTGATTGAATGACATAACTTAGAGATTTTTGCCTCCATCTCTCTCTCTGGCTTTATTTCTCTCCAAAGCTCCCATTGCTCTCCATGCTGTATCATCAGGGCTCTTATTTCAGACCCTTTATGGGGCCATGTTCTTTCACTCTTAGTATCAACACTTAGTCCATTTTCTTTGCCATTACAATTTCCCCATCCCCTGAACCCCACAATGAGGTTAGTCTATTGTATTATACACTTCCAGGACACCTTTTATTTTCCCTATAATAATGTTCATGACACATTGCTGCAATCTACATTCAGTGATGATAACCTTAGCCTCACTGAGATCCCAGAGACAAGGAAATTATCTGTCTTACAAACAGTTGCATATCCATTACTGAGAGTATAGAGCCTAGGGCATAGAATGTACTTAATATATATGACTGAATGCTGTTGGTTGAATCATTTAACTCAAATTTTAAACCTCACTAGCTGAACATCTCTTCTATACATAGCTGTCGTCTTTCTTCCACTAGCACAAAAAAGAGGCCCGATCTAAAAAAAGTTCAGTAGAAATAGACACAGGGATATAGATATAATCGATAAATAGACAGAGATATAAATATATGTGAGACACAAATTTAACTTGAGAATCAATGTAAATTCAGTTAAATCAACTCTATCTACAATTTGTGTGCTACAGAATCATTGCCAACAATTCAAATGATGAACATGAGGCAGATACAGAGAACTTGTAACCTATTCTCTTTCCAAACAGAGGTTTGGTTATATGCAAGGTGACCAAAGGATGAAGCCTGATGTTGGGAAAAATAGAAGGCAAATGAGTGACGAGATGGTTGGATGACATCACTGAATCAATGAACATGAGCAGGCTCCAGGAGATGGTGAAGGACAGGAAGCCTGGCGTACAGTTCATGGGCTTGCAAAGACTTGGATATGACTGAGTGACTGACTGAAGTGAACTGAAAAGAGATAGTCTTTTAATAGGTCACCAAGCTTCCTATCTCATGTACCAACAATTGATTTTGCTAGTAATAATAATATTCTCCAAAATCCATCAGCTAACCCTCATAAGGTCTAAAAAGTTTCCTTAGGATGAGATTTTGATTGAATGACATAACTTAGAGATTTTTGCCTCCATCTCTCTCTCTGGCTTTATTTCTCTCCAAAGCTCCCATTGCTCTCCATGCTGTATCATCAGGGCTCTTATTTCAGACCCTTTATGGGGCCATGTTCTTTCACTCTTAGTATCAACACTTAGTCCATTTTCTTTGCCATTACAATTTCCCCATCCCCTGAACCCCACAATGAGGTTAGTCTATTGTATTATACACTTCCAGGACACCTTTTATTTTCCCTATAATAATGTTCATGACACATTGCTGCAATCTACATTCAGTGATGATAACCTTAGCCTCACTGAGATCCCAGAGACAAGGAAATTATCTGTCTTACAAACAGTTGCATATCCATTACTGAGAGTATAGAGCCTAGGGCATAGAATGTACTTAATATATATGACTGAATGCTGTTGGTTGAATCATTTAACTCAAATTTTAAACCTCACTAGCTGAACATCTCTTCTATACATAGCTGTCGTCTTTCTTCCACTAGCACAAAAAAGAGGCCCGATCTAAAAAAAGTTCAGTAGAAATAGACACAGGGATATAGATATAATCGATAAATAGACAGAGATATAAATATATGTGAGACACAAATTTAACTTGAGAATCAATGTAAATTCAGTTAAATCAACTCTATCTACAATTTGTGTGCTACAGAATCATTGCCAACAATTCAAATGATGAACATGAGGCAGATACAGAGAACTTGTAACCTATTCTCTTTCCAAACAGAGGTTTGGTTATATGCAAGGTGACCAAAGGATGAAGCCTGGAAAAGAAAGGAATACTATGGCCTGAAGATTTCCTGGGAAAGTGAAGTCAACCATGAGAGTCAAAAAGAGTCTGTATTCTTTTTATGGAGAAGTGGCCTGGAGAACGCTGCCCTTGGCCCAAGGAGTAATAACCCATGCTTTTTGTTTTCAACAAAGCATCCTATTATGATTGTTTATAATTCTGCCTTCCCGGGTCTAGAATTTTTCTCCCTGTGCCTTTAGATTAAAATTACAATAAGTCATTCAGTTGTTCAAATAAGCAAACATTCTGATGATCTGTTTGTGTATCAGGAACTCTACAGCGGACAGAGCAGTAAATGAAAGAGACACTATCCTTGAGCTCCGGGGATTTTATAAAAGTATGATTTTATGTATTCTCCAAACTATCCCAGTAAGCAGGTAGCTAAGCTGAAACTTCAGGAAGCTGAAGCTAAAGCAAAGAAGCTAAAGCTTCAGGAAACTGAAGCTAAGATAATTGAAGTGAATTGCACATCTTCATAAAGATATGTAATTAAATGAGCTAGAATCCCATCAGGTCTTTCTGACCCAAAAACCTATGTTCTTTCCACCACCTTCTGCCAATGCATAAGCTAATCTCATCCTTCTTGAGGCTGCATTGATTTCTACCTGTATTTACAACCAGAGAGAGGAGTAATTCATTGAAAGGTACTTGAGCATGGATTTAAGTGAAGCATTCTGAAGAACCAGGACTAGGTCTATCTCTATCTCTCTTCCATTACAAAAAGTTCTAATTTATAAAAATATGAAGAGGTAGAGATAGCTAGAGCTAAGTGTGTCAAATTTTCTTAAAATTCCTGGAAACTTGAAAAAAATGTCAATCAATTAGGTTGGGACCAGGAGATTAGATCTGTCTAGCTAAGAACTTAGTTTGAAACAGAGTAACAATAGCATCAGCTGTTATCATACAAGAAAATTGACAGTGGTTACCAAAATCTGTGAAGAACATTTGAAAATATGTATCTATTAATAACTGAGAAATATGTTCTATTGCCAACAATTCAAATGATGAACATGAGGCAGATACAGAGAACTTGTAACCTATTCTCTTTCCAAACAGAGGTTTGGTTATATGCAAGGTGACCAAAGGATGAAGCCTGGAAAAGAAAGGAATACTATGGCCTGAAGATTTCCTGGGAAAGTGAAGTCAACCATGAGAGTCAAAAAGAGTCTGTATTCTTTTTATGGAGAAGTGGCCTGGAGAACGCTGCCCTTGGCCCAAGGAGTAATAACCCATGCTTTTTGTTTTCAACAAAGCATCCTATTATGATTGTTTATAATTCTGCCTTCCCGGGTCTAGAATTTTTCTCCCTGTGCCTTTAGATTAAAATTACAATAAGTCATTCAGTTGTTCAAATAAGCAAACATTCTGATGATCTGTTTGTGTATCAGGAACTCTACAGCGGACAGAGCAGTAAATGAAAGAGACACTATCCTTGAGCTCCGGGGATTTTATAAAAGTATGATTTTATGTATTCTCCAAACTATCCCAGTAAGCAGGTAGCTAAGCTGAAACTTCAGGAAGCTGAAGCTAAAGCAAGAAGCTAAAGCTTCAGGAAACTGAAGCTAAGATAATTGAAGTGAATTGCACATCTTCATAAAGATATGTAATTAAATGAGCTAGAATCCCATCAGGTCTTTCTGACCCAAAAACCTATGTTCTTTCCACCACCTTCTGCCAATGCATAAGCTAATCTCATCCTTCTTGAGGCTGCATTGATTTCTACCTGTATTTACAACCAGAGAGAGAGGAGTAATTCATTGAAAGGTACTTGAGCATGGATTTAAGTGAAGCATTCTGAAGAACCAGGACTAGGTCTATCTCTATCTCTCTTCCATTACAAAAAGTTCTAATTTATAAAAATATGAAGAGGTAGAGATAGCTAGAGCTAAGTGTGTCAAATTTTCTTAAAATTCCTGGAAACTTGAAAAAAATGTCAATCAATTAGGTTGGGACCAGGAGATTAGATCTGTCTAGCTAAGAACTTAGTTTGAAACAGAGTAACAATAGCATCAGCTGTTATCATACAAGAAAATTGACAGTGGTTACCAAAATCTGTGAAGAACATTTGAAAATATGTATCTATTAATAACTGAGTATAGGATTCACATCCTTAAAATGTTCTATTCAGATATTCATGCCAGACTGGGCTTAATAAAGTGAGGTTGTGACTATGGTGAAAATATTTCCACTGTTCTAAAACTTGCTTATTTAAAATATATGTTTAATTTATAATTCCATTAGGTGTAGAGCCAAAACATTTAATATTTGGAAATACGCCCATTAACACAGAATAGGGAAACACAGACTTTTATAAAGGAAATAGCAAGTAGGCACTTTACCAAAAGCATACTTATTTTGTAAGCATACAATTAAAATTTTAAAATTAAGTTCTAATTTTGAGATAATTGAAGATTTATATGCATTTTGAAGAAACAGACTCACAGATTTAGAAAGCAAATTGTCTTAGTGTTAGTCATCAGTTGTGTCTGACTCTTTGCGATCCCATGGACTAGAGTCCACCAGACTCCTCTGTCCATGGGGTTCTCCAGGCAAGAGTACTGGAGTGAGTAGCCATTCCTTTCTCCAAGGGATCTTCCTGACCCAGGGATGTAACCAGTGGTTACCAAAGAGGAGAGAGATTGGAGGAGGGGCAAATTAGGGGTATGGCATTAAGAAACACAAACTATTACGTAGAGTCAGGCATACTGAGCGACTGAACTAAACTGAACTGATGCGTAAAATAGTTAAGCAACAAGGATGTCTTGTAAAGTACAGGGAATTATAGCCACTATCTTATAATGAATTTTTTTTTTTTTAATTTTGGCCTCTTTTTATTGTTTATTTATTTATTTATTTTCATCCTTCTTCACTCTTTGGCATGTGTGGGTCTCCAATTGCAGTGGCCTCTTCTCGTTGCAGAACACCAGCTCTGGGTGCATGTGCTCCAGAGTGCTGACTCATAATTGGACACCCACTGGTCCAGATGCTTCAAGGGCACGTGGGATCTTCCTGGGCCATGGATCAAACCGGTGCCCCCTGCACTGCAAGGCAGACTCTTTACCTACTAGACCACTAGGGAAGCCCTTATAATGACTTTTGAGTAGAATCTGTACACCGTTCACTGTGCTGTATACACTTGAAGCTAATATAAATCATCTACGCTTCAATAAAAATAGAAAAATCAGGGCTTCCCTGGTGGTCCAGTGGGTAAAGAGTCTGCCTTTCAGTGAAAGGGAAACTGGTTTGATCCCTGGCCCAAGAGGATCCCAAATGCCAAGGAACGGCTGAATCAGTGTATTCAATTGCGAGCCAGCCCTCTGGAGTGCATGCGCCCAGAGCCGGTACTCTGCAACAAGAGAGGCCACTGTGATGCGAGGCCCACACAGACTTTTATAAAGGAAATAGCAAGTAGGCACTTACCAAAAGCATACTTATTTTGTAAGCAGACAATTAAAATTTTAAAATTAAGTTCTAATTTTGAGATAATTGAAGATTTATATGCATTTTGAAGAAACAGACTCACAGATTTAGAAAGCAAATTGTCTTAGTGTTAGTCATCAGTTGTGTCTGACTCTTTGCGATCCCATGGACTAGAGTCCACCAGACTCCTCTGTCCATGGGGTTCTCCAGGCAAGAGTACTGGAGTGAGTAGCCATTCCTTTCTCCAAGGGATCTTCCTGACCCAGGGATGTAACCAGTGGTTACCAAAGAGGAGAGAGATTGGAGGAGGGGCAAATTAGGGGTATGGCATTAAGAAACACAAACTATTACGTAGAGTCAGGCATACTGAGCGACTGAACTAAACTGAACTGATGCGTAAAATAGTTAAGCAACAAGGATGTCTTGTAAAGTACAGGGAATTATAGCCACTATCTTATAATGAATTTTTTTTATTATTTTGGCCTCTTTTTATTGTTTATTTATTTATTTATTTTCATCCTTCTTCACTCTTTGGCATGTGTGGGTCTCCAATTGCAGTGGCCTCTTCTCGTTGCAGAACACCAGCTCTGGGTGCATGTGCTCCAGAGTGCTGACTCATAATTGGACACCCACTGGTCCAGATGCTTCAAGGGCACGTGGGATCTTCCTGGGCCATGGATCAAACCGGTGCCCCCTGCACTGCAAGGCAGACTCTTTACCTACTAGACCACTAGGGAAGCCCTTATAATGACTTTTGAGTAGAATCTGTACACCGTTCACTGTGCTGTATACACTTGAAGCTAATATAAATCATCTACGCTTCAATAAAAATAGAAAAATCAGGGCTTCCCTGGTGGTCCAGTGGGTAAAGAGTCTGCCTTTCAGTGAAAGGGAAACTGGTTTGATCCCTGGCCCAAGAGGATCCCAAATGCCAAGGAACGGCTGAATCAGTGTATTCAATTGCGAGCCAGCCCTCTGGAGTGCATGCGCCCAGAGCCGGTACTCTGCAACAAGAGAGGCCACTGTGATGCGAGGCCCACACATGCCAAAGAGTGAAGAAGGATGGAAAATAAATGATGGCTCAGAGGCAAAAATAAAAAATAAAAATAGAAAAATCAAAGGGATCACGTGTAGCTGTTACCCAGTTATTTCAATTGTAATCACCAGCAAAGCTATGGAACAGGGCTTCCCTGGTGGTCCAGTGGTAAGGACACGGTCTTGCAGTGCAAGGGACACCAGTTCGATCACTGGCCTTGGAAGATCCCACGTGCCACAGAGCGGCTGGACTGATGCTGATGTGTCCTACTACCGAGCCAGAGCTCTGGAGAGCGTGCGCCCAGAGCCAGTGCTCTACAGTGAGAGAGGCCCACGGAGGTCAAGGAACAAAGATGGATGGAAATTGATAAATGAAAGACCAATAGAAGTGGCCAATAATAAAAAAAAGCCTATAGAATAATATCCATACACGGTACTGACGTTGATACAAATAAAAAACATTTCCATCAGCCCAAGGATCCTTCATGATTCATTTTTATATTCATACTGGCTTCCTTCCAACTTTCACCCAGTCCTTAACTTGTAGGAACCATTAATCTTTTCCCTACTTCTATACTTTTGGGATACTAAGGCTCAGGTAAATTTTCCTGCTTGAAAATACCTCACACATGTCACGTATCATTCCTGGGAGAATTAAATGCATCCCCATGCAGTGTCTCTAACAGGAGATACTTGAAAATTTGTGTCTGGTTTCACCTGCAATTGTCCAAGTGGCTTTTTCCTTTTCTGACTTTTATACAAAATCTTTCCTGTGTTCTGTGAATCCAATGATAATCAAGCATGAGGGTGGTGTTGGGAATCTTAACACAGTAGTATTTGTATTTCATTAAAGTCAGTATATTTTAACAATTTCCCTAGAGACTTCCTATTTGATTCATGGATTATTTAAAAGTATGTAGTTTAGTTTACAAATACCTGGAGATTTTTCAGCTATCACTGTTACGATTTTTACTTTTATCCCACTGTGATCTGAAAACAATTATTTTCAATTTTTTAAGTGTGGTTTTAAATGTCCCAGTATATGATCTATGAAAGTATGTGGTTCCCATAGATCCTTGAAAATAATTCATATTTTATTATTGTTGAGTATCATGTTCTATTAATGAAAACTAGATCTTGGTGTTTGTTGATGTTTTGAGTTCATCTATAATCTTGTTGATTATTGGCCCATTTGTTTTATCAGTTGGTGAAGGAGAGGGTGTAGAACTTCTCAAATATAACTGGATTTGTCTGTTTTTCTTTTGAGTTCTCTCAGGTTTTGCTTCATATATTTCATCCTATGCTATTTGATCCATCCACATTTAGAAATACTATATCTTCTTGGTGGAGTAACCCTTTTATCATGATGCATGTTTCTATCTCTGATAATTTTCTTTGCTGTGATTATAATTTATTTAATATTTATTTTGTCACTTGTTTTCTTTTAATTAAAGCTTGCATGATATACACATATATATATATATTTCTACTTATTTACTTTCAATCTCACAAAAGAATTATGTTTGAGATGGGTTTATTATAGACAGTATACAGTTGGATCATACTTTTAATCATCTTGTCATCTTTATCTTTTAATTGGTATATTTAAATTATTCACATTTAATATAGTCATTGATTTGCTAGGCCTCAAGTCTTTTATCTTTTATCTTTTCTTTTTATTCTTTTTTCATTTATCTCTTTCTTACCTTTTTGTGGGTTGCTAGAGTGTATTTTAGAATTTCATTATGATTTATTTTTAGTGGTTTGAGTGTACCTCTTTGGATA
This sequence comes from Tragulus kanchil, assembly GCA_022376925.1. Lineage (NCBI taxonomy): Eukaryota > Metazoa > Chordata > Mammalia > Artiodactyla > Tragulidae > Tragulus > Tragulus kanchil. The sequence continues at coordinate 12,333,495 of JAIOJX010000002.1, read as the reverse complement.
GCTACTTTCGTGTCTGCTCTGGTTATTACAGAACTTAACACATACACATACCATTACTTAACAAACTTCCAGCTTATGTCAAGTGAAGATCTCCTACTGAATCCAATGTAATCGCATGAGGGTGGTGTTGGGAATCTTAACACAGTAGTATTTGTATTTCATTAAAGTCAGTATATTTTAACAATTTCCCTAGAGACTTCCTATTTGATTCATGGATTATTTAAAAGTATGTAGTTTAGTTTACAAATACCTGGAGATTTTTCAGCTATCACTGTTACGATTTTTACTTTTATCCCACTGTGATCTGAAAACAATTATTTTCAATTTTTTAAGTGTGGTTTTAAATGTCCCAGTATATGATCTATGAAAGTATGTGGTTCCCATAGATCCTTGAAAATAATTCATATTTTATTATTGTTGAGTATCATGTTCTATTAATGAAAACTAGATCTTGGTGTTTGTTGATGTTTTGAGTTCATCTATAATCTTGTTGATTATTGGCCCATTTGTTTTATCAGTTGGTGAAGGAGAGGTGTAGAACTTCTCAAATATAACTGGATTTGTCTGTTTTTCTTTTGAGTTCTCTCAGGTTTTGCTTCATATATTTCATCCTATGCTATTTGATCCATCCACATTTAGAAATACTATATCTTCTTGGTGGAGTAACCCTTTTATCATGATGCATGTTTCTATCTCTGATAATTTTCTTTGCTGTGATTATAATTTATTTAATATTTATTTTGTCACTTGTTTTCTTTTAATTAAAGCTTGCATGATATACACATATATATATATATTTCTACTTATTTACTTTCAATCTCACAAAAGAATTATGTTTGAGATGGGTTTATTATAGACAGTATACAGTTGGATCATACTTTTAATCATCTTGTCATCTTTATCTTTTAATTGGTATATTTAAATTATTCACATTTAATATAGTCATTGATTTGCTAGGCCTCAAGTCTTTTATCTTTTATCTTTTCTTTTTATTCTTTTTTCATTTATCTCTTTCTTACCTTTTTGTGGGTTGCTAGAGTGTATTTTAGAATTTCATTATGATTTATTTTTAGTGGTTTGAGTGTACCTCTTTGGATAGCTACTTTTCGTGTCTGCTCTGGTTATTACAGAACTTAACACATACACATACCATTACTTAACAAACTTCCAGCTTATGTCAAGTGAAGATCTCCTACCCCCTTTTATAAACTTTATCTTCCCCTGTTTATAATACAGCTGTCTTAGTATTTCCTCTACATAACATTCAGAACCACATCAACAGGACTGCAATTTTGCTTCTACCATCAAAGGTAGGTTGGGTCCCTAGCTGGTTACCTTCATCTTCTCCAGTAGTCTTAGGTTTGTTGTGTATGTACTATGCAGGGGTGTGTGGTTTGTTGTTGTACTTAACAGGAGGAATAGGAAAGAAGTATAAGTACTCCACCTTCCCAGAAGTGGTTTCACACCACTTATTTTTATTACAAAGAGGAGATCAATATTTTTTTCTTACTTGCTTAATTCTCTTCCTTTCCTTCCATTCTCCCTCTTCCTTTTCTCTTCTCTCTTTGTCTTGTCCCTTTTCTGTTTCCCTCATGCTAGTCATTCCTTATTTTTGCATTTTATATTTATTTGCTGTATCAAACACTAATTTCATTTTAATACTCATTTTATAACCAGATCATCAAATATCTAAGCAGAGAGCCTGATGGTCTTCTAGCTCTTTCTTCTTTGCCTCAATATGTACAATCCTGAGCTGCTGCTGGGGAGCTACAATGCATATATATATATAAATATATATTTATGTATATATATAGTATACATATACTTTATGCCATTATATATTAAATTATATATACTTTATAAGTATATAATTATGCAATTATATTTTTGTATATAGTATACATATTTTTGTAAAACATATAGATAGATAGATAGATGCTTTTTTTACAAGCCTCTGTTGATTACATTCCTTCTTTGAGAGGTAATCACAACATCTTAATTTTCTTCTCCAAAATATTCTGCAGTAGCCTTCAGCAAAATATTTCTTTCTGACATAGGAGAAAGAAAATGGATTTGGGATATATATTGTGCTGTGTTTGAATCCTGGATCTATGATTTTTTTTTAATTGTTATGATTGTGAACAAGTTATCTAACTCTTCTGGTTAGATTTCTTCTCAGTAAATTAGATATTTAGTGAGATAATGATTGCAAATTATATAATATAACTCCTGTTACATAGTAAGTATTCAATAAATGTTAGTAAATCTCAAGTTATTAACTCTCAGTGCTCTTTAGCCTTCAAAGATCACTTTACCCACTTTGGTTATCAACTTTATTTGTCAAGGTCAGTGTATATCTGTCACTATCTTTGTTGTTGTTAGGTGGGGTTGTCTGTGTGTAGAATAAAGAGGTTTCTGGGATAATTAGAATTTATTGAACATCAGTATAATTATTATGATTATCTTCATCCAATTCATGATTCCATCTATGTCAAACAAGCTCCTGTGTGGTTTGTTGTTGTACTTAACAGGAGGAATAGGAAAGAAGTATAAGTACTCCACCTTCCCAGAAGTGGTTTCACACCACTTATTTTTATTACAAAGAGGAGATCAATATTTTTTTCTTACTTGCTTAATTCTCTTCCTTTCCTTCCATTCTCCCTCTTCCTTTTCTCTTCTCTCTTTGTCTTGTCCCTTTTCTGTTTCCCTCATGCTAGTCATTCCTTATTTTTGCATTTTATATTTATTTGCTGTATCAAACACTAATTTCATTTTAATACTCATTTTATAACCAGATCATCAAATATCTAAGCAGAGAGCCTGATGGTCTTCTAGCTCTTTCTTCTTTGCCTCAATATGTACAATCCTGAGCTGCTGCTGGGGAGCTACAATGCATATATATATATAAATATATATTTATGTATATATATAGTATACATATACTTTATGCCATTATATATTAAATTATATATACTTTATAAGTATATAATTATGCAATTATATTTTTGTATATAGTATACATATTTTTGTAAAACATATAGATAGATAGATAGATGCTTTTTTTACAAGCCTCTGTTGATTACATTCCTTCTTTGAGAGGTAATCACAACATCTTAATTTTCTTCTCCAAAATATTCTGCAGTAGCCTTCAGCAAAATATTTCTTTCTGACATAGGAGAAAGAAAATGGATTTGGGATATATATTGTGCTGTGTTTGAATCCTGGATCTATGATTTGTTTAATTGTTATGATTGTGAACAAGTTATCTAACTCTTCTGGTTAGATTTCTTCTCAGTAAATTAGATATTTAGTGAGATAATGATTGCAAATTATATAATATAACTCCTGTTACATAGTAAGTATTCAATAAATGTTAGTAAATCTCAAGTTATTAACTCTCAGTGCTCTTTAGCCTTCAAAGATCACTTTACCCACTTTGGTTATCAACTTTATTTGTCAAGGTCAGTGTATATCTGTCACTATCTTTGTTGTTGTTAGGTGGGGTTGTCTGTGTGTAGAATAAAGAGGTTTCTGGGATAATTAGAATTTATTGAACATCAGTATAATTATTATGATTATCTTCATCCAATTCATGATTCCATCTATGTCAAACAAGCTCCTCCACAAATATTTACTTGATTAATAAAGGAGTACTTCTTAAGCAAATACTCTTAACCTTTCATTTATGATACTATGACCATCATCAGATCCAGTGTTAAATATAGCATTTTTTTTTTATCATGGTGACTTTGCTCTTCATTTGCTTATGACAGAAACTCTACTCAAAGAAAATCTAGATAATGATTGTTGTGAGACAAAATCACTTTGGTTTTTATCATTTCATGAAAAAAAACAATTTAACTAGGGCTTATTTCAGAAAATTAGCTCCTGTGGTTGTTTATCTGTAATACTAGTTCATTCTGGATTTGATGAGTTCCATGCAAAAGGAAATACAAAGGTCACTTTAAAATTGAAAATACATGGAGGAAATGTTTCATTATATTTGAAATCTAGTCATAGCTGGTGAAAGCAAATTTCATTTCAGTTAGAAAAGGAATTTCCAACTAACTTTCCCAGTGTATTTCACAAATTACCTTTATATTTGTACTTTAAATAATAGCCTTATATCATGAGTTTATTTTATTAAAAATGCAAGATGTTTTAGATAAATAAATATATAAAACAGAAATGTTTCCAAAAGTTTTTTTTAATCTATATTGTCTCTTTTTCCTGCAAGCTTCTCTTGTCCCCCTATTTCTCTTGGTCTTTATATTCCAAATTGGGCACTTTTCCCAATTTAATGGTAATCTTTAGCTGTCCCTCAATGTTTGAGAATAGGTGTTACAAAGCTGACAAGAAGCTCTGTGTTGGTTTCGTCAACTGGTGAGCTTTTGAATGAGGTGGCATAGCTGGGACCAGATGATTTCATTGCTGTTTACCAAAATAGCTGCAGTTGAAAGTATATTTTCAGGGCCTATATAGTTTCTCCAGAGAACATTTTACTAACCTCCTGTTCAGAAAGACATGGCTAAGAGTGTGGAGACTGGAGCGGCTGGCGGGGGATGGGGGGGCGGGGCAGTGGTAACAGATTTCACCTTTGTTCTTGGAATCTAGCAAAGAAAGGGTATTGAAATTTTCTTCAGTCGTTTTTGCACTTGATCTTCCTAATTGTCTCTATTGAGCATGAGATCCTTGAGTTTGAGGTCTCTCTAGCACAATTCATCCCTAGAAGGAATCTTCTACCAGACTGGGGTAGAAATTTTGCCTGAAGTTGGAAGTAAGGACACTGTTACATTGGTGTCTAATAGCCTTGGTTCAGTCTGTCAATGAGTCCTCTCATTTATTCTGATATTTACTGGCACATGGTACTGCTAGTTTTTGAGACAGTTTCCTTTTCATACCATAAGTTACCTCAGTCCGTACACCTCAGGGCCTTTTCTCTTTATAGGTACTTGCTGCCCAATTCCTGTGCTTTGCTGTTTCCTTCATCCATTTTCAATCTATCTCAAATTCACTGACAACTCATTTTTTGAAGTTCCCTTCTCTTCCACTTTCTTTGCCTCTATGGTCTATAGATTTGTTTTGAAAAAGAGCAGATAACATGCATTTTTCCAGCTATGTGTAGTTTTAAGTCTTTCTAAGTTGTTAAAAGAGAACTTTCCTGAAGAAACAAACAAACAAAAACCTCTAAGATTACCAGGGTATATATTGGATTAAAAGGAACAAGCATGTATATTATCTGCAGAAACTGGGCAAATGTCATAGATATTTTGAGAAATTCCTCACTGCAGTTTGACTATTGAAAATTTCTGGATTAGAATAACATTTAGTATGATACCTTTTTCCTTTAATTGACCTAGAATCCTAAATATAGAATTTAAATAAAAAAGGATGTCACAAATCCTGCCATCTATTCAGATATTTATGTCAGACTTTGGATGTCATATCTGGTATCATCTCCTCTTTCACCTCGTCCAGTTCATTTTCCCTGTATCTCGAATCTGTCTGCATCTTACTTTTTCCATAGCTGATAGTGAAGTCCAAATTACCACCATTTTCATTTATATATTGGCCATAGTCATTTAACTGAGTAGCTTTTCCTCTTTATACTCATTTTCCACATGGTAGTCAGAGCTATTTTTAAACCAATGATAACACACATATATCAGTCTTAGAAACAAACATTCCTGGCTGCCGTTTCTCTGAGCATAAAGACCAAAACCCTTACCATGACCTGTGGGGCTCTGTGTAGTCTGAACTCCATCTGTCCCCTCTGGCTTTGCTGAACATATTTCAGTGCCTGATTTATCATAACCTTCTCCTCATTTTGCCTGGAACCATTGAAGTTGGAAGTAAGGACACTGTTACATTGGTGTCTAATAGCCTTGGTTCAGTCTGTCAATGAGTCCTCTCATTTATTCTGATATTTACTGGCACATGGTACTGCTAGTTTTTGAGACAGTTTCCTTTTCATACCATAAGTTACCTCAGTCCGTACACCTCAGGGCCTTTTCTCTTTATAGGTACTTGCTGCCCAATTCCTGTGCTTTGCTGTTTCCTTCATCCATTTTCAATCTATCTCAAATTCACTGACAACTCATTTTTTGAAGTTCCCTTCTCTTCCACTTTCTTTGCCTCTATGGTCTATAGATTTGTTTTGAAAAAGAGCAGATAACATGCATTTTTCCAGCTATGTGTAGTTTTAAGTCTTTCTAAGTTGTTAAAAGAGAACTTTCCTGAAGAAACAAACAAACAAAAACCTCTAAGATTACCAGGGTATATATTGGATTAAAAGGAACAAGCATGTATATTATCTGCAGAAACTGGGCAAATGTCATAGATATTTTGAGAAATTCCTCACTGCAGTTTGACTATTGAAAATTTCTGGATTAGAATAACATTTAGTATGATACCTTTTTCCTTTAATTGACCTAGAATCCTAAATATAGAATTTAAATAAAAGGATGTCACAAATCCTGCCATCTATTCAGATATTTATGTCAGACTTTGGATGTCATATCTGGTATCATCTCCTCTTTCACCTCGTCCAGTTCATTTTCCCTGTATCTCGAATCTGTCTGCATCTTACTTTTTCCATAGCTGATAGTGAAGTCCAAATTACCACCATTTTCATTTATATATTGGCCATAGTCATTTAACTGAGTAGCTTTTCCTCTTTATACTCATTTTCCACATGGTAGTCAGAGCTATTTTTAAACCAATGATAACACACATATATCAGTCTTAGAAACAAACATTCCTGGCTGCCGTTTCTCTGAGCATAAAGACCAAAACCCTTACCATGACCTGTGGGGCTCTGTGTAGTCTGAACTCCATCTGTCCCCTCTGGCTTTGCTGAACATATTTCAGTGCCTGATGTATCATAACCTTCTCCTCAGCTCAGAAGCCTTACTCATTTATTTTGCCTGGAACCATTGAATTCTCAGAAACTCTATCCCTTGCATACTGAGCTTTAAGGGTCATTACTTGGTAGACTAAGAGGTCAAGTACAGGGGAAATCCTGAAATATTTGCAGAAACTGCTCAAAACTCATCTCTCTTTTTTCAAGCTGTATGTCCCTGAGTCATGTATGAGCTCTTAGAGGGTCATATATTTACTTACAATGTGTAGTTATATAATGGATTAAAATATTTATCATAGTGCCTGGTAAATAATACTTAGTCTTTACATACTAGCTCCTTTCTCCTTTTTTCCTTCTGTTGATGTATCAGTAAGCATTTGGTGAAGGTATGAAAGTTTGGAGCAAGTTTTGTGGCCAGTAAGAGACAACATGTTAATACAAATAGACTGGCAATAAACTCTGAAATACATTACAGAAAGAGCTACTTCTGACATTCCTTCAAGAATTTTCCGTATCCCCCTGCCCCATGTAGATTCCTAATCAAGTATGTACCAATTTCCGAGAAACAGATCCTTAAGGTTTTGAAAGGTTATTCATAAGTGTGAGGTATTCCAATTAGAAGGCAAACAGGATGCATTAATGATGAAAATACTCGTGTTGATTTTTACATCGATAGAACACACTTATTCTCAAATTTTTCTGTAAAGTCAAGGAAAAAGTTTAAGTGAAACTTTCTCAAGTATTATTGCCTGCACATCCATATCATGGAGAATAATGTCTAAGTGTGACTTGCTCATGAGTGGGAGGGCCCCCTATTTCAGAGAAGCTTTGGTTTTATTCATTTATCCTGAGTCTGGCTCAGGGAGAAGTTCACTGAGAAATTTCCTTAGGCAACCCCATGTGCCTAAATGCATTCTCTGTAATTCTTGGCTGAAAACAACTCTGGTCAAAAATTTCACTTCTTACTTTTTCCATAGCTGATAGTGAAGTCCAAATTACCACCATTTTCATTTATATATTGGCCATAGTCATTTAACTGAGTAGCTTTTCCTCTTTATACTCATTTTCCACATGGTAGTCAGAGCTATTTTTAAACCAATGATAACACACATATATCAGTCTTAGAAACAAACATTCCTGGCTGCCGTTTCTCTGAGCATAAAGACCAAAACCCTTACCATGACCTGTGGGGCTCTGTGTAGTCTGAACTCCATCTGTCCCCTCTGGCTTTGCTGAACATATTTCAGTGCCTGATGTATCATAACCTTCTCCTCAGCTCAGAAGCCTTACTCATTTATTTTGCCTGGAACCATTGAATTCTCAGAAACTCTATCCCTTGCATACTGAGCTTTAAGGGTCATTACTTGGTAGACTAAGAGGTCAAGTACAGGGTAAATCCTGAAATATTTGCAGAAACTGCTCAAAACTCATCTCTCTTTTTTCAAGCTGTATGTCCCTGAGTCATGTATGAGCTCTTAGAGGGTCATATATTTACTTACAATGTGTAGTTATATAATGGATTAAAATATTTATCATAGTGCCTGGTAAATAATACTTAGTCTTTACATACTAGCTCCTTTCTCCTTTTTTCCTTCTGTTGATGTATCAGTAAGCATTTGGTGAAGGTATGAAAGTTTGGAGCAAGTTTTGTGGCCAGTAAGAGACAACATGTTAATACAAATAGACTGGCAATAAACTCTGAAATACATTACAGAAAGAGCTACTTCTGACATTCCTTCAAGAATTTTCCGTATCCCCCTGCCCCATGTAGATTCCTAATCAAGTATGTACCAATTTCCGAGAAACAGATCCTTAAGGTTTTGAAAGGTTATTCATAAGTGTGAGGTATTCCAATTAGAAGGCAAACAGGATGCATTAATGATGAAAATACTCGTGTTGATTTTTACATCGATAGAACACACTTATTCTCAAATTTTTCTGTAAAGTCAAGGAAAAAGTTTAAGTGAAACTTTCTCAAGTATTATTGCCTGCACATCCATATCATGGAGAATAATGTCTAAGTGTGACTTGCTCATGAGTGGGAGGGCCCCCTATTTCAGAGAAGCTTTGGTTTTATTCATTTATCCTGAGTCTGGCTCAGGGAGAAGTTCACTGAGAAATTTCCTTAGGCAACCCCAGTGCCTAAAGTAACTCATCAAATAGCATTCTCTGTAATTCTTGGCTGAAAAACAACTCTGGTCAAAAAATTTCACTTCTCTAAATTGCATTATATCACATTCCCAAATTACAAGTGCTGACTAAGGTTTCTGTCATTTCCTCTATCTTCCTTTCAAAGGTGTCAAGGTATTAGCAATTCCTTCAAACACTGATGGCTATGGCGGTCCATCAATCACTCACACACACACGGACTTGGATCAATGCCTTTAGATTTGCCCCACCCATTTCTAACCCTTACGACAAACTTTACTTGACCATACAACCCAAATTTAAAAACTCTGATCCTAGAATTTAATTCTAGCTCTCTTCCCAAATTACCTACGGTATTTATAGGTGGTGCAGTGGTAAAGAATCCACCTTCCAGTGCAGGATACACATCTGGATCTGATCCCTGGGTTGGGAAGATACTCTGGTGAAAGAAAGGGCAACCCACTCCAGTATTTTTGCCTGAGAAATCTCATGGACAGAGGAGCCTGAGTCAGACCCAACTGAGAACAAACACACACACACACACACACACAGCACATATCTTATTACTATTGCTTTTGCAAATCCCCACTTGCTCTGTTATCAATTTTCAGAGCATCAGTTTGCAGTTTTTTTGCAAAGTGTAACATGAAAAAGGTGCATAATTCAAATTGAACTGATTTTAGTGGAAACCACATATAAACTATATTCTTTGTTAGTAAATGGAATTTTGCTTTCTAATTTTCTATTTGAAATGAAGTGTACTGTTTTAATAAGACTTAATTATATTACATAACCTTTTATTTAAATTTGAATTTAAGATTTTCAACATTACTCATCCTCAGGAAGAGGATGGAATTTCCCAGAAAAAGGTTAAGATTTTTTTTCCATTAATCTCTTGGGTAATTTCCCATTGCTAGCCATTTGGTATGCAGAAAACATAAAGTGATTTTCATTGTGTCTTTAAATTCACTGCAATAAAGGCATCTGTAGTAAAAGAATCAAGTTCGTGTCTTCCAAATTTAAATCATGCTTCCTTGTTGATTTTTAAGTTATCTAGTATTTTTTAAACATTCAATAAGTCCCATTATTTGAAAGTGGTAAGAAAGTGTAAAGACAGTGCAGAAATAAAACATAATGATGTCCTCAGGACCCAATAGGAGGGCTGCATAACCAACCTCCTCCTTCAGCAGATAAAGACCTGGAGACTCAGAGACAGAGCAATTGACTATTTAAGGTCTACAACTCTCTTCACTTGGGTGGCCTTTTACATTTTTTCTTCTGACTACTGATTTTCCCTTCAGTCATTACAACCGTTACTGTGTGTGGATTTTAAAAAGCCAAAAAAAAAAAAAAAAGCTAAGTTACAGTCAACAGAGATGAGAAGAATCTTGATCACTGCATTCTCATCTCTTATTCTCTCTTTTTGAGCAGACCTGAAGATGCAATTCAGCAGAACAGAGGTTGGGGAAAACCCACTCTGAACTTAAAGCAGTATGAAGATGTGGGTTCAATTAAATTAAAATGAAAAAAGAGGGAGTGAAAGAAACTATCACATATCGTGAAGATTACCCACCAAGTGAACAGGAGTTATATTCGATTAAGCCACATAAGTGTGTTCCACGATACATACAGGGGAGCAAGCCCAAATAAGAACATATATTATTAAGGTGTTGGTCTAGGGTAAAGGGTTGTGAATAGATATGTTAACAGACATGTCCTCTTACTACCTCACCTACTGTTAATAGGTATGTTCTAGCTGAGCCCCAGGATCCTGCCTTAAACCCCAGAGAGTTTAATTGGCTCAGATCTCACATCTGAAAGTTAGCAAGTGGCTTCAAAGTTAAGAATATATTGCTTTCTAATTTTCTATTTGAAATGAAGTGTACTGTTTTAATAAGACTTAATTATATTACATAACCTTTTATTTAAATTTGAATTTAAGATTTTCAACATTACTCATCCTCAGGAAGAGGATGGAATTTCCCAGAAAAAGGTTAAGATTTTTTTTCCATTAATCTCTTGGGTAATTTCCCATTGCTAGCCATTTGGTATGCAGAAAACATAAAGTGATTTTCATTGTGTCTTTAAATTCACTGCAATAAAGGCATCTGTAGTAAAAGAATCAAGTTCGTGTCTTCCAAATTTAAATCATGCTTCCTTGTTGATTTTTAAGTTATCTAGTATTTTTTAAACATTCAATAAGTCCCATTATTTGAAAGTGGTAAGAAAGTGTAAAGACAGTGCAGAAATAAAACATAATGATGTCCTCAGGACCCAATAGGAGGGCTGCATAACCAACCTCCTCCTTCAGCAGATAAAGACCTGGAGACTCAGAGACAGAGCAATTGACTATTTAAGGTCTACAACTCTCTTCACTTGGGTGGCCTTTTACATTTTTTCTTCTGACTACTGATTTTCCCTTCAGTCATTACAACCGTTACTGTGTGTGGATTTTAAAAAGCCAAAAAAAAAAAAAAAGCTAAGTTACAGTCAACAGAGATGAGAAGAATCTTGATCACTGCATTCTCATCTCTTATTCTCTCTTTTTGAGCAGACCTGAAGATGCAATTCAGCAGAACAGAGGTTGGGGAAAACCCACTCTGAACTTAAAGCAGTATGAAGATGTGGGTTCAATTAAATTAAAATGAAAAAAGAGGGAGTGAAAGAAACTATCACATATCGTGAAGATTACCCACCAAGTGAACAGGAGTTATATTCGATTAAGCCACATAAGTGTGTTCCACGATACATACAGGGGAGCAAGCCCAAATAAGAACATATATTATTAAGGTGTTGGTCTAGGGTAAAGGGTTGTGAATAGATATGTTAACAGACATGTCCTCTCTTACTACCTCACCTACTGTTAATAGGTATGTTCTAGCTGAGCCCCAGGATCCTGCCTTAAACCCCAGAGAGTTTAATTGGCTCAGATCTCACATCTGAAAGTTAGCCGAAGTGGCTTCTTAACTCAGGTCTTGAAGAAAAACAAATACTTTGCTGATAATGGCATCTACCTCATTTATTAAGCACTTCTAGGTGACAAACATTGTTCTAGGCATTTTTGTGTATGTAATCTCTTCATATTGTCACCATAGTTCAAGAAATCTAGCAAGCATGCTCAGTCACTCAGTCATGTGCAGCCCTTTGTGACCCCATGAACTGTAGCCCACTAGGATCCTCTGTCCATGGAATTATCCAGGCAAGGATACTGGAGTGGGTTGCCATTTCATACTCGATGGGATCTTCCTGACCCAGGGATTGAACCCAAGTCTCTTGCATCTTCTGCATTTCAGGTGGATTCTTTACCACTGAGCCACCTGGCAAGCCCAAGAAATCTAGAGACTGCTGTATTTACCTCCATTTTATAGTTGGAGAAGTTAAGTCATTTGCCTTACTGATTAAAACAACAAATTTTGAAAATTTTCTAAATTTCCTATACTATCTATATTAACACACACACAAGTGTATTTGCAGAAGACAGCCTGGTATTAATTCATAATTCCTTATCACTAGGAAATATCAGGGAAGTATGGTTTTTATTTAGTTCACCTAAAATTTATTGCATACCTACTCTTTAGTAAGTTTTGAACTTTGCACAGAGGGAAAATGATAGATTACAGGGATCTTCACATAGAGGAGTTCACAGTATTATCTTAAGGATGGAGGTGAAAATCTGTAATTTCATTCTAATTTGGAAAATGCAATGAGAATGGTCTGGGATTTGCCCATGACAGCCTCCCTCTGATCTTTATTACGATCCCTGGGGCATCAGTCTTGGCCATTTCTGTTTCAGATTTCCAATTCTGCAAGTTGTTGAGTAACTGAGTATCTTTGCTGACTGAGTTACTGTGCAAGACATTAAGAGGTACAGAAATGGCCAAGCCATAGATTGGTCTGGTGCTTGTATCCAGCCGAACTGGTTTAATGGGTTTACCATGTCTCTTACTACCTCACCTACTGTTAATAGGTATGTTCTAGCTGAGCCCCAGGATCCTGCCTTAAACCCCAGAGAGTTTAATTGGCTCAGATCTCACATCTGAAAGTTAGCCGAAGTGGCTTCTTAACTCAGGTCTTGAAGAAAAACAAATACTTTGCTGATAATGGCATCTACCTCATTTATTAAGCACTTCTAGGTGACAAACATTGTTCTAGGCATTTTTGTGTATGTAATCTCTTCATATTGTCACCATAGTTCAAGAAATCTAGCAAGCATGCTCAGTCACTCAGTCATGTGCAGCCCTTTGTGACCCCATGAACTGTAGCCCACTAGGATCCTCTGTCCATGGAATTATCCAGGCAAGGATACTGGAGTGGGTTGCCATTTCATACTCGATGGGATCTTCCTGACCCAGGGATTGAACCCAAGTCTCTTGCATCTTCTGCATTTCAGGTGGATTCTTTACCACTGAGCCACCTGGCAAGCCCAAGAAATCTAGAGACTGCTGTATTTACCTCCATTTTATAGTTGGAGAAGTTAAGTCATTTGCCTTACTGATTAAAACAACAAATTTTGAAAATTTTCTAAATTTCCTATACTATCTATATTAACACACACACAAGTGTATTTGCAGAAGACAGCCTGGTATTAATTCATAATTCCTTATCACTAGGAAATATCGGGGAAGTATGGTTTTATTTAGTTCACCTAAAATTTATTGCATACCTACTCTTTAGTAAGTTTTGAACTTTGCACAGAGGGAAAATGATAGATTACAGGGATCTTCACATAGAGGAGTTCACAGTATTATCTTAAGGATGGAGGTGAAAATCTGTAATTTCATTCTAATTTGGAAAATGCAATGAGAATGGTCTGGGATTTGCCCATGACAGCCTCCCTCTGATCTTTATTACGATCCCTGGGGCATCAGTCTTGGCCATTTCTGTTTCAGATTTCCAATTCTGCAAGTTGTTGAGTAACTGAGTATCTTTGCTGACTGAGTTACTGTGCAAGACATTAAGAGGTACAGAAATGGCCAAGCCATAGATTGGTCTGGTGCTTTGTATCCAGACTCATGAACATCTTACCACATCCATGGGATCCACTCAGACTGGTCAGTTCCTTCTATATCAGCGGTGATTCTTCATAGAAATTTATATGCCTCTATATGTTCAGTGTGCTCAATTTATTCCAGTCTTTAAAGTCGTCTACATTAATTATTGTCATAGTTGACTTGAATCATCTTTTGCTATTTCCCAAATCCTCAAAAATGCTGAGAGTAGGTATTAATGCTTCCCTTGCTTCCCAATTCTGAGAAAATCTTGCTGCAACATCTGTCTTTCCTCTGCAATGGTAAGTATTTTGTAGACCTTCTCTGGTTTTTACCCAGAGAGGACAATTTTTACCTGATATAGGGAGCCTTGATTCTCTTCAAAGTACAAGTTTGCTGTCAAACATCTCCCTGGACAGTAGTTCAAGTTAAGAATTACCTTCCAGCAGCTTCCCTCAGATCTTGCTCATTTGCAGTTTCACTCCTATTTATCTCTGAAATTTAAAAGTAAGACTCTTTTATACTCCTCAGTTTTTACTAGATATGAATCATTTGGTTAATTTAAAAAATATCAAGAGGTCTCATATTCACTAAATAAATAAAATGTAAGTGAATAGATTATTCACTGCAATTTTCTTTTGAAAAGGGGTTTCCCTTGAAGTATTCCTTAGAGATGGGTATGTATATGTTATCTCTTATTTAAAATTTTGAGCTCTGACTCAGTGACATTTTGCTACATGATCTTGGGAAAGTCATTTTAACTCTCTTGGCCTGCCCATTTTTACAATGAGGTTTGCAGAGGAGGTATTTTTTATTTCAGCTGTAACATTTGGTTTGAAATCAGGGATCATTTCTTAGGAAGTTTTCTGAAAGCCAACCTGCCTTGCAGCAGTTCAGTCAACATAGATTAGATACAAGTAGGTATGAATTTGTAGGGTTACAAAGTCTTCAAGTTCAAAGGAACTATTAAGATCCTGGAGCCCAACCCCCACTATGGGGATACCTGAATACCTTCTACAACATCCCCACCATGTGGCCAAAATGCCTCCAGGTGCGCACCTCTCCCAACCCTCACTACCTCCCAAGTCAACCTTTTTTTGTTTTCTTTAGGCTATTATGAAACTCTTGTTCGAGTTGTTCTGAAATATGTTGCCCTGAAATTTTCACTATTGGGTCAGAATACTACTAAGAATAGTTCCTTTTTTTCAAAACAAATACGAGTCAGTTCTAGTGAGATGGATGGACCTAGAGCGTGTTATACAGAGTAAGTCAAGAAAGAGAAAAACAAATATTGTAAAATGCATACGTATGGAATCTAGAAAAATGGTACTGCTGAACCTATGTGAAGGGCAGGAATAGAGATGTACACATAGTGAACAGACTTGTGGACACAGCAGGGGAAGGAAAGGGTGGGACAAATGAGAAAGCATCATTGAAAGCTATATTACCACATGCAAAGGAGGTAGCTAGTGGGAAGCTGCTGTGTAACACAGGGTGCTCAACCTGATGCTCTGTGACAGCCTAGAGTGGTGGAATGGGATGGAGGTCGGAGGGAGGTTCAAGAAGAAGGGGATATATATATGCCGATGACTGATTCATGTTGTAGTATGGCAGAAAACAACATAACGCTGTTAAACAATTATCTTTCAATTAAAAATAAAATAATTCCTTTTTCACATAAAAATTTTTTAAATATTAAAAAATGAGGATACAAATACCCTTGTCTCTAGGATAAACAAACCCAGTTCTTTAAAGTATGTCTGCTGTGGTATGGCGCTGAGTGTGTTCCTAATTTTGATCAGTTTCCTCTTAATCTGAGCCAGGTTGTCAATGCCATTCTTACCAGCCTTCAGGACTGATCAAATGTCCATGGTAATCTTTGATGATAGAATTTGAAAATGAACTTTCAAAGAGAAAGACAAGTAATCTGATGATAAGAGATTATCTTTGTCATGTAAGTTAAAAATGTCAGGGACCATGACAAACAGAGAAGGGGGATACTAATATTCATTAAATATTTTGTATTTTCTGTCCCTTGTAGAAATTGGAATGAGTTCTATGTGTCTGTATATGACCTTTTTTCTCATAGGGTAGACAAGTCATCATTTGCACACCTTTTCTAAATCAAGCACAACAAAGCCTGCACTCTCTAGGGATGTACTCTACTCTCTAATCAGTCTTCAGCAGAACAAAAAACAGGCTTGGATCAAAGAGAGAAAAAAAAAACAATAGTGTTTCAGATGACACCCAAACAGGGTGGATACAACCTCCTGAACATACAAGTCATGTAGAGAGAAAGCCATATCCGTGAGTAGCTTCAAAGGATCAAGGGGAGTATTGAGTGAGCTGATGGATATTAGTACTTAAGAGTGCTCATTGGTACTGAGTAACATGAAAAAAAAATTGGTAGTGATGGTTACAAGAAATTATCATTGGTTCAGAAATTTCACTTGTGGAAAAGTCAAAATTATCTTGGTTATATGTTGGAAGGATATAGACCCATTGCCATTTCTTACAGTTTTTAAACTCCATCCTCTCTTCTAATATTTTTTTTTTATTTTATGTTGGAGTATAGTTGGTTGACGATGCTGTGTTAGTTCCAGGTGTACAGTCAAGTGACTCAGTTATACACATATGTGTACCTATTTTTTCTCAAATTCTTTTCCCAAATAGGTTATTGCAGATCAGAGTTCTCTGTGCTATACAGCAAGTTGCTATTAATTATCTATTTTATATGTAGCAATGTGTACACATCAATTCCAAACTCTCAATTTATGCCCCGCCTCCTTTCCCTTCTGGTAACCAACACTGTAAGTTTGTTTTCTACCCTCTCTTGAAATTTGAGAAGTAACATTCAGACTGAGACTGAATCTCAGTGAAGATCATTAAAGTTGTTTGTAGTGAAGAACAGTAAAAGTATCACGATCATTTCCTTATTTCAAACCTTCATTGGCTTCCTTTCCATGTAGAATATAGTCTAAACTCCCAATGAGAGTAAATACACACAGAGTAATATGTTCTTGCCTCTCTCCACACCCTCAGGCTCACTGCATCCTCTCACCTCTCACTTCTTTGCCCTTGAAATACTGTACCTGGACACGGAGCCATTTTACCACTTGGTGTTTTGTCCATCTTGTTCTTCCTCCTAGAAATAACATTATAGGCCAGAGGAAGAGCTGAATTTCATCATTTAATTCTCATATGACGTGGAGCCATTTGTTGATGTCTTGTGAAATACTCAGTGATTGTGTTGGCTGGATACAGGCTCACATGATGTGTTTCGCACCCACTCATGAACCGCCTTCTAGGTGCCAGGCAAGGTGCTGAGATGGAGACAGAGTCCCAGTCTTTAGGAGGTTTTGTGAGGAGGCTCAATCAGTGTTAAATATCATGGTTAAGGTAGAAAGGGGTAGAACATGTGGTTCACGAAATTTGGGCATATCCGTGAGTAGCTTCAAAGGATCAAGGGGAGTATTGAGTGAGCTGATGGATATTAGTACTTAAGAGTGCTCATTGGTACTGAGTAACATGAAAAAAAAATTGGTAGTGATGGTTACAAGAAATTATCATTGGTTCAGAAATTTCACTTGTGGAAAAGTCAAAATTATCTTGGTTATATGTTGGAAGGATATAGACCCATTGCCATTTCTTACAGTTTTTAAACTCCATCCTCTCTTCTAATATTTTTTTTTTATTTTATGTTGGAGTATAGTTGGTTGACGATGCTGTGTTAGTTCCAGGTGTACAGTCAAGTGACTCAGTTATACACATATGTGTACCTATTTTTTCTCAAATTCTTTTCCCAAATAGGTTATTGCAGATCAGAGTTCTCTGTGCTATACAGCAAGTTGCTATTAATTATCTATTTTATATGTAGCAATGTGTACACATCAATTCCAAACTCTCAATTTATGCCCCGCCTCCTTTCCCTTCTGGTAACCAACACTGTAAGTTTGTTTTCTACCCTCTCTTGAAATTTGAGAAGTAACATTCAGACTGAGACTGAATCTCAGTGAAGATCATTAAAGTTGTTTGTAGTGAAGAACAGTAAAAGTATCACGATCATTTCCTTATTTCAAACCTTCATTGGCTTCCTTTCCATGTAGAATATAGTCTAAACTCCCAATGAGAGTAAATACACACAGAGTAATATGTTCTTGCCTCTCTCCACACCCTCAGGCTCACTGCATCCTCTCACCTCTCACTTCTTTGCCCTTGAAATACTGTACCTGGACACGGAGCCATTTTACCACTTGGTGTTTTGTCCATCTTGTTCTTCCTCCTAGAAATAACATTATAGGCCAGAGGAAGAGCTGAATTTCATCATTTAATTCTCATATGACGTGGAGCCATTTGTTGATGTCTTGTGAAATACTCAGTGATTGTGTTGGCTGGATACAGGCTCACATGATGTGTTTCGCACCCACTCATGAACCGCCTTCTAGGTGCCAGGCAAGGTGCTGAGATGGAGACAGAGTCCCAGTCTTTAGGAGGTTTTGTGAGGAGGCTCAATCAGTGTTAAATATCATGGTTAAGGTAGAAAGAAAACTCAGCAGGGAAGCTCTGGATTAACACTGAGTGTGGCAGGAAGATGGAGTGCCTGGACTTTGCGGAAAGAAAGGGCAATTCATCCAGCAAAGGAATGAATCAGTGAGTATCCCCACAGGACAAGCAGTGTGTTTGGACTTTGTCTATGGCTCTAGAAGAACCCAGCTGGCTGTAGAGAAGAATTTTGCTCAAAACACCCATTGGTCAGGGTTTATTATCATAGCTCCCAAATATAATACTTCAGGGAAGGACAGTGAGAGCTGTAAGTCTTCTCAGGCAAGGTTGTGAGGTCAGGATAAGAGGATGGTTGGACTGGGAAAGGCTTTGTACACTCTGAGCTCCCCCGGGTGGAAAGAAGACAAAACAGGGTGTTTCTACCTTGCTTTTCTGAGTGTACCTCTGAGGCCAATATGGAAAAGAAAATGACAAACTCCCCAGAAGTCTGTCATACAAAGCTTCAGTCTATCTGAGGTCTAGTCCAGAATTTAAATCCTCAAATGCCTCCAGTTGCTGACAGGTGTCAAAGATTTGTGAGGCAGGAAAGGTGTAACACAAAGGGAGGAAATTGCTTGAATTGGCAACCACTGACTCTGATGATTTACAATCTCTTGTAAATACCTTGGGACCCACAGGAAACAAACAAATAAACAAATGACCCCTCGGCTTCCTATCAGCGATCCCTTTCCAGGCATTCTTCTCCATCTCTGTGTTCCTATCACGAAAACCATACCCCTATCTCAGGCTCAGCATCCTCTCACCTCTCACTTCTTTGCCCTTGAAATACTGTACCTGGACACGGAGCCATTTTACCACTTGGTGTTTTGTCCATCTTGTTCTTCCTCCTAGAAATAACATTATAGGCCAGAGGAAGAGCTGAATTTCATCATTTAATTCTCATATGACGTGGAGCCATTTGTTGATGTCTTGTGAAATACTCAGTGATTGTGTTGGCTGGATACAGGCTCACATGATGTGTTTCGCACCCACTCATGAACCGCCTTCTAGGTGCCAGGCAAGGTGCTGAGATGGAGACAGAGTCCCAGTCTTTAGGAGGTTTTGTGAGGAGGCTCAATCAGTGTTAAATATCATGGTTAAGGTAGAAAGAAAACTCAGCAGGGAAGCTCTGGATTAACACTGAGTGTGGCAGGAAGATGGAGTGCCTGGACTTTGCGGAAAGAAAGGGCAATTCATCCAGCAAAGGAATGAATCAGTGAGTATCCCCACAGGACAAGCAGTGTGTTTGGACTTTGTCTATGGCTCTAGAAGAACCCAGCTGGCTGTAGAGAAGAATTTTGCTCAAAACACCCATTGGTCAGGGTTTATTATCATAGCTCCCAAATATAATACTTCAGGGAAGGACAGTGAGAGCTGTAAGTCTTCTCAGGCAAGGTTGTGAGGTCAGGATAAGAGGATGGTTGGACTGGGAAAGGCTTTGTACACTCTGAGCTCCCCCGGGTGGAAAGAAGACAAAACAGGGTGTTTCTACCTTGCTTTTCTGAGTGTACCTCTGAGGCCAATATGGAAAAGAAAATGACAAACTCCCCAGAAGTCTGTCATACAAAGCTTCAGTCTATCTGAGGTCTAGTCCAGAATTTAAATCCTCAAATGCCTCCAGTTGCTGACAGGTGTCAAAGATTTGTGAGGCAGGAAAGGTGTAACACAAAGGGAGGAAATTGCTTGAATTGGCAACCACTGACTCTGATGATTTACAATCTCTTGTAAATACCTTGGGACCCACAGGAAACAAACAAATAAACAAATGACCCCTCGGCTTCCTATCAGCGATCCCTTTCCAGGCATTCTTCTCCATCTCTGTGTTCCTATCACGAAAACCATACCCTCCTGTATCTCTGCCAAACAGGACCATGTGATCATTACAGGTAATGCAATGACACAGAGGTAAATGCAAGGGGTGGGCTTCGGAGTAAGACATGCATGAATTCAAAGCCACTTTCAGCCCCTATAACATTATTCAACTTCTCTGAGTCTGGTTTTGTTTATAGTTAATGCCTACCTTGGCATATGGCTGAGGTTTACATAGTATAACATGCACATAGTGAAAAATCAGTAGACAAAGGATAGTTCAGATAATAATTACTTTCATTATGATTATTTCTACATATATGGAAGGAATGGGCAATGTGATCAAGACTTTTGGACATTAGTGTGAAATATTCTGGATTCTCTGGGTCAGATAACATATATTTCACTCTCCAATGATGTACCAACACATTCAGTGACACAGGATGTGAGGTGCATCCTGCCCAGTAGCACATCTCTCCCACACATCTCTCCACACGTCCATAATTTAGAAATGCCACCTAACCATGTCTACTTTCCTGAACCCAGGACCTGCAAGCTCTCTCATCTTTAATTAGAGATGCTGACCTCTAAAGGCCCTTCTAAAAATACATATAGATGTGATGATTTTTAACACCCACCATCACATTAGTACAAACGAATCTGGCTGATGCCCAGAATGAACCAGTTTTTTTAAGAAAGTGGAGGTGGGGAAGGAGTAAGGGGAAGACCCTGGCAAGGTATAAAATGACAAGGAGGATGTGGTTACTGGGTGCTGGGGGCAGCTTTTCAATTGAGAAGGGCATGAGGAAAGGAGAATAGGTGATCCTCCTTGTGGAAACGAGGTAGTTCTCTGTGGTGAGTCACCTGGCTGGGGTTCCCCCAAATGATAAATACTCAATAGAGTCTTCAAGCTATAGGCTCTTGAGTACAGAGGCTGTGTGGGAACGTGGACCGGAAACTTTGACTCCCTCATCCTCATTGCACTCACCTATTGTGAGATCCCAGACATGGGGAGTTCCTCCTGAGCCCATTTCCACATCTGTCCATGGGAGCCGCTGTGTGTTTGAGGAGGGAGGGCTCTTTACATCTGTGATTCTGTCCTAATGTGATTCTTCACTAACAGAAGAGGAACAGAAAGTGAGACAAAAAAACTGAATTCGCATGGGCTGATGAACCCTCCTGTATCTCTGCCAAACAGTGTGAATGGCAATGACACAGAGGTAAATGCAAGGGGTGGGCTTCGGAGTAAGACATGCATGAATTCAAAGCCACTTTCAGCCCCTATAACATTATTCAACTTCTCTGAGTCTGGTTTTGTTTATAGTTAATGCCTACCTTGGCATATGGCTGAGGTTTACATAGTATAACATGCACATAGTGAAAAATCAGTAGACAAAGGATAGTTCAGATAATAATTACTTTCATTATGATTATTTCTACATATATGGAAGGAATGGGCAATGTGATCAAGACTTTTGGACATTAGTGTGAAATATTCTGGATTCTCTGGGTCAGATAACATATATTTCACTCTCCAATGATGTACCAACACATTCAGTGACACAGGATGTGAGGTGCATCCTGCCCAGTAGCACATCTCTCCCACACATCTCTCCACACGTCCATAATTTAGAAATGCCACCTAACCATGTCTACTTTCCTGAACCCAGGACCTGCAAGCTCTCTCATCTTTAATTAGAGATGCTGACCTCTAAAGGCCCTTCTAAAAATACATATAGATGTGATGATTTTTAACACCCACCATCACATTAGTACAAACGAATCTGGCTGATGCCCAGAATGAACCAGTTTTTTTAAGAAAGTGGAGGTGGGGAAGGAGTAAGGGGAAGACCCTGGCAAGGTATAAAATGACAAGGAGGATGTGGTTACTGGGTGCTGGGGGCAGCTTTTCAATTGAGAAGGGCATGAGGAAAGGAGAATAGGTGATCCTCCTTGTGGAAACGAGGTAGTTCTCTGTGGTGAGTCACCTGGCTGGGGTTCCCCCAAATGATAAATACTCAATAGAGTCTTCAAGCTATAGGCTCTTGAGTACAGAGGCTGTGTGGGAACGTGGACCGGAAACTTTGACTCCCTCATCCTCATTGCACTCACCTATTGTGAGATCCCAGACATGGGGAGTTCCCTCCTGGAGCCCATTTCCACATCTGTCCATGGGAGCCGCTGTGTGTTTGAGGAGGGAGGGCTCTTTACATCTGTGATTCTGTCCTAATGTGATTCTTCACTAACAGAAGAGGAACAGAAAGTGAGACTGAGAAAGGTGATGAGAGAGAGAGAATTCTGCTCAAACTCCTTCCTCCTGAACAGGGCTTGGGCTGATGAACCCGGAGATGAGTTCAGCCCGCTCCCATTCTAGAGTCACTTGTGATCCCATCAGGGAGGCAGCTAAGGACATGGGCAACAGTCTGGGGACATACAAAGAGCAGACGGTGCTCAACACCAAGGCTGGGGAAGCCACAGTGGTGGGTCTCAGCGTCTGACCCAAGGCCAAGGAGAACCAAAATGCTGTCACAAAACTCTGGGCAGCCACACCCCTGCTCTGTTTCCTTCAGACCCTGGGCCCAGATTTGCCAGGTGTTGGGGGTGTGAATAGGCATAGACCTTTTCTATCTCTTTACTATTTAAGTTTACATCCTCTCCTGAGCATAAGACAATTCTGAAATTGCTAGAAATGTTCAAACTAGTGATTTTTATTTCTTGCCTACTCTTGGAGAATGATGAAAGAAGAAAAGGATGACAATGGTGCTGATGGCAACAGTGACTATAATGATGATGAGAATACCAATACTAATACTAAGATTAAGTCTTCACTATATGCCGAGAACTTTGTGTGCATTATGTGGACCAGGACATTTATTACTGTGTCAGCTTTTTTAGATGAAGAAATTGATACATAGGCTTGGCTGTGTGTGCTAAGTCATGTCAGTCATGTCTGACTCTTTGTGAGCCTATGGACTCTAGCCCACCAGGCTCCTCTCTTCATGGGATTTCCCAGGCAAGCATATTGGAGTGGGCTGCCATGCCCTCCTCCAGGGGATCTTCCCAACCCAGGGATTGACTCCACATCTCTAAAGTCTCCTGCATTGGTTGGCAGGTCCTTTACCACTAGTTCTACCTGGGAAGCCCACATAGGCTTGGCTAACAGCATGCAGTTTTCTAACAGGAGGGAGTCTGTTCAAGGCCAGGTATGTCTGACTTCAGAATCTGCGCTCTTAATCACTCAGCTTGCAATTTCAGAATCTCACTAAATTCTGTGGTTTTTCTTCAGGAGTATGTCTTGATCCTCTTACTGATGGCATTTTCTCTTATGAGGGAGGTCTTTTGCTTAGAAAAGGATGTAAATCTGAATAGTAAAGAGAGGGAAAAGGTCTATGCCTATCTACACCCCCTGCATTTCTTCCTGGTCTTACACTTTTGGTCTTATGTGCTGGTCTTCCAGGGAACTAGGAAAGGGGTGAGTCACTTGTGATCCCATCAGGAGGCAGCTAAGGACATGGGCAACAGTCTGGGGACATACAAAGAGCAGACGGTGCTCAACACCAAGGCTGGGGAAGCCACAGTGGTGGGTCTCAGCGTCTGACCCAAGGCCAAGGAGAACCAAAATGCTGTCACAAAACTCTGGGCAGCCACACCCCTGCTCTGTTTCCTTCAGACCCTGGGCCCAGATTTGCCAGGTGTTGGGGGTGTGAATAGGCATAGACCTTTTCTATCTCTTTACTATTTAAGTTTACATCCTCTCCTGAGCATAAGACAATTCTGAAATTGCTAGAAATGTTCAAACTAGTGATTTTTATTTCTTGCCTACTCTTGGAGAATGATGAAAGAAGAAAAGGATGACAATGGTGCTGATGGCAACAGTGACTATAATGATGATGAGAATACCAATACTAATACTAAGATTAAGTCTTCACTATATGCCGAGAACTTTGTGTGCATTATGTGGACCAGGACATTTATTACTGTGTCAGCTTTTTTAGATGAAGAAATTGATACATAGGCTTGGCTGTGTGTGCTAAGTCATGTCAGTCATGTCTGACTCTTTGTGAGCCTATGGACTCTAGCCCACCAGGCTCCTCTCTTCATGGGATTTCCCAGGCAAGCATATTGGAGTGGGCTGCCATGCCCTCCTCCAGGGGATCTTCCCAACCCAGGGATTGACTCCACATCTCTAAAGTCTCCTGCATTGGTTGGCAGGTCCTTTACCACTAGTTCTACCTGGGAAGCCCACATAGGCTTGGCTAACAGCATGCAGTTTTCTAACAGGAGGGAGTCTGTTCAAGGCCAGGTATGTCTGACTTCAGAATCTGCGCTCTTAATCACTCAGCTTGCAATTTCAGAATCTCACTAAATTCTGTGGTTTTTCTTCAGGAGTATGTCTTGATCCTCTTACTGATGGCATTTTCTCTTATGAGGGAGGTCTTTTGCTTAGAAAAGGATGTAAATCTGAATAGTAAAGAGAGGGAAAAGGTCTATGCCTATCTACACCCCCTGCATTTCTTCCTGGTCTTACACTTTTGGTCTTATGTGCTGGTCTTCCAGGGAACTAGGAAAGGGGGTGACTGGAGAGGTGAGGCTCCAGTCTTACAAAGGGATACCCAAATGCAGACACTGGGAATGGCAGCTGTGAAGAAGTCTGAATGACTATGGTCGGCAAGGAGAAAGTAATACATCCCTGGAAAGAGAGCTGTGACCAAGGGAGAGGGAAGAAGAATTTATCCAATTGCTGCTGCACAGAGTGTGAAACAAGAGCTAATAAAAACAAGTGACCTGAAAAAAAAGAAGTAAGTGATCTGGAGCTTATCCCCATGCATTGGTCCACTTCTCCTTCTGAGAGGGCAAATGGAAGAGGTTAAAGGGTAACTTCGGAGGTGTCCCTCGTCATGCTTGCAGCCTGCATTGAAAGGACTCAGTTGTCTCTCCCGTGTTTGTGGTTCCATTTGCATATTGGAGCTATCTTGTAGCCCACCCACCCACTGTAGAAGTCAAGTGACTCTGAAGAGTCAGTAGCTACAAATGTCCAATTTGCAAAGCATCTTTCCTGTCTTGTGGGCTTCACAGGTACAGGTGAGTTTGCATTGTAGGCTCAACATAGAAGAAAAGGACTCCCTTTTACTCAGCTCAAGAGAAAAGGGCAGACAGCTTTGCCACCACCTGTCCTCAGTCTGGTCCTATTCCACATTTTCCTTCCAGAAATTGCTTGAGTAATACTGTCATGAGGGCTTCCCAGATGGCCCAATGGCAAAGAAGTCATCTGACAATACAGGAGACACAAAGACTCAGGTTCAATGATCTCCTTTAATTAAGGATCAGGATGATCTCCCAGAGTAGGAAATGACAGTGTCATTGCCTGAAAAATTTCCATGGACAGAGGAGCCTGGTGGTCTACTGTCTATGGGTCACAACGTCAGACTCAGCTAAGCACATGCACATGAACATACACACATAAATTACCATCATGAAGTTTAACAACGATGCATCATGACAAAGCTATTTTCTAACAGGAGGGAGTCTGAAGAGGTAGGTCTTTATGCCTTAATCTACAAACCCAGGAGTACTTGCCATTATTCTTTCCTGAAAAGGATGTAAATCTGAATAGTAAAGAGAGGGAAAAGGTCTATGCCTATCTACACCCCCTGCATTTCTTCCTGGTCTTACACTTTTGGTCTTATGTGCTGGTCTTCCAGGGAACTAGGAAAGGGGGTGACTGGAGAGGTGAGGCTCCAGTCTTACAAAGGGATACCCAAATGCAGACACTGGGAATGGCAGCTGTGAAGAAGTCTGAATGACTATGGTCGGCAAGGAGAAAGTAATACATCCCTGGAAAGAGAGCTGTGACCAAGGGAGAGGGAAGAAGAATTTATCCAATTGCTGCTGCACAGAGTGTGAAACAAGAGCTAATAAAAACAAGTGACCTGAAAAAAAAGAAGTAAGTGATCTGGAGCTTATCCCCATGCATTGGTCCACTTCTCCTTCTGAGAGGGCAAATGGAAGAGGTTAAAGGGTAACTTCGGAGGTGTCCCTCGTCATGCTTGCAGCCTGCATTGAAAGGACTCAGTTGTCTCTCCCGTGTTTGTGGTTCCATTTGCATATTGGAGCTATCTTGTAGCCCACCCACCCACTGTAGAAGTCAAGTGACTCTGAAGAGTCAGTAGCTACAAATGTCCAATTTGCAAAGCATCTTTCCTGTCTTGTGGGCTTCACAGGTACAGGTGAGTTTGCATTGTAGGCTCAACATAGAAGAAAAGGACTCCCTTTTACTCAGCTCAAGAGAAAAGGGCAGACAGCTTTGCCACCACCTGTCCTCAGTCTGGTCCTATTCCACATTTTCCTTCCAGAAATTGCTTGAGTAATACTGTCATGAGGGCTTCCCAGATGGCCCAATGGCAAAGAAGTCATCTGACAATACAGGAGACACAAAGACTCAGGTTCAATGATCTCCTTTAATTAAGGATCAGGATGATCTCCCAGAGTAGGAAATGACAGTGTCATTGCCTGAAAAATTTCCATGGACAGAGGAGCCTGGTGGTCTACTGTCTATGGGTCACAACGAGTCAGACTCAGCTAAGCACATGCACATGAACATACACACATAAATTACCATCATGACCTCCATTTCATGACATCTCTTCTAAATGTTGCTTAATGAGAGTCCCACTCATGAATGAGGTTGATCTATAACTACAAGAATTTGAAACTTCATGGGAGCTTTGGATTTTTTTTTTTTCTGAACAGGACTGCTGTATATAGTCATTGCTTTTAAGTTCTAATCTACAGTGAAGCAGAGCTTCCTGCTTTCTCTGTAAAGGGTACTTGAACTCACCCCCAAACACCTGTATGTAGATCAGCGTGGTCTGCCTTTCAGAAGATTGCATGCAGGATTGGTCTTCTATAGGGGAAACTAGAGTCCTTTTCCCTTCCACCACCTGTCCTGTTTAAGCCTCACACCCCTCCCACATCCACAGTCTTCTTCCACAGTCTTTCTCTGAATTATTCTTTTAATGAAGGAGTTACAGAGTGCTATCTAATAGAATGAAAATAGTACCTGGCCTCCCTCATATGATCTGTTGAGTGCTTTCCTAATGTGGAAAACCCATAGTTTCATTGGCTTTGAATAAATTCCTGCAGAGTGAAGAACACTGGGTTGGCAAGGAGATGAAAGGGCACTTGAATTCCAGCATTATGGTTGAGCTTTGCAACCTTGGCCAATGTACCTTTGTTTCCTCATTCATAAATAGATCACTGAAAGATGTAAAAACTACAAAGAAGTGTTAGCAGTAAGTAACTGGTGAAGGACTTGGGGTTAGCTGAACATCATAAAAATCATTCTAGATTTTATGCATTGGGTGCTGAGGGTAAATATTGCTATAAACACCATAGTCACATTTTCCATGCATCCTTTTTCAGAACATAAAATAATATAATATGGGTGACAAAAAAGTTCTTAAATAGCTGAATCATTTATTGAAGTAGATTTTTAATTTTTTTTTTAAATCAGCTACTGGCAATGTAGACTTTGGTCATTTGATTAAGATGTGTTTGCCAAGTTTCTCCATTGTATAATCACTATCTTTCCATTTGCGATTATTAAGCAGTCTGTGGAGAAAAAAAAAAAAAAAAACATCAAACTAAAATGTGATGAACTGACACTATGTGAGTCCTAATGAGATGTACGACAACAGTAGGCAAGGTGGTGTTCCTGGTGAGTCACATCATTAGGAAATATCAACCAAATCGAACCAGGGTGTCTACCCAGTTAGTGACTGGTATTATTTTTAAAAAGTCAGTCTTATGCAGCACTGTAAGGCTGAAGAACCATTTTCAAAAAAAGAGACCAACAGACATGGCAACTAGATGTGTTATGTGATCCTAAGTTAGATAGTTGACCAGGAAAAAACAGATATAGATAGGATTATTGGTACAATTGGTGAAATTTGACTATGATTCACAGACTAATTAGTAATATCATGCCAATGTTAAATTTCCTGATGTTCATAATCATATCATAGCTATGGAGGTCAATACCCTTGCTCTTAGAAACTACAGAGTGAAGTATTTATTGATAAATGGACAAGATATCTGTACCTTACTATCACTAATTTAAGGAAAAGGGAATATATATATATATATATATATATATATAGAGAGAGAGAGAGAGAGAGAGAGAGAAAATCCAAGTTCATGAAGCTAATAAGTCACCCCAAAATTTATATTCAAAATGAATTATGCATATATCTATTGTTGCTGTTTAGTTGCTAACAACTAATAGATTTTAATATATATGTATATAATTTAAGGAAACGGGGACACACACTCATGCATATATTTAGAGGGAAAATGATAAAAACAGGTGTGGCAAATTTTAACAACTGGTTGAATCTGGATGAAGTATATATAACATTTTGTTTTGTTTAATTTCACAAATTTCCTGTAAGTTTGAAGTAATTTTGAATTTCTTTAAAAAAAAAAAGGAGACAATCAAGAAACACATATTTCAGGAGAGAAAAGGAAGCAAAGTGCAAAAGCTAAGTCCTACATTTCTCAGAAGCTCAAAGTAGTGGAGGTTGGTTTCCATGAATTGTATTGGCTGAAGATGTGATTTTAGTGTTGTGATCATCCTCACAGGGAATGTACAATCATCTCCTCTATCACAGATGGTGACTGAGGCGGCATAAGAATGCAAAGAAAACTCAAGCATTCCTTTTGAGCTTTTCTGGTAACGTTTTCAACTAAATTGCCTAATGAGACAACATTCAAACATTTGGTCATGTATCTAATCAAGATTTATTGAATATTTACATTTTGACACGGTGTTATGCTCTGGAGCAAAGATTTGAATAATATCTTCCTTCACTCAAGGATCATGTTGTTCAGATGGGGAGAGAGCAATATCACAGTAGCAATAATCCACAGTTGCAATGATTTTAGTAGAAATAGACCTAAGATGCTATAAATAAAAGAACCAGGGGAGTAAAAAAAATTAATCTGGAGATGGCATTGATGTCTAAGAAGAATTCTAGCAGACGGAGAAGGATCTTTCAGAGAAAAAAATGTGGTAGCCTGACCAACCACAGTATATCTGCAGAAGGCAACTCACTTGATGTTGATAGACACTAGTGAATGGAGTGAAAGTAAAGACATTGGAAAGCCTTGTGTAAAACGCTTCATTTCTCTTGTGCTAGAGTGTGTAGGGGACTTTGATATTCTCTTTGTGACCCAAGGACCAGGCATCTGAGTGTCTAGCACCTTCAGTTGGGGGTGGTTGGTCATTTTCTTTTAATACCGAAATAAGTAGACTCAAGTTTTCATCTACATACACTGAAGACTCCAGCAATTATACATTCTCCCATTAAATCTGCTTGGATTCCTACTGGGAAAGTCACAAATTCCCCCTATTCTTCCCTTGTTCTTAGTTTCTTTTCTGGATTCTTGATCTCACTGTCTTGCCCCTTGTGGCTTTTTCCTTCTTAGCTTGAGTTAACCCAAATTCAGAATCTAGTCTTTTTATTTTTCCTTGTTTTGACTCAAAATTCAGGGAGAGGAAAAGGAAAGTTGGGTTTTTGGGGTTTTTTGGTGGCATTATGCAGAAAACCAAGAGAAATTACTAATAAGATGTCAACTTCCCAGAGTTCTATAGATTCACTCTTCACAAGGGTTTCTCATTGGCTGGAGTTTTCTTTCTAGGTTTCTTGGCTGTCATATTAGTCAGGCACTCTGTTACTTTATATATTCTACTCTCTCTCTCCCCATTCCTGGGCTCCTCTCTACCTGTTTTGGACTACCTGACAAAACTTCTTAAGAGTTTTTCCATTCTAATGCACAGAACAATCTAGTTTTCAATGAAATCTCAGCTCAGCCAATTTTCAAAACTATGAGTTATTTTGGTTTTCTCCTAAACAAAAGGCCATCTCTCTGAGGTTTTCAACTTTTGAAAGCAAAAGAATTGGCCAGTTCTTCAACACTATGATCTTTCCTTTTATATGATTCAACAGCTGAATGTGGCTTCACTTGTATTTGTAAAGAAGGCAACCATATAAAGATTTACCTTCCCATCAAAGTGTACTATTCTACCCCATGGAGGACAAATGTGGTTATAACTAATTATTTATGAAAAGGACTAATTACCTTTATCTACACCACAATTCATTTCTGAAAAGAAGGGATGTTGTAAGACAGGGTACATAGAAGCTGGAAACAGACAAGTTTGAATTCTTACTTGACTTGCTCTAGTGAGTGAATTGACCTCATGCAAAAGATTCTTCCACTTGGAAGTCCAGTTTCATCAAATTTCTCTTTGTGACCCAAGGACCAGGCATCTGAGTGTCTAGCACCTTCAGTTGGGGGTGGTTGGTCATTTTCTTTTAATACCGAAATAAGTAGACTCAAGTTTTCATCTACATACACTGAAGACTCCAGCAATTATACATTCTCCCATTAAATCTGCTTGGATTCCTACTGGGAAAGTCACAAATTCCCCCTATTCTTCCCTTGTTCTTAGTTTCTTTTCTGGATTCTTGATCTCACTGTCTTGCCCCTTGTGGCTTTTTCCTTCTTAGCTTGAGTTAACCCAAATTCAGAATCTAGTCTTTTTATTTTTCCTTGTTTTGACTCAAAATTCAGGGAGAGGAAAAGGAAAGTTGGGTTTTTGGGGTTTTTTGGTGGCATTATGCAGAAAACCAAGAGAAATTACTAATAAGATGTCAACTTCCCAGAGTTCTATAGATTCACTCTTCACAAGGGTTTCTCATTGGCTGGAGTTTTCTTTCTAGGTTTCTTGGCTGTCATATTAGTCAGGCACTCTGTTACTTTATATATTCTACTCTCTCTCTCCCCATTCCTGGGCTCCTCTCTACCTGTTTTGGACTACCTGACAAAACTTCTTAAGAGTTTTTCCATTCTAATGCACAGAACAATCTAGTTTTCAATGAAATCTCAGCTCAGCCAATTTTCAAAACTATGAGTTATTTTGGTTTTCTCCTAAACAAAAGGCCATCTCTCTGAGGTTTTCAACTTTTGAAAGCAAAAGAATTGGCCAGTTCTTCAACACTATGATCTTTCCTTTTATATGATTCAACAGCTGAATGTGGCTTCACTTGTATTTGTAAAGAAGGCAACCATATAAAGATTTACCTTCCCATCAAAGTGTACTATTCTACCCCATGGAGGACAAATGTGGTTATAACTAATTATTTATGAAAAGGACTAATTACCTTTATCTACACCACAATTCATTTCTGAAAAGAAGGGATGTTGTAAGACAGGGTACATAGAAGCTGGAAACAGACAAGTTTGAATTCTTACTTGACTTGCTCTAGTGAGTGAATTGACCTCATGCAAAAGATTCTTCCACTTGGAAGTCCAGTTTCATCAAATTTCTAGAAGAGTTATATTTGCTGTATGGAAATTTCTAGTGCCTGTTTCCTCCCAGAAACATTCAATTTAAAAATTATTTGTGCACAAAAATACTTCCATGAGAGCCAAGAACTCCAGCTGAGGGAATATAGCAGTTAGATGAAGCACAGACGTAAGAAAAGACACACTGGGGCTTCCCTGCTGGTCCAGTGAGTAAAGAGTCCGCCTTGCAGTACAAGGGCCACTGGTTCAATCCTTGGTCTGGGAAGATCCCACATGCCATGGAGCAGCTGGAGCAGTGTGTCCAATTATGAGCCAGGGCTCTGAAGTACATGCACCCAGAGTCAGTGCTCTGCAATGAGAGGGGCCACTGTATTGGCAGGCCCACAACAGCCAAAAAAGAAAAAAAGATGGGTGAAAATAAATAAATAAAAAACCAGTAACAGAGGCCAAAATTAAAAAAAGAAAAAGAAAAGACACACTGAGGAGGGAAGAGAAGATGAATTCATGCTTTGCCCATCACCTTTCTTTGAAATGCAGGCAGCTCAGTGTAGAAAGAGACACACTCCCTGCAGGAAAATGTGGGTAAAGTCAATGTCAAACTTGACAGTAGTCTCTAGTGCTGATCTGTCCCAGCACCAGGACAACTCCCAAGGCCTGGATGGCTTCTGGTGGGCTTCCCTGAAACCAGCCCCCTGCCTACCCAAGTGTCAGTCAGTTCTTAAGGTCCAAGCAGTTCCAGGCTAACAGTCAGCCCTCATGAAGCTCCAGGTGGGAACTTGCAAACCAGTCTTTTAGCTGTGTTCAACTTTTGAAAGCAAAAGAATTGGCCAGTTCTTCAACACTATGATCTTTCCTTTTATATGATTCAACAGCTGAATGTGGCTTCACTTGTATTTGTAAAGAAGGCAACCATATAAAGATTTACCTTCCCATCAAAGTGTACTATTCTACCCCATGGAGGACAAATGTGGTTATAACTAATTATTTATGAAAAGGACTA
Organism: Tragulus kanchil; assembly: GCA_022376925.1. Classification (NCBI taxonomy): domain Eukaryota; kingdom Metazoa; phylum Chordata; class Mammalia; order Artiodactyla; family Tragulidae; genus Tragulus; species Tragulus kanchil. The sequence goes on along the minus strand of JAIOJX010000002.1, from coordinate 12,300,776 downwards.
ATTACCTTTATCTACACCACAATTCATTTCTGAAAAGAAGGGATGTTGTAAGACAGGGTACATAGAAGCTGGAAACAGACAAGTTTGAATTCTTACTTGACTTGCTCTAGTGAGTGAATTGACCTCATGCAAAAGATTCTTCCACTTGGAAGTCCAGTTTCATCAAATTTCTAGAAGAGTTATATTTGCTGTATGGAAATTTCTAGTGCCTGTTTCCTCCCAGAAACATTCAATTTAAAAATTATTTGTGCACAAAAATACTTCCATGAGAGCCAAGAACTCCAGCTGAGGGAATATAGCAGTTAGATGAAGCACAGACGTAAGAAAAGACACACTGGGGCTTCCCTGCTGGTCCAGTGAGTAAAGAGTCCGCCTTGCAGTACAAGGGCCACTGGTTCAATCCTTGGTCTGGGAAGATCCCACATGCCATGGAGCAGCTGGAGCAGTGTGTCCAATTATGAGCCAGGGCTCTGAAGTACATGCACCCAGAGTCAGTGCTCTGCAATGAGAGGGGCCACTGTATTGGCAGGCCCACAACAGCCAAAAAAGAAAAAAAGATGGGTGAAAATAAATAAATAAAAAACCAGTAACAGAGGCCAAAATTAAAAAAAGAAAAAGAAAAGACACACTGAGGAGGGAAGAGAAGATGAATTCATGCTTTGCCCATCACCTTTCTTTGAAATGCAGGCAGCTCAGTGTAGAAAGAGACACACTCCCTGCAGGAAAATGTGGGTAAAGTCAATGTCAAACTTGACAGTAGTCTCTAGTGCTGATCTGTCCCAGCACCAGGACAACTCCCAAGGCCTGGATGGCTTCTGGTGGGCTTCCCTGAAACCAGCCCCCTGCCTACCCAAGTGTCAGTCAGTTCTTAAGGTCCAAGCAGTTCCAGGCTAACAGTCAGCCCTCATGAACCCAGGCTCCAGGTGGGAACTTGCAAACCAGTCTTTTAGCTGTGTTCAGTGCCAGGCCAGTTATTACAGAACAAGTCTTTCTACCCACCCAGCACAAAGCAAGGTCCTGTGACATCAGCCTCAACACTAGCTCCTAGGGACTCAGCTTCCAAGCCCATCTCAGCCCCAGACAAGCTACCACAGTCCCAGAGTCCAGGCCATCCACCAGGTTCCAGGGTGACTTCCAAAGCCCCAGGTTTGGGGCTCATCCCATGGTAGAAAAAGCCAGAAATCTTACTTATTTAAGGAATAATGGCTGAGAACCTTCTAAATCTTATGAGAGATTTGGACATCCAAGTTCATAAAGCTAATAAGTCACCCCAAAATTTAAATTCAAAATGAATTATATATATATATATTTCTATATGATATAAAATATTTTATATATATATGTATATATAATATATATAATTGCTGTTTAGTCACTGAGTTGTGTGTGACTCTTTGCGATCCCATGGACTATAGCCCATCATAGAATTTCCTAAGCAGGAATACTGAGTGGGTTGCCATTTCCTTCACCAAGGGATCTTCCTGACCCAGGGGTCAAACTTGTGTCCCCTGCATTGGCAGGCAGACTCTTTATCACTGAGCCATCTGGGAAGCCATATATGTTTACCAGTCATCTATGGCTGCTTTCTCCTCAGTGGAAGAGTTGAATAATTACAAAAGAAAGCACACAGCCCACAAAATAGAATATATTTTCTCTAGCCTTTCAAGAAAAATGGTTTTAATCCACTGCTTGGAATTATGCAAAATTGAGGATTTATCACTTTTAATTCCAACTTTTAAAATCAGTTATTAATTTAAAGGGATTATAAAATCTTTATAACTTCCACCTTGTTACAATTTTTTGACTTACAGTTCTTGAATCTTCAAGTCTATTCAACTCTAAAATTAATCAACACATGTTTGTGTATATTAATAATCATCATGTATACTTTGTGTGTGTATGTATGTGTGTGTGTGTGTATAAGCCAAAATCATAGCCACACATATGTTGACATGGACCAAGAAAAGAATTTCAAATATGAAACTATCAAAATAATTTTGTTTTTAAACAGATAAACATTTATATTTTGTGATACCTGCTGCTATATGTTCATTTTCTTAGATAATGTCTTAAGTACATTAGCATGGGCTAGGGCCTGTTTTCCTTATGAGTGTGAGCTTATATGTGACTCCTATTTTTTTTTTTTTAAGGATTTATTTATTTAATTTATTTATTTGGCTGCACCAGGTCTTAGTTGCAGCATGAGGGTTTTTTTTTTTGGGGGGAGGGGGTCCGGTTGGGGAGGGAAGGGGGCAGATGGGTCACTTCTACTGGTCTTTCATTTATCTATTTTCATCCATCTTTGTTGTCGCAGAGTGGCATGTGCTCTGGGCGCACGTGCTCCAGAGCTCTGGCTCGGTAATTGGGTACATCGGTCCAGTCACTCCGCGGCACGTGGGATCTTCCCAGGTCAGGGATCGAACTGGCGCCCCCTGCACTGCAAGGCGGTGTCCTTACCCACTGGACCACCATTTCATTCTTATGATGTGGGCTTTGTTGCATTCAGAGAAGTAAACAATTTCATCGGTGTCCTTGAATTTCCTAAGCAGGAATACTGAGTGGGTTGCCATTTCCTTCACCAAGGGATCTTCCTGACCCAGGGGTCAAACTTGTGTCCCCTGCATTGGCAGGCAGACTCTTTATCACTGAGCCATCTGGGAAGCCATATATGTTTACCAGTCATCTATGGCTGCTTTCTCCTCAGTGGAAGAGTTGAATAATTACAAAAGAAAGCACACAGCCCACAAAATAGAATATATTTTCTCTAGCCTTTCAAGAAAAATGGTTTTAATCCACTGCTTGGAATTATGCAAAATTGAGGATTTATCACTTTTAATTCCAACTTTTAAAATCAGTTATTAATTTAAAGGGATTATAAAATCTTTATAACTTCCACCTTGTTACAATTTTTTGACTTACAGTTCTTGAATCTTCAAGTCTATTCAACTCTAAAATTAATCAACACATGTTTGTGTATATTAATAATCATCATGTATACTTTGTGTGTGTATGTATGTGTGTGTGTGTGTATAAGCCAAAATCATAGCCACACATATGTTGACATGGACCAAGAAAAGAATTTCAAATATGAAACTATCAAAATAATTTTGTTTTTAAACAGATAAACATTTATATTTTGTGATACCTGCTGCTATATGTTCATTTTCTTAGATAATGTCTTAAGTACATTAGCATGGGCTAGGGCCTGTTTTCCTTATGAGTGTGAGCTTATATGTGACTCCTATTTTTTTTTTTTTAAGGATTTATTTATTTAATTTATTTATTTGGCTGCACCAGGTCTTAGTTGCAGCATGAGGGATCTTTTTTTTGGGGGGAGGGGGTCCGGTTGGGGAGGGAAGGGGGCAGATGGGTCACTTCTACTGGTCTTTCATTTATCTATTTTCATCCATCTTTGTTGTCGCAGAGTGGCATGTGCTCTGGGCGCACGTGCTCCAGAGCTCTGGCTCGGTAATTGGGTACATCGGTCCAGTCACTCCGCGGCACGTGGGATCTTCCCAGGTCAGGGATCGAACTGGCGCCCCCTGCACTGCAAGGCGGTGTCCTTACCCACTGGACCACCATTTCATTCTTATGATGTGGGCTTTGTTGCATTCAGAGAAGTAAACAATTTCATTTCTGTGCCACTTTTAAGATGCTATTTTGATCATGGATATGTGTATACTTGTGTGGTTCTTTTTATTAAGATAAAGGTTTGTCAAATGTCAGAATTCTTTCAAGGATAGGGCAAGTTTCCTATTTCAGTAAGTCTTTGGTGGAAAGTTAGTTTAGCTCTGTGAAATGACTCAGAAGCCAAGTTTATTTTACAAAAAACCATATATAGATCCTTGACTTCCATGTGCAGGGAGAAGTGACAATGGTTTGCACTTCCCATTACAGGGGTGGCAACTTCTCACAAGTAGGGAAGAAAGGGGCAGGTGAGGGGGTGCAGGGAGCACCAGGCAGTTCATGGGATACCTGTCTTCACTCCCGTGTGGGTACAAGCCAATGATGGGAATTTAGCACAGTTTCTTAATTGCTTGGCCTTCAATTTCCCCACTTTGAAAAGCAAAGGAAATGAATCGTTTTCATGCTTTTTAAAGCAGTGAACACTTGGGTGCGATGACATTCCTGGTGCAAGACTGAAAAATGAACAAATGGACGTATACTGACCTGGTGCTACGGAGGAGGTGCTAAACCCATAGTCGTGGCTCTAGAAGCCCCTCTTCAGCTGAGGACTCTGCAGGACAACCTGACACTCCAAGATTGTTCACCAAGTTGCAATTTTCTGCTCCAAATAACCTGTGTTCAGTAGATACCAGTTACCATGCACTTCATTTGTATATGTATTAATGCCTTGCATTTGCGGAAAACAATGGGCTCTCTTTAATGATCAAGGCTTCCTATTACAGGTGTACTTTCATTGTTAAATGCTAGCCAAATTCTGAAGACAGAGATGAAGTCTCAGTCATCTCAACCCCGTGCACTATGCACGGGAGTCACCCAAACTCAGTAATTGCAAATGAAATTCAGGGTGTTTAGGCTGTCAGATTTAACTCTGAACTTTTATATCTGTCTCTTCTGTTATACCCAGATTCTATGAGGGAAAGGACTATCTTAATTCTCTTCTTTCACTAGGGCCTGGTCCAGGGCTTAGCCATAGGAAATAACCTGAAAGTTTTCATTAAATGAATAAACAAATGAGTTTTCTAAGTTCCCCATGCAGATTGTCAAATGGACACACTATGAGTGAATCATTACCTAAACAAAAACAAAAACACAGGAGTAGAATCTATCCACTGGAAACTAAGGGTTAAAGTCACCGATCTGGACCAGCATTCATTTGTCACTTCAGCATTAACATCACCTGTCATCTCAAGGATGTTTTTAAAGTCAGTCTGAGAGAGGTAAACCACATGAAAATTCTTCCCAGCATTGACTTCCATGTGCAGGGAGAAGTGACAATGGTTTGCACTTCCCATTACAGGGGTGGCAACTTCTCACAAGTAGGGAAGAAAGGGGCAGGTGAGGGGGTGCAGGGAGCACCAGGCAGTTCATGGGATACCTGTCTTCACTCCCGTGTGGGTACAAGCCAATGATGGGAATTTAGCACAGTTTCTTAATTGCTTGGCCTTCAATTTCCCCACTTTGAAAAGCAAAGGAAATGAATCGTTTTCATGCTTTTTAAAGCAGTGAACACTTGGGTGCGATGACATTCCTGGTGCAAGACTGAAAAATGAACAAATGGACGTATACTGACCTGGTGCTACGGAGGAGGTGCTAAACCCATAGTCGTGGCTCTAGAAGCCCCTCTTCAGCTGAGGACTCTGCAGGACAACCTGACACTCCAAGATTGTTCACCAAGTTGCAATTTTCTGCTCCAAATAACCTGTGTTCAGTAGATACCAGTTACCATGCACTTCATTTGTATATGTATTAATGCCTTGCATTTGCGGAAAACAATGGGCTCTCTTTAATGATCAAGGCTTCCTATTACAGGTGTACTTTCATTGTTAAATGCTAGCCAAATTCTGAAGACAGAGATGAAGTCTCAGTCATCTCAACCCCGTGCACTATGCACGGGAGTCACCCAAACTCAGTAATTGCAAATGAAATTCAGGGTGTTTAGGCTGTCAGATTTAACTCTGAACTTTTATATCTGTCTCTTCTGTTATACCCAGATTCTATGAGGGAAAGGACTATCTTAATTCTCTTCTTTCACTAGGGCCTGGTCCAGGGCTTAGCCATAGGAAATAACCTGAAAGTTTTCATTAAATGAATAAACAAATGAGTTTTTCTAAGTTCCCCATGCAGATTGTCAAATGGACACACTATGAGTGAATCATTACCTAAACAAAAACAAAAACACAGGAGTAGAATCTATCCACTGGAAACTAAGGGTTAAAGTCACCGATCTGGACCAGCATTCATTTGTCACTTCAGCATTAACATCACCTGTCATCTCAAGGATGTATCTCTTAATGTCAGTCTGAGAGAGGTAAACCACATGATCTCTAAATTTCTTCCCAGCATTGCTATCACATAAGACCATCATTCAGTTGACTCCAAAAATAATCCTTTTTAAAAGTCTTTATCATAAATTATTCAAGGAATTACTATAAATATTTATGTCCTGAATCCTGCCACCTGCAAACTCCATGAATTTTTCCTAGTGCAGCCTTTCAAGGCCCATGAGGAAACATCAAATGATCTCGGACCATGCTTTAAGACATTGACCCTTTCCGCTGCACCATCCTTCAAGCTCCCTCTGCTGGTACCTTGAGATGTGGACCTGAACTTCCTGTTCTGAAGGATTCAGGGATGAGCCTTCACACCAGATGTGCACTGTGACCTGAAGCTGTAAGAGAAGCTCTCCACTTATATGACATCACTGTGAAGAAGACTGCAAAGATGAAGAACTGTAGCTTTTTTTAGTATTTTATCAAAGAAAATGCATTGCATAGATAACATCAGTAGCTATATCAAGGTTGTGTGGGGACAAAGCCAGCTCTCTGTAATTTAGCAACATCACTGACTTTACACTATACCTCAAGTATCCAAAAAAAAAAAAAAAAAGGAGGACTTCTTATTTCTGTATAACTCATCTAGGATTGGTTCTGAACCCCAAATCTTCTGGATAGGAAGAAACAAATCCTGCCAGCTAATGACATTTCCAAAGTGGTGCTAGAGATAAAGAACTTGCCTGGCAATGCAGGAAATTTGAGAGACACAGGTTCCATCCCAGTGTCGGGAAGATCCCCTGGAGTAGGAAATGGCAACCCACTCCAGAAATCTTGCCTGGAAAATCCCATGGACAGAGAAGTCTGGCAGGCTACACTCCAGGGGGTCACAAAGAGTCAGACATGACTGAAGTGACTTAGCACACAATGATATTTTAGATTTTGTGGGTTTTTTTTTCATAATACAAATGAGATTTCTAACAGTTTAAAAGAATCTTTGGTGAGAAAACTATCAATATTTATGCCTATATCCTTTCTTCTTCCCAAGATGATGCCTAGATGTATTATAAAACTCTCTCTACATTTCTGAGGGAGAAAGGAGGCTCTGTTATCTACGTGTGGGTCCTTGTTCACTCTAGTTCATTCTAGTTCATGCTGAATTTGATGGAGGTGATGCCTCTTTCTCACTGGTCCTTATCTGTCCAGATGTATTCACTGCAGATGAAATCTCTTGCATGTTTCATAGTTCTTGGTCAGCATGCAGGTGAATTTAAATACCAGATGAACCACTTCATAACTATGCAAATGCCTTCCTTTCAAGGCCCATGAGGAAGCATCAAATGATCTCGGACCATGCTTTAAGACATTGACCCTTTCCGCTGCACCATCCTTCCAGCTCCCTCTGCTGGTACCTTGAGATGTGGACCTGAACTTCCTGTTCTGAAGGATTCAGGGATGAGCCTTCACACCAGATGTGCACTGTGACCTGAAGCTGTAAGAGAAGCTCTCCACTTATATGACATCACTGTGAAGAAGACTGCAAAGATGAAGAACTGTAGCTTTTTAAGAATTTTATCAAAGAAAATGCATTGCATAGATAACATCAGTAGCTATATCAAGGTTGTGTGGGGACAAAGCCAGCTCTCTGTAATTTAGCAACATCACTGACTTTACACTATACCTCAAGTATCCAAAAAAAAAAAAAAAAAGGAGGACTTCTTATTTCTGTATAACTCATCTAGGATTGGTTCTGAACCCCAAATCTTCTGGATAGGAAGAAACAAATCCTGCCAGCTAATGACATTTCCAAAGTGGTGCTAGAGATAAAGAACTTGCCTGGCAATGCAGGAAATTTGAGAGACACAGGTTCCATCCCAGTGTCGGGAAGATCCCCTGGAGTAGGAAATGGCAACCCACTCCAGAAATCTTGCCTGGAAAATCCCATGGACAGAGAAGTCTGGCAGGCTACACTCCAGGGGGTCACAAAGAGTCAGACATGACTGAAGTGACTTAGCACACAATGATATTTTAGATTTTGTGGGTTTTTTTTTCATAATACAAATGAGATTTCTAACAGTTTAAAAGAATCTTTGGTGAGAAAACTATCAATATTTATGCCTATATCCTTTCTTCTTCCCAAGATGATGCCTAGATGTATTATAAAACTCTCTCTACATTTCTGAGGGAGAAAGGAGGCTCTGTTATCTACGTGTGGGTCCTTGTTCACTCTAGTTCATTCTAGTTCATGCTGAATTTGATGGAGGTGATGCCTCTTTCTCACTGGTCCTTATCTGTCCAGATGTATTCACTGCAGATGAAATCTCTTGCATGTTTCATAGTTCTTGGTCAGCATGCAGGTGAATTTAAATACCAGATGAACCACTTCATAACTATGCAAACTTCTTAATAAAGTTTTTTGTGTTGCTCTTAATTTTTCCTTGTGTAAAGTTGAAAGTATTTTTGAGGGTTCTGTGGGATAATGTTAAATGTTTGTCATGTAATCAGCACTAAATATGGGCTTGCCTAGTGGCTCAGTGGTAAAGAATCCACTTGCCAATGCAGGAGACCCAGGATCCTTGGGTCGGGAAGATCCCCTGGAGAAGGAAATGGCAATCTGCTCCAGGATTATTGTTGGAGAAATCTCATGGGCAAAGGAAACTAGCAGGTTTGTGTGCAACTCTTTGGACTGTAGCCCACCAAGTTCCTTGGTCCATGGAATTTTCCAGGAAAGAATACTGGAGTGAGTTACCATTTCCTACTCCAGGGGATCTTCCAAACCCAGGGATTAAACTCCCATCTCTTGCATCTCCTGTATTGGCAGGCAGATTCTTTACACCTGCACTGCCTCCATGGGGTCACAAAAAGGATCTGACACAACTTAACAACTAAACAACGACAAGAAGCCCTAAATAAATGTTTACTATTATTATTATGGAAGTTATATAGATACTAGGCATAGCAAACTGTAAATTTGTGGGACACAGTAGGATAGAACTGTAAGCTATTTATTGTTGCTAATTCTAATTTTAGAGTCTAGGTCTTCTAGTCTCAAGGTTGCAATTAAACACACTAGTCCACCTTTAGGCACTACGAATATCCCAAATATTAAGCATCAGCTTAGTTATTTTTCTCAATCTTTTCTAACATCAGCCATTAAAATCAGCAACTAGACAGTTATCGATAAACAATCAAGGCAGTTTTTTTTTTTTGAGAAACTCAAGAAAGAAGGTACATTCATCTTTACTCTGTCTGACTTGCAATCATTTCCTTATAGATCTTTCAACCTGACACTAATTTCACATCATTAAAGTGTGAGAAAAGTTCTTATTCTAGTTTCATGCTGAATTTGATGGAGGGTGATGCCTCTTTCTCACTGGTCCTTATCTGTCCAGATGTATTCACTGCAGATGAAATCTCTTGCATGTTTCATAGTTCTTGGTCAGCATGCAGGTGAATTTAAATACCAGATGAACCACTTCATAACTATGCAAACTTCTTAATAAAGTTTTTTGTGTTGCTCTTAATTTTTCCTTGTGTAAAGTTGAAAGTATTTTTGAGGGTTCTGTGGGATAATGTTAAATGTTTGTCATGTAATCAGCACTAAATATGGGCTTGCCTAGTGGCTCAGTGGTAAAGAATCCACTTGCCAATGCAGGAGACCCAGGATCCTTGGGTCGGGAAGATCCCCTGGAGAAGGAAATGGCAATCTGCTCCAGGATTATTGTTGGAGAAATCTCATGGGCAAAGGAAACTAGCAGGTTTGTGTGCAACTCTTTGGACTGTAGCCCACCAAGTTCCTTGGTCCATGGAATTTTCCAGGAAAGAATACTGGAGTGAGTTACCATTTCCTACTCCAGGGGATCTTCCAAACCCAGGGATTAAACTCCCATCTCTTGCATCTCCTGTATTGGCAGGCAGATTCTTTACACCTGCACTGCCTCCATGGGGTCACAAAAAGGATCTGACACAACTTAACAACTAAACAACGACAAGAAGCCCTAAATAAATGTTTACTATTATTATTATGGAAGTTATATAGATACTAGGCATAGCAAACTGTAAATTTGTGGGACACAGTAGGATAGAACTGTAAGCTATTTATTGTTGCTAATTCTAATTTTAGAGTCTAGGTCTTCTAGTCTCAAGGTTGCAATTAAACACACTAGTCCACCTTTAGGCACTACGAATATCCCAAATATTAAGCATCAGCTTAGTTATTTTTCTCAATCTTTTCTAACATCAGCCATTAAAATCAGCAACTAGACAGTTATCGATAAACAATCAAGGCAGTTTTTTTTTTTTTTTTTTTGAGAAACTCAAGAAAGAAGGTACATTCATCTTTACTCTGTCTGACTTGCAATCATTTCCTTATAGATCTTTCAACCTGACACTAATTTCACATCATTAAAGTGTGAGAAAAGATCATTCCAATAGTGACTGTTAAAAAAGAAAAAAAATAAACTACAAGACTTCTAGCTACTGGGCCATTGTACTTTCTAAATTAATCATTTCCAGTGTGTATGTATGTACATTAGTGGTTTTATCGACCAATAAGTGTATATTCCCTTACCTTGAGTTCTGCCGCTCTTTTCTCACTGAGTCATTCTGCTCACAAGGATTTCATATTTTTAGTTTTGAAAGATCTTGGCCTTATTAGCCCTCTAGTCAAACAGTTCTTTCATTTCCTGTGGGTATATCATGAACTGTAGCAGGTACTTCACTAATAAAAGCTTCAATCTTTCAAAAAAATTAGCCTCTGCAAAATGATGGGCTTTGTGCCATGAACTGAGAATGAACACAGTAAGAAGCACAGCGATAAACTCTGGCCTTGACTGCTGGGGAGTTGACTCCATGGTGGAGTTTTATGAGTTGAATGAGTTCTTGAAAGTCATTTGGTTCAATGGATGGTGGAAAAAGAAGATGCCTTCTATCCCATCGGTATCTTCTATCCCAGAAGCTTTCTGTCCAGCTGCTGTCTCAATTTTCTTCTATTCTCATCACATTGAAAGAGTTTTCTTTGTCTTTTTCTCTACTTTCTTACCTGCCACTCTATTTTAGCTTCTGTTTCCATCACTTTGGCATTTCTGTCTCCATGATTTAGGGCAATGGCTCCACAAGCTCTCAGCAATATCCAAATATCCAGTTTGGGGCAATCTCTGCATGGAACACCTTTGTTTGACTTTTGGGGGGTTTGGAAATGCAATTCTTCTTTTAAATAAATTTTATTAGACTCCAGTTGATTTACAGTGTTGCATTAATTTCAGGTACAGCAAAGTGAATCAGTTATGCATGCATCCACTCTCTATTTTAGATTCTTTCCCCATTTAGGTCGTTAGAGCATTGAGTAGTGTTCCCTGTGCTGTACAATAGGTCCTTACTAGCCATCTATTTGATATAGTAAATAGGGTGTAGACAGTGTTGACCACCATGTTCTGCTGGCAGTCCTCCTTTGACCTTGCTGGGACAGAAGTCTTCTGTTTCCACAAGCACTGTAGTCACTCCTTCTCAGTCTTTCTTCATTATTATTAGTCCACTTAAAAAGATATCAAAAAATTCAGGGCTCTCTGTGGCTATCTTACTTTCCCAAGTAGAACTTCCTCCTTAGGTCACATTTTCTGTGCCCATGGTTCATTAACATCTCAAAGACTACAACTTTCACGCTGATATTTCTAATTTGAATCTTATTTTCCAGGAAATGGCAACTCACTCCAATATTCTTGCCTGGAGAATCCCATCAGAGGAGCCTGACGGGCTACAGTCCATAGGATCTCAATGAGTCAGACACCATGGAAGCAGCTGTGCATTTTTGGAGTTCAAATCATTTGGTTCAATGGATGGCTTGAAATGAGGCTTTGTGCCATGAACTGAGAATGAACACAGTAAGAAGCACAGCGATAAACTCTGGCCTTGACTGCTGGGAGTTGACTCCATGGTGGAGTTTTATGAGTTGAATGAGTTCTTGAAAGTCATTTGGTTCAATGGATGGTGGAAAAAGAAGATGCCTTCTATCCCATCGGTATCTTCTATCCCAGAAGCTTTCTGTCCAGCTGCTGTCTCAATTTTCTTCTATTCTCATCACATTGAAAGAGTTTTCTTTGTCTTTTTCTCTACTTTCTTACCTGCCACTCTATTTTAGCTTCTGTTTCCATCACTTTGGCATTTCTGTCTCCATGATTTGGGGCAATGGCTCCACAAGCTCTCAGCAATATCCAAATATCCAGTTTGGGGCAATCTCTGCATGGAACACCTTTGTTTGACTTTTGGGGGGTTTGGAAATGCAATTCTTCTTTTAAATAAATTTTATTAGACTCCAGTTGATTTACAGTGTTGCATTAATTTCAGGTACAGCAAAGTGAATCAGTTATGCATGCATCCACTCTCTATTTTAGATTCTTTCCCCATTTAGGTCGTTAGAGCATTGAGTAGTGTTCCCTGTGCTGTACAATAGGTCCTTACTAGCCATCTATTTGATATAGTAAATAGGGTGTAGACAGTGTTGACCACCATGTTCTGCTGGCAGTCCTCCTTTGACCTTGCTGGGACAGAAGTCTTCTGTTTCCACAAGCACTGTAGTCACTCCTTCTCAGTCTTTCTTCATTATTATTAGTCCACTTAAAAAGATATCAAAAAATTCAGGGCTCTCTGTGGCTATCTTACTTTCCCAAGTAGAACTTCCTCCTTAGGTCACATTTTCTGTGCCCATGGTTCATTAACATCTCAAAGACTACAACTTTCACGCTGATATTTCTAATTTGAATCTTATTTTCCAGGAAATGGCAACTCACTCCAATATTCTTGCCTGGAGAATCCCATCAGAGGAGCCTGACGGGCTACAGTCCATAGGATCTCAATGAGTCAGACACAATGGAAGCAACTGTGCATGAGCAGACCTCCACCTGAATATCTAATCACTGATTTGACATTTTAGCCCAGATATTTCATAGGTAAATGTAACCATATATTTCCCAAAGTGATCTCATAATTTTTTTCCCAGAAAATATTCTCCACCTATAGTGTTACCTATTGCAATTAGTGGTACCTCCAGTCTTCCATTTGCTTAGTCATCTTGGAATTGTCTGACAATATTCAAGTCTAGGCAGAATTCTAAATTCTCTTTTAATCCAAGTATGTATTCATATCTTCATTACCTGAGTTCTGATCCAAGCTACATCTTTCTCATAGAAGCTTTTCAGAATCTTCCAGTAAGACTTCATCCCTGTCCTCATCTCTCTTTTTCCTCGTGTCCTGACCTTGTAACTGCCCTTCTGACCTTGTAACTGTGCTCATTAAAATCCTTCAGTGACTTTCTACTATTCTTATGGTATTGACCAACTTTAGGATGACTTGGTTGTACTTGCATGTTCTGGTCCTTCCCTGATTCCACAGCCTCATCTTATGCCTTTTGCTTCCTACATCAGGTCCTTTGAATCATCCGGCTCCTCATTCAACCACAATACTCAAAATCAATCCCTCAATTTACTACTCCATCTGCCATTCCCCCTTTCTAGCTAACCCTTACTTATCTGTCATGTCTTGGCCTACATGTTATTTCCAGTGGTGCTTACCTGAATACTCAGACCAAATTGTACCTCTCTTCTATATTCTCTCATTTCATGATATATTTACTGCAGCTACCCTTTACTTTTTTCTTTTGTACTGGGGCAAAGTTGTTTCAGTCATGTCAGTCTTTCTTCATTATTATTAGTCCACTTAAAAAGATATCAAAAAATTCAGGGCTCTCTGTGGCTATCTTACTTTCCCAAGTAGAACTTCCTCCTTAGGTCACATTTTCTGTGCCCATGGTTCATTAACATCTCAAAGACTACAACTTTCACGCTGATATTTCTAATTTGAATCTTATTTTCCAGGAAATGGCAACTCACTCCAATATTCTTGCCTGGAGAATCCCATCAGAGGAGCCTGACGGGCTACAGTCCATAGGATCTCAATGAGTCAGACACAATGGAAGCAACTGTGCATGAGCAGACCTCCACCTGAATATCTAATCACTGATTTGACATTTTAGCCCAGATATTTCATAGGTAAATGTAACCATATATTTCCCAAAGTGATCTCATAATTTTTTTCCCAGAAAATATTCTCCACCTATAGTGTTACCTATTGCAATTAGTGGTACCTCCAGTCTTCCATTTGCTTAGTCATCTTGGAATTGTCTGACAATATTCAAGTCTAGGCAGAATTCTAAATTCTCTTTTAATCCAAGTATGTATTCATATCTTCATTACCTGAGTTCTGATCCAAGCTACATCTTTCTCATAGAAGCTTTTCAGAATCTTCCAGTAAGACTTCATCCCTGTCCTCATCTCTCTTTTTCCTCGTGTCCTGACCTTGTAACTGCCCTTCTGACCTTGTAACTGTGCTCATTAAAATCCTTCAGTGACTTTCTACTATTCTTATGGTATTGACCAACTTTAGGATGACTTGGTTGTACTTGCATGTTCTGGTCCTTCCCTGATTCCACAGCCTCATCTTATGCCTTTTGCTTCCTACATCAGGTCCTTTGAATCATCCGGCTCCTCATTCAACCACAATACTCAAAATCAATCCCTCAATTTACTACTCCATCTGCCATTCCCCCTTTCTAGCTAACCCTTACTTATCTGTCATGTCTTGGCCTACATGTTATTTCCAGTGGTGCTTACCTGAATACTCAGACCAAATTGTACCTCTCTTCTATATTCTCTCATTTCATGATATATTTACTGCAGCTACAAATATAGCTCATTTGTATGATCATATGTTTTATTCTGTTTTTCTGGTAGACTGTGCAAGGGTGCAAAGTTGTTTCAGTCATGTCAGACTCTGTGATCCAATGGACCAAAGCCTGCCAGGCTCCTCTGTCCATGGGATTCTCCAGGAAGAATACTGGAGTAGGTGGTCATGCCCTCCTCTGGGGAATCTTCCTTACTCAGGGATCAAACCCACAGCTCTTATGTCTCCTGCATGGGCAGGTGGGCTCTTTGCCACTAGCACTACCTGAGAAGCCCCTGGTAGACTGTAAGAACTGTGAAAGCAGAGGTTATCTATATTACGCGTTTCCCCATCTTCTTCACTAACACAGTCTAAAGTTGTTTACTGAATGAATGAATGAGTTGGTCATACATCTTCTTTTTTTTTTAATATTTATTTTATTTATTTTGGGCGGGGGTCGGGTTGTGGAGGGAGGGGAGCAGGCGGGCCACTTCTATTGGTCTTTCATTTCTCTATGTTCATCTGTCTTTGTTCTTTGGCTCCTGTGGGCCTCCCATCGTGGTGGCGTCTGTCGTTGCAGAGCACTGGCTCTGGGCGCATGCGCCCCAGAGCTCCGGCTCGGTAATTGGACACATCAGTCCAGCCGCTCCGCGGCACGTGGGATCTTCCCAGGCCAGGGCTCGAACCTCTGCCCCTTGCACTGCAAGGCGGTGTCCTTACCCACTGGACCACTAGGGGAAGCCCCGGACATACATCTTCTAATTAAATGTTTTAAATTGCTAACCATAAACTTAGCATTTTCCCAGTTACTTTATTCCATGTCCCTCACTAATGTGTGCTGAATAATGCCTAACTGGAGGTGTTGTTCTAATGAGTAAATGTATTTTACATCTGCTACTATGTTAAATTCTCCAGGAGCAAGTCTTTAGAGTGTATCAGCCAACTGAATTAGACATATGCAAGTGACAGGGGGCTAACTTGGTTCTGAGGAACTTTGAAATCCTCTACTTATTTTCTGAAAGGAAAACCCTGGTTATGAAGTTGGTAACATCAGCACCAAGACTAGAAAAATAATGGAGGGTATTTATGGATTCGTTTTAATACATTCCTACTGAAGAGTATCACATTTACGAGTGAGGTACTCTGGGGAGACACACAGATAAATTGCTGAGTCCTCTCACCCTCCTTGAATGAGTCAAGCTCACCAAACTGTTTTCTGAAGTCCAGAAATAGAATGGACTCTTGAGCCCGTGGGGGAACCACTCACAGTACTCAGTACATTTGTTTGGCATTGCTCTAAAGAGCCAAAGACATCACTTTTATTGCATTAATTCACTTACAATCATTTCCTTTTCAGGGACTATGGTGAGGACCCACGAAAGAAGCTAGAGATCAGGCAAACCTCAGCACATCTGGTGTTCTTCCTTTCACCCCCTCAGAGAGTAAGAGCCAGGTGCCTTTCTAGGAAATAGAATTTTCTGAAGTGTTCTATGATTATGCATTATTGAATAGTGGAAATAGCCCAAAATAATTTCAAGAAGACAGGTTATAAATAGCAACCCACCTACCTACTTACCTAAACCATGAACTGGTAAGAATTCCCCCTTCTACAAATTTTCTCTCCCTTTACCTCCCTTCCTCCCTCTTTTTATTTTTTAATTTTGCAAGTATTTATTACCAGGTCTTAGCTGTGGCATGTGGGGTCTAGTTCCCTGACCAGAGATCAAATCCAGGCTCCCTGCATTGGGAACACAGAGTCACAACCACTGGACCACCAGGGAAGCCCATACATCTTCTAATTAAATGTTTTAAATTGCTAACCATAAACTTAGCATTTTCCCAGTTACTTTATTCCATGTCCCTCACTAATGTGTGCTGAATAATGCCTAACTGGAGGTGTTGTTCTAATGAGTAAATGTATTTTACATCTGCTACTATGTTAAATTCTCCAGGAGCAAGTCTTTAGAGTGTATCAGCCAACTGAATTAGACATATGCAAGTGACAGGGGGCTAACTTGGTTCTGAGGAACTTTGAAATCCTCTACTTATTTTCTGAAAGGAAAACCCTGGTTATGAAGTTGGTAACATCAGCACCAAGACTAGAAAAATAATGGAGGGTATTTATGGATTCGTTTTAATACATTCCTACTGAAGAGTATCACATTTACGAGTGAGGTACTCTGGGGAGACACACAGATAAATTGCTGAGTCCTCTCACCCTCCTTGAATGAGTCAAGCTCACCAAACTGTTTTCTGAAGTCCAGAAATAGAATGGACTCTTGAGCCCGTGGGGGAACCACTCACAGTACTCAGTACATTTGTTTGGCATTGCTCTAAAGAGCCAAAGACATCACTTTTATTGCATTAATTCACTTACAATCATTTCCTTTTCAGGGACTATGGTGAGGACCCACAAAAGAA
This sequence comes from Tragulus kanchil, assembly GCA_022376925.1. Taxonomy (NCBI): domain Eukaryota; kingdom Metazoa; phylum Chordata; class Mammalia; order Artiodactyla; family Tragulidae; genus Tragulus; species Tragulus kanchil. The sequence continues at coordinate 12,283,686 of JAIOJX010000002.1, read as the reverse complement.
GCTAGAGATCAGGCAAACCTCAGCACATCTGGTGTTCTTCCTTTCACCCCCTCAGAGAGTAAGAGCCAGGTGCCTTTCTAGGAAATAGAATTTTCTGAAGTGTTCTATGATTATGCATTATTGAATAGTGGAAATAGCCCAAAATAATTTCAAGAAGACAGGTTATAAATAGCAACCCACCTACCTACTTACCTAAACCATGAACTGGTAAGAATTCCCCCTTCTACAAATTTTCTCTCCCTTTACCTCCCTTCCTCCCTCTTTTTATTTTTTAATTTTGCAAGTATTTATTACCAGGTCTTAGCTGTGGCATGTGGGGTCTAGTTCCCTGACCAGAGATCAAATCCAGGCTCCCTGCATTGGGAACACAGAGTCACAACCACTGGACCACCAGAGAAGACCCTCTTTTTTCCCTTTCTCTTTAAAATGTATTGATTTTATAAACAGATGCACAAACAAACAGGCTTGAAGGCTTAGGAGACGTAGAGCTTGTTTCATGAGTTATTTCTAACTCCAAGATTTGATTACTATGTTTTCAGCTGCAATCCTGAAGAAAGTATTGAGTGTGTATCACATCGAAGACCCTGATTGGGATTGAATTGTGCCCCTTCAAGACTCGTGTGTTGAAGTCCTATGCTGGAACCTCAGCCTGTGACTTTACTTGAAAATAGAGTTACTGCATGGCTTTCCTGGGTGGTGCTAGTAGTAAATAATCTGCCTGCCAATGTAGGAGTCACAAGAGATGTGGGTTCTATCCCTGAGCAAAGGAAGATCCCCTGGAGTAGGAAATGGCAACCTGTTCCAATATTCCTGCCTGGAGAATCCCATGCACAGAGGAGCCCGGGAGACTCTAATTCATGGGGCTGCAAAGAGTCAGATATGATTGAGCAACTGAGCACACACACACACATGCACACAAGGCCACTGCATATGTAATTATATAAGATGAAGTCATTAGGGTGGAGTCTAATCAAGTATCACTGGTATGTTTAGAAAAAAGGACATTCAGACATAGTAACACATATGTGGAGCAAAACCATGTGAAGATGGAGGCAGATATCAGGGTGATGCCTATAGAGACCAAGGAATGCACAAGTCACCAGAATACCAACAGAAGCTAATAAAGAAGCATGGAAAGATTCTCCCTTAGAGTCCTCAGAGAGAACCAACCATGCTGCCTCCTGGATCCTGGACATACAGCCTCCAGAATCTATTGAGACAATAAATTTCTGCTGTGTAAGTGACTCCATTTGTGATACTTGGTTAAAGTGGCCCTAGCAAAATTAAAACAGGTCAGATGTACTATGTGTCAAATGTATTGCATGTACAATAAATGTCATTAAGTTATTGGTCTCACATTGAGGGGCTTAAGCCTCACCAGCGATGCTCACATTACTCTTCCCCACTTATCTATTCCTGGAGGCAGATTTTGACTCCTTCTCATGCTTACTAACTTCCACAACACATTTTTTGAATCTTTTACAGCACATTGACTTGTAATGTGCGTGTTGCTCCTTAATGATGTGGCCAGTATTAATAAGTTTTATTCCCTACATAATACTCTTGAAGCAGATAACAGTCAGGGAGATGAAGGAAGGAGTAAAAAGGCAACATAAAAGAGTAGAGAAGAAAAAAGATCCTTCCTATAATATCCAAAGAGGTGGCAACTCACCTTCTTCCCAGGACTATTGGATGTAGCACGTCACTCCCAATTTTCTCATCTCTTAAGTGCTCTGCATTCTAGAAAGTCGCTTCTAATTTTGAACTAAAATTTGTTTTTCTGAAACTTCTCAAATGTGGGTTTTAGTTTTTCTTTCTAGAAAAATACGCAATAATTTCTCACCTTCTTTCTTCCTTCCAGTCCTTGAGATACTAATGATCCGGAACTAGTGATCCCAGAGACTTCTCTTCTAGAGATTGTATCATTCTGCAGATGGAGGTGATTTCTGTATCAGTTCATACTAACTGAGGGTCTAATTTGCCAAGGTTCTCTCATATATACTCATTTCAAGTTCAGGGCATATTTGCAAGGTAGACACAAGTTCCATTGCAGAGTAAGGAATGTTAAACTGGGTGAGGCAAAGGGATTTGTTTGTGGTTATACAGTTGAAAAGGACTTCCCAGATGGTGCTAGTGGTAAAGAGCCTTTCTTCCAATGCAGGAGATGTAAGAGACTCAGGTTCCATCCCTGAATTAGAGAAAGAAGGATCTCCTGGAGAAGGTCATGGCAACCCACTCCAGTATTCTTGCCTGGAGAATCCCCATGGACAGAGGAGCCTGGTAGGTTACAATCCATAGGATCACAAAGAATTAAACAGGACTGCAGTGACTTAGCATGCACACACACAGTTGAGAAGTGGCAACTGGATTTCAGACACTACTCTATGGCACTCATTCAGATTCTGGTTCCACAAAACTGGAAGCATAAGTTTTCAATGGGAGTCTGAGTCTCTCCTCATGAGAACTGGTGCACATGGGACTTCCCACTTATCTATTCCTGGAGGCAGATTTTGACTCCTTCTCATGCTTACTAACTTCCACAACACATTTTTTGAATCTTTTACAGCACATTGACTTGTAATGTGCGTGTTGCTCCTTAATGATGTGGCCAGTATTAATAAGTTTTATTCCCTACATAATACTCTTGAAGCAGATAACAGTCAGGGAGATGAAGGAAGGAGTAAAAAGGCAACATAAAAGAGTAGAGAAGAAAAAAGATCCTTCCTATAATATCCAAAGAGGTGGCAACTCACCTTCTTCCCAGGACTATTGGATGTAGCACGTCACTCCCAATTTTCTCATCTCTTAAGTGCTCTGCATTCTAGAAAGTCGCTTCTAATTTTGAACTAAAATTTGTTTTTCTGAAACTTCTCAAATGTGGGTTTTAGTTTTTCTTTCTAGAAAAATACGCAATAATTTCTCACCTTCTTTCTTCCTTCCAGTCCTTGAGATACTAATGATCCGGAACTAGTGATCCCAGAGACTTCTCTTCTAGAGATTGTATCATTCTGCAGATGGAGGTGATTTCTGTATCAGTTCATACTAACTGAGGGTCTAATTTGCCAAGGTTCTCTCATATATACTCATTTCAAGTTCAGGGCATATTTGCAAGGTAGACACAAGTTCCATTGCAGAGTAAGGAATGTTAAACTGGGTGAGGCAAAGGGATTTGTTTGTGGTTATACAGTTGAAAAGGACTTCCCAGATGGTGCTAGTGGTAAAGAGCCTTTCTTCCAATGCAGGAGATGTAAGAGACTCAGGTTCCATCCCTGAATTAGAGAAAGAAGGATCTCCTGGAGAAGGTCATGGCAACCCACTCCAGTATTCTTGCCTGGAGAATCCCCATGGACAGAGGAGCCTGGTAGGTTACAATCCATAGGATCACAAAGAATTAAACAGGACTGCAGTGACTTAGCATGCACACACACAGTTGAGAAGTGGCAACTGCGGATTTCAGACACTACTCTATGGCACTCATTCAGATTCTGGTTCCACAAAACTGGAAGCATAAGTTTTTCAATGGGGAGTCTGAGTCTCTCTCTGACCTTCACTTTTGCGTTAAGGGGACTGAGGTCCATGATTGCATTAATAACAACTGGAGTGTTACCCTTCTCAAACAAGGTCTGTTCAACAAGAGCAGGCACCAGCTGGCATACAGCCCTGGGTGCCAATAGATCTGATGGTGCCAGGCAAAACAGCCATGATTGGCAGCTGTTCCTTTGTCCAGCTGTCCAACAGATGGGGAGATGAACTGAAAAATGGCCTAACTGGTACCACATAGACTCACTCTTGTTTTACGCTATTTGAATGTCAGAGCAATGAAAATGATGAGTTACCATGTCTCTAAAAGAGGGATAGGCCTACACAACTATTCAAAATTCCCCTTTGTACTGTGCAGTAGGAAAGAAATGGTTTCAAGGTGAGATGTCTGGGTTTCACCCTAGATCTGTCATTGATATGCTATGTAAACAGGGGCTTCACACCTGGATTCCCTGGGCTCTGTTGTCTTATTTATAAAAACCTTCACATTTTTGTTTGATGATCAGTTCAAGGGTGTATTTGAAATTTATTTAAAATGTAAAAAGTATAAGGAAGTATAAACACGTAAAAATTTTTGGTGCTTGACAGATAAGTACAATTTTCTTACTGATGGAAGAAAAAGTAGAGCATTTGTTTAACATGACAAAAGAAGAACTTCACAAAATTTAACAGAGCAGGTCAGAGGACTGCTTGCCCTATGTGGAGTTCAGTAAACCACACGTTTACAGTGAACAGCAGAGCACTGAGCTTCTATGAAACTGATTTGTCACTTGTTCTTCCAGTATTTTCAGAAAGTACAAGTCAATTTTTTTCCTTTTGACTCAGTTTGTTTTTCTTATTGTGCATCCGGACTTCAACTGTAAGGGAAAGCTCTTCTTTATGAACTTTACAAGGATGGGAATGGTGTCATTTCTCAGGAATAAATAAGATGTATTATAATTCAGCAACTATTTTGGTGGAACAATGGGTTATTTCTGAAAGATTGTGAAGCATAGTTTTGACTCATGAGTATTGGAAATCTTGACATCAGTTAGGTGCTTCTTGACTCAGATTGTCCGGGTTCATGGGGAGTCTGAGTCTCTCTCTGACCTTCACTTTTGCGTTAAGGGGACTGAGGTCCATGATTGCATTAATAACAACTGGAGTGTTACCCTTCTCAAACAAGGTCTGTTCAACAAGAGCAGGCACCAGCTGGCATACAGCCCTGGGTGCCAATAGATCTGATGGTGCCAGGCAAAACAGCCATGATTGGCAGCTGTTCCTTTGTCCAGCTGTCCAACAGATGGGGAGATGAACTGAAAAATGGCCTAACTGGTACCACATAGACTCACTCTTGTTTTACGCTATTTGAATGTCAGAGCAATGAAAATGATGAGTTACCATGTCTCTAAAAGAGGGATAGGCCTACACAACTATTCAAAATTCCCCTTTGTACTGTGCAGTAGGAAAGAAATGGTTTCAAGGTGAGATGTCTGGGTTTCACCCTAGATCTGTCATTGATATGCTATGTAAACAGGGGCTTCACACCTGGATTCCCTGGGCTCTGTTGTCTTATTTATAAAAACCTTCACATTTTTGTTTGATGATCAGTTCAAGGGTGTATTTGAAATTTATTTAAAATGTAAAAAGTATAAGGAAGTATAAACACGTAAAAATTTTTGGTGCTTGACAGATAAGTACAATTTTCTTACTGATGGAAGAAAAAGTAGAGCATTTGTTTAACATGACAAAAGAAGAACTTCACAAAATTTAACAGAGCAGGTCAGAGGACTGCTTGCCCTATGTGGAGTTCAGTAAACCACACGTTTACAGTGAACAGCAGAGCACTGAGCTTCTATGAAACTGATTTGTCACTTGTTCTTCCAGTATTTTCAGAAAGTACAAGTCAATTTTTTTCCTTTTGACTCAGTTTGTTTTTCTTATTGTGCATCCGGACTTCAACTGTAAGGGAAAGCTCTTCTTTATGAACTTTACAAGGATGGGAATGGTGTCATTTCTCAGGAATAAATAAGATGTATTATAATTCAGCAACTATTTTGGTGGAACAATGGGTTATTTCTGAAAGATTGTGAAGCATAGTTTTGACTCATGAGTATTGGAAATCTTGACATCAGTTAGGTGCTTCTGCTGTAGGCATAAAATACTAGAATTGATGGGACTCACCAAACTATATAATCCCAAATTCTCATTATAACGAAAAGAAACATTCAGAGAAACACGATGAAGAAAGATAACAAACATTAAGCAGCATCTCATAATTTTCTTTAAATGTAATTTCTTCATCTTTTGGTTGCCTATGGAATTCATCTGCTTCCCTCTTATGGTACTCAAGTGTGTGTATGTGTGGGTGTGGGTGTGTGCTTGTGCACATGTGTAGATACGCCTCAATTTGGACACAGTAGAACATCTGACATTGGAAGACTGAATTTGGTGTTTTTCAGGTTGGTGCTCAGAGCCTTTTCATCACATTAGGGTCAGTGCCTACGAGTCTGTGGCAGGCGTGGTGACAGAGAGCAGTGGGTATTTCACAAGACAAGGGGCTCTTTCTCTTGAGATGCTTATCACCATGTATTTGTCAGTTTAACTCTTTAAGTTGAACATTCTTGGAGGCAGATCCACAGTTTTTGTACTAGTTTTTGCCATCTTTCGTTTTCATATTAGTTCTATTGCTCTATGGATCCAGCAATGTTGACTAAGGTCAATAATGCAACATTTAACTACAAGTTTCATTCTTTCTTACAGAAAGTCATGGGTACGAAAGCAAACTCTTACATTTAGGAGCAAGGCTTTTGACCATTATTTGGAGATAACTTAGAATTTACCCTCTTCATTGGAAGAATCAGGAATTGCACAGATGTGAGAAATAATGGACTAAAGAAATAGTCACAGTAGAGAATGTATAAGAGATGAAACTTTGGGTGGTCAAGGTGGAAAACCTGCACAATTTAAAGACTGTATTTTGTGCAATGCAAAGTGAGACTTAAGGATTTTTTACATTCAGCATTGACTAGTCTTAAATGGATCATTATGAGACATATAACATCAAGCTTATCAAAAGACAATGAGCCAGGAACAAAAAGCATAGAAGAAAGAGAAAGGGAGAGGGATGGAGGAAAAAGAGGGAGATGAAAAAGGGGAAGGAAATAAGAGAAAGAGGTGAAGAGAGAGAAAGGAGAGAGTCAAAGTTGTTGGATATGGTTTGCAATGGCCTCAACAAATCCTCACATCCTGGTACACACTCCCATTGCAGTGTGACTGCTCTTTTTCCCATTAATTTGTAATATCTGTAGTGCCTGGAATATGAACTGGCTCTGTAATTGCTTTGGCCTTAATGTGTCATAAATGACATTGTGCAACTTGCAAACTTCAGATTCGAGAGATTTGAAGTTATTGTTCTTATTTTTGGGGAATACTTCCTCCATCACTGGAAAAAGTAGTCCTGGTGAAGAAGCCTGGGTTAGCAGTTTGGAAGAGAAGAGGCACAGATATGTGGCACAGACAAATGATCCCAGCTCTTGAACCAATTAGTCAGCATTTTTTCCAGAAATGTGAGTGAGGCCATTTTGGACCATCAAGCATGAGAGTGACCTCCGGTAAGACCAGGTGAAGAACCACTCAGCTGAGATCAGTCCAATTTCTTGAACCACAGAATCATGAGCCAATGAGTGTTGTTTAAGGGATAAATTTTTTAGGTGTTTTATTAACACCAAAAACATTTTGTATGGGCATATAGCCAATTAACTTGAGGTGATTTTTACAGTAGCGTATAAGAGATATAACATAATACCTCAGAATAAACTCTTCATCCTAACACAGTGAGCACTTATTGGTTCTATGCACACAGTAATACCCTAGTCAGGAGATATTGATCATTAACACTAGAAATAAATTTTAGTTTTTTCTGGATATTTTATATTCTGTTATGGAGTTAAATCTAATGCTATTGGTCCATAATTACAAAAATGAATACGCAGGAGGATAATGGACAAATAATGGACAAGTTTCCCCCTTCATCAATTCATTTCTACACATTTCTTCATCCCCAAACATTTGTAATAATCAGGCAATATTTCTATACTTCCAGTAAAAGAGAGACTTCTTTTTAAGTTTATATTATCAGTATATATGGACTTCCCTCGTATCTCAGCAATAAAGAATTTATTTGGCAAAGTAGGAGATGCAGGTTCAATCCCTTGGTTAAGGAGATCCCTTGGAAAAGCAAATGGCCACTGAGTCCAGTATTATGGCCTGGGAAATCCTATCAACAGAGCTGCCTGGTGGGCCACAGTCCGTGGGGTTTCAAAGAGCTGGACATGACAGCAACTGAGCATGCACAATGGGTAACATTGTGTCCTGATGACCTTGGCTGGTTTTGCCAGTTGCAATCGATCATGGGGAACAAACTGAGTCAGTGTTCCTCATCATTCAGTAGGCTACCTTGCAAACTTCAGATTCGAGAGATTTGAAGTTATTGTTCTTATTTTTGGGAATACTTCCTCCACTGGAAAAAGTAGTCCTGGTGAAGAAGCCTGGGTTAGCAGTTTGGAAGAGAAGAGGCACAGATATGTGGCACAGACAAATGATCCCAGCTCTTGAACCAATTAGTCAGCATTTTTTCCAGAAATGTGAGTGAGGCCATTTTGGACCATCAAGCATGAGAGTGACCTCCGGTAAGACCAGGTGAAGAACCACTCAGCTGAGATCAGTCCAATTTCTTGAACCACAGAATCATGAGCCAATGAGTGTTGTTTAAGGGATAAATTTTTTAGGTGTTTTATTAACACCAAAAACATTTTGTATGGGCATATAGCCAATTAACTTGAGGTGATTTTTACAGTAGCGTATAAGAGATATAACATAATACCTCAGAATAAACTCTTCATCCTAACACAGTGAGCACTTATTGGTTCTATGCACACAGTAATACCCTAGTCAGGAGATATTGATCATTAACACTAGAAATAAATTTTAGTTTTTACTGGATATTTTATATTCTGTTATGGAGTTAAATCTAATGCTATTGGTCCATAATTACAAAAATGAATACGCAGGAGGATAATGGACAAATAATGGACAAGTTTCCCCCTTCATCAATTCATTTCTACACATTTCTTCATCCCCAAACATTTGTAATAATCAGGCAATATTTCTATACTTCCAGTAAAAGAGAGACTTCTTTTTAAGTTTATATTATCAGTATATATGGACTTCCCTCGTATCTCAGCAATAAAGAATTTATTTGGCAAAGTAGGAGATGCAGGTTCAATCCCTTGGTTAAGGAGATCCCTTGGAAAAGCAAATGGCCACTGAGTCCAGTATTATGGCCTGGGAAATCCTATCAACAGAGCTGCCTGGTGGGCCACAGTCCGTGGGGTTTCAAAGAGCTGGACATGACAGCAACTGAGCATGCACAATGGGTAACATTGTGTCCTGATGACCTTGGCTGGTCTCACTTCTAAGTCTGGCAGTTGGCAATCGATCATGGGGAACAAACTGAGTCAGTGTTCCTCATCATTCAGTAGGCTACCTTGGTCTTAATTTTCATAGTAGAGATTCCAGGAGCATAAGAAGAAAGATGCTATGATGCTTCTAGAGTATCCAGGGTCATACAAGAATGCTTCAAGTATATCAGATTCAAATTCTCTTCTCTGAACAACTTCCTGTTGCGTGCTGTATAAAAACCTTATTGCTAGCCTTGACATTCAGTGCCTACGCAACATGGGTTCTACTTAACTTTCATTGTCTTTGATCACTGCTCTCCTTCACTTTCTAATTTAGACCTTATTATGTAGCTGAAGAGCACTGCTTGTGTACTTCCATGTAGAGCTTTCCCTTCCCTATGGGGTTTTTCATGCCAGTGCCTCCATCTAAAATTATTTCCTATGACCTTCTCTTATGGAAACTCTGCCTCCTTTTCAAGATCCAGCAAAAATGCAAATCCCATGCATATTTTTAAATTTGTTTTGTAGTGCTTGTGTAATACTCTCACTTTGGAATTTTCTACCATGGTTTATGTGAATCACAAACCTCTTTGTATACATTTCCTGCAAAATAGCTAAGACTGTTAATTCTCTTGAATTCAAAGGTATGTTTCCTTTTAGTTTGTACCTCCTGTAGTACCTAGAATAATGTCCAAAACACACTTGGCAAAGGGGGAAAAATGTTTGCTGTCTGCTGACTTGAATTGAATTGAAAATTCAAATTACTGAAGAGGATTTTTTTTCCATGTTTTTTCTTCTTTTTTTCATGTTTTTGAAACTAAGCTTATTATCATAATGTCGCTCTTCATAGGGGTCTTTGACTCTACTTTTAATAACAGCAAAAATGATGGCTGTGAAGATAGCATTTTCCATTCCTCCTTCAAAAACAGAGTTTCAAGGCCATTTGTGAAAGAAGGTAGGAGGTGAGGCAAAATCATTTGCCTGCAGTTGTAAAGGTGCTGTCCCATTTCCCTGAAAACCACAGCACTGACTCACTCCTGCTCCAGATCTTTGAGTTATCATACCAACCCATGCCAGCTTGCGAATCATCAACCTCCCTTGAAAAGTCTCCTCCCCTTCCTGAACTAATAACAGTACTTGGTTTTAATTGACTTCCTTGTTAGAAAACTACAAGAAGTCTTATTGTAATTTGAAAGTTTTGGCAGTTAGTAGTATGTACCCCTAACCCCTGACACTGTACCTGGGTCCAAGTTGAAGGCTGAAGCTATTATCCTTACTATCAGTCATTTAACATTTTGGGGTCTTGATAGTGAGCCTCAACATATTCAAAAGTTTTCCCTAAGAGTTGGAGATGTTGGACCTTACCCACACACAAGTACACACACCAAAATAAAGCACTTATTTCATTTAAGAATATTTTCTACAAGCATAGAAAGCATTAAAAATTAAAATCTATTTTCCCACACTGAAAAATCACAGAAGACAGTATATAGCCTTGTTTGCTTCAAATTTTACTTATCATAAAGGGGAACATTCAAGATAAATTTGAAGTCTTCTTCACATATGCACTATTGATACTATGTCTAAAATAGACAACTGATGGGAATATCCTGTATAGCACAGAGAACTCTACTTAATGCACTGTGGTGACCTGATCCAAGAGGAAGGGGATGTGTGTGTGCATATATATATATATATATATATATCTGACTGATTTTGCTGTACAATGGAAAGTATCGCAACATTATTAAACAACTATACTCCAGAAGGAACTAATTAACTAAGAATATTTGAAGTCTTCTGATTTTCCTCTCCAGTCTCATGTCCTTCCCTTCCTCCCATGATCTGCCAACTATAAAGAATCTGGTGATTTTCCTTCCTGTTCTTGTTGTGGACATTTGCTTTTTGCATGTGTGTCCATTAAGAGTATTATTTCTTAAATGCTCATAAATGGAATCAGATTGTACTTAAATTTCTTCAACTTATTGTTTTTAGCTCACAGGTATTTGGGATTGATTCTTGCTATTACACTTAGATTGAATTCATTCATTCAATATTGTAATTCTACTAGACTATATTAGACATTTTTCATCTATTTACTCCTAATTATATACATTTGGATTGTGTCTAATACTTTTCTACTATTATAAACAATGTTGAAATGAGTGGGAAAATGCTGTACTGTGTTGTTGCTTTTTTTTTTTCTAGGATGTAAACTTAAAATGGAATTATTAGGCTCTTGGTTATTTTTACTCCATTTGTGACTTCCCATAGTGAGTAAGATGTGATATAAGCTCCTTAACTTGATATCCAAGACCATTTATGATGTAGTTCTGTCTACCTCTCCACACTTATCTCATTCACATTTTATTCCCTAACAATATTGAAACATTTCTTATTCTATAGCAGCATAACAAAGTGTTGAGTCTCTAGCCTTTGCACAAATTTCTTGCCCGGTTTGGAATTCCCTCTTTCTACATTCTTGGCCTCATTTCACCCTTCAAAAACTTATCCTAGGTTGACCTGCAATAATAGTAATAATAACAAATAACATTTATTATTGCTATGTGCTTGAAATTAGCCTTTGCCAACTTCTCTTCCTGTCCAATACCATGTCCTCTCTTATTTAAAGATCATCTCAAGTAGAGTTAAATACTTCTTTCCCTCCCCCTTGCTATCTGCCTTTATGTATGTAGAGACATACATACATACGTATATGTGTATGTGCGTGCATTGTTAGATCTATAAGAACAATGTTAATAATCCCTTTGATGGTTTTCATTTATTAATTGCCTGCTCTAATCTGTATTACTCACTTACATTTTCTTAACTTAAAATCACTCAAAACAAGAATTATTACACTAGTCATTGCTCTAACTTATAAGAAATTGAAGTTCTGATAACTTCATGAATTGTCCTTTTTATTTCTATCTTCCAATTACTGATTTACATATCCACATCCCCACAAGTTTAGAAATAACTTGAGGAACCAACTGCACTGTGATATTCCTACTTTTAACCCTTGTACTTAGCATAAGGTAAGGGCTTATCAAGTATCTTTTACATAAATAAATAAAGTATTCCAGGTAATGAAGTGTCTTTTCTTTTCCTGGAAGTCATCATATAAGGAAGAATTTTCAATGAGTTTTGAGCTCCGCTATTGTCACTATATATTGTGGTAAGGGCATTTTGCCAAAGATGAGTTAAAAGCCACCTTTTGATGTTAAAACCATTCCTTAATAACCAGATCGTGAAGCCACAGCCTTTCACACATTCCATCCCACTAGTTTCATCAGACAGATCAGGTCATTCTTTTCCCAGGTTTTAATGCACCCTCTACCTGGTCAGTTTCCAATGTTTAGAAGTCATTGGTAACCCCAAGAGAGAGGGTGGGTAAGCTGTGATAGCTGCTTCTGAACCTAAATATTACATGGACTTAAAGAAAATGAAATACTGTCTCTAGTTTTTATACCAAGGGGCACCATCAAGCTTCTGTAGGAGAGACCCATTCATCTTAGTAATGCAGAACTACATTACAAAAAGGACTGTAAAGAACCCAACTTCCTTACTTCTACATTCTTGGCCTCATTTCACCCTTCAAAAACTTATCCTAGGTTGACCTGCAATAATAGTAATAATAACAAATAACATTTATTATTGCTATGTGCTTGAAATTAGCCTTTGCCAACTTCTCTTCCTGTCCAATACCATGTCCTCTTATTTAAAGCTCATCTCAAGTAGAGTTAAATACTTCTTTCCCTCCCCCTTGCTATCTGCCTTTATGTATGTAGAGACATACATACATACGTATATGTGTATGTGCGTGCATTGTTAGATCTATAAGAACAATGTTAATAATCCCTTTGATGGTTTTCATTTATTAATTGCCTGCTCTAATCTGTATTACTCACTTACATTTTCTTAACTTAAAATCACTCAAAACAAGAATTATTACACTAGTCATTGCTCTAACTTATAAGAAATTGAAGTTCTGATAACTTCATGAATTGTCCTTTTTATTTCTATCTTCCAATTACTGATTTACATATCCACATCCCCACAAGTTTAGAAATAACTTGAGGAACCAACTGCACTGTGATATTCCTACTTTTAACCCTTGTACTTAGCATAAGGTAAGGGCTTATCAAGTATCTTTTACATAAATAAATAAAGTATTCCAGGTAATGAAGTGTCTTTTCTTTTCCTGGAAGTCATCATATAAGGAAGAATTTTCAATGAGTTTTGAGCTCCGCTATTGTCACTATATATTGTGGTAAGGGCATTTTGCCAAAGATGAGTTAAAAGCCACCTTTTGATGTTAAAACCATTCCTTAATAACCAGATCGTGAAGCCACAGCCTTTCACACATTCCATCCCACTAGTTTCATCAGACAGATCAGGTCATTCTTTTCCCAGGTTTTAATGCACCCTCTACCTGGTCAGTTTCCAATGTTTAGAAGTCATTGGTAACCCCAAGAGAGAGGGTGGGTAAGCTGTGATAGCTGCTTCTGAACCTAAATATTACATGGACTTAAAGAAAATGAAATACTGTCTCTAGTTTTTATACCAAGGGGCACCATCAAGCTTCTGTAGGAGAGACCCATTCATCTTAGTAATGCAGAACTACATTCCCAACTGTGGGTAAGAATAAGACTGAAGATCAGATGTGAGCAGACATACATGAAAAAGCCCAGTGGCTTTTAAGATGACTATGAAATATCAGAAGTATAAATACATTGCTCATTCCTCAACCAGAGTCCTTGGTGGAAAGTCTGTGAACTCAGAAAGGTAGAAGGAAGACCTGGCAACAAGCAGTGGGGACAATCCCTGGAGAAATTATAAAGTTGTCTAGCCTTTGAGCTTATGATCTCTTCTTCTGTAAGATTACCTTTCAGAGAAGAAATTATAATGTAGGTTCAGCAGCAAATTTGAACACATAAGCAGAGACACCTGAGTTTGTACTTTGTAGACATGCCTTGTGAATTAGCCAATTTGGTGTTTTAGGAATCCTCAACAGTGTCATTCTAAAAGCTGATACTCAAGGAGAATATTTGTCAAATGGAAATATTTTATTATCAAAATCTTCTTGAGTTGGTGGAGAATCAATGCCAAGCATATCCATGTAGAATGGATGAAATACCACATTTAAAATCTGCTGAGCTTAATGCCTTGAAAGTCAGCAATGTTGGCTTTGCTCATAAAAATAGATATCATTTCTTGACTATCTGCCTGAAACTGGACACTTAACTGAGACACATTCCTGCTCTATACTATACCAGACACAGTCATCTGTAATCCCTACAAGAAAGCTGTGAAATATGCATCATTCCTCCTCCTTACCTTCATTTTAAAGCTGAGGATATGGAGAGTTTGAAGAATTTTCAATGAGTTTTGAGCTCCGCTATTGTCACTATATATGGGGAATTTGTTAAAACCTTTTTTCCTTTAATAACCAGATCGTGAAGCCACAGCCTTTCACACATTCCATCCCACTAGTTTCATCAGACAGATCAGGTCATTCTTTTCCCAGGTTTTAATGCACCCTCTACCTGGTCAGTTTCCAATGTTTAGAAGTCATTGGTAACCCCAAGAGAGAGGGTGGGTAAGCTGTGATAGCTGCTTCTGAACCTAAATATTACATGGACTTAAAGAAAATGAAATACTGTCTCTAGTTTTTATACCAAGGGGCACCATCAAGCTTCTGTAGGAGAGACCCATTCATCTTAGTAATGCAGAACTACATTCCCAACTGTGGGTAAGAATAAGACTGAAGATCAGATGTGAGCAGACATACATGAAAAAGCCCAGTGGCTTTTAAGATGACTATGAAATATCAGAAGTATAAATACATTGCTCATTCCTCAACCAGAGTCCTTGGTGGAAAGTCTGTGAACTCAGAAAGGTAGAAGGAAGACCTGGCAACAAGCAGTGGGGACAATCCCTGGAGAAATTATAAAGTTGTCTAGCCTTTGAGCTTATGATCTCTTCTTCTGTAAGATTACCTTTCAGAGAAGAAATTATAATGTAGGTTCAGCAGCAAATTTGAACACATAAGCAGAGACACCTGAGTTTGTACTTTGTAGACATGCCTTGTGAATTAGCCAATTTGGTGTTTTAGGAATCCTCAACAGTGTCATTCTAAAAGCTGATACTCAAGGAGAATATTTGTCAAATGGAAATATTTTATTATCAAAATCTTCTTGAGTTGGTGGAGAATCAATGCCAAGCATATCCATGTAGAATGGATGAAATACCACATTTAAAATCTGCTGAGCTTAATGCCTTGAAAGTCAGCAATGTTGGCTTTGCTCATAAAAATAGATATCATTTCTTGACTATCTGCCTGAAACTGGACACTTAACTGAGACACATTCCTGCTCTATACTATACCAGACACAGTCATCTGTAATCCCTACAAGAAAGCTGTGAAATATGCATCATTCCTCCTCCTTACCTTCATTTTAAAGATGAGGAAATGGAGAGTTAGTAGCTCATGATGACCACTAAGCTAGTAAATATACTGCAGTGTGAGAACCAGAGCTTCAAACTGGGAAAAACTCAAAATCACACTGCTTTTAATGGGAATCTTCAATAGCAGTTTGACTCTGCCAATTATCAATGGATGAACACTTCGAAAGAGTCAGCACAAACAACTGACTTGACACAGCATGACCTTGTCTTCATCCCAGGTCTGTGGCAACACTCTCTTTAGAGACTGGTCGATCCAGTCTTCCTCCTAGATGCATAAGGCATCCTAACCTGCTTCTGGAAGTGAAGCTCGTGAACCTGACTAAAGGGAGATGTTACTCTTCCAGCATGATTGTAAAACAACAAGGCTAGGGACAGGACCTCAAGTTATAGAAAGGAGTATTATATGTCAGCATCTTCTATGATATAAAAATGAGAAAGTCAGAGGGAGAGATGGGAGTGAAAGAGACAAAATATACAGCTGAGTAAAATGTGCTAAGTAAAATCCTCATGGTGAAACGTGAGGGTAAACAGACTTGATTTACATCCTAGCAATGCAGAATGATACTTGAGCCATTGACTTGGCCTCTCTGGGCCCCAGTTTCCACACAGGGAAAAGAAGAGCCCTCCATAGTGCTAGAGCTGCTCTGACAGAGGAATATGGCCGACAACTGAATGTACGTAAGATGACCTCTCAACCAAGAGTTCTAGGGCTCTAAAACTTTGGTTCTTTATGGGCCCGACAGAAGTTGGTGGAAAGTGTCATTCTAAAAGCTTCTAAATATTTGTCAAATGGAAATATTTTATTATCAACATCTTCTTGAGTTGGTGGAGAATCAATGCCAAGCATATCCATGTAGAATGGATGAAATACCACATTTAAAATCTGCTGAGCTTAATGCCTTGAAAGTCAGCAATGTTGGCTTTGCTCATAAAAATAGATATCATTTCTTGACTATCTGCCTGAAACTGGACACTTAACTGAGACACATTCCTGCTCTATACTATACCAGACACAGTCATCTGTAATCCCTACAAGAAAGCTGTGAAATATGCATCATTCCTCCTCCTTACCTTCATTTTAAAGATGAGGAAATGGAGAGTTAGTAGCTCATGATGACCACTAAGCTAGTAAATATACTGCAGTGTGAGAACCAGAGCTTCAAACTGGGAAAAACTCAAAATCACACTGCTTTTAATGGGAATCTTCAATAGCAGTTTGACTCTGCCAATTATCAATGGATGAACACTTCGAAAGAGTCAGCACAAACAACTGACTTGACACAGCATGACCTTGTCTTCATCCCAGGTCTGTGGCAACACTCTCTTTAGAGACTGGTCGATCCAGTCTTCCTCCTAGATGCATAAGGCATCCTAACCTGCTTCTGGAAGTGAAGCTCGTGAACCTGACTAAAGGGAGATGTTACTCTTCCAGCATGATTGTAAAACAACAAGGCTAGGGACAGGACCTCAAGTTATAGAAAGGAGTATTATATGTCAGCATCTTCTATGATATAAAAATGAGAAAGTCAGAGGGAGAGATGGGAGTGAAAGAGACAAAATATACAGCTGAGTAAAATGTGCTAAGTAAAATCCTCATGGTGAAACGTGAGGGGTAAACAGACTTGATTTACATCCTAGCAATGCAGAATGATACTTGAGCCATTGACTTGGCCTCTCTGGGCCCCAGTTTCCACACAGGGAAAAGAAGAGCCCTCCATAGTGCTAGAGCTGCTCTGACAGAGGAATATGGCCGACAACTGAATGTACGTAAGATGACCTCTCAACCAAGAGTTCTAGGGATCTAAAACTTTGGTTCTTTATGTATAAAATGAGGCCAGGAACAGTACCAACTTTATATTGAAAAAAATAAAAATGTAAAACTAGCCCAGGCTTTGCATTTCTCACTATGAGAAAAATTTTTCTACAGATGAACTATATGACATTTAACAGAACATGGTGAAAATTTTAGCCCGTATTCCTCTGAGTGATTCATAATATGCTTTCTAGAAGAAAAAAAAAAATGACCTGTAAACCAAGAAAGGCCTTCTCAGAAAATGAGCAAGCAGAAGTCCGATACTGTTTCTTGAGATTTGAAAGCCTGTTGAAGAGGACTGCTTTCCCATTCAGGAAAGGCTTTTATGTCTGTCCTTTTCTCCCTCCTCTCCTAAGGGTGAGTGGTACAATGACTGGAAATCTTGGAAAGAATAAGCAGACCTTCTGGGATTAGGAATGAGAGACCATTCACTTCCTTTTTCTGTCCATAGAAAGCACATTTGCTTGCTCTCTCCCATGCCCAGCAATTCCCATGCAGGCAAGAAGGCTTCAATCTATACTGGCAGGACATGGTAACTCAGTTTTCCTGACTCTAGCATTTACATTAGCAAGTCTACTTACCTTTTGTTCCCAAGACAGAATTCTCCAAATTGACCTTGATCAGTTATAAAAGTGTTTTTAAAAACTCCTTCTGCCATTTGTTTGAGATATATATATATGTATAAACATAAACATATATGTACATATATATATATATCTATATGAAGTATGAAGTACAAAGTTAGTTGCTCAATCATGTCTGACTCATTGCAACCCCATGGACTGTAGCCTGTCAGGCTCCTCTATTCATGGGATAATACAAGCAAGAATACTGGAGTGGGTTGCCATTCCCTCCTCCAGGGGATCTTCCCAACCAAGGTATCAAATCTGTATCTACTGCATTGCAGGCAGATTCTTTACTCACTGAACCAGCTTGGAAGCCTATTATTTATGTATGGGGTGATATGTATAAATAAGCAGTTTACACAAAACTCTGTGATAGAGAGAGGTGCTGTTTGTTGAGAGTTTGGGCTCTCAATATGTAAAACAACTTATCATGTTGTGTTGGTTTTCTAGGGATGCCATAGAAAAATATAGAAGATTGGGTGGATTAAGCAACAGAAATTAATGTCTCACAGTCATGGAGGCTAGAAAATCTTGTGGATGGCTGCCTTCTCTCTGTGTGAGCTTCGTTCTGTGCACGTCTTCTCAGTATCTTTTCCTTTTCTTATGAGGACCCAGTCATACTGGACCAGTGCCTCATTCTTATGACCTAAGTAAGCCTTAAGTATTGTGTTAAAGCCTCACCTCCAAATATAATGACCTCAGGAGTCAGAACTACAACGTGATTTCAGGGGAAACATAATTTCATCCATTAGAAATACCTATAAAAAATGAGAGTTTAAAATATATATTTAAATGTTCCAGGTTTTTATTATTACACATAAAACTGATACAAACAATTATGTATAGACTGTTTTGTAAACATAAATATTTGTTTGTCTGAGGTAAGTGCTCAGGAATAAAATTTTTAGGTCATAAAGGATTTGAGTGTT
This sequence comes from Tragulus kanchil, assembly GCA_022376925.1. Classification (NCBI taxonomy): domain Eukaryota; kingdom Metazoa; phylum Chordata; class Mammalia; order Artiodactyla; family Tragulidae; genus Tragulus; species Tragulus kanchil. The sequence goes on along the minus strand of JAIOJX010000002.1, from coordinate 12,264,866 downwards.
AGGTTTTCTTGAAGAAAGTGCCAAACTCTTTTCCCATCAGCTCTACCACTGCACATTCCTACTACCAATTATGAGTAATCCAGTTTCTCTGCATCTTTATGAGTTATTTAGTGTAGTCATTACCCATTTTTCAGTCATTTCTGTAAGTATATACAGATATCTTGTTGTGATTGTTACTCTTCATTTTTCTAATGATAAATTATGTTGAACATCTTTTTGTATGCTTATTTGCCATCTGTATGTCCATACCAGTGAAGAGTCTTATCATGTGCTTTGCTCATTTTCTAGTTGGATTCTTTGGCTTTTTATTATTTAGTTTACATCAGATGCTAGTCCTTTATTTAAAAGTTTTCCAATATTTCTTTCCACTCTATAGCTTTTCTTTCTAGTCATGTAACAGGTACTTTTACAAGTGAAATGTTTTAAATACTGGTGAAGTCCAAATGTATCCATTTTAAAAAATCAATATTACTTTTGATGTCAAATCTAAGAACTCCATGCCTGACCTTAAAACCTAAATGCTTTATTTTATGTTTTCTCCAAGAGATATACAATCATATACTTTACATTTAAGTCAATGGCCTATTCTGGGTTAAATTCTCTGTAAAATGTGATGCTCAGGTAGAAGTTCATTTTCTTATTACAGCTGCTCATTTGCTTCTATACTGCTTATTGAAGTGGTTATCTTTCTTCGATGGAACTGTTTTAGTATTTCTATCAAAGCTCTGTTGACCATATTTGTGTTGGCCCATATTTCTGAGTTCTCTGTTCTGTACGATTGGTCTATGTGTCTCTTCCACCAGTAACACATACCTTACTGATTGTAGCTAAATAAGGAACCTTAAAATCAGGTTGACTGATCTGTTTTCTACTTTATTTTTCTTTATTCAAGATTATTTTAGCCATTCTATTTCCTTTGCCTTTCCCACCACATTACAGAATACTCTTGCCTGCATCTGCAGAAACTCTTGCTGGAATTTTGATAGAAATTTCATGAAACATGCATGTCAGTTTGGGAAGGATTGGCATCTTTTTTGTACTGAGCCTTCTAATTCAAAAACATAGTACATCTCTGTATTTCTTTAGATCTTAGGACCTATTTATTTAGATCTTAGGGCATTTAGACCTTAGGAGAAGGAGGGATGCTGCTTCATTAGAAGCAGGAGTCCAGGTTACCCACTTGGCCTCTATTGATACCCTCACAGGGTAAGCTTCTCATTTATGCTTAGATGGGAATCTGGAGGAATCTGGGGTCTGCATAGGGTCTCCAGTGGCACTGGGGTGAGGGTGGCCTATTATAGGTGATGGTAAAAGTCCTGACTCTTCCCTCAGCCTCTTCTATCAATTCTATGGCATCTTGTTGCTGCTAGGCTGGATTAGAAGTCCAGATGTCTCTACTGACAGTGCAGGTGAAGGAGAACCATTTACTGACCAACAGGGTTGAGAGTCCAGACGTACTAAATAGCCTTCTCTGACACTACATCAGCAAGAGTGTTGGGGCATCTTTTTTTTTTTTTAATTAATTAATTTATTTATTTTGGGGAGGTGGGATGGGGAGAGAGGGGAGTGGGTGGGCCACTTCTATTGGTCTTTCATTTCTCTATTTTTCATCCATCTTTGTTCTTTGGTCCGTGTGGGCCTCCCATCGCGGCAGCCTCTGTTGTTGCAGAGCACTGGCTCTGGGCACATGCGCTCCAGAGCTCCAGCTCGGTAATTGGACACATCAGTCCAGCCGCTCCGCGGCACGTGGGATCTTTCCAGGCCAGGGATCGAACCGGCGCCCCTTGCACTGCAAGGAGGTGTCCTCACCCACTGGCCCACCAGGGCAGCCCTGTCAGGGCATCTTGTTACAGCCGCTCGAGGGTGGCTGTCTAGCCTTTACTAGCAAGGCTCGGCCTATTTTTCTGCTTTGTTTGGCTGGAGTAGAGTGGCTGTTGTATTCAAGGGTTCTGTCCTGTTCCGCTGCCGGTGTCTTCATCCTTTGACTAGAGAAAGTAGGCTTCTGTCTGGAGCTTATTTTTTCATCGGTATCCATTGGTGTTTCTAATTCCCTGGCTTAGCTGGCTTCAAGGCTGAGATAGATGATGAAAACAAAACAAAACCAAACACCCACGGGCACTCACCATCTTTTCATTTCTAGGGTCCTGTGGTTCCCAGATATCTGGTTTATTTTTCTATAACATTCAGTCTTCTTTATGTTTGTTTTATATATAATATCCAGGGGTTAATTCCATTTATCAGGAAGAAAAGGGAAAAAGTACATACCTTCCATCTCCAGGAAATGAAAGCCCCCTGCTTGACTGTTAAAGAGACAAAAGTACTGAACATACACACAAGATCATCATTCATAAAAATATTGTAGAAAACCTATTGTGTCAGTACATACAGGTGTTCCCTGGCCCACACGCAGCGAATTTGGAAAACAAACTAATCTCTAGCTCCCTAAAGCAATTCTCACTGGGAAAATTATGTTCCTGGAACACAATATTCACCATTGCCAGAAAGCAGCTTAGTGATATGTGAGTGAAAGAGAAAATCTTCTTGGTATGGTCTCACCAGAACGCCTGTCAGTTGATTCCAGGTTGCTGGAATTCATGACTTGGGAACTCAACTGGAAGAAATCTCTAATTTACATTTTTTCACTATATATCCACTTATTCAGAAGGAAATCCCCCAGCACATAATTTCTTTCTAGAGGACACTCTGATGTTCATCCTGAATTCCTTCGTTACTGGCAAAATACCCATGTCTTTATGGCCAGCAGCTGAATCTACAGTCTATGGAATATTAAAGAGTCAGACACGACTAAGCAACTTGGCCTGCACACATGCACAACCTTTACAAACTACTACATAGGGTATTTGGAGAGTTAAATGTGTCAGCTTATGCATATGTCAGGTACTGTCTGATACTAAGTGCGATTTCAAGAATGTGAAGTCATTCATTTTCCCCATTGTGTCTGTGATATATGAACAAGTGGCTCGGCCTATTTTTCTGCTTTGTTTGGCTGGAGTAGAGTGGCTGTTGTATTCAAGGGTTCTGTCCTGTTCCGCTGCCGGTGTCTTCATCCTTTGACTAGAGAAAGTAGGCTTCTGTCTGGAGCTTATTTTTTCATCGGTATCCATTGGTGTTTCTAATTCCCTGGCTTAGCTGGCTTCAAGGCTGAGATAGATGATGAAAACAAAACAAAACCAAACACCCACGGGCACTCACCATCTTTTCATTTCTAGGGTCCTGTGGTTCCCAGATATCTGGTTTATTTTTCTATAACATTCAGTCTTCTTTATGTTTGTTTTATATATAATATCCAGGGGTTAATTCCATTTATCAGGAAGAAAAGGGAAAAAGTACATACCTTCCATCTCCAGGAAATGAAAGCCCCCTGCTTGACTGTTAAAGAGACAAAAGTACTGAACATACACACAAGATCATCATTCATAAAAATATTGTAGAAAACCTATTGTGTCAGTACATACAGGTGTTCCCTGGCCCACACGCAGCGAATTTGGAAAACAAACTAATCTCTAGCTCCCTAAAGCAATTCTCACTGGGAAAATTATGTTCCTGGAACACAATATTCACCATTGCCAGAAAGCAGCTTAGTGATATGTGAGTGAAAGAGAAAATCTTCTTGGTATGGTCTCACCAGAACGCCTGTCAGTTGATTCCAGGTTGCTGGAATTCATGACTTGGGAACTCAACTGGAAGAAATCTCTAATTTACATTTTTTCACTATATATCCACTTATTCAGAAGGAAATCCCCCAGCACATAATTTCTTTCTAGAGGACACTCTGATGTTCATCCTGAATTCCTTCGTTACTGGCAAAATACCCATGTCTTTATGGCCAGCAGCTGAATCTACAGTCTATGGAATATTAAAGAGTCAGACACGACTAAGCAACTTGGCCTGCACACATGCACAACCTTTACAAACTACTACATAGGGTATTTGGAGAGTTAAATGTGTCAGCTTATGCATATGTCAGGTACTGTCTGATACTAAGTGCGATTTCAAGAAATGTGAAGTCATTCATTTTCCCCCCATTGTGTCTGTGATTATAGGAAAAAATGAACAAGTGAACCCTGTTATTATTTGGTGATTGTAGTCCTTGGCCACCCTTGGAAAAGCAAGGATAAAGGATGGCTATTAAAGGAAGCACCATCAATGGTTTGACCTCTGGGTCAGACTGTCCTGACCAGGCCATTCACTGTCACAGGTGAGCAGCTCTATTGTAACAAGACCAGAATGGTCATTCTCTGCGATGTATCTGAGGAAATGCATTTTAAATACCTCTTCTGCAGAAAACGAGGAGATGCTGGAAGACACAGATGGTTGTGACAGGTTTGGAAGCTGTAGTTGCTGTTGGAAACCCCAGCTCCTGGTGTATTTATAGTTTGTCCAAGCCATTCCTGAACCTTAAGACTAGCTGAGAAATGTGATATAAGTGCAGCCCTCTATTCCAGGAATCACCTGTTGAAGACTCTCATCAGAATAGGGATTCACTACAAGTTCCTGAGTTTCCCAGTCCTTGGAAATGGCAGAATAAGCTGTAGCACATATTCTATTTTGATACATGTAGAAATAGCAGTGGCAATACAATGTGTAAGACCTAGCAGAATAAAATGCCCAAGGGATTATGGTACCGCTGAGTAACCAGAAGAAACAGTCATGAGTCTTGTCACTCCGTTGTGGTATGGGCATCAGACAAAAACCCAAACCGGGGTGCCATATTACAGTTTAGCAGAATTGATATGTGAGTGAAAGAGAAAATCTTCTTGGTATGGTCTCACCAGAACGCCTGTCAGTTGATTCCAGGTTGCTGGAATTCATGACTTGGGAACTCAACTGGAAGAAATCTCTAATTTACATTTTTTCACTATATATCCACTTATTCAGAAGGAAATCCCCCAGCACATAATTTCTTTCTAGAGGACACTCTGATGTTCATCCTGAATTCCTTCGTTACTGGCAAAATACCCATGTCTTTATGGCCAGCAGCTGAATCTACAGTCTATGGAATATTAAAGAGTCAGACACGACTAAGCAACTTGGCCTGCACACATGCACAACCTTTACAAACTACTACATAGGGTATTTGGAGAGTTAAATGTGTCAGCTTATGCATATGTCAGGTACTGTCTGATACTAAGTGCGATTTCAAAAAATGTGAAGTCATTCATTTTCCCCCCATTGTGTCTGTGATTATAGGAAAAAATGAACAAGTGAACCCTGTTATTATTTGGTGATTGTAGTCCTTGGCCACCCTTGGAAAAGCAAGGATAAAGGATGGCTATTAAAGGAAGCACCATCAATGGTTTGACCTCTGGGTCAGACTGTCCTGACCAGGCCATTCACTGTCACAGGTGAGCAGCTCTATTGTAACAAGACCAGAATGGTCATTCTCTGCGATGTATCTGAGGAAATGCATTTTAAATACCTCTTCTGCAGAAAACGAGGAGATGCTGGAAGACACAGATGGTTGTGACAGGTTTGGAAGCTGTAGTTGCTGTTGGAAACCCCAGCTCCTGGTGTATTTATAGTTTGTCCAAGCCATTCCTGAACCTTAAGACTAGCTGAGAAATGTGATATAAGTGCAGCCCTCTATTCCAGGAATCACCTGTTGAAGACTCTCATCAGAATAGGGATTCACTACAAGTTCCTGAGTTTCCCAGTCCTTGGAAATGGCAGAATAAGCTGTAGCACATATTCTATTTTGATACATGTAGAAATAGCAGTGGCAATACAATGTGTAAGACCTAGCAGAATAAAATGCCCAAGGGATTATGGTACCGCTGAGTAACCAGAAGAAACAGTCATGAGTCTTGTCACTCCGTTCTGGTATGGGCATCAGACAGCCACGCTGATAGGAAGGTAAGTTCATTCTTCAGGGGCAAATCCCAAAGGATGCTGCCATATTACAGTTTAGCAGAATTGACATAAACTTTGATTTAAACACACCTGAGCTTAACCTCAGACTTAGTTTTTGCTATTGTTCAGTCACTAAGTCATGTCTGGCTCTTTGTAATGCCATGGAGAGTAGCACGCGAGGATTCCCTGTTCTTTTCTTTCTTTTTTTTTAAATTCTTTATTTTAAAGGTTTTACAGAGTTTTGTTGCTCACAGACATGTGTGCTCCCAGATCAGTCATATGCATATCCCTGGTCCCCATCCCCCCCAGTTCCCCCCATCCCACCCCTCCGAACCATCGCCCCATGCCATTGTAAGCACTCCTATTCCCTTAGAACAATGACAATAGCTATCTTTTCCACACATGACAGTATAGGTTTCCATGTTACTCTCTCCATGCTTCCCTCTCCCTATTTCTTCCCCACAATGTCCCTATGTCTATGCTCTATTATTCCATGAGTTCCCTGTGTGTGTTATCAAGACCATCCTACTAGATTGCATATGTGTGTGTTAGTATACTGTATTTGTCTTTCTCTTTTTGACTTACTTCACTTTTTATGATAGGTTCTAGAGCCAGCCACTTCATTAGGACTGAGTCTTCTGCATTTCTTTTAACAGCTGAGTAGTATTCCATTGTATATATGTACCAGAGTTTCTGTATCCATTCATTCGTCGATGGACATCTAGGTTGCTTCCATGTTCTGGCTATTGTATAGAGAGCTGCAATGAACATTGGGGTACAGGGGATTCCCTGTTCTTCACTATCTCCTGGAGCTTGCTCGAATTCATGTCCATTGAGTCAACGATGCTATCTAACCATCTCATCCTCTGTCATCCCTTCTTCTTTAGCCTCCAGTCCTTCCCAGCATAAGAGTCTCTTCCAATGAGTCCTCCCACCAGATGGCTAAAATACTGGAGCTTCAGTTTCAGCAGCACTTCTTCTAATAAATATTCAAGGTTTATTTCTTTAAGAATTGACTGGTTTGAACTTCAAGAAGGCTGGCAACTGTACAACAATGTAGTTACATGAGAGAGACAGTGGAACAGGTAGTGTAGTTGCTCCTCCTTTGTGTAGTTGCTCCAGAGTTGTTCACCCTTTTTAAGTAGGGTCAAAATGTTAATGCTGGGTTGTCTGAAATATCCATTTGGGTTTTTCTATAACTTCTTTCAGAAGAAACCTGAAAGAACATTTTGGCAAACTCAATAATGCACATATTTTAGTCTTTCTTAGGTAGTAGTTTTGGAGAAGGTGGTTAATCTTGATAAGAATAGTACTTCTCATTTTGTTTTAAGTGTGTGACTAGTAATCATCCTAAGTCTTTTCCTGGTAAGGCCTGCAGGCTCTACCACTGAAGGGACAGGTTCCCAGGCCTCAGTGGAAATTGACCAAGGAAGCTGTCCAATCTGCAAGGTAGAAGAAAGTATATGGAGACTTATACTTCATTATTTGAAGGGGAAGAGCATGGATATCGTACAAGATGGGGAGAAGTATTAAGTGAAAAATGCAGCAAGACGTATAGGAGAAAAGGGGATTTTTTTAGCATGGGTGACTCAAAACCTATAGAAGCCATGTAGGCATCCGTGGGAGCCTCCATGACACTGTACTGAAAAAGAGTCAGGAAACCATGGTCTGTTCCCTCGTTTCTCCTAATCGTTGTCATCACATGCAAACTTCGCATACATGCACACACATACACACAGAATCATGTATGTATAATCCCAAAGCAACTGTTTAAGTTCTTTAAAGAAGAATTACTGCCCCCATCTCCAGCTTTATGGGTATACTCTTTTCTAAGAAAGGAAAGAAGAAGGGTGGTCTCCATAGCAACTATGGTGTGTGCCCTCCTCCAAGATTTTTATTGAGTCCCTCATTGTAGATTTCCAGTGAACAAGTTTTCATCCCCCTAGAGAAAGTCCCACTGGAAGAAGATAGGATCCTCTGACTTTTCGTACTCAGAGAGAAGCAAGAGAGAGACTTTGAGGGATAGAAAATGTACGGAATTTAATATGGGTTAAGGGTGCCTAATTTCAAAATAAATCCAGATAAATCATTTCATGGAAGACTCAGTAAGAGAGCAATATTTACCAAATAACCTCTACATTTCCGTTGTTTTAAAATGTACCTAATCTACTTTTAAATGAAGAAATTGAACCTCAGAAACATTGTCTCTCTACACAGTGGTAGCTAATGGCTCTACACGTCCTGTGCACTGCCATGAAGTTCTAAGCATTATTTTCTTACCTCTATGAATAGGTGCCTGTTTCATATGTGACCTGGAAATGTATGTGCAGTGGTTGATATTAAACAAGGGCCTTTTGCATAACACACACACACACACACACATACACACACATACACACACATACACACACATACACACACTTAGGACCACAGTGAGGAGTTCCTATGCAATCACTGGTCAGTAGCTAAGCTTGTCAGAAAAATGAAACAAGTTTGATACTTAAATCATCTCTTCAATTAAAAGTTAGGCTACTTCCACCACCTTAGAAATTCTTTGACCTTAAACATACTATTTCAATAAATGGCTTTGTTTCAACTCGTCAGTGGTCAGGTTGCTTTCCAAATGCCCAACTTGTCTCCAAATCTAGCTCCAAAATACTTTTTCAAATTAAACATTTCTCCACTGCTCTTTTTTTTTTTTTTTAACCCAATTACCCTCTAAAGCTGCAAGTGTCAGACCTCTTAGCACAAAGTCTCTGGTATTTGGAACAACTGGCCTGTTTTCTAGTTGCCAAATTCAGTAAGAATCACTATCAATGCGACATTCGTCCTAACCACTTAATAACTTAATTTTGAAGATGAATGTGTGCTTGCATGGTCAGTTGCTTTAGTCATGTCAAGCTCTTTGCCACCATATGGACTGTAGTCCACAAGGCTCTTTTGCTCATGGGGATTTTCCAGGCAAGAATGCTGGAGTGGGTTGCCTTGCCATCCTTCAGAAGATTTTCTCAACCCGAGGGATCGAACCCACGTCTCTTATGTCTCCTGCATTGGCAGGCGGGTTCTTTACTGCTAGCACCACCTGGGAAACCCCTTGAAGATTAAACTTCACCCTCTAATTTGAATTATGACTAAAAATCTACTTTTGTCTATTCTACTAGATTGCAATGTTTTGAAGATAGTAGATTTACTTTAATCATGATAGGACCTGAAAATAATTAAAATATAAACTGAAATATATTGAATGAAGCCATGTTTCTATAAAATCAAAAGAAGGAAATACCTATCAAGGAGTGCAATTAGAGATAGTATTAAAGATAAATCTCATGATCAACTTTGATCCACTCTATGGTATACCATTCTATGTGTAATTATTTATCTATATATCTCTAACTACCAGTGAAATGAGAAGTCCTTTTCTTGGGCGAGGGTGGAGGAATGTGTCCTATATGCATAGAGACTATACACAGACTATACGAGTATTTGTTGAATGAGTAAATGAATGTCAAAGCTCCATTAGCCCCAGACAACACCTAGAGCAGACAGTATAGGAACACTCTTAATCCCAGATAAACAACAATGTCCTACTTTCAATCTTTATACTGGGACGCTAAACCCTTTATTCTTCTTTTCCAGAAGTGATGAACTTCCATTGCCTTCCATTGTATTTTCTAACCTTCTATTGTTCAAAAGCAACAAAGTCAGGATAGCTAACCAGAAATAAAATTCCAGTCTTAGGGCTTCCCTGATGGATTACATGGTAGAGTATGCCTGAAATGAAGGATCCCCAGGTTCAATCCCTGCATTGGGAGGATCCCCTGGAAAAGACAGTAGCAACCCCCTCCAGTATTCTTACCTGGAAAATTCCATGAACAGAGGAGCCTGGCAGGCTACAGGCCTAGGAGTCACAAGGAATAGGACATGACTGAACTACTAACACTTCCACTTTCACAGTCTGATTAAGTCAGTGTGATTCAATAAAATAGATTTGAGGATACAAATAATTCACCTTGGTTTTGCTTCTGACTTGCTAAGTGACCTTGAAAAAGTCCTCCCCTCCTTTGGTCCTCTGTGTCTCTTTTATTAAATGAAGTTTGGGGGCAGAGGTAATAAATTCCTTTTGGGACAGTGAAATAAGAAAGTTTTCAGGGTAATTAGAGAAAATTAAGCTCTCTGGAATAAAATATTAATAGAAAGAATAATAATTCTTGGAAACAATTAACTTCAGTGAAACAGTGAGTTCAGCACACTCCTTGTGAGTTCAGAAAAATGGCTCATACATTTTTACAAATTCTGACACTAATTTACAGTGCTATAGAAAGAGAGCATCTGTTGAAGTTTTGGAGAAAATCAAAATTGGTACTAATTTTCAATGGCAGGAAAATATGATCATGGTAATTATGGCATAATTATGATGCCCTAAATCTAATTTTAGCATCTGGGTATAAGAAAGAAAGGAAAACCAATATAAAAGAAGAACAAAACACATAGACTTTCCAAAGATAATGGAGCTATAAGAAATAACAGGATTGGGTTATAAAATGAGAAACAAATTGTATCCACAAACCTGATTATAATCCCTCCTCTAACTTTATTTTGTGAGAAATATCCAATTTTCAGTGCAAAATAACCGAACATGAGTAATCCTTAAAAACTCAACTAGACAGGCCCACTGCTGCTGGGGAAAGACATTTCTAAGCCAAGTTGGACCCATAATATACTTTTCTAGATATTTCTATTAAGTGGGGCTTGATTTGCATGCTGATACCCCAGACATTCTTCAATCTAAATATGGATTCATGAGCTAAATAACAAAACACTGCACTTTTGTACCAAAAGAATAATGTCCTAATACTCAGAATTCATAGACATATGAATGAAAGAAAGTTTGCTGTAGGAAAAGAAATAGCAAGAAGAACATGGATTTGAATCCTTAATTCCTCACATTAGTTTTTAGACCATTTATTGATCACATTCTTTACCTCTAGCTATTATCTGCCAAATGGAATAATAATGCTTTTATGCTTATCTGTAAGATTGTTTTGAGGAATGATGATACTGTGTATAAAGCATTCATGTTTGTTAAGTAGTAAATGTTCATTAATGAGATAGCTGCTCTCATCCTGATTAAGAGAATGTTTCTCAAGGCATCATCTTCTCACCAGTCACCTGCATCAGAATCAACTGGCCTGCTTCGTAAAGATGGAGATGTCTTTTATAATCAAAGAATCATATATTGATATGTATTTGTGGCATCTAGACAAATGGTATAGATGAAATTATTTGCAAAGGAGAAACAGACACACAAATGTAGAGAACAACAGATACCAAGGGAAGGTGGAGGGTGGGATAGACTGGAAAAGTGCCATTGACACATACACACTACTTCTACATATAAAATAAAACAACTAAGAGAACAGATGATATAGCATAGGGAACACGACTCAGTGCTCTGTGGTGACTTAAATAAGAAGGAAATTCAAGGAAGAGGGAATATACATGTATGGGGGGCTGATTCACTTTGCTGTATAGCAGAGACTAACATGATATTGTAAAGCAACTATACTCCAATAAAAAATAAATTAAAATATAGGAGAGAACCTCACTCTATTTTTCTTGTCCTCTAAACTTTCCCAGGTAGCCAACCTACTAGAGGACATCTTTTGATAGTTTCCAGTATTAAGATTAAATACTACTATGTATGAACTGACCAATAAGGACCTATAGTGAATTCCACTTGATACTCTTTTTAACAGCCCATACGAGAAGAAAATCTAAAAACCAGAGTGGATACATGGAAATGTATAACTGCTTCACTTTGTTGTACACCTAAAACTAACACAACATTGTAAATAAACTATAATAATTTTTTGTTTTTGAAAATTAATGCTTTTGTCACTAGTATTGAAATGTTGCTATAACTTCCAGTCATTCTGTGATTACATTGTGTCCTCACAAATGTGGATGACCAGGGCACAGATATGGCTTTACTCCCCACAGCAACATGGGAAGATATGTTCATACTTACTACACAGAGTAAAGGGCTCAAATGAATTATGAGAATTGGTTATTCAGGCAAATGATAAAACCAAGTTTAAAGGTTAAATGAGCAGGGACTGGGGAAAGTTTTTCCTTTTTTTTTTTCTCAACCAAGAAATATATTATTACTTACAAATGCTTCAATTTCCATTATTACAGATGTATTTCTTCTTTTTTTTAAACTTTTATTTTACTTTTAACTTTTACAGAGTTTTGTTGTTTACAGATATGTATGTTTCCAGAATAGTCATATGTATATCCCCTCATTTTTTTTCTTCTTTGTTTCTTTCTCTATTAAGACACTAGGCTTAATATTTCAGATGCTTGGTACTTTTCTTATATGTGATAGCTCATAGTTGTAATTAGAAAACTATTTTATAAAACTAATAAACACACATATGTATCCAAACACAGGTGTATAAAAGGTGATTGCATTTTGTAAACTAATTCATAAAAATACTTAACAATACTTGTAATTTAGGGGTTTCTGCTGTCGTTCTTGAGTAAGAATTCCATTTTAAGCAAGAGGATATTTTTATTTTTGCTTTTAAATTCTTTCATTTCTTCTCCTCCACCCACCCAATAGGTTGGTTTTGTGGGTTTTCCTTCCTTTCACTGATCATGAAATGATCCCGCACAACAGAGCCAGGAATATAGAACAGGGCACTGTTTTAAATCTTACCAATTTTTTCCACATCTGATATTTTCCCTTCAGCTTGATGTCTTTATCCTTAAGCATAAGTGACTGTAACATCAAAAGTCATTTTAAAAATTAGCAAAAACAATGTTACTTTGGGACAAAAGTGATTCTTCTTTTTTTTAAAAAAATATTTCTTTATTTGGCTATGCTGGGTCTTAGTTGTGGCATGTGGGATGTCGCTCCCTGACCAGGAATTGAACCCAGGCCCCCTGCATTGGGAACACAGAGTCTTAACCACTGGACCACCAGGGAAGTCCCAAAAAGTGATTCTTGATTTTCAAGAAAATTTTAATATACACAAGACTCCCAAAAGGGACAGTAAGCATCATGAGGATCAAATGCCCCTAAAATTAGCTGATATTCCTTCCTCTGAGAAGTAATGTCCTCAACTTTAGGGGTAAAAATTCACTTCTGGAAATACCTGCCTGATCTGGATGCAGATGCCAGAAATGTGAACTAGGGTAACTCTTTTATTGGGAGTGTGGGATTGACCACAAAAGACTTAATTAAGGAGGGTGTTGAGTCCCCCTCCTCTCCTCTCCTAGAAGGTCATTCAAGGCTGTTGGAACAAATGGCTTTCATCCAGGCCAAAGTACTTATGTTCTCATTTTAGAAGATGAAGGGTTTTTTTTCCCAATCCTACCCATGACCTACTTGGAGTCTATTTAAGCCAAATTTACATTTTACTGTCAGAAAACTATACACAGAGCAAGACTTCAAAATTAAGCACTAGTAACCCATCTTTTGTCTTGAACTACTTAAGGTAAATGAAATTTCAAGTCTACATATAATCAAGGTCACTGCTTTTTTTCTAATCTGTCTTTTCTCATTCATTTATTCATCCATTTGTTTTGTTCTTCCTTCATCTAGCAAACATTCACTGGCTCACTTTGCAAGACAAAGTATTGGGTCTAATGGCGATTATAATGAATGGAGATGCTGATGGTAATGATAACTATGTCAAACACAGACACTTGGATATCACTTCAGTTGACAGTGTACCTTACATAGTTTTGTTTAACTCTCAGCACAGCCATGCGATTTTGTCTACTCAGGCTCATCCTCTCCATTTCATAGTCAAAAAGAAAAAAAATGTATGCTCACATAAGAATTGAGTGGAGTAAAGATTTCAACTCACATCGCTTACTCCAATGACTATATTCTTTCACTCAAGTAAAGGAGTAAAAAANATGNAAAACTTTAGTCCCTGTTTTTAAAAAATAACAGTCAATGAAATATTAAAAAATGCACAGAAGTAATCAAAAGACATAGAAGAAGAAAATGATGAAGCTTTACACAATCGCCCATCATGGAAAGTCTTAACCACTGGACCACCAGGAAGTCCCAAAAGTGATTCTTGATTTTCAAGAAAATTTTAATATACACAAGACTCCCAAAAGGGACAGTAAGCATCATGAGGATCAAATGCCCCTAAAATTAGCTGATATTCCTTCCTCTGAGAAGTAATGTCCTCAACTTTAGGGGTAAAAATTCACTTCTGGAAATACCTGCCTGATCTGGATGCAGATGCCAGAAATGTGAACTAGGGTAACTCTTTTATTGGGAGTGTGGGATTGACCACAAAAGACTTAATTAAGGAGGGTGTTGAGTCCCCCTCCTCTCCTCTCCTAGAAGGTCATTCAAGGCTGTTGGAACAAATGGCTTTCATCCAGGCCAAAGTACTTATGTTCTCATTTTAGAAGATGAAGGGTTTTTTTTCCCAATCCTACCCATGACCTACTTGGAGTCTATTTAAGCCAAATTTACATTTTACTGTCAGAAAACTATACACAGAGCAAGACTTCAAAATTAAGCACTAGTAACCCATCTTTTGTCTTGAACTACTTAAGGTAAATGAAATTTCAAGTCTACATATAATCAAGGTCACTGCTTTTTTTCTAATCTGTCTTTTCTCATTCATTTATTCATCCATTTGTTTTGTTCTTCCTTCATCTAGCAAACATTCACTGGCTCACTTTGCAAGACAAAGTATTGGGTCTAATGGCGATTATAATGAATGGAGATGCTGATGGTAATGATAACTATGTCAAACACAGACACTTGGATATCACTTCAGTTGACAGTGTACCTTACATAGTTTTGTTTAACTCTCAGCACAGCCATGCGATTTTGTCTACTCAGGCTCATCCTCTCCATTTCATAGTCAAAAAGAAAAAAAATGTATGCTCACATAAGAATTGAGTGGAGTAAAGATTTCAACTCACATCGCTTACTCCAATGACTATATTCTTTCACTCAAGTAAAGGAGTAAAAAAAATGAAAAACTTTAGTCCCTGTTTTTAAAAAATAACAGTCAATGAAATATTAAAAAATGCACAGAAGTAATCAAAAGACATAGAAGAAGAAAAATGATGAAAGTCATTTAACACAACTGTAAACAGACATCCATAATATTTTCTTATACTTTTTATATATTATATAATTTATATACAATACAAAATAAATCATTTTTAAAAATGCATAAATTATAAAATATATATTTATATATAGATATATGACAAATAAATATTTATATGTATATATAAATATGTATATTTATATGTATATATATAAATATTTCTATATTTAGAAATAATATATATTTATATATAAATTATAAATATTTCTATAAATAAATATATACATATTAATATATGAAATATATTTATAAATATACACATAAATATTTAATTATACAATATATATTTGTAAATATTTATAAATATTCATATATTAATATATGAAATATATGTACAAAATAAGTGTTTATATATGAAACATACATATATATGAAATATATATAAACATATTTATAAATAAAATGTATAATTTTAAACTTATAAAAATTATGATTATGTAAATTATAAACAATATAATGTTATATATAATATGTATAAAAAGTATATGAAAATAATATATACATAATATGTGAATACATATACATAAATATATGATCTATGCTTATAAAATATATTTCTGTATTCCAACATAATATAAATATATATATAATATATAACATATAAAATATATTGATACATATATAGCATATACTTTAAAAAAATATATAAGTTAGAAAATATAGAATTTCAGATATTATAGAATATATAAAATATATAAGAAATAATATATAAGTAATATATAAATATGTATATATGAATATATTATACTATATTATATTTTATAATATTATGTATATTATATATTTTATTATATTATATCATTTTATTATATTATATCATTATAGGAATAAATATATAATACATTCATTATAAACCATAATATTATGTGTTTATTATATCATTTTTTGTATTTCATTATTATTTTATCTGTATATTTTATATTATATTTTATTATATTACATATTAAATATTATATATTAATATATTATATATTAAATATATTTAATTCTGAAGTTAGCCCTTTGAGGTAGTTCTAGTGATCTACAGCATATGAACGAGGAAATGAAGTTCTGTAAGTTTAGGTGATTTCCCAAGACCATGAAATGGGTATCAACCTATTGATAAAGCTATGAAGAGTAATTAAGTGAATAAATATAAAACTCTAAGAATAGTGTCAGAGATACTGTAAGAACTCTTGACATGCCAGGTATACAAGAAACATGAACCCGGTTCTCTGTAACTCCTATTTTGTCCATAGTATGACTATATAGAAGCTGCAAGCTTGCTCCAAACTCAATGCTCATCTTCAAATTTTATTTCTTAAATAGCTCTTTATATGATACTGTTGCTGTTTTGTCACTAAGTCATGTCTGACTCTCTGCGATCCTATGGACTACAGCAACCAGGCTTCCCTGTTCTTCATCATCTCTTGGAGTTTGCTCAAACTCATGTCCATTGAGTCAATGATACCATCCAACCATCTTGTCCTCTGTCTCCCCCTTCTCCTCCTACCCTCAATCTTTCCCAGAATCTGGGTCTTATCCAATGAGCCAGTACTTCACATCAGGTGGCCAAAGTATTTGTGCTTCAGCTTCAGTATCAGTCCTTCCAATGAATATTTAGGGTTGATTTCCTTTAGGATTGACTGCTTTGATCTTTTGGTCTGAGGAATTCTCAAGTAAAATATATTTCTGTATTCCAACATAATATAAATATATATATAATATATAACATATAAATTATATTGATATATATATAGCATATACTTTAAAAAAATATATAAGTTAAAAAATATATAATTTAAGATATTATAAAATATATTAAATATATAAGAAATAATATATAAGTAATATATAAGTATGTATATATGAATATATTATACAATATTATATATTATTATATTATGTATATTATATAGTTTATTATATTATATAATTTTATTATATTATATCATTATAGGAATAAATATATAATACATTCATTATAAACCATAATATTATGTGTTTATTATATCATTTTTTGTATTTCATTATTATTTTATCTGTATATTTTATATTATATTTTATTATATTACATATTAAATATTATATATTAATATATTATATATTAAATATATTTAATTCTGAAGTTAGCCCTTTGAGGTAGTTCTAGTGATCTACAGCATATGAACGAGGAAATGAAGTTCTGTAAGTTTAGGTGATTTCCCAAGACCATGAAATGGGTATCAACCTATTGATAAAGCTATGAAGAGTAATTAAGTGAATAAATATAAAACTCTAAGAATAGTGTCAGAGATACTGTAAGAACTCTTGACATGCCAGGTATACAAGAAACATGAACCCGGTTCTCTGTAACTCCTATTTTGTCCATAGTATGACTATATAGAAGCTGCAAGCTTGCTCCAAACTCAATGCTCATCTTCAAATTTTATTTCTTAAATAGCTCTTTATATGATACTGTTGCTGTTTTGTCACTAAGTCATGTCTGACTCTCTGCGATCCTATGGACTACAGCAACCAGGCTTCCCTGTTCTTCATCATCTCTTGGAGTTTGCTCAAACTCATGTCCATTGAGTCAATGATACCATCCAACCATCTTGTCCTCTGTCTCCCCCTTCTCCTCCTACCCTCAATCTTTCCCAGAATCTGGGTCTTATCCAATGAGCCAGTACTTCACATCAGGTGGCCAAAGTATTTGTGCTTCAGCTTCAGTATCAGTCCTTCCAATGAATATTTAGGGTTGATTTCCTTTAGGATTGACTGCTTTGATCTTTTGGTCTGAGGAATTCTCAAGAGTCTTTAAGAACTTTAATGGAAACAAACATTAACTAAATAAAACTATACAGAAAATGGTCTCAAATCATGATGGAATTAAACTAGAAATGAATGACAAAGATGATTTATTAAAATGATAATAATAATATTTGATAAAATTCCTTCGGATTCTAGAAATGTGGTAATGAACACAAAATGTATTTTGACTCTCTCAGAATCTACAGCTTAAAGAAATGGAATGACAAGAATAACAAAACCAAAATCCAGGAACAGTATCTGTAACAAAACAATATCCTTATGAACCCCAAAGTACAAGCTAGGGAGGAAATTTACCAAAGGCTAAAGACCTGTGTTGCTGACAACATCTACCTAGAAAAAGCAGAGGGGCAGTAAGGGATGTTTGACAGCACAGAGAGCAGGAGAATGCAGAATAGTTTTAAGTATCCACTGGATTTCACAACAGGGTTATTGAAAGCAGCAGCTAAAATTTAGAGCGATTTGTTCCAGTTCAGTGGGAGGGTGATTGGGAATTCATTGCTTTCAGGAGCTGGATTATTTAAAAGTTTATGAACTCTCAAAACTCACCAGCTAGAAATCCTTTCTAGGATAGGACTCAGCATTGATGAGAAACTTCTAGAAACTGAACCTAGATGGACCTGGAGAAGAACCAGAATGAGAAAAGAGAGAAGGAACAAATAAAAGAGAGGAGGAAAGAGAAACCATGAAGTTCCAGAAGGAAGCATGGACACTGCCCAATTGAGCAAAACAGAGGGTAATGCTACTTTGAACCTTGCAACCTTGCTGCTATCTTCAAATTTTATTTCTTAAATAGCTCTTTATATGATACTGTTGCTGTTTTGTCACTAAGTCATGTCTGACTCTCTGCGATCCTATGGACTACAGCAACCAGGCTTCCCTGTTCTTCATCATCTCTTGGAGTTTGCTCAAACTCATGTCCATTGAGTCAATGATACCATCCAACCATCTTGTCCTCTGTCTCCCCCTTCTCCTCCTACCCTCAATCTTTCCCAGAATCTGGGTCTTATCCAATGAGCCAGTACTTCACATCAGGTGGCCAAAGTATTTGTGCTTCAGCTTCAGTATCAGTCCTTCCAATGAATATTTAGGGTTGATTTCCTTTAGGATTGACTGCTTTGATCTTTTGGTCTGAGGAATTCTCAAGAGTCTTTAAGAACTTTAATGGAAACAAACATTAACTAAATAAAACTATACAGAAAATGGTCTCAAATCATGATGGAATTAAACTAGAAATGAATGACAAAGATGATTTATTAAAATGATAATAATAATATTTGATAAAATTCCTTCGGATTCTAGAAATGTGGTAATGAACACAAAATGTATTTTGACTCTCTCAGAATCTACAGCTTAAAGAAATGGAATGACAAGAATAACAAAACCAAAATCCAGGAACAGTATCTGTAACAAAACAATATCCTTATGAACCCCAAAGTACAAGCTGGGGAGGAAATTTACCAAAGGCTAAAGACCTGTGTTGCTGACAACATCTACCTAGAAAAGCAGGGGGGCAGTAAGGGATGTTTGACAGCACAGAGAGCAGGAGAATGCAGAATAGTTTTAAGTATCCACTGGATTTCACAACAGGGTTATTGAAAGCAGCAGCTAAAATTTAGAGCGATTTGTTCCAGTTCAGTGGGAGGGTGATTGGGAATTCATTGCTTTCAGGAGCTGGATTATTTAAAAGTTTATGAACTCTCAAAACTCACCAGCTAGAAATCCTTTCTAGGATAGGACTCAGCATTGATGAGAAACTTCTAGAAACTGAACCTAGATGGACCTGGAGAAGAACCAGAATGAGAAAAGAGAGAAGGAACAAATAAAAGAGAGGAGGAAAGAGAAACCATGAAGTTCCAGAAGGAAGCATGGACACTGCCCAATTGAGCAAAACAGAGGGTAATGCTACTTTGAACCTTGCAACCTTCTAAAAATTCATGAAAATGTATTTCACATAAATCTGAGCACCAGCAAAATACTAAGGTCATATCCCATCTAAGCTGTCACAATAAAAAAAAGTGCAATAAAGAACAGTTATTAAAAGGCCTATAGGGACTTCCCTGTTGGCCAAGTGGCTGAGACTCCACATTTCAAATACAAGGGACCCAGGTTCAACCCCTGGTCAGGGAATTCAATCCCACATGCCACAGAAGTTCATATGCCACAACTAAAGATTCTGAAGACTGAGGATCCCACAAGCTAACTCTGGAGCAGCCAAATAAATAAATATTTTAAAAATACCTCCATAAAATTATACCAGAAAGTTATAGTCACAAGGCAGGTAACAATTGTCACCTCCTATCTCAAAACAAGCTAAAATACTTTTTTTAAATTACTAAAACTATAAAAGACCAACATTAGTCAAAATTGGAAAGATGAGTGGTAGAAAGCTTTAGGAAATAATTGAAATTTTAAAAATATTAATATTAGAAATGAAGGATCAACTAGAAGACACATAAAAATACAAATGACCAAATGTTTTGATGTGACTTCTGATTCCGCCATAAGACTATGAATGCACCATGTATCTGGTGATAAAGAAAAGACACAAGCCCATGTGTTGTTTTCTATACAAGAACAATCACACAGCAAGAAGCTAATTTCTTAGAAGCCATATGGATAGCACTTCTATATATGGTGGTCCAACCATTGCAAATTACTGCTTGTTTAGGACAAAGTGAAAAGAATGAAAATTATAAGCAATAGTAACAATTTGCTCACATGTAAATTCTACTACTTACCTTTCATAGCTAAAAGTTCTATGAGAATGACTGATAACTTAGATTTTAGAACCTGAGTTCCAGCTAGAAATCCTTTCTAGGATAGGACTCAGCATTGATGAGAAACTTCTAGAAACTGAACCTAGATGGACCTGGAGAAGAACCAGAATGAGAAAAGAGAGAAGGAACAAATAAAAGAGAGGAGGAAAGAGAAACCATGAAGTTCCAGAAGGAAGCATGGACACTGCCCAATTGAGCAAAACAGAGGGTAATGCTACTTTGAACCTTGCAACCTTCTAAAAATTCATGAAAATGTATTTCACATAAATCTGAGCACCAGCAAAATACTAAGGTCATATCCCATCTAAGCTGTCACAATAAAAAAAAGTGCAATAAAGAACAGTTATTAAAAGGCCTATAGGGACTTCCCTGTTGGCCAAGTGGCTGAGACTCCACATTTCAAATACAAGGGACCCAGGTTCAACCCCTGGTCAGGGAATTCAATCCCACATGCCACAGAAGTTCATATGCCACAACTAAAGATTCTGAAGACTGAGGATCCCACAAGCTAACTCTGGAGCAGCCAAATAAATAAATATTTTAAAAATACCTCCATAAAATTATACCAGAAAGTTATAGTCACAAGGCAGGTAACAATTGTCACCTCCTATCTCAAAACAAGCTAAAATACTTTTTTTAAATTACTAAAACTATAAAAGACCAACATTAGTCAAAATTGGAAAGATGAGTGGTAGAAAGCTTTAGGAAATAATTGAAATTTTAAAAATATTAATATTAGAAATGAAGGATCAACTAGAAGACACATAAAAATACAAATGACCAAATGTTTTGATGTGACTTCTGATTCCGCCATAAGACTATGAATGCACCATGTATCTGGTGATAAAGAAAAGACACAAGCCCATGTGTTGTTTTCTATACAAGAACAATCACACAGCAAGAAGCTAATTTCTTAGAAGCCATATGGATAGCACTTCTATATATGGTGGTCCAACCATTGCAAATTACTGCTTGTTTAGGACAAAGTGAAAAGAATGAAAATTATAAGCAATAGTAACAATTTCCTCACATGTAAATTCTACTACTTACCTTTCATAGTTGCTCAGAGAAATGTTACTATAGGAGACAGTGACTGATAACTTAGATTTTAAGACCCAATAATCTATGGCTTATGAATATAAGCACATTGCTGGCTCTCAGCAAGTTCATAGGCTAGAGGAGACAACATCATCAACTTCACAGTATAGTTGTAAAAATTAAAGGAGACAGACATCAAACACTTAACAAAGTGCTTGGTACATGCTAATCCCAGGTGCCACTGATGGTAAAGAATCCACCTGTCAATGCAGGAGATGTAAGAGACAGGTTTGACCCCTGGTGAGGAATATGCCCTAGAAAAGGAAATGGCAACCCACTCCAGTATTCTTGCCTGGAGAATCCCATGGACAGAGCAGCCTGGTGGGCTACAGTCCATAGGTTGCAAAGAATCAGACATGACTGAAGCAACTTAGCAAGCACACATACATAACACTTTTCACTACTACTCGAAAGTCTTTGAACTCAGTTCTGTTTTGTTTCCTTCGTGTTCTTTGGGCCACTTAGTAAACAACAGTTGATGAACAAATGAAGAAATACACAGAAGCCAGAGTTATGCTTATATGTTCGCATTGCCTTCCTCAAAGTGTATTAGAATCAGAATCATGAGAATAGAAGAGAATGTTCAGGCTTTGGACTAGGATTTACTTGCTGTGTAATAAACTTTACACAAGCAATTAACCTCACTGCTTCTCAATTTTCTCCTCTATAAAACTGACTTATTACTAAAATCTTTGTCATGTAGTTGGGGGGTTTAATTAGGGTAAGTTAAACATTGGAAATCCAAAGCATTATGCAAATGTGAGGCATTATTATCATGATCATTATTACAATATTGTTCCTATTCTTAATTGCTACCTATTGAGCATTCTGCCACTCTGCAGACATCACTTTCCCCATCTTCCCTAGGGTGCTGGTCTACCAGGATGCTTCTGGAAGAGGAACAATACATTTGAAACAGAAACTTCTGAATCTCTTGGCATTTTCATAAAGAGCACACTTGCACAGCCTGTAATGACCTCCCCACAGATTTCACACTGCGGTACAGATTGCTACTTGTCCTCTAATATCCTGCTGTCCTTTTTAACACAACATATTCAAAAGTTGCTCAGAGAAATGTTACTATAGGAGACAGTGACTGATAACTTAGATTTTAAGACCCAATAATCTATGGCTTATGAATATAAGCACATTGCTGGCTCTCAGCAAGTTCATAGGCTAGAGGAGACAACATCATCAACTTCACAGTATAGTTGTAAAATTAAAGAAGACAGACATCAAACACTTAACAAAGTGCTTGGTACATGCTAATCCCAGGTGCCACTGATGGTAAAGAATCCACCTGTCAATGCAGGAGATGTAAGAGACAGGTTTGACCCCTGGTGAGGAATATGCCCTAGAAAAGGAAATGGCAACCCACTCCAGTATTCTTGCCTGGAGAATCCCATGGACAGAGCAGCCTGGTGGGCTACAGTCCATAGGTTGCAAAGAATCAGACATGACTGAAGCAACTTAGCAAGCACACATACATAACACTTTTCACTACTACTCGAAAGTCTTTGAACTCAGTTCTGTTTTGTTTCCTTCGTGTTCTTTGGGCCACTTAGTAAACAACAGTTGATGAACAAATGAAGAAATACACAGAAGCCAGAGTTATGCTTATATGTTCGCATTGCCTTCCTCAAAGTGTATTAGAATCAGAATCATGAGAATAGAAGAGAATGTTCAGGCTTTGGACTAGGATTTACTTGCTGTGTAATAAACTTTACACAAGCAATTAACCTCACTGCTTCTCAATTTTCTCCTCTATAAAACTGACTTATTACTAAAATCTTTGTCATGTAGTTGGGGGTTCAATTAGGGTAAGTTAAACATTGGAAATCCAAAGCATTATGCAAATGTGAGGCATTATTATCATGATCATTATTACAATATTGTTCCTATTCTTAATTGCTACCTATTGAGCATTCTGCCACTCTGCAGACATCACTTTCCCCATCTTCCCTAGGGTGCTGGTCTACCAGGATGCTTCTGGAAGAGGAACAATACATTTGAAACAGAAACTTCTGAATCTCTTGGCATTTTCATAAAGAGCACACTTGCACAGCCGTGTAATGACCTCCCCCACAGATTTCACACTGCGGTACAGATTGCTACTTGTCCTCTAATATCCTGCTGTCCTTTTTTAACACAACATTTAAAATGTAAGCTGAGCACAAGTCTACACAGAATAAAGACTGCCCTGCTCCATCTCTTGGCAATGAGTTACCATGACATGCCTAAGCTCTGGTGCATTTCTGTAAGTGGAAATGATTATGCTTACTTTTAGAAAATGTTCTTAAAGGGAAATTCTAGTCTTCTTTCTTGCTGACTGGAACACAAATGTAATTTTATTTGAGAAATATCTTTAACCAAGAGCTGGAAACCATGTGCTGAGGATGTTGAAGCTACAGGATAAACAGATCCTGGGTCCCTGACACTGAAGACCCTGTACCACTCTGAATTGCTATGAAACTGCCTAAGGAAGCAAGCGACACAGAGATTCTGTCTGTCCACACATTATTCTTTACCAGTTGTGACTGTTTTGCAATAATATAGAATTGCTTGCCCTAATCTTCTCAGCACTTAGAATCTGGAAGCCTGATTCTGGCTTGATACTTTACTCTCAGTGACTAAATCACCACCACCACAACTTTGTGGTAAGATTTATGGTCCAATTCTAAAAGTACATATTTACACATACAAAGTATTTTGGTTAGAGAATACAATTTTTGTTTTTTTTTTTTGCAAGGCTATCTTAGCGATAGAAAGTTGCCTTCTTAGAATTGCTTAATCTGCGAACCTCCACGGTGTCAGAAGGAAATGGACACAGGGAAAAGGCTAAAGAACAATGGGAAGAGTCTAATGCTTTGGATTCCAGTGGGTACCCAAACCAGCTGAGCTGATAAGTGTCCATGGCAGCCAGAGTGCCTGAAAGCCCTTATAGGAAGCTGGAGGTTCTAGCCTGCACCCTGGAGGCACAGCTCACGCTATGTGTCCCTGTAGAGCGGAAACTGCATGCTGTGGGCAAGGAACTTCAAGCGGACAGATGGCTGGAGGAGGGGATCACCTATGCCCTTCTATCTCTGGCTCCCCATACAAGTCACTCACAGAATGGCTGCTCAGGAGTGACCACTTTTAATGGGATGTATTAATTTTTGCTTGTGTTCTGCTGCTAACTTGGGCAAGTCTTTTTTCCTCTCTAGGTATCAGTGTTTCAATCCTTAATGTAGAAGTGATAAAAACATTTACTTCCAGGGAAGTATTAGCATGAAATTATATACCGCTTTCAAACATACTTTAGAAATTCTAAAATCTTGTATAAGCTGAGCACAAGTCTACACAGAATAAAGACTGCCCTGCTCCATCTCTTGGCAATGAGTTACCATGACATGCCTAAGCTCTGGTGCATTTCTGTAAGTGGAAATGATTATGCTTACTTTTAGAAAATGTTCTTAAAGGGAAATTCTAGTCTTCTTTCTTGCTGACTGGAACACAAATGTAATTTTATTTGAGAAATATCTTTAACCAAGAGCTGGAAACCATGTGCTGAGGATGTTGAAGCTACAGGATAAACAGATCCTGGGTCCCTGACACTGAAGACCCTGTACCACTCTGAATTGCTATGAAACTGCCTAAGGAAGCAAGCGACACAGAGATTCTGTCTGTCCACACATTATTCTTTACCAGTTGTGACTGTTTTGCAATAATATAGAATTGCTTGCCCTAATCTTCTCAGCACTTAGAATCTGGAAGCCTGATTCTGGCTTGATACTTTACTCTCAGTGACTAAATCACCACCACCACAACTTTGTGGTAAGATTTATGGTCCAATTCTAAAAGTACATATTTACACATACAAAGTATTTTGGTTAGAGAATACAATTTTTGTTTTTTTTTTTTGCAAGGCTATCTTAGCGATAGAAAGTTGCCTTCTTAGAATTGCTTAATCTGCGAACCTCCACGGTGTCAGAAGGAAATGGACACAGGGAAAAGGCTAAAGAACAATGGGAAGAGTCTAATGCTTTGGATTCCAGTGGGTACCCAAACCAGCTGAGCTGATAAGTGTCCATGGCAGCCAGAGTGCCTGAAAGCCCTTATAGGAAGCTGGAGGTTCTAGCCTGCACCCTGGAGGCACAGCTCACGCTATGTGTCCCTGTAGAGCGGAAACTGCATGCTGTGGGCAAGGAACTTCAAGCGGACAGATGGCTGGAGGAGGGGATCACCTATGCCCTTCTATCTCTGGCTCCCCATACAAGTCACTCACAGAATGGCTGCTCAGGAGTGACCACTTTTAATGGGATGTATTAATTTTTGCTTGTGTTCTGCTGCTAACTTGGGCAAGTCATTTTACCTCTCTAGGTATCAGTTTTTCAATCCTTAATGTAGAAGTGATAAAAACATTTACTTCCAGGGAAGTATTAGCATGAAATTAAATACCGCTTTCAAACATACTTTAGAAATTCTAAAATCTTGTATAAGCTTAGATGGTTTGAAAGAGAAAAAGAAAATTGTCTTTTATTATTGTCTTTAAACTATGCAGAAGTATTAGGATTTTTGTGTCAATAGGCAGTATTCATTTCCTCACTGTGTAGCAGTTATGATTCATTTCATTTCAAGGGATAGAAAACCTGCCAATTTAAGTTAAACAGACAATGTATTAAACAGATACAGAGGGATTATGGAATTCAAGCTCAGAGATGTGGAATGAGGAATGTGGATACTATAAAGATCCCCACCTTCCTTGTTGCTTCCCTTTGCTCTCCTACCTAACTTTTCTTTTCCTGCAGCCTCCCTTTCTCTGCTTCTTTGGACCACGTGGTGGGAAACACAGCTGACCCAATGGTTTCCAATTGCATGTTTTAGGTATTACTATTCAAGATACATAAGCTTTCATTTTAAAATTGGATTCTCAAATTCCTATTCAATCAGATCAGGAGAAGTGCAAAATAGCTAAAATCATTTCAACAAGAACAAAGTTGTAGAACTCATGCTTCCTGATTCTGAAACTACTACAAAGCTACAGTATTGGTTTCCTTTAGCTCACTGAGCACACTAGTGACCTGTAGCTTAACTTCTTTATCCAGTAAATCCAATCACTAGGTTTCCTCAGGGACAGTCTCTGTTAAATTATTTTTTACTTGAGAATGGGCCATGTTCTCCTGATTCTTGTATATCTTCCACTATTTTGTAAAAGACTGGCTATTTTGAATATAATAACATGGTAAATCTTAGAATCATATTATCCTCCTTCCGAAGTGTTTGCTGTTATTGATTAAGTGCTAAAGTTATCTATTTAGTGACTTGTCCAAACTAATAAATATCTTTGCAAAGACCGCATCTTTGTTACATGTAATCACTGAAGTCTCTGTTCATTATATCCAGTAAACTGATATGACCCCTCTTTTCAGAGAGCCAGTTCTTTTCTGTGTGGACTTTTATCAATGTACTTTGTTTTCACAGTCTGTCCTAGAGCATGTTCACAGACGACCATGAAATAAGTAGTAAATTAACTATAGCACTGAGGAATATTAGATACATTGACTATAATAAGAGTCGTAAGTGGTCTTTCAACAATTTCTCTATAGGATTATGCAAAGGAGTTTAAGAAAAAAGTGTTGCTAGGGTTATACTGCCTCAGAACTAATGGTGAAGGAATCTAATGCAGTGAAGTATATTAAGAACTAATATTTGAGCAAGAAGACCAGATTTTGCTTCCACTTTGGGATTCCCTGGTGGTTAAGAGAGTAAAGAATCTGCCCGCAATGTAGGAGAGCTGGGTTTAATCCTTGGGTCAGGTAGATTCCCTGGAGAAGGGAATGGCAGCCCATTCCAATATTCTTTTCTGAAGAATCCCATGGACAGACTGATGGACGACAGTCCATGGGGCCGCAAAGGGTTAGAGATGACTGAGGGACTAAACCACATGTCAACCACTGATAGTCACAACATTCCAGAGCCTTAATTCCCTCTTTTATAAACTGGAATAACACTCTACCTACTTAATATAATCAAGGGGGAGTTGCAGATGAGATAGAGCATAGGAAAGTGCTTTACAAACTGTAAAGTACTTTAGAATACATGTTATGGTTTAAGCCGGTATATTCTTACGCTAGAAGCACTTTGCTCTCTTTGGGAGATGATTCAAAGAACAATTTTTTTTTTTTCCAGACAGGGCTCTCTGGGTCCCCTGCCACAGTAGATGGGAATGAAAACAAACAACAGCTTCCCCTGCTTGCTCTTTCCCTGAGTGGGGGTGAGCTTGTTCTTAATTTATAGTTCTTTTCATCAAAAAATGCGTGCTCATGATAAATCAAAATGGATCAGTAATGTTGGGGTATTGGTCTTAGCTCTACATTTGGGCATCACACAAGTCAATCTTCTTTCATAAAGACTTCTTCCAATGTCTGAACTCAGTTATTGCACCAGCTAAGGTGTACCAATTAAGGTTTTTCAGGACCTGGTTGATGGTAGTTATTGACTTGGAGTTAGAAGGGCTACAAAGTCGGCTGTTCACGACCAAAAATATTCTATCTAAATCAGTAAACTCAATCAAATATAAGATAAATAGTGTCTACTTACTAATGGCGTGTGTGCTCAGTTTCCCAGTTGTTTCTGTGACTCCATGGACTGTTACCAACCAGTTTCCTCATCCATGGGATTACCCAGGCAAGCATACAGGAGTTGGTTGCCATTTCCTCCTCCAGGGGATCTTCTGGACCCAAGGATAGAATCCATGTCTCCTGAACCTCCTGCACTGGCAGACAGAATTTTTACCACTGAGCCCCCTGTTGCTTCCCTAGTAATTCATCAAGAATTGGGTAATGTATATACTCTGACCATAAAAATCTCCCAGCCTACTCAGCAGACAAGTGACAAAAAAAAAAAAAAAAAAAAAAAACCCTCCAAAGATGAATGCTTTAATAGATGCAGGATTTAATGCATTGCCATGAGGATCAAACAGCAATTCTTCCAAGGAGAAGATGATGAAAGATTCAGAGAAGAGATCCTAGTCAAGGGACTTGATTTCTAGGTGGAAAAGGCAATCCAGGCAGAGAAATCAGTCTAAGAAAAGATATGAAGGTGGGAACTTGTTTAGTGTCCTGCAGGCATGGAAAGTAGAATGAAGACAATCTTCCAAAGATGACCATGGGTTCCTTCCCAATCCATGTGAATATGCCACTTTGAAGGGAAAAAAAAAAAAAAAAAACTCTTTACAGATGTGAGTATAATACAGTTCTTAAAAGGGAGAAATTATCCTGTACCATCTGGATGGGTCCAATTATAAGGATCCTTATTAATGAAAGAGGAACGCCAAAGAAGGTCAGAGAGAGGATTTGAAAATTCTATATTATTGACTTTGAAGAGGGAAGAATGAAGTCATAAGCCAAGGGATGGCAGGTAGTCTCTAGAAGCTGGAAAAATCAAGTGTATTTTTAGCTCTACATTTGGGCATCACACAAGTCAATCTTCTTTCATAAAGACTTCTTCCAATGTCTGAACTCAGTTATTGCACCAGCTAAGGTGTACCAATTAAGGTTTTTCAGGACCTGGTTGATGGTAGTTATTGACTTGGAGTTAGAAGGGCTACAAAGTCGGCTGTTCACGACCAAAAATATTCTATCTAAATCAGTAAACTCAATCAAATATAAGATAAATAGTGTCTACTTACTAATGGCGTGTGTGCTCAGTTTCCCAGTTGTTTCTGTGACTCCATGGACTGTTACCAACCAGTTTCCTCATCCATGGGATTACCCAGGCAAGCATACAGGAGTTGGTTGCCATTTCCTCCTCCAGGGGATCTTCTGGACCCAAGGATAGAATCCATGTCTCCTGAACCTCCTGCACTGGCAGACAGAATTTTTACCACTGAGCCCCCTGTTGCTTCCCTAGTAATTCATCAAGAATTGGGTAATGTATATACTCTGACCATAAAAATCTCCCAGCCTACTCAGCAGACAAGTGACAAAAAAAAAAAAAAAACCCTCCAAAGATGAATGCTTTAATAGATGCAGGATTTAATGCATTGCCATGAGGATCAAACAGCAATTCTTCCAAGGAGAAGATGATGAAAGATTCAGAGAAGAGATCCTAGTCAAGGGACTTGATTTCTAGGTGGAAAAGGCAATCCAGGCAGAGAAATCAGTCTAAGAAAAGATATGAAGGTGGGAACTTGTTTAGTGTCCTGCAGGCATGGAAAGTAGAATGAAGACAATCTTCCAAAGATGACCATGGGTTCCTTCCCAATCCATGTGAATATGCCACTTTGAAGGGAAAAAAAAAAAAAAAAAAAACTCTTTACAGATGTGAGTATAATACAGTTCTTAAAAGGGAGAAATTATCCTGTACCATCTGGATGGGTCCAATTATAAGGATCCTTATTAATGAAAGAGGAACGCCAAAGAAGGTCAGAGAGAGGATTTGAAAATTCTATATTATTGACTTTGAAGAGGGAAGAATGAAGTCATAAGCCAAGGGATGGCAGGTAGTCTCTAGAAGCTGGAAAAATCAAGTGTATACATTTTCCTCTAGAGCATCAAGAAGGGCATCAATAAGTACACAGCCCTGTACTTATTGATTTTAGTACAAGAAGACTTGTGCTGGATTTGTGACCAGCACTGATATAAAATGATAAATTTGTGATTTGTTTAGCCACTAGGTTTGTGGTGATTTGTTACAGGAGGAATGGGAAACCCATGCAGTGGGAATAAGAGAATGGCTGAAAGGTAGGCCAGTGTGTGTGTTTTGAGGATGGAGGGAAGAGAAGTGGGAGATAGTAGAGGTAAAGAAGACTGGGGCTGGTTGTAAAGGGTTTTGATAATAGGTTCTAAATCTAAGTGATCTGAGTTTTTAATCCTTAGAGAATGTGATCCTGAAAGTAAAATCTCATGTACGGAAGCCACCATTCCATTAGCTCATTGATGTGTTTTATTTCCTGAGTATAATCATTGAAACTTGTAAGTCTCCTGCTCTACCTGCCTCCATTTGAGAATTTCAGAACATCTGCTCGTCTTGGAAGGTACTGTTGTTCATAGGGATACACACCGCACATATGTGTTTGTACACGTACAAATCTCTCACCATGCTCTGCTAAACACCATCATTTTAAGCTATTATTGGACATTTCAGGGATCATGAGTAATAACCATAGTTATAAAAATATATTTGAAAACCTTTCATAAGAACAATAAAACAAAAAAGTAGGCTGCTATGAGACACAATAATGGGGAGTTTGTAGATATGCAAGATAAGACAGGTCTCTTCCAAGTCACTGCCTCTCTCCTCCCCTTCTCATCTCCCGTGCCACTCACATCCTCAGTTCATAGTTCCTCTTTCATCACTTTGGTCAGAGGATGTGATCAAAACTACTACAGAAGGGTCTAGAAGATGTACTCATTTTTTTTCCTATCTCCTCATTTCAAATCCTCTCTTGTACTCTCAATCTCTTTGTACGACAGGTTTGGTATGCACATGACTAAATTTTCAAGTCATGGTGGTTGCTAAAGAAACTCTCAAAATAGGGAGTAGACCACCAAAATTGTGCTTGAGAAAGAGAATATGTGATACTCAAAGTTCTTGGAAGCATAAGAAAGAAGGCTTTTGGATGTCAGCAGGCGTTCTCTGGGATTGGAGTCGTTCCTCAGCTGTGCAGAGCATTGCAAAACACACTGTTTCATAATCACAGCATGGCTTGCTGTGAAGTCACTGGAGGCCTCTTTCCTCCCCAAATCACTTCCCAGTGAACACTTTGATCCTCTATGATATCAGTCTCTTGAGCCACTAATTGCTTCCAAGTGAATTCAGACTTGCCAAGAATCTGGGTGGTGACTCCCTTTGGATACAAGTCTTTGTGCTTATATGTTTGTTTGCTTCCAAATTCCTCCAAATACTTCAACAACAGAAATTCTCTCACTCTGATAGAGGTGAGAGATATAACTGAGTACCTGGGACTTCTCCTGGCACTGTAGCTGACTCGCGTAACAATACACTAAAGGCACACATCTCCAAACTCTGATTTGCATCTTGAAGGAAATTTCTATCTACCTCTATGGCATTCAAGATAATGGTATAAAAAGAATCGTGAAAAATATCCAAACCATTTATTAATAGTTATATAAGACCCAGGCTTTTCAACTCTCCAAAGACTTTGAGTTCACCTCTGATTATTCATCTTCCTCATTATTACATCCAATTAATAACAATTGTATTGATGATGCTGTTTGAACTTCCTCAATATATTGGATCCTTATCCCTATGCCCTCTTTACCCTGCACTCTTAATACAATTATTCTGGCATTGATATGCTTTTGGTCTCTCCTAGAATTTTAAGTACTTTCTCAATTTCTGATCAGTTTGATTCCCAGTTTCAAGAATTAGACCTTTCCTTTTTAAAAATAAACGTATGTGTGATCATCCACTTCAGTTGTGTCCAACTCTTTGTGACCCCATGGACTGTAGCCTGCTAGGCTCCTCTGTCCATGGGATTCTCCAGGCAAAAATGCTGGAGCACATTGCCATTTCCTTCTTCAGGAGAATTTCCTGACCCAGGGATCGAACCTAGGTATCCTGAAGGTGGGTTCTTTACTATTTGAGCCACTGGGGAAACCCTGAACCACCTGGGAAGACCTTTAATAAACATACTAATGCTTATCTCTTTTGGTTCATAAGGATTAAATAAAGGGAACTTCAATACACCTGTATATTTCCTAACACAGTCATAGCTCAATAAATATTTCCTTCTTTCTTTGATTCTCAGGATCACTTTCCTCATCTTTAGTCAAATCTGTCTTTCTAAGACAAAATTGGATTAGCTTGTTACTCCCCTTAAAGAAAATCAATGGCCTATTATTGTTCAAGTGACTAAGTTCAACAGCATCACCAGACCTTTTATAATCTGACCTCAACTAAACAGTAACAGCCCTCTCTACCTAGCTACACCCTTATCCTATGACTCTCCAAAACAGACCCCACTCCATCCATCCCAAGTTATTTTCAACATTGGACATTCTCACTTCTCTGTGCCTTTACATGCAACATTCCTTCTCTCTGTAACGAGTTCTATTTGTAATGAGTTCTACCAGTGTCTTGCATTCTTATTCTTCTGTCATGTGACAAACTTCATTCTTTATGTCCAATTCCAAGTCCACCTATTCACCTAAGTGTTTTCAGAATTCTTGAGCCCTACCCATTGCTCATAAAACATCTAATGTTTATCACTACCATGATACTTAGCACACTGAATCATCATTATTGGTTTGCACTTGGAGTTTCCAACCAGGCTGAGAGTTCCCCAAACATCAGAAATTGGTTTTATTCATCTTTATGTCTCCATTGCCTCAATTTGTGTGTAACATAGTAACAGTTCTCAAATCCTTATTGAGCAAACACATGTCGTTGTTTTATATTACACTTGCTCCTCCACTCATTCATCCAATGTAATTGAGTATCTGCCATATGCCAGACACTATGTTAGGCTCTATGGCAGATAAATATAAAAATAGATTCTGTTCTCAATAAATTTATGTTCTGGTTAAGAACATAACAGATATTTCTTATACCAAGAACAGAGAACAAATGTGTCAGAAGAGAAAGATAAAGGTCTGCAACTGATAGACTAGACACACTGAGCAATGCTTATAGATTTATCGGCAAGTCATGCCAAAGCCCAACACAATTTGCACTCAACTATTATTTTGTAAAACTGATGAGGTAATAGTGACTTCCATTCAATGATAGATCATGGACCTATACTTAGGGCATCTTGGCAATAATTCATAGAAGGGTGAAGGAGAATTTTTGTTTGTATACTACAGAAAGGACAATATCTTATTCATTTTGTTTTTCTTTTGAACTCAGTATGCAATCTGAACCATGTGGTTACTTAAGGGGTCTTCACTGAAACTTGTTAAATTCTGACTCAATGAGATCAAAGAGTAGTTCCAGTGCAAATAATTTAAAGGTGATTTAAGTTTCTTTGAATCACTTTGTCCATATTTTGAGCATAAGACATATATATTCACTTCATCTGATCAATTTTATTCATTCATTCAATCATTGACTTTGTCAATTTGAGTTGCTACAACACATACTGTAGGTTTTTTTGGTAGTTTGAACAACAGAAATGTATTTCTCACTTTTCTGGAGGCTAAAAAGTCCAAGATCAGGATACCAGCAGGATCTTCTTCTTGATTTGCTTTCTTCTTGCTATATCCTCATGTGGTGGGGAGAGAAAAAGAGAGAGTGGAGGAAGGGGAAGAGGAAGCAAATTTTCCCATCTCTTCTTATAAGGACACTTATTCCATCATGACGGCTCTACTCATGACCTAATAACTTACCAAAGGTCCTACTTCCAGACACCATCACACTGGGTCCTGGGGCTTCAACATATGAATTTGTAGGACATAAAGTCACAAACAGTTCATAACAATCATGCTATTTATTTGTTCATGTGATAGTTCAATAAATAGTAATTAAGCTAGCTATTCCTATTCTTAGCCAGTAATTACCATCTCTGTCTTGTGGATGACTTTTTACTCCTCAAATAAATTTTCATTCATCTAAATTCTAAACTACCCTGGGGCAAGAGTCTAGTCTGTCTCTTCTATGAGACTGCGTAGACACTCAGTGCTGGAAATGTACTCAATCACTTCCCACCCTTCTCTTAACTATGACAGGCATCTCAAGCCTCAAATACAGACTTTAAATGGATTCCTATTTATGAAAATCAGAATTGATCAGACAGACTCATTTCTGTTCGATCTCCGTGGAAACTTTTGTTTTGCCTGGCTGTGGATGAGGAAGCACCATGGCGGGAGGTGACATAACCTTGGAGCTGCACTCTTTTCAGGTTGGAGCACTTACTCAGAAAGGACTGGCTTGTGTGCTGAAGTTCCCAGCCCTGGGAACATTAGGAAACTCATAAAGATGGGTCTTGAGACGCCAGAAGATTAAACAAATGTCGGCTCCATAAGGCCATGCTCTTTCATCAGAAGGGAGACACCCTGTAAACAAAGAACCTGGAGGTGAAAATGAGGTTTTAGAACAGAAAGAGCACACAAAAGAAGGATTCATACCAGGCCAGACTCAGGGAGGAGGAGAAAGGCGAGGATATGAGGCACTGAAAAAGCAGGAAGGCTGCAGAGAAAGAAGTCAATAGAGCATTTAAAAGCTGTGAGTCATTGGTTTCCTGATTCCAGGGGGCTAGTGGCAGAGGATTCAATCCAATTTAATATGTGTTAATTTATTAATGATGGGGTAGACCTACGAAACATGTGTGGGAGAAGTGGTTGCAGTGGAGTATGGATTTGGGCTTTGGGAATGAGAGGTCTGTGGAAGAAACATCAATTGTATGTCCTTTGTGGTAAAATCTTTCTATATATTTCCTATTAAGGAGTTTTTACAGCAAACCTTTGATACAAGCAACACTGTTCTCATGTGACAGATGAAGAAACCAAGTCTATGGACTATGCACCTCTCTCAATTACATGGTTAGTAAATGGCAGATGCCATTTCCTAAGGAAAGTGTCTGATTCCAAAATCCATGTCCTGTCCTCAACCTTATTTTATCATCAATGCCTTATTCAATGCTTCATGATAAAATCCAAGAGTAGGAATATTGAAAAGAATACAAAACAGGTTTTAACCTTTTTAAAAATATTCTGGACAAGAAAGAAAAGAAGGCATGTAAACAATGAGCCAAATCATGTGATAGAATGAAATGTGTGTTTGGTGGTTATAAACAAAGTTCTGAGGATCTCAGATAAAAGAGCATTCCGTTGTGATTCTTGCAAGGAACAGGAAATGCTATCTGAGAATGTGGTGCTAATGGACTGAAATGAAAAGACCTTGGATTGAATTTAATAAGTGAAGAATTAAGGGAGGACTATCATGCATGAGGAAGAGGAAGGAATTATCATGCACAGGACATGGAATTAAGATTGGAAACATTGCTTGTAACCAGCCCATGGTAACCCTTGAATATAAACCTAAGCAGTTTGGATTCTGTACTGTAAGTTTTAGAGGTCAACAGAAGAAGTTTGAGGAAAGGAGAGAGGTGCTCTGTTGTACAGATGTCTGGGGCAAGCCGTGCTTCAATATAATCATAGTTTACTTTGAGGAAGTGGTATAAGGTTAAATAACTATAGAGAGCCCTCTTCCTCCAAATTCCTAGTCCTTCCTCATTCTTAGCTGAAATTTTCTATCTTTGTATTTGAAATTCGTACCATGGAACCTAAGAATATAAACTGGAAAGATCCCCTGGAGGAGGATGTGGCAACCCACTCCAGTATTTTTGCCTGGAGAATCCCCTGGATAGAGCAGTCTGGCAGGCTACAGTCACAAAGAGTTCATACGAACTAAAGTGACTGAGCATGCAAGGATATAAGCTAGAAGTTTCATTATTGTAGTTTCCCACCAATTACACGTTCAAAAGAAATGTCATAAGGCTCAATATCTCTGTCTATCTGGGATAGAGAATAATAGTTGGTAGAGGCTAAACCAAGAGGAGGATTGGCAATCTGGCAGTATGACAGAGATAGAGAAGAAGATTTTGCTACCATGAATGGTTCAGAGTCATAACTTCAGCCCCTATGGACCCCAACTGTAGAAAACTTGGATACCAGAGAGGTATATCTGGAAAGGTTAAGCATGTATGGAGTACACATATCTGAGAAAGGGCAATGGATGTCAGTCTTTCTAAAGGAAATTTCTGGTGAAACAAAAAAGAAAACTAGAATAGTTTGCAGGTCAAACAAAAGTTGGAACAGATATTTTAAAATATCAAGGCATTTTCCTAAAGAATTTCATTCCCAAGGGAAACGTTAACTTCAGAAGTTAAAGTAGTTTCTTTACATACGAAAAATGAAAAACTCCCAGAAAACTGACAAAGAGAGAGTAAGTATTTGGCAGATACTGGTGTTCCCTTCTTTTTCCTCCTCTCTTACTTTCAATCTGCTTTATCTTAGGCATTTATGACACATATAAGGCCAAAACAATTGGGCTAAGTACCTGGTTCTTCATGGTTTTACTAACATGGAGATTTTCTGAAGCAGTATTTTTTAAATTGTCTATGATTGAGATATTTTTCTTTCTGAAAGTGTTCAATACATTATAGATGGATACCTTTGTAAACTCTAATAAAGATGAGTGTCAGAAGAAGGATCTCAAGCTGTCTTCTGAATTTGGGGGAGTCATTGAAATTTCTTTAGAAGAGAAATATAGTCCAACTTGTGCTCTCAAAAAATAATTCTAGCAGCAAAGTAAAGGATTCAAGGTGTGTCTTGGGGTTCCTCAGAGGCTTGATGATGTTAGTATTTTAGCCTATAAAGGAAAAAAAGATATGGCAGAGAGATTTTTTTGAATGTACATTTGGCAGGATTAATACTTCCAAATTAAAGGCAGGAAAGAAGACATATTGAGAGAACCCACTGAATGTAGGGGTCAAGATGCTAGTCAGTGATTCACTCCCTAGATTTAATTGCTATAACTCTTTTTAAAATTGCTGCCAGAGGCCTTGAACTAGTCTCTACTTTACTCTTGACTCTTCCCAATTTGGGATACTCTAGACATAAAATTCATTTAAAATCTAATGCTAATTACATTGCTAGCCCTCATTGCTCTCTGCTTTTATTGCCACAGGATCTTATACACATGTAAAAGTGTGAAGGAACATGCCTACAAGACCGTGTGATGATGTCTGATTATCTCTCTAGCCTTAATACATCTCAGTTTCCTCATGAAATATTTAAAAATTATTTAAAAACCCAATGCAGTGACTTTCTAAATGATTTAATATCTCTGTTGTTTCTCCAAAGTGCTTCTTCAAAGACAGTGATAGGATTTTAAGAAGAGACAAATTCACAAAGACAAAGAGCGAAGAAATAAGAAAATCAGCAACAAGAAACAGCAAGGATATTTTGTTACTCTGAAACCCAAGTTAGAAATACAGGGATCTTGAAAACACGCTATTTTGTACCTCAGAATTCCAGAAAGCTTCAGAAATTCAAAAGAGCAAATGCTTCTGAAAGTGGTCTCAGAATGATTGTGTGAAGATTATGTAAGAAGACACTATATCGTTAGATGCTTTCTCCTACCTAATATAATAGGCATCATCTCCCTCCTACCTCACAGAAGAAGGGGGGTTCAGTCTCTAGAGAAATTGAACCAGAAGGACAGAGACAAAGCTAATGTTTGATAACCAAACAGGAAACAGAGATTACACAGAAAAGCTACATACCCAATAATAATATTTTCTTCCAATACATCAGTAAGAAATAGGCTTTAACATTCAAGGATGAGTTGATGAATTTTTTATGGGGTATCTGACCAACCAAAGAGAAAAGAAATGTATATATTGACATACATAATTCCTAAACACAATTCCTTCTCCCTATAAAGAAATCTGTCAGTAGACAAGGCTTACTCATGCGTGTGGGTTTCAGTCAACTTTTAATTTTGGATGCTTTACTTTCATATAAGAACAAAGGAAAATTCAAAGTTAATAGGACATTTTAAACCAATCAATGTAATTCACCGTATTAACATATTAAACAAGAAAAACTATATGATTATCTCAAGAAATAAAAAAAACCCAAGCATTCATGAACAAATTCTAAGCAAACTATGTCTACAAAAAACCACCATGTCTAACATTGTATCTTACGGCTTATGACAGAATGCATGCTCTGGAAGAGCAGGAATAAGAGAATGATGTCCACTGCCATCACTTATATCCATAACAAAGAGAAGATGCTAGTTATTACAGTAATGCATGAAGATACAGGAATGACCGATATCCAAGAATACTCAACACTGTTAGTCATCAGGGAAATAGTAGTTAAAATAACAATGAAATGCCTCTAAGGATCCACTTAAAAAGCTGGAATTAAAAGACATCAGAATTAAAAGACACCAATACTAAGTGTCCTTTGCTATCAGTGTACCTGTGGGCTTCCCTGGTGGTTCAGTTGGTAAAGAATCCACCTGCAATTCAGAAGGCCCCGGTTTGATTCCAGGGTGGGGAAGATCCCTTGAAGAAGGAAGTGGCAACCTAGTCCAGTATTCTTGCCTGTGAAACCCCTTGGCCAGTGGAGCCTGGAGGGCTATAGTCCATGGAGTTGCAAAGAGTTGGGCATGACTTAGTGACGAAACCATATTACTGAGTTTTGGGGAAGATGTGGGGCAGCTAGAACTCTGAATGTGTAAAATGGTGTCACTCCTATAAACAGTTTGACAGCTTTTATATAAG
The DNA here is from genome assembly GCA_022376925.1 of Tragulus kanchil. NCBI lineage: Eukaryota > Metazoa > Chordata > Mammalia > Artiodactyla > Tragulidae > Tragulus > Tragulus kanchil. The sequence continues at coordinate 12,225,927 of JAIOJX010000002.1, read as the reverse complement.
GCAAAACATACATTTATACATGAAGTAGATACTCACCCCGAGGTATTTATTTAAAATAAATGAAAGCATGTACCATAGTCCTTCTTTTTTAAAGTTTATTTATTTTGACTGTGCTGAGTCTTCATTGCTGCATGGGGTTTTCTCTAGTTGCCGTCCACAGGCTTCTCATCATGGTGGCTTCTCTTATTGGAGAGCCCAGGCTCTAGGGCACAAGGGTTTCAGTAGTTGCAGATCCTGGACTCTAGAGTCCAGGAGCTTCTCTGGTACAAAGGCTTAGTTGCTCCACAGCAAGTGGGATCTTCCCAAATCATGGATAGAACCATGTCTCCTGCATTGGCAGGTGGATTCTCTACCACTGAGCCACAGGGAAGCCCATCACAGTCCTTTGGTATCTGTGGGGTATTGGTTTTCGGATCTGCCAAAATTACCAAAATCCACAGATACTCAAGTTTTACTGCTGCCATTCCATGTCCGTGGTTCTGCTCCACAGATTAAAGCAACTGTGGATTTGGCAGCACTATAGTGTATATTGAGACTCAATCCATATATAAGTGCAGTTCAAACCTGTGTTGTTCAGGTATCAACTGTATTTACACAAAGGCTTGTCCATCAATGTTTATGGCAGCTTTATCAATTATAGCCCAAACTAGAGACCATTCAAGTGTTCATCACCATAAGAAAGAATAAACTAAAAGTGGTATCCTTACAATGAATACTATTTGACAATAAAAGGGGACAATGAACAATACATGCGAACAACATGGATAAATCTCTTAACCAATATGTTGAATGAGAGAAACCAGATACACAAGAGAATGTGCTGCTTGATTCCACATACATACAAAACTAATCTATGATGACAGATTGGGGATTGCCTAGGGTCAGGAATAGATAAGAGTTGATGATGGAATATCAAATATGATGGAATATCTAGGGATGATATAAATAGTCTCTATTTTGATTGGAGTGGTTATATGGGTGATTATATTGATCAAGGCTCACTGAATTGTATCCCTAAAATATCAATTCTACCTTGACAAAAATTATTTTATGTTTTTTTAAATAGGAAAGGCATTATAAAAGGAAAAATTCAGGAAAATTTATCAGAAATGCAGGATGGAAGGTTCCAGATTCTTAGTAGCTGTTTAATTAATAATTTTAATTTGACTAATGATACAAGGTATACATGTGTTTCCCAGGTGGTGCCATGATAAAGAATCCACCTGCCAACGCAGAAGATTCCAGAGATGCAGGTTTGATCCCTGGGTTGTGAAGGTCCCCTGGAGTAGGAAATGGCAACCAACTCCAGTATTCTTGCCTGGAAAATTCCATGGGCAGAGGAACCTGGTGGGCTACAGACCATGGGGTCACAGAGAGTCAGACATGACTGAGCAACTGAACATGCACACATAAGGTATATGTAATAGTCTGAGCACTGTGCTTGGTATATGGAACCATGTCTCCTGCATTGGCAGGTGGATTCTCTACCACTGAGCCACAGGAAGCCCATCACAGTCCTTTGGTATCTGTGGGGTATTGGTTTTCGGATCTGCCAAAATTACCAAAATCCACAGATACTCAAGTTTTACTGCTGCCATTCCATGTCCGTGGTTCTGCTCCACAGATTAAAGCAACTGTGGATTTGGCAGCACTATAGTGTATATTGAGACTCAATCCATATATAAGTGCAGTTCAAACCTGTGTTGTTCAGGTATCAACTGTATTTACACAAAGGCTTGTCCATCAATGTTTATGGCAGCTTTATCAATTATAGCCCAAACTAGAGACCATTCAAGTGTTCATCACCATAAGAAAGAATAAACTAAAAGTGGTATCCTTACAATGAATACTATTTGACAATAAAAGGGGACAATGAACAATACATGCGAACAACATGGATAAATCTCTTAACCAATATGTTGAATGAGAGAAACCAGATACACAAGAGAATGTGCTGCTTGATTCCACATACATACAAAACTAATCTATGATGACAGATTGGGGATTGCCTAGGGTCAGGAATAGATAAGAGTTGATGATGGAATATCAAATATGATGGAATATCTAGGGATGATATAAATAGTCTCTATTTTGATTGGAGTGGTTATATGGGTGATTATATTGATCAAGGCTCACTGAATTGTATCCCTAAAATATCAATTCTACCTTGACAAAAATTATTTTATGTTTTTTTAAATAGGAAAGGCATTATAAAAGGAAAAATTCAGGAAAATTTATCAGAAATGCAGGATGGAAGGTTCCAGATTCTTAGTAGCTGTTTAATTAATAATTTTAATTTGACTAATGATACAAGGTATACATGTGTTTCCCAGGTGGTGCCATGATAAAGAATCCACCTGCCAACGCAGAAGATTCCAGAGATGCAGGTTTGATCCCTGGGTTGTGAAGGTCCCCTGGAGTAGGAAATGGCAACCAACTCCAGTATTCTTGCCTGGAAAATTCCATGGGCAGAGACACCTGGTGGGCTACAGTCCATGGGATCACATAGAGTCAGACATGACTGAGCAACTGAACATGCACACATAAGGTATATGTAATAGTCTGAGCACTGTGCTTGGTATATGGAAGATACTTAATAACTGTCTATGGAACAACTGCCTGCACAGGCCCATTCATCTTTAATGTCCACTAACTTTCATTTATCTTGAGTTTGTAGATGCTTACATGAGAAAAACAATGTATAATGAGCTTCTTGTAAAGGTGCAACCTGCCTTTCTTCCAAGGAGGTACTTCTCTTGTTCTGAAGCAGAGGCTGGGTAGATCCACTGGAAATACAAATGCAGTTGCTAAGGCATCAAATTAAGTTACTTGACAAAGAAGAGGGCCCACAGGGTTCAAAGAGGAGAAAATGTAGGTAGTCAATAAGGTGAAATCTGACTAGTAGAGTAGCACTAGCGAATAGCAAGAGCCTACTGAGTGCAAAGCAACTTCCGGAAAGGGAGCTCAGAGTATGGTAGTATGGCCCGAAAGGCTGATATCAGTGATCTGAACCACAGGTAGGAGAGAAGCTTGGACTTGGGCCATGTAGGAGCTCCATTCTCTCTCGAACACAGGAAATGGCCTTCTGACTCTTTCTACTCAGCCTGTATTTAATAGGTGAAGAAAGGAGGTGACTTATCCAACAGTGCACAGGCATGGAGTCAGAACTGTTCCCCAACCACCTACATTTTCATCATGGTTGTATTTGCTGTTCAGCCTAAGTGAAAATAAAACCATTTCAGAACTAGATTCAGAGCCTCTGGAAAGAGGCAGCTTCCAACTCACTCAGTTCATGATGGAAAAAACCTGTTGTTTTGACTTTTCTCTGCTGAGAACTGAATTGTGACTCTTGTGAAGAGCAAGGGCATGCATTCCTGGTGCTACATATAAAAAGAAATTATTCCAAGCCGCCGGGGTTTTCAACCAGCCTTTGACCTCCTAAGTCGAGGCAGTGACACTTTGCTCACCAAAGGGTGGTTCCCCGGTGCTCATGAGCAAAGACAGAACTGGTCTGAGATGGTGTTAGTTGCAGCTGTGGTTTCAGGGTCTCAGACTTCTCTGATTATTGAAATATTCTTCTTTTGTGGTTATAGGTGTCATCTGGTTGTTCATGGCATGTTGCTGTAATTAAAACCCGATTCTTGTATTCTACTACCAACACCACACACTTATTTATAACCTTCAAGGAACCTGTTCACCTCCTCGGGCATCTTACCACATCTAGTTGGTGCCACACATGGCTGAGGGCTTATTCACATGGAGGGCAGTAGCTACATCCTTTCTCTACATTACACTAGGACTACCCAAGTGATCCTTGGAGAACAAATTGTATCAGCTATTTGTTTTCCATTTTAAAACTGGATGCTGTTTTAATAGATGATGATATAAAGCACTGTGATAAAGTAAAAATAGCTCAGGATTAAGAATCAGGTGATATCTGAGGAAGGTTGAACTCAAAGATAGATGATGCTTAGTATCAGAAGGCAAAAGAACGGAGCACCTGTTGCTATATCAAAATACAATAAACTGGGTGGATTATAAATGGAAACTTATTTATTGCAGCTCTGGAGGCTGGAAATCCAAGAGCAGGGTGCCAGTAAGGCCAGGAGAGGGCCCTCATATGGGTGGCAGACTTCTGAGCTGTATCTTCACATTGAAGGAGGGGTAAGAGATTCCTCTTTGGTTGCTTTTATAGGAACATTAATCCCATTGTGTGGGCTCCCTTCTTATGACCTAAGCACCTCTCAAAGGCCCCACCTCTAATACTCTTAAACCAAGCATTAAGATTTTAACCTACGAATGTGAGGGGACACAAACATTAGACCACCAAGACACTCATAGTTTGTGACACATTTGTGATGCATTTTACACTACTTTCAATAATAAAATTTAAGCAAGGTAAGGACAGTCTTCGCTGTTCTTTAATCGCTAATTCACATCTGACTCTTTTGCAACCCTGTAGATCATAACACCCCCAGACTCCTCTGTCCATTGTATTTCAATTTCTGAGGCAAGAATACTGAAGTGGTTTGCCATTTCCTTCTCCAGGTGATCTTCTGGACCCAGGGATTGAACCCACACATCTTGCTTGGCAGAAGGGTTCTTTGCCACTGAGCCACCAGGAAAGCCAAGGACAGCCTTTATATCCATTTTATTTCCTTTTTATACCCAATACCCATCACAGTACTTACACTCTTAGTAGTTCAACAAGCATTTTTAGAATAGATAATGAATGATCAAAGGCACTGTTTTTAATTTTATTTTTCAGATTGAGAAAGTAGGCTTTCAAATGTTAGCTGTTGTGCAGAAGTTCACACAGTGGTTGTGGAGAAAAGCCTACATCAAATTAGAAGAGATCTCTTTGATTCCAAAGCATAGGCTCTTCCCTACACCATGGGATTTTTTTTTATACTGTGAATTCATTTTTTTTTTTTTAATTTTTATTTTAACACCATGGGTTTTTAGTCAACCAAGAGATACTTCTTTAGAGGTGTCCCAGTTTGGGAGAAGTTTGGAAGAATAGGATTGTCATGTAAGAAGGAGCAGCCCTCTTAGCTATGTTTTAAAATACAATAAATGGGTGGATTATAAATGGGAACTTATTTATTGCAGCTCTGGAGGCTGGAAATCCAAGAGCAGGGTGCCAGTAAGGCCAGGAGAGGGCCCTCATATGGGTGGCAGACTTCTGAGCTGTATCTTCACATTGAAGGAGGGGTAAGAGATTCCTCTTTGGTTGCTTTTATAGGAACATTAATCCCATTGTGTGGGCTCCCTTCTTATGACCTAAGCACCTCTCAAAGGCCCCACCTCTAATACTCTTAAACCAAGCATTAAGATTTTAACCTACGAATGTGAGGGGACACAAACATTAGACCACCAAGACACTCATAGTTTGTGACACATTTGTGATGCATTTTACACTACTTTCAATAATAAAATTTAAGCAAGGTAAGGACAGTCTTCGCTGTTCTTTAATCGCTAATTCACATCTGACTCTTTTGCAACCCTGTAGATCATAACACCCCCAGACTCCTCTGTCCATTGTATTTCAATTTCTGAGGCAAGAATACTGAAGTGGTTTGCCATTTCCTTCTCCAGGTGATCTTCTGGACCCAGGGATTGAACCCACACATCTTGCTTGGCAGAAGGGTTCTTTGCCACTGAGCCACCAGGAAAGCCAAGGACAGCCTTTATATCCATTTTATTTCCTTTTTATACCCAATACCCATCACAGTACTTACACTCTTAGTAGTTCAACAAGCATTTTTAGAATAGATAATGAATGATCAAAGGCACTGTTTTTAATTTTATTTTTCAGATTGAGAAAGTAGGCTTTCAAATGTTAGCTGTTGTGCAGAAGTTCACACAGTGGTTGTGGAGAAAAGCCTACATCAAATTAGAAGAGATCTCTTTGATTCCAAAGCATAGGCTCTTCCCTACACCATGGGATTTTTTTTTTTTAGACTGTGAATTCATTTTTTTTTTTTTAATTTTTATTTTAACACCATGGGTTTTTAGTCAACCAAGAGATACTTCTTTAGAGGTGTCCCAGTTTGGGAGAAGTTTGGAAGAATAGGATTGTCATGTAAGAAGGAGCAGCCCTCTTAGCTATGTTTTAAAAAGATAATGGAAACATCTTTGTGAAGAACTGTAGTGGGCAAATGTGAAAGGAGAGAGTATGTCTGGGCCTTTTCTGATGTAGGGAAGAAGGAAAGAGATGAACTGGGCATTTTCAGGTCTTGGTTTCAGATACTGAATGGATACTGGTACCATTCTCTAAACTGAAAATCTGAGGGGAGAATGGTTCTGTTCTGCAGGGTAGAGACTTGAGAGTTTTGTTCTGAACATGTTATTATTGATACGTATGTTAAGCAGGTAGAAATGTGAAATCAGCTGCTGGGTATATGAGGCTAGAATTCTGGGATGAGGTGAAGGTAGGAGACAGACATTTAGGAGACTTTGATAGTAAGGAACCCAGAGCTGGTATTTAAACACTAGGCCCCTCACTGTAAAGGCTCCTTCTAAAAACATGTACACAGTAGTTAGACAACCACATCATACTTGACAAGAATGCTTATTATACCTCAGAGTGACTGGGTCTGATGAGTACTCCCCAAGTTTGGCAGAAAGGTTGTAAGTAAAAACAGTTTTTACTCAGAATCCCCTCAGGCACAATATCAGATTTGAAAAATAGCAGAGTAGACTTAGCTACAGACTTAGGCAGACAGAGAGTATATGCAACCACTACAAGGTTTAGAGAAATTACAATGAGCCTTTAGGTTAAGTCAAAACAGAATAATGATATCAAAAGTTCTGCTATGTGCAATCTGGGTATGATGACTTCTTTCTTTCTTTCTTTCTCTTTTTTTCTATCCTGGAAAAGAAAACAAACATCAGTGCCCCATACCCTAGAGATTTGATGTACTGAATGTTTGGGACTCAATTCAGTTGCCACTAGAGAACTACGTTTATAATATTGCAATGATTCATTCAGCTTCTGGAGTCCTTGAAGGCAGGAATAAACCCTTTCTTAACCCTATCTCCAGCCTCTCAAAGTCTCTGGAGCATTATACTGAATTAATCATTATGGATTGAGGAATTCAGTGAGTATTTAAGAAGGTTAATCTTCCAAATACCTAAGAGAAAATTTCTGACATAAATAAAAATAATTATTCTATGAAATTTTATTTCTATGAGCATTAATGAGTCATCATTGCTGGTGACTTACAAAATATATGAATTTTTCCCACCACCAGCTTTTGCTTCAGTTCCCTTTCTGTAAGTGCAGAGAACTATGTATTCACAATACATGCTTATGGTGTTGAATCTCTTGAAGCATATTTCCATGGAACCCTGGCCTGAGGCTAGCCACTTGCATGAGTCAGCCACTAGTAGCAACTAAATCTAGTCATTCTCTGACTTCTTCTTTTAGAGCTCAAGAGAAGAAGAGCATATTCTTTCTCCCAGATCCAGGGATTGTCTTATTTTATTTCCCCTGTGATTGATTTCTTCATTCAGAAGAAACCCCCAATGGATTAAGGTAATTTACTAGAGATACAAATAACTGAGGGTCAGGTTTTTATACCTTTGAAATATTTTCAACAAATAAATTGAATCTTTGGTTCATATCACATGATACTTTTAATTTCAGTCATTCTTAAATATCTGCTTTTACTTGTATGCTCATGTACTTTGGTACCCATCCCCCAGTCAAATGTGAACTTCTGTCCAGAGACCAACCTGACCCAGACAACAGACATGTACAATATTGCATACTCACAGCCTAGTACAAGACAAGACGCTTAAAACATGTTTGATAAATATTCGTTGAGTGCATGAATTACTTCTGTATCAGACTGATACAAAAATTGCCTTTATATCAATCTTACAAGTTGGAGAGTACTACCTTTTCTTTTTTCTATCCTGGAAAAGAAAACAAACATCAGTGCCCCATACCCTAGAGATTTGATGTACTGAATGTTTGGGACTCAATTCAGTTGCCACTAGAGAACTACGTTTATAATATTGCAATGATTCATTCAGCTTCTGGAGTCCTTGAAGGCAGGAATAAACCCTTTCTTAACCCTATCTCCAGCCTCTCAAAGTCTCTGGAGCATTATACTGAATTAATCATTATGGATTGAGGAATTCAGTGAGTATTTAAGAAGGTTAATCTTCCAAATACCTAAGAGAAAATTTCTGACATAAATAAAAATAATTATTCTATGAAATTTTATTTCTATGAGCATTAATGAGTCATCATTGCTGGTGACTTACAAAATATATGAATTTTTCCCACCACCAGCTTTTGCTTCAGTTCCCTTTCTGTAAGTGCAGAGAACTATGTATTCACAATACATGCTTATGGTGTTGAATCTCTTGAAGCATATTTCCATGGAACCCTGGCCTGAGGCTAGCCACTTGCATGAGTCAGCCACTAGTAGCAACTAAATCTAGTCATTCTCTGACTTCTTCTTTTAGAGCTCAAGAGAAGAAGAGCATATTCTTTCTCCCAGATCCAGGGATTGTCTTATTTTATTTCCCCTGTGATTGATTTCTTCATTCAGAAGAAACCCCCAATGGATTAAGGTAATTTACTAGAGATACAAATAACTGAGGGTCAGGTTTTTATACCTTTGAAATATTTTCAACAAATAAATTGAATCTTTGGTTCATATCACATGATACTTTTAATTTCAGTCATTCTTAAATATCTGCTTTTACTTGTATGCTCATGTACTTTGGTACCCATCCCCCAGTCAAATGTGAACTTCTGTCCAGAGACCAACCTGACCCAGACAACAGACATGTACAATATTGCATACTCACAGCCTAGTACAAGACAAGACGCTTAAAACATGTTTGATAAATATTCGTTGAGTGCATGAATTACTTCTGTATCAGACTGATACAAAAATTGCCTTTATATCAATCTTACAAGTTGGAGAGTACTACCTTTTCTTTTCAGAGTCAAAAATTATTTCAGAAACATGATATCTCTAACGTAAAGAAACTGAGATATGATTTTAAATGTGAGCATTTTTATGTTAAATCCTATCTCTCTTTTTTTTATGGAATGAAATGGTCTCATTTACAGAGATGTGGATGGACCTAGAGATTGTCATACTGAGTGAACTAAGTCAGAAAGAGAAACACAAACACTTATAAGTGGAATCTAGAAAAAATCTTGAGATGAGCTTACTTGCAAAGCAGAAACAGATGCTTACAGATGTAGAGAACTTACATGTGCACACCAAAGGGGAAAGAGAGGAGGAGGAACTTGGAAGATTGGGATGGACACATACATGTTATTGATACAATGTACAAAATTGGTAACAGGGCTTCCCTGGTGTGGTCCAGTGGGTAAGGAGTCTGCCTTGCAGGACAAGGGGCGCCAGTTCGATCCCTGGCCCAGGAAGATCCCACGTGTTGAGGAGCGACAGGACCATCTGTCCAATTACCAGTGTGTGCTCTGGAGCACATATGCCCAGAGCTAATGCTCTGCAATGAGAGAGGCCACCACAATGGGAGGCCCACACAGGCCAAAGAATGAAGATGGATAAAAACAAATAAATAAAAAAATCAACAAAAGAGGCCAAAATTTTTTTAAAAAGATAATAAATGAGAACCTACTGCATAGTATAGGAGACTCTACTCAGTGCTATGTGGTGACCTAAATGGAAAAGAAATCTAAAAAATAGTCTATATATATATATACATATACATACATACATACATATATATATGTATGTATGTAAAGAGAGAGAGAGAAAGCGCTGATTCGATTTGCTGCAAAGCAAAAAAAATTAACACAACATTGTAAAGCAACTCTCCTTCAATACAAATTAGCTTAAAATAAATAAATAGGTAAACCCTGCTTTTTAAAATGCCAGTATACGTGGTTAACCATATTATACCTCTCTCACTGTTAAAATTGGGTGAAATTCAATGACTGCAAATTTCTATACCTCTGGCTGATTTTCTACAGTGATTAGCCATACAACTTTGTATTTTTTAAAAGCATGCTTCCTTTTTTAATGTGGCAAGACTTTGAGAGTAGAGAGGAAACTCAGGCAACAAGTAGATGGTGGGAGATTCAAACATGAAAAATTGAGACAAGAAATATTGAATGAAAAAATAGGATACAGTGAGAATATATATTGTAAATGGTTACGGATATATAACCAGCAGAAGGATATGTGATTTCCTGACATTTATAACTAGTTTGTGATGTTCTCTGGTGGCTCAGATGATAAAGAATCTGCCTGCAATGCAGGAGATCCATGTTTGATTACTGAGTTGGGAAGGTCCCCTGGAGAAGAGAATAGCAACCTACTCCAGTATTCTTGTCTGGAGAATCCCATGCACACAGGAGCCTGGTGGGATATAGTGTATGTGGTCTCAGAGAGTTGGACATGACTGAGTGACTAATACTTTGTTGATTTACACAACAGTCTCTTAAAAGAGATTCTAGGCATATATTCTTATTATATTTTAGTTGCAAGCAAGAATGATTTTTAAAAAGAGACTAGTAAATATTAGAACATATTTTATTGGAGATCTTTCAGAAAAACAAAATTAGGAGACACCTTTTCCATTTAGTTTTTTCAAGACTATCAATATAGACATGCCATGATCAACAGAAGTCTAAAGTGAAAGCTTTCTCAAATATATATCTGGAATATATACTGTTTACTTTGTGATTTTAGAGACATATTTTCAGTGTCTCCATTCCTATACCAGAGAAACCAAGTCAAGATACAAAGAAATCTACTGAATAGGAACAAACCATGCTATAGAAATTAGGTCTATGCCTAGTAAGAACCTGAAGCATCAATAAATTGAAAGCAAACTATATATGAATCAAGTAAGGTGATGACGCAATGGAGGGGATTTTTTCTGAAAAGATCAGACCAACTGTCTTGGAACCATATGATTTACAGCTAAGATGCCGGTGGTACATTTTGTTTTCATTTACTCTCAGTAGATAGGTTGGCATATTTGTTCGAAACTGCTAAGAAATGGTATATCTGGCTGATTTTCTACAAAGTGATTAGCCATTACCAACTTTGTATTTTTTAAAAGCATGCTTCCTTTTTTAATGTGGCAAGACTTTGAGAGTAGAGAGGAAACTCAGGCAACAAGTAGATGGTGGGAGATTCAAACATGAAAAATTGAGACAAGAAATATTGAATGAAAAAATAGGATACAGTGAGAATATATATTGTAAATGGTTACGGATATATAACCAGCAGAAGGATATGTGATTTCCTGACATTTATAACTAGTTTGTGATGTTCTCTGGTGGCTCAGATGATAAAGAATCTGCCTGCAATGCAGGAGATCCATGTTTGATTACTGAGTTGGGAAGGTCCCCTGGAGAAGAGAATAGCAACCTACTCCAGTATTCTTGTCTGGAGAATCCCATGCACACAGGAGCCTGGTGGGATATAGTGTATGTGGTCTCAGAGAGTTGGACATGACTGAGTGACTAATACTTTGTTGATTTACACAACAGTCTCTTAAAAGAGATTCTAGGCATATATTCTTATTATATTTTAGTTGCAAGCAAGAATGATTTTTAAAAAGAGACTAGTAAATATTAGAACATATTTTATTGGAGATCTTTCAGAAAAACAAAATTAGGAGACACCTTTTCCATTTAGTTTTTTCAAGACTATCAATATAGACATGCCATGATCAACAGAAGTCTAAAGTGAAAGCTTTCTCAAATATATATCTGGAATATATACTGTTTACTTTGTGATTTTAGAGACATATTTTCAGTGTCTCCATTCCTATACCAGAGAAACCAAGTCAAGATACAAAGAAATCTACTGAATAGGAACAAACCATGCTATAGAAATTAGGTCTATGCCTAGTAAGAACCTGAAGCATCAATAAATTGAAAGCAAACTATATATGAATCAAGTAAGGTGATGACGCAATGGAGGGGATTTTTTCTGAAAAGATCAGACCAACTGTCTTGGAACCATATGATTTACAGCTAAGATGCCGGTGGTACATTTTGTTTTCATTTACTCTCAGTAGATAGGTTGGCATATTTGTTCGAAACTGCTAAGAAATGGTATATCTGGCTAAAAGGTGGTTGTGTCACCATTTAGACATGCTCCTGAAACACATTTAGGTTTTATGGTCTTAATGGTCTAAAATTCTTTGATCTTATGATTTGGTGGAAAACCAAGCATGCAGAGTTCAAAATGAAAATCAAATCTGGCACTCGAGCTAAAACACAAGGCAATAAAATGACTACTGATGCTTCCATTATCCTTTTCTCTGCACTGGCCAAGAACATCAAGATCTTATTTTATCATGGATGGTGTGGGCAGGAAGTGTGGTCTGAATGCGTACTTATGGAAGTAAGATTGAAAGAGATAAATATCCCTCCCTCCATGCAAGATCTAAGCACCTTATGGAAACATATTCACATCCACAGATGACATCCCTGACACCGGAGGTCCCCCCAAACTATAAAGTATCAGGAAGCAGTTCGGATATGAACAGTAAAAGAAATAACTCTGAGAACTTGGAGCCTGGATACTTTAAACAAAGTTCATCTGTGTGGATGTGAATATTTAGCTACTTTTCTATGAATCTAAGTGGCATAGGGTTCTTGACTGCTTCAAATTCACTGCCAGGGCTTCAGGATGGACTTTTTCTTAGTAATAAAGAAGTGATGTAAAGCCATTGCATTGTGTATACACACGGGTAATAAATGATTATAAGTCCTTTTTAAAGAAAGACTAGAAAGCACACAGGGCTTCCCTGATGGCTGGGCAGGTCTAGAAGACATCCGCAATGCAGGAGACACAGGAGATGCACATTTAATCCATGGGTTGGGATGATCCCCTGGAGCAGGAAATGGCAACCACTCTGGCATTCTTGCTAAAAAAATTCCATGGACAGAGGAACCTGGCAGGCTGCCATCCAAAGGGTCACAAAGAGTTGGACACAACTGAATGACTGAGCAAGCAAGCAAAAAGCACACAAGTGAGGAGACCAGTCGATTGCTTTTGTGAGAAACCGGGAGGTAGATGATGGCAGCCTGCATGGAGGAAGTGATATTATGCATGAAAATGGAAAGGTGGACTCAAGATACAATGAGGACATCATAATGCACTGAGATGACTAGGATGGGGCCAGGGTGTGAGAGGAAGAGTCAAGAAAGAAGGGATATATGTACACATATTTCTGACTCACTTTGTTGTACAACAGAAACTAACACATTTGTTAAGCAGCTATACTCCAGTAAAGGGGATTCCTAGGTGGCGCTAGTGGTAAAGAATTTGCCTGCCAATGCAGGAGAAGTAAAAGATGCGGGTTCCAAGCCCGGGTTGAGAAGATCCCCTGGAGGAAGGCATGGCAACTCACTCCAGTATTCTTGCGTGGAGAATCCCATGGACAGAGGATGGTGGGCTACAGTTCATAGGGTTGCCAAGAGTCCACATTACTAAAGTGACCTAGCATGCACACACTACATGTATGTCAGTGGAACTCTCTCAATTAGTCCTACTCTCTCCTGGCTAAAGGTGAAGAAACTTCCTTCATGGGGTGGAAGATGGGATTAGATTATCTGTAAATGCAGATATAATTTTCCAGGGGCCATACTCCAAAGTCTTCATGTATTTACTATGTGTGAGACCACACGGGAAAATCTCTCCATAAATTATTTTATTCATCCTGCTGAAAATTCCATGAAGCAAATACTATTAACCTCTTCATTTTACACTTGAGGAAACAGGAACACAGATCAGTAAGGAAAAGTGTCCAAACTGTCACATAGTTCTCAGATTTTGGAGTCAGAATTTCAACTGAATTTGCCTTATTGGAGAGTTTCTCAGCCACAACATTATAAACATGCTGATCTGAAATATTCTTTGCACGGAGGGCTGCCCACAGGATATTGAAAAGCACCTCTTTCTCTGTCCGCTGGATGCCAGTAGCCCCTCCCTCACTATACTGCGACAACCAAAAATGCTCTAGACTGTGTCAAATGTCCCTGGAGGCAAACCTGCCTTCTATGGAGACTGACCACCTTTCTATTCTGCCTGAGTCCAACATTGTCTGTCTCCCTGCTCTTCGTCCCCTGTGAATTCATGCTCTTCATGGAGAATTTCCTTCTCCTTTGGCCAATACATTTCTTTCAGCGATATAAAAAGTCTGCACTGGTTCTACAGTTTGGAACCCCTTTAAGTCATTCTTCAGGAAAGCAGAAATCTCTTCATAGCATAGAGAAATGCATCCAACAAGGAAGATACTCCATAGATTATTGCTCTTCCCATCGCTGTTGATGTCCTTATGGACCAGTGTGCTGGTAGAAGTAAGGGTCAAACTCTGAGGGGCCCAGAGGAGGAGATCTTTTAAAAGCCATGAGAGGGAGTGCTAGGAAGTTGGGAGGAGTCTGAGCAGAGTTGAGAGGGATCATGGGAGTTGGCTAAAGAGGAGAAAACAGATGATCCTAAAGGAAGTAACAAGTAAAGGTTGAGAGTATGATGAGAATATGATGAAGTAAAAGAATCACACACAACATTGGATAAAAGAATGGTCGTCAGGGGTCTTCCTGGCAGTCTAGTGGTTAGAATTCTGAATGTCCTTTGCAGGGAAACACAGGTTCGATCCCTGGTCAGGGAACCAAGATTCTGCATTCCTCGCAGCATGGCCAAAAGAAAAAGTGGTGGTTGGTGGGGAGGTGACTGCCTGAGCGGAAGCTTGTCATGAATGGGCTGTTTTTAGCCTCACCCTGGGAGTTTTCAGGGATGTGAAAGCATTTCAAGAAAGGAGACACAAGAGAGAACGAGAGCAAGCAAGAGAGCTTTTTCATATAAGAGGTGCTGGTCAGAAAAAGACATTTGAAGCTGATATTGTAGGGTGGGTGAAGAAGGTAATTGTTAGAATTGGTCAGGTCTAAACCATAACCATGTAGTTGGTTAAGTCAATGTGTGAGGAGAATGGGATCTTGCAAATAAGTTGGGCTGTTGGATAAATCCACTCACATGAGTATGAAAATCCCCAGACAAAGAAGACAACCATGGTCATGGAGAGAAAATTCATGAGGCAGGTGCTAAAACATTTCATAAGTAACAGGGAAGTACCCACGAGTTTGTATTTGAGGTATCAAATAACAGATGATATAGCCCAATTGTGTCTTTTTCAAAGGATAAGATATTTTTGACAGGAAAGAGGGTAAACAGTTGAGAAATGCCCATGAAGAGCAAGAAAGACAGCTACATACCTACAAATTACATGAGAGGCAAGACTGACTCCGACTGTAAATCTTAATAGGAGTCAGTATCCTCAGGTTTAGGTTACAGAGGATTTGCTAATGACAGACTACAAGTACTTGAGTATATTGTAGAAAGATTTGGAGAATTGGGGGCAGTAAGAGACTAATCAGATTAGCAAAATGACACTTTATTGGGCTGAGGACCAGGTAATGAGGTGTGAGTTTGTCTTAAATTAGTCTACATACTCAGTGACATTCCAATCAATTTTTTCGTAGTGTTTTTTTTTTTCACAGATCTTGACAAAATGTTTCTTAAAATTCATATGGAAGAATAGCTAAGAAAATTCTTCCAAAGAACAAAGATGCTATACTTACCCTACCAGACTTAAGGACTTATTGCAAAGCCACACTAATTAACGCAATGTAGAATTGATCAATGGGATGAAGCACGCAGCCCAGAGACAGACCTTGGCATATGAGAAAATTGTTGAAGTGATGTAAAAATTAATGGAAGAAATGGGCTTTTCAAAAATAGAGTGAGGACAGTGAGAATTCCCTATTTGAAAAAAAAAATCTCAAACTTAAAGCCATATTAAAACTATGTTCCAGGTGACCTGGCAATTGAAGCGATGATAGAGAAAAAAATGATAGAGAAAAAAGTTCAATTTGAAAAAAAAATATGTATGTAAAATGTGTGTTTGTGTGTGTATGTGTATGTATTTTACCGTTGGGAAGTAATTCTTAAATAAGACACAATACCTTGCCTTCTCAGTAATGCCATGATTTTCTGATCAGCCAGAACCCTAGGTCCTTGCCAAACATATAGCTAATATGCATAAGACAGTGGCAGCAAAGATTTTCCTATTTTCTTTGAACCAGTGGGTATATTCCACTTCGTGTAGCAGTTACTCTGACAGCCACAAGTTGGAATTCTTAGTTGCTGAAGCACTACAGCATGTGAAATTTATATTCAGATTCTTGCAAAAGTTCGAGTGTCATGGCTTTCAGTGTTGGGAGTTCTTGTCTCATTATTTATCATCAGAATGATTTGGAAAAAACAGTTGAGAAATGCCCATGAAGAGCAAGAAAGACAGCTACATACCTACAAATTACATGAGAGGCAAGACTGACTCCGACTGTAAATCTTAATAGGAGTCAGTATCCTCAGGTTTAGGTTACAGAGGATTTGCTAATGACAGACTACAAGTACTTGAGTATATTGTAGAAAGATTTGGAGAATTGGGGGCAGTAAGAGACTAATCAGATTAGCAAAATGACACTTTATTGGGCTGAGGACCAGGTAATGAGGTGTGAGTTTGTCTTAAATTAGTCTACATACTCAGTGACATTCCAATCAATTTTTTCGTAGTGTTTTTTTTTTTCACAGATCTTGACAAAATGTTTCTTAAAATTCATATGGAAGAATAGCTAAGAAAATTCTTCCAAAGAACAAAGATGCTATACTTACCCTACCAGACTTAAGGACTTATTTTTAAGCCACACTAATTAACGCAATGTAGAATTGATCAATGGGATGAAGCACGCAGCCCAGAGACAGACCTTGGCATATGAGAAAATTGTTGAAGTGATGTAAAAATTAATGGAAGAAATGGGCTTTTCAAAAATAGAGTGAGGACAGTGAGAATTCCCTATTTGAAAAAAAAAATCTCAAACTTAAAGCCATATTAAAACTATGTTCCAGGTGACCTGGCAATTGAAGCGATGATAGAGAAAAAAATGATAGAGAAAAAAGTTCAATTTGAAAAAAAAATATGTATGTAAAATGTGTGTTTGTGTGTGTATGTGTATGTATTTTACCGTTGGGAAGTAATTCTTAAATAAGACACAATACCTTGCCTTCTCAGTAATGCCATGATTTTCTGATCAGCCAGAACCCTAGGTCCTTGCCAAACATATAGCTAATATGCATAAGACAGTGGCAGCAAAGATTTTCCTATTTTCTTTGAACCAGTGGGTATATTCCACTTCGTGTAGCAGTTACTCTGACAGCCACAAGTTGGAATTCTTAGTTGCTGAAGCACTACAGCATGTGAAATTTATATTCAGATTCTTGCAAAAGTTCGAGTGTCATGGCTTTCAGTGTTGGGAGTTCTTGTCTCATTATTTATCATCAGAATGATTTCAGGAAAAGATATAGGAGAATATGTCAAGGCCTCATATCACATTATTTTAGAGAAGAATTTCCCCGAATGGAATGCCAGTATTATCTGGGAATACCCAGATGAAGAAGAGGACTTTAGGTGGAATAAATGCATTTTGTGATTTGTCCACCTGAAAAAGAAGAGACAGTGGGGGATGGGCTGAAGCTCAGACAGAACCTGTTACCTCTTCAGGTATAAGCTAATTAAGTGACAATATTTATTGCCTTACCCAACACACAAGGCTGTTTGGGGGAGGCAAAATCACTTTGGACAAAAAAATCACTTTAAAACATAGTTGTTGTTGTTTAGTTGCTAAGTTGTGTCTGACTGCAGCATGCTAGGCTCCATGGGGTTCTCTCCAGGCAAGAATACTGGAGTGAGCTCCCATTTCCTTCTCCAAGGAATTTCCAGGACAAGGGTTGAACCTGAGTCTCCTGCATTGGCAGGAGGATTCTTTACCACTGAATTAATTAATTAATTCCCACTGCAGGAATTAATTAAAACATAGTTGTTGTTTGCAAAATAAGTAGCGGGCACAGGGTAAAAAATCAACATGACAAGATCTACCCCAACCTTCAGCGGGCATCTAGTTGGGAAGCCAGACCTGAAAAATGCTACTAGGTAGTGTTAGGTTAAGTCAGACACAGAAACAAGCAATAGATAGAATATAAAACACATAAAAAAATAGAGTCATTAAGATAATGAATCTGAAATTGCTTTCTAAACCACAACTGTTTTCCAAAATAAAGGACAGCTTTGGTAAGCGTGATAGTGTTTCTAATATGAGATTATGCTACTTATCTTACTTATTATTACATAATATTACTTATGTCAAGTAGCCAGGACATGAATACAATCTGCTGCTCTTTTTTCTATTCAAAAATATTGAAAGTGAGTTTCCCAGATAGATTACAAGATACATGTCTGTTATCTTTAGATGAATCACACACTTTACTCAATAGAGCAACTTAACAAGTCTCCCTGGAGAGAAGGATGCACTACAGCATGTGAAATTTATATTCAGATTCTTGCAAAAGTTCGAGTGTCATGGCTTTCAGTGTTGGGAGTTCTTGTCTCATTATTTATCATCAGAATGATTTCAGGAAAAGATATAGGAGAATATGTCAAGGCCTCATATCACATTATTTTAGAGAAGAATTTCCCTGAATGGAATGCCAGTATTATCTGGGAATACCCAGATGAAGAAGAGGACTTTAGGTGGAATAAATGCATTTTGTGATTTGTCCACCTGAAAAAGAAGAGACAGTGGGGGATGGGCTGAAGCTCAGACAGAACCTGTTACCTCTTCAGGTATAAGCTAATTAAGTGACAATATTTATTGCCTTACCCAACACACAAGGCTGTTTGGGGGAGGCAAAATCACTTTGGACAAAAAAATCACTTTAAAACATAGTTGTTGTTGTTTAGTTGCTAAGTTGTGTCTGACTGCAGCATGCTAGGCTCCATGGGGTTCTCTCCAGGCAAGAATACTGGAGTGAGCTCCCATTTCCTTCTCCAAGGAATTTCCAGGACAAGGGTTGAACCTGAGTCTCCTGCATTGGCAGGAGGATTCTTTACCACTGAATTAATTAATTAATTCCCACTGCAGGAATTAATTAAAACATAGTTGTTGTTTGCAAAATAAGTAGCGGGCACAGGGTAAAAATCAACATGACAAGATCTACCCCAACCTTCAGCGGGCATCTAGTTGGGAAGCCAGACCTGAAAAATGCTACTAGGTAGTGTTAGGTTAAGTCAGACACAGAAACAAGCAATAGATAGAATATAAAACACATAAAAAAATAGAGTCATTAAGATAATGAATCTGAAATTGCTTTCTAAACCACAACTGTTTTCCAAAATAAAGGACAGCTTTGGTAAGCGTGATAGTGTTTCTAATATGAGATTATGCTACTTATCTTACTTATTATTACATAATATTACTTATGTCAAGTAGCCAGGACATGAATACAATCTGCTGCTCTTTTTTCTATTCAAAAATATTGAAAGTGAGTTTCCCAGATAGATTACAAGATACATGTCTGTTATCTTTAGATGAATCACACACTTTACTCAATAGAGCAACTTAACAAGTCTCCCTGGAGAGAAGGATGCCATGATGCCCACATCTAAGTCTACTGTACCAATTTTCCTTTTGAAATATTGCACTGCAAGAGACAATGATCCCACTTGATTGAAAACAGATTCGACAATTTACAAAGCCAAAACAATAATTCTATAAAAAGCCTCAGTCATCCTTTTCAAACCACTGAAGCTGAAATGATAATATCACGTCTGTGTACCTCAGACATGTTTCTTACTCAGCAGTCAGGGTCTCACCCCCTTCTACGTGGGCCAAAGGGACAAT
The DNA here is from genome assembly GCA_022376925.1 of Tragulus kanchil. Taxonomy (NCBI): domain Eukaryota; kingdom Metazoa; phylum Chordata; class Mammalia; order Artiodactyla; family Tragulidae; genus Tragulus; species Tragulus kanchil. The sequence goes on along the minus strand of JAIOJX010000002.1, from coordinate 12,206,153 downwards.
CTGTTCCCCACAGCTTGAGAAATCTGTTTGTCATTTTGCAAACTTGCAAAAAAAAAAAAAAAAGACATCAAGTGCTTGCCTTTGTGAGAAAAGAGAGTTTGCTGAACATTTTCACACGTTTTTCTCTCCTTGCATAAATTTTCAGTGCTGCACTCTTTCAGGGGGTCTGGGAATTAGTCCAAGTATCTAATTGGGCAATGCTCACTATTGCTTTGAACAACCTTGTACAAACTTATCAGCCAACTGACTTCGTTAAACACTGACCATGGATACACTGACACTTTTGCAAATAGAAAAGATAAACCAAGATAAACGTCAACCAAAGGATCTTCCATAGAAAAAGATAATGGTCACCTTGGAAAGGTGTGATTTATAGTCAACGAGCAGTAGCACTTGAAAGAGTGTTGTGTAGACACATTGTACGTATCATAAGCTAAAACCAAATGAAGATATGTAATCTGGCTTAAATTTCTTGTTCTTGTTCAGTTGCTAAGCCATGTCCACGTCTTAGCAACCCTGTGGACTATGGACTAGGCTCTGCTGTCCATGGGGTTCTCCAGGCAGGAATACTAGAGTAGGTTGCTATTTTCTTCTCCAGGATTTCATCCTAGACCAGGAATTGAACCTGTGTCTCCTACATTGGCAGGTGGATTCTTTACCACTGAGCCACCAGGGGAGCCCTGTGGCTTGAATAACCAACTAAAAAAATCAGATCAATTCAATTTTAATTCCCACCCCCATCTGGCAGATGGAAAACTGAGGTTTTGAGATGTCTAGAGCCTTGTCCATGACCAATTGTCCAGTTTGAAGAAGAGAGTCTAGTTTCCTTCCCAGCCTTTTTTTTTTTTTCTTTACTCGTCTAAATATTACTTTCATCAGGACAAACAAGCTTTTAAAACCCATAAACCTGATTCCCTTCTTTTCTTTTTCTTTCAATTTCTTTGATCCCCTATAGTCTATATTTTCTGTACAAATTTCATGGTAACTAATCACTTTCTGTTTTTGATACCTTTCCTGTTATTGACTTAATGTTGTATAATAAATGTTTAAATGTTTAATCCTTATCTACCCTGTGAAAATAGAAATTACATCTTTCTTTTCATGTATTCCATAGGATTCTGCTAGCTGCCTGGCAAAAATAAATATTCAAAAGTATGTATTGCTGAAGAGTCTAGCTATATATTTTTTTTTACTGATTTAGCTGAAATGTATATACTCAGAATTCAGAATGGACCTGCAAAATGGAGTTACAGGGGAGAATACTGAAGCAGAAGAGAAAACTGAAGCACCAGGCAAGTGAATGGCTGTCCACACTCTGTCCCCAGTGGGTAACAGATGAGGACTGAAATCTCCATCTTCCCAGCCAGGGGCTCACGAGAGACTCATGACATGGTCTGTCTAGGCCTTCATTCTCTTTTTCAGTAATTCTGGCCCTTACCCCTGCCCTAACCAAGACAGGCAGAGCTGTGGAATCGGCAGCCAGGGGACCATATGGAAATGTTTGAGGACTAGGAACAGTGCCACATGTGCTCAGCTCATTCTGGGTGAGGAATTTCTCCCCCTGCAGTGAGGAGGAAATCACTTGCAGTGACTCACTTGGGAGGAAGCAAGCAGGGTCTGAGTCAAACTGGCCCCAACTCCATCACTTTCTGGAAGTGGGTCACTGTGACCACATATGACCGATTAACCATGGAGCAAGTATCAAATACCATTGCTTTAATAAAGCTGCTTTGGATGGACAGGGAAAAGAAAAGCTCCTGAAGTCAGTAAAACCAAGGCGCCTTCTTCCCCTTGTAATCAGCCACCTATTATCAGCTAGTGCTCTGCATATTTTTCTCTTAATTCTTCCCATAACCCTGTGAGATCAGCATTATCCTCGTAAACTAGTTTTCTAGAGCCTTGTCCATGACCAATTGTCCAGTTTGAAGAAGAGAGTCTAGTTTCCTTCCCAGCCTTTTTTTTTTCTTTACTCGTCTAAATATTACTTTCATCAGGACAAACAAGCTTTTAAAACCCATAAACCTGATTCCCTTCTTTTCTTTTTCTTTCAATTTCTTTGATCCCCTATAGTCTATATTTTCTGTACAAATTTCATGGTAACTAATCACTTTCTGTTTTTGATACCTTTCCTGTTATTGACTTAATGTTGTATAATAAATGTTTAAATGTTTAATCCTTATCTACCCTGTGAAAATAGAAATTACATCTTTCTTTTCATGTATTCCATAGGATTCTGCTAGCTGCCTGGCAAAAATAAATATTCAAAAGTATGTATTGCTGAAGAGTCTAGCTATATATTTTTTTTTACTGATTTAGCTGAAATGTATATACTCAGAATTCAGAATGGACCTGCAAAATGGAGTTACAGGGGAGAATACTGAAGCAGAAGAGAAAACTGAAGCACCAGGCAAGTGAATGGCTGTCCACACTCTGTCCCCAGTGGGTAACAGATGAGGACTGAAATCTCCATCTTCCCAGCCAGGGGCTCACGAGAGACTCATGACATGGTCTGTCTAGGCCTTCATTCTCTTTTTCAGTAATTCTGGCCCTTACCCCTGCCCTAACCAAGACAGGCAGAGCTGTGGAATCGGCAGCCAGGGGACCATATGGAAATGTTTGAGGACTAGGAACAGTGCCACATGTGCTCAGCTCATTCTGGGTGAGGAATTTCTCCCCCTGCAGTGAGGAGGAAATCACTTGCAGTGACTCACTTGGGAGGAAGCAAGCAGGGTCTGAGTCAAACTGGCCCCAACTCCATCACTTTCTGGAAGTGGGTCACTGTGACCACATATGACCGATTAACCATGGAGCAAGTATCAAATACCATTGCTTTAATAAAGCTGCTTTGGATGGACAGGGGAAAAGAAAAGCTCCCTGAAGTCAGTAAAAACCAAGGCGCCTTCTTCCCCCTTGTAATCAGCCACCTATTATCAGCTAGTGCTCTGCATATTTTTTTCTCTTAATTCTTCCCATAACCCTGTGAGATCAGCATTATCCTCAAGTTACAGATGAGAGAATTGAGCCTCATTAAGAATCTACATGGAAGACTGAAAACAAGTAGCAAAATCTGGATTTGAACTCAGGTCTATCTCTTTGGTTCAAAGCTCATGCTCTTTCTGAAGACAATGAGTGTATCAGTCAGTGTTCAGAGAAGCAGAAGCACTAGGCATTATAAATCTAATGTAATAAGGAAATTGTCACAGGGATTTGACCTTGCCCAATCATGCAGGTGATGAAATAATGTCTGTAAGGCTGCTGTCTTTGCATTCATTGCCAGATCTTGAAGCCTACAAGGCAGGCATTAGGGAAGGAAAGTTAAAATCAAGTGGAAGGGCAAGCCAGAACCTGAAACACAAGTTAGAACCCAAGAAAGATGGGCTGAAGTACATCTCAGTTCTCACTGCCTTTGACCTTGATTGTGTGAGCATCTTGCAGAAAGTGGTGAGCACCTTGCATCACAGGGGAAAAACGCCCCACCTAGCTCAGAAGATGGTTAAGCTTAGGAAGGAACCAGAGGAAGCTGGACTATTTGTTAACCCAGCTGTTGCCTTATGCTGACAAAGTGAACTGGCCAAAAAGGTTTGTCCTGTGCAATCTACAATATGGGGCTATCAGCCTTTACATCTTGCATAAGCATCTCTGCTGGGTCCACACTTACCAGAAGCATTCTGGAAAGGAAAATAATTCTGGGAAATTTCATTTAGCCTCACCAAATTAACCCATTATAAAGCCACCACAGTGTTTCTGTGGTGACAGAGCTCTGGTCTGATACTGTATATCTTAACCAGACCACAGTGGGAATGTCACAAACCTGACCTCCTGGTAGCCCTTCTTGGGTCCTAAAGTAGGTGCTGAGTCTTGTTACTTTGTGTTACAACCTACTTCTTTGCTTCCCAACCTTGGCTCCTGTCTACTGCCGAGAACATTGCCCTTAAAATGTCCTTTATCTGTACTATTGCTCCCTAAACTCGTGCTTTGGATGGACAGGGAAAAGAAAAGCCCCCTGAAGTCAGTAAAAACCAAGGCGCCTTCTTCCCCCTTGTAATCAGCCACCTATTATCAGCTAGTGCTCTGCATATTTTTTTCTCTTAATTCTTCCCATAACCCTGTGAGATCAGCATTATCCTCAAGTTACAGATGAGAGAATTGAGCCTCATTAAGAATCTACATGGAAGACTGAAAACAAGTAGCAAAATCTGGATTTGAACTCAGGTCTATCTCTTTGGTTCAAAGCTCATGCTCTTTCTGAAGACAATGAGTGTATCAGTCAGTGTTCAGAGAAGCAGAAGCACTAGGCATTATAAATCTAATGTAATAAGGAAATTGTCACAGGGATTTGACCTTGCCCAATCATGCAGGTGATGAAATAATGTCTGTAAGGCTGCTGTCTTTGCATTCATTGCCAGATCTTGAAGCCTACAAGGCAGGCATTAGGGAAGGAAAGTTAAAATCAAGTGGAAGGGCAAGCCAGAACCTGAAACACAAGTTAGAACCCAAGAAAGATGGGCTGAAGTACATCTCAGTTCTCACTGCCTTTGACCTTGATTGTGTGAGCATCTTGCAGAAAGTGGTGAGCACCTTGCATCACAGGGAAACACGCACACACCTAGCTCAGAAGATGGTTAAGCTTAGGAAGGAACCAGAGGAAGCTGGACTATTTGTTAACCCAGCTGTTGCCTTATGCTGACAAAGTGAACTGGCCAAAAAGGTTTGTCCTGTGCAATCTACAATATGGGGCTATCAGCCTTTACATCTTGCATAAGCATCTCTGCTGGGTCCACACTTACCAGAAGCATTCTGGAAAGGAAAATAATTCTGGGAAATTTCATTTAGCCTCACCAAATTAACCCATTATAAAGCCACCACAGTGTTTCTGTGGTGACAGAGCTCTGGTCTGATACTGTATATCTTAACCAGACCACAGTGGGAATGTCACAAACCTGACCTCCTGGTAGCCCTTCTTGGGTCCTAAAGTAGGTGCTGAGTCTTGTTACTTTGTGTTACAACCTACTTCTTTGCTTCCCAACCTTGGCTCCTGTCTACTGCCGAGAACATTGCCCTTAAAATGTCCATTTGATCCTCTGGTACTGATCTGGTTTCTTCCACTAAGTATCTGCTGTCGTCTCTCAGATGACAGCTGCTTTGGGCTGTTATCTTACTGTTGTTATTGTTATTTTTATTGTTAGAGGGCTTTGGTTCCCAGGAGACATTTATGACCCGCTTCGTATTAGGCTGTTCACTCTCTCTTCTCATTTCACCAAACAGAGAAGCCCTATAAGGAGCAGAACGTAATGCCACTCCAAGAGAGCAATTTGTACAGAGGAGTAGAAATCCCACTTGTACCTCACAGAGGAACAAGCTTCAGATACGACTTTTATAAACAGACCTTTGGATCTCAGGGAAGGGATTTGAAAAGTCAAACATGCTGGGGCCATGACTATAAAAGTAAAATTACAAGGCTCAGGAACCTTTCCAGAGACAAGCTTATTTCAAACACTGCTATCTTGTAGGTGTTATTCTTAGCAGAACACGGGCCCGGGTTGGCTTTCATTTCAACATCCAGCTGGGGTCGAGAGTCATGCAGTAGCTTCATTAGGCGGCAGAGGAGTTCATTACAACGCAATACCGGATTTTCCCGGGGTCTTATCATGGTCTGTGAACCTGACTCCTTCCTCTCCCTAAAGGGCTCTCATTCATTTCTTAGAGAATTTGTTTATTCAGCCAGTAAAAATGGTGCTTATACTGTGCCAGGTACTGTGCTGTGTCCGGAGAATACAAAGACAGATAAGACAGACCCCTGCTCTCAAGGACTTAGAATGAAGATAGAAGGGAAACCAACACACTTAATTATGTGCTGGCGGTGCTGTAGCAGATGTCTGGACAAGGGAGCCATGGGAGCCAAAACAGGGAAAGAGCCTTTCCCCCCGGGGGATGGGAGGGGCAATGAGATGCATATAGGTAAGCCTTCATTATGGAGGTGGATATTAAATAAATGCAGAATGATCTTTTAATGCTTATCTTGCTTTATTTCTTTTTTTTTTTTTGAGTGTTTTTAAAATTGAAGTATAGTTGATTTACAAAACTGTGTTACTTTCAGGTTTACAGCTGAGGGATTCACTTATACATCAATATGATAGTGAAAGGGTTTTACCTCAATTTGAGACTTCATCCCAGGGCTCAGACCTGGTCGAACCCTGCTTGGAACTTGAACCTACGTGGCTGTAGCTTGAATTCCAGCCAAAACCCTGTTTGGGACTTGAACCCATATGACTGGGGCTTGAACCTAGCCAAAACCTGGTTTGGGACTTGAACCCATGTGGCTAAGGCTTAACCCCAGCCAAAACCCTATTTGGGACTTGAACCCACATGGTCAGGAGTCAATCCTGGCCAAAACCCTGTCTGGGACTCGAACCCATGTGGCCGGGACTTAATCCAGCACTCACCCGATGTCTGCACCCACTGAGGCTCAGGTTCTTCGTGCCTCAACACAGAAGGAATTCAGTGAGAGGCCGAGTGATAGACAAGAAGAGGATTTATTAGGCTAGGGTACTTGTAAGAGGTGCAAGCAGGCAGGCAGGAAAGCTCTGCTCTGTTCTCCTCTAATTGAGTGGGCAGCCATATATATGGGATGGTAGAAGATCACCCCCCTCAAGTAGACGCAGATGCAGGACATACATCATTGGTTGCTTCTCTGCCAGCTCCTCCTTCATCAGCTGTTTCTACCCAGTCGAGCCTGCTTTACTGAACAAGGAGCAGCTCTCCTGAGTTATCGTCAACTCACTGGCCTCCCAACCTTCCTCAGGTGTTTACCTTCTACCTACCATTCCCCTACTAGGCCTCAACAACCACCTACCTATTCTACTCTGTCCCTGTCAATAGTGGTGGTTTAGTTGCTAAGTTGTGTCCAACTCTTGTGACCCCATGGACAGTAGCCCCCCAGATTCCTTTGTCCATGGAATTTCTGAGGTAAGAATACTGGAGTGGGTTGCCATTTTCTTCATACATAAATACAACAATTGCTGAATGATTTGACAGTCTTATTGAATCAGACACATCTCATCCTCCAAGGCCTTTTGATTGGGAATTTGGCGTCCTGCCCTCCTTCTCATTAGCCATTCCTCTGTCTCCTGTACTATTCTGTCTGACCTTAATAAGAGGATTTGTAAGGCAGTGCAGCAAAATGCTTATGTTCAAATTCCAACTCACCTGGCAGGGTTATTGGGGTTTCCCCAGTGGCTCAGCAGGTAAAGAACCCCCTGCAATGCAGGAGCCACAGGAGGCACAGGTTTGATCCTTGGGTTAGGAAGATCCCCAAGAGAAGAACATGGCAACCCACTCCAGTATTCTTGCCTGGGAAATCCCACAGGCAGAGGAGCCTTGTGAGCTACAGGCCATGGGGTTGCAAAGAGTCACACAACTGAGCAACTGAGCATACACCTTTACGGGGAGCCCAGAAATGTATGTCACCTCACTTGGAATGGATTTTAGTAGACAATGTGGTCATATGGTTAGGACCCAAAGGCTGGAATCAGACTGCTTTGAATTAAAACCACAAAACAGAGTTTTGCCAGTTCTATCCCCTGTAAAGACACAGAAACATCCCAGATTTTAGGGCTTTTTTTTTCCTATCTGAAAAGTGGGACTTGATGATGGAGTAGGGGTGAAGTTCATGGAAATGATGGTGATGGAGGCAGTTATATGCACTAGAGAAAAACATGCATGGAGCCTGGTGCCTGATTGGTATTAACTGTTGTGGTGATATTGACCAAAACGTTCAGTCAAATTTTTCCATATGATGTTGCAGAAAAACCTGAGTGAACTTTTTAGCCAATCCTATAATACTGAAGCATTTGCTGAAAAGGGCCTTGAATCTATGTCCTCTTTGCTGTGACCTCCAGTGGCCTTTTTCAGGCACATTGCCACCTTTAACCCACTTGTCTTTCGCGCCACCCTGATCCATTGCACAGGGCAGTGAGTTTCATTCCTAAAGCATAACTAGTTGTTTTACTCTGGCTTGCATGCGTGCATGCTACGTCACTTCAGTCATGTCCGACTCTTTGTAACCCGCCGGACTGCAGATCACCAAGCTTCTCTATCCGTGGGGATTCCCCAGGCAAGAATAGTGGAGTGGGTTGCGACGCCTTCCTCCAGGGGATCTTCCCAGCCCAGGGATGGAATGTGAGTCTCCTGTTCTCCTGCACTGGCCGGCGGGTTCTCTACAGTGCGTCATCGTTATACCTCTCCATCACGTAGAAGAGCTTGCAAATTCCTCAGTACCTGTTTCTCTAATGCATAGAAAACTGCAGTCTGGCTCCCCTGACACGCTGCTTCTGCTCTCGTTTCTGCCACAGACAGCTCACTCCCTCTCAAGCTGTGAAGAGCACTCCCCACTTAAAGGTCCTACTTCTGCCTGGAGTGCCTGCTCACCTCCTCTTGTCTGCCTTTTGACATCTTACCCATCCCTGGGGGTGGTTCCAGTATTAGTTATATATGGAAGGAGTAGGAGACCCATGCTTAAAATTCAGTTAGAACTAAGTCTGCATACAGTTGGTGTTTAATAAGTGCTTTCTAAATACAATTTAAGATGAAAAAAAAAGTCATCCTAAAATTCAGGCATCCAGAATCCCCCAGGAATCTCTCCCTAGGTGAAAACTAAAATCATCCTCGTGTTTTCTACTAAATTCTCATGATTGTATCAAAGTGGGCACTGCCTTTTTTCCTTTCCAGAAATTCTTTCCAGCCGGAAGGCCTTCCTTCCCTCAAAGCCCTGCAGGGCTGTGTGGAAGGCCCTCTTTCTGCTACAGAATGCTGGGGGCGGGTGGTATGTTCCTTGCAGCAAAGACAAAGACTAAATTGTTTATCGCCTATCGGCAGAATAAGATGATGCAAGAAAAAGATGAGACAAGACAGAAGGGCCGATGTGCTCAGCGGATGGGCATTTGTATAATCGAAGGAGAATAATCATCTATTTTTGGACAATTAAAATCAGAGGGGCGGGTCAAAAGGTGCAGAGACGCCCCCATCCCTCCTTATCTGAGTCTGGAACTTTTTTTTACAGATCAGAGCAAGGTCGGCACTTTGGGGTTAGTAAATCTCCTTGGCAGGTAATCACTACCCATCCGCCAGCTGCTGCCTTGGCAAAAGACGCATCGCCATCACCATGGTAACACAGCGGCAGGCAAATGGAGAGCAGGCCTGGCCCCTGGCCAAGGTAATCCGATGGCATCACGCTTTGTTAATAGAAAGAGAAAAGCAGGCCGGAGTCACTTGCCTCTGCCTTTGCCAGTGAAGGCTGGACAGGAGCAGCGTGCAGGGCTCATTAGCCGGCCTGACCAGCTGTTGGCTGCTGCTTGCCAAATCCGACAAGTGGCCCAGGCTTTCTCTTCCTTCACCCTTGTCATCTTCCAGGGAGGCTGGGCCTCGGGGGAACAAGTGCCTTTTCTGAGTGATGTCATCCGAGTATTTGTAGAATTTCCTCTTTGTGGGAAAGTTCTCTGGCAGAATATAAAGGGATCCAACTTCCCTCGGAAGACCCTTTGGCCTTTTGGATTTTGAAGAAAGATTTGCCCAGATGAGAAAGGAGTGTGGGTTTGTGCAGGAAGCCGGCCAGGGAGGGGGATGGGTCACTGATATTTTTAAGTCATGCCTGACCTGAAGCGGTTTTCAGGGAGGAAAATTTAGCATTGCAAAATCCCTCATTAGGTGAAATAACGCAAGGACTATCTTCAATGAGGAAAAATGGATTGCCTTGGAAAGACCAGCTGGGAAGGAAAGGGAGCTAACATGGTGAATGCCTAGTGAATGAGAGGTGGCTCATGGGCACAAAACACCTGCCAGGTGGGCACTGTTATCGCAGTGCTACAGATGAGGAAACCAAGGAAAGGAGCTTGTCTCAAGCTGATCTTAAAGAAAGGTGCTGTTCCAGGGCTGAGCTGAGATTAAAGCCCAGAGCAGTCCAAAGTGCATATCCCTTCTTTCAGTCCACAGCTTTTCTCATGATGTTATTGACCTCCTGAAGAACATCTGGTTTCACAGGAATAAAACACACGACAAAGGTTTTCTTGGAACTCATCAATATGGAGCTAGTAAAAGCTTAACAAAGATAAACACCAATCTAGCTTTCCATGACCTTTACTTAAGATTGTAATAATCCCTACATTAAGTGTTCATGTACTAGACATTTCATGTACATTATCATTATGCTCCAAATAGGATGAATTTTATGGATGAAGCAACAAAGGCTTGTGTTGCCTCCGGGGAGCAAGTTTAAAAAAAAAAAAAAAAAGCATGATAACAGGGTTGAAAAAATTGGAAAATCTGGGACATTTGGTGGCTATGAATGTTTATAGTCTTGAAGTCTTAACAATCAGGTGACTGGACCCAAGCTACGAGAGGAGGGGAGGGTTCCTGTGACTGAGAGATAGAGGAGGAACATGACGAAGGGCTGGGCAAAATCCAAGACAGGCTGGCCTTTCACCCCAGAAGCACCATCCACTTCCAGGCAACCGGCAGGTCTGATGTCTCTGAAACTGGCTAATTTTCTTCCCTAAATAGAAATAGCATTTCCAGGAGGAAAGAAGTCTGAGCAGAATAAAGAGTTCATAGCCTAAAGAGAGGATCGTCTGATGCTTTTCATGGCCCCTGGTACATTTCATGGCTGAAGCATTTATAGCCAGAACCATGGAACAGTAGAGCTGAGAAATGGAAGGAAAAGCTGAGCCCTTATCACATCAGTCATTCTATCTTCCTTTCTTCATTTAATGCTGTGCTGTCTATGAGACAGATACTCTAATTCTAATTCCCATATGTGGCTAACCAAGATACAGAACATAGTTAACTTATTTAAGGAAGAAGTCAAACAAGAGGACACATCTTCTCATCCTTACTCATTGCTCTTTCTGCCTTTCCAAGATCTATATACAGATCTCGCTAGTACAAGTTCTGGCATGTGGCCCAGTGAAACAGCATGAATTCATGTGGGCACAGGAGGCCAGAAGTCAAGGAAAACAGGGACCCAAGATAGGATGCTGAGCAGTCAAATGGAGAAGTTAATCGCTTGTTTGGTTCGAGGTTATTTTGGATTAAGGAAATTAGACATCAAAGGCAAATTTAGGATACGGTAAAGACAACACAGAAAACCATGAATGAGTTGTGAACAAGATATTAAAGACTTTTATAATTGACTGGCAGGGGCAAGAGAACTGCTGCAGGGAGAAGAGCTGGAGCAGGAGCCAGCTCCAGGTTTGGCTCTCAGCTTTCCAACTTTAGCACCTAGGTATTTTCTCAATGTATGCATGTAGGTTACAAAATATTGTGACTTCCATCTTCTTAGCAAACTTTCTCCATTGCTGGCTTTGACGAAGCAAGTTGCCATGTGGGAGAAACCAAGGAACAATGAATGAACCTACAATGAATGTATTTTCTTTATGTATGTAATATCACAGAATCTTCCCAGAAACTAACTAAAATAGTCATGACTATTTATCTCTCCCTTTAAAGATGAGAAACTGAGGAAAAGCAAGGAAAAGCTTATCCATGCTGCCTGTGTTGACTACTTATTGTCATATAACAAATTTCCTCCATTGGAGAGGCTCAAAATGATACAGTGTAATTATCTTACATTTCCTTGGTTCAGGAATATCTGGGTCATGGCATATCTGGGTTTTCAGCTTCCCAGTTTCCCATAAGATGGCAGTCACAGTGCCCTCTATGAATGGGATCTCATTGGAAGCTTTGAGTGGGGAAAGGATCTGTTCGTAGGGTGAGTCACATACTATGGGCAGAATTCAGTTTCCCACTGTACAACACAAGCTGTTGGCTAGAGGTCAGCCTGATTTCTCCCACTTGGCAACTTGCTTCGTCAAAGCCAGCAATGGAGAAAGTTTGCTAAGAAGATGGAAGTCACAATATTTTGTAACCTAATCACCAAAATGACAACAGTACATCATTCATTGCTGCATTCTTCTGGTTAGAAGAAAGTTACTCAAATGGAGGGGATTACACAGAGCTATGACCACCAGGAATTGATATTATTTGGGAATGTTTAGAGACTGTTTGCCCTCAACTCCCTAGCTAATCAAGCAGCAAATTCAAACTTGAAGTCAGGTGTTCTTTCTCCAGAGTCCGTGTTCCTAACCACCATTCTCTTACAGCTACTCAGGCACGTGACCTAGGGCTAACTACTTTACCTTTGTGAATCTCCATTGGCCTTTTCTATGGAATATCCATTGATAATATTTGATTTAAAGATTGCTATTGGGAACAAATATAATGCATATAAAGTGCCTAATACATTCATATCTTGTCATGTGTCAAAGGGCCCTCAAACTGATGTGGTTTACAATTGCCAGGGGAGAAACCAAGGAACAATGAATGAACTCAATGTATGCATGTAGGTTACAAAATATTGTGACTTCCATCTTCTTAGCAAACTTTCTCCATTGCTGGCTTTGACGAAGCAAGTTGCCATGTGGGAGAAACCAAGGAACAATGAATGAACCTACAATGAATGTATTTTCTTTATGTATGTAATATCACAGAATCTTCCCAGAAACTAACTAAAATAGTCATGACTATTTATCTCTCCCTTTAAAGATGAGAAACTGAGGAAAAGCAAGGAAAAGCTTATCCATGCTGCCTGTGTTGACTACTTATTGTCATATAACAAATTTCCTCCATTGGAGAGGCTCAAAATGATACAGTGTAATTATCTTACATTTCCTTGGTTCAGGAATATCTGGGTCATGGCATATCTGGGTTTTCAGCTTCCCAGTTTCCCATAAGATGGCAGTCACAGTGCCCTCTATGAATGGGATCTCATTGGAAGCTTTGAGTGGGGAAAGGATCTGTTCGTAGGGTGAGTCACATACTATGGGCAGAATTCAGTTTCCCACTGTACAACACAAGCTGTTGGCTAGAGGTCAGCCTGATTTCTCCCACTTGGCAACTTGCTTCGTCAAAGCCAGCAATGGAGAAAGTTTGCTAAGAAGATGGAAGTCACAATATTTTGTAACCTAATCACCAAAATGACAACAGTACATCATTCATTGCTGCATTCTTCTGGTTAGAAGAAAGTTACTCAAATGGAGGGGATTACACAGAGCTATGACCACCAGGAATTGATATTATTTGGGAATGTTTAGAGACTGTTTGCCCTCAACTCCCTAGCTAATCAAGCAGCAAATTCAAACTTGAAGTCAGGTGTTCTTTCTCCAGAGTCCGTGTTCCTAACCACCATTCTCTTACAGCTACTCAGGCACGTGACCTAGGGCTAACTACTTTACCTTTGTGAATCTCCATTGGCCTTTTCTATGGAATATCCATTGATAATATTTGATTTAAAGATTGCTATTGGGAACAAATATAATGCATATAAAGTGCCTAATACATTCATATCTTGTCATGTGTCAAAGGGCCCTCAAACTGATGTGGTGGTTAATATAGATATTGCTGTTTAATCAGGATAATTCAGCACAGCTTGGAGGCTAAGGGGGACCATCAAGCTCCCACTGTACAGCACAGAAACTGTGTTGACTGTGCTGAGTCATCCTTGGTATCTGAAGTTTCTTTCTGGTTGAAGCCCCATTTAATTATTAACCTTTCTGCTTCTCCCACTGCAGTGGGGATAATGTTTCCCTCATTATGGACTTGCCTCTGGGACTGAGATGGACCAGCACCTACAGGTGTGGCTTATCAATAGACCATTAGTTGAAGGACACAAAGCAGACCCTGGAACATTCCAGAATACTCTTTTCAAACTCATATTCTCACCTTTCCTTTTTCTTTGCTTTTCTTCATTTCTCTTATTGCCTCATAAAGTTGTAGGAAGCGAAGGCACTGTCTTCTGATCTGTTTTGAAGCTGCTTCCTTACAGCATGAGTGAGACACGTGTCTTGTCTTGAACACCGTCCTGGATTAAACTGGGTAGAAGCTTCTGTCCCTCACAACTGGGGTGTGGTAGTTGTGTTTCCTTGTTTCTCTAGAGTAGAAACAATGTAAGGCAAGGTTGCTATTCTCTATTTCACTGTTGTGCCTGGTTTCTTTGCTCTACTATTAAAGAGGGAGAAAAGAAAGTCTCTAGCCTATAGGGGAAAAGCATCCAATGCGAGTCTTACACATGTAAACTAATTGGCCCTATCTTTCTACCCTTACTTTTATAGAACCAGTGATGATCCTTCTAGCCCCCATTATTGACCTTGTTACTTAAACTCATCCCCAACAGACAACAGGACCCAGGTGAGAAAACCTGAGAAATACCAGTTTTGGTCATTGCATTAGGAATTGGCATGGCAATGTTAAAAAAATGAAAGCGTATAACAATAGGGCTCCACTGAGCATTTTTAACTTGATGTTTCTCTCATGCTTCATAGTGGCAGGAGACCTGAATTCCAGTCCTGGTTCTTAAGCCCTCACAGTGTGGTTTCAAATAACATTTTCCCTCATGAGGAATCAATCCCTCAGCTATATATGCTTTGTTTAATCATGGTCAAAGGGCCCTCAAACTGATGTGGTGGTTAATATAGATATTGCTGTTTAATCAGGATAATTCAGCACAGCTTGGAGGCTAAGGGGGACCATCAAGCTCCCACTGTACAGCACAGAAACTGTGTTGACTGTGCTGAGTCATCCTTGGTATCTGAAGTTTCTTTCTGGTTGAAGCCCCATTTAATTATTAACCTTTCTGCTTCTCCCACTGCAGTGGGGATAATGTTTCCCTCATTATGGACTTGCCTCTGGGACTGAGATGGACCAGCACCTACAGGTGTGGCTTATCAATAGACCATTAGTTGAAGGACACAAAGCAGACCCTGGAACATTCCAGAATACTCTTTTCAAACTCATATTCTCACCTTTCCTTTTTCTTTGCTTTTCTTCATTTCTCTTATTGCCTCATAAAGTTGTAGGAAGCGAAGGCACTGTCTTCTGATCTGTTTTGAAGCTGCTTCCTTACAGCATGAGTGAGACACGTGTCTTGTCTTGAACACCGTCCTGGATTAAACTGGGTAGAAGCTTCTGTCCCTCACAACTGGGGTGTGGTAGTTGTGTTTCCTTGTTTCTCTAGAGTAGAAACAATGTAAGGCAAGGTTGCTATTCTCTATTTCACTGTTGTGCCTGGTTTCTTTGCTCTACTATTAAAGAGGGAGAAAAGAAAGTCTCTAGCCTATAGGGAATAGCATCCAATGCGAGTCTTACACATGTAAACTAATTGGCCCTATCTTTCTACCCTTACTTTTATAGAACCAGTGATGATCCTTCTAGCCCCCATTATTGACCTTGTTACTTAAACTCATCCCCAACAGACAACAGGACCCAGGTGAGAAAACCTGAGAAATACCAGTTTTGGTCATTGCATTAGGAATTGGCATGGCAATGTTAAAAAAATGAAAGCGTATAACAATAGGGCTCCACTGAGCATTTTTAACTTGATGTTTCTCTCATGCTTCATAGTGGCAGGAGACCTGAATTCCAGTCCTGGTTCTTAAGCCCTCACAGTGTGGTTTCAAATAACATTTTCCCTCATGAGGAATCAATCCCCTCAGCTATCAAAAGGAAAGCTTTAATCACACTCTCTAAGTATACTGGGATTGGACAGTGAAATCACTTCTTTCTTTGCATCTGTCATTGAGTTTTCTGTGTAAAATGCAACTCGAGGA
The DNA here is from genome assembly GCA_022376925.1 of Tragulus kanchil. Taxonomy (NCBI): domain Eukaryota; kingdom Metazoa; phylum Chordata; class Mammalia; order Artiodactyla; family Tragulidae; genus Tragulus; species Tragulus kanchil. The sequence goes on along the minus strand of JAIOJX010000002.1, from coordinate 12,190,500 downwards.
AAATTCTTTGTGAATCTGCACTCCAAGCTATCCTAAATATGGCAAAGCAAATCCATTTCCTGTTAAGTTTTCCTTGGAAGCACAAAAAAGCAGAGATTGTGAATTCTCAGCTAAGTACATTTTTCCCCCAGACTTACTTGAGGGAGGATGGGATGGGAACACTGTGTCAGACAAAATTAAAACGTACCACACAAGTGGAGCCCTCAGCTAATCCAAACAGAATGATGGGGGTGGATGGTCAAAGCCTGAACAATTTTAATGCAGGCATGAAGATAGGCCACACAGTTAGATCAGAATTTAAATAACCTCGCTTCACATGTTGCATTTTAAAGCCCCCTCACAAGCACTCAAAAAACTTCCAAATGCTTCATTTGAGGGAACCAGATGCCCCTGGATGAAGACCATTCCTCTATTGTCTTCTCTTTTCTCCCACCCCCAGAGTTAACTGCTTGTTTTCTGGGCCTGAGAATTCTGGAAGATGAGGATCGCTCTGAAAAGACAGTAAGTGTCTCACCATTTTGGTCTGAATCTCATATAATACGGGCTTGGTAAAGGATAAGCTCATGGGATCACCTGAGACAGTGTCCCAAGTACAGACCAGAAGTTGCAGATGTTTGTCAGCAGCTAAGTGAGGCATCATCCAATTGGCCAAAACTCATTGAGCATCTCCTCAATGCCAAGCACCATCCTAGGTACCAGGAATGAAGTGGTGAGCCAAACAGTGTAGTAGCTGCCTTCCTAGAGCTTATTGTTGTCATTTAGTCCCTAAGATGTGTCTGACTCTTTGCAACTCCATGGACTGTAACCAACCAGTTTCCTCTGTCCAAGGGATTCTCCAGGCAAGAATACTGGAGCAGGTTGCCATTTCCTTCTCCAGGAGATTTTCCCAACCCAGGGATCAAATGCACATCTCCTACACTGGCAGGTGGATTCTTTCCTGCTGAATCACTAGAGAAGCCTAATGTAGCCAAAGAAAAGATTGAAATTACCAGTAAAGAAAGTAAGTTGATGCTAATTTGCTTGGCCAAGGGGTGAGGTGAGACCATAGGTGACCAAGGAGTTCAAAGGTCCAAACGGAGAGGTTGATATGTGCTGGAATGTAGTGCATGCTGTACAGGATGTGGAAGCAACCTTCTTCCATATCCATGCAACACAATATGGGGAAGAAGGTGAGAATAGCGGAGTCCCAGTTCTTACGGAGTAAGCTGAGTAGTAAAACTCAGAGTATTTAGTTTCAAAGAACTGTTTTAGGCGAGTAAACAGCCAACAAAGACCACCTGCTTTCTTTGTCTTTTATTCTGCTAAACTAGACATGCTTAAATCTTAAAATTATGCATTTTAATATTTTCATTTGAAATATTCATATATATATATATATATATGAATATTCTGTTTTGCCTTAGTTACTTCACATCATTATGTGTATGTTCTTCTGCACACACATAATTCAAATGAAAGCCAAACTATTTCTTTAGCTCCTAAAAAGTGTTCCAAGTGTTCTTATGACTATATTTTCACAGGTAGCATAGTTCTAGGTACTATTTTTATGAAGGACTTCTTTAAATAAGAATACAACTAGAGGAGAGTAAGATAAAGGATGACTTAGAAATTGTTTTCCTCTCAAGAAACTTTAAAAACTTAAATCGACCCAAGGATGGTGCACCAGGAACAGAAAAGTTTGGGATATTTGAAGGCAGCATAACAACTCCCTTCAAATCACTGATGGGATGAAATATCAATAAGGACTTAATCATGTGGGGATGGATGATGGGAGATTATAAGGAGAAAGCTCTTGATGCAATCTGATGTGTATATAGAAGGATATGTGCAATACTGCCGTGAGTTTTCTAAGCCTTATGCATATGTATGAGCACAGGATGGAGCTTCCGTGGCAGCTCAGTTGTAAAGAATCTGACTGCTAATTTAGGAGATGCGGGTTTGATCCCTGAGCTGGGAAGATCGCCTGCAGAAGAAAATGTCAACCCACTCTAGTATTCTTGCCTGGAGAATCCCATGGATAGAGAAGCCTGGCAGGGTACAAAGAGTCCAACATGACTCAGCAATTAAATAACACCAAACAAAGCATAGCATGAGAAATAATGTGACACATGACTCATGCAGTATGCATTTTGATGGACCACACATGTGTTCCCTTAATTAAGAACTCACAACCCAAGCTATAAGTCCTTTTAGGGATTCCCTGAGTTCCAGAAAGCCACCTCACTCAAGGTCATGACCCTTATCAGGACAACCCTGATTCAGTGATTGATCCATGTGGGATTAGAGAGGCCTAATCCAACACTAAATAATTCTCAAAGGCCAGTCTAGTTGCTGTCCTTCATATGGGGGACACCCAGTTTTTAGAATGCTTTGTACCTTGATAACGTTCTCTTCCCAATCCTATTTCTTTCTCTTCCTAGTAAAGGCATTGATCCCAAGGGGATGGCTTAATATATCATGCATGCTTGCTCTAACCCTGTCTCAGAGTCTGTGTTCCAGGAAGCCCTATATGTCAAATGAATCAACATATCAAAGAGTAAATCTTTCCTCCCTTCATAATTGCAGCTATTTGGATATCATTGAGAGATTAAGGACTTATTATTTTAAGGGTTATGTCTCTTATTCCTTTTCTCTATCTTTTCTCTGATTTTCCTTTTCTCCTTTTCCTTTTCTCTCCATCACTGCCTGTTCCTTGCTTAGTTCAAGGTTTTTGCTCCAAGACTGAACATGAGATATCACTATCCCAGCATCACGAGGATGAGACATTATCACAACAGAAGCAATTTTCAGGACCAAGGGCAGCAGCATATATGCCCCCCTCCCCCACCTCATGCCCCCCACACTACATTTTTATTTTCTCAATAGCTATTCCAGGAAGACTCTAGAGTAACCTTTGTCAATGAGGGTGACATTATCAATGTGATCCCTGAATTAGGGTAGGTGAATTAGATTTGTGAATTGTCATCCAGCTTTGAGAGTTTATGATTTTGTGCTTGATCTTGATTTCTCATGCCAGTCCTGGTAATAATAAAACTGGATAGATGAGTGTTTCTGTTGGGAAATTTTACTGAACCTTTGAAACTGTTTACAATTCTCTATGTACTTGGCTGTCTGGTTTGTCTAATCAATAAAAACAGCTAATGAATAGGGAAATCTCATCACATATATTCTATGAAACAATTGAATTTATAACTGATTAATTTTAAATTGAGATTACTCCAGAAACTACCTATAGAATATATCTGCAACTTCCTTTTTTCCCATACATGTTTCAAGCAAATACTTGCTTTTTCACTAAAAATGTTAAGACAGGAATATTTGTCCATCACTTCCATCATCTTTGCTTTAAGTGGAATGTATTATAGGGGAAGAGAGGGACAGCCTCAAACAGTACTAGTTTATAAGCTTCATGAGGGCAGAGACCTTTCATTTTTGATTGCATTCTATCACTAGAATACCCAGAAAGAACAGTGTTAAAAAAAGAAAAACACTTAAGTTGAGCCACGTGGAATCAAAGGCCCTACTTGCTGGAAATAAATCAAGGACATTCATTCTAAGGACACTCCTGATCAGAAGGGAAGAAACCAAGTTTTGGGATTTAGATATGAAGACAGTTTCCATGGAGTGCAAACTCAGAGCAAAGAACAAAAAACTTTCTTCTCCATGGGGAGCTTTTGTGCTTTTCCTGACAAAGTGTTGCCTCAGACTTCAGAGAGGAAATCTTAGTTCTACTCCAGGGACTGAAAACTGTCCTTGGGGGAAAGGAAAGTTAACTTGAAGCACTGCTCCCATTAATTCTCTTCTCAAATGAGTTGAGAAATGGTCAGCATGACGAGCCTTGAGTGGAGGGAAGGCCCTTACTGGCCCTCTGCCTTAGGCTACAAGACTCTAAAAATAGCAAAGGCACTGTAAACAGCTTGTTTTTTAAACACTAATTCTAATGACAACAAAATAATAAGATGAAACATAAGAATTATAAGAAGAACTTCAATGTAGGGGTCCCTATTACATGCCAAAGCATTTGACACTTAATTCTCCTAACAACTCCTGTGATATATTATTGCTTTACAAATTATGTCTTTTACAAATATGACAATTCAGGATTGGATCTGTCCAAAGTTAAGAAGTAAAAACAAATCAAAATGTGTGTTTAGTAAATGTGTATAAATTCCATTACCCTGATAGTTCAACCTGTTATACAGCAAGTTCTTCAGTAAATACTTGATTTCTATAAATTAATTAACTAAAGTTAATCAATTCAGGTAGATGATTGATTGGGCATATAATTTTAAAAACTAAAGATAATGTTGAAAATTGGTCAATTATAAAACCTAAGATGTAGTCCCTCTCCTGCCATTCATGGTGGCAAAAAATGTGTGGAATGTCCTCTTTCTCTACATTACAGTAAAGTTATCTCTATGGTGTTTTGGTGGGTATTTGAAAACAATAGTGTCTGAACATCCCTGTCAGACAAGAAATAAATGATGAATAAGCCTCCTCAGTGAAGGGATAATTCTTCATCCTGGTTTGATCAAAACCTGCATTGTGAAAATGAGTTTAAAAATATGCTTTAGATACATTTCCTGAACAAGCCATTTTTTTAACTGGATGAAATTAATAGAAAATTCTGCACAAGATCCTCACGCTCTGCCTCCTAAGTCCTTCCACAAACAGAGAGGTAAGTGAGGATTCTCAGCTTTGTGACTGAGAAGCACTGTACCCAATGCCCAGAGTCTGGATTGGCTGTGTGATGATGGACAAATCTCATTTCCATGGGCTCCAGTTTGTCTTTCTGAATCAGAGGACAACAAGCAACCTGATCCTCTAGGCTTCTATCAGCCACGCAGCCTTTGATTCTGCATCATAATAGACATTATCACCAATTCTTCTTCTTTTTCTTTTTTCCTTTTTTTTACTCTAGAAAATTCTACAGTATTGAGAATGCAGGCAGACCAAACCAATATACCCAGTCATTCATTTGTTTTAACAAGTGTTTCTTGAATGTCTGCTATATGCCATGTGTTGACATAGGTAGCCTCAAGGGCTAGCATAGTGAGAAGCATCAAAGAAATCCTGTTCTCTTGAACCCTCAACTGTGCTAGAAGGAGATGGACAAAGGGCCAGAAAACAAGTAAAACAAAAACTGTGTCAGGTGATGAAAAATAAAGAAAACAGCAAAGCAGAGTGGGCAGTATGGAGTGCTGACCTAAAACAAATGGACTGCCAGGTTTATTGGGGATCAGCAGAGAATAACAGATGGTAATCTACAACTATGGTGAACCACATGCAAGTCCCCTGATGGCAAGAAAAGGAGATGTCTTTTATAGACAGTAAAAGAAAGAGTTGGGAGGGATCTCAGAAACAAAGACTCCATGACTGTTTATTGGTCGAACCCTTGCCAGGAAAGAAGAGTCTCTCTTCTTCCTGTTAGACTCTGCTATCATCACTGGGTATGAGAGCTCCCCCTTCTGGTCTCTGACTCTATGTAGTTGAAGTTTGGGTTTATTATTATAGTTTCTTTCTTTCTTTCTTTTTTCTTCTTCCTTTTTTAAACAGAAGGTGGGTCTTCTCTGGTGGCCCAGAGATAAAGAATCTGCCTGCCAATGCAGGAGATGCAGGTTCAATGTCTGGGCTGGGAAGGAAATGGCAACCCACTCCAATATTCTTGTCTGAGAAATCCCATAACAGAGGAGCTTGGAGGACTATGGTCAATGGAGTTGCAAAGAGTCAGACATGACTTAGCAACTAAAACAATAAACAAAAAGGATGGGCTGATTTAGTAGAGTGGTCACAGAAGACCAGGCATTGTATGAGAGAAAATGAAGGCAAGAGAGAGAGTGGGCTAAAAAGACACCTGGAGGAAGAGCCCACCAAGCAGAGGAAATGCAATGCCAGGACCATGAGGCTAAAGCAATTCAGTGAGCTCAAGGAAAGCAAGAGCACTGTGACTGCAGCAGCTTGAGGAAGGGGTGGCATATGAACTGACTTAGCTGTTGCTCTGACAATCCCAGTGAAAAGAGATTGAAGTGGGGTCAGGGTAAATGCAAGGTGGTGGGTTGGCAGCCCTTCTATAAAGGCATGGTGGAGGCAAATGCCTCATAGATGGCATGCCTGGGTGAGTCTTCTGAATTCATCCATAGGTAGGGCACAAACACCTGCTATACTTCTCCTGATAAGGTTTAATTATGGCTTACTTGTAAAGCACCTGGAATTTTTTTTCAAAAAACAGGAATTTTTATACATTTTGTATAGTTTTGAATCTTAAAAACAGTAATGTTTTACATATGCAAAAATATGTGTAAGTAGTTAAAAAGTCAAGATGTGAGGAAAATTCAATGGAATGTAAATAGAATATATATATATAAAACTAACTCTATTACAAAGAAATAGTATAACTACTACTCTGATGCAGGTAGGAAAGAAAAAACTGACCTAAGTAACTTTAAAAAATAGTGTTTTGACTGCACATGCTGTTGTGTTCTCAATTGCTCAGTTGTGTCCGATTCTTTGAGACTCCATGAACTATGGGCAGGGAGGCTCTTCTGTCCATGGAATTTTCCAGTCAAGAATATTGGAGTGGGTTGTCATTTCCTTCTCTAGGGGATCTTCCTGACCCAGGGATTGAAGCTGCATCTCCTGCACTGGCAAGCAGATTCTTTACTGCACATTGTAGGGCTAAAGACAAATAAAAACCTATACAATATTGATTATTTGTATTATAGCAATACAGTTACTATTCAAAATTATCAGTAAAGTCTTATAATCTTTAAGATAGATAGAAATGTGAATAAAGATGGAGATAAATACATAAATTCTTTGTAACTCTCATCTCTGAGGGAACTGATATATAAATGACACCTCAGTAGCAATTAACACATCTAGCACCCAGATATGGGTTTCTAAACACCATTATCCAGTAGAAATGATCAGGCCTTTGTAGAGAAACAGCTGAGGGCAGGAAAAGTACAACATGGAGCTCAGTAACAAAAAATAGGTAGGTTCAAAGTGGACATGGTGAAATCAGGAAACAACAAGGATAATTTAAAAAACAGATATTAATTTCATTTTTTCTCATCATTTTTGTTCTATTTTTCACTTTTTTCTTACTTTTTTTTGAGAATCAGTTGACCAACATATCCTTGTCTTGAGGTACCAACAGAAGGACATGCTTCAAAACATATGATGTTATTCCTAAAAGATCAAGGAACGAATTTGAAGGAGTTCCTAATGGCTCAATCATGTTCAATAGGTACAAGAAAATAAGCAATGACTAATGGATTACAACTCTTAAAAATGAAAATAAATATCCATATGTTAAAATGATACAAATTTTAAGAAAAAATAAAGAAATAAACAGGAGAGATGGAAATCTTCTTCCTTACAGAACTTTAATCCACAAATGTAGAAGGAAAAATAGAAAATCACCCTTTGGGGAACACTGTAGTAAGGCTTGTTGCAAGGAAGAACTGTTAATAGATAATAAAGTTAATGGGTCAAAGTATGTTGAGACATAATTTATTTGCATAGCCTCAAAATATCTCCCCACAAAGTCATTATTGAAAAAGGAGAAACTTGGAGATTTATAGGGCCGCAAACCAGCAGCTATAACCTTATGCAAGCGTAATTAAATCACAAGAAGTATCAATGATAAAACATCAACATTTTGCAAAAAATGATTAACTTTCTGAGTCTTCATTTTATCATCAGCACAATGGGCATATCCTGGCCTACCTCAGGAGGCTATCATGAGGGTTCAATGATGTACATACTTTAATAGAATGCACGTAGCAGAGAGCTTGGTACCAGCAACCGTTCAATCAGTGAGGATCCTCCTTTCTTTGACTGGCACCAAAATACTTCCAGCTATTACAAAGGGATCACATTAGATCCCACATCCAGTATGCTGTTCGGAATTTTTTTTTTCAATTTGTCCCTGAGTTTGAGTCTGCCAAGTTACTTTTAAAATAATAACTTCTCAATGTTAGGTAAAATTCTCATGATATTAAATTTAAACTCTCCCCCATCCCTCAGGCTAAAATGTCTAGGTCTTCCTTAGATATCACAGTTGCATGAATGCATAGGTACTGGCCTACAAAGCCCTTTGCATCCAAGACTATAATGCAGGAGAATTGGGAGATAGGGCATTTAGTAATAGCAGGATCATCCTCTGGACTGTGACAGGTGATTCATGTTTGTACTTTCAGTTCATTCAGAGATGTAGGAGTGATGCTTGTTTTATGAATTTCAGGAAATGGAATGTCAAGTAGGTCAAGGGTCCTAGCAGTCCATAAGACAGGAATATAAAACCAATAAATTAGTAATTAAAAAAATAAAAATACAGACAACAAAATGGAGGTATTCAGACAAAACCAGTTATGAATCACAGCCTGTATTCCTCACATCAAGGAATAAGACACTTGCTTTTCCCTCTACCCCTACCATCTCATTTTTGCATATACTGCTGTGCCTCCCTTACTCATTTGAACATTCACTGCCTACCGTTCCTATGGGAGTGTCTGTAGGTAAGTTCTATGCCTCTCCATTTGTTGCACTACAGTAGAGCTCTAATCAAGGCAGCTTTTGATTCCAGGCACTATATATATGGCCACCCACTCCAATATTCTTGCCTGGTGAATTCCACAGACATAGGAGCCGGGTGGACTATAGTCCACAGAGTCTCAAAGAGTCAGACTCAACGAAGCAACTTTCAGTTCACTTCACTTTACTATGTACAAAATAAATGTTTTTAAAAGATGGTGAAAAAATTCACCCCTCCCCTCCTTCATCCTCTCATTTCTCTTTCATCTAGTTAGTGAACTCAGTCCGCCCAGGACTTGCTTCTGTAACAGTCAGAGATTGTTTGCTCTGGGGACCCAAGGTCGAAGATCTGGAGTCTGCAACTTGAGAAGGGGAGGGTGGCTTCTCTGGGCAGAAGCTGTCTTCTCCCTCAACCCTTCTCTGTCTTCCTTTCATACTTGATCTTTCTCATCTGAAGCTGCTTTTCCTACTGTTTTCCTTGAACATACATTCACTATTTATTTACAGCTTACAAGGCCATTTCCATTACTGACACACTCCACTGCATAGGCAGCCTACAAAATAAAATTATTATGAGCCACTTTTTATAGATGAACATAGAGGTTTGGAAAGGGGGATGATTTTTCCCGAGAGCAATGGTTCACAAGAGGATCATTTGACTGTGAAAAGGTGATTAAAATGGGAGATAGGGCATTTAGTAATAGCAGGATCATCCTCTGGACTGTGACAGGTGATTCATGTTTGTACTTTCAGTTCATTCAGAGATGTAGGAGTGATGCTTGTTTTATGAATTTCAGGAAATGGAATGTCAAGTAGGTCAAGGGTCCTAGCAGTCCATAAGACAGGAATATAAAACCAATAAATTAGTAATTAAAAAAATAAAAATACAGACAACAAAATGGAGGTATTCAGACAAAACCAGTTATGAATCACAGCCTGTATTCCTCACATCAAGGAATAAGACACTTGCTTTTCCCTCTACCCCTACCATCTCATTTTTGCATATACTGCTGTGCCTCCCTTACTCATTTGAACATTCACTGCCTACCGTTCCTATGGGAGTGTCTGTAGGTAAGTTCTATGCCTCTCCATTTGTTGCACTACAGTAGAGCTCTAATCAAGGCAGCTTTTGATTCCAGGCACTATATATATGGCCACCCACTCCAATATTCTTGCCTGGTGAATTCCACAGACATAGGAGCCGGGTGGACTATAGTCCACAGAGTCTCAAAGAGTCAGACTCAACGAAGCAACTTTCAGTTCACTTCACTTTACTATGTACAAAATAAATGTTTTTAAAAGATGGTGAAAAAATTCACCCCTCCCCTCCTTCATCCTCTCATTTCTCTTTCATCTAGTTAGTGAACTCAGTCCGCCCAGGACTTGCTTCTGTAACAGTCAGAGATTGTTTGCTCTGGGGACCCAAGGTCGAAGATCTGGAGTCTGCAACTTGAGAAGGGGAGGGTGGCTTCTCTGGGCAGAAGCTGTCTTCTCCCTCAACCCTTCTCTGTCTTCCTTTCATACTTGATCTTTCTCATCTGAAGCTGCTTTTCCTACTGTTTTCCTTGAACATACATTCACTATTTATTTACAGCTTACAAGGCCATTTCCATTACTGACACACTCCACTGCATAGGCAGCCTACAAAATAAAATTATTATGAGCCACTTTTTATAGATGAACATAGAGGTTTGGAAAGGGGGATGATTTTTCCCGAGAGCAATGGTTCACAAGAGGACGGTCAGGACTTGAACTTGAGAGTATTGCTCTTTTGAACACATGGTGGCCCCTGACCTATGACAAGTGACCTACAGTATACATCCCAAACTCATCTAAATGTCAGCCTTGGCCTCCAGAGCACATGAATTTCCAACAGTGGGCCCTTTATCCATCTCTCTCTCTCTCTCTGATCAGAATATAAGTTACCAGGCACAGAAAAGTTGAAGTTAAGATAGATGTTTTAATGAGTAATCACAGCTGCTCCATTTCCAGTTGGCCTCTTGGTTTTGAGAGTTGTTCCAAATTGTTTGTTCTGGGTTTTATTCAGTTCTTATCTCTTCCTTTCTTACAAGAGAAAAAATGAGAAAACTCATATAAACAGACTGGACAGGAAGTAACGCAAGGAAGATAGTTACAGGCTGCTCCTATCGACATCTGTCCCATTCTCACTAAAACGAGGATAAAAGGAATGTAGAAGTAGAAAAGAACCCATTTTGAAGAGGAAGTGCTCAGCTTAAAGGGCTGTTATGCACAATTCAGATGCCCTTGTTCTGCTAACCTTTGGGGGGAAAGACTGTTCAGCTGTGAGATAATTTAGCTGTGTCCTAGAGAACTAAGTAAGTCATTCTAATGAGTTTTCCAGGGAAAATTAATTTTTCAGCACTAAAGAAAAGAAGGCATGGAGTCACAATAAAAAATTCTCAACAGATGTTGCAATGAGGATTATCTAAGAACTGAAACTAGTGAAGCCTTAAAGGCATAATCCATTCTAACCTTTGACTCTATCCATCATCCACATCAGGGACATGATAGGACCAACCTGCCACCCAGCTCTGGCATACCCAAGTGCCCCTAGAGTCTCTGAATATGAAGAAACATACTCTATCTAACCCACCCACACTTCACCTGAACACTTGGCCAGCAATTCACTGTGTGAACAGTTAGCAAGAATAGCAGCTGAGATGGAACCCCAGAGAAGGTATTAGCTGGGAAGAAAAGATTGTAATGAATAATCCAGCCTTTGTCATTGCTACGCCAGGGAGCATTGTGCCCACTGACCTCTTGTTTAAGTTAGAAATAATAATTCTTATTTGATGGCCCTGTTGGAGAAAGCAAATAGTTCACGCATTTTGAATTGGACCGATTGGACTCATGACTGCCTTTTGAAGCAGGCTAGCTTATGGGGCCTCTGGGTCAGGCAACTGGTGGATTCTGCATTGGGCTTCTGGGTAGAAAACAGAGAAGCCACTGGCAAGCACTGTAGGTTTCCCTCTGAGCCACTCTACTCAGCGGGCAAACAGGCAGGCTTAAGCTTTATGCCACTGTTGCAGCTACCACCGGTCACTGGGGGCTGGAGAAATGAGACCAGTGGTACCTATTAGACCGGCTGACTTCTTCAATTCAGCTCTTGATTTTTGTTTCCAGTCTTCAATTAGGGAAAGTGTGTCCCTGGAGAAGGTATAAATCAGTCTCACAGATGAATGCAGCATAGAGGCGTGGGAACACAAAGAAAGCAGATTGTGAGCATGTTCACATCAGAGTGAATAAGAACCAGACTCACTTCCCTTGTACTTCCTTATAAGGGTATGGCTGACCTTGGGAATGACTGCAAAGTTTAGCTCAGTCCAGCCCCAACATGTTTATTAGGGTCCATTATCTGCTGGGATTCTAGCTGCAATCTGGCAGCAAGAATATGAGACTAGATGATAATAATGATCAGTATTTACTTTGAACGTTCTCCTTACTCAACAAGGCTAAGAATATCAAATGTGCTATCTCATTTAATCCTTACAACAACCCTGGAGATACATTCTATTGATATTAATAATCAAGGAGGCTAACTATGAGAGTTGTCATGTGCTTGACCATGTGCATATGCCTAATAAAAGTGGAATTTCAGCTGCTCAGTCATGTCCGACTCTTTGCAATCCCATGGACTGTAGCCCGCCAGACTACCCTGTGCATGGAATTCTCCAGGCAAATCTACGGGAGTGGGTCGCCATTTCCTACTTCAGATAAAAGCGGAGACTAAGATGCAAATCTAGGTCCAGTTTCTCAACACTGCATGAACTGCTTGTGGCAGATTGCTAACTGTTGACCAAAATCCTTTTCCACACATTTGTAAGCCTTTTTTGAAAATGAGTCTACCCACATGTAACTTCTCATAGGTCAATTGTAAATAGAAATGATGTGTATCGTGTACCCAGCACTGGTCTTTAAAGAAGAGGTATGATTCCTCCAAGACTTTCTTTTCATTTCATAGTTTGATGGCCCTGTTGGAGAAAGCAAATAGTTCACGCATTTTGAATTGGACCGATTGGACTCATGACTGCCTTTTGAAGCAGGCTAGCTTATGGGGCCTCTGGGTCAGGCAACTGGTGGATTCTGCATTGGGCTTCTGGGTAGAAAACAGAGAAGCCACTGGCAAGCACTGTAGGTTTCCCTCTGAGCCACTCTACTCAGCGGGCAAACAGGCAGGCTTAAGCTTTATGCCACTGTTGCAGCTACCACCGGTCACTGGGGGCTGGAGAAATGAGACCAGTGGTACCTATTAGACCGGCTGACTTCTTCAATTCAGCTCTTGATTTTTGTTTCCAGTCTTCAATTAGGGAAAGTGTGTCCCTGGAGAAGGTATAAATCAGTCTCACAGATGAATGCAGCATAGAGGCGTGGGAACACAAAGAAAGCAGATTGTGAGCATGTTCACATCAGAGTGAATAAGAACCAGACTCACTTCCCTTGTACTTCCTTATAAGGGTATGGCTGACCTTGGGAATGACTGCAAAGTTTAGCTCAGTCCAGCCCCAACATGTTTATTAGGGTCCATTATCTGCTGGGATTCTAGCTGCAATCTGGCAGCAAGAATATGAGACTAGATGATAATAATGATCAGTATTTACTTTGAACGTTCTCCTTACTCAACAAGGCTAAGAATATCAAATGTGCTATCTCATTTAATCCTTACAACAACCCTGGAGATACATTCTATTGATATTAATAATCAAGGAGGCTAACTATGAGAGTTGTCATGTGCTTGACCATGTGCATATGCCTAATAAAAGTGGAATTTCAGCTGCTCAGTCATGTCCGACTCTTTGCAATCCCATGGACTGTAGCCCGCCAGACTACCCTGTGCATGGAATTCTCCAGGCAAATCTACGGGAGTGGGTCGCCATTTCCTACTTCAGATAAAAGCGGAGACTAAGATGCAAATCTAGGTCCAGTTTCTCAACACTGCATGAACTGCTTGTGGCAGATTGCTAACTGTTGACCAAAATCCTTTTCCACACATTTGTAAGCCTTTTTTGAAAATGAGTCTACCCACATGTAACTTCTCATAGGTCAATTGTAAATAGAAATGATGTGTATCGTGTACCCAGCACTGGTCTTTAAAGAAGAGGTATGATTCCTCCAAGACTTTCTTTTCATTTCATAGTTTTGAATACCAATAAAATTCAGTCCTATGGGATAGTAGGTCAGAAAACAGATGGAACCTGGGTCCCCAAATCACTGCGTGGAGAAAAATTCATGCCAACCTGGAACACTCTACTTGAACTGTTACATTAACAAGAAACATTTTACCTTAATTAATACATATTTAATGCAAATGCAAGTAAGACATAGCTTCTATCTTTGAGTCAAACTGGGGAATCAGATTTTATAGAGCATACTCTTATATTTATGTATATTTTTGAGACCCAACATTTTTTTTTTCTCAGAATGCTTTCACCTACTTCCAACACTGGGGAGAGACTAATCTTATAAAATAAATACTTAAAGAAATAAAAAGGTTGATCTTAAATAGGATGGTCATTGCTTTCAGATGAAAGGTCCGAAGACAAATGGCATTAACCTTAGTCTCTGTTTCCCTAAGCAGCAAAATTGGGACCAATATTTCGAAGATTTCGAGCAGTTTTAGTTCATTATGCAAAATTCTACTCTATCTGATCAAAATGCACAAATATGAAAAAAGAATTAGTGAGCTACTTATCACTGGATATCTTTAAGAGGTTGTGCAACTGGACAGCCATTTAGTACAAATGCTATAGCAAACGTTAACAACGAATGGCCACTTCCCAATCAGTGTGTCCTCTAATTGGGTGACCCTGACCCTAAGAGCATTTGATTAGGTGAGTTTTTAACCAGTTTCTAGGATCCCATGCTCCTAAACCTTCATGTTTCCTCCTGGTGTAATGGCTCAGTATGTGTGTCTTTCTGCAGAAGGTGAGTATAGTGGATGAATTCTCTTCATTTGATTTAAGATTGACCCCAAAAATCCTTTTCCACTTCAGATAAAAGCGGAGACTAAGATGCAAATCTAGGTCCAGTTTCTCAACACTGCATGAACTGCTTGTGGCAGATTGCTAACTGTTGACCAAAATCCTTTTCCACACATTTGTAAGCCTTTTTTGAAAATGAGTCTACCCACATGTAACTTCTCATAGGTCAATTGTAAATAGAAATGATGTGTATCGTGTACCCAGCACTGGTCTTTAAAGAAGAGGTATGATTCCTCCAAGACTTTCTTTTCATTTCATAGTTTTGAATACCAATAAAATTCAGTCCTATGGGATAGTAGGTCAGAAAACAGATGGAACCTGGGTCCCCAAATCACTGCGTGGAGAAAAATTCATGCCAACCTGGAACACTCTACTTGAACTGTTACATTAACAAGAAACATTTTACCTTAATTAATACATATTTAATGCAAATGCAAGTAAGACATAGCTTCTATCTTTGAGTCAAACTGGGGAATCAGATTTTATAGAGCATACTCTTATATTTATGTATATTTTTGAGACCCAACATTTTTTTTTTCTCAGAATGCTTTCACCTACTTCCAACACTGGGGAGAGACTAATCTTATAAAATAAATACTTAAAGAAATAAAAAGGTTGATCTTAAATAGGATGGTCATTGCTTTCAGATGAAAGGTCCGAAGACAAATGGCATTAACCTTAGTCTCTGTTTCCCTAAGCAGCAAAATTGGGACCAATATTTCGAAGATTTCGAGCAGTTTTAGTTCATTATGCAAAATTCTACTCTATCTGATCAAAATGCACAAATATGAAAAAAGAATTAGTGAGCTACTTATCACTGGATATCTTTAAGAGGTTGTGCAACTGGACAGCCATTTAGTACAAATGCTATAGCAAACGTTAACAACGAATGGCCACTTCCCAATCAGTGTGTCCTCTAATTGGGTGACCCTGACCCTAAGAGCATTTGATTAGGTGAGTTTTTAACCAGTTTCTAGGATCCCATGCTCCTAAACCTTCATGTTTCCTCCTGGTGTAATGGCTCAGTATGTGTGTCTTTCTGCAGAAGGTGAGTATAGTGGATGAATTCTCTTCATTTGAGGACTGCTTTGGTTTGGTACTACTGCTAGCACCTACCAGACTGGGTTTTGGGAAGGATTAAATGAGTACTTAGAAGTATTCCTGACACAGTCTAGGTGCTCAGTAGACATGAACCATAATTAACACTATGAGTGCAGATTCACCTAGGTGTTTTCTTGACCCATCAGCGTTCATCAGTGCATTGCCATATTCTCCCAGAATACCCCAGTCTCTCATCAGTAGAGTGCACATGGATGTATTCCTCTGCCCTCAAACATTTCCTCATACTAACAGGTGGGCATGTAACATCAAAGTCAATTACAGTGAAGAATGATTGATGTAATTTCAGGTACAGTGATAGTAGATTATGGAAAACATTTTTTAGTAAGGAATTATTTGGAATTAATTGGAAAAGACCATCATCTGAGATGCCAAGGCAATTAAGAATAATGATGCTGACTTTGCATCCATTTCTCTGAACCCCAGACATCTTATCTATGAAATGAATCCTCTGGACTGAAGCATGTCTTTCCCATCTCCTTAAGTTGAAAGGTGGTCCTATTCTTTTTTTTTTCAAAGATTTTTTTTTTACGTGGACTATTTTTAAAGTCTTTGTTGAATTTGCCATTATATTGATTCTATTTTATGGGTTTCCTCTTTTTTGTTTTTGGCCAAAAGGCATGTGGCATTCCAGCTTCCTGACCAGGAATTGAACCACACCTCCTGCATTGGAAGGCAAAACCTTAAATACCATACTGTGAAAGAAATGCCAAGTTGTAGCCCTACTCTTTTTGATATCAGAGATTTTGAGCAGTTTTAGTTCATTATGCAAAATTAATCAAACAAAAATGGCCATCTGTTCGGGCAACTGGACAGCCATTTAGTACAAATGCTATAGCAAACGGTAACAACGAATGGCCACTTCCCAATCAGTGTGTCCTCTAATTGGGTGACCCTGACCCTAAGAGCATTTGATTAGGTGAGTTTTTAACCAGTTTCTAGGATCCCATGCTCCTAAACCTTCATGTTTCCTCCTGGTGTAATGGCTCAGTATGTGTGTCTTTCTGCAGAAGGTGAGTATAGTGGATGAATTCTCTTCATTTGAGGACTGCTTTGGTTTGGTACTACTGCTAGCACCTACCAGACTGGGTTTTGGGAAGGATTAAATGAGTACTTAGAAGTATTCCTGACACAGTCTAGGTGCTCAGTAGACATGAACCATAATTAACACTATGAGTGCAGATTCACCTAGGTGTTTTCTTGACCCATCAGCGTTCATCAGTGCATTGCCATATTCTCCCAGAATACCCCAGTCTCTCATCAGTAGAGTGCACATGGATGTATTCCTCTGCCCTCAAACATTTCCTCATACTAACAGGTGGGCATGTAACATCAAAGTCAATTACAGTGAAGAATGATTGATGTAATTTCAGGTACAGTGATAGTAGATTATGGAAAACATTTTTTAGTAAGGAATTATTTGGAATTAATTGGAAAAGACCATCATCTGAGATGCCAAGGCAATTAAGAATAATGATGCTGACTTTGCATCCATTTCTCTGAACCCCAGACATCTTATCTATGAAATGAATCCTCTGGACTGAAGCATGTCTTTCCCATCTCCTTAAGTTGAAAGGTGGTCCTATTCTTTTTTTTTTCAAAGATTTTTTTTTTACGTGGACTATTTTTAAAGTCTTTGTTGAATTTGCCATTATATTGATTCTATTTTATGGGTTTCCTCTTTTTTGTTTTTGGCCAAAAGGCATGTGGCATTCCAGCTTCCTGACCAGGAATTGAACCACACCTCCTGCATTGGAAGGCAAAACCTTAAATACCATACTGTGAAAGAAATGCCAAGTTGTAGCCCTACTCTTGATGTAGCTGATACCATGCAGAGATTTTGCCAAACATGAGGAGTGAGGGAACGGCTGGGGATGGTGACCCATTTTGCTGACCCAGATACATAGCCTGTTTATGTGTATTGAAATGAAAACCTAGGAAAAACCATGATTGATCAAAAAAGGGGAAACTGCCACAATGAGAACAGAGCTAAAGTTCCATGTCCTTTGGAAACATCTAGGTCACTTTTAATAATTGTTTACAAATTTCTTGCAAGTTGTTTCCCTGACCTACATAGGCCCTCTTCCAAGATTTTCAAGCAACGTTGGCATTCTTTGCTTTATTTAGGATTTATTCCATTAACCACTGAACCTATGTTTTCATGAAGCCTTATTTCTAAGCAGATGCTACAGCTATTCATTATATTTTCTTGTACATTCTAGGTTGCTGTTTTCTCATTTTGCTTCTCTCTCTCCTCCTCCTCCTCACTAAGTCACAAGTTAGTTCTCCAGATTCCAGAACTAGAATATTTGAGGCTCTGTATCCAAAATAGCCTGGATAAATTCACCACAGGGTGACTATGACATCAAAAAATAACTTTAGGCTTGAATCCCAAAGGTCCGAAAGAAGGAGATGGCATAAAAACCTGATCATGAGGGAAGAGAAAGAATTTCAAAAGGGGTAAATAGAGAGTCCTAGTAATCACATTAACAGACATAGTATGTTTGACATTCATTTCATTGGCCTCTAGCTGATTAAGTTATGAGGGGATCTGTGTTGGCGAAAAGCAATATGTTATGGATATTGTATTATGTATTTAGTCATTCATTCAGTAGATATTTTTAAAACCTAGTTAAGCATGTCTTTCCCATCTCCTTAAGTTGAAAGGTGGTCCTATTCTTTTTTTTTTCAAAGATTTTTTTTTTACGTGGACTATTTTTAAAGTCTTTGTTGAATTTGCCATTATATTGATTCTATTTTATGGGTTTCCTCTTTTTTGTTTTTGGCCAAAAGGCATGTGGCATTCCAGCTTCCTGACCAGGAATTGAACCACACCTCCTGCATTGGAAGGCAAAACCTTAAATACCATACTGTGAAAGAAATGCCAAGTTGTAGCCCTACTCTTGATGTAGCTGATACCATGCAGAGATTTTGCCAAACATGAGGAGTGAGGGAACGGCTGGGGATGGTGACCCATTTTGCTGACCCAGATACATAGCCTGTTTATGTGTATTGAAATGAAAACCTAGGAAAAACCATGATTGATCAAAAAGGAGAAACTGCCACAATGAGAACAGAGCTAAAGTTCCATGTCCTTTGGAAACATCTAGGTCACTTTTAATAATTGTTTACAAATTTCTTGCAAGTTGTTTCCCTGACCTACATAGGCCCTCTTCCAAGATTTTCAAGCAACGTTGGCATTCTTTGCTTTATTTAGGATTTATTCCATTAACCACTGAACCTATGTTTTCATGAAGCCTTATTTCTAAGCAGATGCTACAGCTATTCATTATATTTTCTTGTACATTCTAGGTTGCTGTTTTCTCATTTTGCTTCTCTCTCTCCTCCTCCTCCTCACTAAGTCACAAGTTAGTTCTCCAGATTCCAGAACTAGAATATTTGAGGCTCTGTATCCAAAATAGCCTGGATAAATTCACCACAGGGTGACTATGACATCAAAAAATAACTTTAGGCTTGAATCCCAAAGGTCCGAAAGAAGGAGATGGCATAAAAACCTGATCATGAGGGAAGAGAAAGAATTTCAAAAGGGGTAAATAGAGAGTCCTAGTAATCACATTAACAGACATAGTATGTTTGACATTCATTTCATTGGCCTCTAGCTGATTAAGTTATGAGGGGATCTGTGTTGGCGAAAAGCAATATGTTATGGATATTGTATTATGTATTTAGTCATTCATTCAGTAGATATTCTTTGAGGACCTGCTAGGTCCTAAGCAAACCATAAATTACTGTCATCATGGGGTTTACATTCTGGGAAGAGGTAAGTGGCAGATGAATGGCAATAAAAGAAAATGCACCATGCAGGGGTCAGATCTCTGCAGGTTGAGAGGCTGAAGTGATTGGAGTAGATAGGTGTGTGCCTGTGAGTGTTCTAGATGAACAGGCCAGACTCGGAGACACTGGAGCTGAGGCCCCAAAGATGAGAAGGGACTACATGAAAGAAAAGCAAAGATAAAACAGTCCAGGAAAGGGGTAGGGCACAAGTAGGTCCCTGAGATACATGTGAATACAAGTGTCATTCAAGAGTGGTCAGCATTGTGAACAAGCAACATGGCATCAATAGAACCCAGAAAGGATGAACAGAGCAATTTACTCAGGGTCTGGGGGACCACAGTAAAAACCACACCCAAGCAAACCTTGTTTTTTTTTTTTTTTTCCTTTCTCTTTCCTCGTATCTTTTGGTCTTTTTCAACATTAAACTTTTTTGTGTTTGGCTCTTGTGCTTGTGCTAGGTCACTTCAGTCATGTCCCAGTCTTTGCAACTCCATGGACTGTAGCCTGCCAGGCTTCTCTGTCCAGGGGATTCTCCTGGCAAGAATACTGGAATGGGTTACCATGCCCTTCTCCAGGGGATCTTTTCAACCCAGGGATCGAATCCATATCTCTTAGGTCTCCTGCACTGGCAAGTGTGTTCCTTACCACTAGCGCCACCTGGGAAGCCCCATTTGGCTCTGACTTATCCTTTATTTTCTTTCCCTGTTTCACCTTCTGCCCCCCCATCTCCTCCTTTAGCAGAGATTTTCTCTAATTTATTTTTCTCTCCATGCTCCCCTCTCAGTCATTGCTCAGTTACTATGAGAGAAATACCTGGAGTGTTGTCCACTTCCCAGGCAGGTTATGGACCCCACCTGTAACATGATGCTCAGATCCCCCTGATGATGCCAAGGAGTTCTCTCTAAGACTCAAGAAAAACAATTGCCTGTACCTTCAGTACGGTACTTAGTCATTCGTGGGCTTTCCATTTGTGTTCTGGTTTCACAAACATGCTTTAGGCATTTTAATGCGTGTTATCTTCTTTATTGCTCACAATAGTCCTTTAAGGCAGATAATATGACTCCTACTTTTATGGATGAAGAAATTCCCAGATGCTCTCAACACGAGGCAGATAGTAAGTTGTAGAACTGGGACATGGATGCAGGTGTTCTGTAACATCTTTGATACTTATATTGTATATATTGTGTACTTATATTGTACATTGCTGTTCAACATTTAACTCATTGTTTCTTAGTCTTGCAACTTTGATGGTGAATCTAGAGAGTGGAGACTATTCATCTTTCACTTTTCTTGCAGACATCTGTGCCTTCTCCATGAATCCTTCTCTTCATTCTTGTATGTTTGGTTTCTCTACAGTTTGAAGAATTTCAAGCTCACCAAGAAGTTAAGTTCCCCCTCCTCTGTACTCCTTATGTGCCTTCTAACCATCTCACTCATTAGTATAATCACATTTCCTCTTTTAGTTGTCTCTAGCCTGTTCTGGACAAGGATAGCCTCTAGCCTCAGGCAACATGGCTTGTATGTCTGAAGAACTGAATTTTAATTTTATTAAAATTTCTTTACTGACATATTTTAAAAATAAAGCACTGTAAAAAATGTAACGGGGCTTCCCTGGTGGTCCAGTGGATAAGGACACTGCCTTGCAGTGCAAGGGACGCTGGTTCAATCCCTGGCCTGGGAAGATCCCACGTGCTGTGGAGCGGCTGGACTGATATGTCCAATTACCGAGCCAGAGCTCTGGAGCGCATGTGCCCAGAGCCGGTGCTCTGCGACAACAGAGGCCACCGCGATGGGAGGCCCACACAGGCCAAAGAACAAAAAGATGGATGAAAATAGACAAATGAAAGACCAATAAAAGTGCCCCCCCCGTCCCCCTCTCCCTCCCCACCCCACCCCCTCCCAAAAAAATAAAAAACAAAAATGTAACGCTAAATATAACTTTATTATTTGGGTAAGAAAACATTTCACTGTATTGAAAATTTAACCTCTGGGTTGAGATGTACTCTAAATATTAAATATAATTGGATTTCACAGACTTAAAAGAATGCAAGATATCTATTATTTCTGTATGGATGACATAGAAGTGATCATATATTTGGACATACTGGGTTAAATATAATACACTATGAAAATTAATTTCACCTATCTCTTTTACTTTTTAAAATGTGGCTACTAGAAAATTTAGAATAACATATATGACCTGCAGTGTATTTTTATTTAACTATGCTGCTATCAGAGTACAAGGTAGGAATGCTGTTCTGTTCATCTTGGTACTCTCAGATGCTAACTGGGTGCCAGGTTATTGTAAGCACTCAAAATAATTGGTAAGCATGATTGAGTCAATGGAAGAATGACTTTGCCTCATCTTTTAATAATCTGCACACTGCCTTACATGTTGCAAGCAGTCAATAAACATTGTTTTCAGTTGACTCATTGATCACAGGTCTAGATTAAAACATTTTATCTGAAACAATGTGTCACTTTTACCCCTTTCTTCTGGATACCAGTTGTGACTTTCAGATCTTCTTTTGGAGGGGACATAAACACAGACTCAAAAAATAAAAAGAAGGAAGAAAAAGGAAAACCCTCATGAGTTGCAACAGTAAATGATCAGAATTTTCTTTGCTTTTATTATTAGAGTACAAATGAGCTTTTGAAGAACATGCCATCTGCTCTTTTTATCTGATTCTAACATGCGCAATTTCCCCCAATTTTACTTATCTGACAATTAGTCTCTCTCTTACAAATGAGGAATATATTTAACGTGGATGAGAATGGTCATTTTTTTTTTAATCAACAAAGAATTTATTAAATCAAAGTTGTTTCTTATCATCAGTGACATCTTACTTTAGGGTAAGATCAATAGAGGTTCAAGACCCAATGCGTTTGCACAAACAGAATATTCAGGAGATAGTGCATTTTTCAAATGATGTTCTTTCAGAGTTCCTCCAGGATTTTTGTATGATGACCATGAATGTAAAAGAAAAAAAAAATAGTGAGATCCAAAGTAGATCAAGAAAAAGGAAAATGAAGATCCCAGAAGACCTGAGTAGGCTTTGTTGAGAAAGGTATTTAAGAATAAATGATTCAGTTGTTTAGAAATTCTTGGTGTGTATTTTCAGTGGATAAAGTCCACAGTAGAGTCAACCCCTTCCTGATTCAAATCTCACCTCCTCCTTTCATCCTCATCTCCACCGTACTGACCACTTTAGATTCTACATGCTACTTCAACTCATGTCTCTGCCACTGGTCAGCATTTTGAAACCCCATCTTCTCCCTCTATCCTACATTGCCATGTGCTCGTGACCAGAACTACTTGGTAAGATACATGACAGAAAGGAAATTTTTGATCACATACAATCAGTGGAGTTAAATTGTATGTCTCAGAAGGTCTATAAGATTATAATGTGGCATTTACACATGGAGGTAATGAGAATTATCATTCGGCCTATGTGCTGGACTAACATTTATTAATATTCACTCTTTCCCCTCATGGAAGGAAAATGTTCCCTGCCTCATTGATATTGAGCTTATCTGATTTGCTTTGGCAGTAAGAATATTAGTGGATACTGCACACATCACATTCAAGTCTTTTTTTAAACAGTTTTATCATTTTTAATTAAAGGATAATTGCTTTATAATATTGTATTGGTTTCTCAAGTTTTAAATATGACCAAGCAGTTTGCTTGACTTTATGCCTTCTGCTGCTAGCATGGGATGTACCAGATGTGGGCTGGTAGACACATGGACCATAACCAAGCAGGACTGGAATAGTTATTGATGAGTAATCTGATTTAAAAAAAAACAAACAAACAGAAAATGCTTGTCACCTTAAACTCAGATTTGGGGATTGCTGTTAAGCAACAAAACTGACTTATACAATCAAAGTCTCATAGCCAAGAGACCTTCAGACTACATATGCTGTGAAGCATTAAGATGCTTTTAAACAAAGACAGTGTATGATTTTAGGATTTGGCACTCCTACTGGAAATGTTAACCTATCCAGTTATGAATAAGAGTTATGAACAAAATAAAAAGAATGGAGTGTATCTTCTAGGCTTCCCACATGGCTCAAAGAATCCATTTGCCAATGCAGGAGATACAAGAAATGCAGGTTCCATCCCTGGGTCAGGAAGATCCCCTGGAGAAGGAAATTGCCACCCACTCCAGTATTCTTGCCTGGACAATTCCATGGACAGAGAAGCCTGGTGGAGGGGTTTCAGAGAGTCACCATGACTGAGTAACTGAGCACACACACAGACTTCTAGTTATTAACAAATGTTAACTAAGACTCCTAGACTGTAAAGTAAGCATTGTGAAATGTAAAGCCTTTGTAAGAATGATAAATTTGAAGACATTAGCATTATGACCAGCATAGTTTGAGGCCAAACTTAGCAGAAGATTAAATTTTCCTTTAAATCATTCTAAATTTTAAAACTCTATCACTACACAGTATTATCTAGTTGCTTTCCTCAACTGTTTAATTAAAGAAGAGACAGTTAAGCAGATCAACAGACTCTATTAATATGCACACTCAAAAGTAAATAGTATGATGAAGTGTAACTACAGGGAACTACAGGGAATAAATGATCCGAAGTTTCTCAAAGCCTCTCAGTAATCAAGGAAGGTTTTATATAGATATACATAAACTTCTTAGTCTCTCAGTTGTGTCTGACTTTTTGCTATCCCATGGACTGCAGCCCACCAGGCTGCTCTGTCCATGGGATTCTCGAGGCAAGAATACTGGAGTGGGTTGCCATTTCATTCTTCAGGAGATCCTTGAAACCCAGGGATGGAAGCTGCGTCTTTTACATTGGCAGGCATGTTCTTTCCCTGAGTCACCAGGGAAACCCTGAGTCAAACCAGGGAAAAAACCCTAATTCAAAATTTTTAATTTCACCATAAACTCAGATTTGGGGATTGCTGTTAAGCAACAAAACTGACTTATACAATCAAAGTCTCATAGCCAAGAGACCTTCAGACTACATATGCTGTGAAGCATTAAGATGCTTTTAAACAAAGACAGTGTATGATTTTAGGATTTGGCACTCCTACTGGAAATGTTAACCTATCCAGTTATGAATAAGAGTTATGAACAAAATAAAAAGAATGGAGTGTATCTTCTAGGCTTCCCACATGGCTCAAAGAATCCATTTGCCAATGCAGGAGATACAAGAAATGCAGGTTCCATCCCTGGGTCAGGAAGATCCCCTGGAGAAGGAAATTGCCACCCACTCCAGTATTCTTGCCTGGACAATTCCATGGACAGAGAAGCCTGGTGGAGGGGTTTCAGAGAGTCACCATGACTGAGTAACTGAGCACACACACAGACTTCTAGTTATTAACAAATGTTAACTAAGACTCCTAGACTGTAAAGTAAGCATTGTGAAATGTAAAGCCTTTGTAAGAATGATAAATTTGAAGACATTAGCATTATGACCAGCATAGTTTGAGGCCAAACTTAGCAGAAGATTAAATTTTCCTTTAAATCATTCTAAATTTTAAAACTCTATCACTACACAGTATTATCTAGTTGCTTTCCTCAACTGTTTAATTAAAGAAGAGACAGTTAAGCAGATCAACAGACTCTATTAATATGCACACTCAAAAGTAAATAGTATGATGAAGTGTAACTACAGGGAACTACAGGGAATAAATGATCCGAAGTTTCTCAAAGCCTCTCAGTAATCAAGGAAGGTTTTATATAGATATACATAAACTTCTTAGTCTCTCAGTTGTGTCTGACTTTTTTTTTGCTATCCCATGGACTGTAGCCCACCAGGCTGCTCTGTCCATGGGATTCTCGAGGCAAGAATACTGGAGTGGGTTGCCATTTCATTCTTCAGGAGATCCTTGAAACCCAGGGATGGAAGCTGCGTCTTTTACATTGGCAGGCATGTTCTTTCCCCTGAGTCACCAGGGAAACCCTGTATATGTACACTTAAAGGTATATGCAAAAAAACAGTGTGCTAGTTACACTAATATCAATAATCTAATCTATGACTCTATGTAATTTTTCTATTTCTGAAGAGTTGAGCTTAAATCATTTTCAAACATTAGTCTTAAACACAAAACTATAGAGTCACAACACAAATGATCATAGACTCACAGGATATCAAAATTTAGAAGAGACCACAAGTTTTACCTAATTGGTTCCTTTCAGAAGCATCCTTAAAATTTATCCTTGGGAAACCATTCTTTGCTCCTCACTTAAAGAATATCTTTATCGGGCTTCCCCTGGTGGTCCAGTGGGTAAGGACACCGCCTTACAGTGCAAGGGGCGGCGGTTCGAGCCCTGGCCTGGGAAGATCCCACATGCCGTGGAGCGGCTGAACCGATGTGTCCAATCACCGAGCCAGAGCTCTGGAGCGCATGCGCCCAGAGCCGGTGCTCTGGGACAACAGAGGCCACTGCGATGGGAGACCCACAGGAGCCAAGGAACAAAGACGGATGAAAATAGAGAAATGAAGACCAATAGAAGTGGCCCACCCACTCCCCTCCCTCCTCAACCCGACCCCCGCCCAAAGTAAATAAATAAATAAATCTTTAAAAAAAAAAAAAAAGAATATCTTTATCTCCTTTGAAGGCAGCCTTTTCATTGTAAGACTTTAGAAAAAGGTTTTTCTCACATTGAATCAAATGAATCTCTTTGTGATACCCACCCAGTAGTTGTCATTCTCTGTTCAGAAGTTACACAACATTTTTCTCCATACAATGGACACTATTATTACCTCTCCCTTCAATTCTTTGCTCCAAGATAAACATCTCTATTTTCTTTGACTGTTCTTTAAGTCTTATTTATCATATGAATATTGTTAAAAGAAATTATTTTTGTAAAGGAAATAACCCTCTTAAAATATGCTTTGTAAGTTTATTTTGGTGATAGTAAGCTTCTCTATTAAGCTAAATAATTGCAAGTTTGCAATTAATTCCAAATATTCTCTTCATGTTATTACTAATATATGAAATTTTCATGGCTTTACACACCTATGTCCTATTCTTAAATTCTCATTGTTTTTGAAGTTTCTGATCCATATTTTACATTGACCACCTGATGCAAAGATACCACTCATTAGAAAAAAGCTTGACCCTGGGAAAAATAGAAGGTAAAATGAGAAGGGGATAACAGAGGACAAGATGGTTGGATAGCATCCCTGAGTCAATAAACATTGAGTTTGAGCAAGCTCCAGGAGATGGTGAAAGGGAAGCCTGGCAGGCTGCAGTCCATGGGGTCACAAAGAGTCGGACATGACTGAGCAACTGAACTGAACTGAATACATATTTTTATTCTTTTTATTAAGTTTTAGTGGAAAATTCTTTTTAGTTTTCACTTGTGGATGATATGATTCTTCTTGGAACTGAACACTCTTAGGACACCTGTGATATACCTTTATCAGAGTTTGGGGCAACAAATAGAAGTCACTATAGACATTTTTAAGAAGAAAGAGATTTGAAACAAACATAGTTGCTTGTAAACTTTCTGGAAGGATCTGAGGAACATGCTGAACAGTGAAAAATCAACCTGCTAGAATAGGTGTTCCTCTAAAGTAAGGAAGGAGGGGCGATAGGAGTTGACCTCAATGGAGTGCAAGAACAAATTGCCACACTCTGATGCAGTGACCAGGAAGCCAGAATCAGGAAGCTGGCATGTGGACGTTGGAGCCTAGAATCCTTCATCACCACCACAGCTGCTTCCCAATACTTTGAAGCTAGAAAGTGTACACTGATTCCTCTACAGTTTTGCTGGTCATGAGGACAGGCCCTTTGTCTGTCAAAACTTGCAGGAATGCACGGAATAAGCAGGATGTAATTTGCATCCAGATCCTGAGCTCCAGAAGCCTCTGGAAGAGGTAGCTTTTAACCTTCTGTGCTCAGCAGAACAGGTGATACATCAGGAGACAATGGGAATGAATGTGAACCATCTGTTGGCCACATCCTGAGCAATACTTAAGGGTTTGGTCTTGATGAAAAACATGAAATTAACCTTCACTGAAAATCAAACATGTTTGAGGCTTCCCAAGAAGCTCAGGAGTAAAAGTATATGCCTGCAATGCAGGAGACACAGGAGACATGGGTTTGATCGCAGGTTTGAGAAGATCCCCTGGAGAAGGAAATGCCAACCTACTCCAGTGTTCTTGCCTGGGAAATCCCACGGACAGAGGAGCCTGTCAGGCTACAGTGCATGAAATCTCAAGAGTCGGACACAACTTAGCAACAAAGCCACCATTGGCCACTTACACACCCAAGTTTATTCAATTTTTAAAGTCCTGTTGGTACATATTATCTTCATTTTGTCGAGACAAAAAACAGCAGCAAAGTGGTTAAGCAATTTGTCTGGTCTACCTGGCTACTAAATGCAATAGGTTGGTTTCTTCTGTCTTCAAGTTCAAGAGTATTTGTCTTCTGATAAGTTTTTCTTTTGAGAAAAGGCTTACCCAGAATATTATAAAGCATGCTATTCCATCACTGGATAGTTTTAACTGTTTCAAAGTTTATTAGTACTGAGGCTAAACCTCATTTATCTACACTCCACTCCTTGGGATCACACTCAATGTTTCCATTATACCTTTTACAGAACAACACTATGTGTGGATGTGTGCTTTATCAATTTTATTGGTTCTTTTTCTTCTGTATTTTTGGATGTTCTCTCAGCCTGCGTTGTGGCGAGGATCACAATTAATGCTATAAATAAAGGAACCCCCACCAAAGTCTCTAGCCCAAGTCCATGTTTACGAGCCAACATTTTATTTTGAACTGTGGTTGCTCTTAAGTTACCCAAGCCAGGCGAAGCAAATGTTTAAGGAATTTGGGAGACAATGGGAATAAAACAAACCATTGATTTCTTTTGTAAGTTCTTCAGCAAAGATGTATTGTATCTATTAAGGGTTATAGCCCATCGCACTGTAAGCTCCTCCAGCAGGAAAAAAAAAAAAGCACAACAGAGATTTGTTCCTAGGAGAGAAATATACCCTCCTACATCAGGAGACAATGGGAATGAATGTGAACCATCTGTTGGCCACATCCTGAGCAATACTTAAGGGTTTGGTCTTGATGAAAAACATGAAATTAACCTTCACTGAAAATCAAACATGTTTGAGGCTTCCCAAGAAGCTCAGGAGTAAAAGTATATGCCTGCAATGCAGGAGACACAGGAGACATGGGTTTGATCGCAGGTTTGAGAAGATCCCCTGGAGAAGGAAATGCCAACCTACTCCAGTGTTCTTGCCTGGGAAATCCCACGGACAGAGGAGCCTGTCAGGCTACAGTGCATGAAATCTCAAGAGTCGGACACAACTTAGCAACAAAGCCACCATTGGCCACTTACACACCCAAGTTTATTCAATTTTTAAAGTCCTGTTGGTACATATTATCTTCATTTTGTCGAGACAAAAAACAGCAGCAAAGTGGTTAAGCAATTTGTCTGGTCTACCTGGCTACTAAATGCAATAGGTTGGTTTCTTCTGTCTTCAAGTTCAAGAGTATTTGTCTTCTGATAAGCTTTTTCTTTTGAGAAAAGGCTTACCCAGAATATTATAAAGCATGCTATTCCATCACTGGATAGTTTTAACTGTTTCAAAGTTTATTAGTACTGAGGCTAAACCTCATTTATCTACACTCCACTCCTTGGGATCACACTCAATGTTTCCATTATACCTTTTACAGAACAACACTATGTGTGGATGTGTGCTTTATCAATTTTATTGGTTCTTTTTCTTCTGTATTTTTGGATGTTCTCTCAGCCTGCGTTGTGGCGAGGATCACAATTAATGCTATAAATAAAGGAACCCCCACCAAAGTCTCTAGCCCAAGTCCATGTTTACGAGCCAACATTTTATTTTGAACTGTGGTTGCTCTTAAGTTACCCAAGCCAGGCGAAGCAAATGTTTAAGGGAATTTGGGGAGACAATGGGTATAAAACAAACCATTGATTTCTTTTGTAAGTTCTTCAGCAAAGATGTATTGTATCTATTAAGGGTTATAGCCCATCGCACTGTAAGCTCCTCCAGCAGGAAAAAAAAAAAGCACAACAGTGATTTGTTCCTTGGAGAGAAATATACCCTCCAATGGCTGGTGGAAGGAGCCACATGGGTTGCAAGCTTTTTCTCCCTGCAATTACAGTGCAACAAATACTCTAAACTAATAAGCAGACAAATGACTGCTGCAATCTGCTTCAGCAGCCTACATTTCAGAGGGAATATTTAAAGCCCTGGGTCTTTTTCAGGCAAATTCTTTTGACTTGAGTCCTAAGCATGACACTTTTAACAGTCTACCCAAATAAATACGATCCTGATGTAATGACTACCATTATTATATATATATATATATATATATATATATATATATATATATATATATCTTTCTATTTTTCTAGACCATTTCAGGAAATGAGGCTAGAGTGTAGTAACATTATTGCTTATGTGCAATAAGCCAGCCTAAGTT
The DNA here is from genome assembly GCA_022376925.1 of Tragulus kanchil. Taxonomy (NCBI): domain Eukaryota; kingdom Metazoa; phylum Chordata; class Mammalia; order Artiodactyla; family Tragulidae; genus Tragulus; species Tragulus kanchil. The sequence goes on along the minus strand of JAIOJX010000002.1, from coordinate 12,160,609 downwards.
CTTTACATGCTTGTCACCAAAAAAGGTACCGTTTCAGTCTTTTGCACAGGAAAAGGTTATTCCTCTTAAATAGAGGGGAAAAAAAGCAATGGAGACAAAAATTTTTGCTCTTGATTTTGTAAAGGAAAATTTCTCAACCCAATCTGTTATTTAGGTTTACAATCCTTTTAAATTCTCCTGTACAGACGATATTCTCCTACAAGTATATAGACGTATATTTGTCTCAATGAAATTAAAAACACGGGTAACTAAAATCTGTGTAGCCTTGTACTGAGATAGCCATGCTTCCAAAGAGGGGCTGAAGTTCAATGGAGCCCATGCACATGCCCAAAGGAGATGTGGGTGTCAAAACCTAAATCTACATGGGCTCAAATTTCAGTGAGGATTTCCATGATCCCAGAATCCTTGGGATTTTTCTTGAGTTAAAAGAAAAATTAATTATAAGTGTGTGTATGTATATGTGTGAAGTGCAAGAACAGGTTCATAGAATGGAGATTAAGTAGGAGGTAGAACTGGTCAGTAACATCTCTGGGAGAAGGTGGATCAAGGAACACTAAAAAAATGATCAAATATGCCTCTGCAGCAAATGAACTTGGATCATAGGAAAGTCAAGGAAGGGACTTCCATGTCCTGTGAGCCAGGGGACTTCCATACCCCACCTCTGCTGTCTAACATCTGAGAATCACCCTTCACATTGGCCAGATTCTTCTAAAGCTGTGGGTGACATACATATTCTTTCTCTATTCCTCTAGCTTCTAGAGCCCACTATGGTAGAATGGAGGAGAGGCATGTAGGCTGTGTTGGGTCTCATACTAACTCAGGATTTTCAGAAAAAATTGAAGATCCACTTTTGTTCTGGGAATCAGGTCTCTGTATTTGTATTTTCTGTTACACATTTGGGTTGAGCAGAGACAGTTGGGGTAGGGGAAGCTCTTCCGTGGAAAAAGGCAGGGGTGAATCATGAAGGGGTTTTCAGAAGTGAGCTACATAAATCTAGTTAACTTAAGCAAAAGGGAGACTTGTTGAGAAGTGGGTAGCTTGCTCAAATATTTTAGAAACTACAGAATCCAAAGGAGAAAGCTCCAGGATAGGATCAATTTAGGAATCTGGTGGGAAGGATCCAGTGGACTGTCTCTTCATGCTGCACTAATGGAATAAATCTACAGTGGGGGTTTCCATGTCTGTGCTTTTCTGTTTAAGAAGAAAGTGTTGAACTGGCTTATCTTGGGACCTTGTCTCACCATTTATTGGGAAGGAGTCAGGGCAGTTTAATTGAAAATCTCTCCACAATAAGGTGGTATACGTTAATCCTCCAATATACACACAGTGTATTTAACAACTTTTTTAAAAAGAGGGAAGTAATGCTGGGCAGGAACAGACAATCCATCTTAACCATTAAAGGGTGGAAGATATTGTTCTTAGTAAAAATAATGAAGAGAGAGAACAAAAACAATAACATCAAAACAAAAGAACAAGACAAAGCATAAAAAGAGAAAACTGAGTAAGCAAAAAGGAATAAAGGCAAAGATATGAGAGACGAGACTAGAAGAAAGGAGAAACAATTGAAAAGAGAGGCTTTTACCCTAATCCTTCATCAATGCATGGCATCAATATTATGAATTTCTTTTATCTGAAGAAACCGAAGCTTAGTGAGCAAAGCTAGTGGGCACACAGAGGAGATTAGAAATCAACAATTTTTCTACTGCAGAAGTTTCTTCTTGCAATCAATCTTTTGTTCACAAATCCTAAAAGAGAGCTTCTTCAGGCCCCCAAATGTTTTGATGATCAGAGTAACCACTTTTTGTAGCTATTGTGTATTAACTGGAAGCCAGGCCACCCTGTTCAAACATCAACTCCATTCAATTCTGTATAAAGGCACAAGCATTACACTGGTGAGTTCCTGAGGCAAGGAAGTAAGATGCTAAACTGGGAAGAGTTAGAATCAATGTGGTAGAACTATAAGACTGGTTTCTTTGGATGGCAGCCAGCAGACACTGACCTTGGTCAATGTCGGTAAATTTACAAGGGGGCTGCCCCTATGCATGCCACGGGTAAAGGATATGAATTGTTGGTTTGCAAACATGGACAAAACAGGTCATGGTTAATGTGTAGATGGCAGAATGCTAGAAGAGCTAATTAGATATTGGATGGAATGGGAAGCAATGAGACTTCAATACCCTCAAACAAATGGGCCGGAAACCAGACGGAAGCACGGCGTAGAGTCATCAGTCAAGTCCTGCCATGAGATCTCTCAGTTGAAGGTTTTGGAGGAGTCTCCAGCGCATGTCCTCCAACAGAGTAATATTGCTTTCATGAAAGTAATGCAAACCTGATACGCAGTTAATATAGAGAGCACTGGTTCATTTGTTGCTCCTTATCTCACTCTTAAAGGAACCATGTTCATTAGTCACAAATAGTGCCCAAGAATGTTTTCAACATTATCACCCTATCAAATATCACTGCAATTCATCTCTTTATTTGTTCACATGTATTTATGAATTTCTTATCAAGCATTAAGTGTTTCTGTAGTTCTTTGTCTTTCTAATTATTTTTTATTGGAGCATAGTTGCTTTACAATGTTGTGTTAGTTTTTACTGTAGAGCAAAGTGAATCACCTCTATGCATACATATATCCCCTCTTGTTTAGATTTCCTTTCCATTTAGGTCACCACAGAGCATGGTGCAGAATTTCCTGAGCTCTATAGTAAGTTGTCATTAGCTCTCTATTTTATACATAGCATCAATGTGAGCAAAGCTAGTGGGCACACAGAGGAGATTAGAAATCAACAATTTTTCTACTGCAGAAGTTTCTTCTTGCAATCAATCTTTTGTTCACAAATCCTAAAAGAGAGCTTCTTCAGGCCCCCAAATGTTTTGATGATCAGAGTAACCACTTTTTGTAGCTATTGTGTATTAACTGGAAGCCAGGCCACCCTGTTCAAACATCAACTCCATTCAATTCTGTATAAAGGCACAAGCATTACACTGGTGAGTTCCTGAGGCAAGGAAGTAAGATGCTAAACTGGGAAGAGTTAGAATCAATGTGGTAGAACTATAAGACTGGTTTCTTTGGATGGCAGCCAGCAGACACTGACCTTGGTCAATGTCGGTAAATTTACAAGGGGGCTGCCCCTATGCATGCCACGGGTAAAGGATATGAATTGTTGGTTTGCAAACATGGACAAAACAGGTCATGGTTAATGTGTAGATGGCAGAATGCTAGAAGAGCTAATTAGATATTGGATGGAATGGGAAGCAATGAGACTTCAATACCCTCAAACAAATGGGCCGGAAACCAGACGGAAGCACGGCGTAGAGTCATCAGTCAAGTCCTGCCATGAGATCTCTCAGTTGAAGGTTTTGGAGGAGTCTCCAGCGCATGTCCTCCAACAGAGTAATATTGCTTTCATGAAAGTAATGCAAACCTGATACGCAGTTAATATAGAGAGCACTGGTTCATTTGTTGCTCCTTATCTCACTCTTAAAGGAACCATGTTCATTAGTCACAAATAGTGCCCAAGAATGTTTTCAACATTATCACCCTATCAAATATCACTGCAATTCATCTCTTTATTTGTTCACATGTATTTATGAATTTCTTATCAAGCATTAAGTGTTTCTGTAGTTCTTTGTCTTTCTAATTATTTTTTATTGGAGCATAGTTGCTTTACAATGTTGTGTTAGTTTTTACTGTAGAGCAAAGTGAATCACCTCTATGCATACATATATCCCCTCTTGTTTAGATTTCCTTTCCATTTAGGTCACCACAGAGCATGGTGCAGAATTTCCTGAGCTCTATAGTAAGTTGTCATTAGCTCTCTATTTTATACATAGCATCAATAGTGGATGTACGTCAATCCCAATCTCCCAGTTTACTCCCTCTTCCTTCCTTGGTATCCATATGTTTGTTTTATACATCTGTGTCTCTATTTCTACTTTGTCAATAAGATCTTCTATATCATTGTTCTAGAATCCATAGATATGTGTTAATACATAATATTTGTTTTTCTTTTTCTGACTTCCTTCTCTCTGTACGACAGTTTCCAGGCTATCTCTTTAAAGAGTAAATTCCAATCAAATTCCTGGAATGGAATGAGTTCTGCATTAGAAAGAGCCACACAGAAGACCCTGTCATAGTGTAAATTAAACACTGAGAAATTCTAATTTGCTGCAGTTTTTCAGAGGTTGCAGTGGGTCTATGAGCAGCTGATTGTATCTGGTTCTCACTGTGAAGAGTCAGCCCTACTTCCTGCCAAGGTTGTGGGATAACCCATGTTATTTTGAATAAGAAGAGAATCAGAGAAAACATGTCATCAAGCTCTGTCATTTTTGGTGACACGGAGGATTAAGGAGGAAAAGCTGTTTCCTGACCACTATCATAACAGAAGCTAGAATTCTGGAGTGACTTGAAATCCAATGCTTTTTTGATTACTTGGCTCTTTCAGTGACATCCTCTACCCTGGATGTACAGCCAGCTCTCAGTTACTGCTCTCTCCGAATACAGTCCAGCCTATTCCTATTACAGGAATTCCTCCTGTCCTGTTTAGCATAAACAGGACAAAGTATAATAAAGTGTAGTAGAAAGGCACCTTCTCTGTTTGATCAGACTCTACCAAACAAACATTTTTGTATAACTGCCCAGGGCTCAAAATAAATTTGATTACATCTGATGGAATATAGGTAGTTGATTTAATGAAAAGCAGGCAGGGAAACTAATGGAAATCAGGAAGCCACTTTAAAAGAAATGAATTGGTTTTGTTTCCTTTGGATTTGGATTTCAGTAGACGTAGTATTTGGAAAGCCACCTTGATCTCTTTGAGGCTGCTTCCCACTGTAAAGCAATAACAGATTCCTGGATCTCATTGCCCTCCCGCCCCCATTCACCTGCCTGGATCTCTGTCAATATTCAACATTTCTCTGAACCATTACTGCCCCAGGGACATCTCATGACCCTCTTTGAGCATCATAAAACTTCAGTATAGAATCTCCTATTTTTCCTAAATGCATTTACCTATTTGACTTTTATACTGTAGTTGTATTTGTCTTTTTTTATTTGAAGTACAGTTGATTTACAATGTTGTGTTAGTTTCAGATGTACCACAAAGTGATTCTGTTACATTTATACATAGTATATTATTTTTCAGATTCTGTTCCGTTATAGGTATTATAAGATATATATTGTTCTCTGTTCCATACAGTAGGACCTTGATGTTTATATATTTTGTTCTTAAATTTAAAAAATATTTATTTTAATTTCTTTATTTGGATGTTCCAGGTATTAGTTGTGGCACATAGGGTCTTTGATCTTTGTTGGGGCATGCTGGATCTTTAGTTGCATCATGTGGGATCTAGTTTCCCAACCTGGGGTCGCTGCACTGGGAGTGCAGAGTCTTAGCCACTGGACAATCAAAGAAGTTCCTATTTTATTCAGAGTAGTATATATTTGTTAATTCCAAACTTCTAATATCTCTTCTCGCCATCCTTTTTGGTAGCTGTAAGTTTGTTTTCTATGTTAGTGAGTCTATTTCTGTTTTGTAAACACGTACATTTATATTATATTATATTTTAGATTTCACATGTGAGTGATAACATAGAATATTTGTCCTTCTCTGTCTGACTTCACTTAGTATAATAATCCCTAGGTTCATCCATGTTGCTGAAAATGGCAATATTCCATTCTTTTTATGGCAGACTAATATTCCATAGTATGCGTGTTCTGTTCCATTAGTTTTCCGAGTATGCGGTTGAGAAAACAGCATCACCCTTTGTATGTATGAAAGCCTTGTGAGCAAAAGAGTCATAGGAAAACTAGTCATAATGACTAGTAGCATTTATTGAGCACCTATGACATGGGCATTATCTCACCTAATTCTTAAGAGAGTTGAAAGATAATTATCAGTTATCCTATTTGACCAAACAGAAACAGAGACTCTGGTACAAGATTCTCAAGGTCACACAGTGAATTAGGGGCAAGGTCAGGATTAAATCCTAGGTCTATAACGATTCCAAAACTTACCCTCATTTTGCAGTTCTCCAATGGTGATGACTAAGCTTTACACTAGGCATGGTTCTGATTACTCTGGTCTAAATCAGAGTACATATTTGTTTCATTTGATCATCCTACACAGAAGTTTCTTTCCAAACACAAAGAAGTGCCGTTTGAAAACACCCAGAAATAGTTGCTTTGTTGAGAATTAACTTATTGGATTATCCTTATAAATTTTTAGAAAAAAAAGATGCTCAGATTTTCTCTTTCAAAACTGGGATCAAACACTATAAATAATTCATGGAAGATGGAAGATGTAGGGTCCAGCTAATCTAATATCTGCCAAGTTGACCCTCTTTCTTTCTAAGCTGATTCACTTACTCACGTTAATTAAATTTGGCATATATAGCAAAGGCTTTTTTAATTTCAGGAGTCCATATTTGTGGCACTTCTTTTTGTTGGGGCATGCTGGATCTTTAGTTGCATCATGTGGGATCTAGTTTCCCAACCTGGGGTCGCTGCACTGGGAGTGCAGAGTCTTAGCCACTGGACAATCAAAGAAGTTCCTATTTTATTCAGAGTAGTATATATTTGTTAATTCCAAACTTCTAATATCTCTTCTCGCCATCCTTTTTGGTAGCTGTAAGTTTGTTTTCTATGTTAGTGAGTCTATTTCTGTTTTGTAAACACGTACATTTATATTATATTATATTTTAGATTTCACATGTGAGTGATAACATAGAATATTTGTCCTTCTCTGTCTGACTTCACTTAGTATAATAATCCCTAGGTTCATCCATGTTGCTGAAAATGGCAATATTCCATTCTTTTTATGGCAGACTAATATTCCATAGTATGCGTGTTCTGTTCCATTAGTTTTCCGAGTATGCGGTTGAGAAAACAGCATCACCCTTTGTATGTATGAAAGCCTTGTGAGCAAAAGAGTCATAGGAAAACTAGTCATAATGACTAGTAGCATTTATTGAGCACCTATGACATGGGCATTATCTCACCTAATTCTTAAGAGAGTTGAAAGATAATTATCAGTTATCCTATTTGACCAAACAGAAACAGAGACTCTGGTACAAGATTCTCAAGGTCACACAGTGAATTAGGGGCAAGGTCAGGATTAAATCCTAGGTCTATAACGATTCCAAAACTTACCCTCATTTTGCAGTTCTCCAATGGTGATGACTAAGCTTTACACTAGGCATGGTTCTGATTACTCTGGTCTAAATCAGAGTACATATTTGTTTCATTTGATCATCCTACACAGAAGTTTCTTTCCAAACACAAAGAAGTGCCGTTTGAAAACACCCAGAAATAGTTGCTTTGTTGAGAATTAACTTATTGGATTATCCTTATAAATTTTTAGAAAAAAAAGATGCTCAGATTTTTCTCTTTCAAAACTGGGATCAAACACTATAAATAATTCATGGAAGATGGAAGATGTAGGGTCCAGCTAATCTAATATCTGCCAAGTTGACCCTCTTTCTTTCTAAGCTGATTCACTTACTCACGTTAATTAAATTTGGCATATATAGCAAAGGCCAAGAATAAAACTTGTAGCACTCAGAGCTAGGGAAAGACTTGATGTCTCCCCTGAAAGGAGCCTTGCTGACAGGGCAAACCAACCCATTGAACTTTACTTCAATTGCCTCGTTGTCAGTTTTGATCTTATTTTCATGTATGACCTTGTGTGCAAGCTCAGCAAAGTGATGCAGAATACAACGTACTAACATATTTATTCAATCTTGGTGAGCAAGACTTGCATCACAGTTGGTGGAGTTCACTAAGTTAACTGTCTCAGGCTAGGGAAATATTCAACCAGTAGTTTTTGTTTAAATTTTATTTTATTTTTAACTTTGTTTCCTCATGGATTAGTCCTGAACTCTGAATTCCATGGAGGTTAACAGGGCTTGCTCTAGCAAACATGAGCAAAGGTTTTCTCTTGGTTTTTTTTTTTTGGCCTCCTTTATTGGTTCCTTACTTGTTCATTTTCATCCATCTTTATTCTTTGGCCTGTGTGGACCTCTCATTACAGTGGCCTGTCTCGCTTCAGAGCACTGGCTCTGGACACATGTACTCCTGGGCACCAGCTCTCAATTGGACATGCTGGTCTAGCTGCTCCATGGCACGTGGGATCTTCCCAGACCAGGGATCAAATCAGTGCCCCTTGCAGTGCAAGGCAGACTCCCTTCCCACTGGACCACCAGGGAAGCCCCTTTCTCTTGTTTTCTTTATTCATTAACATATTAAAAACCTATCATGGCTGCTCTCCACTCCAGAATTGACTGCTTAATACCCGAAGATGATACTAAATTTGTACTTGTGTCTATTTCAGAGGTGCAGAGCATCAAATCACCTGGTCAGGTATTTGCAGTGGACTTTGTGACACATGTGAGAGAATGATGAGGGGAAGAAGCAGGAAAAGACAGCTCACTTGTCCTCAAGGGGTTCTCAGGTATAATTAGCCTCACACGAGATAGTAAACATTTATCAAAAGCATATTGTAAGGCTTCCCTGGTGGTCCAGTGGGTAAGGATACCACCTTGCAGTGCAAGGAGTGCCAGTTTGATCCCTGACCTGGGAAGATCCCATGTGTCGTGGAGCAGCTGGACCAATGTGTCCAACTACCGAGCCAGAGCTCTGGAGTGCATGCGCCCAAAGCCGGCGCTCTGTGACAAGAGAGGCCACTGCAATGGGAGGCCCACACAGGCCAAAGAACAAAGATAAATAAATGAAAGATAAATAGAAGTGGCCAAAGAAACAAACAAAAAAAACTTAAAAAAAAAGCATATTGTAGGTCTAACACTATACTAAATTCTTTCTTTTCAGTCCATAGAGCATAAACATTTCTTTGCATTTGGCAAAAGACCAACTCATCATTTTTCTTCATCTCAGATGGACAATCTGAGGCATGTTTATGACCCTCCTTCAGTATTCTGTCATCTAAGAGGGGATTTTTAGTTACGTGTACTTTGTCATGCTGACTTCATGAGATAAAACTTCTGAAGTACTGATCACAACATCGAATACACAGTAAGAATTTTATAACCCAGTAGTTACCATTGCTGCAATTCAGTCTCTAATGAAGACCGTGAGGTGTCATTGATCAAGAAATCATAAGACAGATGTCCTGGAATTATTCTTCTGCTCTCAAAAACTCTGTGAACTTAAAGGTCCATATGAAGAAGTCCTTACTGGATCAGAGCCCAGATTTGGATATGACCAAAAGTCTGGGTGACTGAACCCACATTCTGCCTCTTCTGATGTGTCCACTAGCATCCACTGATTTGCATGTGCTCTAAAGAGTCTTGAGAGACTGAGAATGAGGCATAATGACTTGAGCTACCATCATCCTCGGGGTCTCAACCAGCTGTATCTGCCAACCTCTACGTCATGACTAAAAGGGGTAGGAAGGCAGATCTGAAAAGAAAAGGAGACTGATAAATTGTGACTGATTAATCAACAAGCCCTGAAGACTGTGGAGGAGTAAAGGGCAGGTGTGATTCAGGCAACTATAGAAGCGATCACCCTTGAATATGGATTATCCTGGTTCTTCCAGTGGTGTTTGTAAATACTGATATAACAGTAAAGTTCACGTGTCACTTTGACTGAGTCATGTGCCCAGATTAAATATTATTTCTGTGGGTGCCTGTGAAGGCGTTTCCAGATGACTCAGAAAATCACCCTCCCCTCTGTGAGTGGGAACCATCCTATCTACTAAAGACCAGAATAAAACAGAAGACCAAAGAAGGAGGAATTTTCCACCTTTTCTGACTCACACTTGAGTTGAAACCTCTCAGCTCATTTTCTTCTGCCCTGGATTGCAATTGACACCCTTGGCTTCCTTCTTTCTCACGCCTTTGAACCTGGACTGAATTACACCATTGGGTTTTCTGAGCCTCCCACTTGCAGAGGACACATTCCTGGAATTCTCAACCTCCATAAATTGGTCCAATTTTTCATTATAAATAAATAAATGAACAAATAAGTCTATATGTTTAATCAATTTCTTGGTTCTATTTCTCGGAGAGTTCTAACACACACAAAAAAATGCTTCTAGATGCAGTAATGTTTGGGTAGCCTACATACTATGAGCATAACAGAGAGTAGGAATGTGTCAGTTCACACTTTGCAGGATGGCTAATTTGGTAATGAGAGGCAAAGAGATCAACTCCAGATAGTCTGCTTGGACAGGAAGCCCTGGAGATCCACTGAGGCTACCAACAATAAAGTGGACTCTCCAGGACAGGGGAAAGCAGAGGCCCTGCATCCAGGGTTTGAGAAGTGAAGCTGATGCTAAGCCTGAGAGTCTGGCAGAGGGTGGTATAGCCCCCAGTGTTCATTGTGGTGCTGGAACTATCCACGTTTGTTTGGTAGAAGGTGCCATCTTTGGACCTCGGGAGGAACAACTTATTTAGCTAACTATATGTACAGGCTGGGATATGACTTGAGCTACCATCATCCTCGGGGTCTCAACCAGCTGTATCGGCCAACCTCTACGTCATGACTAAAAGGGGTAGGAAGGCAGATCTGAAAAGAAAAGGAGACTGATAAATTGTGACTGATTAATCAACAAGCCCTGAAGACTGTGGAGGAGTAAAGGGCAGGTGTGATTCAGGCAACTATAGAAGCGATCACCCTTGAATATGGATTATCCTGGTTCTTCCAGTGGTGTTTGTAAATACTGATATAACAGTAAAGTTCACGTGTCACTTTGACTGAGTCATGTGCCCAGATTAAATATTATTTCTGTGGGTGCCTGTGAAGGCGTTTCCAGATGACTCAGAAAATCACCCTCCCCTCTGTGAGTGGGAACCATCCTATCTACTAAAGACCAGAATAAAACAGAAGACCAAAGAAGGAGGAATTTTCCACCTTTTCTGACTCACACTTGAGTTGAAACCTCTCAGCTCATTTTCTTCTGCCCTGGATTGCAATTGACACCCTTGGCTTCCTTCTTTCTCACGCCTTTGAACCTGGACTGAATTACACCATTGGGTTTTCTGAGCCTCCCACTTGCAGAGGACACATTCCTGGAATTCTCAACCTCCATAAATTGGTCCAATTTTTCATTATAAATAAATAAATGAACAAATAAGTCTATATGTTTAATCAATTTCTTGGTTCTATTTCTCGGAGAGTTCTAACACACACAAAAAAATGCTTCTAGATGCAGTAATGTTTGGGTAGCCTACATACTATGAGCATAACAGAGAGTAGGAATGTGTCAGTTCACACTTTGCAGGATGGCTAATTTGGTAATGAGAGGCAAAGAGATCAACTCCAGATAGTCTGCTTGGACAGGAAGCCCTGGAGATCCACTGAGGCTACCAACAATAAAGTGGACTCTCCAGGACAGGGGAAAGCAGAGGCCCTGCATCCAGGGTTTGAGAAGTGAAGCTGATGCTAAGCCTGAGAGTCTGGCAGAGGGTGGTATAGCCCCCAGTGTTCATTGTGGTGCTGGAACTATCCACGTTTGTTTGGTAGAAGGTGCCATCTTTGGACCTCGGGAGGAACAACTTATTTAGCTAACTATATGTACAGCTGATTCACTTTGCTGTATAGGAGCAAATAACACAGTATTATAAAGCAACTATACTCTAATAAAAATTTTAAAAAATAGAAGCTGGGATTGTTTTGAGCAAGTGTCAAGTGACAAACGCAGGACTGATGCTGAAGCTGAAGCTCCAATACTTTAGTCACCTGAAGCAAAGAGCCAACTCTCTGGAAAAGACCCTGATGTTGGGAATGATAAAAGACAAAAGGAGAAGAGGGCAACAAAGGATGAGATGGTTAGACAGCATTACCAACTCAGTGGACATGAATCTGAGTAAATTCTGGGAGATAGTGAAAGACCATAAGGCCTGGCATGCTGCAGTCCATGGGGGTCACAAACAGTTGGACAAGACTTAGTGACTGAATGTCAATAAATGTGACAAATACATGTGAGACACTATAAAGCATCTATAATTCTCCCAACTAACAACTCAGTTATTATTAACTAACGATAAAGATGAAGAAAGCAAAACAAAGAGAATATGTAACTCTATCCCTCAGATAAGACTCCCTAACACAGATCCATCCACATCCCAAGTTCTCATCCTTTCCTCTGTGATATAGTGGTTGGCTGGAGAGGGAAATGACAACCCACTTCAGCATTCTTGTCTGGGAAATCCAATGGACAGTGGAGCCTGGCAAGCTATAATCCATGGGGTTGAAAGAGTTGGACACAATTTAGCAACTAAAGCATCACCACCACCACCACCACCACCACCATGGCAGAAGATGATAGCAAGATGATAACATCCAGGCATCACTGACATTTCCTGGCTGCCATAGGAACCCCACAATGTAATTCCATGGTCCTGAGGTGTTACTGCTACATGTCTCCAAGGGAGGAATACCATCTGAGTTCACGAGACTATTTGGTGCTGGAGAATCTGTTTGCTTTGGCTTGTTACACTGGAAATAAAACAGTGGTTTGGATAAACAAATAAGCACTATTGCTTGTTTGAATAGGAGGAAGGATGTGACTTATAGGCAAGATTCCCAGCTAAATCAACTAACCAGACAGCAAGCTCCTCATGTTAATCATGACTAAGTGGGAGTACTGTTCATCTAATACAGATTTAGAGATATATGAATTAGAGGCTGGCTGGCTGCAGTCAAAAGTAATTAATGAATGAGGAAAAAATGGGCTATTTGTCTTAGTCTTGTAGAGCATCCCTGCCATTTTCAAGACGGTATTGCGATTAGACTCAGCGCAGAAATATATATCCTCTGACTCCTAGTTCAGCCAGTCAAGAAGGCTAAGAAGTATTAATAGTAGAGCTGGAACCACAATGCCAAACCTTGTAGCTATTCCACAAAGACGCTATGTAACATTAACAGTGCTAACCCAATAACAAAAACAACAATAGCAATAGTGGGAAGAGAGGAAGGGAAGGAGAATAAGAAAGAAGAGGAGGAAGAAGGTGAGGGAAACCAGACATGATAACAAGTGTGCTATGAGTCCTTTCCACACACCCTGGACTAAATCGTTTTTGTACATGGTCCCATTTCATGCTTACAAGAGTGCACCCAGGTATTCATTTTAACCCCTATCCAAAATTCCCTGATGGGCCAGTAGTTAAGATGGTGCCTTCCAATGTAGAGGGTGAAGGTTCAATCCCTGGTCATGGAGCTAAGATCTCACATGCCTTGCAGCCAAACACACACACACACACAATAAAATAGAAGCAATATTGTAACAAATTCAATAAAGACTTTTAAAATAATGGTCCACATTAAAAAATCTTAAAAATAAACCCCTCTTCTGTCAATGAAGAATCTGACTTTGGGAGGTTATATGATTTCTCCAACGTCATTCAGCAAGTAAGTGGCAGGGTTAAGATTTGAAACTTTCAATGAGGATGTGCTGAACCTCATATTCTAAGACCAACATCTTCAATGGATTGCCCTGAAAGATCATAGGCCCTCCCTCAATGGGGGTTTAAACTGGTGGGAAAAGGTTCTCACTCCATCATACACAAGGAGTCTTGCAAAATTTCCTTTGTTTCTCAGGATTTTTGGATCATAGGCTTGCTTACTCAGCCTGGAAATAAAACAGTGGTTTGGATAAAAATAGCACTATTGCTTGTTTGAATAGGAGGAAGGATGTGACTTATAGGCAAGATTCCCAGCTAAATCAACTAACCAGACAGCAAGCTCCTCATGTTAATCATGACTAAGTGGGAGTACTGTTCATCTAATACAGATTTAGAGATATATGAATTAGAGGCTGGCTGGCTGCAGTCAAAAGTAATTAATGAATGAGGAAAAAATGGGCTATTTGTCTTAGTCTTGTAGAGCATCCCTGCCATTTTCAAGACGGTATTGCGATTAGACTCAGCGCAGAAATATATATCCTCTGACTCCTAGTTCAGCCAGTCAAGAAGGCTAAGAAGTATTAATAGTAGAGCTGGAACCACAATGCCAAACCTTGTAGCTATTCCACAAAGACGCTATGTAACATTAACAGTGCTAACCCAATAACAAAAACAACAATAGCAATAGTGGGAAGAGAGGAAGGGAAGGAGAATAAGAAAGAAGAGGAGGAAGAAGGTGAGGGAAACCAGACATGATAACAAGTGTGCTATGAGTCCTTTCCACACACCCTGGACTAAATCGTTTTTGTACATGGTCCCATTTCATGCTTACAAGAGTGCACCCAGGTATTCATTTTAACCCCTATCCAAAATTCCCTGATGGGCCAGTAGTTAAGATGGTGCCTTCCAATGTAGAGGGTGAAGGTTCAATCCCTGGTCATGGAGCTAAGATCTCACATGCCTTGCAGCCAAACACACACACACACACAATAAAATAGAAGCAATATTGTAACAAATTCAATAAAGACTTTTAAAATAATGGTCCACATTAAAAAATCTTAAAAATAAACCCCTCTTCTGTCAATGAAGAATCTGACTTTGGGAGGTTATATGATTTCTCCAACGTCATTCAGCAAGTAAGTGGCAGGGTTAAGATTTGAAACTTTCAATGAGGATGTGCTGAACCTCATATTCTAAGACCAACATCTTCAATGGATTGCCCTGAAAGATCATAGGCCCTCCCTCAATGGGGGTTTAAACTGGTGGGAAAAGGTTCTCACTCCATCATACACAAGGAGTCTTGCAAAATTTCCTTTGTTTCTCAGGGTTAGGTTTTCCCTCTCTAAAATGGAGATAGGAATACATTATCTGTCCATCACATGGGATCACTAGCAACATCAGTTATGTTCCATAAAGGTAGAATTGCTTCATTACTGTTGCGCAAATATAAGTAGCATTATTCTCATTGCTTCTGTCTATAACTCTCTTGCTGAATCAAAGCTGGACTTTTGTTTAGCAATATAAAGAAAGATTCCCTTCTTACTTTCCTCTTCTCAGGGAACCAGAGGGCTACTGTGTGCACATTTCGTCCTTTATGCAGTTGAGCAAAGTGGCACTGCCATGGGATGAGTTTACTGTGGAAATGCTGGCCTGCTGCTCACCCTGTAAAAAGGTTCATTCATGAACTGACACTGAATGAGCGAACACACATCATGGAGCATTCCTACCCTCTGTCATAGGAGGCTGCACTTATTTTTCTAAAAAAGATTTCCCATGATTCCCAGACCATCGTTAAGTGTCTGATAAATGTACCAGTGCCTTCCCTTCCTCTTGCCCTCCCCAGATGGGCAGCAACAGTGGGACCAGACTGGGAGAGAGGGGCATGAAAGATGTGAGGGAGGTAGAATTGATCAGACTTAGAGGTAGGTTTTGGCTCATCCATGTCATGAACCAACTAAAGGAACTGTAATTATCCAGCAAGCAGAGACTGTGATCATCTTAGCCCTTAATATTTAGTGGCTGATATAGAGGTAAGGGAGGAGTCCCTTAATAACTACTTGATGAACTTGTGAAACAGAATAAGTAGTTAACACTTAGGATATTCACTATGGAGGCACTGTGCTAAGCTTTTGCCATGAAGTTTCTCATTTAATCCTTATAATTGTTATTTTTTACATTTTACAAGTCCAGAGATAGAAGAATCTGACTTTGGGAGGTTATATGATTTCTCCAACGTCATTCAGCAAGTAAGTGGCAGGGTTAAGATTTGAAACTTTCAATGAGGATGTGCTGAACCTCATATTCTAAGACCAACATCTTCAATGGATTGCCCTGAAAGATCATAGGCCCTCCCTCAATGGGGGTTTAAACTGGTGGGAAAAGGTTCTCACTCCATCATACACAAGGAGTCTTGCAAAATTTCCTTTGTTTCTCAGGGTTAGGTTTTCCCTCTCTAAAATGGAGATAGGAATACATTATCTGTCCATCACATGGGATCACTAGCAACATCAGTTATGTTCCATAAAGGTAGAATTGCTTCATTACTGTTGCGCAAATATAAGTAGCATTATTCTCATTGCTTCTGTCTATAACTCTCTTGCTGAATCAAAGCTGGACTTTTGTTTAGCAATATAAAGAAAGATTCCCTTCTTACTTTCCTCTTCTCAGGGAACCAGAGGGCTACTGTGTGCACATTTCGTCCTTTATGCAGTTGAGCAAAGTGGCACTGCCATGGGATGAGTTTACTGTGGAAATGCTGGCCTGCTGCTCACCCTGTAAAAAGGTTCATTCATGAACTGACACTGAATGAGCGAACACACATCATGGAGCATTCCTACCCTCTGTCATAGGAGGCTGCACTTATTTTTCTAAAAAAGATTTCCCATGATTCCCAGACCATCGTTAAGTGTCTGATAAATGTACCAGTGCCTTCCCTTCCTCTTGCCCTCCCCAGATGGGCAGCAACAGTGGGACCAGACTGGGAGAGAGGGGCATGAAAGATGTGAGGGAGGTAGAATTGATCAGACTTAGAGGTAGGTTTTGGCTCATCCATGTCATGAACCAACTAAAGGAACTGTAATTATCCAGCAAGCAGAGACTGTGATCATCTTAGCCCTTAATATTTAGTGGCTGATATAGAGGTAAGGGAGGAGTCCCTTAATAACTACTTGATGAACTTGTGAAACAGAATAAGTAGTTAACACTTAGGATATTCACTATGGAGGCACTGTGCTAAGCTTTTGCCATGAAGTTTCTCATTTAATCCTTATAATTGTTATTTTTTACATTTTACAAGTCAAGAGATAGAAGTTTAGAAAGGTCAGAAGCTTACTCAGGCTCCCATGTCAGACAGGATTTGAATCGGGGCTAACTCTGGTTTGGGCTTTTAACTATTTGTGCTAAACCACTCATCTAGTCCAACTATCTATAACTTTACAGAAGAAACGAAGGCTTGAACATGTGCTGTAACTCACCGGAGGCACTTTATGGCTCCAAATAATCCTGATGTGTGCATACTTCCTGGATTTCAGAAAAGGAAAAGGAAGAAATGCAGAACTTTATAGAGAAATAGACAGGAGAATCTTTTCCTTGGAGTGAATGGGCACATTGGTGAAGTTCCTAAATTACTGGAGTTCTTGGCAAATGGAAAGTAAAGTCTGCAAGAAGCCTTATAGCAGAAAAAAGCAGAGCCCAGAAGTTTCAAAAGTGATTCATTAGTTGTATGACCCGAAAGGGACGTCAGAAAATACCCACAGGGATTGTCAACTCTGAGACCACAGGGCTGCCTCTCACAGAGATGTGTTTGCAGCCATTCAAGGCTATGGATGATGGAGTGCAACGGAAGCTGTAAGAGCACAGTCATACATGATGTATTCAGAAACGGGGAGAAAGAAAGCCAAGAACAGCAAGTTTCTCTTGGTTATAATCCCCTTCTATGGTCCAGGAAGAATAACTCTTTCCCTATCATTTAGAAATGGAATGATTGCTGGAGACAATGTAACGAGGTGGCATTTGTGAGACTGTAACAGAGTGTTGTCTGTGGGCAGCTCTTAGCACCTGTATGTGCAAAAAAGTGAAAGTCAAGTCACTCAGTCATGTCCAACTCTTTGCAACCCCATGGACTGTGGCCCGCCAGGCTCCTTTATCCATGGAATTCTCCAGGCAAGATTACTGGAGTCAGTAGCCTACCCCTCCTCCAAGGGATCTTCCCCACCCAGGGATCAAACCCAGGTTTCCCTTGCTGCAGGCAGATTTTTTACCCTCTGACCCACCAGGGAAGGCCAAAAATACTTCAGCATTATCCCAAAATCTGTTATCGAGACCAGTAATGGTCCCTAAGCCATTGGGTGCCACAGTGGGCCCCTTCCCCAAGCAAGCCCCTGTCAGCCAGCGACCATTAGCCATCCTGATCAGCCATTGGTCAGCAGCACAGTGGGCCCCACCCCAAGTGACCAACCATCAGTGAGAGACTGTTAACAGGCCATTCTGCCAGCAGTTGGGGGAGTGGTGATATCAGGGGTGGAGAGAGTGAGGTAAGAGATGGGTTCCAGCCTTTTCCCCAGGGCCCCACCTGGTCTCAGGCCAGCAGGTGAGCTGCAACCCAAGGAAGAAGGACCAAGGCCTTGAGGTGGTGAACCTCTCCCCCGTCCCCGACTCTGCAACCCCAGGCAGCATCTGTGTGCATGGGATACAGTCTGTGGGACCTGGTCCCTCTCCCCAACTCCATTTGGGTGCCTGAGAAGCCTGAGGGCCAGTGGGGACGTGGCGCCTGGTTCCCTTAGCGATGACGGCCGGACAGGGTCTGGGGACCTGGCCCTGAGAGAGCCGCCAGCTGAGACCTGCCTCTGCTTAGCCAGGACTAGACCTCAAAGTGGGAAACTTGTGCCTGGGGACCTGTGTCAGAACAGAGAATAGCATTCATTGGATGGCGATTGACAGGAACATCATGATCCGACCTCAAGGACAAAAGCTGTGACCCTAAAACATTTGTCAACAATGCACCACATCCATCCCCAACCTTTCCTAGGAAAGTGTTTTGCTGAGAGTTTTAGGACATGAGCCACCATCTGCTTGCAGGGCCCTCAACACACCTTTCTCTGCTTCAGACATCACCATTTTGGTATTGTTTTGGCCTGTGTATTGGGCACATGGACTTGGGTTTCAATAACAAGATTACATCTCAGACAGGACAAACTGATACGTGTGGACAAGAAGGCTTAAATATAATGTATGATGTTGGCCAAAAAGTCTGTTTGGGTTTTCCAGGCCAAAGAAAACATCGAATGAACTTTTTGGTCAACCTGATAAAACTCTGGAGGTGGAGGTAGAGAGAAGATTGACTAAATTATCCCATTTCCTTAGCGACCTAGAACCTCAGGGCCCACTTCAAACCTTTGAGCCCTCCAGGAAGGCCAAAATACTTCAGCATTATCCCAAAATCTGTTATCGAGACCAGTAATGGTCCCTAAGCCATTGGGTGCCACAGTGGGCCCCTTCCCCAAGCAAGCCCCTGTCAGCCAGCGACCATTAGCCATCCTGATCAGCCATTGGTCAGCAGCACAGTGGGCCCCACCCCAAGTGACCAACCATCAGTGAGAGACTGTTAACAGGCCATTCTGCCAGCAGTTGGGGGAGTGGTGATATCAGGGGTGGAGAGAGTGAGGTAAGAGATGGGTTCCAGCCTTTTCCCCAGGGCCCCACCTGGTCTCAGGCCAGCAGGTGAGCTGCAACCCAAGGAAGAAGGACCAAGGCCTTGAGGTGGTGAACCTCTCCCCCGTCCCCGACTCTGCAACCCCAGGCAGCATCTGTGTGCATGGGATACAGTCTGTGGGACCTGGTCCCTCTCCCCAACTCCATTTGGGTGCCTGAGAAGCCTGAGGGCCAGTGGGGACGTGGCGCCTGGTTCCCTTAGCGATGACGGCCGGACAGGGTCTGGGGACCTGGCCCTGAGAGAGCCGCCAGCTGAGACCTGCCTCTGCTTAGCCAGGACTAGACCTCAAAGTGGGAAACTTGTGCCTGGGGACCTGTGTCAGAACAGAGAATAGCATTCATTGGATGGCGATTGACAGGAACATCATGATCCGACCTCAAGGACAAAAGCTGTGACCCTAAAACATTTGTCAACAATGCACCACATCCATCCCCAACCTTTCCTAGGAAAGTGTTTTGCTGAGAGTTTTAGGACATGAGCCACCATCTGCTTGCAGGGCCCTCAACACACCTTTCTCTGCTTCAGACATCACCATTTTGGTATTGTTTTGGCCTGTGTATTGGGCACATGGACTTGGGTTTCAATAACAAGATTACATCTCAGACAGGACAAACTGATACGTGTGGACAAGAAGGCTTAAATATAATGTATGATGTTGGCCAAAAAGTCTGTTTGGGTTTTCCAGGCCAAAGAAAACATCGAATGAACTTTTTGGTCAACCTGATAAAACTCTGGAGGTGGAGGTAGAGAGAAGATTGACTAAATTATCCCATTTCCCCTTAGCGACCTAGAACCTCAGGGCCCACTTCAAACCTTTGAGCCCCTCCAGGTTAGGAAAGAAAACTAACATTTGTAAATTCCCAGGAAGTTATTTTCTGCTCAACTTTCTGTGACATCTGGATTTTCTGACCCCAATTATTTTAAGAACCTGTATTCTAATTGAGTATTCAGAGTATATTGTATTATTTTGTTGTTGTTCAGTTGCTAAGTTGTGTCTGGCTCTTTGTGACCTCATGGACTGCAGCATGCTAGGCTTCTTTGTTCTTCACCATCTCTCAGGGTTTGCTCAAACTCACGTCCAATGAGTCGGTGATGCTATCCAATCGTCTCGTCCTCTGTTACCCGCTTCTCCTCCTGCCCTCAGTCTCTCCCAGCAACAGGATCTTTTCCAATGAGTCAACTCTTTGCATCAGGTGCCAAACTATTGGAGCTTCAGCTTCAGTATCAGTCCTTCCAATGAATATTCAGCATTGATTTACCTTAGGATTGGCTGGCTTGAGCTCCTTGCTGTCCAAGGGACTCTCAAGAGTCTTCTTCAGCACCACAATTTGAAAGCATCAATTCATGAATTAATTTTTTGGCATGGATATGGTGCTTTCCCCACCTCCCTCAACAAATCAGTTCTCATGTTTTAAAGATAGGAATTATATCCTTCACATCCTTTCATCCTATGTTATGTAAGTGAAGCATGATATTGCTAAATAAATGTATAATCTAGATTCTCACAAAGCAGGTTTCCAAAATTTCTCTGGCATATTGTTGCATAATTTTGAGCCAAGTAAGAAATAAAACTAACATTTGTAGATTCCCTTCTTTGTGGTTATGTCTCTATGCCCAGTTCCACCTTATAGAAAACTAGGAGCTCAGATCACTAAATCTGAACCAGGTGCAATCTCTCTGACCTTAAACATGACCAGAGGATGGAGTGTCATTTTCTCAATGGATGTTTTATTTCAAATTGCAAGGATAATAGGAGCAGCATGCTAGGCACATGCTCAATCAAAACTCAGAAAGATTAGAAAAGTCGATCAAAATCAAAGGACTTAGGTTGGAGAGAGGGGAATCTTGGCTAAAGCAAGAGGAGGTGGAGGTAGAGAGAAGATTGACTAAATTATCCCATTTCCTTAGCGACCTAGAACCTCAGGGCCCACTTCAAACCTTTGAGCCCCTCCAGGTTAGGAAAGAAAACTAACATTTGTAAATTCCCAGGAAGTTATTTTCTGCTCAACTTTCTGTGACATCTGGATTTTCTGACCCCAATTATTTTAAGAACCTGTATTCTAATTGAGTATTCAGAGTATATTGTATTATTTTGTTGTTGTTCAGTTGCTAAGTTGTGTCTGGCTCTTTGTGACCTCATGGACTGCAGCATGCTAGGCTTCTTTGTTCTTCACCATCTCTCAGGGTTTGCTCAAACTCACGTCCAATGAGTCGGTGATGCTATCCAATCGTCTCGTCCTCTGTTACCCGCTTCTCCTCCTGCCCTCAGTCTCTCCCAGCAACAGGATCTTTTCCAATGAGTCAACTCTTTGCATCAGGTGCCAAACTATTGGAGCTTCAGCTTCAGTATCAGTCCTTCCAATGAATATTCAGCATTGATTTACCTTAGGATTGGCTGGCTTGAGCTCCTTGCTGTCCAAGGGACTCTCAAGAGTCTTCTTCAGCACCACAATTTGAAAGCATCAATTCATGAATTAATTTTTTGGCATGGATATGGTGCTTTCCCCACCTCCCTCAACAAATCAGTTCTCATGTTTTAAAGATAGGAATTATATCCTTCACATCCTTTCATCCTATGTTATGTAAGTGAAGCATGATATTGCTAAATAAATGTATAATCTAGATTCTCACAAAGCAGGTTTCCAAAATTTCTCTGGCATATTGTTGCATAATTTTGAGCCAAGTAAGAAATAAAACTAACATTTGTAGATTCCCTTCTTTGTGGTTATGTCTCTATGCCCAGTTCCACCTTATAGAAAACTAGGAGCTCAGATCACTAAATCTGAACCAGGTGCAATCTCTCTGACCTTAAACATGACCAGAGGATGGAGTGTCATTTTCTCAATGGATGTTTTATTTCAAATTGCAAGGATAATAGGAGCAGCATGCTAGGCACATGCTCAATCAAAACTCAGAAAGATTAGAAAAGTCGATCAAAATCAAAGGACTTAGGTTGGAGAGAGGGGAATCTTGGCTAAAGCAAGAGGAGGCAAGAGCCTGGAACAATGCCCCGAACCCAGGAGTTTTATTGCAATGATTCTGAGTTAAATCAGAAAGTAATCCTTTACTGTGGGTGCGTCATATTTGTGTTCTCATTTACAGGGGAGCTCAGCTTCCTCACCTGCAAAATAGAATGAAAGGTAATATCTCCCCCACTGGGTTGCTGGGAAAATTGACAGAACTATTGTAAGGTGCAGCACTGAAGACATACTGTGAATCTCTTTTTTGTTGAACACCTGATAAATTGTTTATGCTCAAAACATGTTCACTGAATACATGAATAAGTGAATAAAAGAGCTCATGAATCCTTGCTGAATCTTGAGCACTGTCTTCTGACTTTGCTTTAAAACACCTTGTCTTGGATTCTATGTCCAGAAATTGATGCATTTTTCAATTGCCTGTCAGAAACAGAAAAGTTAATTTGTTTTTTGCTGCAGCATGTTCCGATGACCAAGACTTAGGAGAAACTGGCAAAGAACATCTTTAAAGGAAGTCTTGAAAGTTTATCAAACTTTGTTTAGCTATAATAAATATTCCTTTCACAAGAATTATCTGACAGCTCATTGGCAAATAAAGAAATAACATCAGTAGAGTGTAAAATTATGCCAGTAGGTATACGATTTTTTCTATATGTGAATGTTGTGAAGCAATCAAGGACAACTTATCTCACAATTAAAGGGTAAGATCTGAATTAAAAATTGAAACCCTATTGAAGAGATTTTCTTTAGTGCAAGAGACAGCTAATTTAATGGCTTCCAGGACAGTAAGCTTTCCATAGTGTTAACCTAATAGGGAAGAGCATGTATACGAATAAAGAAATGCTAAGCACTTTCTCCTAAATTGAAACAATGTGTCAATGAAGGAAGTGGTTATGTCTCTATGCCCAGTTCCACCTTATAGAAAACTAGGAGCTCAGATCACTAAATCTGAACCAGGTGCAATCTCTCTGACCTTAAACATGACCAGAGGATGGAGTGTCATTTTCTCAATGGATGTTTTATTTCAAATTGCAAGGATAATAGGAGCAGCATGCTAGGCACATGCTCAATCAAAACTCAGAAAGATTAGAAAAGTCGATCAAAATCAAAGGACTTAGGTTGGAGAGAGGGGAATCTTGGCTAAAGCAAGAGGAGGCAAGAGCCTGGAACAATGCCCCGAACCCAGGAGTTTTATTGCAATGATTCTGAGTTAAATCAGAAAGTAATCCTTTACTGTGGGTGCGTCATATTTGTGTTCTCATTTACAGGGGAGCTCAGCTTCCTCACCTGCAAAATAGAATGAAAGGTAATATCTCCCTCACTGGGTTGCTGTGAAAATTGACAGAACTATTGTAAGGTGCAGCACTGAAGACATACTGTGAATCTCTTTTTTGTTGAACACCTGATAAATTGTTTATGCTCAAAACATGTTCACTGAATACATGAATAAGTGAATAAAAGAGCTCATGAATCCTTGCTGAATCTTGAGCACTGTCTTCTGACTTTGCTTTAAAACACCTTGTCTTGGATTCTATGTCCAGAAATTGATGCATTTTTCAATTGCCTGTCAGAAACAGAAAAGTTAATTTGTTTTTTGCTGCAGCATGTTCCGATGACCAAGACTTAGGAGAAACTGGCAAAGAACATCTTTAAAGGAAGTCTTGAAAGTTTATCAAACTTTGTTTAGCTATAATAAATATTCCTTTCACAAGAATTATCTGACAGCTCATTGGCAAATAAAGAAATAACATCAGTAGAGTGTAAAATTATGCCAGTAGGTATACGATTTTTTCTATATGTGAATGTTGTGAAGCAATCAAGGACAACTTATCTCACAATTAAAGGGTAAGATCTGAATTAAAAATTGAAACCCTATTGAAGAGATTTTCTTTAGTGCAAGAGACAGCTAATTTAATGGCTTCCAGGACAGTAAGCTTTCCATAGTGTTAACCTAATAGGGAAGAGCATGTATACGAATAAAGAAATGCTAAGCACTTTCTCCTAAATTGAAACAATGTGTCAATGAAGGAAGCCACATCTTGGATCAGACTTTTAAGTGTGATCATTGTGTTCTGTTAGAAGCAAATGATCTTCAAGGACCTATCTCTTTAGTAGATTCCTTAAGACCCGTGTTTAATGTTACAAAGGCTGATATGGTGCAGGATGCAAATGTTTTAAAAATATTTTTAACTGAGTGAAAATACAACTTATCAAAATTTATAAAATGCAGATAAATTTAGCTGTACATTTTTTCCAATTCCAATAATTATTCTTTTAACTAGTGTTCTCATACATGGATTTTAACTTTCAATTCTCTGAAAAAGTATAACAATTCTTAATGTGTGTATGAGGAACAAGAGGGAGTCAAACTATGTGAGGCACAAGCTGATAAAACTGTGAGGAAAGATAGATGAATCCACTACCATGGTTGGAGACCTCAGCATCCTTCTATCCTAAGTGGACACATCCAGTAGGCAGAACATCAGTAAAGACATAGTTGATCTCAAAACTGTATCAATCTACCAAATGCAATTGATACCCGTAAATGATTTCATGCAATAGAACATGGTTCTCAGTTCACAGAACATGTACCAAGACAAAGGACATTCTGAGTCTTAGAACCCTTTTTAACAAATTTAAAATAATATAAATAATATGTCTGCTCAGAATTAAACTACAAATAAATAATATACAAATGTAAAATCACCAAATACATGAGATTAAATAAGAAATTTCTGACTAATTACATAAACCAATGAAATGTCAAGATAAATTTTTAAATATTTTAATGAAATGAAATGAAAATGAAACACAATTTATCAAAACTTATGAGTGCAGCAAAAACAGCCCTTTTAAAGGGAAGTTTATAGCATCACATATATTAGAAAAGAAAAAAGATCTAAATTAATAAAGTTCCCACCTCAGAAAACTAGAAAAAAAAAAGAACAAATTAAATCCAAAGTAAGCAGGGGGAAAATAAGATGATTTAGAACAGAAATCAATGTAATAGAAAATCAGTAGAGAAAATCACCAATCCAAACGCTGTATCTTTGATCCATAAGCCTCTAATAAGGGTTACTTTTAAAAGAGTGAGAGAGAACATAAGAGTTGCTATTTTAAAAATGAAAGAGGAAACTTTCCTATCGATCACATGGACACTAAAATGATAATCAAGGCAGACTATGAACAACTATATGAGACTGTTAGAAGCAAATGATCTTCAAGGACCTATCTCTTTAGTAGATTCCTTAAGACCCGTGTTTAATGTTACAAAGGCTGATATGGTGCAGGATGCAAATGTTTTAAAAATATTTTTAACTGAGTGAAAATACAACTTATCAAAATTTATAAAATGCAGATAAATTTAGCTGTACATTTTTTCCAATTCCAATAATTATTCTTTTAACTAGTGTTCTCATACATGGATTTTAACTTTCAATTCTCTGAAAAAGTATAACAATTCTTAATGTGTGTATGAGGAACAAGAGGGAGTCAAACTATGTGAGGCACAAGCTGATAAAACTGTGAGGAAAGATAGATGAATCCACTACCATGGTTGGAGACCTCAGCATCCTTCTATCCTAAGTGGACACATCCAGTAGGCAGAACATCAGTAAAGACATAGTTGATCTCAAAACTGTATCAATCTACCAAATGCAATTGATACCCGTAAATGATTTCATGCAATAGAACATGGTTCTCAGTTCACAGAACATGTACCAAGACAAAGGACATTCTGAGTCTTAGAACCCTTTTTAACAAATTTAAAATAATATAAATAATATGTCTGCTCAGAATTAAACTACAAATAAATAATATACAAATGTAAAATCACCAAATACATGAGATTAAATAAGAAATTTCTGACTAATTACATAAACCAATGAAATGTCAAGATAAATTTTTAAATATTTTAATGAAATGAAATGAAAATGAAACACAATTTATCAAAACTTATGAGTGCAGCAAAAACAGCCCTTTTAAAGGGAAGTTTATAGCATCACATATATTAGAAAAGAAAAAAGATCTAAATTAATAAAGTTCCCACCTCAGAAAACTAGAAAAAAAAAAGAACAAATTAAATCCAAAGTAAGCAGGGGGAAAATAAGATGATTTAGAACAGAAATCAATGTAATAGAAAATCAGTAGAGAAAATCACCAATCCAAACGCTGTATCTTTGATCCATAAGCCTCTAATAAGGGTTACTTTTAAAAGAGTGAGAGAGAACATAAGAGTTGCTATTTTAAAAATGAAAGAGGAAACTTTCCTATCGATCACATGGACACTAAAATGATAATCAAGGCAGACTATGAACAACTATACCCACAAATGTGAGACAGATGGCAAATAAGCACATGAAAAAATTCTCCACATCATATATCATTAGTGAAATGCAAACTAAAACAACAGCACCACTACCACTAAACGTGTATTATTGTTTGGTTGCTAAATTGCATCCGACTCTTTTGTGGCACCATGGACTGTAGCCCACCAGGCTCCTCCAAGCAAGAATACTGGAGTGGATTGCCATTTCCTTCTCTGGGGTATCTTCCTAACCCAGGGATCAAACTTGCAGCTCCTGCATTTGTAGGTGGGTTCTTTACCACTGAGCCACAAGGGAAGCCACACACACCTATTAGAGTGGCTAAAATCCAGAACAGTGACAACAGCAAATGCTGACAAGCATATGGAATAACAGGAAATTCCCATCACTACTGGCGAGATGCAAAATGGCAAAGCCACTTTGGAATAGAGCTTGTCAGTTTCTTACAAAACTAAACACACACTTACCATATGATCCAGCAATAGCACTACTTGGTATTTAACTGAATGAGTTGAAAACCCGTGTCCACAGGAAAGCCTACACTGTCATGTTTATAGCAGCTTTAGTTACAATTGCCAGATCTTGGAAGCAACCAAGATGTTACAGATGAGTGAACACATAAATTGTGATTAATCTAGCCAGAGGAATATTATTTAGTGCTAAAAAGAAACGACCGACTAATCCATGAAGAAAAAAAAAAAAAAAAAAACCATGGAAAAACCTTAAATGCATATTATTAAGTAAAAAAACACAATCTGAAAAGGAAACATACTGTATGGTTCTAACCAAATGACATTCTGGAAAAAACAGAACGATGGTGATCTCATAAAAGATCAGTGGTTGACAAGGGAACAGATGAACAGGGCGGTGAAGAAACTCTGCATGATAGTATAATGAGGGATGCAAGTCATTATCCATTTGCCTAAACCCATAGAATATACAACATCAGAGGTGAATCCTCTTGTGAACTATGGACTTTGAGTATTGTGATGTGTTAGCATAGGCTGATCAACTGTAACAAATGTATCACCTTAGTGGGGGATGTTTACAATGAGGAAGACTATGCATGTCTGGTAGAAGGGTTGTATGGGAAATCTCCACACCATTCCCTTAATTTTGCTGTGAACCCCAAACTGCTTTGAATAACTAGCATATTTGTCACCTTTCTTATGCAGAATGATGGATTCTAACTTTTTCAAGCCTTTATGTGATACATTTATTTTCCTGGTCTAGCTATGTTGCGGATAATTTATCAAAAGACACTTTAGCCTTCAGTTCAGTTCAGTTCAGTCAGTCGCTCAGTCACATCAGACTCTCTGTGACCCCAGGGACTGCAGCATGCCAAGCTTCCCCGTCCTTCACCATCTCCCGGAGCATGCTCAGACTCATGTCCATTGACTCAGTGAGGCCATCCAACCATCTCGTCCTCTGTTGTCCTCTTCTCCTTTTGCCTTCTATTTTTCACAACATCAGGGTCTTTTCCAGTAAGTCATCTCTTTGCATAGGATGGCCAACGAATTGGATCTTCAGCTTCAGTATCAATCCTTCCAATGAATATTCAGGGTTGATTTCCTTGAGGATTGACTGGTTTGATCTCCTTGCAGTCAAAGGGACTTTCAAGAGCTTTCTCCAACACCACAGTTCACAGGCATCAATTCTTTAGTGCTCAGCCTTATTTATGGTCCAGCTCTCATATCCATACATGACTTACTGGAAAAACCTTAACTTTGACTAAACAAACTTTTGTCGGCAAAGTGATGTCTCAGCTTTTGAATAAGCTGTCTAGTTTTGTCTTATAATTTCATGGTTTCAGTCATCATCTACAGTGATTTGTGGATCCCAAGAAAATAACGTCTGTCACTGTTTCCATTGTGAAGTGATGGAACAGGATCCCATGATCTTCATTTTTTGAATGTTGATTTTTAGGTCAGTTTTTTCACTCTCATCTTTCACCTTCATGAAGAGGCTCTTTAGTTCCTCTTTTCTTTCTGCTATATAGGTGGTGTCATCTGCACATCTAAGATTATTGACATTTCTCCTGACAGCCTTGATTCCAGCTTGTGCTTCACCTAACCCGCTTTATTTTATCCATTTGCCTAAACCCATAGAATATACAACATCAGAGGTGAATCCTCTTGTGAACTATGGACTTTGAGTATTGTGATGTGTTAGCATAGGCTGATCAACTGTAACAAATGTATCACCTTAGTGGGGGATGTTTACAATGAGGAAGACTATGCATGTCTGGTAGAAGGGTTGTATGGGAAATCTCCACACCATTCCCTTAATTTTGCTGTGAACCCCAAACTGCTTTGAATAACTAGCATATTTGTCACCTTTCTTATGCAGAATGATGGATTCTAACTTTTTCAAGCCTTTATGTGATACATTTATTTTCCTGGTCTAGCTATGTTGCGGATAATTTATCAAAAGACACTTTAGCCTTCAGTTCAGTTCAGTTCAGTCAGTCGCTCAGTCACATCAGACTCTCTGTGACCCCAGGGACTGCAGCATGCCAAGCTTCCCCGTCCTTCACCATCTCCCGGAGCATGCTCAGACTCATGTCCATTGACTCAGTGAGGCCATCCAACCATCTCGTCCTCTGTTGTCCTCTTCTCCTTTTGCCTTCTATTTTTCACAACATCAGGGTCTTTTCCAGTAAGTCATCTCTTTGCATAGGATGGCCAACGAATTGGATCTTCAGCTTCAGTATCAATCCTTCCAATGAATATTCAGGGTTGATTTCCTTGAGGATTGACTGGTTTGATCTCCTTGCAGTCAAAGGGACTTTCAAGAGCTTTCTCCAACACCACAGTTCACAGGCATCAATTCTTTAGTGCTCAGCCTTATTTATGGTCCAGCTCTCATATCCATACATGACTTACTGGAAAAACCTTAACTTTGACTAAACAAACTTTTGTCGGCAAAGTGATGTCTCAGCTTTTGAATAAGCTGTCTAGTTTTGTCTTATAATTTCATGGTTTCAGTCATCATCTACAGTGATTTGTGGATCCCAAGAAAATAACGTCTGTCACTGTTTCCATTGTGAAGTGATGGAACAGGATCCCATGATCTTCATTTTTTGAATGTTGATTTTTAGGTCAGTTTTTTCACTCTCATCTTTCACCTTCATGAAGAGGCTCTTTAGTTCCTCTTTTCTTTCTGCTATATAGGTGGTGTCATCTGCACATCTAAGATTATTGACATTTCTCCTGACAGCCTTGATTCCAGCTTGTGCTTCACCTAACCCAGCATTTTTTATGAGGTACTCTGCATATAAATTAAATAGCAGGGTGCCAATATGTGGCATTGACATACTCCTTTTCCAATTTGGAACCAGTCACTTATTTCATGTCTGGTTCACTTTAGCTTTAAATGATTTAAAACTATTCCAGGATATTCAAAGGTCATCCAGAAAAAGAAGTCTTAGCAAATTAAACAATTCTAGAGGCTTTGCCTATGTTTGTGGAGCACTGGGCTTGGGCTTGGGCTTGTTTGCTGCACACAGGCTTTCTCTTGTTGTGGCAAGTGGGGACTACTCCCTGCTACAATGAATTGTGGTGCAAGGTTTCCTCATTGCAGGTGCTTTTCTTGTTGTAGAGCACAAACTCTAGGCATAACGGCTTCAGTAGTTGTAGCGTGTGCACTGTAGAGCACAGTCTCAGTTATAGTTGCCTTGTGGCATGTGGAATCTTCCCGGACCACGGATCAAACCTGTGTACCCTGCATTGACAAGTGGATCTTTAACCATTGGGCCATCAGGGAAGTCCTGCTAGGTCTTTAATATTCAACCGTTCAGAGGTGGAAGCACAGGGTTTGGCACTTAAGTACAAATAGCTCCACATAAGTGTTGCGTTCATTAGCTTTAGGTGTATCTCTTTAAGGACAGATAGTGCATCTCCACAAGTTGAGATGAAATTGAGTGAGAGGGTTAAATTAAAGCATTCCATTGAAAGGCTGCATTTTCCATTTTGCCCTCCCGAGTGTCTCAGCAGATAAATATTAGTTGATTACAATTGAGTGGCATGGAGCCCTGAATGGAGTTTGGAGGATTGATTAATACATCTCAGAAAGCCAAGTCAAATACCATGTAAACGACTTCTGGAGGAAAGAAAAATTCCTGGCCAAATTTCCACAAGTAATTTCTTTATCATCTACAGTGATTTGTGGATCCCAAGAAAATAACGTCTGTCACTGTTTCCATTGTGAAGTGATGGAACAGGATCCCATGATCTTCATTTTTGAATGTTGATTTTAGGTCAGTTTTTTCACTCTCATCTTTCACCTTCATGAAGAGGCTCTTTAGTTCCTCTTTTCTTTCTGCTATATAGGTGGTGTCATCTGCACATCTAAGATTATTGACATTTCTCCTGACAGCCTTGATTCCAGCTTGTGCTTCACCTAACCCAGCATTTTTTATGAGGTACTCTGCATATAAATTAAATAGCAGGGTGCCAATATGTGGCATTGACATACTCCTTTTCCAATTTGGAACCAGTCACTTATTTCATGTCTGGTTCACTTTAGCTTTAAATGATTTAAAACTATTCCAGGATATTCAAAGGTCATCCAGAAAAAGAAGTCTTAGCAAATTAAACAATTCTAGAGGCTTTGCCTATGTTTGTGGAGCACTGGGCTTGGGCTTGGGCTTGTTTGCTGCACACAGGCTTTCTCTTGTTGTGGCAAGTGGGGACTACTCCCTGCTACAATGAATTGTGGTGCAAGGTTTCCTCATTGCAGGTGCTTTTCTTGTTGTAGAGCACAAACTCTAGGCATAACGGCTTCAGTAGTTGTAGCGTGTGCACTGTAGAGCACAGTCTCAGTTATAGTTGCCTTGTGGCATGTGGAATCTTCCCGGACCACGGATCAAACCTGTGTACCCTGCATTGACAAGTGGATCTTTAACCATTGGGCCATCAGGGAAGTCCTGCTAGGTCTTTAATATTCAACCGTTCAGAGGTGGAAGCACAGGGTTTGGCACTTAAGTACAAATAGCTCCACATAAGTGTTGCGTTCATTAGCTTTAGGTGTATCTCTTTAAGGACAGATAGTGCATCTCCACAAGTTGAGATGAAATTGAGTGAGAGGGTTAAATTAAAGCATTCCATTGAAAGGCTGCATTTTCCATTTTGCCCTCCCGAGTGTCTCAGCAGATAAATATTAGTTGATTACAATTGAGTGGCATGGAGCCCTGAATGGAGTTTGGAGGATTGATTAATACATCTCAGAAAGCCAAGTCAAATACCATGTAAACGACTTCTGGAGGAAAGAAAAATTCCCTGGCCAAATTTCCACAAGTTCCTAAGTCTATGCTGCTTTCCTATGGCCCCCTCTGGTTGTAGGGTTTCTGTAGGTTGCTCCAGTTAAGACAGCCGCACCGCGTCCTAAGTAAATCATACCTGCATAAAATAAGCAAACATTGCTGAGCTCTGACTACATACCAGGCACAGGGCTGGGTGCTGGAAACATATGAAAAAGACGTGATTCAGATCACCAAGAGCTCACATTCTCGTCAGAAAGGCAGGCTTGTGTGAGGAGCAGGGGCATGTGCAGGTAAGAGGCTTGGAGGAGCTGGAAAACCTCTGCTTTTTGAATCAGAGACTGTGATTTGACTCCCGACTTTCCTACTTAAAAGTGAATGTTGTTTGGCAAATTATTAATTCTCTTTAAAATTCAGTTTTATTTGTTTTAAAATGACAGTGCAGATACTGAGAGATGCTCTCTGTAAAGCACCTGGCACAGAGGACACCCTTGATAAATGATTATTCATACTCTTATGTCTGGGGTGGGATACCCCAGGGTTGCCTGCCGTCCTGCACAAGCCCAGACCACGGCTACTGTCACTGCCAAGGTGAGTCCCTGCCTGTCTGCATGCGAAATCACTTCAGTAGTGTCCGACTCTATGCAGCCCTATGGACTACAGCCCACAAGGCTCCTGTGTCCATGGGATTCTCCAGCCAAGGATAGTGGAGTGGGTTGCCGAGCCCTGCTCCAGAGGATTTTCCCAGCCCAGGTATCCAACCCGTGTCTCTTGCATCTCCTGCATTGACAGGTGGGTTCTTTACCACTAGTGCCACCTGGGAAGCCCCAGGGTGGGGGCATTTCACAGTTATGAGATCCTCTGATATTTTTATTACACTATTGAGCTATCCTGACTTTCCAGGAAATTGGATGTGTGGTTTTGAGAATTCTGTAAACATTAGACCTTCTTACATGGTTTTCAGAGAAAAATAAAAACACAGACAACAAGGGAAAGAAACGTATGGACTTTCAGTTGTCATCCGTCCCTGCTGTTTATTTTTTTCAAGCCCTTTTGGCGTTTGGAGGATTGATTAATACATCTCAGAAAGCCAGGTCAAATACCATGTAAACGACTTCTGGAGGAAAGAAAAATGCCTGGCCAAATTTCCACAAGTTCCTAAGTCTATGCTGCTTTCCTATGGCCCCCTCTGGTTGTAGGGTTTCTGTAGGTTGCTCCAGTTAAGACAGCCGCACCGCGTCCTAAGTAAATCATACCTGCATAAAATAAGCAAACATTGCTGAGCTCTGACTACATACCAGGCACAGGGCTGGGTGCTGGAAACATATGAAAAAGACGTGATTCAGATCACCAAGAGCTCACATTCTCGTCAGAAAGGCAGGCTTGTGTGAGGAGCAGGGGCATGTGCAGGTAAGAGGCTTGGAGGAGCTGGAAAACCTCTGCTTTTTGAATCAGAGACTGTGATTTGACTCCCGACTTTCCTACTTAAAAGTGAATGTTGTTTGGCAAATTATTAATTCTCTTTAAAATTCAGTTTTATTTGTTTTAAAATGACAGTGCAGATACTGAGAGATGCTCTCTGTAAAGCACCTGGCACAGAGGACACCCTTGATAAATGATTATTCATACTCTTATGTCTGGGGTGGGATACCCCAGGGTTGCCTGCCGTCCTGCACAAGCCCAGACCACGGCTACTGTCACTGCCAAGGTGAGTCCCTGCCTGTCTGCATGCGAAATCACTTCAGTAGTGTCCGACTCTATGCAGCCCTATGGACTACAGCCCACAAGGCTCCTGTGTCCATGGGATTCTCCAGCCAAGGATAGTGGAGTGGGTTGCCGAGCCCTGCTCCAGAGGATTTTCCCAGCCCAGGTATCCAACCCGTGTCTCTTGCATCTCCTGCATTGACAGGTGGGTTCTTTACCACTAGTGCCACCTGGGAAGCCCCAGGGTGGGGGCATTTCACAGTTATGAGATCCTCTGATATTTTTATTACACTATTGAGCTATCCTGACTTTCCAGGAAATTGGATGTGTGGTTTTGAGAATTCTGTAAACATTAGACCTTCTTACATGGTTTTCAGAGAAAAATAAAAACACAGACAACAAGGGAAAGAAACGTATGGACTTTCAGTTGTCATCCGTCCCTGCTGTTATCTCAAGCTGGGCTGGGTTTCCTGATTTCACATGATAGTCTCCAAAACAAAGATAGTTTTGGTGGTCTAGGTGTGTCTGAAGCTCCAAGCTGGCAGGAACAAAGAGTCATATATAATAAACAGGACCTGGAGTCATTAGATGTATCAGTTCAAAACTCAAAATCAGAATCAAAACCTGCCTCTTTCCTAAATACAGATTTGGAACAAATCCTTTTCTTCTGTAATACTATATGTCATAAGGAGAATGATGCCCTCCCCAGTCACCATCAAAGATGTCTGTTTCCTAAACCATGGAAACTATGAATACATAAGATTACTTAGTCAAGGGAAATTAGACGCAGGTAGAATTAGGTTGCTAATAAGATGACCCTAAATAGGAAGAATACCCTGAATTATCTAGCCATGGCCAATCCAATTAGAAGGCTGCTTTAAAGTGGAAAAGGGAGAATGTGAATAAAGTGGGAGGTGAAGCTACCACTGTGAAAGAAAGGCACACGGAAATGCAACATTGTTGTCTTTGAAGGCGGAAGGGGCCACAGGCCAAGGAATATGGGCAGTATCTAGGAAGTGAAAAGGCAAGAGAATGTATTTCCCACAGGACCTCCAGAAAGGAACACAGTCTGTTAAACCTTGATTTTAGTCCAGAGAGATCCATTTCAGACATCTGACTTCCAGAACTATACAATAAAACACTATGCTGTTTTAAGACACTAAATTTTGTGATGATTTGTTATATCAGACGTGGCAAATAAATAGAAGTTGGAATCACAAGACAGGATCAAAATGCTGTAATTTACTGGAACCTAGGCTGGATTCACCTGCAAACTGGCCAGGAAATCATACAAAAACTTCATCAGTGGTTTCTCTAACAAAAGACCGAGACAACAAAAGTGCCCTCTACATTTACTCTTCTTAAGTCAAAGATATTTTAATAGCTATTATTAATTTATATAATATTTTCATATTAATAATACCTAATAAAAAAGCTGTTATTTGTTGGACACTTTATTTGCTAGATTCAATGCTAAGTACCCTTTAAGCATTATTTAATTAATTCTTAAAGTAACTCTAGGAGCTGTATGTAATTTTTCTCTCCATTTTATAGGCAAGAATTCTAATCTGCACAGGATCATAAAAGAAATGAGAAATGCGGTCAAGTGTGTCTAAACTCCTAAATTCACACTCACTCTCAGCTTTTATTTTAAACTCTCAAACACAAATATATCTATTTCAAAATATCTACACCAGAAATGTACTATATCTGAAGAATCTCTGATGCTAAGGCAAATATATATATATTACATTCAGACCAAAAAAGATGAAATTTTCTAGCATGCAAACATTCAAACTTTATAAAAGAAAAGCATTACTTTATGATGTAAGAGTTATTGTAAAATTCATTTAAGGAGAAATGTCCCTAAATGAATATAAAGCATATCTTTATTGCTAAAATGTTGATTCAAACTGGATCTTCTGACACGGTAGCCTAATAATGCTTCCTATAAGCCTAGGTGTCAGCCGGATTAGATTAGGCAGTGGATATGAAAACGCTTTATAAACTCTGAAGTGTTTTATGCATGTTTTGGTCACTTGCTATTTTGCTATTTCTTTAAATAAACCTACTAGAAACAGCTCGCATTTCTTTAGCCCTTGGGATATTTAAGGGTTTTCAATGCAAACTCTTATTTTGTATGAATTCCTGAAGGTGATGAAGACAGCACTCTTCGAGAATGAAGAGACTCAAAGTTTACTTTCTTTTGGAAAACTTTTACCAAAGGCAGCTATGTGGCATTACTATGTGAAACACAGAACACAAATGATGGATGAGAAATGACGACTTCCATAAGGAGCTCACCATCTACAGGGAATGAATCGTGTATAAATAATTTCGACATGATGAAGTAAATGATAGCATTAAATGACTGCACAGTGCCACAAAGACAGAGTTAACCCCAGTCTCCTAGCTTCTAATCTAATTTCTCCCCCTCTATTTCCCCTTTGCATACACATACACAAACATATTCTTCAGGCCTTCTTTCCTTCCTTCTGATCATCTTACCCCTGTGCTAGAAGGTGGCAAGTATCTCTGTGTGTCTTCAGATTGAAATCGACCTGGGCGGAAATGATTTGTTTCTTCAGATGCCCTCAAATCATGTTATCTACAGCAGTTGTAAGGGGTGATAAAAATGGGTTGCGATAGAGTGGAGGCTTAAAATGCTCTCTGAACCTACCTTTATGCTGGACTCTTAGCATATAGACTTATTCATTTATTCATTCGTTTAGAAACACTCATTCAACATCCACTATGTTCTAGGTAATATACAAAGTGCTGACAGTATAGAAATAGCATCACTAATAGCTATTGTTTATGTGCTTTTATCATGCACCAAGATTCTTGTGGGCTTCCGTGGTGGTTCAGACAATTAAGAATCCACCTGCAATGCAAGAGACCCAGGTTTGGTCCCTGGGTTCGATCCCTGGGTCTCCAGTCCCTTGGAGAAGGGAATGATTACCCATTCCTTACTGATGACTATCCATCAGTATTCTTGCCTAGAGAATCCCATGGACAGAGGAGCCTGGCAGGCTACAGTCCATAGGGTCACAAGCAGTCAGGTCTGACTGAGTGACTAAGCATGCATGCATATATATATATAAACTACTTAGATATGTATATATTTCAGTTTGTTATGACTTCCTTTATCTTTATGGAAGATTCTTACTCCTTTCTTTAATACATCCATAAATGTCTATTTTCTTTGATACTAATACAGTCATATCAGCTTTTGTTTGGTTAGTGTTTGCATGCTCTATATTACTACCATTATTATTATTTTACACTTAATCTGTGTTGTAAGAGGTCGAGTGTACCTTTCCAACAAACAATTGGCACTTGGATGTGTATATTTACTTTTCTTAAAGTGACAATTTTGTCTTTCCATTGGGTCATTAGACAGTTTACATTTAATGTAATTACTGAGATCAGCTTGAGTCTGCTATTTTAATACTTGCCTTCTAGCTGTTCAAACTGTTGCTTCTTTCCTTGTTCTTTGTTTTCTAACTATTTTTGTGATTACTCAAGAAACATCAGTATTCTCTTTTTTCCTTTATTCAATTTTACTTATACATTTAACAGGGAATAGAAATCCACATATTGATTGTAAAGCAGAAAACTCAAGTTTATTTTTTAAAACAAATTTAGAGAATAAAATTATAAATCAATTTTACACACATTTAAAATCCTATCAATTTTGTTATTTGTAAAATTTATCACTTGGCTATAAAATAAGTAAGGGAAAGCAATTTCAGGCCATTTTGGTAAATAAAGTTTGTCTTGCAAAACTGCCAGTTGAATCATGGTAATGGGATGTGTGTCTCCTCATGATTCATCTAATAATTTTTTATTAAACAGATATTATGTACAGTACACCACATCAATGCTGTGGACCTGTATTGAATAAAAGAATAATAAATTCTAGGTAAAGCATGAGGTTCAAAGTCTCATGAATATCACTTATGCAGAAATGACATCATGCTGAAAGGATGACTTAGTGCAAAGAAATAAAATTTATTAATGTCATTGTCTTATGACAGTGAGGCACCTGGGTATGCCAGCAACCCTCAAGATAAAACCTATGTCCCAGAGAGATGGTTTTAGGCTGATCACAAAGAGGAACATTTATTTTTAATAAATATAAAATGACATCTTATAAAGTTAATATGGCATACAACTATAAAGTGGAAAACTGTTGTAAAGGCCACTTATTTAGAAAATTGATTGTGTAGAATGTTAGCAAGCTTCACAACTGACTTGTAGAAGCAGAGTAGTAACATAAAATATATAATATGCAAATAATCAAATGGCAAAATAGAAGCTAGAAAAATTTCAGGGCAGAGAAACTAAAACTACCATCCAGATGTGGTGAGCCTCAATGTATATTGATTCTTAAGTATTTAAAATAGAGGAAGACAAATCCCGAAAAAATCAAGACCAAAGACCCTAAAAATCAGAATTTTAAGAATATAAAAATATCTTCCTTGAAATATCTCTCTTGTGTTACTTTCCGGCTTCCTTGAAGGAAGACACTGGTACAAAAAATGTTTCTTTTTATAGAAAAGTTTCTATTACTTGGAAGCTGTTATATTAGAGGATATAAATATAACAGTAATAATTTATATCTGTTGAGCATTATTAAGTGCCAGTCCCTGCTTTTTATATGTGATTTATGTGTTCCTGTTCATGCAATTCAGTCCCATAGTCATCTTATAAGTTCGATACGGCACTGTTACTCTCCTCACCTTGCAGATTTAGGAAGAAGGCAAGTTTTCTTCTCTTAATCCTCTTCAGTATTCTGTTTCATCCACAAAATAATCCTGAGGTTGAATATTATCTCCATTTCCATTTTATAGGTGAAGAATTTACTAAAATTCTTAAATTCGCTTAAAAATTAACTTAGCCAATGTCACACTAAAAAACTGTGAAGTCAAATTCAACTCAGATATTCTGGGTGCAGAACCAGTCTTTAATCACTAATACTAAACCATGTCCAATTTAAAAAGAGTATCATGACAGCATATTTATAGTCAAGTTATAAAATTACTATGACAGATTATAGAAACCAGGTGCTTTTAGGGTTCCTCAAACTTTTGAAGACATATATCAGAGTTAAGGTGATTGACCTAAAATGGTTTACTCATGTCCTTAAAAAGTCTCCTCAATGCCCCGTTATTCACTAGCCTTTGTGTTCTTTCTTCTTCACCAGATTAGCAGAGGAAAACTTGTTCTTCTTTTCTTTGTTGTTTATTATGTAATCACTAAATTTTCCCCCTGCCCCAAGACTTTATTCCACCGAACATCCTTCTCATTTTCCTATATACTCGACCAGTGCAGTTTTTTTGTTGTTTGTTTTTTGGTTTTTTTAAATTAGTTTTCAAGTTTTGCTATAATGAGGTACAGCAAAACAAGAGTTTAATGTCTCTCAGTTCTAGAGGTTAGAAATGCAGAATTGTGGTGTTGACTGGATTTTTCCTTCTGAGGATTATGAGACAATCTGTCTCCATATCTCTCTCCTAGTTTCTGGTGGTTTGCTGGTAATCAATGACAATCCTTTTCCTCTGGTACATCACCCTCAAGCTATATTTTCATGATAGTTTCCCTATGTTCTTATCTGTGCCCAGTTTCCTATTCTTATAAGAATACCAGCATATTAAATTAGAGACCCACTTAATTAACTAAAGACTTCATCTCAACTAATTACATCTACAATTTTAGTTCCAAATAAGATCACATGCTGGGGCCTTCAGCATAAGACTAATTAAAAAAGTAAGTCATGCTTTTTATATGTGATTTATGTGTTCCTGTTCATGCAATTCAGTCCCATAGTCATCTTATAAGTTCGATACGGCACTGTTACTCTCCTCACCTTGCAGATTTAGGAAGAAGGCAAGTTTTCTTCTCTTAATCCTCTTCAGTATTCTGTTTCATCCACAAAATAATCCTGAGGTTGAATATTATCTCCATTTCCATTTTATAGGTGAAGAATTTACTAAAATTCTTAAATTCGCTTAAAAATTAACTTAGCCAATGTCACACTAAAAAACTGTGAAGTCAAATTCAACTCAGATATTCTGGGTGCAGAACCAGTCTTTAATCACTAATACTAAACCATGTCCAATTTAAAAAGAGTATCATGACAGCATATTTATAGTCAAGTTATAAAATTACTATGACAGATTATAGAAACCAGGTGCTTTTAGGGTTCCTCAAACTTTTGAAGACATATATCAGAGTTAAGGTGATTGACCTAAAATGGTTTACTCATGTCCTTAAAAAGTCTCCTCAATGCCCCGTTATTCACTAGCCTTTGTGTTCTTTCTTCTTCACCAGATTAGCAGAGGAAAACTTGTTCTTCTTTTCTTTGTTGTTTATTATGTAATCACTAAATTTTCCCCCTGCCCCAAGACTTTATTCCACCGAACATCCTTCTCATTTTCCTATATACTCGACCAGTGCAGTTTTTTTGTTGTTTGTTTTTTGGTTTTTTTAAATTAGTTTTCAAGTTTTGCTATAATGAGGTACAGCAAAACAAGAGTTTAATGTCTCTCAGTTCTAGAGGTTAGAAATGCAGAATTGTGGTGTTGACTGGATTTTTCCTTCTGAGGATTATGAGACAATCTGTCTCCATATCTCTCTCCTAGTTTCTGGTGGTTTGCTGGTAATCAATGACAATCCTTTTCCTCTGGTACATCACCCTCAAGCTATATTTTCATGATAGTTTCCCTATGTTCTTATCTGTGCCCAGTTTCCTATTCTTATAAGAATACCAGCATATTAAATTAGAGACCCACTTAATTAACTAAAGACTTCATCTCAACTAATTACATCTACAATTTTAGTTCCAAATAAGATCACATGCTGGGGCCTTCAGCATAAGACTAATTAGGGTCCACATTTCAACCCATAACATCCCCGCTAGTGGATTTTCATCCCAGGCAACAAAACTAATATTTCTCCCATCCTGTAAGGATAAAAATAGCACCTTTTCCAACCCTATTACTGTTTAATCTTTCTTTCTTTCTCATCCAGCCTCATTTAAAAAGGGGTTTATACTGTCTTCCTATAGGAAAGGGTTCTTTACTTGTAACTGAAACAACTTATTGCTGACTAACTTAATAAAAAAAGGAATATATTGGGAAGAAGTGAGATAGCTAAGAGGACAGATACTGAACCTTTGGAAGGACTTGTTGGCAGAGAAATGCTCTCCAAACATCTCATCTTCAATATAATGTTTCTTACCCATCTTTTTTTTTTTTTTTTTTAATTTTGGCCCCTTTTGTTGGTCCTTCATTTACTTATTTTCATCCATCTTAATTCTTTGGCCTGTGTGGGCCTCCCGTAGTGGTGGCCTCTCTCCTTGCAGAGCACTGGCTCCGGGCACATGAGCTCCAGAGCGCTGGCTCGTAATTGGACATACTGGTCCAGTCGCTCCACGGCACATGGGATCTTCCAATGCCAGGAATCAAACCAGCACCCCTTGCACTGCAAGGCAGACTCTTTACCCACTGGACCACCAGCAAAACCCCTTACCCATCTTTATATTAGGCGATGACATTAGACTAGTTCTGTCCAATAATCTGTTAGTACTATAAATAAATTTTATTTCCATTGGAGACATAGGGTTTCTGATGCACGATTCTCCATTTCTCTGCTATGTTGACTGTCATAAGTTAGGTTCCCCAGGTAAATACTGAGATAGAGTTGAATCACAAATATTTTTTAGAAGCACATGCGCATATGTGCACACTCAGTTGCCTGAATTTTTGTGACTCCATGGACTGTAGCCTGCCAGGCTCCTCTGTCCATGGAATTCTCCAGGCAAAGAATACTGGGGTGAGTTGCGATTTCCTTCTCCAGGGGGTCTTCCCAATGCAGGGATCGAGCCCACATCTCCTGTTTCCTGCAATGGCAGGTAGATTTTCAGGGCCACCTGGGAAACCCTTCACAGGTATTGATTAGGGATCAACACCGGCTACAGGAAGAGGGTGAAAGTCAGATTGGACAGGGAAAGAAGTTCTCTGCAGTGCAGTTCCAAAAAACCTTGGCCAACCCAGGGGAAGATCTGGAAGAAGTATATACTTCCCATCATAGTCTCCTGAGTTAAGCAGAAATGGCCAGGTCTTTGTAATTCCACCTTGCTCCATATCAGAGTTGCTCAGGGAAAAGCACCACTGGGCATGGGGCTCTCTACAGTCAAAGTAGACCTTGAAGTTTCTGAAAATGGAAGTTATCTGCTGACATCACTCTCCACAGCTGGGGGCAAGTCCTTCCGTGAAGGGAAATCTGAGTGGAGTACCTTTGTGTCTGCCACAAATATCTCTGATGATTGAGTTTGGTGGCTATGATTCCTGGGCCTCGATGTATATGGCTAACAGAGGAATGACATAGGAAGTGGTAGTTTCCCCAGAGCTGCAAAAGAGGAAATACAGTAGTTTCCAAAATGGAAATCAGATTCTATTATATCAGATAGAAGGTGGAATGGATATTGGACATGCAAAAACAACAGAATTGTTATTTTTTACCATTCTCTAAGATCACTTTCACTTTCTAATTGACATAAGGTTGGATTCCTCCCTTACCACTCCACTTAACTGCTGCTAAGCTCAAAAACGTTTTTATAATTTAATTACATATCATTCAAAATAGTCACTGCCCTTTCTTATGAAAGAAGGATGTCAGCTCTCTCCTAGAAAGTCAAGCTTATGTCATGACTTGCTTTGGCCAATTGAATGTAACTGGAAGTGGCATGCATAGTTGATTGACATTGTTTGTTAGTTTCGGGTGTACTGCAAAGTGATTCAGCTATACATATATGTGAATATAAGAATATGTGTACCTATATTTTTTTTCAGATTCTTTTCCATTACAGGTTGTTACAAGATATTGAATGTAGTTCCCTGTGATAAGTCCTGTTGTTTATTTATTTTATATATAGTAGTATATATGTACCATGTCTCTTAATCCCAAACTCCTAATTTATCAGTTTTAAGAGAAGTTGGTGGTTCTCCCTTGTTCTTTTTCTGCTCTGCAATTAACCTGACTGCTCAGACAGTGGCCATTGAGCCTGGACCCGAGAGTGAGGACAGGGATCAGAGTAGCAAACCACCAACAGTAGAGAAATAGAAACTGAGCATTTGGGGTATATGACGTGTTGTCCAAGTTCACCAGGACCACAGTTAGGACTTGGTGAACATTAAGCAAGAATTTATATCTCACT
Organism: Tragulus kanchil; assembly: GCA_022376925.1. Classification (NCBI taxonomy): domain Eukaryota; kingdom Metazoa; phylum Chordata; class Mammalia; order Artiodactyla; family Tragulidae; genus Tragulus; species Tragulus kanchil. The sequence goes on along the minus strand of JAIOJX010000002.1, from coordinate 12,118,050 downwards.
TATATCTTGTTGGATGTCCTATCCAGTCCCAGAAGTCTCAGATTCAAGTGCCTTTAGACACTGGGCAGGCAATGTATTATTCCAAAGGCAGTGATAATTTTGTTAGGGAGAGCTAATGTCTGAAGATAAAAGGAAGTATATACCCTTGGCTGAAAGCTTTCCAGTTCAAATGGTTTGTAAAAGCTCTACTCAACCAAACCCATTTTCTGGATGAAATCAATCCTAGGATCACCAGCTGACCCTCCAGCTCACCAAGGAGACATCTCAGTGTAGCCCCAAGTGGCAATTTCTACAAACTTATCAGGATTAGTTCTTAACAGACTGAAGCATGAATGCCAAGCAACCAAGCAGCCTCTTTCTATAGGGAGATCAGTGCTCAGGAAAAGAATTGTGCCTAGGTACAAAGAATGGAATTTAAGCCATCCCAATACAGTTTCATGAATAAAGCTGATTTTTCTTTCATTATTTGCTCTATGAAAAGAAAAATAAACAAATTTCCTCAAGGAGCAAACACGCCCGAATATCTGACTTCCTTTCATCCCTACCATCCTGAAATCCTTGTTTAAAACTTCAATCACCAGCAAGGCAGGCAAAGTCCCCTTTAGAGCTAATCTGTTCAGCAGGGCCCAGGAAGAATGCTGAGAGAGCAGCAAGTTCAAGCAGATGCCCTGGACCGGAGCTTTTGAAAGGACAGAGGGACTGTTTTCTTCAACATAAAAGGGAATGGAATACATTTGCTCTATTTTCCACTTTTCTGTTCTAAAATATGAGAAACACTCTGTGTTCCTTAGGCATCCTGAAAAATAAACTACTTCTGGCCCCACACACCCATTTCTCTTCGTGGAAATCAGATTCCACCCTCCCAGGGATTTCTCAGAAGAAAATCAAAGCTTTCAACTCCGGAAACATCCAAATAGCATCCTTTCCTCCGAGTGCACTGGTAGCCGCGGCTCTCCGGCAGCACTGTGGGAGTGCGGGTTCACATCCTGCTATTGCTAGGCAGATGACATCACTCCTCTTCTCCATAAAGAGCTGTTCCATATGTTCTGCTTGCTGAGCGAAACACACATACGTGGGGATGGCAGATGAAATATGCATGGGATGTGGGCCCAGGCCAACTTCGTCTCTTAAAGGAAACAGCAATGCTATTTAAGCAATACTGACAAAATAACATTTTCTCTTCCGAATTCAAAAACAATTCCCAAGCCTGCATGGAATCAATCCTTCCAAACAGTTCAGAAACCTATTGTTCTGTCCTCTTAACATAATAGCTTCATGTCTGGGAGTTGCTAGATCTAACAGAAAAAGATAGGGGCTTTTCTAAGTGCTTATAACCAGCTGGGCACTTACGTTTAATTCTCATCCTAAGCCTTCTCTAACAGTGGCATGCTTCCCATTTTTGAAGTGATAAAAGTCAGAACGGAGGCTCAGAGAGGTCCAGTAAACTGTGTGGAGTATTAATACTGAATCCTGGGCTTTCATCCCTGAAAACCTGATAGCAAACCTAGAGTTTCTTCCACCCACGCTCATCAGAAAACAATGACTAGGTGAAAGGTAAATGAGTGTCTTTGATAACACATTTTTGCAATAGGATGACTAGCCAAATCTCTCTGGAATGCTTCACAATCTGTTCCCTCGATTTTTTTTTCCTTCTTGAAGGCAGACTGGAGTAATAGAAACAGGCACTTGGAGGCCTTTAGATGCAAAATAATCTATAAAGACGTGACAGTGACCACTCTCCTAAATGCACAGACTAAATCTCCAGGAGGGTTTGATCATCTCTGCGTTTAAGCCAGAAGATAAGAGATTTGTGACATGGGCGATGACATTAATTCTGGGACAAGGGTACTAGTATATTTTCTTGTTCTTGTCTGCCTTGAGGCCTTTTCCAAGACGGTGAGTGAAAAGAACCACTTCTCTTTCATGTTGTTGGGGACTCCACTAGATCTCCTCACCAGCACCCATCTCTCCTCTCCCACCTTTCTACATCTTCCTAGGTGGCAAATGGAAGGGTTGGCTCCCTGGTCCTTCAGCAGCTGAATAACAATTGTTTCCCATCTCTCTCTTCCCAACTCCTCCCCTGACCCTTATACTGGGAAGTTAAGCTTCTTCCCAGTAATCCCAGAGGCCTCTTCTTCTCAGTTCATCTACAATCATTATCAAATTGAGAATTTCTCCAGAGCTTTAATTTTGACCCTCTGGAGCTGGGAACAGATAGTGCTAATGATAAAATACAAAACAAAACAGCCTCCCTGCCCACCCAAACAGCTGGCATCAATCCTGCACTCCAGTCCTGGGGCAGCAGGGATCTGCCGATATTGCCATAGTAAAGGATCAATCTAGAGTTGCCCTGGCAACAGTAATCAACCTTGAGAACATCCTCCTGGGCTGTTCGGATACATGAGAGGGAAAACCAGGATGGGGAACAGAGGTTTGTCCTCCTCGTATTTTGAGAACTCCCTGCTCAGCAGTTTACAGCGTCCACCGCGAGGGCTACTTGTAGAGCTCACAGCATGAAGAGGATCTACTCTGATGAGATGGATTTCACTTAAGATGCCCTTGAAATATACACATACCCTAAACATTTTCAAGAACATTTATCAGGCGTCAAGTTTCCAGGGGGAGTTGGAAATCTATTATTCCGCAAGTAACTCCACCCTTGTCAGTTGCTCAGATCCATACCCCTCATTCTAGGGTGGAAAAATGAAAGAATCTGCTGAAATCCAGACTGCGAGGTAGAAGTTTTCAGTGAAGATGAAGGAGTTTTTGCCCCCGAGTTCCTGCAAAGTAATCTATAAAGACGTGACAGTGACCACTCTCCTAAATGCACAGACTAAATCTCCAGGAGGGTTTGATCATCTCTGCGTTTAAGCCAGAAGATAAGAGATTTGTGACATGGGCGATGACATTAATTCTGGGACAAGGGTACTAGTATATTTTCTTGTTCTTGTCTGCCTTGAGGCCTTTTCCAAGACGGTGAGTGAAAAGAACCACTTCTCTTTCATGTTGTTGGGGACTCCACTAGATCTCCTCACCAGCACCCATCTCTCCTCTCCCACCTTTCTACATCTTCCTAGGTGGCAAATGGAAGGGTTGGCTCCTGGTCCTTCAGCAGCTGAATAACAATTGTTTCCCATCTCTCTTCCCAACTCCTCCCCTGACCCTTATACTGGGAAGTTAAGCTTCTTCCCAGTAATCCCAGAGGCCTCTTCTTCTCAGTTCATCTACAATCATTATCAAATTGAGAATTTCTCCAGAGCTTTAATTTTGACCCTCTGGAGCTGGGAACAGATAGTGCTAATGATAAAATACAAAACAAAACAGCCTCCCTGCCCACCCAAACAGCTGGCATCAATCCTGCACTCCAGTCCTGGGGCAGCAGGGATCTGCCGATATTGCCATAGTAAAGGATCAATCTAGAGTTGCCCTGGCAACAGTAATCAACCTTGAGAACATCCTCCTGGGCTGTTCGGATACATGAGAGGGAAAACCAGGATGGGGAACAGAGGTTTGTCCTCCTCGTATTTTGAGAACTCCCTGCTCAGCAGTTTACAGCGTCCACCGCGAGGGCTACTTGTAGAGCTCACAGCATGAAGAGGATCTACTCTGATGAGATGGATTTCACTTAAGATGCCCTTGAAATATACACATACCCTAAACATTTTCAAGAACATTTATCAGGCGTCAAGTTTCCAGGGGGAGTTGGAAATCTATTATTCCGCAAGTAACTCCACCCTTGTCAGTTGCTCAGATCCATACCCCTCATTCTAGGGTGGAAAAATGAAAGAATCTGCTGAAATCCAGACTGCGAGAGTAAGAAGTGATTGTCAGTGAAGATGAGGAGAAGGCAGGGTTGGTTGTCCTCCGCCCCCCTTCCCTGCCCCCACTCATTGATTCCAGCTTTGGCTCTGAGCAAGTTTATTTTTAAAAATGTGGATGCTCCATTTTCAGAGTGATCTAAAAATATACTCCTGCGTGCCTGTGGCTGTCATGTGTATATAAACTCCAAACCTCAGCAGAGAGTGGCTTACACTGAGAAGCACAGATCTACCAAAAAAGCAGAACCAGGAGGATTCCTTCCACCTTCTGTATCGGGAGATGGCATATGTGCACATTAGAGGCCTCTCAATGTTGTCAGAGTTCATTTCACGAATAGGTTTTCTGTGCAGAGTAGCTTAAAAAACATTGAGGAAGCCTGTTTTCTGCCCTATCACCCTTCTTCTCTGCCTGAAATGACATTTTTGACAAAACTAAAATTGTAAGAATAAAAGTAAACATTAAAGGTGTTCTGTGCACTGGTGGGTGATCGGACTCTTCAAGATAGCTGTTCTCTCAGTCTCTGTACATCTCCTGCTGGACCAGGGCCTGCTTCACCTACACCTGCTCACAGGACTGACCTTCCTACACACTCTCTGCCCACCCCAGCTAGTGATTGTTCTAACCTTTAGAGTAGAATATCTCCACCTGATTGCTGACCAAAGCAGTGGCGAGGGGCGTGCCCCTCGGCCAGTTCCCCTGGTAACTGATCAGCCAACCCCATGTCAGTTCCCCCTATAAATGTTAGTCTCCCCCTCCCCCCAGGAGCCGCCATGTCTTGCCTGCTGCCGTGGCTGGAGAGGGCGAGGCCACGTCCTGGGACCTGTTGGCGTCCTCAAGATGAGATGCCACGTCCTGGGACCTGCAGGCGTCCTCAGAACGGGCTGACCGCCAAGGGAGAGTTGGTGTCTTCACGACGTTGGAAAAAATTCAAGAGCCAGCCCAGGAAAAGCAAAGGTAAGTTTATTTAGAGGGGATACACCTTCCGTAAGTGGAACGCGGATTGTTTCTGAAACTGAGAATGGCCCTGAAATTGATAGCAGTTTTTACGGTCTAGTAATCATACACATTAACGAGTAGGAGGAATATTCTTCCTATCTGGGAGAAGGGTGAGGATTTCTGGAAAATGGGGCCACAGCCCACTTTGGCTTTTCATGGTTCCCCCCTCCCCGCCCCGCCCCGCCCACCCGGGAACTGTGGTGGCCTTGGGGCGGCCTGGGTCATATTTGCTGTTACAGTGAAAGGTCGATGACTGGGCTCTTCCCAGAGCCACCTTGGTTCCGGCTGGTTTTGGCCGGTTTTTCTTGCATCTCTACAGCCATGCCCTTCAGTTACTTAGCGTTTGTGTCCTACCACTTTTCCTTCTGTCTCGGCTCCAGGGCCTTGCGTCAAGGTTTAAGAGCCCCTGTCCATGAAACCACTGATGTCTGTCACAAAGTCTGGGCTCTTTGGTCTCAAGGATGGGCAAGTACAGGGCTTATAGGCCTGCTGGGTGCATCCCCCCGACTGGTGGAGCAGCCAGGAGACCAGGGAAACTCCCAACAGCCCTGTGATGTCCGAAAATAAGGACCAGGAATAGAAATCCTTGGGGCCGGGGTTGGGGGTGGGGTGCTGGGGGGGTGGCGCGGCAGGCTAACAGCAGAGGTGAATGTTAATGTAAAGGCTGATTCACGGTCCTCTGAAACTGAGGCAGGTACATCTGATATGTATTATGACGACTGTTACTTGTTTACACTGAATTGGTTCTTTTAGAAACTGTTTTAAAAATCCCTGAAAATGTCCCAGATGGGAATCTTTTAACTTTCTAAGACAGGTTTTTGCCATGAGCTTAGAGGCAGCTAACTTTCTAGAAGGAATGTGTCTTTCTCTTCCTGTGCCTTTGAGATAAATGATCTACCTGGGCTCTTATGAACCTCAATGCTTTAGAGTGACGGGGAAAAGAAAGAGGCCTTTTAAATTCTAGCAGGAAACTTGAGACTGTCTATAGGTATATGTGAGTGTCTGTATCTTCTGAATATGAGGTGTCCCTATCTCCAAATGGCATCGCCTAGATTCGAGCTCTGTTCTATTGGCTTAAAAGAAATTACACACATACATGAATCCTCAGACGGCTTCAAAATCTTGATACTCTTCAGCGGCTGCTCTGTTTGTGATACCTGGTTGCTTCCGTGTACCTGACTCTCGGAATATCATGAAGGGGGACAGACCAAGATTGTAAAGGTCCTGCGGGATATGTAGGGATAGAGTATATCATCAGAGCCCCGCCCCTGCAAGATGGCTGTTCGCTTGCTCTCTGTACGTTTCCTGCTGGATCAGGCCTGCTTCACCTGCACCTGATTCACTCAACTGACCTTCCTCCATGTGTGCCCCTCCCCAGCTAGTGATTGTTCTGACTTTTAGACCAGAACATCTCCACCTGATCACTGATCAAATGGGTGGTTGTGAGGAAACAAACCTGTGGGGTTTTCACAGCTTTGGCCGAGCCAGGAGAAAAACATCTTGCAAATGAAAGACCTAAGACAAAAACAAGTTGATTCAATTCACATGGGCTAATTAGCTGGGGTCATGCTTATCAGCAACAGGTGGGAGATCTGCTGTGGATTTGGAATGCCGGGTCAGTGCGCCTTAGAGTGCTGTGTGGGCACACAGGACAGACTCCTTAACTTCTTGCAGGTCTAGTTGCCCCCTAGCTATAGCATGCCCTTTCTATTCTTAGAGTTGTGAGAGTAATGCTAATATCATTTCCTGCAAACACCTGGATGCTTAAGCTCTCAATAAAAGGGGACTGGTGAATGTGTTCACGGCTTGACCCAAGAGGTCTTGAGCTCCCTGTTCCCATCCTTTCTCTGTCTGTGTGTGTGTGTATTTCTTAATGTCTCTCTGCACCCGCTATTCTCTATGCACCCGGCTGACATGCTGCATCAGGTGGTGAGGGGTGAGGCCGTCTGCTGGTTTCCCTGGTAACTGGTGAGCCAACCTGATGTCAATTCCGCCTGTAACTGATAACCTCCCTCTCCTCACCCCTGGGAACAAAGACTATGGCCATGTCCTGCCTAGAATATGTGTGTGTGTGTGTGTGTGTTCTTTAATATAATGGAATATTACTCAGCCTTAAATAGGAAACCCTATCACTTGTAACCGTTTAGATAAACCTGGCAATATTCTGCTGAGTGCAATAAACTAGACACAGGAAGATGCATTTTGCAGATCTCATGATCTATGGAAAAATACACTCGAATCCTCAGACGGCTTCAAAATCTTGATACTCTTCAGTTTTATAGGGCCTGACTCTCGGAATATCATGAAGGGGGACAGACCAAGATTGTAAAGGTCCTGCGGGATATGTAGGGATAGAGTATATCATCAGAGCCCCGCCCCTGCAAGATGGCTGTTCGCTTGCTCTCTGTACGTTTCCTGCTGGATCAGGCCTGCTTCACCTGCACCTGATTCACTCAACTGACCTTCCTCCATGTGTGCCCCCACCCCAGCTAGTGATTGTTCTGACTTTTAGACCAGAACATCTCCACCTGATCACTGATCAAATGGGTGGTTGTGAGGAAACAAACCTGTGGGGTTTTCACAGCTTTGGCCGAGCCAGGAGAAAAACATCTTGCAAATGAAAGACCTAAGACAAAAACAAGTTGATTCAATTCACATGGGCTAATTAGCTGGGGTCATGCTTATCAGCAACAGGTGGGAGATCTGCTGTGGATTTGGAATGCCGGGTCAGTGCGCCTTAGAGTGCTGTGTGGGCACACAGGACAGACTCCTTAACTTCTTGCAGGTCTAGTTGCCCCCTAGCTATAGCATGCCCTTTCTATTCTTAGAGTTGTGAGAGTAATGCTAATATCATTTCCTGCAAACACCTGGATGCTTAAGCTCTCAATAAAAGGGGACTGGTGAATGTGTTCACGGCTTGACCCAAGAGGTCTTGAGCTCCCTGTTCCCATCCTTTCTCTGTCTGTGTGTGTGTGTATTTCTTAATGTCTCTCTGCACCCGCTATTCTCTATGCACCCGGCTGACATGCTGCATCAGGTGGTGAGGGGTGAGGCCGTCTGCTGGTTTCCCTGGTAACTGGTGAGCCAACCTGATGTCAATTCCGCCTGTAACTGATAACCTCCCTCTCCTCACCCCTGGGAACAAAGACTATGGCCATGTCCTGCCTAGAATATGTGTGTGTGTGTGTGTGTGTTCTTTAATATAATGGAATATTACTCAGCCTTAAATAGGAAACCCTATCACTTGTAACCGTTTAGATAAACCTGGCAATATTCTGCTGAGTGCAATAAACTAGACACAGGAAGATGCATTTTGCAGATCTCATACATGGAATCTAAAATAGTCATACTCAAAGAATCAGAGAAGAAGTGTAAGTAATTGGCAGATACTAGGGAATGGAGGAAATGAGATTTTGGTCGTAGGGTTCAAAGTTTCATTTATGCAGGATGAATAAGTTTTGGAAATCTAAGGTACAGCATGGTGACTGGAGTTATTGATACTGTATTTTATGCTTCAAATGTGACAAGAGTGAATCGTCTGTGTTCTCACCACACATACGAAAAGGTAGTAACTATGTGAGGTGATGGATATGTTAATTAGTTTTATTGTGATAATCATTTCATGATGTATAGCTATATAACAACATTACATTATTTACTTTGAATAAATATAATTTTTGTCAGTTTAACCCTAAGAAGCCTGGGGGAAAGCTTGGATGTGATTTGGGACTGGGGAACATTTAACTCTGGTGCTTGGGGGTAATAACAGAGGTTTAGAGAGGTGCTGTGTAGCTACCAAAATGTAGTGCGAAGGCGTGGGCTCTGAGAAGGAGGGGAGGGACCAAGGATTGATAAAGAGCTGTCGTTCCCAAGCTTTGTCTGTAAAGAGACAGTAAACACCCTGCAGACCTAGGGTCTCTCTTGCAACTACTCTGCTTTGCTGTAGTGGCCCAAAAGTGTCCACAGAGACAGTGAGTCAGCAAATGACCATGGTTGTGTTAGTGAAAGTTTTCATTCATGAATTCTACGTAATTTTCACATGTCATGAAATACATTCCTCTTTTGATTTTTTTTCCAACTAGTCAAAATGTAGGAAACTTCCCTGGCCATTCAGTGGTTAAGATGCCGTCAAATGCAGGGTGTGTAGGTTCAATCTCTGGTCAGGGAACTAAGATGCCATGTGCCTTGCAGCTAAAAAAAGAAAAAACAGAAGAACTATCATAACAAATGCAATAAAGACTTAAGAATAGTTCACATCAAAAAGTCTTTAGAAGACAAGATAAACAAAATAAAAGGACCAAAATGTAATAATCATATATAATAATAATCATTCATAACATGGGCCATAGGAAAACAAACAGCAAGAATTTTACCCATGAGCCATGGTTTATCCATTCCTAGTATAGAGTATGGATACCAGCAGAGGATTCATCCTCACTGGGAGAGACCATGGGGAGCTAAAATAAAGACCTAACCTTCCAGGATCCAGTCAACTTCTAGGTACTTTGAAAGGAGTGTGGTTTCTGTTGCCACCTCTACATACCAAGGCCTAAGCTTGGCACTTCATCTTTGTTTAGTCTCTCCAAGCTCCTTGAAGAGGGTGATATTATTCATTGCTTATCTTAGAGTTGAAAAAAGCCTTTCTCTGCATCGCAACACAGCCAGTGAATGGACGGTGCTCACCAGGGTTGACTGCCTCCCAAACCCTTTCTCTGTCCATTGATCCACACTGCCTAGGAGGACCAGAACTTGACCCAGGTAGGCCCTGACTGAAGCCAGTAGTTCATTTTTATCTCAGTGACATGACAGAAGAATAATACTTTGGAGCTGGTGGCTACCTAGCAATTTCTCATCCAACTCCTTTATTTTGCTGGACAAGTGGATGGCTCACCAATACTAGACGGGAGGTGAGATACAACAATGAAGAGTAAAAATAGACTCTAAGGCAAGCACTCCCAACTAGGGGGTAATTTTGTCCTCTAAGGGCATTTGATTATGTCTAGAGATACTAATAATTTGATTGTCACAAACAGGTAAAAAGGGGCTGCTGGACTCTGGCAGATAAAAGCCAGGAGTGCTGCAAGATAGTATGCAAGGCATAGAACAAACCACTACAAAAAAAAAATCTGTCCCCAAATACTAATGTTACTGCTAAGAAATCCCACATGAAGGGTTCGGTATTTCTGCCATCCCTGAGGCTCAGTGCTCAAGTTTCTACTTTCAGAAAAAAATCATTTTATGTCCTACAAGATAAAGTGTAAACATTTTAGAATGATATGTTTCACCTTCCCTAGCCTGAAATACACCCCAACCAACTGCCAAGATCTGTACTCTAGCCTCACCTGATTGCTTGAATTTCCCTGAAAATACCTACTGCTTTTCCACCTCTCACCATTGTTCACGTTTCCTCTCTGTCCAGGACATCCTTCCACCGTATTCTCATTTATCAGAATTCTTCTCATTTTCCCAAGTCTCTCTCAGATTTCACCTTCTCTTTCAAGCCATTCATTGGATATTTCTCTCCGACTCCCTCAAAACATTAATATTAGGGCAGTGAATAGAATCTAAACTTGTGCACTACTCCCTGGTTTTTCCCAATTGAGTTCCCAACGCTAGTCACCTTCAATAGGTTTCTGAGTTCACACGTGTCTCTGATTATTTCTGATTCCTCTAAGTACTTAGCACCATGCCAGGCACTGGACTCTGTGTAAATCAGGAATGTTAAGCTGAATAACCTTTGTTTAGAAAGATGAAAAGAAAGGCAAAGAAGAAGCCTGGAGACTAATTCAAGAAACAAATTATCATATGCTTTAACATTTACAAAATATCTTCTGTGAACCGATTTCCCATCTACTGTTGAAAAGGGAACAGTAAGAAATTCTTGCTTTCTTAGATTCAAGTTCCCCAAGAGCTTGGAGACCTTAATTCAGGAGACAACAAACTGTTTACCTCAGTGACATGACAGAAGAATAATACTTTGGAGCTGGTGGCTACCTAGCAATTTCTCATCCAACTCCTTTATTTTGCTGGACAAGTGGATGGCTCACCAATACTAGACGGAGGTGAGATACAACAATGAAGAGTAAAATAGACTCTAAGGCAAGCACTCCCAACTAGGGGGTAATTTTGTCCTCTAAGGGCATTTGATTATGTCTAGAGATACTAATAATTTGATTGTCACAAACAGGTAAAAAGGGGCTGCTGGACTCTGGCAGATAAAAGCCAGGAGTGCTGCAAGATAGTATGCAAGGCATAGAACAAACCACTACAAAAAAAAAATCTGTCCCCAAATACTAATGTTACTGCTAAGAAATCCCACATGAAGGGTTCGGTATTTCTGCCATCCCTGAGGCTCAGTGCTCAAGTTTCTACTTTCAGAAAAAAATCATTTTTATGTCCTACAAGATAAAGTGTAAACATTTTAGAATGATATGTTTCACCTTCCCTAGCCTGAAATACACCCCAACCAACTGCCAAGATCTGTACTCTAGCCTCACCTGATTGCTTGAATTTCCCTGAAAATACCTACTGCTTTTCCACCTCTCACCATTGTTCACGTTTCCTCTCTGTCCAGGACATCCTTCCACCGTATTCTCATTTATCAGAATTCTTCTCATTTTCCCAAGTCTCTCTCAGATTTCACCTTCTCTTTCAAGCCATTCATTGGATATTTCTCTCCGACTCCCTCAAAACATTAATATTAGGGCAGTGAATAGAATCTAAACTTGTGCACTACTCCCTGGTTTTTCCCAATTGAGTTCCCAACGCTAGTCACCTTCAATAGGTTTCTGAGTTCACACGTGTCTCTGATTATTTCTGATTCCTCTAAGTACTTAGCACCATGCCAGGCACTGGACTCTGTGTAAATCAGGAATGTTAAGCTGAATAACCTTTGTTTAGAAAGATGAAAAGAAAGGCAAAGAAGAAGCCTGGAGACTAATTCAAGAAACAAATTATCATATGCTTTAACATTTACAAAATATCTTCTGTGAACCGATTTCCCATCTACTGTTGAAAAGGGAACAGTAAGAAATTCTTGCTTTCTTAGATTCAAGTTCCCCAAGAGCTTGAAGGGAGACCCAGTGTAGATCAAGACTCATCAGGATGAGCAGAGTCAGAACTGTTCCTGCTCAGCCCTCTCCACTTTGAGTAACTCCCCTGCACTTTCTGGGGAGTCAGGGAGGCAAGCAGAGAGACTGCTACCACCCAGAGAAGGGAAAGATTGTCCTCTTGCAAGAAGGACCATGAGATACTTCCCCGGTGGTCGTCTCTATTGGTCCATGGGGGTATTATCTCAGAAACACAGAAGATACTTTCAGTGGGTGAATTTTCTGGTATGCATGTTGGTAATACTAAGATCAACGTTGGCAATAGTAGCAGGTTTATGATTAAATCATCCAAATTGTTAAGCCTATCACTGCCAATACAGGTGTTCTCCACTATCCAAAAGTAGTACATTCCTATGAAGGAAACCTTTTATAAACTGAAATGCATTAAAGCAAAGGAACAATTTCACATCTTGCTAACATATGCGCAAAATAAACCAAGATAAAGCACAGATGCTCACAGACATCGAGGTATGGCGACTTGATGCTAAGATGCTGGGTGTCATGCCTGGGAAAGGAATTGGTGCTGCCAAGATCCTTGATTGGTGTATGTACCTCTATAACAATCACTTCAAAACTAATGCTGACCACTGGTTTTTAGTCTGTCTTCTTAGAGGCAGAAGTCTCTTTAAATGTGTTTTAGTTAGCCAAAATAGGTAACTAACATATGCCTTTGATAAAAGTGAACTTTTGAAAAGTATGGGATGTCTGTATTTAAGCCTCCGAATAGAGCCCAAGAGTGAGCTGAATAGTTAGTAAGCAGGATTTCACCTCTGCCTTCAGGGATCTGGTGGGAGAATAGGATTCAAGGATAATGCAAGACTCTGTTGGGAGCAAATGTAAATTTCGGTGTTATAAACAACAAGCCTTGAGTACAATGGATTTTAAGAAAGATAAGGTCAGATGAAGCAGGGACCAGCAGAGTGAGCTCTAGGGGAGAAATTTCAGTTCCTGGGCCCTGAAGGGTGAAAGCCTGGAGACTAATTCAAGAAACAAATTATCATATGCTTTAACATTTACAAAATATCTTCTGTGAACCGATTTCCCATCTACTGTTGAAAAGGGAACAGTAAGAAATTCTTGCTTTCTTAGATTCAAGTTCCCCAAGAGCTTGAAGGGAGACCCAGTGTAGATCAAGACTCATCAGGATGAGCAGAGTCAGAACTGTTCCTGCTCAGCCCTCTCCACTTTGAGTAACTCCCCTGCACTTTCTGGGGAGTCAGGGAGGCAAGCAGAGAGACTGCTACCACCCAGAGAAGGGAAAGATTGTCCTCTTGCAAGAAGGACCATGAGATACTTCCCTGGTGGTCGTCTCTATTGGTCCATGGGGGTATTATCTCAGAAACACAGAAGATACTTTCAGTGGGTGAATTTTCTGGTATGCATGTTGGTAATACTAAGATCAACGTTGGCAATAGTAGCAGGTTTATGATTAAATCATCCAAATTGTTAAGCCTATCACTGCCAATACAGGTGTTCTCCACTATCCAAAAGTAGTACATTCCTATGAAGGAAACCTTTTATAAACTGAAATGCATTAAAGCAAAGGAACAATTTCACATCTTGCTAACATATGCGCAAAATAAACCAAGATAAAGCACAGATGCTCACAGACATCGAGGTATGGCGACTTGATGCTAAGATGCTGGGTGTCATGCCTGGGAAAGGAATTGGTGCTGCCAAGATCCTTGATTGGTGTATGTACCTCTATAACAATCACTTCAAAACTAATGCTGACCACTGGTTTTTAGTCTGTCTTCTTAGAGGCAGAAGTCTCTTTAAATGTGTTTTAGTTAGCCAAAATAGGTAACTAACATATGCCTTTGATAAAAGTGAACTTTTGAAAAGTATGGGATGTCTGTATTTAAGCCTCCGAATAGAGCCCAAGAGTGAGCTGAATAGTTAGTAAGCAGGATTTCACCTCTGCCTTCAGGGATCTGGTGGGAGAATAGGATTCAAGGATAATGCAAGACTCTGTTGGGAGCAAATGTAAATTTCGGTGTTATAAACAACAAGCCTTGAGTACAATGGATTTTAAGAAAGATAAGGTCAGATGAAGCAGGGACCAGCAGAGTGAGCTCTAGGGGAGAAATTTCAGTTCCTGGGCCCTGAAGGGTGAAAGGGGTCTGGGTAGGTGGGGAAGTGAAAGAGAAATATGCTTGTTTTTAAAACAGTCATTAAATAGGAATGGCCCAGAGAACAGCCTCACCTTGAGGGAGGCCAAAGTCATATTTAGTTTCTCTGAGAGAAAGCTGAAGTTCTCAAAGCATTTCGAAGAGAATTGGATGTTGTACCTTTTTATGATCCAACTATTTCCTGGTATGATTCCATCAAGTACCTTTTAAAAATGTCTGCTCTCACTTGCAGTGGCTCTGGGAAAGGATTCTTTGTGGTTTGACATTCCTTTTCATTTACTCTGGAGGAAAACTCACCATGAAAATTTCCATATGTTTATCTTTTGCTATACATATTTATGTCAACAATTTCCTTTTTTCCAGTTTTCAAAACACACGCTCTTTCCCAAGTGATTTCCTCTAGAAGTAGTGCAGCAATCCCATGATTCATAGATTATGGGCACTGTGCAAAGTTACACAAGCAGGTGTGTCATTTCTACTGGGGGAAAGTCATTGTCCCAGAACTTACCAGCGGCAAGATTCACCCAATGACTTGAGGTTGTTGTAGTAGGTGATAAACCTGATTCTGAAGCAGGCTGTTGGTTTTATTGAGAGATCATCATCATACCTATTTTTAGCATAAAGTTTATCGCATTGTAAAAATAACACAGGAATAAGAATGGGAAGCAGTCGATAACAATCACTTCAAAACTAATGCTGACCACTGGTTTTTAGTCTGTCTTCTTAGAGGCAGAAGTCTCTTTAAATGTGTTTTAGTTAGCCAAAATAGGTAACTAACATATGCCTTTGATAAAAGTGAACTTTTGAAAAGTATGGGATGTCTGTATTTAAGCCTCCGAATAGAGCCCAAGAGTGAGCTGAATAGTTAGTAAGCAGGATTTCACCTCTGCCTTCAGGGATCTGGTGGGAGAATAGGATTCAAGGATAATGCAAGACTCTGTTGGGAGCAAATGTAAATTTCGGTGTTATAAACAACAAGCCTTGAGTACAATGGATTTTAAGAAAGATAAGGTCAGATGAAGCAGGGACCAGCAGAGTGAGCTCTAGGGGAGAAATTTCAGTTCCTGGGCCCTGAAGGGTGAAAGGGGTCTGGGTAGGTGGGGAAGTGAAAGAGAAATATGCTTGTTTTTAAAACAGTCATTAAATAGGAATGGCCCAGAGAACAGCCTCACCTTGAGGGAGGCCAAAGTCATATTTAGTTTCTCTGAGAGAAAGCTGAAGTTCTCAAAGCATTTCGAAGAGAATTGGATGTTGTACCTTTTTATGATCCAACTATTTCCTGGTATGATTCCATCAAGTACCTTTTAAAAATGTCTGCTCTCACTTGCAGTGGCTCTGGGAAAGGATTCTTTGTGGTTTGACATTCCTTTTCATTTACTCTGGAGGAAAACTCACCATGAAAATTTCCATATGTTTATCTTTTGCTATACATATTTATGTCAACAATTTCCTTTTTTCCAGTTTTCAAAACACACGCTCTTTCCCAAGTGATTTCCTCTAGAAGTAGTGCAGCAATCCCATGATTCATAGATTATGGGCACTGTGCAAAGTTACACAAGCAGGTGTGTCATTTCTACTGGGGGAAAGTCATTGTCCCAGAACTTACCAGCGGCAAGATTCACCCAATGACTTGAGGTTGTTGTAGTAGGTGATAAACCTGATTCTGAAGCAGGCTGTTGGTTTTATTGAGAGATCATCATCATACCTATTTTTAGCATAAAGTTTATCGCATTGTAAAAATAACACAGGAATAAGAATGGGAAGCAGTCGATAAATACAAAGTCATGGGACTGGATGAATACAAAGCCACAAGTTCTTAATTTCCATATCCTCCCCAAAACTGTGTGGAATTGGAAATAGGAAGTAAAAATTAAATAACATGAGAATGTTTGAGGCTTACAAATAACAAAACATGAATTTCCTAAAGATCTATTACAAACTTTTTGTGATGAGGCATTCTCCCTCTCTTTAAAGACTGAATTTGAGTTTTGAAATTTATATACATTATATTAATGTTTTGAATAGTTTAGGAAGTATGTTTTAGAATGTATATTATGATAGGCTAAAGAGGAGATAACATTTACCTAAAATAGTGAATTACCAAGTTCATACTTCCAAAACACCATAGGAAAATGTCTCCTTATTCGGGGTACTTTTTACAGTGGTCACATATGTTTACTGGGGAGATGCTTTCCCAGGTAGTCCCATATTCGTATAGCTTCAGACCCAAAAAAGTACATATTAGAAAGGGAGCTTGACCAGTGTGCGGAGATGAAGAACTCGGCCTATTCCCCACCTTTAGGAACTCACCTGTCCTTCTGCACCTCTTTCATCCTTGAAACTAGGATACAACTAAAGAAACTTTGTCTCATCCTCACTGTCTTCCAGTTTAAATCACAAAGAATCAGTGAGGGCTTCCCTGGTGGCCCAGTGGGTAAAGAGTCCGTCTTGCAGTGCAAGGGGCATTGGTTCGATTCCTGGCCCAGGAAGATTCCATAAGCCATGGAACAGCTGGACCAGTGTGTGCAGTTACGAGCCAGTACTCTGGAGCGCATGCACCCAGAGCCGGTACTCTGCACCAAGAGAGGCCACTGCAATGGGAAGTCCACATAGGTCGAAGAATAAAAGATGGATGAAAGTAAATATAAATACAAGAGGCATGATGGGGAAAAGAAAAAGCCTCCCAGTTCAGAACTACGGCAGAAGTTACACAAGCAGGTGTGTCATTTCTACTGGGGGAAAGTCATTGTCCCAGAACTTACCAGCGGCAAGATTCACCCAATGACTTGAGGTTGTTGTAGTAGGTGATAAACCTGATTCTGAAGCAGGCTGTTGGTTTTATTGAGAGATCATCATCATACCTATTTTTAGCATAAAGTTTATCGCATTGTAAAAATAACACAGGAATAAGAATGGGAAGCAGTCGATAAATACAAAGTCATGGGACTGGATGAATACAAAGCCACAAGTTCTTAATTTCCATATCCTCCCCAAAACTGTGTGGAATTGGAAATAGGAAGTAAAAATTAAATAACATGAGAATGTTTGAGGCTTACAAATAACAAAACATGAATTTCCTAAAGATCTATTACAAACTTTTTGTGATGAGGCATTCTCCCTCTCTTTAAAGACTGAATTTGAGTTTTGAAATTTATATACATTATATTAATGTTTTGAATAGTTTAGGAAGTATGTTTTAGAATGTATATTATGATAGGCTAAAGAGGAGATAACATTTACCTAAAATAGTGAATTACCAAGTTCATACTTCCAAAACACCATAGGAAAATGTCTCCTTATTCGGGTACTTTTTACAGTGGTCACATATGTTTACTGGGGAGATGCTTTCCCAGGTAGTCCCATATTCGTATAGCTTCAGACCCAAAAAAGTACATATTAGAAAGGGAGCTTGACCAGTGTGCGGAGATGAAGAACTCGGCCTATTCCCCACCTTTAGGAACTCACCTGTCCTTCTGCACCTCTTTCATCCTTGAAACTAGGATACAACTAAAGAAACTTTGTCTCATCCTCACTGTCTTCCAGTTTAAATCACAAAGAATCAGTGAGGGCTTCCCTGGTGGCCCAGTGGGTAAAGAGTCCGTCTTGCAGTGCAAGGGGCATTGGTTCGATTCCTGGCCCAGGAAGATTCCATAAGCCATGGAACAGCTGGACCAGTGTGTGCAGTTACGAGCCAGTACTCTGGAGCGCATGCACCCAGAGCCGGTACTCTGCACCAAGAGAGGCCACTGCAATGGGAAGTCCACATAGGTCGAAGAATAAAAAGATGGATGAAAGTAAATATAAATACAAGAGGCATGATGGGGAAAAGAAAAAAAAAGCCTCAGTGAAAATTAACATTGGCCAGCACACAAGGAATGTCCTTCATGCATTAAGCATCATGCCAAGCACTTCCCATGCATTTTCTGACTCTAAACTCACAGCGCTGTTGGCTAGAATGAATGTCTACCTAGAAAGCACTAAACACAGTGCCTGGCATATGCTTCTAGAAATTAGAAAGAAAGGAAGAGAGAAACTCAATTTTTCAGATACTGTTATTTTCCCTATTTTAAAGGAGAGGACACTAAGATTGTAGAGATGTAAGATTAGCTGCCCAAGATCACCCAAGTAGCACTGTAAAGTCATGACTCAATCCAGGCCCTAGAGATCCAAAGTCCAGGACTAATGAGTGTTTATAAATCTAAAAATGAGAAAGTTGTACAGTCATGGAGCAAAGAAAATCAGTTTTCAAAGGTTTTTAGAAGTACTATATTTTGGTGATGCAAGTGCAGAAAGAAAACTAGCAGCAATGGGAAGCGAGGACTTCTCAGAGGTCTACAGGAGGTCAGAACTTACAAGAAGGATGTGTTTCAGGTTCATGTGTTGCTGAGAGTGCATTACAGTCAAAGTTTGTTTCACATTTCAGTTCATATACTTCCCAAATCAAAAATATATAGTATGATGACTTGGGTTTTCTATTTTTATATTCTTATTAAAAAGATGTCTTTCACTCCTGAACAATGGCAAGAGTTCTGGTTTCTTAAAAGATGGACTTCCTTTTATTTTTTCATGCACTCATATTCTTCTTGTTTATTCAAAAGTACATCAGTTAAGCCAAGCTCTATTGATACTCTGAAGAGGAAGAGGTATTTTGTTGGAGAAATAAGGAAGTCTTTTCAGAAAGATTGCAGGTTGCACATAGTGTTAATGGTTGAGAAGAAGTTTGTGGGTTATGTCAGGGAGAAGAGAATCAGAGGTCAGGCATCCCAGACAGAGCCTTCCTCTACAAAGAACAACAGAAGACAGTCTCTCTGAGATGTTGACAAGTTCAGGAAGCGGGGTCAGGAGGGTTTTTTGTTTTTAGGAGTGGGAAGCACTCAATGCTAGATGACAAAAGTCATTTGAGCCACATACCGAAGAATTTGTGAGTGGATGATATACAATACATTAGAGAATAGAAGACATTTGGAAAGGAAAGATGTAGTCATCCCATTGGGTGCTGAGAAGAGGTAGCCTACTTTTGGAAAGAAAAAGATCATGCCAAGCACTTCCCATGCATTTTCTGACTCAAAAAGGGAAATGAATGTCTACCTAGAAAGCACTAAACACAGTGCCTGGC
This sequence comes from Tragulus kanchil, assembly GCA_022376925.1. Classification (NCBI taxonomy): domain Eukaryota; kingdom Metazoa; phylum Chordata; class Mammalia; order Artiodactyla; family Tragulidae; genus Tragulus; species Tragulus kanchil. Next base: position 12,098,878 of record JAIOJX010000002.1, on the reverse strand, counting down.
ATATGCTTCTAGAAATTAGAAAGAAAGGAAGAGAGAAACTCAATTTTTCAGATACTGTTATTTTCCCTATTTTAAAGGAGAGGACACTAAGATTGTAGAGATGTAAGATTAGCTGCCCAAGATCACCCAAGTAGCACTGTAAAGTCATGACTCAATCCAGGCCCTAGAGATCCAAAGTCCAGGACTAATGAGTGTTTATAAATCTAAAAATGAGAAAGTTGTACAGTCATGGAGCAAAGAAAATCAGTTTTCAAAGGTTTTTAGAAGTACTATATTTTGGTGATGCAAGTGCAGAAAGAAAACTAGCAGCAATGGGAAGCGAGGACTTCTCAGAGGTCTACAGGAGGTCAGAACTTACAAGAAGGATGTGTTTCAGGTTCATGTGTTGCTGAGAGTGCATTACAGTCAAAGTTTGTTTCACATTTCAGTTCATATACTTCCCAAATCAAAAATATATAGTATGATGACTTGGGTTTTCTATTTTTATATTCTTATTAAAAAGATGTCTTTCACTCCTGAACAATGGCAAGAGTTCTGGTTTCTTAAAAGATGGACTTCCTTTTATTTTTTCATGCACTCATATTCTTCTTGTTTATTCAAAAGTACATCAGTTAAGCCAAGCTCTATTGATACTCTGAAGAGGAAGAGGTATTTTGTTGGAGAAATAAGGAAGTCTTTTCAGAAAGATTGCAGGTTGCACATAGTGTTAATGGTTGAGAAGAAGTTTGTGGGTTATGTCAGGGAGAAGAGAATCAGAGGTCAGGCATCCCAGACAGAGCCTTCCTCTACAAAGAACAACAGAAGACAGTCTCTCTGAGATGTTGACAAGTTCAGGAAGCGGGGTCAGGAGGGTTTTTTGTTTTTAGGAGTGGGAAGCACTCAATGCTAGATGACAAAAGTCATTTGAGCCACATACCGAAGAATTTGTGAGTGGATGATATACAATACATTAGAGAATAGAAGACATTTGGAAAGGAAAGATGTAGTCATCCCATTGGGTGCTGAGAAGAGGGGTACAGCCTACTTTCTTGGTTATAAGAAGAGAGATCTAATTTATACTCTGAAAATGTTTCAGTCATAAGCCCTCTGACTTCTGTATCTCCTTACACTTTGGAAGAAACAATTTCATGAACATCCTTGATCTGTAGTTCAGGAACCATAGAGATTAAGGTCAAGGATCATGACAATTTCCCTATAGTATAATACTGACCACCCAGCCTGCCGCCATCTGCTGTATCTATGGCCAGAAATACTGTTTCATTTTCCGTCTCCTTCTGCACCATGAACTGAGGCAGCTCTTGGTTTTTGAGCATGTGTACATCAAATCCAGAAAAAAAAATACCTCTTTTAGGCTGTTTTTTTTTTTTTTAAATTTTTCCATTCTTGCTCCCTTCTCTCTTTTCACTCATGTGTCTCCCTTCATTTTCTCCTTCCCTCCCTCTTTTCTTCCTCCTCTTCCTCTTTCCGTCTTGCTTTTTCTTTAAGAAACATTTAATGGAAGGCTTCTATGTGGTAAAGACTGTATTAAATAACACAGATTAACCGATACATAAAAGCATAGTTCTGTCCCTAAAGGCATCGTTGAATGGTGGGAAAGAAAAATGAGTTTATAATTTTTGGTAAAACTGTAATACATGGCAGTATAAAATTTACAATTTTTTTCACTTTCTTTGACATTTACTCTATGAGGATCTATAGATTTTATGTTGCCAGAATCTCTATCATAGTATTATATACCTAATTAAACATACACCTAAGTCTTTTTCAGTGTCTCCATTGAAATCACACTCATCCCATGTCCTACTTCTCATATCTGTGACTCCTCAGCTAAGGGACAGTGGGACAGAATATTGTCTCTGATTATAGTATGTTTGCAAGACTTTAGATTCCTTGTTTCCCAGTTTTTGTCTTCCTTTTTATATTTGATTACTAACCAAAGAACAGTTTTAGTGTTGACAAGTCAGGGGTAAGGTTTTTTGTTTTTAGGAGTGGGAAGCACTCAATGCTAGATGACAAAAGTCATTTGAGCCACATACCGAAGAATTTGTGAGTGGATGATATACAATACATTAGAGAATAGAAGACATTTGGAAAGGAAAGATGTAGTCATCCCATTGGGTGCTGAGAAGAGGGGTACAGCCTACTTTCTTGGTTATAAGAAGAGAGATCTAATTTATACTCTGAAAATGTTTCAGTCATAAGCCCTCTGACTTCTGTATCTCCTTACACTTTGGAAGAAACAATTTCATGAACATCCTTGATCTGTAGTTCAGGAACCATAGAGATTAAGGTCAAGGATCATGACAATTTCCCTATAGTATAATACTGACCACCCAGCCTGCCGCCATCTGCTGTATCTATGGCCAGAAATACTGTTTCATTTTCCGTCTCCTTCTGCACCATGAACTGAGGCAGCTCTTGGTTTTTGAGCATGTGTACATCAAATCCAGAAAAAAAAATACCTCTTTTAGGCTGTTTTTTTTTTTTTTAAATTTTTCCATTCTTGCTCCCTTCTCTCTTTTCACTCATGTGTCTCCCTTCATTTTCTCCTTCCCTCCCTCTTTTCTTCCTCCTCTTCCTCTTTCCGTCTTGCTTTTTCTTTAAGAAACATTTAATGGAAGGCTTCTATGTGGTAAAGACTGTATTAAATAACACAGATTAACCGATACATAAAAGCATAGTTCTGTCCCTAAAGGCATCGTTGAATGGTGGGAAAGAAAAATGAGTTTATAATTTTTGGTAAAACTGTAATACATGGCAGTATAAAATTTACAATTTTTTTCACTTTCTTTGACATTTACTCTATGAGGATCTATAGATTTTATGTTGCCAGAATCTCTATCATAGTATTATATACCTAATTAAACATACACCTAAGTCTTTTTCAGTGTCTCCATTGAAATCACACTCATCCCATGTCCTACTTCTCATATCTGTGACTCCTCAGCTAAGGGACAGTGGGACAGAATATTGTCTCTGATTATAGTATGTTTGCAAGACTTTAGATTCCTTGTTCTACTGTCCCAGTAAATTCAAAATATTAGTCTTCCTTTTTATATTTGATTACTAACCAAAGAACACCTTTAAGGACCTCCCTGATGTTCAGTGGTTAAGAATCTGCCTGTCAGTACAGGGAACAGGGGTTCAATCCCTGGTCTAGGAAGGTTCCGCTTGCTGGGTAACAACTTAGCCCGTGTCCTACAACTATTAAAACCTGTGCACCCTAGAGCCAGGGTTCCACAACAAGAGAAGCCACTGCAATGAGAAGCCCATGCATGGCAACGTGAGAAAAGCCTGCACAAAGCAACAAAGACTTGGTGCAGCCAAAAATGAATAAATGAAAGGAAAATAAAACACTTTTAAACTCAGGCAGATGTAATAACTCACAGTTTTCTGGATCAGAAACCTAGAGAAATAAAGTTACTTTCCCAGGGTGTTTTATCTCAGTCTATCTCTCTGCATGCTCCTAAGCTGTCTTTGGCTTATATTTCAAAACTGACTTCTGAAGATGATTTTTAGAAAACTAAATTCATGAGGAATATATTTTTTTTAGATAGGACAAAAATATATGCAAAAGAAATAGGATTGCTTCCTTAATTTCTTTCTGATATTTTGTTGTTAGTACATAGAAATGCAACAGACTTCTGTTAATCTTATACTCTGCAGCTTGACCAAATTTATTGATGAGCTTTCTAGTAGCGTCTTTAGGATTTTCTAAATATCATGTCATTTGCAAAGAGTGACAGTTTTACTTCTTTTCCAATTTAGATTCCTTTTATTTTTTTTTCTTCTCTAATTGCTGTGACTAGGACTTCCAAAACTATGCTAAATAAAAGTGATGAGAGTGGACATCTTGTCTTGTTCCTGATCTTAGAGGAAATGCTTTCAGTTTTTCATTGTTGAGAATGATGTCTGCTATGAGTTAGCCTTTATCATGTTGAGTTATGGGCTTCCCTTGTGGCTCAGACAATAAAGAATCTGCCTGCAGTGTGGGAGGTCTGGGTTTGATCCCAGGGTTGGGAAAATCCTCTGGAGAAGGGAAAGGCTACCCACTCCACGATTCTTGCCTGGAGAATTCCATGTGTGGCAAGGAGTCAGACACAACTGAGCAACTTTCACATGCTGAGGTGTGCTCCCTCTTTGCCAACTTCCTGGAGAGCTTTTATCTTCAATGGGTGTTGAATTTTGTTGAAACCTTTTCCTGCATGTATTGAGGTGATCATATGGTTTTTATTCTTCAGTGTGTAAATATGATGTATCATTTTGATTTATATATGTTGAAGAATCCTCGGGACAGTTAAGTCTGTCTGTGTCACTTAAGGCCTGTGTTTCCTTATTGATTTTCTGTGTGGATCTATCTATTGATAGAAGTGTGATATTAAAGCCCCTCACTATTATTGCTACTGTTGATTTCTCCTTTTATAGTTGTTATCATTTGCATTATGTATCGAGGTGCTCCAGTGTTTGGTACATATTTATTTACAATTGTTATGTCTTCTTGGATTGATCCCTTGATCTTTATATAGTGTGTTTGTCTCTCGCAACAGCCTTTAAAGTCATTTTGAGATGAGTGTTTTGAAACAGAGGTGTTGCCAGATTCATCTTTGTAGCACCCAACATAACTTTAGGTACACGGTTGGCATTCTCCAAAAAGAAAAGCAATTCTTAGAATCTTAATTATTAGGTCAAAGAATATGAATGGCTTCTTAGCTCTTCATATTAATTTCCCTGCTGTTTACCTAAAGAGTTACATGACTTCCATGACATAAGCAATATACAAGTTTCATCACAGTGAGACAGTCCTGAATGTTAACACTGTTATAATTCCACGAATTTCCGTCAATAAATGAATGCTAGTAAAAAGATACTCTTATTTAGAGTCTTTAACTTCTAATGAGTTTTTTCCCTTAAAATTTTAATTTTTATTGACTCTTTTCATTCTAAAAGTCATCTCATTTTAAGCGAGAATTTCCTTAAAGTGCTTTCCATCAGCACATTGTGTGTGTGCGTGAAGGAGGAATAGGAAGAAGAGACGAAAAAGGACCAAGAGCGGAAGAAGGGGGAAAGGAGAATACAAGCCTAACTTTTGCATTCTATAGAGTAGATTTAAATGTGTTCCATTCAGGGAAGCCATCTTAATAAGATCCAAGGGCATGAAATTTAAAGGCATATCGAGTTCACCTTTTCAAAGGAGATGTTGCTAAAATGAAGTTAGGGTATTCATGTATATTCAGAACTCTTAAACTTTGCTCCCAGCATCAAATGCTAAAATACTATACAGCACATAAACACCTTTGTTCTGCTGAAAGTGATATCACTTAGGTCAAAATGTCTCTGTGGCATGTTTTTACTCAGGAAACTGTTCAAGGAGCTATCAAGGACTACAGCTCCCGAAGCTGAAACCAAGTGCCTTTGCTGTGAAAAGCATGGCATTTCCCTTCATTTACATGGAGTCTTTATTTTATAGCATCTTTATTTCTAGCATCTTATAAAGAGCTTTAGAGAATGTATTTAGACAGTGAAGCTTAAATGTACATAAGCTTTGTCATTTATAAAAATAAAACTTCTATAAAAGAAGGAAACAAACATTTGTGAATTTACCTTCTATTAAACTTTTGTCGGGACTTTGCATAACTATTGAGTTACATCTTATTATAGTGCAGAGATTAAATAAATTGCCAAGATCACATAGTTATTATATGAAGAGGCTAGAATTCCATCCAGGTCTCTCAGACTTCTAAAGGCCTAGACGTCTTCATGTTAGGTAAGATTTTAGTTCGAGGCAAAATAATCTATAAATGTGCAAAACAGATTAATTAAAAGCAGTAAGCACACTAGGCAATAAAGTGAACTATGCCATTTTTCTTTCTATACTGTGGAAACTATGATTCTGTCCAAGAAAATCCTGTTCAATCCCACCCTCAAGACATAATTCTTTGCTCTGTCTAGTTGGGGTTTTTTTTGTCAGTTATTTTTGTTTAACATCCAGAATCACAGAAGGTTTGAATTGGAAAAGGTTTTGAGGGTTGTCTGTTCTGCCCTATGTGTCTTAGATATTGTAAAATAAAGATTTCCAAATTTGCTCGAGTCTTCACATTTGAATTTGAGAAAAAGTGAGATCAGTGAAAAAATTCTTTGTGTAGTATTTTGAACCACAGGAAAGTAGCTTATAACTGTTTAATGAATGAATAAATAAAAGAAATCCTTATTTTTCCCATGATACTTTTAAACTTAACTTTTAATTTTTTTCTTTTCATTTTTATTTAAGAACAGTGGTTCTGGCAGTGTATAGACTTTTAAGTACCAGATACTGTCCACTGTCACAATAAACTACTTAGGAAGAAATGACCTCTTGCATTTTTCTGTGCCCTGATGCTAAAAAAATGGCAGACATCTTTCTACTTACAATACATAGGTGTTATAAACCTGGCTCAGGTACATAGTCACCTCTAGGAGGTAAGAGAGGTTTCTCTCAATTCTCTGTATCTAGAAAAGCTGGTTTTAGGGCAGTTGACTTAACCTGGCCTCAGTTATGGCATTTCCCTTCATTTACATGGAGTCTTTATTTTATAGCATTTAAAAAGAAATGTATTTAGACAGTGAAGCTTAAATGTACATAAGCTTTGTCATTTATAAAAATAAAACTTCTATAAAAGAAGGAAACAAACATTTGTGAATTTACCTTCTATTAAACTTTTGTCGGGACTTTGCATAACTATTGAGTTACATCTTATTATAGTGCAGAGATTAAATAAATTGCCAAGATCACATAGTTATTATATGAAGAGGCTAGAATTCCATCCAGGTCTCTCAGACTTCTAAAGGCCTAGACGTCTTCATGTTAGGTAAGATTTTAGTTCGAGGCAAAATAATCTATAAATGTGCAAAACAGATTAATTAAAAGCAGTAAGCACACTAGGCAATAAAGTGAACTATGCCATTTTTCTTTCTATACTGTGGAAACTATGATTCTGTCCAAGAAAATCCTGTTCAATCCCACCCTCAAGACATAATTCTTTGCTCTGTCTAGTTGGGGTTTTTTTTGTCAGTTATTTTTGTTTAACATCCAGAATCACAGAAGGTTTGAATTGGAAAAGGTTTTGAGGGTTGTCTGTTCTGCCCTATGTGTCTTAGATATTGTAAAATAAAGATTTCCAAATTTGCTCGAGTCTTCACATTTGAATTTGAGAAAAAGTGAGATCAGTGAAAAAAAATTCTTTGTGTAGTATTTTGAACCACAGGAAAGTAGCTTATAACTGTTTAATGAATGAATAAATAAAAGAAATCCTTATTTTTCCCATGATACTTTTAAACTTAACTTTTAATTTTTTTCTTTTCATTTTTATTTAAGAACAGTGGTTCTGGCAGTGTATAGACTTTTAAGTACCAGATACTGTCCACTGTCACAATAAACTACTTAGGAAGAAATGACCTCTTGCATTTTTCTGTGCCCTGATGCTAAAAAAATGGCAGACATCTTTCTACTTACAATACATAGGTGTTATAAACCTGGCTCAGGTACATAGTCACCTCTAGGAGGTAAGAGAGGTTTCTCTCAATTCTCTGTATCTAGAAAAGCTGGATTCTTCAGGGCAGTTGACTTACTTTTATCTGCTAAGAACCAGGATTTTCATACTTCCCACATTTGCCTCTTTATGTTAAATACTAGGACGCTCAGACGCAGAGACACTTGTTTTCCAGAAATGTTTGAAATTCTGTGGCATCTGGTGTTAGTTACTCAGTCATTTCCCACTCTTTGTGACTCTGTAGACTGTACCGTGCCAGGCTTCTCTGTCCACAGAATTCTCCAGGTAAGAGGACTGAAGTGGACAGCCATTTCCTTGTCCAGGGGCTCTTTCCGACCCAGGGATTGAACCCCCGTCTCCTGTGTTGCATGTAGGTTCTTTACCATTTGAGCCGCCAGGGAAGCCCTATGGCATGTAGTTTGTATGTGAATCACATGTCTGGTTCTAGGACTCCGTTGCATTTTTTTCCATCTTCATTTCTCCTTTATCCTTTGCTTGTTGCTTTGTTTAATATCATGTCACTCTAAACATTTCTCCTGTTGAAATGAGTTAAAGTTTAAATAAATATATGCATCAAGATAAAAATATTCACAGACAGAAGAGTTAAGAATATACACACATTCATGCCTTCAGTGTTGCCTATTTTTTAAAAAGTTAAAAGAAATCAATGATCACATTTAATACTGATTCCCCTTCCCCCTGCAAAGCATGTGAAAGTTGGTAATCATATTGTAGCTTCTGTATTGCTCTGCTGGTTGAGGACAGAGTATTCCCACTCCACAGGATATTAATTTCAGGTCGGCTGTCTGGAGACTAATCGTACTTTAGCTTCCATTTAAGAGTAAGAATTCTACTCCCAAACTGAATCGCCAGTACCGTAGAATGATTACTTGGAGGAGTTAGCTGTAAAAGGAAAAATTCTATGAAGCTTTTTTTCCGATCTTGCTAATTACTTGGAGACTGAATCTGACATCCAGCCTTGCTTTTCTCTTTTTCGCCGGCTGAGGGAATGACTTGGTCTTGGTCCACAGCGGGGAGACGGGCTCTTCACGGTGTGGTCTGGGGGTGGAGAGGCTTCCATCACAGAACCTGGTAGAGGTCAAGGACACCAGTACACTAGCAGAGCCTGTTTTCTTGACTAAATCTTGGACGGGAAGGTTAACACAGGACTTAACAATGATATGAAGGCTTTCTCCCCCAAAGCCCGTGAAAGTGAGGAAATCATGATGGCTAGGAACTGTTTCACTGTGCCTGATGAGGGTTGGAGACAGGGAAGGCCACCACCCATTCCTAAGATGCCACGATTATCCAGCCAGACTTGCGGATTCTTGTAGAAGCCAAATAAGTAGAATGTTAGTCCAAAAACTGCACTTACTTCAGCTTCTCTGTTCCTCTTGGGCAAGTCAGCTAAGTGTGAGCTTTGGACTGTGCACTGAACTAACCTAAATATCTAATGTATTTACTATATTTCAGGGATAATTTGTGTTTGCAGGTTTTTTTTGGGGGGGTTGCTTTATTTTCTTGCCTATTTTCTATGATTTCAAATGTACAAATTTAGTGCATATCATGTAAATATATAGGACATTTAATCTCATTACTTATATATGAATATGAAAAATTTTTGAAAGTGCATTCTTGAGAACCTGGAGAGCTCAGGAAAGGTTTTGAAGACAAGGCTACATTTCATCAAGCATGCAAGGATACATGGAATTTTGACTGTCAGATTTATAGTCTTTAAAAAGTTAAAAGAAATCAATGATCACATTTAATACTGATTCCCCTTCCCCCTGCAAAGCATGTGAAAGTTGGTAATCATATTGTAGCTTCTGTATTGCTCTGCTGGTTGAGGACAGAGTATTCCCACTCCACAGGATATTAATTTCAGGTCGGCTGTCTGGAGACTAATCGTACTTTAGCTTCCATTTAAGAGTAAGAATTCTACTCCCAAACTGAATCGCCAGTACCGTAGAATGATTACTTGGAGGAGTTAGCTGTAAAAGGAAAAATTCTATGAAGCTTTTTTTCCGATCTTGCTAATTACTTGGAGACTGAATCTGACATCCAGCCTTGCTTTTCTCTTTTTCGCCGGCTGAGGGAATGACTTGGTCTTGGTCCACAGCGGGGAGACGGGCTCTTCACGGTGTGGTCTGGGGGTGGAGAGGCTTCCATCACAGAACCTGGTAGAGGTCAAGGACACCAGTACACTAGCAGAGCCTGTTTTCTTGACTAAATCTTGGACGGGAAGGTTAACACAGGACTTAACAATGATATGAAGGCTTTCTCCCCCAAAGCCCGTGAAAGTGAGGAAATCATGATGGCTAGGAACTGTTTCACTGTGCCTGATGAGGGTTGGAGACAGGGAAGGCCACCACCCATTCCTAAGATGCCACGATTATCCAGCCAGACTTGCGGATTCTTGTAGAAGCCAAATAAGTAGAATGTTAGTCCAAAAACTGCACTTACTTCAGCTTCTCTGTTCCTCTTGGGCAAGTCAGCTAAGTGTGAGCTTTGGACTGTGCACTGAACTAACCTAAATATCTAATGTATTTACTATATTTCAGGGATAATTTGTGTTTGCAGGTTTTTTTTGGGGGGGTTGCTTTATTTTCTTGCCTATTTTCTATGATTTCAAATGTACAAATTTAGTGCATATCATGTAAATATATAGGACATTTAATCTCATTACTTATATATGAATATGAAAAATTTTTGAAAGTGCATTCTTGAGAACCTGGAGAGCTCAGGAAAGGTTTTGAAGACAAGGCTACATTTCATCAAGCATGCAAGGATACATGGAATTTTGACTGTCAGATTTATAGTCTTTCTATTAAAGGGTAGAAATTCATCAGTTGTACAAAGAATGTGGAAGGCAGTCTGGGTTGAGTGATTAAAGTATGCCAATGCATAGAAGTGTGACAAAATTTGAGAAACTGAGATTCACTATGACTTTCATGTCATCAAACACTAAGGCCTGAAGTCATAAGTGTAAACAGGACATTGCATTTCATGATAAAATTTGCTGTAGATGATTCAGAGGGTTCAAATGGGAGAAATACCTAGTGAGAACTGTTCTTTTTACGATTGCTCCAAAGGCTTAATTGGTTTACCATCAACTCCCAAGGGTTATTAACGTGTTGATGCTAATGTGTCTATCAGAGCTGTTGTCACAGTCTGTGACAAAGGTAGTACAATTATAATTAGGGTCTCTCTGTCGCTATGGACAACCCAATCAGTTCACAAGGTTTTAAAAAGACTATTGGTGTATGTGCTAAGTGTAACTTGAGTGTTTCTCTGAAATACCTTAACTATTTCATGCAACATTCATACCCAATGAGTAAGAATGCCCATGACTTTTTTCTCCCATAATATATAGGGAGCATCTTTTAGTAAAACACAGGTAAATTAGTCCAGAATTAGGTAATTAGTTATACTACACTGCAGTTATCTGTAGAATCAGGAATCATCCCAGAAGAGTGAAAATACGGAGATCTTTTAGGCTACTAACTCATATTGCAAAGGGGCAAATTTGAGTCCTAGAATGTTAGGGAGGTATCTATAGTTGTGCAATTAATTCTTACTTAAATCTCTCTCTTTTCTTCTATACATCAATATTTTAATCATTCATCTGTGTATCATAGAAGAAGTAATATTACATTGGAAACAAAGAAGAGGGAAAAACTAACATTCAGAGTCTACCAGTCTAGTCCAGCTATTATTATTATGCATATGCATTACTTCTAACCTTCCAAACACGTGTATTTTTAGTTGAGACACAGGGTCTAATTTTATACCCCCTTTAAACTTAAATACACACAAGCACACACACACACACACACACACAGATACGTATCTTCCACAGTAACACATATAAATGTACATAAAGTGTATGGGTGGCTATTTATTTTTATATTTTTTATTTAATGGATCATGGACCACTTTCCTGGTTCAAAGAGGTAGCTCTCATATTTTCAACAGCCTCAAATTTTGCATACAATTAATTAGCGTATTATTAACCATCCCACTCTCCATGGCTATGATGACACTTTTCCTCCAGCCTTTTTCTGGAGAAGCTGGGGAAAGCATCTGAAAGAGTGCAGAGGCTGGACTGAGAACCTCGTGATCTGGATCAGAGCGAAGAAAGTCAGCCTGGGTGGAGAGGTAGTGGCTCCCCACAGAGGAGGTGAAGGGAGGATGACCTCTGGCATCATCATGTCCCAGGATCATCACAAATTTAATTCAGACCAGTCCATTTTTCTTATGAAAAGAAGTCCGTCGGGTCCATAGAGTAAAATAATGGAGGATTTGAGATTTGAATGGGAATATTTTCTGTATAATGTAAAATTTTATTTGATTAAATTCTGTCAACGTGTTGTGTTATATTTCACAAAGTGCCCATTGTTCTGTTGCAAGGTCTGCCCCAGCCCCACCCCCCGGCCCTGAGGGGTTGCCCCTGCGTTCTGACAAGGCTCACAGACCTAACCTTGGAGAGAAGAACTGAGTCCCTTAAATAATAATGGTAGATTATGAGCCAATAGAGTGATTAATGAGAATAATAGACTGACGGAGTAAGTTGACTTTCTCTGAGAAATCTGTACAAAGAATCGATGTCAGCCCCGTGTATTATGTCGGCAGCTGAGGGAGAAAGCCTGGTTGGTCAACGCGGATTCCAAATTAAGAGCTCCTTGTTCATTTGAGAAGATGTCATCTTGCATGTTCTTCCTACATGGAGTGACGGAAAATATGACCCCAAGGGTTTCTGGCTCTATCAGGGTTTGTTGGGGCTTCTTCTCATGAGAATGAACACTCGGGACTCAGCATTTCCGTTTCCCTTCTGCCAAAGCGTGTGAAAATGGAGAGCAGTAAAACAACAATAAACAACCAGAACATTACCGTCAAAGTCTCTCTAGCCTCAAGAGGCAGTGTTGGACTGGCTTTCTGTGTTTGGCCAAAGGACAGCACAGGAAATGGGAGTAGAAAGTTCTCATTTTTTCTCCTTGTTAACATTAATAGCCCAAGTGTACCCTTTGAACAAAACCTCAGGATGCGACCAATGACACTTTGTTATTAATTATTAAGTTTTAGACAGTGGGTGGGCCTGTGATTTTTTGGATAAAAGATATTTGTATCTCCTTTACATCAAAACATATACTTAGTAAATAGTTCTATATGCCTTCTTTTTGGAGTCTTATCCAGATTATTAATTCTAAAAATTCCTTTTGTCTTCACTTTTTCCCTTTCTTCTTCGGCTTGTTCATGTTGTAGATGTTAAGAAAGAATGAAATGATCTCAGGCTAAGTCATAAATGAGAAATCTAGGAGATGCAGAAACTGGAGCATTTAGCTTTTATTGATACATGGCTCAGTTTTCAGTTGTATCAAATTCAAGGCAATAAACACTCATCGGGTGTCTCTTTCTGCAAGGTGCCACATGAGGCCTGGAGAGGTGGAGAGGAAAAACACAGAAGGAAGGCCTCCAGACACACGTGGCTCCACGTTGGGGAGAAAACCGAAGTGCAAAGTGGTTGTGTAGCGTTGTAGGACAGGAACATATACGCTGCTGTGGGACTACACGCACAGAAGCAAGTTATCCTGCCTGAAGTATTCCTGGGAAGCCTGACACTGAATGACTGGCTGTCCCTGGCAATCTTTTCTAGTTGAGACTTACAGTTTAAAATCTATTATACATGCCTATCCCAGGCACACAAACCCATGCCTATGTAGACAAGTTTTACGAAATAAACACTTCCCCTTACTCCATGATGCACCCTTGTATTTTTCCTCCCATTCTGTCTTTATCATTGTAGATGCTGGTTGAGACCCATTTAACTGAGCGCCCTTGATCAGTTAATGAATTGAGATCCCAGTCTGTGAAATTATGGAATAGAGCACAGGCTTTGGAATAAGACAAAACTGTTTTTAAATCCTGGGACAGTCACCTAGTAGTCCTGAGATTTGAGCAGTTTGCTTACCATTTATGAGTCGGAGTTTTCCTGCCTATAGGAAAAGCGTAAGTGGCTACTCTCTACCTGACCAGGACTTCAGGAAATCGTTCTTGTAGACAGCTTAATATAGTGACTAGGTTGGGAAGAGCAGGGAGCAAGGCATCCTAGGGACATTGACTGGTGTGGTAGAGTTGTCCCACCAACCCAGAACAAGATGAATCTGATGACTGATATGCCTGGAAGTTTACAGAGTACGAGTGGACGTGGAAAAGAGTTACCAAGGCTCTGCACCTAGATCGTGTGTGTTTACATATGAATGAGTGAGTGTATGTATACATGCTTGTGTGACGTTTGTCTGTAAGGATGTGAGTGGGGGGAGTGAGTGTGTATTTGTATGAGGGACATTTGTGTATCTTTGGGTGTATGCGTCCATATGTGTGTAGAGACAGGGGCAGCTGGTATCAGTGTATGGACTAAATTTGATTCTCCTTTATTCAGTGACCTCTTAACCAATCCCAGTGAGCTTTGGTTAAACCAACAAGCCCGGATCTTTCCTAGGGCCTTCCTCTTCTCAACAGACCACAGCCTTTCTGTGATCTTGACACCATCATCTCCACTTTCCGAAGTCAATCCTCCTTACCTATATACTGAAGTATATTAGGCAAGAATTTAATAGATTTTTAAAAATCTCGTAGAAAACTGGGAGGAGCTTTGTTGGGTTTTTTTTTTTTTTCAAGCATAATCTTCCAAGGATACTGATGTTTAATCATGCTCATAGAGAAACAGAGCTAGGGATACCTAGTAATAACTAATGTTCATTAAGTACTTACTATATTCCCAGCTCTGTGGTACATACTTCACATGTATCAGCTCATGTAATACTCATGACATCCTTATAACATGGTTACTATAATCATGCCCCTCATACAGAGACAGATATCTTGCTCAGAGTTAGTGAGTGTTGCGACTGGGATTCAAATGTAGATACAAATGCATCTAAATGCACATCTTTCTGTGGCTCCCTTTACAAAAGCCCAGACCTTTGGGAGTGCATTTGAAAAACCCCTTGACTTAGATGATTTACCACAGAATCTCCTTTTTGCTCTAGCAAACAATGACTTCACCAGTGACTTCATGAGGCTATAAATAAACAACTGAACTCTACAACTCTTTCCCACACCCAAGAACATATGTACATAGATACACACCAGGACTTCAGATTTTGGTTTGTGGTAGGGGGGTCCTAGGGACATTGACTGGTGTGGTAGAGTTGTCCCACCAACCCAGAACAAGATGAATCTGATGACTGATATGCCTGGAAGTTTACAGAGTACGAGTGGACGTGGAAAAGAGTTACCAAGGCTCTGCACCTAGATCGTGTGTGTTTACATATGAATGAGTGAGTGTATGTATACATGCTTGTGTGACGTTTGTCTGTAAGGATGTGAGTGGGGGGAGTGAGTGTGTATTTGTATGAGGGACATTTGTGTATCTTTGGGTGTATGCGTCCATATGTGTGTAGAGACAGGGGCAGCTGGTATCAGTGTATGGACTAAATTTGATTCTCCTTTATTCAGTGACCTCTTAACCAATCCCAGTGAGCTTTGGTTAAACCAACAAGCCCGGATCTTTCCTAGGGCCTTCCTCTTCTCAACAGACCACAGCCTTTCTGTGATCTTGACACCATCATCTCCACTTTCCGAAGTCAATCCTCCTTACCTATATACTGAAGTATATTAGGCAAGAATTTAATAGATTTTTAAAAATCTCGTAGAAAACTGGGAGGAGCTTTGTTGGGTTTTTTTTTTTTTTCAAGCATAATCTTCCAAGGATACTGATGTTTAATCATGCTCATAGAGAAACAGAGCTAGGGATACCTAGTAATAACTAATGTTCATTAAGTACTTACTATATTCCCAGCTCTGTGGTACATACTTCACATGTATCAGCTCATGTAATACTCATGACATCCTTATAACATGGTTACTATAATCATGCCCCTCATACAGAGACAGATATCTTGCTCAGAGTTAGTGAGTGTTGCGACTGGGATTCAAATGTAGATACAAATGCATCTAAATGCACATCTTTCTGTGGCTCCCTTTACAAAAGCCCAGACCTTTGGGGAGTGCATTTGAAAAACCCCTTGACTTAGATGATTTACCACAGAATCTCCTTTTTTTGCTCTAGCAAACAATGACTTCACCAGTGACTTCATGAGGCTATAAATAAACAACTGAACTCTACAACTCTTTCCCACACCCAAGAACATATGTACATAGATACACACCAAATATAAATATATGTTCCTATAAGCATACATGTTTACATTGACAAATATGTTTACCTATATGAACAAACTAGACATAAAAGAACTATGTATCATGGATATATATGAATAAACTATGAGGAACATATATCTTATAGGTACATATGATGAACTCAGTGAAGGTTGCCATGACACAAACACTGAATTCACAATAAAAAGGTTCGTGATACAGCCAAGACACTGCCATTTCAATTGTGCCTCATACAGTCCCCAGCCTCTGTCTAAGCCAGCACAGAAGACTGGAAAAGAGCCAAACTTGGAATGTGATTTTCACACCTAATCAAACTTCCGCTTTGCAAGCAACGATGAATGATAAATCCCGGATAACAAATCAGGCCCCATTTATTGATCCCGGTCCTTGTCATTATGCAGTTCATTCTGCCGGGGTGGAGGGCACAAGAGTCTGTTTGCAATTTCAGGGCAGCATTCTGAGACATATTGCAGAGTATTTATTTTCACTGAAACCCATGCTTAGCTCCAGGGAAACACAATTGTTAAATATAATGCATATTTACTATTTTGCCTTGAAAGAGGGTTAGTGAAGGAGGACATTGCTTTAATTTCTTCCATGTGGCTCTGAGTGCTGATGCTTAATTTCCTCTCCATACTTCAAGAGGACATTGTGGTTAAAGAGTTAAAGGCTAATTAGACTCCCTGTCAAAAGCAACAAAATCCTGGCTTCAATGTATTCCCTCTGACAGAAACACCTTTTACTCCGAGCCTCCCTCCTGGGCCAGTTTCCACCCTCTGGCTGGGGTTCACCCTGAGTGAGGGCTCCTACAAAGGGCAGGAGGTTTGCTCAGAGTTAGTGAGTGTTGCGACTGGGATTCAAATGTAGATACAAATGCATCTAAATGCACATCTTTCTGTGGCTCCCTTTACAAAAGCCCAGACCTTTGGGGAGTGCATTTGAAAAACCCCTTGACTTAGATGATTTACCACAGAATCTCCTTTTTTTGCTCTAGCAAACAATGACTTCACCAGTGACTTCATGAGGCTATAAATAAACAACTGAACTCTACAACTCTTTCCCACACCCAAGAACATATGTACATAGATACACACCAAATATAAATATATGTTCCTATAAGCATACATGTTTACATTGACAAATATGTTTACCTATATGAACAAACTAGACATAAAAGAACTATGTATCATGGATATATATGAATAAACTATGAGGAACATATATCTTATAGGTACATATGATGAACTCAGTGAAGGTTGCCATGACACAAACACTGAATTCACAATAAAAAGGTTCGTGATACAGCCAAGACACTGCCATTTCAATTGTGCCTCATACAGTCCCCAGCCTCTGTCTAAGCCAGCACAGAAGACTGGAAAAGAGCCAAACTTGGAATGTGATTTTCACACCTAATCAAACTTCCGCTTTGCAAGCAACGATGAATGATAAATCCCGGATAACAAATCAGGCCCCATTTATTGATCCCGGTCCTTGTCATTATGCAGTTCATTCTGCCGGGGTGGAGGGCACAAGAGTCTGTTTGCAATTTCAGGGCAGCATTCTGAGACATATTGCAGAGTATTTATTTTCACTGAAACCCATGCTTAGCTCCAGGGAAACACAATTGTTAAATATAATGCATATTTACTATTTTGCCTTGAAAGAGGGTTAGTGAAGGAGGACATTGCTTTAATTTCTTCCATGTGGCTCTGAGTGCTGATGCTTAATTTCCTCTCCATACTTCAAGAGGACATTGTGGTTAAAGAGTTAAAGGCTAATTAGACTCCCTGTCAAAAGCAACAAAATCCTGGCTTCAATGTATTCCCTCTGACAGAAACACCTTTTACTCCGAGCCTCCCTCCTGGTCCAGTTTCCACCCTCTGACTGGGGTTCACCCTGAGTGAGGGCTCCTACAAAGGGCAGGAGGTTTGTCTCCCAGATGCAGTGGAGTCAGAGAGTCGAAGGTTGATTTACATAGAAAAGAGGCACGTGTTTTTCTCTTGTGGTTGCAGTGAGTGGGGATAGAGACCTGGCAGATGGTGGGAACCAGACTAACTGTTCTACGGAGCACTAACTAAGAGAAGCAGGTGGGGCAGTAATTCATCAGCCTCCCTGCACACATCTTTATTACAGGAAGTTAATAAAACAGCCTATCTTTTTCCTGTTGGAGGATTATAAACTGTAGGGAAAATGTATCAGAACCTCCAAAATCTTTATTATGGCTCTATCTTATAAGATTGTTGGGAAAATAGAAGAAGCAAGGCTGAAGAGACATTTGCACCTTGCTTGGCACATTACAGGCCCCCACTGTTGTTTCCTCAGTCCTTTATCTGTTGACCTGTTGGAACTCTGCCTTCCAAGGACGCTCTGTCAAAAACCATTTTCCTCTACTCACCATCTGGGTCTTGTGGGACAGTAATAGCAGGTCATACTTGCTGAGCCCTCACTGTATATCAGGAATGAGTCTAAATACTTTATACGTGTGAATTGATTTATTGCCTTATTTCATCCTCTCAAACACCTAAGTAGGAACTATGCTTTTGTAACAAAAAGAACAATATATAACATTAATTGAATACTTACTGTTCTAAGGATGTGCAAAATTATATTCACTTATTCTCACAACGTTGTGGAATAAGTCCCATTATTCTCAGTTTTAAAGATGAGCAAACTGAGTCACAGAATGATTCCATAATTTGCCTGAGGTCATAGAGCAAGCCCTGGTATTCACATGAGCAGCGGGGTCCCAGAGCTGCTGTTCTTGACCCTCCTCAAGTCGTGTTTCATTTCCAGACTTGATGCCCTCATTTGTAAAAATCAGGTAAAGCATTGGTATCTAGATCTAAGCCATGACTGAATAAGATACCAAACGTACACACCTTACAAATGCCACCACAGTAAATGAGTACTAGAGAGTATTATATTTATGGGAGTCACCATAGTAAAACCACAAATCAGTATGGACTGTTGAAGCCATGACGGGCTTACTGGAAGGGAAAAGACAAGAAGAGTGTGTGTGTGTTGAATGCCTACTATGTGCTACTTTTAAAAAACTCTTATTACCCCATTTTGCTATTTTTATCACCAATGTATGAGGAGTAAACAGAAGCTCAGGAACGTTCAGGAATGTGGTCTTATGACTCATCTGGGAAAGAGCACTAATTTTAAAAAAGAAGCAGGTGGGGCAGTAATTCATCAGCCTCCCTGCACACATCTTTATTACAGGAAGTTAATAAAACAGCCTATCTTTTCCTGTTGGAGGATTATAAACTGTAGGGAAAATGTATCAGAACCTCCAAAATCTTTATTATGGCTCTATCTTATAAGATTGTTGGGAAAATAGAAGAAGCAAGGCTGAAGAGACATTTGCACCTTGCTTGGCACATTACAGGCCCCCACTGTTGTTTCCTCAGTCCTTTATCTGTTGACCTGTTGGAACTCTGCCTTCCAAGGACGCTCTGTCAAAAACCATTTTCCTCTACTCACCATCTGGGTCTTGTGGGACAGTAATAGCAGGTCATACTTGCTGAGCCCTCACTGTATATCAGGAATGAGTCTAAATACTTTATACGTGTGAATTGATTTATTGCCTTATTTCATCCTCTCAAACACCTAAGTAGGAACTATGCTTTTGTAACAAAAAGAACAATATATAACATTAATTGAATACTTACTGTTCTAAGGATGTGCAAAATTATATTCACTTATTCTCACAACGTTGTGGAATAAGTCCCATTATTCTCAGTTTTAAAGATGAGCAAACTGAGTCACAGAATGATTCCATAATTTGCCTGAGGTCATAGAGCAAGCCCTGGTATTCACATGAGCAGCGGGGTCCCAGAGCTGCTGTTCTTGACCCTCCTCAAGTCGTGTTTCATTTCCAGACTTGATGCCCTCATTTGTAAAAATCAGGTAAAGCATTGGTATCTAGATCTAAGCCATGACTGAATAAGATACCAAACGTACACACCTTACAAATGCCACCACAGTAAATGAGTACTAGAGAGTATTATATTTATGGGAGTCACCATAGTAAAACCACAAATCAGTATGGACTGTTGAAGCCATGACGGGCTTACTGGAAGGGAAAAGACAAGAAGAGTGTGTGTGTGTTGAATGCCTACTATGTGCTACTTTTAAAAAACTCTTATTACCCCATTTTGCTATTTTTATCACCAATGTATGAGGAGTAAACAGAAGCTCAGGAACGTTCAGGAATGTGGTCTTATGACTCATCTGGGAAAGAGCACAGGCAGAATTAAAAGGCAAATTTGATCGAGTCTGAGGCCTACTGTCTTTTCATTTCACCATGATGCTTTATACAAAGGAGATTTATTAATATCTCCCAAGGAATTTTGTCATGTGATGCTCATGACACATGAGTTCTCTTTTTAAAAGGTAATTATGAATGGATATATCCACTGGAATATTGTACAATTGAAAATAAAATATTTTCTAAGATTTCTCATTGCCTTGAAAGTTCAATTTTCCAACCTGGTTTTTATCATAAAGATGTTCAGCCTATCTGGATCATTTTCTACAACATCACTGAACATATCTTACATACTTGGGTTTCAGACCAGGTACTGCCAATTCACTTCATAATCTCTAAGAAAGGGAGTGAGTTCCACATGCAGCTAGATTTCAAGACTGGGTAGTTACTTGTAGGAATTGCCTTTAAACATCCTTAGTCCTAAAGCCACATGTCAACTTCAGAACAAAATGTGTTCAAGTCTTTGCTCTTGCCTTTATTGTATAATTGAAAGCAAATCATGGACTTTTCAGCTCATTTTTCTCATCTGAAAATGGAATTATTACACCTGCCTTATATGGTGAAATTAAACATGGGTGTTACACAGTAGATGCCCAAATGTTGGTTTTCTTCTTACCAATTCCCTTCTAGAATGGAGTTTCTGATTGATGGAAGTGAAGGCAGATGCATTATCTTTTCCTGGGACTCAAAGGCAGGATGAAGATAACCTCATGTTAGAGAACTAGAGAATGATCCACAGAAACAGTTAACTTCCTCTTAAGTTTATGGGTGGGAGGGTATATTCATTAAAATGCCTGCTCTACAGCACATAAAAGAATGGCCTTTAAATGACATCAATTCTGGATTTAAGGAAAAGACTATGTGGTGGCTAAAATCCTGGTAATAAATGGCTGAGGGCCCCAATCCCTGGTCAGCAGACCCATATCAGTGCATGACCTGTTAGGAACCAGGCCACCCCACCACATTCATGGAAAAGTTGCTTCCATGACCCTGGTTCCTGGTGCCAAAAAGGTTGTGGACTGCTGATAAATGGGATGGAAGAGGGGGATGGAGGATTTGCCTTTCTTCTCATCTCCTTTCAAGTGACCTGATAAGAATTATCAGCTTGTTATTCTTATCAGTTATTATTATTGAACCTGGAGTCACTCTTTTCCATGCTCTTGGTTGCTTTTCACACAGAGGTCACTCTAGGTGAAAGGCCACTCTTATTCAGGGAAATGACTTCTGATCTGAATTCCTGTCTTCTTTGTTCTCTTTAGATGAGGGTCTATTGGGCAGCATCTGTCAGGAACGCTGATGTGATCTGAAGCAATCAGGACACACTCTCACCAAAGTAAACGTCTTCCAGTTCCTTGAACAGGACAAATCCCTTCAGATGTGGGGCCTTTGTGCTTTTCTCCTCCTCTTTGCTCACATTGCTTATCTTCAGTTAGTATCTTTCAAGCCTCATATATTCAGAGACACATTCGGTGACTGCATCTCCCTAAGAGTAGTGTGTGTCCTTGCTGTATCTTTACACACATTTAGTGTTGCCCCGTCTCTGCACGCTACACAACCCTTAGTCTTTGTTCACTATATTTTTCTCCCAAGTACTTTGTATCCTCAGTAAGAACTTGGTCTGTCTTGCTCACTTCTTCCTCTCAGTGCTTACTTAGCACCATATGTAGCATATAATGGGCACTCAAATGATGTATATTAAATGAGTTTATAAAAGAGTGATTGTGTAGAAGTGAATGAGCCAAGTAAGTGTGCTATAGCAGGAAGAATACTGGACTGTGAATCAGAATGCCTTGGGACCATTCTTAACTTCAGTTTTGACCCTTTGGCCACTTGTACGTCTTATGTCTAAAGATACTTATTTATACTACTACCTCAAAGGACTGTGGGAATCAAATCCCTGGTGTAGAATGGATGCTTGATTCAAGTGGTCCTTTCCCACTGTAAGAGGCATCATTGGTGGGGGTTGTTACATTACCAGGAGTTCAAAACCCAGCTGAGCTCTAGAGACCCTTGGTCAAAACAGCGTCTCCAGAAGCTGCTGAAGGTCAACTGAATCAAGAGGAGCTGACTCGGAAGGTGGGATTCCGAAGCGGGGAACCTGTTTCTTTGCTTCTCCTCCTGCAAGAGGACTGAGAAGGTGGAAGAGGGAGAAGTAGAGATGCTGTCTCTGGGTGAGAAAAGCCTCTTTCAGGAAGGCTCTGACTCTGGCACGAGTGATCCAGCTCATAAAGGTGATTCATTTTCTAGTTTCCAAGGCTTCAAAGCAATATGTATACATAAATATATAAAGTGCCTGGGCTGGAGAGGAGCACACCTTCTAACTCGCCTCTGCAACAGCCTCAGTGTTACAAGGAACCCTTATAGGTACTGAACTGCTCTTGAGCTTGGTGGGAAATGTGAATGCCATGCACACACATAAGCACTCACCCGTGGCCCCGGGCAGGAGGTTCTGCACGTAACTTGCCAGTGTTCTGTGCCGGGGTTATGTTCCACTGAAATCTCTCGACCAAAAATCACAGAGGCAAAATTGTAGAAGCAGGGGCTGGAAGCTTCTGGCAGTCTCTTGCTTGAGAAATGCCTCCTGTAATTCTGAATTCCAACCATGATACATAAAGGAGCTGAATACTAGACCATTAGTAAACCATGCCTTTACGAGAGATGGGTGGGGCCTGGAAGACACACAACCCAAATGGACCCTGGCTGGCAGGCCCTCTCGAAATGCTCTTTGGCGAGCCCAGCTCATGGGAAAGTATGATTTCCTGCTTGCCGTGGTTGCCTGGAAGTCTGCACTTTTTACATTTATTTTCTGCTCTGCTATGGGATTTGGGGAAATCTAGAGCATCTCTCTGCATTTCATGTGGTGCTTATAAAGCAAAAAATGAACCTGCCTTAGGGGAGGAGCTTGGACTTCAACGTGGGACTAAACTGATCTTAACGCTCAGCTTTCCACTTACCAGCTGTGTGGCCATGGACACATCAGTTAACCTCTCTGAGCCTCAATTTGCTCATTCTCTCCTTTGAGGGGTTTGTTTTAGGTTTAAGTGAGACAGCATATGTGAAACACCTGGCAACTAGGACACTGTGTCCCTTTCCTTTTTTTTTTTGTTTTAATACTTTTTTGTGTGTGCGGGGGAAGGCAGGTTGGGGAGGGAGGGGGCAGACGGGCCACTTCTATTAGTCTTTCATTTATCTATTTTCATCCATCTTTGTTCTTTGGCCCGTGTGGACCTCCCATCGCAGTGGCCTCTGTTGTCACAGAGCACAGGCTCTGGGCGCATGCGCTTCAGAGCTCCAGCTGGTAATTGGACACATCAGTCCAGCCACTCTGTGGCACATGGGATCTTCCCAGGCCAGGGTTCGAACCGGTGCCCCTTGCACTGCAAGGCGGTGTCCTTACCCACTGGACCACCAGGGAAGCCTTCGTCCCTTTCCTTTTGACCACTGTCTTTTTTAAATGATTGAGAGTGATTTAGAAAATTTGTTTTCTCAGATGTAGGATCAATCAAAGGCCAGAGAATATATGATTATTCCCACATGTTAAATATATTTAATATTTAAAGTTAATTAGAACTTTACCTGAAAGTTATTTAAAGGTATGACTTTTTTTCTCAATTTTACATTCATATCTGTGATTTTTCCTTCTTCCTCAGGGAAAAACAACACCCTCTTAAGTGGCTAGACAACTTATGACACCAGAAATAATAATAATGAAATCTTTCAAATTCTGGTTATTTACGTTTCTTCTATAATTTTTTTCATTTGGTTTACAATGAAATCACGTATTCAATGGGATACATAAAGAGGAGCTCAGAGAGAAGAGAAGTAACATAGATTTGAAACTCAGTCCCTTGCTAGGGAGCCTGAGAGTCTCCAGTCAGTTGCCCAGCTTGGAAAGTCCTCTGAGGATGGGAGATTAGAGTTCCAGATGGAAAGTCTCAGGGGAGGGCGGAATGCCATGTGAAGCCCCATTGATGGAGGAAAGAACTTCTCCCTTGGGCTGCCTAAAGTTTATTCTGTTAGATATCCAGGAAGAAAGAGTAGGAATTTCCAGCCAAGAATATTGACTGCAGTCTCTGAGTATACTTGCCGGGTAATTCACATTACTATATCAGTACAGCCTTCAAAACCTTCAAAACGATGGATTAAATCAGTGCCCAGTTAAAAGAGAGTCCTGACAAGAGTGCTCAACCCACCTTCCTCGTTCTAAGTGGTTAATTTGTACGTGGAAATGTCTGAATCTGACATAGTGATGATAATGCATTGACTGCTATAGGGATGTTTTAAGACAGCATCCTTAAAATATAGCAAGGCACCACAAGTTTATCAAAAGTAAAGAAGAATGAAAGTCAAAATAGAAGGGAAAGAGATTCAGAAGGGCCTTTGGGTTTCCTAGAAAAGTGCCTAATTTTCTAGCATCCCCTTGGTCACTAAACACTAAAGTAAAATGAAAAGATAATTATACGACTTACAGTCCATGGAAGAAACATTGGCATACGCATCTGCATTAGGTACTTAAAATGCTTTCTTTCCAATCCTGTCAATTTCTTGCAAAGTGACTAGTATCTCTTAACTTTAGCAGAGGATCAGAAGTCTAGCCAAGGTCCTGCCATTGCTGTTCCCTTGCTAAGTCGTGTCTGACTCTTGGCGACCCCATGGACTGCAGCACATCAGGTTTCCCTGTCCTTCACCATCTCCAGAGTTTGCTCAAATTCATGTCCATTGAGTTGGTGGTGCCATCCAACCATCTTATCCTCTGTGCCCCATCTCTTCTTGTCCTCAATCTTTACCAGCATCAGGGTCTTTTCCAAAGAGTTGGCTCTTTATATCAGGTGGTCATAGTATTGGAGCTTCAGCATCAGCCCTTCCAATGAATATTCAGGGTTGATTTCCTTTAGGACTGACTGGTTGATCTCTTTGCTGTCCAAGGGACTCTCAAGAGTCTTCTCTAGCACCACAATTAAAAAGCATCATTTCTTTGGTGCTTAGCCTTCTTTATGGTCCAACTCTCACATCCATACGTGACTACCAGGAAAACCATAATGTTGACTAGATGGACCTTTGTTAGCAAAGTGATGGATCTACTTTTTAATACGCTGTCTTGGTTTGTCATAGCTTCTCTTCCAATAAGCAAGCATCTTTTAATTTCATGGCTCCAGTCATGGTTTGCAGTGATTTGGGGGTCCAAGAGAATAAAATCTGCCACTATATCCACCTTTTCCCCATCTATTTGCAAGGAAGTGATGGGACCTGAATCCTGAAAATAAGTTCTAAGTGGTTAATTTGTACGTGGAAATGTCTGAATCTGACATAGTGATGATAATGCATTGACTGCTATAGGGATGTTTTAAGACAGCATCCTTAAAATATAGCAAGGCACCACAAGTTTATCAAAAGTAAAGAAGAATGAAAGTCAAAATAGAAGGGAAAGAGATTCAGAAGGGCCTTTGGGTTTCCTAGAAAAGTGCCTAATTTTCTAGCATCCCCTTGGTCACTAAACACTAAAGTAAAATGAAAAGATAATTATACGACTTACAGTCCATGGAAGAAACATTGGCATACGCATCTGCATTAGGTACTTAAAATGCTTTCTTTCCAATCCTGTCAATTTCTTGCAAAGTGACTAGTATCTCTTAACTTTAGCAGAGGATCAGAAGTCTAGCCAAGGTCCTGCCATTGCTGTTCCCTTGCTAAGTCGTGTCTGACTCTTGGCGACCCCATGGACTGCAGCACATCAGGTTTCCCTGTCCTTCACCATCTCCAGAGTTTGCTCAAATTCATGTCCATTGAGTTGGTGGTGCCATCCAACCATCTTATCCTCTGTGCCCCATCTCTTCTTGTCCTCAATCTTTACCAGCATCAGGGTCTTTTCCAAAGAGTTGGCTCTTTATATCAGGTGGTCATAGTATTGGAGCTTCAGCATCAGCCCTTCCAATGAATATTCAGGGTTGATTTCCTTTAGGACTGACTGGTTGATCTCTTTGCTGTCCAAGGGACTCTCAAGAGTCTTCTCTAGCACCACAATTAAAAAGCATCATTTCTTTGGTGCTTAGCCTTCTTTATGGTCCAACTCTCACATCCATACGTGACTACCAGGAAAACCATAATGTTGACTAGATGGACCTTTGTTAGCAAAGTGATGGATCTACTTTTTAATACGCTGTCTTGGTTTGTCATAGCTTCTCTTCCAATAAGCAAGCATCTTTTAATTTCATGGCTCCAGTCATGGTTTGCAGTGATTTGGGGGTCCAAGAGAATAAAATCTGCCACTATATCCACCTTTTCCCCATCTATTTGCAATGAAGTGATGGGACCAGACGCCATTATCTTAGTTTTTTAAATATTTATTTTTAAGTCATCTTTTTATACTCTCCTCTGTCACCCCCATCAAGAGGCTCTTTAGTTCCTCTTTACTTTCTGCCGTTAGAGTGGTTTCATCTGCATATCTGAGGTTGTTGATATTTCTTCTGGCAATCTTGATTCCAGCTTGTGATTCATCTAGCCAGGCTTTTGGCATGATCTACTCTTAACAGAAGTTAAGTAAGAAGGGTGACTATATACAGCCTTGACATATTCCGAGCCTAGTTTGGAACCAGTCCATTGTTCCATGTCCAGTTCTAACTGCTGCTTCTTGACCCACATGCAGATTTCTCAGGAGATAAGTTAGGTGATCTGGTACTTCCATCTTTTTAAGAACTTTCCATAGTTTCTTGTGATCCACACAAAGGCTTTAGTGTAGTCAATGAAGCATAAGTAAATGTTTTTCTGGAATTCTCTTGCTTTTTCTGTGATCCAACAAATGTTGGCAATTTGGCAGTTTGGGTTGGAAAGTTGGCAATTTTGGTTCTTTTGCCTTTTCTACAGCTGAGTTAGAACTTAAAGCTAGGGTGTTTGTTTTCAAGTCTATGTTCTTGTCACTGAAAGATGCTGTTTCCTCTTCTGTGTGCATGGAGAGGCCCCAGTGGACATAAAAACCATAATTTTAAAGTCTCAAATGAGCCTTTCCCCCCAATTTCATCTCTTATTGGGAGATTTAGGGAAGTTTGGGAAACATAACTGATACCTTCTGTTTTTCTCCTCATCTCAACTTTGTAGCTCCTTAGCACCCTAAACTCCTGAAATACTGGCCTTCTGTATGTTTTTCAGATACAGAGTCTTGTGTTTGTAGAATACATATTGGTGCTTCACTATGCTTTTTATATCTTGGCTTTTTCAAAAAAGTTTTCCAGTATTCTCATTGGGAAAAAGGGAATCAATGGTCTAGAAGAAGGGATGTAGTGGAAATCTGTGATTTGTTGCTGTCTTCAGTGTTTTAATTGTTCATTACCCAACTCCTTTCTGAAAAAACATCCCTGATGCAGATTGACACTGTATCATCATGTATATGATCTGACACAAAAGTGGTTCTCCTGACCCATTTTCCTCTGCTGGCTCACAAACAGTCCTCCAGCACAAGCAGGAAGCAAGTGACCCAAGTCAGCCAGTGAGAGTCTTGGTGCTGAAGACGTAAGCTGGTCAAGATCAGATCATTACAGCAGCATGGCCAGTAGTGTCAGCCTGGTGTAAGTAACAGTGATCTTGGCATTGGCCCATGAAGATGCAGACAGATTGATGGTAGAGGTGCCTCACCCAAATGTTCAGTCATTATAAGTGTGTCTTATGTTCTGATGCTGAGCCTGGAGCTACTACATTTCTTGTCATTTTCCAAGCCTAGAGTCTCTCTGTATTTCCCATCAGTTCTGTGAGATACCCTTCAACCTTCCAACAAATCTGTCTCTCTCTCAATTTGGCCATGGTCTCTTTCCATAGTTTCTTGTGATCCACACAAAGGCTTTAGTGTAGTCAATGAAGCATAAGTAAATGTTTTTCTGGAATTCTCTTGCTTTTTCTGTGATCCAACAAATGTTGGCAATTTGGCAGTTTGGGTTGGAAAGTTGGCAATTTTGGTTCTTTTGCCTTTTCTACAGCTGAGTTAGAACTTAAAGCTAGGGTGTTTGTTTTCAAGTCTATGTTCTTGTCACTGAAAGATGCTGTTTCCTCTTCTGTGTGCATGGAGAGGCCCCAGTGGACATAAAAACCATAATTTTAAAGTCTCAAATGAGCCTTTCCCCCCAATTTCATCTCTTATTGGGAGATTTGGGGAAGTTTGGGAAACATAACTGATACCTTCTGTTTTTCTCCTCATCTCAACTTTGTAGCTCCTTAGCACCCTAAACTCCTGAAATACTGGCCTTCTGTATGTTTTTCAGATACAGAGTCTTGTGTTTGTAGAATACATATTGGTGCTTCACTATGCTTTTTATATCTTGGCTTTTTCAAAAAAGTTTTCCAGTATTCTCATTGGGAAAAAGGGAATCAATGGTCTAGAAGAAGGGATGTAGTGGAAATCTGTGATTTGTTGCTGTCTTCAGTGTTTTAATTGTTCATTACCCAACTCCTTTCTGAAAAAACATCCCTGATGCAGATTGACACTGTATCATCATGTATATGATCTGACACAAAAGTGGTTCTCCTGACCCATTTTCCTCTGCTGGCTCACAAACAGTCCTCCAGCACAAGCAGGAAGCAAGTGACCCAAGTCAGCCAGTGAGAGTCTTGGTGCTGAAGACGTAAGCTGGTCAAGATCAGATCATTACAGCAGCATGGCCAGTAGTGTCAGCCTGGTGTAAGTAACAGTGATCTTGGCATTGGCCCATGAAGATGCAGACAGATTGATGGTAGAGGTGCCTCACCCAAATGTTCAGTCATTATAAGTGTGTCTTATGTTCTGATGCTGAGCCTGGAGCTACTACATTTCTTGTCATTTTCCAAGCCTAGAGTCTCTCTGTATTTCCCATCAGTTCTGTGAGATACCCTTCAACCTTCCAACAAATCTGTCTCTCTCTCAATTTGGCCATGGTCTCTTTCCATGATTTACAACCTACACCAATGATGAACACAAGAACTAAGGGTGAGTTGGCATTTTCTTTCCTGGCAGGTCCTGTGTTAGATGGTTTAACTCCTTCTATGATTACCTTTCCACTGAATCTTAAAATGTTGGTATTAATGCTTGAATTTTGTATAAATGAGAAACTTAAAGCTGATAAAGGATATTAAGCTAAGCTATGTAGTTGACTTTTATTAAGTATCTATTACAAGCTAAACTTTTAAAGTATCATCTCATTTAATGTGCACTACCTTTCATATTAACTAGAAATCATACTTTAACGTATCAAAGATGATAATTGCAAAATGTGGCATTCTTTATGTGTCACTAATAACATAAAATGCTGCCAATGATACTATGATATGCCATTAATTGTAAAATGTGTTCTGATATCAGAGTTATTAATTTAAAATTTTATTTTAGAATAGATGAACTACAGCAGGTCATTATTCTCATCTAAAAATGGAACAACTAGGCCCAGAAAGGTTTAGGAACTTGCTTGAGGTCACACAATTTGCCCATGGTAGCATTATACCTGAATCCACCTGGCTTCAAAGCTTGAGCTCGAGCTATTAATTGCTATGCCATGTTGCTCTGTAGTCATCTAGCCATTCAGTTGTAGGACCTAAATTCAAGCTCATGTTTGTCTGACTCCAAATTAATAATGGTTAAAACTCAATGAATATCTATTGTATGTCAGGGGTAGTGCCTGGAGGTTTATGGTTGCTATTTTATTTAATACTGATAATAAATCTGTGTATTAGAGGTTACTAATCCCATTTTTCAGATAAGGAGATTGGCATACTAGCTTGGTAAAAATCACAGAGCTAGTGAAGAGCAGGGCCAAGGCTTGATTCTAGGCACTTCTGTCTTCAAAGTTACATGCTTCACTATTCTACACTACTGATTATTTTGTCTGTAGCTGAATTTTGCAAAAAAAAAAAAAAAAAAAAAACACTCAGTGGAGATGGGGCAATGCTTATCTAAAGAAATTAATCCTTATTGCAAGAATTTTGGACAGTGATATATAGCTACTTCATATTATACCACAAAGGCTATTATTCAGACTATTAATTTACACAGAGGAGGGGGGTTAGATGCCTCTTTTTTCCCCTTCTTTCCTTTGCCCAATCCTGTCAAATTATGTAACTATAGGAACCACTCAGTCTTCCCAGGTGGCACTATTGGTAAAGAATTCACCTGCCAGTGCAGGAGACACAGGATCAATCCCTAGGCCAGGAATATCCCCTGGAGTAGGAAATGGCAACCCATTCCAGTGTTCCTGTCTTGGGAAATCCCATAGACAGAGGAGCCTGGTGGGCTATATTCTATGGGGTCACAAAGAGTCAGACACAGCTGAGTACTCATAGGAAGCACTCAGGAAATAGCTCTACTTATTTGGGTATGTAACACTTACAGGTGAATAGCACAATGTGTAGACTCTAAACAAAGAAATGGCAGAACTCCCCCTCTTCTGTGCCCCTTGAGAATTTCTCTATTTTTGCATATTGAGCTTCAGAGGAGTTACAGCTAAAGAATATTACTGCTTCCTATCTTAGGGTTCTACTGAAGAGTAGAGCCTGTGATAAGGACTTTGGGGCAAGTAGTTTATATGGGAGGTGATCATGAGATGCCCAATAAGCGACTGAAGAAATCAACATGGGAGGGGTAGGAATTCTGAGGGCCACTGTCAGGTTCTCACTGAGGAATTGTATAGAACATGACTCAGGATTACCCCAGGAGGGGATGGGAAGCTGGATTTGTCCATTGACTCTTTCTCATTGGCTGAAGTTTTCTCTAGGGACATTAAGTTTGTAGTGCTTCTGGGTTTTATCTACATGCATTGGTGCAGACCTCCAGTGATGTGGGGAAAAAAGTGCTCAGAGAAGCAGAGAGCTACTGGTACCTGAGATGGGAACTTACCAGACACCAGGGATTGTCCACTCCAGCTGCAGGTAAACTCGAAAGCATCCTGCAGGGATGGGATGTATAATGTACACCTTCTCACCATGGACTGAGCATTATGTTACTGTATTTGTATTATTAATACTTAACTCGCTAGTATGTCAGTTGCCCTAATAAACTGTATTCTTCCTGAAGAATCAGAGGCTGTTTTACTTGTCCTGCCTCTGTGCCTACAGACTGGCACAGTGCTGGGTAGTAATGTGAGGGTATGGGAAAAGAGCTATCAGTATGTTGGCATGGAAACAAAAAATTATAACTGGATCCAAGAATTCAAGTGGAAAAGAAGGGAGTTCTTCTCAAGCATCATTCTGGTATAAAGTAAAGCAGAACCAAGTTGCTCTGGTGGTTCTGGTTGAGGCCAAACTAGACCAACCAACAGCCTGTTATGATCTCGGATTTATATATGAGCCTTGACACCAGCAACAGTGCTACCAGGAAACCCATGTCTGAACAGAGACATATGTGCAAACCCAGGTGGAACCAACCAGTGCTCACACCCTGCCCTCTGAACCCCACAGACACGAGAGCGGAACCAATGTTTATTGTCATAGGCTACTGAGGTTTGTGGTTGTTTATAGAACAGCCCATTGAGATTTCTCTATTTTTGCATATTGAGCTTCAGAGGAGTTACAGCTAAAGAATATTACTGCTTCCTATCTTAGGGTTCTACTGAAGAGTAGAGCCTGTGATAAGGACTTTGGGGCAAGTAGTTTATATGGGAGGTGATCATGAGATGCCCAATAAGCGACTGAAGAAATCAACATGGGAGGGGTAGGAATTCTGAGGGCCACTGTCAGGTTCTCACTGAGGAATTGTATAGAACATGACTCAGGATTACCCCAGGAGGGGATGGGAAGCTGGATTTGTCCATTGACTCTTTCTCATTGGCTGAAGTTTTCTCTAGGGACATTAAGTTTGTAGTGCTTCTGGGTTTTATCTACATGCATTGGTGCAGACCTCCAGTGATGTGGGGAAAAAAGTGCTCAGAGAAGCAGAGAGCTACTGGTACCTGAGATGGGAACTTACCAGACACCAGGGATTGTCCACTCCAGCTGCAGGTAAACTCAAAGCATCCTGCAGGGATGGGATGTATAATGTACACCTTCTCACCATGGACTGAGCATTATGTTACTGTATTTGTATTATTAATACTTAACTCGCTAGTATGTCAGTTGCCCTAATAAACTGTATTCTTCCTGAAGAATCAGAGGCTGTTTTACTTGTCCTGCCTCTGTGCCTACAGACTGGCACAGTGCTGGGTAGTAATGTGAGGGTATGGGAAAAGAGCTATCAGTATGTTGGCATGGAAACAAAAAATTATAACTGGATCCAAGAATTCAAGTGGAAAAGAAGGGAGTTCTTCTCAAGCATCATTCTGGTATAAAGTAAAGCAGAACCAAGTTGCTCTGGTGGTTCTGGTTGAGGCCAAACTAGACCAACCAACAGCCTGTTATGATCTCGGATTTATATATGAGCCTTGACACCAGCAACAGTGCTACCAGGAAACCCATGTCTGAACAGAGACATATGTGCAAACCCAGGTGGAACCAACCAGTGCTCACACCCTGCCCTCTGAACCCCACAGACACGAGAGCGGAACCAATGTTTATTGTCATAGGCTACTGAGGTTTGTGGTTGTTTATAGAACAGCATTTTTGCGGCAATATGTAACTGATATACCCCATGCAGAGTATACAAAGAAATAAACAGAAAAAAATGGCAAAGGACTGTTGGAAGGCATACGCGAGGCAGCCAGCTCACCTCACTCAGCAGCCAAATAACTCCCGTACGGTCACCCACCTGAGGCATGTGTCATGAAAATTAGTGCATTGATAAATTTACCTTTTATTACATGTCATCAGCTGCTCAGAATTATTTGTCACCTGTAGGAGCTGCAGGCATTAAAATTGTAGATGCTGGCGTTGAGGATTGGTATAGCAGAGAAGCCATGTGAGATGGAGTTGGCAACCCAAGTGGCAGCCAGACAAAGATGAGTTTGGATGGCTTCCTGGAGTTATCAGGGATGCTCGAGGGATTAATGAATGTCATTTGAATGAGTAAAATATTCTGGGAATGATGGACATTTCCTGGCATCACTCAAATGGGGGCGTACCCTACTTCAGTAAAAAACTGGCTCTGTTAGTTGGTGAAAATGCCATCTGCTACTGCAAAGTTACTGCCCTCATGGGTTTTTTTCCTTTTGGGTAGTATTCGCTAAGTTATATAGCGTATAATCAGAGACATGGGGCACCTTTAAATGTTGTATTATTTCAAGGCAGAAAAGACTTATGTTAAAGATGGGAAGAAGACCAAATCAAATAACAATTATGAATAATACCGTACTCTGCCCATAACAAAAGGCTCTGGATTTTATAATATATTCCTGCCAAAGGCCATGTGTAATACTTCCTTGTTAGTAATCCCCAACCACTATGAAATCCACAAAACCTCTCCCAGCTGTTGAAGACTTATTCTCCATCCTTTCTCATTCTGGGACATAGCTACAAGTTTTAGAAAATATGACTTAAGTTTTCCAACTTGAATGACACTAATAGTAATTTTCTAAGGCTTTGGAGAAAGATGTAAGGAAACTACAGTGCATGTTTGTTTAATAATTGTTCTCTTTAATGATTTGTAGTGTTCCGAAGGTGGAGGGTGAGACAGAACTGTTTAATAGACTGGCTTTCAATGACCTGAGTGATGTTAGGATTACATTAATAATCAGTACAAATTAAATTGCATTAAAACTTGAGGTTCAAAAGTGAAGCATCAAGAAGGAATTGAGCAGGTAGACAAATTTACTTCCATTTTGTAAAAGAACTTTATAGAACTTTAACCACGTGTAGGAAAGTTATGAATTCTTTTGATGTACATGAGATTTTAGTACCTTATTCTTCTGCAGTCAAACTTCTCTTGAGTAGGAGATATAAGCCTATTTAGAAATACAAGAAATATAAGAATGTCCTACTAAGAATAAAACCCTGAAGTACCTTGAAAATAATTAAGAAACTATATAATGTATCGAGTCCTCATTTCCTGGTACTTGCAGCAGAGTGTCTACTGAAAAACCAATATCTAAGGGGCCAGTGACTGAGCCAGACAATGTACTCAGCACATGTGTTAACTTGTTTAATTGTTGTTACAGTGTGTTCACATGGGTACTATTTTTAATCCCCACTTTATAGATAAGGAACTTGAGATTCAGAAAGATTAAGAGCGTCACCCAAGATCACACAGCTAGCAGGTGGCAGTGTCACTAGTCAGCCCCTGGTCTGGGTGATGCTGGAGCCCGTAATTTCATCACCACACCCAAAGGTTGCCACTCTTTGATGCCCGTCTGTTCAGAGAGCGAAGTCCTGATGGCCCTCTAATTCCAGCAACAACAAAATGTGTCAGGTCTCTTTCCTGTGGGCTCTTGGAAACCCTTCCCCGTTGGTGGATGGTAAGTGTGTAGTAGTCTAGAAGCCATTTATTTTATTTAGGGGTGTACTTAGTGATTCATGACCAGTTAAATTGTTTTTTAATACTTCCTTGTTAGTAATCCAACCTATGAAATCCACAAAACCTCTCCCAGCTGTTGAAGACTTATTCTCCATCCTTTCTCATTCTGGGACATAGCTACAAGTTTTAGAAAATATGACTTAAGTTTTCCAACTTGAATGACACTAATAGTAATTTTCTAAGGCTTTGGAGAAAGATGTAAGGAAACTACAGTGCATGTTTGTTTAATAATTGTTCTCTTTAATGATTTGTAGTGTTCCAAAGGTGGAGGGTGAGACAGAACTGTTTAATAGACTGGCTTTCAATGACCTGAGTGATGTTAGGATTACATTAATAATCAGTACAAATTAAATTGCATTAAAACTTGAGGTTCAAAAGTGAAGCATCAAGAAGGAATTGAGCAGGTAGACAAATTTACTTCCATTTTGTAAAAGAACTTTATAGAACTTTAACCACGTGTAGGAAAGTTATGAATTCTTTTGATGTACATGAGATTTTAGTACCTTATTCTTCTGCAGTCAAACTTCTCTTGAGTAGGAGATATAAGCCTATTTAGAAATACAAGAAATATAAGAATGTCCTACTAAGAATAAAACCCTGAAGTACCTTGAAAATAATTAAGAAACTATATAATGTATCGAGTCCTCATTTCCTGGTACTTGCAGCAGAGTGTCTACTGAAAAACCAATATCTAAGGGGCCAGTGACTGAGCCAGACAATGTACTCAGCACATGTGTTAACTTGTTTAATTGTTGTTACAGTGTGTTCACATGGGTACTATTTTTAATCCCCACTTTATAGATAAGGAACTTGAGATTCAGAAAGATTAAGAGCGTCACCCAAGATCACACAGCTAGCAGGTGGCAGTGTCACTAGTCAGCCCCTGGTCTGGGTGATGCTGGAGCCCGTAATTTCATCACCACACCCAAAGGTTGCCACTCTTTGATGCCCGTCTGTTCAGAGAGCGAAGTCCTGATGGCCCTCTAATTCCAGCAACAACAAAATGTGTCAGGTCTCTTTCCTGTGGGCTCTTGGAAACCCTTCCCCGTTGGTGGATGGTAAGTGTGTAGTAGTCTAGAAGCCATTTATTTTATTTAGGTGTTGTTCTTTCTTTAAACTTCGCTCTAAGTACTTAGTGATTCATGACCAGTTAAATTGTTTTCTAAATTGGGGAAGCATTACCTTTAATAGATAAGGCGTAATTACCTGGAAGGCTTGCTTACATTGCTACTCATCCTGAAGAAAATTTAGCCAGTTCTCAAAGCTCTGGGGCAAGAATCACAGGGGTTCCTCCAATAATCCTGCAAACCTAAATTTGTAAAGGAGTTACAGATGCTGCAGAAAGTGCCAAGAACCTTGAATTCACAAGTCTTCATACTCACAGGGACAACAGCTGCGTAACCTTCACCATCCCTGTACCTTTCCCTTCCTTCTGTGGGAGCTACCCCTGACTTGTGTCTCCTTACAGCATCTTATTATCCTGGTGACAGTAAGCGTCCTACTCTCCCTTTGCTAATATTCTTGTGTATCTTGGAAATTTTTTCTTTTCTTAACAATGCCGATCCTTGAATCCTTGTTAGGAAATTAAGTTTGAAAGAATACGTCCAGAGATATTTTAATATGTATTTTTAAAATTATGGTTTAGATATGATGAGGCCAACAGATCAGGGGGTAACTGTCATTTAAGAGGGAGTTATACTACTCACAGATCCCAAGAGAAAGGAGCACTCCATAGGCCATTTGAGGAAACACCAGGGTTGCTCAGAGGACAGGAAAGACAGGGGAAGCTGTGGACAGTTTTCATTTTGTGGTTCCAAAAAAAGAAACAGACAAGGGTGAACAGACTTGGGATTGACTAGTTTGAATGGTTTCAGTGAACTCTTGGGTGTAAGCTCTCCCTAGTCGTCTGGCACCTGGCTCTGGGGTGATCAGGGAAGGTAGGTAGCGGTGGCTGTGAGAGCCCAACGAGGCAGGGGGCTGGGGGCATGGCTCTGGATTGATTGGTTCCCATTTGAAAGTCATGCTCATAGCTGAACTGTTTATTACCTCCAGGAACTGGCAGTTCCTGAAAAGAACAGTCCTTCCAGCATCAGCAAGATCCCAGATGTCAAAGCATTTGAATGTAAAAAAAATAGAATCCATGGTTAATACAAGAGGGAAAGTAGGAACAGTTCATCTTTCTGATGGGACATGTGGCTTCCACATGTGTATGTTTGTGCATGCACACGTGTGTACACACATGTGAGTGTGTGCCTATGCTATATTGGTTCCACAGCGTCACCTGAACTCTTAGAATTTCTAGGGATTCAATATGTATTTCTAGGAAGTGAGGCTTCCACATGGATCACATTATAAATCGCACGCGTTCCCATCCATCTTCTGTTGGCCTGGCCTGGCTCCAAGGACTCTAAGAAGCACAAGAAGTGCTAAACTGACTCTTCCTCCTTTTCTAGGAAGTCATCAATTCTGGGTGGAATTGAAAGATTAGATCAGAGTGGTGGTTCTTTTAAACTCTCATTTTAACTAACTTCAACTAAACTGAAGGCTGTGGTCATTATTCAAGGTAGAGACTCTGCTTAAGCTCATCC
Organism: Tragulus kanchil; assembly: GCA_022376925.1. Taxonomy (NCBI): domain Eukaryota; kingdom Metazoa; phylum Chordata; class Mammalia; order Artiodactyla; family Tragulidae; genus Tragulus; species Tragulus kanchil. The sequence continues at coordinate 12,061,861 of JAIOJX010000002.1, read as the reverse complement.
TTCCTCTTAGTATGGTTGGAAGTTATCCTTGAGAGTTGAGCATTTTAACTGATGAATTTTTCTTTCTTTCCTTCCATAAGAATATTTATTATCTTCTATATGCGAACACAAATCCAGGCACCTGGAGTGTATGCAGAGAGAAATGAAATAAGGAGTTTACAGCCTCATAGAACTTCCAAAAGAAATCTTTTATTAATTTCTTTTATCTTTTATTGAAATGTGTTAATTTACAATGCTGAATTAGTTTCAAGTATAGAGCAAAGTGATTTGGTTATACATATATACATATTTGTGCATATATTCTTTTTCCTTGGGACTTCCCTGGTGGCTTAGATGGTAAAGAATCTGCCTACAATGCTCATGTACAGCTGTGAGAGTTGGACCATAAAGAAAGCTGAGCACCAAAGAATTGATGTTTTCAAACTGTGGTGCTGGAGTAACACTGAACAGAGTCCCTTGGACTGCACAGAGATCAAACCAGTCAATCCTAAAGGCAATCAACCCTGACTATTCATTGGGAGGATTCATGCTGAAGCTCCAATACTCTGGCCACCCGATGTGAAGAGCCAACTCGTTAGAAAAGACCCTGATGCTCGGAAAAAATTGAGGGCAGGAGGAGAAGGAGGCAACAGAGGATGAGATGGATGACATCATTGACTCAATGGTTAATACAAGAGGGAAAGTAGGAACAGTTCATCTTTCTGATGGGACATGTGGCTTCCACATGTGTATGTTTGTGCATGCACACGTGTGTACACACATGTGAGTGTGTGCCTATGCTATATTGGTTCCACAGCGTCACCTGAACTCTTAGAATTTCTAGGGATTCAATATGTATTTCTAGGAAGTGAGGCTTCCACATGGATCACATTATAAATCGCACGCGTTCCCATCCATCTTCTGTTGGCCTGGCCTGGCTCCAAGGACTCTAAGAAGCACAAGAAGTGCTAAACTGACTCTTCCTCCTTTTCTAGGAAGTCATCAATTCTGGGTGGAATTGAAAGATTAGATCAGAGTGGTGGTTCTTTTAAACTCTCATTTTAACTAACTTCAACTAAACTGAAGGCTGTGGTCATTATTCAAGGTAGAGACTCTGCTTAAGCTCATCCTTCCTCTTAGTATGGTTGGAAGTTATCCTTGAGAGTTGAGCATTTTAACTGATGAATTTTTCTTTCTTTCCTTCCATAAGAATATTTATTATCTTCTATATGCGAACACAAATCCAGGCACCTGGAGTGTATGCAGAGAGAAATGAAATAAGGAGTTTACAGCCTCATAGAACTTCCAAAAGAAATCTTTTATTAATTTCTTTTATCTTTTATTGAAATGTGTTAATTTACAATGCTGAATTAGTTTCAAGTATAGAGCAAAGTGATTTGGTTATACATATATACATATTTGTGCATATATTCTTTTTCCTTGGGACTTCCCTGGTGGCTTAGATGGTAAAGAATCTGCCTACAATGCTCATGTACAGCTGTGAGAGTTGGACCATAAAGAAAGCTGAGCACCAAAGAATTGATGTTTTCAAACTGTGGTGCTGGAGTAACACTGAACAGAGTCCCTTGGACTGCACAGAGATCAAACCAGTCAATCCTAAAGGCAATCAACCCTGACTATTCATTGGGAGGATTCATGCTGAAGCTCCAATACTCTGGCCACCCGATGTGAAGAGCCAACTCGTTAGAAAAGACCCTGATGCTCGGAAAAAATTGAGGGCAGGAGGAGAAGGAGGCAACAGAGGATGAGATGGATGACATCATTGACTCAATGGACACGAGTTTGAGCAAACTCAGGGAGATAGGGAAGGTCAGGGAAGCCAGGCGTGCTGCAGTCCATGTGATTGCAAAGAGTCAGACACAACTTAGGGACTGAGCAACATACTCAGATTCTTTTCCACTTTAGGTTATTACAAGATACTGAGTATAGTTCCCTGTGCTCTACCATGGGGCCTTGTTGTTTACCTATTTTATATATAGTTGTGTGTATCTATTAGTCCAAACTCCTAACTTATCTACCCTACAGCTACTCCCCCCCATTTTTGATAACCATAAGTTTGTTTTCTATGTTTGAGTCTATTTCTGTTTTGTAAATAAGTTCATTTGTATCATTTTCTAAGACTCCACATATGAATGATCTCATAGGGTATTTTTCTTTCTCTGCAGAGATAAACCTTAGTAATAGCTCTCTGAAAGCAAAACCATATTTATTCATTTGACAATTCAAACTCCTGTTACATTTTAAATATTGTCTGAGCCTTGAGAGATGCTGCTTTCCACTGGTGCTAGGAAATATGTCAAAGGTCTTCCCTAAGGAACCCACAGACAGTGTCTACATTGGAGAGAGGAGAGTCAAGACTTGGGGGTCCTGGTCACATATATCTGATTTCAGATTCCATCTCTGGATCTTACTGCTTCTAGGATCTTGGGCAAGTTGCTTAGGCATCTTAGTCTTAGTCTGCTGTTTAGTAAAATTATTATTTAAAAGTCATACAGGATGAAAGAATTGACCCAATTAGGGTTGTTGTCACGAAAATTGAATTTGTGGAAACCCCTTTAAATTATGCCCAATACATAGTAAGTACTCAGAAATACGTTCTACGGTCGTTAACATTACTGTCAATAATGACACATTTAAGGGAAGAAAACCATGAATATTGACATCAGGAAAGTCCGAGTCTTGTGCTAATTCTCCTGCTTACTAGGCGTGCAACCCTGGGATACGTTACATACCTTTTCTGAATCAGAAGTAATCAGGCCTACCTTGCATGGGTTTCCTAAAACTGAAAGATAATGACTGTATTATGCCTATAACTATGTTTTTTCTGGCTTTTACAGGAAGTGGTAACTGTTACCTAGTCATTAAATAAGAATCTTAGACTCCCAGAAAACCAGCTGTAAATTTCTTGGGGAAAAGATGACCATGTGATGCAAAGAGTCAGACAAACTTAGGGACTGAGCAACATACTCAGATTCTTTTCCACTTTAGGTTATTACAAGATACTGAGTATAGTTCCCTGTGCTCTACCATGGGGCCTTGTTGTTTACCTATTTTATATATAGTTGTGTGTATCTATTAGTCCAAACTCCTAACTTATCTACCCTACAGCTACTCCCCCCCATTTTTGATAACCATAAGTTTGTTTTCTATGTTTGAGTCTATTTCTGTTTTGTAAATAAGTTCATTTGTATCATTTTCTAAGACTCCACATATGAATGATCTCATAGGGTATTTTTCTTTCTCTGCAGAGATAAACCTTAGTAATAGCTCTCTGAAAGCAAAACCATATTTATTCATTTGACAATTCAAACTCCTGTTACATTTTAAATATTGTCTGAGCCTTGAGAGATGCTGCTTTCCACTGGTGCTAGGAAATATGTCAAAGGTCTTCCCTAAGGAACCCACAGACAGTGTCTACATTGGAGAGAGGAGAGTCAAGACTTGGGGGTCCTGGTCACATATATCTGATTTCAGATTCCATCTCTGGATCTTACTGCTTCTAGGATCTTGGGCAAGTTGCTTAGGCATCTTAGTCTTAGTCTGCTGTTTAGTAAAATTATTATTTAAAAGTCATACAGGATGAAAGAATTGACCCAATTAGGGTTGTTGTCACGAAAATTGAATTTGTGGAAACCCCTTTAAATTATGCCCAATACATAGTAAGTACTCAGAAATACGTTCTACGGTCGTTAACATTACTGTCAATAATGACACATTTAAGGGAAGAAAACCATGAATATTGACATCAGGAAAGTCCGAGTCTTGTGCTAATTCTCCTGCTTACTAGGCGTGCAACCCTGGGATACGTTACATACCTTTTCTGAATCAGAAGTAATCAGGCCTACCTTGCATGGGTTTCCTAAAACTGAAAGATAATGACTGTATTATGCCTATAACTATGTTTTTTCTGGCTTTTACAGGAAGTGGTAACTGTTACCTAGTCATTAAATAAGAATCTTAGACTCCCAGAAAACCAGCTGTAAATTTCTTGGGGAAAAGATGGGGGCAGGGAGGTAAAAGGATCCTTCTGCATTTTATGATGCTGCCCTTTTTTTTTTTTTCCCCCTTTGAAACTGTTTGAGTAGAGGTCACTGGTTGGCATCTGTGCAGTATGCCTGCGGTTCCACCCAACCGACCCACTGTGCCTTTGGCCCAGTCTTGCAGCACCTATGACCACAACTGGAGAGAATACAGCCAGCTGGGGGAGCCTCATGTATGACTCTGTGTTCCTGGGCACCTGCCAGTGGATTCATTTTGCTGGAGGAATGTATAATATGTACTGAGATTCTGTGGGGCCTCCCTGAGTGCAAGGACACTCAGGGCCAGGGGGACCTGGAACTGGACTAAGGAAGGCAGTCTGTGCAAAGACGTTTTTGCTGTTGGGCCCATCTTAATGCTGAGTGCCCCTGGGCTTGGTCCTTGGCGTTTGAAATCTAATTTAAACAACTCAAAGGTGTCATTGGGCTACACGGATATTTATGCGGTATAAAAAAACAGAAACATTTCAAAATATATTTTATATGATCCTCATTCCACATATTACACTGTGCTAAAAACAAGAGATTAAACATCTTTGACACAATTTTAAAAACAACATTACTTTTTCGTATACTCTAACATTACCTATTCTTAGAGTTACTTTTAAAAAGTAATCAGTATTCAGGGAGAAATTCAACTTTTTATTGCCCCCAATTCTATTTCTTTTTGCATGGCTTTAGCTGTTGCTGTACATCTATGAATGGGACAGTCCTGAAAAACTATATGTAAAACCCAAACCAGCAGACTGTGTGCATAGAAGAGGCATTGATTGTTTCCGTAGGCTTAACTACTCTGGGTGGTTGGGTGGGTTCTAGCAAGAATGGCATATCATTTTGGGGTTAATTTTGTCACTCCTTAAAAACACTTTGCTAATTGTTCTTAACGTCACCTGGTTACCTCTTATTTCCAGACACTTAGATTTATCTTCCTCAGTCTTTGTAACTTTCCTTTGCCTTTGTTAACTGGCCAAGTTCTACCTACTCAAAAGGAATTTACAGTCCTACTTTCCAAGGTGTTACCCCCATTCAGCGTGGTAAGTTGAATAACAACTTGGCTTTCTTCTCCACCTCCAGTCATCTGGATACCCAGATGGCTGAAGGGACAAGAGTTACCGTGGCCAACTGGAGGAAATATCACCTGTGAAATGGAAGAGGTGATTCCAACTCTTTTATGGGGTTTCTGGGGAAATAATCACACTCGGTTCCACCCAACGACCCACTGTGCCTTTGGCCCAGTCTTGCAGCACCTATGACCACAACTGAGAGAATACAGCCAGCTGGGGGAGCCTCATGTATGACTCTGTGTTCCTGGGCACCTGCCAGTGGATTCATTTTGCTGGAGGAATGTATAATATGTACTGAGATTCTGTGGGGCCTCCCTGAGTGCAAGGACACTCAGGGCCAGGGGGACCTGGAACTGGACTAAGGAAGGCAGTCTGCGGCAAAGACTTTTTTGCTGTTGGGCCCATCTTAATGCTGAGTGCCCCTGGGCTTGGTCCTTGGCGTTTGAAATCTAATTTAAACAACTCAAAGGTGTCATTGGGCTACACGGATATTTATGCGGTATAAAAAAACAGAAACATTTCAAAATATATTTTATATGATCCTCATTCCACATATTACACTGTGCTAAAAACAAGAGATTAAACATCTTTGACACAATTTTAAAAACAACATTACTTTTTCGTATACTCTAACATTACCTATTCTTAGAGTTACTTTTAAAAAGTAATCAGTATTCAGGGAGAAATTCAACTTTTTATTGCCCCGGAATTCTATTTCTTTTTGCATGGCTTTAGCTGTTGCTGTACATCTATGAATGGGACAGTCCTGAAAAACTATATGTAAAACCCAAACCAGCAGACTGTGTGCATAGAAGAGGCATTGATTGTTTCCGTAGGCTTAACTACTCTGGGTGGTTGGGTGGGTTCTAGCAAGAATGGCATATCATTTTGGGGTTAATTTTGTCACTCCTTAAAAACACTTTGCTAATTGTTCTTAACGTCACCTGGTTACCTCTTATTTCCAGACACTTAGATTTATCTTCCTCAGTCTTTGTAACTTTCCTTTGCCTTTGTTAACTGGCCAAGTTCTACCTACTCAAAAGGAATTTACAGTCCTACTTTCCAAGGTGTTACCCCCATTCAGCGTGGTAAGTTGAATAACAACTTGGCTTTCTTCTCCACCTCCAGTCATCTGGATACCCAGATGGCTGAAGGGACAAGAGTTACCGTGGCCAACTGGAGGAAATATCACCTGTGAAATGGAAGAGGTGATTCCAACTCTTTTATGGGGTTTCTGGGGAAATAATCACACTCCAAGAGCTCAGGATCATGTGTGTGTGAAGGCTGGTGTTAACCACCTACGCATTCCTTTCGTGGTATGCACTGAAAGACCATTGGCCTCTGGAGGAGACCAGGAGACTGGCCAGTGTTCCCATTCATCCTTCCCTCTGCTGACAGCCAAATAAATACTTAGAGTTCTTCTTCCCAACAGAGGCTACACACCTTGTACACACATTGCTAAGAATAATTTTCACATTTATGGAGTTTGCAGTGCCAAGTTGAATGTGTGTGCACATCTGAGTGTGACAAAATAGGTGAGATTGTTGAATAAAGTAGAATTCTTTTGTTGAACAACCCTGTACTATATGAAGACTACTCATAAAGAATCTTATAGAATATACACTGCAGGTAAGGTTTTACAGAGTGAAAATATCGACTCTTTCAAAGCCGTGAATTTACAAGTTCCACCATGGGATAAGAGCCTTTTAACTCCTCCAAGGCAAGGAGGAAGACTCTTTCTACCCTTTTTGCCTTCAGATAATGGAATGATAAAAGGGAAGATAGTTAAAATTTTACAAGATGGTTTTGGAATAGCACGGTATATGCACAGTACAGGTTAAATCTAACAATCACCATGCAAAGTTGAATTTTTATTTCAGTTACACAGATAAAAATGTGTAATTTCAAAGAGGTTTTGAATGACAATTTATAAGTACGGAGCCAAGTTTTGAATCATATTGGATTATAAGCTTATAGAGGGCAGGCGCATTCTGAACTCTCAAAATGTAAACCATTCCTAAGAATGAACCTCGATCAACAATAATAAAGAGTGAATAAATGAGTGATTAAATGATTGAATAGGATGAATTTGATTACTCTCTGTTCATTATTCCTTGTAATACGAGACCTCAGTGGTCACAGATCATGGAAGATTAATGCATTGCTGGAAATAAAGATGTGATGGGATTCATCGAACTGAATCTTAACTTGTTGCATAAAATGCAGCCAAATAACACATTCTTTTTTGCATCATTGTGGTGAACAGAGCAACAGCTCGTGTAATCAGCCCCAGTGGTTATACCAAGGCATTTCTATTGAGAATTTAATAACTCTGTTTCATGAGGGGAGACTTATTTAGAAAAGGGAATGATTTCACAGTAAATCTCTAACAAAGCTTACTGTGAGCTCTGCTTAAAATGCAGTTTATTAATGATGGACTTTAATAAAGAAAACTCTTTACCTCTAAAAGATGGAGAAATAATATGGACTAGACAAGTTGCAATTAGCTAGTCTAATAAGTGCATGGTGCTATCTCTTTGTGTTTTAATGTGCAAATCTGTTTGAAAGTGATTTTGATCATCCAATTATGTATTTGTTAGCTTTTATTTTCTATAACCTTCCTGCTTGTCTCTTTTATCCCCCACTTTTTTTTTGGTGGGGGGAGGATGGATTGATTGGCAGGAGATAAATTTATGTTCCAGGTATCTTTTTTTTTTTTTTAATTTTGACCTCTTTTTATTTATTTATTTATTTATTTATTTATTTATTTATTTATTTATTTAGGGCGGGGTGGGGTTGGGGAGGGAGGGGAGTGGGTGGGTCACTTCCACTGGTCTTTCATTTCTCCCATTTTTCATCTGTCTTTGTTCTTTGGCTCCTGTGGGCCTCCCATCGCGGTGGCGTCTGTGGCTGCAGAGCGCCGGCTCTGGGCGCGTGCGCTCCAGAGCTCTGGCTCGGTAATTGGACACATCAGTCCAGCCACTCCACGGCACGTGGGATCTTCCCAGGCCAGGGATCGAACCGGCGCCCCTTGCACTGCAAGGCGGTGTCCTTATCCACTGGACCATCAGGGGAAGCCCCTAATTTTGACTTCTTTCACTGGTTTTTTATTTATTGTCATTTAGCTTTATTCTTTGGCCTGTATGGGTCTCCCATTACAGTGGCCTCTCTCACCCAGAGCACCAGCTCTGGAGCGCATGTGCTCCAGAGCACTGGCCTATAATTAGACACACTGGTCCAGCTGCTCTGTGGCACGTGGGATCTTCCCAGGCCAGGGATTGAACCGATGCCCTCTGCACTGCAAGGTGGACACTTTACCCACTGGACCACCAGAGAAGCCCAGATACCAATTTTTTATTGATTTTAAACATGGGAGGGCAATCCCGTTAAATATGTAGTTTTATTTTTATGTCTCTAATCATTCTAGAATTCAGTTTTTTTGTGGTGTTAGATGGGGATCTGGATTCATGTTAAAAGAACAAATATTTTCCCACACTATCTACTAAAAAATGTGTTGCTCTCCCATAAATTAGTTGTGCAAATTTCTCTACATATTTAGATCTTATGTATTAATGAATTTGTCTCAGGCCTATTTATTATCTTCTGTAAGTCAATTTGCCTGTTATCATACCAGTAAAACACTAGTTTTATTACTGTGATCTTGATGCATGTCTTAATATCTGATAAGCTTCTTCTCTTTATTATTTTTAAAGTTACTTCAGCTAATTTTAGTCTATTTTATTTTAGTCTTACAAAGTATATAAAAATCACCCAACTTAAATCTTTATTGGGCTTGCTTTAAATTTGTAGATTAGTTGAGGGAGAATTGGTATATTTAAAATGGTGTTATCCTATCTAAAAGCATGGAAGTTCTCCATTCATTCAAATCATCTTCTACATCCTTTACTGGTTATTGACAGTTTGTCCTCAATAATTTTGTTATTCTGAGCTATGTTAATTCTTAAATAATTCAGTATTATGTGGCATTATGGAATATTTTCTATTTAAAATATTTTTTAAAGTTTTTAGTTCATTATTTCTTGTATAAAGAAATAAGTGTAGGGTGATATTGTATAGACATCTTTACTGACCTCTTATTAACTCTCTTTGGTTATCTGTTGATTGTATCACATTTTTACTGTTATTCATTCATAGACAAGTAAATATAAATATATACACATGCATAGGCATACACAATTAAATATGTTGTTGACTCTATTACTTTGAACAAGCCATTATCTGTTAGATCAGTTAAGAAAAAGAATACAAACTTGTATTTATTCCTTCACTTATTCCTTCTTCAACACTCTTCCTTCCTTTCTTTATGTGGATTGTAGATCCAACTTTCTAACTTAGATGCAAATTTTCTAAAGAACTTCTTTTAACATCTCTTTAAAGTCACCTCTACTGACAACAAAGGCTCTGAACATTCATTTGTCTGAGGAAGTCTTTATTTTTCCTTCACTTTTGAAAGATAATTTTGCAAAGTACAGAATTCTAGGTTGGTAGCTTTTTCTTTAAATACTTTAAATATTTAACTCTGTGATCTTTGCATCTTTGCTTGTGTGGTTTCTGAGAAGAGATCACATCCAATTCCTCTATGGATGTTTCTTCTCTCTAGTTTCTTTTAGGATTCTTTATATATGTTTGATTTTCTTTAGTTGAAAATGATATGCATACTATGTCCCTTCAGTCACATATCTGATATGTTTTGCAAACATTTTCTCCTGTGGTTTGTCATTTCATTTTCTTGATTCACTGTTTATGGCACATTTTTTACTTGAGATATTCTTTAGATAATGTAAAATTCATCATACAAGGTATACACTTCAGTCTTACAAAGTATATAAAAATCACCCAACTTAAATCTTTATTGGGCTTGCTTTAAATTTGTAGATTAGTTGAGGGAGAATTGGTATATTTAAAATGGTGTTATCCTATCTAAAAGCATGGAAGTTCTCCATTCATTCAAATCATCTTCTACATCCTTTACTGGTTATTGACAGTTTGTCCTCAATAATTTTGTTATTCTGAGCTATGTTAATTCTTAAATAATTCAGTATTATGTGGCATTATGGAATATTTTCTATTTAAAATATTTTTTAAAGTTTTTAGTTCATTATTTCTTGTATAAAGAAATAAGTGTAGGGTGATATTGTATAGACATCTTTACTGACCTCTTATTAACTCTCTTTGGTTATCTGTTGATTGTATCACATTTTTACTGTTATTCATTCATAGACAAGTAAATATAAATATATACACATGCATAGGCATACACAATTAAATATGTTGTTGACTCTATTACTTTGAACAAGCCATTATCTGTTAGATCAGTTAAGAAAAAGAATACAAACTTGTATTTATTCCTTCACTTATTCCTTCTTCAACACTCTTCCTTCCTTTCTTTATGTGGATTGTAGATCCAACTTTCTAACTTAGATGCAAATTTTCTAAAGAACTTCTTTTAACATCTCTTTAAAGTCACCTCTACTGACAACAAAGGCTCTGAACATTCATTTGTCTGAGGAAGTCTTTATTTTTCCTTCACTTTTGAAAGATAATTTTGCAAAGTACAGAATTCTAGGTTGGTAGCTTTTTCTTTAAATACTTTAAATATTTAACTCTGTGATCTTTGCATCTTTGCTTGTGTGGTTTCTGAGAAGAGATCACATCCAATTCCTCTATGGATGTTTCTTCTCTCTAGTTTCTTTTAGGATTCTTTATATATGTTTGATTTTCTTTAGTTGAAAATGATATGCATACTATGTCCCTTCAGTCACATATCTGATATGTTTTGCAAACATTTTCTCCTGTGGTTTGTCATTTCATTTTCTTGATTCACTGTTTATGGCACATTTTTTACTTGAGATATTCTTTAGATAATGTAAAATTCATCATACAAGGTATACACTTCAGTGGTTTCTGGAATGCTTAACTGTGTTTTTTTTTTTATTCTAACGAGGCAAAATTTCATCTGGTACCCAACACAGAAACACATTTTAGTTTCTTTTTTTTCATTTTATGTATTTTTATTTATTTTTTATTAGAGTATAGTTGTTTTGCAATGTTGTACTAGTTTCTACTGTCAAGCAAAGTGAATCAGCTATATGTATACATACATCTCCTCTTTTTTGGATTTTTTTCCCATTTAGGTCACCACAGAGCACTGAATAGAAGTCTGTGAGCTGCACGGTGGTTTCTCCTCAGTTGTCTAGTTTTTACGTGGAATCCATAGTGTGTACGTGTCAACCTCATTCTCCTAATTCAGCCCACTCTCCACTCCCCCTTCATGTCCATTCTAGAAACACATTTTTAGTATTGTTGGAAAACTTGTCAGGCTGAGGTGAATGAAAAATGGTACATACAAATTTGTAAGGCTGCTTCCTACAGGATTATCAATAGTAGTGGTGAGAATGCCGACTTCTCCCCTTTTCTGCCTTCTATCTCTATTTTACCAGCACTCTTTTTCTCTTCCTTTTTCTTCCTTCTTGTGAACACACACACAGCGCCCCCCCAACCCCCCCACACATACCATCTAGCAGTTAAGATTATCTACAAGCTTTCACTATCCTGTATTTATAAAGCCGAGAGAACAGAGGCCTATATGTACCCATGGCCACTAACCAAACTTCGTGAAGAACTGAAACCTGTTTATCTGTTCCTAGATGCTATGGTTTTAAAGGTGAACAAAATGTTTAGCCTTTATATGTGTATGCGTGTATGTGTGTGTTTGTGCCACATGTATGTGTGGTGTTATTTTAGTATGGAAAAGCCGAAAGACAACTGACCTTGATATCACCATATTTTATACTTGCAAATCCCAACAAGAGGGGTCATGCTGTGCCATGAGCAGAAGGAGAGGGAACCTGAGGAAGTATTGAGGTCAATCAAGAGGGGGAGGGAGAGAGGGGAAATTGTGGCCCCAACCCTTACTGCGGCTTCTGTAGGTGGCAGTGGGCGGGTGAGACAGAGGAAGCAGGAATAATCTCAGCAGGCTTTGGTGTGTAGGGGCTGGCCTTAGGTGACTGGTACCTGGTTTGAGGAGGGAGGGGGCGGTGATTAGGCCAGGTGGAGAGTGGCTTGGTGTAGAAGAGCCAGATAAAGGAAGTGATTAGTATGTTATTCAGCTGGACGGGCTCTGAATTAGTCAATTTAAATATTAAAGAGGCCTTCATAGCCAAAGATGTGGCAGCTCTCCAGGGCTAGCAGAGCCCCCAAATTTCAAAATATCAGAATTACAGATTGGAAAGACACAGTTACTATGAACAGACTTATACTTGCATGTGTGTGTATGTGTGTATGCATTACATATGTTTCATAGGTATAGCTATATAATTGTACAGTTAGGCTGAGAAAGAGAGGGTGATTTATTTGTCCAACCATGACACAGCTGTTCAAACATGGATCTGAACCAGCAATTCTATGCTTAACATCAGGACAGGATGCGTTCTACCATGTAAGCCATTCTGCTCATGGTTTGAGCTTGGCTCCACGGGGACACAAAAGTCTGGCACAGTGGCATTCCCTTGTACTTGAGACAGAGTGCCGCAGGTGCAGAGGTCTCCCGAATATCCTGCATCAAAGGTTAGCAGGCTTGGCAAAATATCTTACAGAGTGGGGAAAAAAAGAGGAAAAGGAAAAAGCTAAGTTGCTTGAAATTATGGCTTAGATTTGTTTTCAGATCATTTCTTAACTTGTTTTATAAGTAAAGGGGCGTGGTCGTGGTGTTGGGAAGGGTAATCTTTTAGTATGACTTTTGAAAGATTTGTGCCAGAGCCTGTCCGCAAATCTGCAGGATGCTAAAATTTAAGACTAAAAAATGTTTATAAATTTGAGTACTCATTTTAGACATAAGGATATTGAGATCAAAAGGCCTTTTATAAGATTCATATTTCATTAGAGGATATTCTGAGAGTAGAACCCAGGTATATGAATTCTTTCTTCCTGCACCTTGCTATGATTTTTAAAGGAAGTGTGCCAACACTATTCTTGGCTTTATGGTCTGTCCTTGGCTTACTTTAGGCTCTCCCATAGCCCCAAATACACTGCCCGTAATAAATAATATGGACTACAGAATAGCACAGAGAACTCTACTCTCTAATGGCCTATATGGGAAAAGAATCAAAAATGTGGATACACGATTATATATAACTTATTCACTTTGTTGTACACCCGAAACTAACACAGCACCATAAATCAACTATACTCCAATAAAATCTTTTTTAAGAATACACTGCCCTTGACAGTTGAATTGATGTACAAGTAGTCCCAAACAAGTATTACAGCAGACTGTTCATCTTTTGCAATGATCATCTCAAGTTTCATCCTTAGGGACACACTCCCTAATCCACCCCAAGTCAGATTTTGTGCTCTGTCTGCATAATAGTCACATTATTGATCATAGAACATTGAATTGCAGGCTTTCTTGTCTCTCTTCTTGACTAGATTAAAGGATCTCTGAGGGCTAAGTCTCTGGCTGTCAAGTCTTTTCTTTCCAGTGCTTCTCATTCAGTATTTGTACCTAAGGTTGCTTATGGATAAATCATTCACCACAGAAGAGAAATGATGTGTTTGTGTTGGGGTGTGTGGGTTTATGTCACCTGTGTTCAAGCATAGATGATCTTCTAATTATTTCCAAGTCACTTGAATAAAAATTATGATTGTATAATTGAAGTGTGGGCTGTAGTACTTGTGCTTGAAAATCAGTGAAAGAAAAAGCCAGTGAAGGTCTTAGTCAACCTCTGAATCAGAAACTGTCTTTCCTTATAGCTTTACATCCCTCTGGAATGTTCCTACATTTCTTTTACATAAGATTTTCTGGTATGCCTCTAATGTTCAGCCCCAAGAATCACTTGTTCATATTTATGCTTTTTGTAAATCTCTAAAATAACATCTTGTTCCCGTATTTGTTAGCATTGGACAGTGTCTCTCTCCTTCTTTATGATATAATCTCCACTGCTGCATGTTTCTTATCTTGTAGAGCAACTGGATGTGTTTTTCTTCTATGTAATGTAAATTCCCTGCACACAGGGATTTTAAGTCATCTTTATTTCTTATAAGAACGTTATTGTGACATAATTCACACACATTTAAAGTATGCAATTCAATATGTTTTCAAATAGTCACAGTTGTAGAGCCATCACCACAATTAGTTATAGACCTTTTTCATCCCCATAAGTAAGAATTTTTTTAGTGATCACTCCCATGGCCCTCCCGCCCGCCCACCTTCTACCAGGCCCCAGATAGCCATTAACCTACTTTTCGTATATATGGGTTTGCCTCTTCTGGGCATTTCATACAATTGTAATCCTATATATATATATATATGAGGTTTTTGGTGGTAGGCTTCTTCCACTTAGCATAATGTCTTCAAGATTAATCCATGAAGCTGAATACTTATATAATTCCACTATATAAAGTATATAAAGTTATCACATTTTGTTTATTTATCTACTAATAAGCTTTTGAGCTGTTTCTAGTTTGGGCTATTATGATTTATGCTGCATAAACATTTGTGTGCAAGATTTTATGTGAATGATATTTATTTTTATTTCTTATAAATGAATACTTCAAAATGAAATTACTGAGTCATATGGTAGCCTTATATTTAACTTTCTGAGGACCTGCCAAACTGTTTTCTAAAACTGAAATTGTTAGTCACTCAGTCGTGTCCAATTCTTTGCGACCCCATGGACTATAGTCTGCCAGGCTCCTCTGTTCACTGAATTTTCCAAGCAAGAATATTGGAGTGGGTTGCCATGTCAAACCTATGGTTTCCCATATGGACATATTTACTGTTTTCTAAAGTGGTTGCACATTTTATATTTCCAGTAGCAGTATATGAAGTTCCAATTTTCTGTGTCCTCTCCAGGTTTGTTATTATCTGGTTTTTTTTGTAAGTTATTATAGCCATTCTAGTGGGTATGAAGTAGTGTCTTGTTGTGGTTTTGATTTACATTTCCCTGATGGCTAAGGATGCTGAACATTTTTCTGTACTTATTAGCCATCTGTATATCTTTCTTTGATGAATGTCTCTTCAGATCCTTTGCCCATTTAAAAAAAAAGTCTTAAAAAAACAAATTTGTTATCTGGGTCAGGTTTCCCAGTGCAGCTTAACTGGATCTTCTATCTCAGGCCTGTGAGAAGGCTGCAGTCAATCAGTGGCTGAAATGATCAGAACACTTGATTAAGGAAGTATCGGCTTCCACATTCATTTGTATCATGTTTGCACGATATGGTTATTCTTAAGTTGTTGATGATGTCCAGCTTACCTATTTTTTTTCTTTTCTTGTTTGTACTTTGAATGTTGTATCTAAGAAACTACTGCCTAACTTAAGGTCAAGATTTAAGTCTATTTTCTGCAAAAACTTCTATACATTAAACTGTTACATTTAGGTTTTGATACAGTCTGAGCAAGTTTCTGAGTATGGTGTGAAATGGGGGTTCACCTTTATTCTTTTGCCTGAGCTTATCCAGTTGTCCTAGCACCATCTGTTGAAATGATTATTCTTTCCCCATTGAATGGTTTTAGAATATTTGGTGACAATCAGTTGACCAGACATGTGGATTTATTTTTGAATTCTGAGTTCTGTTCCACTGATCCATATGTCTTTACTTGTGCCAGTACCACACTGTCTGAATTACCATTGTTTTATAGTAAGCTTTGAAATTAGAAAGTGTGACTTTCTAATTGTTATTTATAGGGCTTTACTCTGACTGCTGGGCTCCATACAATTCCATGTGAATTTCAGAATCTGTTTATCAGTTTATACTGATGAACTAAGTATAAAGAAATAAGCTGGGATTTTCATTTTGACTGCAGTGAATTTCCAAATCAGTTTGGAGAGGATTGCCATATCAGCAGTATTGTTTTTCAATCCTTGAATATAAGATACCTTTCCGATTATTTAGGATTTCTATAATTTCTGCTTTGTAGGTTTTAGAATATCAGTTTTGCATTTATTTTGTTAGATTTATTTCTATGATTTGATTCTTTTTAATTTTTATTTTACTTGTAACTTTTACAGTTTTGTTGTTTACAGATATGTATGTTACCAGATTAGTCATATGTATATCCCCCCCATCCCACCCCTCCAGACCATCATACAGCACCCCTGCAGGATTGTAAATGGACTTTTTACTGATTTTATTTTTGAATCATTTATTAGAAATGTATAAAAATACAAGAAGTCTTTTGTTATCTGGGTCAGGTTTCCCAGTGCAGCTTAACTGGATCTTCTATCTCAGGCCTGTGAGAAGGCTGCAGTCAATCAGTGGCTGAAATGATCAGAACACTTGATTAAGGAAGTATCGGCTTCCACATTCATTTGTATCATGTTTGCACGATATGGTTATTCTTAAGTTGTTGATGATGTCCAGCTTACCTATTTTTTTTCTTTTCTTGTTTGTACTTTGAATGTTGTATCTAAGAAACTACTGCCTAACTTAAGGTCAAGATTTAAGTCTATTTTCTGCAAAAACTTCTATACATTAAACTGTTACATTTAGGTTTTGATACAGTCTGAGCAAGTTTCTGAGTATGGTGTGAAATGGGGGTTCACCTTTATTCTTTTGCCTGAGCTTATCCAGTTGTCCTAGCACCATCTGTTGAAATGATTATTCTTCCCCCATTGAATGGTTTTAGAATATTTGGTGACAATCAGTTGACCAGACATGTGGATTTATTTTTGAATTCTGAGTTCTGTTCCACTGATCCATATGTCTTTACTTGTGCCAGTACCACACTGTCTGAATTACCATTGTTTTATAGTAAGCTTTGAAATTAGAAAGTGTGACTTTCTAATTGTTATTTATAGGGCTTTACTCTGACTGCTGGGCTCCATACAATTCCATGTGAATTTCAGAATCTGTTTATCAGTTTATACTGATGAACTAAGTATAAAGAAATAAGCTGGGATTTTCATTTTGACTGCAGTGAATTTCCAAATCAGTTTGGAGAGGATTGCCATATCAGCAGTATTGTTTTTCAATCCTTGAATATAAGATACCTTTCCGATTATTTAGGATTTCTATAATTTCTGCTTTGTAGGTTTTAGAATATCAGTTTTGCATTTATTTTGTTAGATTTATTTCTATGATTTGATTCTTTTTAATTTTTATTTTACTTGTAACTTTTACAGTTTTGTTGTTTACAGATATGTATGTTACCAGATTAGTCATATGTATATCCCCCCCATCCCACCCCTCCAGACCATCATACAGCACCCCTGCAGGATTGTAAATGGACTTTTTACTGATTTTATTTTTGAATCATTTATTAGAAATGTATAAAAATACAATTAACTTTTGTATATTTCTCTTGTATCTTGAAACCTTGCTGAGCTCATTCATTAATTCTGATTTTAATAATTTTTAGTGGAGTCCTTGAGATTTTCTATATATATGATTACTTCATCAGCAAATAGAGATAGTTTTACTTCTCTAATCTGGAGAATCCTTATTTTATTTCTCACCTAATTGCTTTGATTAGAACCTATGCACAGTACTGAATAGAAGCATTTAGAGAAGATAACCTTTTATTTCTCATGATCTTAGAGGGGAAGACAATCCTTTCCTTCACTCTTGAATGTACTATTAGTTGTGATCTCTTCAGATGCCTTTTACCAGGTTAAGTACCCTTTAATACCTATTTACTGGGTGTTTTCATCATAAAGGAGTGTTGAATTTTGTCTCTTCATTTACTTTTGAAACTCTTACAGAGTATCATTTTCATATAGTAACTGCTCATTAAATCATAAATGCAATTCATATGTATATGAATAGATAAAATCAGAGTTACCTGAGGAAGCAATTGCATTAATGGCTAAAAGGTAAAGAAAAAAATAGATGATCATATTTAAATGAATCTATTTCCTTAACCCATACTTCTGTTTTCATATAGTATAAAGAAATAGATATAAATTATAAAATGTCATGGTTTTTTGAAATTTAATATAGAACCCTATAATAAATACAAAACATTAATATTTGAGAAAGGATGCTTTTTTTTAAATTAGAGATGCTTAACTTGATACTGACATGTAAGCAACATATTTCATCTGATAAACATTCATCCTATTTGCAAATCAAACTCATAACAAATAGAAAACCCTATGACTTTTCTTATTAAGATTTGTTTTTCTATTTTGAAATATCAGTTTTGCATTTATTTTGTTAGATTTATTTCTATGATTTGATTCTTTTTAATTTTTATTTTACTTGTAACTTTTACAGTTTTGTTGTTTACAGATATGTATGTTACCAGATTAGTCATATGTATATCCCCCCCATCCCACCCCTCCAGACCATCATACAGCACCCCTGCAGGATTGTAAATGGACTTTTTACTGATTTTATTTTTGAATCATTTATTAGAAATGTATAAAAATACAATTAACTTTTGTATATTTCTCTTGTATCTTGAAACCTTGCTGAGCTCATTCATTAATTCTGATTTTAATAATTTTTAGTGGAGTCCTTGAGATTTTCTATATATATGATTACTTCATCAGCAAATAGAGATAGTTTTACTTCTCTAATCTGGAGAATCCTTATTTTATTTCTCACCTAATTGCTTTGATTAGAACCTATGCACAGTACTGAATAGAAGCATTTAGAGAAGATAACCTTTTATTTCTCATGATCTTAGAGGGGAAGACAATCCTTTCCTTCACTCTTGAATGTACTATTAGTTGTGATCTCTTCAGATGCCTTTTACCAGGTTAAGTACCCTTTAATACCTATTTACTGGGTGTTTTCATCATAAAGGAGTGTTGAATTTTGTCTCTTCATTTACTTTTGAAACTCTTACAGAGTATCATTTTCATATAGTAACTGCTCATTAAATCATAAATGCAATTCATATGTATATGAATAGATAAAATCAGAGTTACCTGAGGAAGCAATTGCATTAATGGCTAAAAGGTAAAGAAAAAAATAGATGATCATATTTAAATGAATCTATTTCCTTAACCCATACTTCTGTTTTCATATAGTATAAAGAAATAGATATAAATTATAAAATGTCATGGTTTTTTGAAATTTAATATAGAACCCTATAATAAATACAAAACATTAATATTTGAGAAAGGATGCTTTTTTTTAAATTAGAGATGCTTAACTTGATACTGACATGTAAGCAACATATTTCATCTGATAAACATTCATCCTATTTGCAAATCAAACTCATAACAAATAGAAAACCCTATGACTTTTCTTATACTAGTCAAGAGATGGTACTCAGGCAGCAGTAAGACTTTTGGTTTAGAAAAGAATCTTGTGTTGTAGTTGTTTGCGAAGAAACTTAATGCTCTTGAAGAAAGCATTCCCTGGTGAAAGCACTCCTTACTTGTAAACAAATTGCCTTTCACCTTTTATTTATTTGGGGGCTTCTAAGATTCTCTAAATAGAAAGAGACGTTGCTTTTCTTAAGTAGCTAATATGAAATGAATCCATCTATAGTCCTCCTTGCCTAGATTCTTGAGTCTAGAAATGCACGGTGCTCACAGTTGCACAAAGAATCACCAAAGTTAGGAACGCGTTGGTTTACACTGAATGAACACGAGTCATCATTATATGGGACTTGCTGGTTTCACTTTAGTCTTGATTTTGCAGGAAATATATTTTGAACTTCCCTCT
Source organism: Tragulus kanchil (assembly GCA_022376925.1). Lineage (NCBI taxonomy): Eukaryota > Metazoa > Chordata > Mammalia > Artiodactyla > Tragulidae > Tragulus > Tragulus kanchil. Next base: position 12,042,120 of record JAIOJX010000002.1, on the reverse strand, counting down.
GTCCTTTCCTCTTTTTCTTCCTTCCTTTTTTCTTTTCTTTTTTCCTTTCCTGCTTCCCTATTTCACACATCTCTCATGCCTTTCCCTATTTTGTCTTTTCTGTCATGTTGAGAGTGTCCCTAATTTGTATGTAGCTTTGTGCTAGACACCATGGGTGATAAGAAGTAGGAAAGCCTGGCTCTTAATCTTGTTCCTCAGTATGAAGACAATAAATATATATATACAAGGGAAACATGTGTAAAATAAACTTGTAAATAAATGTGAGTCCATTGTCACCAACTTCATGGTAGAGGCAATAACTGATGGAATTGAGAATAGCCAGTGGGCTGTGAGTGGAAAGGTGTTAGAGCTGGGAAGGTTTTCTAGTTACCTAAGGACAGAACCAACTAGATTTTGAAAAATACACACTTAGATATTTGTGTAGGGATGTTCTTCTTTCTTCCTGGCTGCTATTTAGAAATAATTTCAACTCGCAAGGTACTGATAGTGGGGATAAAAATTCCCTTTGTAAACAGAGCGACTATTTTCTGAACTGAGACTCATTTGAGTAGTAGAAGGTGCTCTTAATAATTATACCAAGGACACAGGGATAAAGTGGAACTATTCTGAACAAGCTGAAATTCATGGATAACCTAAAGAATGCTTACGGATGAGTGTTTATTTTTCTTTGGTAGATGGCGGTAGAGGCTTGAGAGCTGGAAATCCCAAATTTAAAAACAAGCGCATTATTACTACTGCCCACAAGAATTTTTTTTTAACTTGTTTTTGTTATATTTAAAGATTGGATTCTGTGACAAATGCATCCTCTCAGGGGTCACTCTGTCTTCTGAAGGAGCCCTGGATTCATTCTAGGATAGAGGGAAAAAATGCAAAGACTCAGTGGTGAGAATAAACCTGCAGTGTCATAGGAAATGATGAGAGACCAAAATGGCAAAGAGAGAAGGGAGTTAAGAAGAAAGCCATGAGCAGAGGCTGCTCATACAGGTCTGTTTCCCGCCTCCCTTCAGAAGGCACAATGGCGCCTGGCTTTGCCTCTCACAGGCTTTGTGCCCTTGGGCCAGTTGTTGAATTTCTGTCTCTATCTCTTGAACTTTATCAGAGGGAGGATAATAGAGCCTACATCAAGGAGCTAACTTTGAGGTTCATGAGTTAATCCATTTAGGTTTAGAATATCAATGGAACATAGTATCAAAGTGCTTTTTTTTTTAAATGTTAATAGTTGATACTGTTATTCATCTTAATGGGAGCAATAGCTTTTTGTAAAGAAAAAATTGACTAGACCAGGGATTGATTTTTGAAACCCTGGTTCTGAGTGTTTCTCCCATTACTGAATCATTTTCGCAGAGAGATGATTAATTTGAAAGATCTTTTAAGTTTTGGAGGCGTATTCATAGGTTCAGTAGCCTATGCTGAGGTTCACAGACTTCCAGTTTTAATTTTCAAAATGGCTGAAATACTGGTTTACATGCCTTAGAGCTCTGCGATCCATAGCCATGGACCTCAAGTTCACCTTGGAAATACCTAGGAGTTTTTCCAGGGTTTATTCCTCCAAACGGCAAGAAACTCAAGACCTACTCTAAAAAATAATAATGGAACCAACACCACGGGTAGTAATAATGAGTTGCAGCCCACATTTATTCTTCATCTTAAGCCAGCTGAGCACCTTGCTGAAATTTACAATCACGCCTTCCTTAATCTTCAGAATAACCATGTGAGCTGAGAGAGTTTAGATGCCACAGCTAGGGCCTGGGGAGAGGGGGCCAGGGATTCAAGTCCATGTCAGCCTGCACTCAAGGCTGTGCCGTGCTGCCTCCCCATGGGGAGAAGTGGCTCCAGGGTGACAGCAGCTATTTTAGCCAGAGTCATCTGTGTCCCCTTTGGCCTTTTAACCTGCAAATCCTGTAGGAATTGCCCAGCTCAGACCTCTGCCAAAAAGGAAATGACTCCATCTTGCAGTTATCTGGATTTTCCTAGTACTTATGCCACTCATGGGAAGTCATATGAAACAGCTTAGGAAAGAGCATCCCCGTCAGGTGACTGAACTGCCGGGGATGACGTTGATCTGGGGCCGCACGAGTGATCCTCTTGTGACCTGGTATGTGCAATGGACTGTGGAGGAGCTCTGCACCTATTCCCAGAGGGTGACTTTGCACCTAGAAAATCTGTGCTTCACTCAGCAGTGGCAGGACCAGTGCCCTTATTTCTGGTGCCAGCCTGCACTTGGGCCGGTTAAGTGGCCCTGAGCGTTTACCTTAGCAGACCTTTGGAGGATCCAGCAAATTCATGGAAAGCCATTACAGGAAAAGAACTGACTCTGGGTGTGCCACCATGTAATTCTATTCTGTCTTCTATTTCAAGGTGACTAGCATATCTCAGTTCTAGAATTTCAGGGTGGGAGGGACATAAAACCAACCTAAGGAGGTGGCCTTGGAAGCACAGTTTCTGAGGTCAGTGCAGAGGGATTCACATCTCAGCTTTGGAATTAATACCTAAATGACCAGTTACTTAAAGTACTATGTTGTTCTGTTTCCCTTGCTATCTAGTATATAGGACTCTTGAAAAGATCAGTTGACATTATGAATGTGAAAAGGCTTAACTTGTGTGGAAGAAGCAATTCATTCATTGACCCAATGTCCATTCAGGATCCCTTTTCCCTTGGTCTCCTTCCAGCCAAGGATGGCCATGTGAGACACTTCTGTCTACTGGAACTAAAGTAGGCTACTTTGGGGTGGGCTTCTACAAATACTTGTAATGATAGGATATTTCTTTTGCCTCTTTCATCTCTCTTCTCCACACACTCCTCTTTTATTTGCTGGAATACATGTGTTGGGTCTGTGGTACAACTGCCTTCTTATAACCATGAGTAAATACATGAAAGCAATTGGAACAGTTCTCGGTACATGGTTAGAACTACAAAATGTCAATATTATCATCATCATTGTCACTGACTTTATCATTATTATGAGCATAAGGATAAGGTCTATTGACTAATGACCATGGAGGAAGAAAAAGAAAAAGAAAGTTCCGGAGTCCACTGTAGCATTGATGAGCCAGTTCCTCACCTAAACTGCCTAACTTTGAACTTCTTGAAATAATAAATGTATACATTTTATTTCTGCTGCTAAATGAAATCTTAAGTGATATAACACAGAATCTGTTACTTTTTGGTTGTTTCATCATTTGTCTAAAGAAGAAACTAATGCTGGAACTCTCAGTACAACATCTCAGCCAAATGACCATCCCATTTCTGCTTGAGCACTTCCAGCGACTAGAAGCTCACTGCTCCTCAAGGCAGGTGATTCTATCTTTGGGAAAGTCTAACACCTTAAAAGATATCTTTCATGAAGATATTTAAAATATTGGCTACCTTAACACTGAGAAATAATATTCATGGTGAAAAAGGTCTATGCCCTGGTGTCTGACATATCCAAACTGGCATGCCTACCTACCACCAAGTCAGTATGTGATGAAGTATAAATCTCTAAATTGGAATCCAAGACTTGCCTGACCATAGATTTGTAATTATATTTGTAATTGCCTGATACCCTTTGCAGGAAATCGGTGTTCATAAATATGTATTGAATAAGTAAGCTCTTGTGTATATATGGTTTTGTTGACACTCACTCATTGATGAGAAAGATTTCAACATTTCCTTGAGGAATAAAGTCAAAGGATATAGAGGCCCAACTAATTTGATTTTCTCTCTTGTACAGTAATCCTACCCATATTTGAGCCAAATCTCTGCCCTAACACCATAAAGGCAATGGGGTTTTCTTTAAGGTGAACTCATGAATTAGAGTTTATTGTGAATGATCAGGAACTTCTAGAAAAACATGCCCTGGACTTGCTTTGATAGTAGTATTTGATAGTATTTTGTTCTTCACAGAAATCTTTACAGCTAAAGATTTCTTTAGAAATTTGGGAATTTGGGGAGCTCTTCACCAAAGTGAGAGCCTGCAGGCAGGGACAGGAGGCACATGCCTATTCATTAGAAGACACTTAAGAAGCATCTGCTTCTACCTTCCATCACACCCCACACACAAACTTTAAGCTGTACAAAGACAGCATGTTAGGGACCCTTTTCTAACACAACATTCCTTTTATACCAAATCCCAAGGAAGTCAGATGTGAAGAGACAACCAGCCAATACAGTGAGTAAAAACATGGATTTTCAAAGCAACCTTCATGCTTCCCATTCTCTTCTCTACTGCTAATCATCTATTGGGTGGGCTAGAACGTTCATTCAAGCTCTTCCATATGATGTCATGGAAAAGCCCGAATGAACATTTTGGCCAACCTAATAGTTTTCGGAAAGCTTTTTAAAAGTCACTGGTCTGTTTTTGCCTTCACTAGATGGAAGTAATAATGGCATTTTCTTCTAAGACTGTTGAAAGAGCCAATGCTAATATCCTTCAAGCATTTAAAACAGTGATAGTCAAATAGTAAGCATCCATAAATGTTAAGTGCTTAGCAGGTAAGGAATTCATCTGCTGTGTAGGAGGCCCTGGTTCGATCATGGGTCGGGAAAATTCCCTGGAGAAAGGGATAGGTTACCCACTCCAGTATTCTTGGGTTTCCCTGGTGGCTCAGATGGTAAATAATCCACATACAATGTGGGAGTCCTATAATCTCTGGGTTGGGAAGATCCCCTGGAGAAGGGAAGGGCTACTTACTCCGCTATTCTTGCCTGGAGAATTCCATGGCTCATCCACAGGTCTCAAAGAGCCAGACACAACCGAGTAACCTTCACTTTGGCTTTCTTTCAATAAATGTTAATGTTATCCTTTTATCCACTAAATATCTAAGAAGCATCTATATTACACCAAGAACTCTGTTGAGATCTGGGAACAAAACACACATCACCCCCTGAGCTCATGGAATTTATGGTATATTGAAGGGGAAAAGTAAGTTAAATAGATAATAGCAATACTGTGTTATACATTCGGCCAGTGGTAAGCACAAATGTGCCCTGGGGATCAGAGGAGACATGCTGACCCCCTAGTCAGTGAAGACTTCCCTGTAGAAGTGATGTGTAAATGGTTGCATGATGGTGTTAGTGCTGGGGAGGGGACAAAGTATGTCAAGTGGAAGAACCAAGACCTCCCCAGGAGTTTTGCGTGAGATACCATAGCACTGTTATAAGGAGCAGAATGAAGTTCAGAAGGGATGGTGGTGGGGGAGGGAAGGAACATCATGAGGGAGAAAAGTCAGAAGGTATACATGGAGGATCCAGAACCAGGCCTGCACGTGGGAGGAGGCGCTTTTGAATGGGGAGCTCGCTTCACAGGGTTCCATTCTGGAATGGAAGGTGGGGAAAAACAAATGAGAAGACTCTCCACTCTTTGGTTCTCAAGTCTCCTGTCCTCTAATCCATTGGAAATATCTTTTCCTAGGTCATCTCCAGAGGCCTAGATTCTCAGCCCCAGGGAGATAAAGGGAGCTCAGATCCAAAGCAGCCATGGTGGGGAGGTCTGGGAAGGATTGTGTTTCTTTCCATCCCTGATACCTCAGGGTCAGGTTAGAGGGCAGGCAGGGAGCAGCTGCTCCGGGCTCTTGGTCTCTGATTGTCTGAGGCAGACTGTCCTGGTTTCTCCAGAGCAGCGGCCAGGCTCACCAGAACCAGCCCTCCCCAGCGCTACGGAGGTGGTACCACCCTCCTCAGCTTGTGGTCTGTGGCAAATACTGCTTCCATCTGCAAAGTGCTTCAAAACCCAGATTTTCAAATCTTCCATGGTAGTGACTTCATTCAGTCTATTCTCCCAATAATGCCATGGAATTTTGAAAAAGATGTATTGAAGCTGTTCGGTTTAAAGAAGGGGTTAAAAGGCAAAAGTAATGAATTTTGTGCAGAACACCAAAATTTGAGTCCTGTCTCTGCCACAGACTAGCTGTTTGACCGGTTTACATTCAGACATCTCTGGTTCTGAAGGATTGGGAATGAGGTGATTTCTAATGGAATTAAAGTCGGTAAAATATTGAAGGGGAAAAGTAAGTTAAATAGATAATAGCAATACTGTGTTATACATTCGGCCAGTGGTAAGCACAAATGTGCCCTGGGGATCAGAGGAGACATGCTGACCCCCTAGTCAGTGAAGACTTCCCTGTAGAAGTGATGTGTAAATGGTTGCATGATGGTGTTAGTGCTGGGGAGGGGACAAAGTATGTCAAGTGGAAGAACCAAGACCTCCCCAGGAGTTTTGCGTGAGATACCATAGCACTGTTATAAGGAGCAGAATGAAGTTCAGAAGGGATGGTGGTGGGGGAGGGAAGGAACATCATGAGGGAGAAAAGTCAGAAGGTATACATGGAGGATCCAGAACCAGGCCTGCACGTGGGAGGAGGCGCTTTTGAATGGGGAGCTCGCTTCACAGGGTTCCATTCTGGAATGGAAGGTGGGGAAAAACAAATGAGAAGACTCTCCACTCTTTGGTTCTCAAGTCTCCTGTCCTCTAATCCATTGGAAATATCTTTTCCTAGGTCATCTCCAGAGGCCTAGATTCTCAGCCCCAGGGAGATAAAGGGAGCTCAGATCCAAAGCAGCCATGGTGGGGAGGTCTGGGAAGGATTGTGTTTCTTTCCATCCCTGATACCTCAGGGTCAGGTTAGAGGGCAGGCAGGGAGCAGCTGCTCCGGGCTCTTGGTCTCTGATTGTCTGAGGCAGACTGTCCTGGTTTCTCCAGAGCAGCGGCCAGGCTCACCAGAACCAGCCCTCCCCAGCGCTACGGAGGTGGTACCACCCTCCTCAGCTTGTGGTCTGTGGCAAATACTGCTTCCATCTGCAAAGTGCTTCAAAACCCAGATTTTCAAATCTTCCATGGTAGTGACTTCATTCAGTCTATTCTCCCAATAATGCCATGGAATTTTGAAAAAGATGTATTGAAGCTGTTCGGTTTAAAGAAGGGGTTAAAAAGGCAAAAGTAATGAATTTTGTGCAGAACACCAAAATTTGAGTCCTGTCTCTGCCACAGACTAGCTGTTTGACCTTGTAATGAATCCTGTGACATTCAGACATCTCTGGTTCTGAAGGATTGGGAATGAGGTGATTTCTAAGCTCCTTTTCTGCTCAATTTTCTCTGATTCCATCTCTGCTTTTAAAGAGGAAGCAGGTCTTTTAAGTACAAAGGGATTTTTAATCTCAGTCTTAGAGAGAGAAACTGTTTCTCAGTTAATCAATTAGCTCAAGCATATCCAGGAGGTCTTTGTTTTCATATGAGTTAGCAAAATTACTCCACAGTATCAATCATGTAGTGTTTTACCTCCAATGTTGAAGAATAAAATCATGGCATGCACTGATTTCATAGACCTAGTCGGTTTTAAAGTAAAGATCTCCATCTTTTTCTCAGTTCTCTTTTCTCCTCGCTCTTTGAGTCAATCGGGGGATAAAACCATTTGCTCTAAAATTAGCTGGTAGGGTTCTTTCATCTTGGACTCATTTGAAATGAGAATTGAAACCCAAGCCTCAAGTAACTGAAAATCTAGTTTTTCTTCCACAAACTCTTGGAATGTCTGGACTTCTGCCCTGACCAGACCAACTTAAAGGTTTCTCAAGTGGGATACCATTTTTATCGCAAATCAGCTCTTTGGAGGGAGGTTCCTGAAAAAGCACTGGCCCCGTTTCTGTACTTCAAACCATGTCACTTTCTCTCGGGGGCTTCAATTTCTCAAACCCGGGACATCCAGTGAGTCCTCCATTGCTTTTGAGTTACCATCTACGAGCTGGACGAACACAAAATACAAAACTGATTGAACAGTGTGTCCCTCGGCCAGCATATGTGGAACTCTAATGTGTACTTTCAAATCTAAATGCTGAGCCAGTCTGTTCTCTGGCCACCGCAGAAGAGCCAACAATCAAGGGAGTGGAAAGGAAGCCAGCTCCTGGGATTGGCTCCACCTCCACCCGAGGGCTGTGGTTACTTGAGCACCACAGAGTAAAGAAAGCTCATGACATCTAGGTGTGGCACAGCATGCTTTAGGGGCCCACTGGTCCAGTTCCGAGTCAGCTACTTTGGAATCATCAAGCAAGTGGTGAATGGTCCTCTGGGGAGGCATTCTCCATCAAGCTACCCTGTCATAAATTCTATGGCACTGGCTGCCAGGCTGCTGGCCATGAAAAGCCCAGCTGTCCATATCAACAAGTCCTCAGGAACACTCTGAGCCTCAGCATCACTCATGAGTGAGTACAGGCAAAGTGTTCCATTTCTAGTCACTAGAATCAGAACAACAAGAGGTCAAATATCAAATATTGACCAATGAACTTGAATAGGTTACCTTGTATAGATTACCAAAGGAACCGTCTCCTCAAACAAATATACACACACACATTGCATTCAACACAGTATGTGGCACATAATGGAGCTTGCTAATTATAAACATTGATAATCATTATAAAAATATCAGGATCTATTACTCGTGGAAATCATAACCTTGGGGATTAGATGAGAGGTTGAATTCTGTGTCTACCGTTTCCTGTCCTCGTGACTTGTGTTTTGTTTGCTTGCTTGCTGGGAAGTGGTGTCGTATTGTTTTAGGAGGATTGTTTTGGGGATTAGAAATATTTCATGGAAAGCACTGAGCATGTCGTTTGGCGTATAGTACATACACACTTCATGCCTGGGACTACCATCATGGCACCTTAGATGGTTCTTGGTTACATAAAGAAGTCGACTCAGGTGACCTCTGAACGCCTCATGAGCATTTTCTCAAACCCGGGACAAATCCTTCTGTACTTCAAACCATGTCACTTTCTCTCGGGGGCTTCAATTTCTCAAACCCGGGACATCCAGTGAGTCCTCCATTGCTTTTGAGTTACCATCTACGAGCTGGACGAACACAAAATACAAAACTGATTGAACAGTGTGTCCCTCGGCCAGCATATGTGGAACTCTAATGTGTACTTTCAAATCTAAATGCTGAGCCAGTCTGTTCTCTGGCCACCGCAGAAGAGCCAACAATCAAGGGAGTGGAAAGGAAGCCAGCTCCTGGGATTGGCTCCACCTCCACCCGAGGGCTGTGGTTACTTGAGCACCACAGAGTAAAGAAAGCTCATGACATCTAGGTGTGGCACAGCATGCTTTAGGGGCCCACTGGTCCAGTTCCGAGTCAGCTACTTTGGAATCATCAAGCAAGTGGTGAATGGTCCTCTGGGGAGGCATTCTCCATCAAGCTACCCTGTCATAAATTCTATGGCACTGGCTGCCAGGCTGCTGGCCATGAAAAGCCCAGCTGTCCATATCAACAAGTCCTCAGGAACACTCTGAGCCTCAGCATCACTCATGAGTGAGTACAGGCAAAGTGTTCCATTTCTAGTCACTAGAATCAGAACAACAAGAGGTCAAATATCAAATATTGACCAATGAACTTGAATAGGTTACCTTGTATAGATTACCAAAGGAACCGTCTCCTCAAACAAATATACACACACACATTGCATTCAACACAGTATGTGGCACATAATGGAGCTTGCTAATTATAAACATTGATAATCATTATAAAAATATCAGGATCTATTACTCGTGGAAATCATAACCTTGGGGATTAGATGAGAGGTTGAATTCTGTGTCTACCGTTTCCTGTCCTCGTGACTTGTGTTTTGTTTGCTTGCTTGCTGGGAAGTGGTGTCGTATTGTTTTAGGAGGATTGTTTTGGGGATTAGAAATATTTCATGGAAAGCACTGAGCATGTCGTTTGGCGTATAGTACATACACACTTCATGCCTGGGACTACCATCATGGCACCTTAGATGGTTCTTGGTTACATAAAGAAGTCGACTCAGGTGACCTCTGAACGCTATCCTTCATGAGCATATGGCTCTAACATTTGTAATACAAAAGAGCTCCACAAAAGCACTGCGAATGTAGATGATGCTTGTCCTCAGGCATTATTGCAAGGGCAGGTTCATAGGGTGGGCCACACACCTGGCCCACATGTGTTCTTTTCCTTGTTTCCACACGCCCCCACCAGCTCTGAGGGAATATCCTTGCAGCCTCATCCGACCTCTGTAGGATGATGTTCGTGGGCTTTTACACAAGTTCACTAACATAACACTTTATGAACTGATCAGGACAAAACTGCTCAGATGTTGAGCACCAAGTCCACTTGTTTCTACAGACATATTCAGTCCCACCATTCCTCCCAAGAACAGAACAAGTGTCCAGGGCCCTGGAAGTGAGACGCCTCTCCCCTTATGTTGAGACGCTAGATGCATAGTGCAGGATGCATCATTAATATTCAGGCCTCACCCAAACTTCATATCCTGTGGGATGTTTTAAATTACGGCGCAGGAGGGGATTGGGCTGAACACATTTATGTTATGTAAGGGTTTTTGTGTGTGTGAAAGGATTAGCTGTACTGGGGACACACAGCTGTTCTTTCCACAAGTCACTTCAGAGCAAGCTGCAGACAATGGTAAGAGAACAGAAAGCTTAAGACCAAATTCCGCATTCTTCTCTTCCTGGCTGGAAATCGCTCTGAAAATTCCTGCACAGAGCAGGAAATGTGTTCAGCTGGAGAGAGTGGAGCTCCATCGGGTCTAATGGAGCCTCATCCTTCTCCTGTGTCGAATCCTGCCCTCTCCTTTACTGGTCCACATTTCCTCTTCCCTCTCAGTCCCCTTGTCAGCCCATATGTTCTCTTCTTTTTAACTTTTTCATTCCCAAAAACAAATTTGCCGTGATGTTACAATTTTAAGTTTCAGGACCTGTTAGGTACACTGGCCACTTCCACAGTGCCACAATTAATATTGCATTTTCAGGTTTACACCAATTTGCTTAAGTTTTAGACCTCATAAAACCAGGGTGTCAGAAATTTTTTCATGGAAAGCACTGAGCATGTCGTTTGGCGTATAGTACATACACACTTCATGCCTGGGACTCCATTGGCACCTTAGATGGTTCTTGGTTACATAAAGAAGTCGACTCAGGTGACCTCTGAACGCTATCCTTCATGAGCATATGGCTCTAACATTTGTAATACAAAAGAGCTCCACAAAAGCACTGCGAATGTAGATGATGCTTGTCCTCAGGCATTATTGCAAGGGCAGGTTCATAGGGTGGGCCACACACCTGGCCCACATGTGTTCTTTTCCTTGTTTCCACACGCCCCCACCAGCTCTGAGGGAATATCCTTGCAGCCTCATCCGACCTCTGTAGGATGATGTTCGTGAGCTTTACACAAGTTCACTAACATAACACTTTATGAACTGATCAGGACAAAACTGCTCAGATGTTGAGCACCAAGTCCACTTGTTTCTACAGACATATTCAGTCCCACCATTCCTCCCAAGAACAGAACAAGTGTCCAGGGCCCTGGAAGTGAGACGCCTCTCCCCTTATGTTGAGACGCTAGATGCATAGTGCAGGATGCATCATTAATATTCAGGCCTCACCCAAACTTCATATCCTGTGGGATGTTTTAAATTACGGCGCAGGAGGGGATTGGGCTGAACACATTTATGTTATGTAAGGGTTTTTGTGTGTGTGAAAGGATTAGCTGTACTGGGGACACACAGCTGTTCTTTCCACAAGTCACTTCAGAGCAAGCTGCAGACAATGGTAAGCGAACAGAAAGCTTAAGCCCAAAATTCCGCATTCTTCTCTTCCTGGCTGGAAATCGCTCTGAAAATTCCTGCACAGAGCAGGAAATGTGTTCAGCTGGAGAGAGTGGAGCTCCATCGGGTCTAATGGAGCCTCATCCTTCTCCTGTGTCGAATCCTGCCCTCTCCTTTACTGGTCCACATTTCCTCTTCCCTCTCAGTCCCCTTGTCAGCCCATATGTTCTCTTCTTTTTAACTTTTTCATTCCCAAAAACAAATTTGCCGTGATGTTACAATTTTAAGTTTCAGGACCTGTTAGGTACACTGGCCACTTCCACAGTGCCACAATTAATATTGCATTTTCAGGTTTACACCAATTTGCTTAAGTTTTAGACCTCATAAAACCTGGCTGTCCCCTGGGTAGCAGCATCTCTATTTTCTCTTGAGGAATCATAGCACTCTTATTCCCTAAGTCCAGTGGCTTAGGAACTGACCAATCCCAATGACAGTGCTAGAAGAATGACCGTGTTAGAAGAAGGATCTGGTCTAACCAGTCAGTTCACAGGTTCATACAGAGTTGGACATGACTGAAGTGACTTAGCACACATGCAGGTGATGATCAGTGCCATGACCAAAGATAAAGCACAATAAAGAGGATAGAGGATAATGGAAGAGAAGACTCTCTTTTTCTTTTAATTATTTTTTCAGTGCTTAGGCTAGGTGTGTGATGGCATGACAGTTGAGTAAGAGCTAAACAAAGCATGAGAGTGAACCACTTGGATGTGTGGGAGAAGTGTGACTTGGCTTGAAAACACAAGCCCCAAAGGGCAGGAGGATGGTGGAGTGTGTTCAGTGAGGGGTGGTCATAGTGGGTGGCGAAGAGGTAGGAAGGATGAGAGGGAAGGAGAGAGCTGTGAGGAAAGGCGTGATGTATTTATCTTTATGTTTTCAGGGACTGTCTTGGCTGCAGTATAAAAAAACAGGTTGTAGTCAAGTCAGAGTGGAAACCTCCAGCCCCACAGGGAGAGGACTGCAGTTGTCTAGAGAGAGGATGGGGGTGAGGAGGACTGAGACAGTGGGTGTGAGAAGTTTCTGAGTGATGGGTGTATGATATATTGAAAAATTAGAGTGTGATGGATGATGCAAACTACAGAGGTTACAAAGCTTAAGACCAAATCCATTCTCTTCCTGGCTGGAAATCGCTCTGAAAATTCCTGCACAGAGCAGGAAATGTGTTCAGCTGGAGAGTGGAGCTCCATCGGGTCTAATGGAGCCTCATCCTTCTCCTGTGTCGAATCCTGCCCTCTCCTTTACTGGTCCACATTTCCTCTTCCCTCTCAGTCCCCTTGTCAGCCCATATGTTCTCTTCTTTTTAACTTTTTCATTCCCAAAAACAAATTTGCCGTGATGTTACAATTTTAAGTTTCAGGACCTGTTAGGTACACTGGCCACTTCCACAGTGCCACAATTAATATTGCATTTTCAGGTTTACACCAATTTGCTTAAGTTTTAGACCTCATAAAACCTGGCTGTCCCCTGGGTAGCAGCATCTCTATTTTCTCTTGAGGAATCATAGCACTCTTATTCCCTAAGTCCAGTGGCTTAGGAACTGACCAATCCCAATGACAGTGCTAGAAGAATGACCGTGTTAGAAGAAGGATCTGGTCTAACCAGTCAGTTCACAGGTTCATACAGAGTTGGACATGACTGAAGTGACTTAGCACACATGCAGGTGATGATCAGTGCCATGACCAAAGATAAAGCACAATAAAGAGGATAGAGGATAATGGAAGAGAAGACTCTCTTTTTCTTTTAATTATTTTTTCAGTGCTTAGGCTAGGTGTGTGATGGCATGACAGTTGAGTAAGAGCTAAACAAAGCATGAGAGTGAACCACTTGGATGTGTGGGAGAAGTGTGACTTGGCTTGAAAACACAAGCCCCAAAGGGCAGGAGGATGGTGGAGTGTGTTCAGTGAGGGGTGGTCATAGTGGGTGGCGAAGAGGTAGGAAGGATGAGAGGGAAGGAGAGAGCTGTGAGGAAAGGCGTGATGTATTTATCTTTATGTTTTCAGGGACTGTCTTGGCTGCAGTATAAAAAAACAGGTTGTAGTCAAGTCAGAGTGGAAACCTCCAGCCCCACAGGGAGAGGACTGCAGTTGTCTAGGAGAGAGAGGATGGGGGGTGAGGAGGACTGAGACAGTGGGCGGGTGTGAGAAGTTTCTGAGTGATGGGTGTATGATATATTGACGTTAGAGAAAATAAGATTTTCTAATTGATTGTGTGATGGATGTATGCAAACTACAGAGGTTACAAATGATTTCCTGATTGGGGGCGTGAACTTGATGTTAAATGGAGTCCCCACTGACTGGGATGGGGTGCACCAGGGAAGGAGCACGTTTGAACTGGTGCTTATCAACACTGACATGGTCCTCCTCCATCGTTTTTTCTTCTTATTAATCCAAGTTGATGTCTCTTTAGTATTTGGAACTAAAGACCATTTCTTCTTAACTTCTCTTTCACTATCTGCATTGAACAAGTTTGTTTTCTTTTTTTATTTGTTTTTTTTTTTTTCTGGCTGCCTCTGATAAATCTGGGTAAATATGCCTATCATTCATTTTTTTGAGTATTAAATTTCTCTTCTTATAAGAACTACTCTTATTAAGTAGAAAAGAGTTCTATCCCTCTCTTCATAGGGCAAAAGCCAAGATTCTAGCAGTGATTATATCTGTGGGCTAAGTATTTGGAAAAGTCTTGCAGATAGTCGTGTGTGTGTGTGTGTGTGTGTGTGTGTGTATGTTTTCAGGGGGTAATGTGCTTCAAGCATTGTTTAAAACAGAATAAATCAGATGAACTTTAAGTTTCTTTATGATCCTGAGATTTTATTACCTAATGAACGTGAATTTTGTTTTATCTTCCAATTCAGTAATGAACACCTGGGGGCAAACCCATTTTGCTGAACACTATTTATCTCCAGCAGCACCAGGTCAGGATATGGCACTGTTTTGAATGGACATTAAAAGGCTGATACTGTTTAAATGGCAAAAAAAGGCTGAAAGACAATTCCTGTAACAGAGGAATTACAATGGCCTTTTGCAGATGCCAAATGTCATTGTGTCCTCTAGGCTCTGCCTAACATCTGTGGGAGAAAGTGAGCATATCATTTGAGGGAGTGGAGCCAGAGCAAGGCCACTGCTCTTGTCAAAGAGCATGCCCAATGAACAACCTTGCCTCAGGAAGTCAAATGCCATGTTTTCTCTGACCTCAACATACAGTGGAAAATAGACAACAATGGCCGGACCAATGAAATTTCCCGACTTAAGAGGGACTTCAAAGAGGTAGAAAAAGTAGTCAACAGAACATGGATTCTAGACCCAATTAGGCTAGGATTTATGCCAGGAGTACTGTCATTATCTGCTTCCTTCAACAAGTTGCTCTCAGTTTCTTTCTCTATAAAAGCAGGTGTCCATTCACATTCGCAGTATTTATTTAGGGCCCACTGTGTATCAGAAATTAGGATCTGGACATTCGACAATGAGTCAGAGAGAAGAGGCAAGGCAGATTCCTAACCACTGGACCACCAGGGAAGTCCCAATTACTACTGTTGTTAAGTGACTGATTTGGTGGTAATCTTTTTAAAGGCAGCCTTAGGAAACCAATACACATACTTTCATCTTAACTACATTTCTCTCTCTTTTGCCTTTACCTGCTGAAAGTCTATCTCTTCTTCAAAGATCAACTCAAATATTACCCCAAGAGCTCAACTCATAGCAACCTACCTGCTAAAAAACCAAGTACCACATGGAACATATATCTTGTTTTGTATGGTTTCTTGCATCATATTAAGAAAATAAAAGCTAACAGTTATGTCACACTTTCAAAATTATCCTACATGAAATACATCAACCTTGGAGAGTTGGAAACACACATTTCATTATCTCTGCCCTACAAATGAAAAAGCTGATTATCATAGATGTTAAATAACCCACCTAAGGATCCATAGCATTTATGCCCATAGGCAGATCACAGGCAGAGGAAGTTCCCACATCTTCTATGTGTGCATTTGGGTCTGGTAGTCTTGAGACTACCTTCAGTAGTCTTTGTTATCAAGACCTAATTTTCTAGAACCTCTTCTCAGCTAATAGTGGGCACAGTGTAAGCAGCCCAAAAGAATTTTTTTTAATGGATTTTTAATGGATGACCCCTTCCCAAGTTGAAATATGTGTGGAAGTTCAGACTTACCGTGGCTGATAAATAATATGCACTTGGAAAATGCCTGTTAAGCGGAAGGACTGAACCTATTGTTTGCTCTGCCCTAGCCCTTCAGCTCTATTCTTCCCACAGCTTCTGCCCAGCCTAGGACAGAATGCTTCTTTCGGGAGGAAACCTGAGCACAATTCCATGGAACCAGAGGAAAGAAGGACCAAAAGGCTTTTTCCATTATGTCCCTACAAAGAGAAATGCATAACACCTCCCAGGCTCCTGTCAAGTCCGGGAAGCTTCACCAGCATAGATCACAGGAGATGAGAGAGAACTCGTACGTGAGGAGTAAACGTCCTCCTCAGATAGCTCCCCTCTCACCTTCGGGAGATCACCAAGTCAGTGAGGGGGAAGTGGGGACTTCCACATGCCAGGCTGAAAAGGATCCCGAAGTTCTAGAATTATTCACAATCTCTCCTGTTTCCTCTCCCTGTTAGGGAACAGATGGAGAAGGATTAGGGCCCAAACAACTTGGCGTGTTGGCATAAGTCACACAAGACACCTGCTATTAGCAATCTCCTGGATGAATCAATGCCTTTTCCCCAGTCAGAAGCATTGTCATCTTAACTACATTTCTCTCTCTTTTGCCTTTACCTGCTGAAAGTCTATCTCTTCTTCAAAGATCAACTCAAATATTACCCCAAGAGCTCAACTCATAGCAACCTACCTGCTAAAAAACCAAGTACCACATGGAACATATATCTTGTTTTGTATGGTTTCTTGCATCATATTAAGAAAATAAAAGCTAACAGTTATGTCACACTTTCAAAATTATCCTACATGAAATACATCAACCTTGGAGAGTTGGAAACACACATTTCATTATCTCTGCCCTACAAATGAAAAAGCTGATTATCATAGATGTTAAATAACCCACCTAAGGATCCATAGCATTTATGCCCATAGGCAGATCACAGGCAGAGGAAGTTCCCACATCTTCTATGTGTGCATTTGGGTCTGGTAGTCTTGAGACTACCTTCAGTAGTCTTTGTTATCAAGACCTAATTTTCTAGAACCTCTTCTCAGCTAATAGTGGGCACAGTGTAAGCAGCCCAAAAGAATTTTTTTTAATGGATTTTTAATGGATGACCCTTCCCAAGTTGAAATATGTGGGGAAGTTCAGACTTACCGTGGCTGATAAATAATATGCACTTGGAAAATGCCTGTTAAGCGGAAGGACTGAACCTATTGTTTGCTCTGCCCTAGCCCTTCAGCTCTATTCTTCCCACAGCTTCTGCCCAGCCTAGGACAGAATGCTTCTTTCGGGAGGAAACCTGAGCACAATTCCATGGAACCAGAGGAAAGAAGGACCAAAAGGCTTTTTCCATTATGTCCCTACAAAGAGAAATGCATAACACCTCCCAGGCTCCTGTCAAGTCCGGGAAGCTTCACCAGCATAGATCACAGGAGATGAGAGAGAACTCGTACGTGAGGAGTAAACGTCCTCCTCAGATAGCTCCCCTCTCACCTTCGGGAGATCACCAAGTCAGTGAGGGGGAAGTGGGGACTTCCACATGCCAGGCTGAAAAGGATCCCGAAGTTCTAGAATTATTCACAATCTCTCCTGTTTCCTCTCCCTGTTAGGGAACAGATGGAGAAGGATTAGGGCCCAAACAACTTGGCGTGTTGGCATAAGTCACACAAGACACCTGCTATTAGCAATCTCCTGGATGAATCAATGCCTTTTCCCCAGTCAGAAGCATTGAACTTAATCTCTCTGCTTCTGGCTCTCATTTTTCAAGTGTCATAACTTTATCTATGGGATCGCTGAGGCTTTCAGAAGATGTGCTCACTCTGATCCCTGCCTCCTGAATCATGAGATGCTCGCTCTCTGCTGTCACCCCAGAGGCCCCTGAACAAAATCCAAGGGCAACCCCCTACAGAACAGTACGTTTGTTCCCTCTTCTAGGGTCAGGGCAATCTATATCTTTACTTTGTGCCTCATGTGCATCTTTACAAACTGCTGAAAGCTGAGCTTGGAGCTGTGCCCAACACATGCTGATATCAATCTCCGCATTTGTGGTATGCCCTTGCTGGACTGTGCTGGAAGCGGACGAGCGTGGACACAGTGTTTGGACGACTGCCTGGAAGAAGGGCACATCACCCTGCTTTCACCATATCGAACCTTGATTTATCATGCTGCACCCTGATGACCGTCAGAAGGCAGGTTCTTGATTTTTCCCAACAGAAAAAGTGTCTACCTGTCAGGGAGGGCTATGAAATAAAGGAGTCACTTTTGGGTGATGGTCTCAGTCAAGGCCTTTAGAGACCACATTCGGCACATGGTTTGGCCTGGCTACCACCTGCTTATCCTTAAAAGCACCATTCAGTTTCATCCTCCTCCAAGTCACTCTTCCCCTTTGGTTGGAAGATAGCATTGGAAGTTTTCTCCTGTATTCTTGTACCCATCAGTTCTACTAATGTACAATAACATACTTACTTCTCTGTCTCCACTGTAAGATTATTATCACAAATGATATTAGTTCTCTACCCATGTCCCTTAGGATCCTTTTTACCTGTTGGATGGGTGTACCTACCCCCAAGGTGATGTGTTTCACCTCCTAGCTTCCATTTGCAACTTTCTCCAAAGGCTTCCCCTTGGACTCCTTAAAAATCCTGAGATTATAATGCACTATGATGTCCCCCACTTCTCCAGTGGCCCAGCAGTAAAGAATCTGCCTGTCAATGCAGGAGATGTGGGTTCAATCCTTGGGTCAGGAAAATCCCCTGGAAAAGGAAATAGCAACCCACTCTAGTATTCTTGCTTGGAGAATCCCATGAATAGGGGAACCTGATGGGCTACCATCCATGGGGTCGCAAAGAGTCAGACACGATTTAATGACCAAACAGCAACAACCACATGACCTCCCCCATCACCACTTCCCTCAGGTCCTGACTTGAGAACAGCATCCAGGACAGATTCTGTGGTGCACTGGATGTTCTTGGCATCCATGAGGATTAGGCTAAATTAGACCTCATCTGAAACTAACTTCTGTATGGCTCCCTTTCCTTTTCTATCCTCCTTTTCTCATTCTCATACCTGAGAGCAGTCCACTATTGAATCACTTCTAAATGAATCCCTTCCTTCACCCCTGTCCTAGGGAATTTTTTTGACCTAAGCATACAATCTCATTTAATTCTTAAACAACCCAACAAGAGGTAGGTATTAATAACCCATCTAGAGAAGTTTAAGTTCAGGAAGGGTCTCATGTAAGATATGTAACAAACACCCATCACACACCAGGTGCCCAGTAAACAGATGTTAAATGAGATAACCATACTAAGTCTACATTAACTCACCGGTGACCTTAAACCCCTAGACCAGGTATTGATCTGTGGTAGGATGAGACAACCAGAAGAGGACCAGGACTTGAAAGTTAGACAAGTCTTTAGGATAAATATAAAAAGAGTAAATTAAGATGGCTTAGAGAGAAGATAAGCTATATATGAGTGAAATACAATGTTGGAGCCCTGGCAGAAAGTAGAAGAGATCTAATCATAGGAACCACCATCCTAAGATGGCATTAGAGAGCTCATGACAGTCTCGGGGGAGCCTGGAGAAGTCTGCTGAGAAACTGTCTAGAAGCCTGACAGGATGTCTGACTCAGAGGAATGTTGATGGTTTTGTACCTCCCCAAGGTGATGTGTTTCACCTCCTAGCTTCCATTTGCAACTTTCTCCAAAGGCTTCCCCTTGGACTCCTTAAAAATCCTGAGATTATAATGCACTATGATGTCCCCCACTTCTCCAGTGGCCCAGCAGTAAAGAATCTGCCTGTCAATGCAGGAGATGTGGGTTCAATCCTTGGGTCAGGAAAATCCCCTGGAAAAGGAAATAGCAACCCACTCTAGTATTCTTGCTTGGAGAATCCCATGAATAGGGGAACCTGATGGGCTACCATCCATGGGGTCGCAAAGAGTCAGACACGATTTAATGACCAAACAGCAACAACCACATGACCTCCCCCATCACCACTTCCCTCAGGTCCTGACTTGAGAACAGCATCCAGGACAGATTCTGTGGTGCACTGGATGTTCTTGGCATCCATGAGGATTAGGCTAAATTAGACCTCATCTGAAACTAACTTCTGTATGGCTCCCTTTCCTTTTCTATCCCCCTTTTTCTCATTCTCATACCTGAGAGCAGTCCACTATTGAATCACTTCTAAATGAATCCCTTCCTTCACCCCTGTCCTAGGGAATTTTTTTGACCTAAGCATACAATCTCATTTAATTCTTAAACAACCCAACAAGAGGTAGGTATTAATAACCCATCTAGAGAAGTTTAAGTTCAGGAAGGGTCTCATGTAAGATATGTAACAAACACCCATCACACACCAGGTGCCCAGTAAACAGATGTTAAATGAGATAACCATACTAAGTCTACATTAACTCACCGGTGACCTTAAACCCCTAGACCAGGTATTGATCTGTGGTAGGATGAGACAACCAGAAGAGGACCAGGACTTGAAAGTTAGACAAGTCTTTAGGATAAATATAAAAAGAGTAAATTAAGATGGCTTAGAGAGAAGATAAGCTATATATGAGTGAAATACAATGTTGGAGCCCTGGCAGAAAGTAGAAGAGATCTAATCATAGGAACCACCATCCTAAGATGGCATTAGAGAGCTCATGACAGTCTCGGGAGAGCCTGGAGAAGTCTGCTGAGAAACTGTCTAGAAGCCTGACAGGATGTCTGACTCAGAGGAATGAAGGAGACACAGTGGTTTCTGAAATGACGAGGAACACAACTTAGCTATCACTGAAGCAGTCCTGCCTAGTAAAGCACCTGGCATAGCTTTGGTAACAGTAAATATTTGTGGAATAAACAGTTGCATGACAGAAGGCTGTACTATAAATTGAGGGTGAGGCATGGTCATGCATTTGTGGTAAGAGTCTTGTACTAAACCTTAATGACCTGATTACACAGAACCGTCAGCCAAATTGACTTACTGCAGAGCTTCCAGGCTCCTCTTCTGTTAGGTCCTGCAGTTATCCCTGGAGAGGAATTGAGCCAGATTATCTCACTGATGTCTTCTGCTGGAGGAAGTTAAATGGCCTCTGCTTGGAAGACTGGGTTAAAAAACCAATTGGGGGCATTCCAATGGTAAATCAGTTGCTTTCTCTGGGACTGGCCATGGTTCATTTGTGAACCTAGGCATTTGAAACAGATGGGTTTTCAGAATATTACTTTCCTATTATGGATAATGAGCTTTTTTGTCCTTTGCGAAAGGGAAATGGAATGAGCAATCTTTCAACTATTGGAGACCCAAGTGAGTGGTCTTCTCACACATAACTCATTTTGTCTGAAGTGTTTCCTCCTTTGGTATGGACTACATCTGCCTATATCCTTAACATTCAGAATCTTTCAGCTCCACTGAGCAGTTTTCTATGTCCTTGGCACCCTGACCCTGCTTTAATTCCAAACTGGATTAGCTGAGCCTTCTCTGGACCTCTGAACTCTGTATAGAGATTCCTATTGCTTATCTCTTCCATAGCACCTGCTTTCCCACATTAAAATATTTTCATTCATTCTTCATGTATCTGTCTCTTTCAGTAGATCATGAAGGCCTTAAGGAGAGATGTCTTCTTTTTTTCTTAATTGGTGCACATGAAGGCTGGCATATCACAAATATTGACCGTTTGTTGTGTGAGTAAATAATGAGTACTATAAAAACTTGAGAATGATGGTAAAATAACAGAGTCATAAGAAATTTCTCTATTCTAACTACCATTCATACCTAGTTTTAGAGATAAAAATGCTTTGGAATTAAAGGAGAAGCTTAGTAAAGATGCAGAGATCAGAAGTGGTTGGGCTTATAGAATAAAACCCAATTGTCTAAAATCATAATTGTTTCAGATTTTAATTCACTTCAATAAAACCTTATTGGGGGAAAGATCTAGAAACCTTATTTTCCAAGGATAGTTTCACAGGGTATCAAGGGAGAGAAGAGCAGGGTAGCTTAGGACCAGAGGTGTTACACCCTTAGCCACCCTAGTAAAAGTAATTGAAAATGCATGGGAAATTTTATATAAAAGGACTTATTTGCCGTAAAGCATGAGATAACAATTAGGACTCAAGTATTGGGTTGGCCAGTACATAGCAAACATCTTATGGAAAAAAACCAAACAAACTTTTTGTCCAAGCCAGTATTATTTGAGGGAGAAATATCCTAAGGAATACCCTTTTTTTTGGATTTTTGGACTAGATTTTAGTGTGTGTGTGTGTGTATGTTGGGATGGCAGGGGGAGATATTCCCACACCATCATCAAACGAGTCTCAGGACAGTGGCTGAGTGTAATACAATTCAATCCACTTGGACCCACTCTCTGCCTGTACACTCATTATATTCCACAACTTGAGGGTTGAGGCCCGCAAGACTGCGCTTCTCTCCCGATTTGAGACATCGTTGGCAAGTCCAGCCTGTTTCCTGTGTTTCTGACTAACAGTGTATCAGAAGGTCCCACAGTCTCCTCCTCAGGTCCATTCATTCACTAGAGCAGCTCACTTTGGTATGGACTACATCTGCCTATATCCTTAACATTCAGAAAGTATTTTCATTCTTGGCACCCTGACACTGCTTTAATTCCAAACTGGATTAGCTGAGCCTTCTCTGGACCTCTGAACTCTGTATAGAGATTCCTATTGCTTATCTCTTCCATAGCACCTGCTTTCCCACATTAAAATATTTTCATTCATTCTTCATGTATCTGTCTCTTTCAGTAGATCATGAAGGCCTTAAGGAGAGATGTCTTCTTTTTTTCTTAATTGGTGCACATGAAGGCTGGCATATCACAAATATTGACCGTTTGTTGTGTGAGTAAATAATGAGTACTATAAAAACTTGAGAATGATGGTAAAATAACAGAGTCATAAGAAATTTCTCTATTCTAACTACCATTCATACCTAGTTTTAGAGATAAAAATGCTTTGGAATTAAAGGAGAAGCTTAGTAAAGATGCAGAGATCAGAAGTGGTTGGGCTTATAGAATAAAACCCAATTGTCTAAAATCATAATTGTTTCAGATTTTAATTCACTTCAATAAAACCTTATTGGGGAATGATCTAGAAACCTTATTTTCCAAGGATAGTTTCACAGGGTATCAAGGGAGAGAAGAGCAGGGTAGCTTAGGACCAGAGGTGTTACACCCTTAGCCACCCTAGTAAAAGTAATTGAAAATGCATGGGAAATTTTATATAAAAGGACTTATTTGCCGTAAAGCATGAGATAACAATTAGGACTCAAGTATTGGGTTGGCCAGTACATAGCAAACATCTTATGGAAAAAAACCAAACAAACTTTTTGTCCAAGCCAGTATTATTTGAGGGAGAAATATCCTAAGGAATACCCTTTTTTTTGGATTTTTGGACTAGATTTTAGTGTGTGTGTGTGTGTATGTTG
This sequence comes from Tragulus kanchil, assembly GCA_022376925.1. Classification (NCBI taxonomy): domain Eukaryota; kingdom Metazoa; phylum Chordata; class Mammalia; order Artiodactyla; family Tragulidae; genus Tragulus; species Tragulus kanchil. The sequence goes on along the minus strand of JAIOJX010000002.1, from coordinate 12,018,931 downwards.
GGATGGCAGGGGGAGATATTCCCACACCATCATCAAACGAGTCTCAGGACAGTGGCTGAGTGTAATACAATTCAATCCACTTGGACCCACTCTCTGCCTGTACACTCATTATATTCCACAACTTGAGGGTTGAGGCCCGCAAGACTGCGCTTCTCTCCCGATTTGAGACATCGTTGGCAAGTCCAGCCTGTTTCCTGTGTTTCTGACTAACAGTGTATCAGAAGGTCCCACAGTCTCCTCCTCAGGTCCATTCATTCACTAGAGCAGCTCACAGAACTCAGACAACCCATTTATTCACTGGATTACTGGTTTATTATAAAAGGGTATAACTCAGAACAGCCAAATAAAAGAGATACCTAAGCCCAGGTATGGGGAAAGGACATCAAGTATCTGCACTCTCTGAGAGGGTCATGCTCCCCACCTCTCCAGAGTTCACCAACCCAGGAGTCAGAGGAGATTTAGTCAAGTTGTTTAGAGTCTTATGTATATTCTAAGTGAAGGTGACCAACTCTGGCCTGTTACCACAAAGGTCAAAGCTCATGTCCCAAAGTGAATAGGAGAAGAATATTTATTGCTGACACTTACATGGTGTTTGCTCTACTCTGGGCACTGATCTAAGTGCTTTACATACAATGACTCTTAGAATCTTCACAACAATCCTGTAGTGTGGATACTAGCATTATTGGCTCCATTTTGCACAGAGAGATTAAGGACTTTACCTAATGTCACACAGCTAATAGGAAGAACAATATCTAAACCTAGGAAGTTTGTCCACAGAGGCTGAGGAATACTAACTTGAATGACTGAGGCCAACTCTTAGGGAGAAATGATTGAACTAAAAAGTTGCTAAAGAATAGTAACAATAAGAGGGCTGCTCTGGTGGTGCAGTGGGTAAGGACACTGCCTTGCAGTGCAAGGGGCGCTGGTTCCATCCCTGGCCTGGGAAGATCCCACGTGCCATGGAGCGGCTGGACCGATGTGTCCAATTACCGAGCCGGAGCTCTGGAGTGCATGCGCCCAGAGCCGGTGCTCTGCGACAACAGAGGCCACCGTGATGGGAGGCTCACACGGGCCAAAGAACAAAGATGGATGAAAATAGAGAAATGAAAGACCAATAGAAGTAGCCTGCCCATCCCCCCCCCCAAAAAAAAGAATAGTAACAGTAAGAATGATACTTGTATATCAGTTGGATGCAAGCAGACAAGGTCTCTGCTCTCCTGGAGCTCAAGTTCCAGACAAGCAGAGTTCAAGCAAGAAGCAATCAAATAAGTAAAACATTTCCAGTAACTGTAGATGAGGAGAAGAAAGCTCAGGGAAGGCGATGAGAAGGGTGGAGACTGCCTTAGCATACATCTTCAAGGGAGGCTGTTCAATTAGGTGACCCTGAAGCTGGATTCTAAACAGTGAGGTGTCAGGCAGCCAGTTACCAGGGAAAGCAAGTTCAGAGGCAAGAATGAACTTGACCTATTAGAGGATCTGAACGAAGGGACACAGGAGAGTAATACAACATTGGGTGGAAAGGTGGGCAGAGGTCATATAATGTGTGATCTGGAAACCAGGAAAAGTTTAATAGGAAACCACTAAGTGAAGGTGACCAACTCTGGCCTGTTACCACAAAGGTCAAAGCTCATGTCCCAAAGTGAATAGGAGAAGAATATTTATTGCTGACACTTACATGGTGTTTGCTCTACTCTGGGCACTGATCTAAGTGCTTTACATACAATGACTCTTAGAATCTTCACAACAATCCTGTAGTGTGGATACTAGCATTATTGGCTCCATTTTGCACAGAGAGATTAAGGACTTTACCTAATGTCACACAGCTAATAGGAAGAACAATATCTAAACCTAGGAAGTTTGTCCACAGAGGCTGAGGAATACTAACTTGAATGACTGAGGCCAACTCTTAGGGAGAAATGATTGAACTAAAAAGTTGCTAAAGAATAGTAACAATAAGAGGGCTGCTCTGGTGGTGCAGTGGGTAAGGACACTGCCTTGCAGTGCAAGGGGCGCTGGTTCCATCCCTGGCCTGGGAAGATCCCACGTGCCATGGAGCGGCTGGACCGATGTGTCCAATTACCGAGCCGGAGCTCTGGAGTGCATGCGCCCAGAGCCGGTGCTCTGCGACAACAGAGGCCACCGTGATGGGAGGCTCACACGGGCCAAAGAACAAAGATGGATGAAAATAGAGAAATGAAAGACCAATAGAAGTAGCCTGCCCATCCCCCCCCCCAAAAAAAAGAATAGTAACAGTAAGAATGATACTTGTATATCAGTTGGATGCAAGCAGACAAGGTCTCTGCTCTCCTGGAGCTCAAGTTCCAGACAAGCAGAGTTCAAGCAAGAAGCAATCAAATAAGTAAAACATTTCCAGTAACTGTAGATGAGGAGAAGAAAGCTCAGGGAAGGCGATGAGAAGGGTGGAGACTGCCTTAGCATACATCTTCAAGGGAGGCTGTTCAATTAGGTGACCCTGAAGCTGGATTCTAAACAGTGAGGTGTCAGGCAGCCAGTTACCAGGGAAAGCAAGTTCAGAGGCAAGAATGAACTTGACCTATTAGAGGATCTGAACGAAGGGACACAGGGAGAGTAATACAACATTGGGTGGAAAGGTGGGCAGAGGTCATATAATGTGTGATCTGGAAACCAGGAAAAAAAGTTTAATAGGAAACCACTAGGGAGGTGTGCACATGGGCATGGGTGTGCGAGCATGTGTATGTGGTGGTGTGGGCATTTTCCTTTGTAAGCTTTGAGGTAGAACTTTGTTTTCTTTTTCATATGTAAAAATAATAGTATTATATGAATTTATATGCCATTGCTCCGCAAGAGAAAACCTTAAAAATTTTAAATCCATTTGCTTTTCCTCCTGAACTCATTCCTGCGATTTTCTTCCTCCATCTTGACTTCCATCCTTCCCATACATAGTCCCTAAACTGAACCTGGTGACTTTCATTGCCATGTTTGTCTCTTTCTTTTCTTTATGCTCTTAAAGCATACCCATGAATCCTTGAATAATTGCAACACAGTGTAGTGAATTTTTAACATTTCCATGCATCATATTACATATTTCCTGCAATTGTTTCTTTCTCGATGTTACATTTGTAAGATGTGTCTATAGATGTGTAATCCATTATGTAGATGCTTCCCATTCTACTGCCAATGGATATGTTATTTCAAAATGTTCACTCTCCCAATACTATTGTGAACATTCTGGTATGGGTCATTGTCTGAGAGGCGGTTGAAGGCTGTGCTTCCCAATCTTTTTCAGTATGCTGACAAACATTTATAAACATGACAGATCAGATGAAACAGCCCATGTGGCTAAAGGGTATGAGCATCTCAGCCTACCTGTAACCCATCAAGGCATATGCCATATTTCCCTCTGCCCGAGCTATCAATTACTGAAAGAGCTATGAAAAAAATCTCCATTTGTAAGCATAGCATTATCAGATCAATTTTATCAGTATTTACTTTCCATGTTTTGTGTTTATGATAATAGATGCATTGACATTTAGAATTTTTATATCTTCTTGAATTGCTCCCATTTGTCACTAGGCTGTGATCCACTTTGTCACTGGAGATTTTGGCAGCAGGGAGGGATATAATCTGAATCATATCCTGAAATGATGATGCTGGCTGCTTACACAGAATGGAATGTAGGAGCAGAAGGAGGGAAGATGGTGATCCATCAGAAGGCTCCTACAGCCATTCTAGGCAGCGACATACTGGCAGCTTGAACTCGGTTGTTCCAAAGATGAAGACAGCCTCAGGTCTGTGATGCGTTTTGAGTTGCTAGGATTTCTGATTACCTGGATGTGAATGTGAACACAGGAGACAGACCCAGGTCATAATCTGATTGCTGGCTTGAACAACTGACTGAAAGAAACATGCTTTCTGTGTCTTCTGAATGCATATCTGGGACTGCGAGTTTTCCAAAAATGGTTGTAAGTGTCCTTCAGAGTCTGTGGTTCCCACCATGGATCTAGTCACGTTTCCATGGCTTCCTGTGCTAACAGTGTGTGTCATGGCCTCTTAGAAAGGATGCTTCCTTCCAGGTGTGCCTCTGCTCCCGCATCCCTGTTGCTCACCAACCCAGAAGGTCTTGGGGGGTTATGGAGGCTTCCTTTTGGGGGGTTATGGAGGCTTCAAACATATGACTAGGCATGATTGCTTAATCACTGATCATTGGTAACTGATGGAACGTTCAGCCTCTCCCCTTCCCAGAGGAGAGGAGCGTGGGACCGAATGTTCCAACCTGCCGCGCACAGGGTTGGTTCCACTTCAGGTAGTCCAGGGGCATCCCAGAAGTCGTCTAACTAACTCAACAGAAGGCACACTTAGCATTCTCATGCTTAAGAGATCTCAAGGGCTTTAGGTGTTGTGGGCTAGAAAGGAACATCAAATGTATGTTTCTTACTATAAATCATAATGTCGCAGTCTTTAAACTCCGTAACTTGGAAATGATTAAAAAAATTAAACAGCATTTCCTTGATGTTTTTAAGTGGCAATTACGTACTTAGTTATTATGTCTTAAATTCTACCCACATAGTCTCTATTTTGCAAATGTAAAAAATGGCATTTAGAAAACAGTGAAACAAAGGTTCACCAAATTAGGTCTGAGCCAGGACTCTCAACCGCAAAGCATCTCACACTTTCTGAAGGAAACCTTGGAACCTCAGCACCCTTGGTTCTATAAGGGGAAAAAAACTAAGACACACAGAGATAGAGATTGCGCCAAAGCCAGTAAATGAGAGCAGTAGGATTCAACATTAGTTTCATCTCATTCCAAATCCAGGGCTTTCTCACCCTCTCATGTCATGCCTGCCTTTTGACTTAATCCTGGACAGCGTAGGAAGGAGCCGTGTTTTTTTCCCCAGCAGTACCACTGGTCCATACGTCTGCCCTCTCCCAAATACTGAATCAAGAACTTCTGACTTTCTCTTTCCCTCTGGCGTGTGTGTACACCTCTGGTGTACTGCCTGTCAGAGGACAAATTAGCGAGAAGAGTCACTGACTTCTTTTGGATCTCTTTCATGGGACCTGCTGACCAGCATAGACTGCATCTCGGTGAGGAACACCCTACAGGCTCCATCACTCTATCTTTGACCGGATTGATCTGTTTAATTCAGCAGGAAAGAAGAAAGGTTCATTTTGTATACAGTTTCAAGCCATACTGTACACTCTAACCTTGCTTTGTAACAAAGCTAATTTCAATTCTTCTTTTATTTGTATTTCTGTGTTTCAGTAAACTCAAAATCCAGAGAGGGTAAAGTAAGGACTCAAGTGGTCCTCAGACATTGACTGTTTTTAGAAATGTGTGTCTCTCAGCATTAAGTAAAATTCATAGGCAACTATTCTCAAGACTCTTACCCTCTCCTTCCATGTGTATTGAAGCTCCTCAACTCCTTCTAAATATTTATTCTGGAGAGGCAATTGGGAGACAGGCTTAAATATTTTGAGTATCCTTTTAAAAGCCCCAATGCTGATAACCAGTTCCTATGACAACTTCAATACTTGTGAATTTGTTTAACAAATAAAAAAGTGCCAGTTAGAATCAAGAGTTTATTGACTGATGAATGAATTTAATCTGCAAGATCTGCTTGTTCTTGAACGGACTCAATGGCCTGGACTTCCATTCAGGTAACCGTGCTAGCAAAGCTGGGTACATTAAGAAAAAGCCACAGAGAACAAGAGATACCGTATCAATGCCACCACTACTCCTCTAATTTCCACGTATACCCAGTTATCCCAATGCACCCCTTGGTTCTATAAGGGGAAAAAAACTAAGACACACAGAGATAGAGATTGCGCCAAAGCCAGTAAATGAGAGCAGTAGGATTCAACATTAGTTTCATCTCATTCCAAATCCAGGGCTTTCTCACCCTCTCATGTCATGCCTGCCTTTTGACTTAATCCTGGACAGCGTAGGAAGGAGCCGTGTTTTTTTCCCCAGCAGTACCACTGGTCCATACGTCTGCCCTCTCCCAAATACTGAATCAAGAACTTCTGACTTTCTCTTTCCCTCTGGCGTGTGTGTACACCTCTGGTGTACTGCCTGTCAGAGGACAAATTAGCGAGAAGAGTCACTGACTTCTTTTGGATCTCTTTCATGGGACCTGCTGACCAGCATAGACTGCATCTCGGTGAGGAACACCCTACAGGCTCCATCACTCTATCTTTGACCGGATTGATCTGTTTAATTCAGCAGGAAAGAAGAAAGGTTCATTTTGTATACAGTTTCAAGCCATACTGTACACTCTAACCTTGCTTTGTAACAAAGCTAATTTCAATTCTTCTTTTATTTGTATTTCTGTGTTTCAGTAAACTCAAAATCCAGAGAGGGTAAAGTAAGGACTCAAGTGGTCCTCAGACATTGACTGTTTTTAGAAATGTGTGTCTCTCAGCATTAAGTAAAATTCATAGGCAACTATTCTCAAGACTCTTACCCTCTCCTTCCATGTGTATTGAAGCTCCTCAACTCCTTCTAAATATTTATTCTGGAGAGGCAATTGGGAGACAGGCTTAAATATTTTGAGTATCCTTTTAAAAGCCCCAATGCTGATAACCAGTTCCTATGACAACTTCAATACTTGTGAATTTGTTTAACAAATAAAAAAGTGCCAGTTAGAATCAAGAGTTTATTGACTGATGAATGAATTTAATCTGCAAGATCTGCTTGTTCTTGAACGGACTCAATGGCCTGGACTTCCATTCAGGTAACCGTGCTAGCAAAGCTGGGTACATTAAGAAAAAGCCACAGAGAACAAAAGAGATACCGTATCAATGCCACCCACTACTCCCTCTAATTTCCACGTAACAGTCGATTTCCCTCAAGTCTACTCTAATTCCCGAGCCTGAATGGATGTGCATGACCACTCCACGTCAAACATCCATGTGTCTAAAGAGTAGACGAGGCGCAAGTGAAATTAGACCATGGCTCTCTGGTTTCCCCTAAAAGCGGCTGATGAATGAGAGCATCAGCTGGTGCAGCTTGGGCTAGCCGGAGATCTCCTCCCTAGCTGAACATGCAATACCCAGGCAGTGAGGCACGTCCTGTGCATAGGGATGACTCAGCCTCAACAGGTGTCGGGTGGCTTTGCCAAGCAACTGCCTGTTCCAGTGGGCCAGGGTGGCAGTACATTCTCGGTGGCATGCAAAGTCTATGATGAATAGCAGGCTTGTGTCTCCTCACAGAGGGCAGGGGTTGGGCTGGGGGCAGGGCGAAGGGCAGACTTTAGTGCGTAAATGCATAGTCTCAATTCTGGTAGGATGTACCACCAACTGGTACATAACAGACTTTGAGTTTCTGAAATGCCCCTTGGTGGTTCTCTTCTATGGAATCTGAGTCAATATCAACCGTCAATGTCACTAGTATTAATGATAACTTATAAATGTTCCACATTTTAAGGTTTCAAGATACTTACATATTTATGACCCTATTAAAAATACCTTTCATGCGTTGTGTTTCTCTGCACATAGTACAGAGAAAGCTCAAGAAAAAATGGAGTCTTAAAGTTGCTCAAGATAAAATGGAGTCTTATTCCATAGTTTATTCAAGAAAGAACAGAACAGAATCCAGATCCCTTGGTTCTCAGCCCTGTATTTTTTTATTTTAACACCCTATGTTGCCAAAACATACATGACCTAAACTTAATTTTCAGAGACTCTTGGGAGAAAAGCTGAACTATATTTTTTTGAAATAAATTGACCTGGGCTATAGTAAATTCATTTACATTTTTCCATTTTTGTTTATTATTTATTCAATCTATGTGCTTATGCAAATAGATTTTTATCCTGTCTATTTATTATCCACAGGCATCTTCTCAGCCAGCATTGTGGAAATCACTTGATTCTGTGATGTCAAGGGGTTTCTTCTCAGAATGATCATATGAATTTTCCCCAATCCCAGTTAGCAGGCACTTCAATAAAACATAACTATATTTCTTATTCTTAGCTATGGATCCTTATAGGAGATCCAAGACTGCTGTGGGATTCCATCAACATCAGCTTGCCAGAATGCTTTCAACTTTCTGTTCTGCCATCCTTCACTCCCAAGTTTCCAACTTACAGGTTAAGCTTTTCAACTTCATCTTCAAACTCATGGTTCCATTCAGCTGAAATACATGAATATTCCTAGAATTCTATGAAGGAGGAAGGGGGCCAAAAAAAACCCATACTTCTTTCCTTTACAAGTCCTTCCTGGGAGTTACCACATCTTTTATTACATCAATTACGTAGATAGATGTAATTAGATTAGATAGCTTACATCACCAAATCTGTCTACAGCGGAGACATTGAAATTCTATCAAAAATTGAGAAGCCATATATCCAGGCAACATCAGTAAGTTTTAAAACTAGGAGGGTCCTGTGGTTTGGATTTTGCTGGACAACCAGCGGTGGCGGCCTCATCCAATGTAGCTGCTCAGTATGTGTGAAATAAAATGGAAAAGGTAACACTGAGAACCATAGGAAACAACCAGATAATGAAAGGCATTTCAAAAAGCTGAAAGCATAAAGGTAGCTTTTCTGAATGCTTTCAGAGTAGAATACTCTAAAATAAATGCTTTATGGATTTCTGTTCTGTCACTTAGAAAGGCACTGTGAGGTAGTTACTGTTCTTTAACATTTCATGGGGAAGGAAGCTAAGGTATAAGCAAATTAAGTCCATTCCCTGAGGTGTGACACTTCAGGGCTGGCATCTGTCTCAAGGTCATTGGATTCCAAGGCCTTTGCTGTTAACCACTGCCTTCCCTTGGCTCCCACATGGCCATAGTCTCTCCATAGGAAGTCTGAGCTCAAAATGATTCCTGCTTTATGAATAGAACCACTGGATGTGAGGGGAAATGTTTATGGTCACACAGACAGTAAGTGGCCAAGAAAAAATCGTGACCTTCTTTTGTGCACTATGCCAGGGAGCATACAGATTCACTTGTTAACAGCCTTAAAATCAACCTACAAAACAGCAAGATAATTAAGAAAGAGGGAGGGGAACCGGTCTGCGCTGGGTCCCTCCTTGCGCATTTCTCAATGCAGTCATGGCTTTCGTCACCTTCCTTGTCTTTGAGCAGAGCTCAGTGGGCAGATCAATAGGTTGGTGACAGTCTTGGAAGAGATCACTTATTTTTGACTTGATTGATTATTCAGTGATGGACTCATGAAGGCTTCCTTTGATTGGCCTTGTGAAACCAGGCCCCCAAAAAGATTCCTTGGGACCACCTAAGTATTCCCATGTTGTTAGAAGCATGGTTTGCAGTGACTCATGAGGAAAGAGTACAGGAGTAGAGGAAGTATGAGGATTTGGGAAAGACAACTTACAGGCATAGCTTCACCTCTCCACCAGGTTGGCTGTGGGATTTAATTGTTTTTCAAATTTCAGCTAACACTAAATGTAACTTTGATTTCTTTTCTGATTTAAAGGGAATAAGACAGATTAACACATTTAAGGAACACTGATTGATAACATTGATAAAGTTTGGTTTTGCTCTTTGGCACCTGTGGACCCACAACACTATGGTGTCTCTTAGTGATTTATATCATGTGCATCTTCACTGTTCTTTGCCAGGACAGGACAGAAAGAGACATTGGTTGTTGACTAGGGTTAGGGTTAGCGTTTCACAGGTGTAGCGTTTTGCAAAGTGGCCATCTTTTGGAAAGAAGGACAATGGCTCTCTCTCACTGTTGGTGGTTATTGCTCATTATATCACATTATTTCATTAAATTGTCAGAGCAATCCCATACCTCAGTGTGATGCTCCTTATTTCACAGATAAGGACAGGGAGCTTCAGAGGTGTTGTTCAGTCTCACATAACTTCACAAGTTAACACTGTTTCTCAAGAACTCTCCAGAATAACAACAGTGTATGTCTCTCTCTCTCTCTCTCTCTCTCTCTCTTTTTTTTTTTTTTAATAATTTTGAGCAGATCATTCAGCAAGAGAATGAAACAACATTGTTGAACTAGAAAGAGCATTTTATGCTCAGAGACTGAGATGGTCTTTGCCAATATTTTATTTAACACGGGCTCACTGAAGGAATTATAAAAGAAGCCAATAGCATACAGCAGGATGTCTCTTAATAAGCCAATAAAGAGATACCATATTCCAAACCAATGATAGATTAATTATGCTATTTTTCCAGGCAAGGGGAGATGAAAGGAATGAACTCCGAATTGAGTTTGACTGGGCTCTCCTACCTTTCTATGAGTTGGTTCTCTGGAGAGACTGTCAAGCCAGCCTCGAGCTCATGTCTAGCTGCTTATACAAAAATGAAAGCCCCTTGTTGCTAGGGACGTTGCTAGGGAACAGAGGCCCTGGTGTTGGCGGGCAAGATGATCTCCTTCCAGGGGCCACTGCAATTCACCATTACAGAGCTGAGTCGCCTTGCCCAAGCAGAAGCTAATGCCCCAAGGTCTTCAGAGAGCTATTTTGATAAGTAAAGAGTCACCGTGCCCAGACCAAACACTCTTGGTTACTCCTTACACACGTTGGGTGTTTATAGTCTAAATATCCCATGGCGATAGCTGCTTCTTCACATCCTCTTACTGATAAGTCCCCAGCAGGGCCCCTCAGCAGCTGAGCTACAGACAGACGCAATGTTACTTTTATATGAAAACAACTCATAAATACCACATCAATTTGTCCTAAATGAGTGGATTTGAAATCACATCAAACCACTGCACAACAGAGGGTAATACGCCCTGTAGAATCATGGGGAAAAACACAAAAGAAACACTCAGTACCTTCAGGATATTTATCATTGGGAGACATCTTAACTTTTACAGCCTTTAAAAATCTTGTGTGTGATTGTTTGGCACATGGGTGTGGCAGCTGATGAGAGCATGTCACAGAAGACGAATGTTTATAAAGCTGAGAAACTCTTTCCAGACAGGATGTTTGCAGTATAATTGACATATTTATAAATGTACTGATCACAGATTAGCCTATCCACTTTGGTGGAACACTAACTGAAATTTATCGAGTCATACAAGGTAGCTTCCTCACCCTTTCTCAACACTACCCCTTGGTGCATTTCACTTCAGTTCATCAGGCAGTACTGTATGCTAGACCCTGCCCTAGGCAGATGAGCTGTGATCTCTGACTTAAAGGGGCCTCCAGTAATACTACCCGAGATTGTTGCCATTAAAGGGTTGACAGTGAACAGTCAGCTGAAGTGTTGACCGTATGTAGTTTTTAGTGCTCATACTCAAGTTGTTGGTATTTAAGGCTTCGCCAGTGGCTCAGCTTAAGGAATCCACCAGTCAGTTTAGGAGACAGGTTCCACCCTTGTACAGGGAAGATCCCTGGAGAAGGGAATGGCTACCGACCCCAGTTTTCTTGCCTAGAGAATCCCATGGACAGAGGAGCCTGATGGGCTATAGTCCATGGGGTCGCAAAGAGTGGGAGGCCACTGAGCACCTCTCATTTTCACTTTCACGCTCCACCATTCTTTCACGGTTCCCAGCTTCCCCTCAGGAGAAGCCTGTAGCACCGCCCACCCTGTTCCCCCTGCAAAACCAGTCACATATCCAGACTCCGCCAGATGTCCTCTGGGGACCAAATTATCCCTGGTTGAAAACTACCAGGGGAAGATGCATTAAATAAACCATTCCATTGGAACTGCTCTGCGAAATGGAGTATTTCCTGCCATATGAATAGAAGGGGATCTCCCGATCAGCAGCACTCCAAATGTGAGGGGAGGGGGGGAGAAAGAAGGCAGGCTGCCTGCTCTGGAGAGCTGAGATGCACATGAAAGGCAGGATTTCAAGGAGCCCAAGTTTTTGCATCTTCCCATGCATAGAAAAGCACTGAATTCCTTAACTTTGGATATCTTGTTTTCTTTAATTAGCAATCATCTTTTGAGGTTCAGACTACCTGCCCTTTGTTGTAAAACTTCTGTACAACCTGCCTTCCCACCTCGCCATCTTTGGAACAGTCCTGTCAGGTTACTGTCTCCTGGGCCTGAAGTCCTAAAAATTCCCACTAAGTAAAACACAACTCTCAACTGCTAGGTTGTAACTGTTTTTAAGTCAAACTTTTATTTTTGCTCAGACAGGATGTTTGCAGTATAATTGACATATTTATAAATGTACTGATCACAGATTAGCCTATCCACTTTGGTGGAACACTAACTGAAATTTATCGAGTCATACAAGGTAGCTTCCTCACCCTTTCTCAACACTACCCCTTGGTGCATTTCACTTCAGTTCATCAGGCAGTACTGTATGCTAGACCCTGCCCTAGGCAGATGAGCTGTGATCTCTGACTTAAAGGGGCCTCCAGTAATACTACCCGAGATTGTTGCCATTAAAGGGTTGACAGTGAACAGTCAGCTGAAGTGTTGACCGTATGTAGTTTTTAGTGCTCATACTCAAGTTGTTGGTATTTAAGGCTTCGCCAGTGGCTCAGCTTAAGGAATCCACCAGTCAGTTTAGGAGACAGGTTCCACCCTTGTACAGGGAAGATCCCTGGAGAAGGGAATGGCTACCGACCCCAGTTTTCTTGCCTAGAGAATCCCATGGACAGAGGAGCCTGATGGGCTATAGTCCATGGGGTCGCAAAGAGTGGGAGGCCACTGAGCACCTCTCATTTTCACTTTCACGCTCCACCATTCTTTCACGGTTCCCAGCTTCCCCTCAGGAGAAGCCTGTAGCACCGCCCACCCTGTTCCCCCTGCAAAACCAGTCACATATCCAGACTCCGCCAGATGTCCTCTGGGGACCAAATTATCCCTGGTTGAAAACTACCAGGGGAAGATGCATTAAATAAACCATTCCATTGGAACTGCTCTGCGAAATGGAGTATTTCCTGCCATATGAATAGAAGGGGATCTCCCGATCAGCAGCACTCCAAATGTGTGGGGAGGGAGAAAGAAGGCAGGCTGCCTGCTCTGGAGAGCTGAGATGCACATGAAAGGCAGGATTTCAAGGAGCCCAAGTTTTTGCATCTTCCCATGCATAGAAAAGCACTGAATTCCTTAACTTTGGATATCTTGTTTTCTTTAATTAGCAATCATCTTTTGAGGTTCAGACTACCTGCCCTTTGTTGTAAAACTTCTGTACAACCTGCCTTCCCACCTCGCCATCTTTGGAACAGTCCTGTCAGGTTACTGTCTCCTGGGCCTGAAGTCCTAAAAATTCCCACTAAGTAAAACACAACTCTCAACTTCTAGGTTGTAACTGTTTTTTAAGTCGAAAGCACCAAGAAGTAGCTTTTATTTTTGCTTCATTTTACAGCAGAGGAAACTGGTGGTTAGAAAGGCTGAATAACTTGGGTTGGTCTTTTCACCTCTGAAATGGAAGAGCAGAGATTTAAATACAAGCCATGACTGCCTTCAAATCTCTCTCTCTCTCTCCCTTTCTCTTTTTCATTTAGAGGAAAAAAAAAAAAAAACAACGAAACATCCCAAACCTTTCTTTCTTTCTCAGTGTTTAACAATGTGTCATAAGTATCTTTCCATGTAAGTAAATATAGATCTTAGTCTTATTTTTAATGATGACATAATATTTACATGTGGGATGCTCATTGTTAATTTAGATACTTCTTCACTGCTGAGCGTTGACGCTGCTTCTCACTTTCAGGTATTATAAATAATACTCGAAGGAACATCCTTCTGCATTGAATTGTGCATACTGCATTTCTTTTAAATGTTCCCCTTAATTGAAGGTTTAGCATTATTAAAAATGTGAAATTTCTGACTGAGAAAGGTAATGCTACCAATATCAGGATAGATAGCAGCTATAAACCAGAATTACCCTCAGAAAACGGCTATGTACCCTTATTCAAGTTCCACTCAATTTTCCAAAGTGAGCACATATTATAATAGTATATTTTTTCTGTTATTTACATTTGTTTCTCTTTTTTTCCTCCAAAGAAATCACAGAATTTTCCCTAATGTCATCATGATCTTCCCAGGAAATAAAGCAATTTTTGTCCAAATAAAGAAAGTGAGAATCTAAACTAATTATCAGGCTCCAGTTGATCTAAGAAAAAACTGCTTTTTGTTTGTTTGGTTTTCTTCAGAAGTAGCCATATTGTTTTTGCATCTTCCCATGCATAGAAAAGCACTGAATTCCTTAACTTTGGATATCTTGTTTTCTTTAATTAGCAATCATCTTTTGAGGTTCAGACTACCTGCCCTTTGTTGTAAAACTTCTGTACAACCTGCCTTCCCACCTCGCCATCTTTGGAACAGTCCTGTCAGGTTACTGTCTCCTGGGCCTGAAGTCCTAAAAATTCCCACTAAGTAAAACACAACTCTCAACTTCTAGGTTGTAACTGTTTTTTAAGTCGAAAGCACCAAGAAGTAGCTTTTATTTTTGCTTCATTTTACAGCAGAGGAAACTGGTGGTTAGAAAGGCTGAATAACTTGGGTTGGTCTTTTCACCTCTGAAATGGAAGAGCAGAGATTTAAATACAAGCCATGACTGCCTTCAAATCTCTCTCTCTCTCTCCCTTTCTCTTTTTCATTTAGAGGAAAAAAAAAAAAAAACAACGAAACATCCCAAACCTTTCTTTCTTTCTCAGTGTTTAACAATGTGTCATAAGTATCTTTCCATGTAAGTAAATATAGATCTTAGTCTTATTTTTAATGATGACATAATATTTACATGTGGGATGCTCATTGTTAATTTAGATACTTCTTCACTGCTGAGCGTTGACGCTGCTTCTCACTTTCAGGTATTATAAATAATACTCGAAGGAACATCCTTCTGCATTGAATTGTGCATACTGCATTTCTTTTAAATGTTCCCCTTAATTGAAGGTTTAGCATTATTAAAAATGTGAAATTTCTGACTGAGAAAGGTAATGCTACCAATATCAGGATAGATAGCAGCTATAAACCAGAATTACCCTCAGAAAACGGCTATGTACCCTTATTCAAGTTCCACTCAATTTTCCAAAGTGAGCACATATTATAATAGTATATTTTTTCTGTTATTTACATTTGTTTCTCTTTTTTTCCTCCAAAGAAATCACAGAATTTTCCCTAATGTCATCATGATCTTCCCAGGAAATAAAGCAATTTTTGTCCAAATAAAGAAAGTGAGAATCTAAACTAATTATCAGGCTCCAGTTGATCTCAGAATAAAATACTGCTTTTTTGTTTGTTTGGTTTTCTTCAGAAGTAGCCATATTGTTTTTCTGCCTGGGATAGAGTGATGTTATACATCCTATTTACTTTTTAGAATTTCCCTGATTTGTTATGATACAGAACAACATCTATTTATGATCATTTATTCTTTTTCAGTAATTATTGAAAACTCTGCCAGACAGCATGCCGGATGCTGAGACAGAAATGTGTCCAAATTTCACTAAGTCTCAATAGTCTGTATACAAAATAGTCCTTTAAACAAGAAAGATAAGGTTTCATATTCTTCAAGTCTGTCCACACAGGAACTCTTGAGCTCACACATCCATGGTCCTGTCTCTCTATGCCACCGCTGCCATCCACAGAAAGGACACTGTCTGTTTACTCAAACGTCAGGTCCAGCACGTCCTATGTTGACAGCCTTGACCATCCCTCTAAGGACTCCTGTTCTGTGCTCCAATCTGGGTGATATCTACATACGTATAATCAGTGAAGTGAGCATTTTAGAAAGGCAATTCAGATAATGTGCGAGTGTGGGGTGTGGGCGTTAACTACCCCAGAGGGATCTGAAGTAGTTCTCTGTAACATAATAAGTTTTCTTCAGTGAAATGCATAAGGTTCACTCAGAGAGTAAGAAATCTTATATAAACAGCCTCACAGGATATTCAGTTATGAATGAGTTACATTAAATTGCAAAAATATTTCAGTTTTTATATCTTTTGGATTTTGAATTGTGATTGGGGATTTTGACCTGTGTTATCAATATCATTGCTATTAATAGTTGGCCATGCCACTGGGAATGATTTCATAGCCAATGATTTCTGAGAAATTCTGACTTCAAAGAGCCAAGTGTGTTCTTCCCCTAAACTATCAATATGGTTTAGCTTTGTCTTCTATACTGACTTTTCATCCTAAGTTGATATAAATACACTTTGTGGAATCACCTTGATCTTTTAAAGAATTGCTGCATTGCCCTTCTTTGCTATGGAGTACGTGGAAAAGCCATCATGAGACTAAATGCTCTCAGGAGGAATTCTTCTTCCCTTTTAGATACTTTGCCTTCAAGGATCAAGTTTTTACATTATGGGCTTCCTCTGTCCCCCTAAAGTATACAAATATGAGCCTGCATTTATATTTCAGTTCCTCCAAAAGTCAAGATGACTTTTTTGATTCATATTTCTACAGGAGAAAGTTTCACTGCAAGTCATGAACTTTAAATGCACAGCCCTTTCTCTTGCTAAGAGACAGGAGCCCAAATTTCCACCTTGAATCTATAAGACATGACATTCTGTTTTATGGTTTTTTAACAGGATAATGGCTTGGACATTTCTGGAGTGAATATGATTATATTTGTTGATTGGGTTTGCTAAAAATGCACTCACATTTGGCCTCTGCTAACAAGAACATAAAATACATTGCAGACATTAATGATCCCAAATAGTCTGCCTATTAGGACGTTAAGAAGCAGATGTGATTAAAGAGACATGTACTCTGTACCTTACAGGCAAAATCACTCGTACCACTTTGGATTGACTGAATGTTAAGGATTATAGACATGAGGCTCTTCTGGGCAGACAGCTTTCCTCTCTACCCCTCATTTTCTAGACTAACAGCTAGGACAAGGGCAGCAACAACAAATCCTAGGTACATAACTGCTACTACAAAGAATTCTCCTGCTCCCTAGCCAGCCACTTTGCAAGGAACTTCACACATTCCTTTTTTTACTGGACTTGACAAATCTTAAAGCTATTATTAGCTTCTAGCATCAGTGGGGAAACTGAGGCTTAGCTATTTAAAGCAGGAGACCTCGACATGAAGAAGTGTTCATTGAAATGGAAGAGGAAGGGGCTTCCCTGGCGGTCCAGTGGGTAAGGACACCGCCTTGCAGTGCAAGGGGCGCCGGTTCGATCCCTGGCCTGGGAAGATTCCACATGCTGCGGAGCGGCTGGACGGATGTGTCCAACTACCGAGCCAGTGCTCTGGAGTGGATGCACCCACAGCCAGTGCTCTGCAGCGAGAGAGGCCACTGCGATGGGAGGCCCACACGGGCCAAAGAACAAAGATGGATGAAAATAGACAAATGAAAGACCAGTAGAAGTGGCCCGCTCGCCTGCCCCTTCCCTCCCCAACCCCCCTAAAAAAGAAATATTAAAGCCCCAATCAAAAAAAACAAAAAAGAAATGGAAGAGGAAGAGCAAAAAGGAAATACTATTAAATGAACATTTACTCTGTTCCAGATACTGTATGCAATTGGTATTCAAATAGCCCAGAAAATATATAATCTTACTTCTCAGCTGAGAGAACTGATGCTTGAAGAGATTAAGTGGATCAAAATTGCAATTCTAATACAGGTAAATGGAAAAGATCAGATGAAATCCTTGATCTAACTCCAGGGTCTGGTGCTTTCCAATACACGATCCTGTCTGATCATTGGGTGCCATGCCTGGATTTACTGGGGCAGTTTTTAATCTCTGCCTTATAGTAGCTCACAGTCTCTGTTGGGAAGTAATTTGTATGCACATGACTAATACTGGAGTTAAGACAGAATTCTTAAAGTATGTTCCAGATGTGTATTTGAGACTTCAGGGAAAGATGCTTTCTCTCATTTCCTTACCTTTTTAAGGGAGATTAGTTGACATAACACTCCTGGTCTCTCCACTTTGTAGAACACAGTAAAGCATAAACCCTCATCAGAAACAAAGCAGCACTACTCTGGAATGTGTGAATGTGCTTTATAATAATAAATATATGTGGTCAAAACCGCTGGTTTTGAATTTTCTGAAAGTGAAAGTGAAGTTGCTCAGTCATGTCTGACTCTCTGCCAGGTACATAACTGCTACTACAAAGAATTCTCCTGCTCCTAGCCAGCCACTTTGCAAGGAACTTCACACATTCCTTTTTACTGGACTTGACAAATCTTAAAGCTATTATTAGCTTCTAGCATCAGTGGGGAAACTGAGGCTTAGCTATTTAAAGCAGGAGACCTCGACATGAAGAAGTGTTCATTGAAATGGAAGAGGAAGGGGCTTCCCTGGCGGTCCAGTGGGTAAGGACACCGCCTTGCAGTGCAAGGGGCGCCGGTTCGATCCCTGGCCTGGGAAGATTCCACATGCTGCGGAGCGGCTGGACGGATGTGTCCAACTACCGAGCCAGTGCTCTGGAGTGGATGCACCCACAGCCAGTGCTCTGCAGCGAGAGAGGCCACTGCGATGGGAGGCCCACACGGGCCAAAGAACAAAGATGGATGAAAATAGACAAATGAAAGACCAGTAGAAGTGGCCCGCTCGCCTGCCCCTTCCCTCCCCAACCCCCCTAAAAAAGAAATATTAAAGCCCCAATTAAAAAAAAAAAAAAAAGAAATGGAAGAGGAAGAGCAAAAAGGAAATACTATTAAATGAACATTTACTCTGTTCCAGATACTGTATGCAATTGGTATTCAAATAGCCCAGAAAATATATAATCTTACTTCTCAGCTGAGAGAACTGATGCTTGAAGAGATTAAGTGGATCAAAATTGCAATTCTAATACAGGTAAATGGAAAAGATCAGATGAAATCCTTGATCTAACTCCAGGGTCTGGTGCTTTCCAATACACGATCCTGTCTGATCATTGGGTGCCATGCCTGGATTTACTGGGGCAGTTTTTAATCTCTGCCTTATAGTAGCTCACAGTCTCTGTTGGGAAGTAATTTGTATGCACATGACTAATACTGGAGTTAAGACAGAATTCTTAAAGTATGTTCCAGATGTGTATTTGAGACTTCAGGGAAAGATGCTTTCTCTCATTTCCTTACCTTTTTAAGGGAGATTAGTTGACATAACACTCCTGGTCTCTCCACTTTGTAGAACACAGTAAAGCATAAACCCTCATCAGAAACAAAGCAGCACTACTTTGGAATGTGTGAATGTGCTTTATAATAATAAATATATATGTGGTCAAAACCGCTGGTTTTGAATTTTCTGAAAGTGAAAGTGAAGTTGCTCAGTCATGTCTGACTCTCTGCCAACCTGTGGATGAGCCATGGAATTCTCCAGGCAAGAATACTGGAGAATAGCCTTTCCCTTCTCCAGGGAATCTTCCTGACCCAGAAGTTGAACTGGGGTCTTCTGCACTGCAGGCCGTTTCTTTACCAGCTGAACTATAAGGGAATCACTAGAATTTCCTAGGTGGTGAGAATAATAAAGGTGTTATGCTAATAATGTGATTCAAAAGTCCTCCTAGTTCAACTAAAGATAGGGGTTGGTCACCAGAGGAAACAACCAGATGTTTAGAGGGTTGAAACCTTTCAGTCTCATCTGTCTCATCTCTGGAGAGGAGAAAGGTCTGACGGTCCAATAAATCATCCGATCAGTTGCCAATGGCTAATGATTTAATCAATCATGCATAAAACAAAGAAAGATGCTCACCATCCAGTTCTACAGAGATTAAAGAACTATCTTTTGCAATTGCTGAGTGAAGGAATTCAGGACCAAACCCAGGATGAGGCACCTGTGCTTTAGAAAAATGGCTCCTTAGGGGTAAGGAGATCTCAGGAGAATAATGTGTTCCATCTGCAGGGTGAGTGGGGAGGTGAGAGCCAGTGGTGCAGCGTCATCTGTGCACTGAGACCCAGGAAAACTGATGGAGTCCCTGTTGCACAGACCGTAGGCTCAAGACCTAGGAAGACCCAGTGTGTCAGTTTTGAATTCAAAGGCAGGAAGAAAAGCCAATATCCTAGTTCAAACACAGGCAGGTAGGAAAGGGTCAGTTTTTATATTTTATTGAAACCTTCACTGATTGAATGAGGCCCAACCAATCAGTGAACTGCTCTACTCCGTCCACTGATTTAAAAGTCAGTCTCGGATTTCCCTGGTGGTCCAGTGGGTAAGGACACCGCCTTGCAGTGCAAGGGGCGCTGGTTCCATCCCTGGCCTGGGAAGATCCCACGTGCCACGGAGCGGCTGGACTGAAGTGTCCAATTACCGAACCGGAGCTCTGGAGCGCATGCGCCCAGAGCCAGTGCTCTGTGACAACAGAGGCCACCGCGATGGGAGGCCCACAAGGCCAAAGAACAAAGATGGATAAAAATAGATAAATGAAAGACCAATAGAAGTGACCCGCCCACTCCCCTCCCCACCCAACCTGACCCCCGCCCAAAATACAAACATAAAAGTCAGTCTCATCCAAAAACTTTCCTATAGAAATACCCAGAATACTCTGACCAAAGAAGCAGACACTCCATGGCCTAGTCAAGTTAACACAGAAAATCAAGCATCATGCTAAATAAAATGCCTCACATCCACAGGGCATTTTGGAAACAACAGCTATTATGTTTATTTCAGTAAGATGACTATTAGAAGACTTATGAGGCTTTCCTTTCCTTTTATAAATCTTCAGTCACTGGATTGAATGAAATATAGTTCTTGGACACTGCTGAGGAGGCTTCCATTTTCAAAAATAGCCTAAATCATCAAGATAGGGGAAACATAAGGAAAGAAAAACCCCTAAATAAGCAAAAGGTAAAAAATATCAAGGATCATAACTCTTTCTGGTCTGAGCATTGTTAGCATCTGATTTCTTATGGTTCCTTCTGAAGGAGGATTTAGAATGACTTGGGCTGATGGAGATCTGACCTGGTGAGGGGTGAGTGATGCTGCATCCCTTCTCTGCATCTCCATCTGGATAGAAAGACAGATCTCAGGTACATGTCCCTCAGAGTGCTCCCCACTCACTCTGTGGTGTCTGTGGCTGAAAGGCCAGAACTATAATCATTGTCATGCTGCAGTCCCTTTCTACTGCCAGACCCAGTGTGTCAGTTTTGAATTCAAAGGCAGGAAGAAAAGCCAATATCCTAGTTCAAACACAGGCAGGTAGGAAAGGGTCAGTTTTATATTTTATTGAAACCTTCACTGATTGAATGAGGCCCAACCAATCAGTGAACTGCTCTACTCGTCCACTGATTTAAAAGTCAGTCTCGGATTTCCCTGGTGGTCCAGTGGGTAAGGACACCGCCTTGCAGTGCAAGGGGCGCTGGTTCCATCCCTGGCCTGGGAAGATCCCACGTGCCACGGAGCGGCTGGACTGAAGTGTCCAATTACCGAACCGGAGCTCTGGAGCGCATGCGCCCAGAGCCAGTGCTCTGTGACAACAGAGGCCACCGCGATGGGAGGCCCACAAGGCCAAAGAACAAAGATGGATAAAAATAGATAAATGAAAGACCAATAGAAGTGACCCGCCCAGCCCCCTCCCCACCCAACCCGCCCTCCCCCCCCAAAATACAAACATAAAAGTCAGTCTCATCCAAAAACTTTCCTATAGAAATACCCAGAATACTCTGACCAAAGAAGCAGACACTCCATGGCCTAGTCAAGTTAACACAGAAAATCAAGCATCATGCTAAATAAAATGCCTCACATCCACAGGGCATTTTGGAAACAACAGCTATTATGTTTATTTCAGTAAGATGACTATTAGAAGACTTATGAGGCTTTCCTTTCCTTTTATAAATCTTCAGTCACTGGATTGAATGAAATATAGTTCTTGGACACTGCTGAGGAGGCTTCCATTTTCAAAAATAGCCTAAATCATCAAGATAGGGGAAACATAAGGAAAGAAAAACCCCTAAATAAGCAAAAGGTAAAAAATATCAAGGATCATAACTCTTTCTGGTCTGAGCATTGTTAGCATCTGATTTCTTATGGTTCCTTCTGAAGGAGGATTTAGAATGACTTGGGCTGATGGAGATCTGACCTGGTGAGGGGTGAGTGATGCTGCATCCCTTCTCTGCATCTCCATCTGGATAGAAAGACAGATCTCAGGTACATGTCCCTCAGAGTGCTCCCCACTCACTCTGTGGTGTCTGTGGCTGAAAGGCCAGAACTATAATCATTGTCATTGCAATAATAGCAGTCACAGCAATTTGTGTTTATTTGGTGCTTACTATTTTCCAGGTACCGTCTTAAGCCCTATGATATTATTTGATCTTCATAAAAACAACTTTGAGGTTAGGTACAAGTATTACCTCCAATTTTCATACAAGAAAAACAGGGCTATTAAGCTTATTAAGATTCAGTGAAAATGCCCAACACACATTGCCTGGCCCTTGGGGTGCCTTTGAAGCAATGATTGAATAAAGTCTCAGTTCTTACTGTCCTGGGAAAGTCTTGAAATAGTTTCCTCAGCTTTTGTTTTCTATTGTGCAATCTGAAAGGATTTTGTTTCTTTTTTTCTTACCTTCTCAGTCTTCACATGGGTGGATTCCATGGCTGAATTCTCTTCACTTTCACCCATGACTCAGATGGACCCAAGAGTTAAATTGAGGGGGTATTTTAGATTCTGCAGTTCAGGGCACTAAGCGTCACTCAAGAACTCTGAGAAAAGGTGGATTGTTATGGCCAAGGAAGGCAACGCTCCATGCAGGGGCTGGAAGGGCAATGAAAGCAAGGTACTGGTTAAATTTCACAGAGGCCTGGGAGGTAGACAAACAGGATGAGCAGGTGAAAAGTTGACCTTGATCCCTCACTGACTGGGTGACCTTAGGCAGATCACTGCTCCATGAACTATATTCTCTTCTTTGTAACCACCCTGCTTGGAGAGAACTGGGTGCTCACCTTTACTGTAGCAATGAGCGTTTCATGTTATAGTCATTCTTTTGACTTGGGTGAAGTGTTTCCATGTCCATTGTCTCTACCCTAGTCCAGCCATTTCACCTCTGACGAACTAGATCAAGTTCTACACTAAGAAAAATACTTCCCCCCTTTGCTACCTCTGATCTCTATACAGAGTAATCTCAAATGGTAAGTGTAAACTCCTAATCCTAACTTGAAAGTGAACATGAAAGTGTCAGCCAGTCAGTCGTGCCCAGGCCAATTTCCGCCAGTCGCCTCTGTCCGTGACTTCTCCAGGCAAGAACACTGGTTTGGGACCCTTTAGGAGATCCCCTCAGAGTGCTCCACTATTGTGGCTTGGAAAGGCCAGAACTATAGTCATTGTCATTGCAATAATAGCAGTCACAGCAATTTGTGTTTATTTGGTGCTTACTATTTTCCAGGTACCGTCTTAAGCCCTATGATATTATTTGATCTTCATAAAAACAACTTTGAGGTTAGGTACAAGTATTACCTCCAATTTTCATACAAGAAAAACAGGGCTATTAAGCTTATTAAGATTCAGTGAAAATGCCCAACACACATTGCCTGGCCCTTGGGGTGCCTTTGAAGCAATGATTGAATAAAGTCTCAGTTCTTACTGTCCTGGGAAAGTCTTGAAATAGTTTCCTCAGCTTTTGTTTTCTATTGTGCAATCTGAAAGGATTTTGTTTCTTTTTTTCTTACCTTCTCAGTCTTCACATGGGTGGATTCCATGGCTGAATTCTCTTCACTTTCACCCATGACTCAGATGGACCCAAGAGTTAAATTGAGGGGGTATTTTAGATTCTGCAGTTCAGGGCACTAAGCGTCACTCAAGAACTCTGAGAAAAGGTGGATTGTTATGGCCAAGGAAGGCAACGCTCCATGCAGGGGCTGGAAGGGCAATGAAAGCAAGGTACTGGTTAAATTTCACAGAGGCCTGGGAGGTAGACAAACAGGATGAGCAGGTGAAAAGTTGACCTTGATCCCTCACTGACTGGGTGACCTTAGGCAGATCACTGCTCCATGAACTATATTCTCTTCTTTGTAACCACCCTGCTTGGAGAGAACTGGGTGCTCACCTTTACTGTAGCAATGAGCGTTTCATGTTATAGTCATTCTTTTGACTTGGGTGAAGTGTTTCCATGTCCATTGTCTCTACCCTAGTCCAGCCATTTCACCTCTGACGAACTAGATCAAGTTCTACACTAAGAAAAATACTTCCCCCCTTTGCTACCTCTGATCTCTATACAGAGTAATCTCAAATGGTAAGTGTAAACTCCTAATCCTAACTTGAAAGTGAACATGAAAGTGTCAGCCAGTCAGTCGTGCCCAGCTCTTTGTGATCCCATGGACTATGGTCCGCCAGTCGCCTCTGTCCGTGACTTCTCCAGGCAAGAACACTGGTTTGGGTTGCCACTTCTTTCTTCAGGAGATCTTCGCAACCCAGGGGTGAAACCCGAGACTCCTGCCTTGCAGGCTGATTCTTCACCATCTGGGACACTCTTTAATGGTCTCCTTCTGTTGCTGAGATAAGTAACACATGCTTAATGTGACTTCTAAGTCTTCTCCAGGTTTGCCTCTCTGCTTTCTTCCCACTCCCTGAACTCCAGCCTCACTGGCCTCCTCTCCTTTCCTCCTGACTCCAGAGCCTTGACCTAGTCTGTTCCCTCTATCTGAAACACTTTTCCTGGCCCTCAATCTATTGGCTAGTTAACTGTCACTCATTCTTTGTATCTTAGCCCAAATGTTTCCTAAAGACAAACTTTGTCTGATCCTTAAACTAGATGAGGGCCCCCTTTCCTTCATAGCTTTACTATAGTTTGTCATTTTAGAGGTACTTTTTTTCCTTTGAATTTTGTATTGGGGTATAGCTGATTAATAAACATTGTTGTGACCGTTTCATGTAAACAGCAAAGAGACTCAGCCAAATGTGCATATGTCTCCATTCTCCCCCAAACTCTCCTCCCATCTAGGCTGCCGCATAACGCTGAGCAGAGAGGTGTGTTTTTTATAGCTTTGTTTGTTTATTGTTGGCTGTGCTGGGCTTTTGTTGCTGCACACAGACTTTCTCTGGTTGGGGTGAGTGGAAACTACTCTGGTTACTGTGTGAGGGCTTCTCGTTCCAGTGGCCCGCACACAGACTTCTCGAGGAACCTGGGTGCTCACCTTTACTGTAGCAATGAGCGTTTCATGTTATAGTCATTCTTTTGACTTGGGTGAAGTGTTTCCATGTCCATTGTCTCTACCCTAGTCCAGCCATTTCACCTCTGACGAACTAGATCAAGTTCTACACTAAGAAAAATACTTCCCCCCTTTGCTACCTCTGATCTCTATACAGAGTAATCTCAAATGGTAAGTGTAAACTCCTAATCCTAACTTGAAAGTGAACATGAAAGTGTCAGCCAGTCAGTCGTGCCCAGCTCTTTGTGATCCCATGGACTATGGTCCGCCAGTCGCCTCTGTCCGTGACTTCTCCAGGCAAGAACACTGGTTTGGGTTGCCACTTCTTTCTTCAGGAGATCTTCGCAACCCAGGGGTGAAACCCGAGACTCCTGCCTTGCAGGCTGATTCTTCACCATCTGGGACACTCTTTAATGGTCTCCTTCTGTTGCTGAGATAAGTAACACATGCTTAATGTGACTTCTAAGTCTTCTCCAGGTTTGCCTCTCTGCTTTCTTCCCACTCCCTGAACTCCAGCCTCACTGGCCTCCTCTCCTTTCCTCCTGACTCCAGAGCCTTGACCTAGTCTTTTCCCCTCTATCTGAAACACTTTTCCTGGCCCTCAATCTATTGGCTAGTTAACTGTCACTCATTCTTTGTATCTTAGCCCAAATGTTTCCTAAAGACAAACTTTGTCTGATCCTTAAACTAGATGAGGGCCCCCTTTCCTTCATAGCTTTACTATAGTTTGTCATTTTAGAGGTACTTTTTTTCCTTTGAATTTTGTATTGGGGTATAGCTGATTAATAAACATTGTTGTGACCGTTTCATGTAAACAGCAAAGAGACTCAGCCAAATGTGCATATGTCTCCATTCTCCCCCAAACTCTCCTCCCATCTAGGCTGCCGCATAACGCTGAGCAGAGAGGTGTGTTTTTTATAGCTTTGTTTGTTTATTGTTGGCTGTGCTGGGCTTTTGTTGCTGCACACAGACTTTCTCTGGTTGGGGTGAGTGGAAACTACTCTGGTTACTGTGTGAGGGCTTCTCGTTCCAGTGGCTTCTCTGGCAGAGCATGGGCTCTAAGCCCACAGGCTTCGGTAGTTGTGGCTCGCAGGCTCTAGAGCTGGGGCTTAGTAGTTGTGGAACCTGGGCTTAGTTGCCCCACAGCATATGGGATCTTCCTGGATCAGGGGTGGAGTTGCTCCTGGATTGGCAGGTGGATTCTTAACCAATGGACCATCAGGGAAGTCCTAGAAGTGTGTTTTTTCGTATTAATATTTTAAAATGTTGGTCTCTCCTATCTGTTAGTTCCATGAGCAAAGAGTATACATTTTATTACTTTATGCTTATCATCTACCATAGTGCTTGTTACCTACTAAACATCTAATGAATAAATGAATGAATAAATGAATAACCTTTTCTATCCCCAGTCTTTGAGATGGAGGGCTAAGTCTTCATTATTATGGTCCCAGCCTGTAGTAAATCACCTGGAAATGACAAAGTTTTCTACAAATGTGTGTTGATAGAAGGCACTTCAGGAGCCACTGTACTGGGTGACTTGAGAGTCTTGCCAAACAGTAGAATTTTGTGACACAAGCCTCTGTTCTCCCACTTCTCACAATGACAGGGAGATGGCTGTGTCCCTTTGTGCCTTTGTACCATCTACTCACAACTGGATCAAAACCCAAGACTTTGGACAAAGCCTTTCTGTCTTCAAGAGTTTAAGATGCTTGATGGATCTAAACTGGGTCCATGACCCTAGTCACCCTTCGTCTTTCTTGTTAATCAAGGACATATGTCTCCTGGTTTCAGCAGAGCCTCCAGTGCTCCCTGAACTACTGAGATCAGGATAAGTCAATGCCTGGGTAGTCTAAGAAAAATGAGGACAGAGGGACTGTGAAATGTTAATTGAAATAAAGTGTGTGCAAAGGGATGAAGGGTCACATAGATGAGAGGGGCAGTAAGCAGAGAGGTTTTGGCCTGGGGTATTTTATAGGCTATGAGCTCACCAGTCTTAAGCAGGCCCCTTCCAGAAAGTGTCTCCCTTAGAAAGAACCCCATGAGCAGTGAGGCTGAGAAGTTAGCCTGTTAGCTTTCTGGCTTAAGTCTTGTTCTTTAAAGGCTGGGGAGAAAGTATTCTTCATATATAAAACTGTCCTGTGGGAGACAGGGAAAGAATGAGTGCTCTTTGGCTTCTCGTTCCGGGGAGCATGGGCTCTAAGCCCACAGGCTTCGGTAGTTGTGGCTCGCAGGCTCTAGAGCTGGGGCTTAGTAGTTGTGGAACCTGGGCTTAGTTGCCCCACAGCATATGGGATCTTCCTGGATCAGGGGTGGAGTTGCTCCTGGATTGGCAGGTGGATTCTTAACCAATGGACCATCAGGAAGTCCTAGAAGTGTGTTTTTTCGTATTAATATTTTAAAATGTTGGTCTCTCCTATCTGTTAGTTCCATGAGCAAAGAGTATACATTTTATTACTTTATGCTTATCATCTACCATAGTGCTTGTTACCTACTAAACATCTAATGAATAAATGAATGAATAAATGAATAACCTTTTCTATCCCCAGTCTTTGAGATGGAGGGCTAAGTCTTCATTATTATGGTCCCAGCCTGTAGTAAATCACCTGGAAATGACAAAGTTTTCTACAAATGTGTGTTGATAGAAGGCACTTCAGGAGCCACTGTACTGGGTGACTTGAGAGTCTTGCCAAACAGTAGAATTTTGTGACACAAGCCTCTGTTCTCCCACTTCTCACAATGACAGGGAGATGGCTGTGTCCCTTTGTGCCTTTGTACCATCTACTCACAACTGGATCAAAACCCAAGACTTTGGACAAAGCCTTTCTGTCTTCAAGAGTTTAAGATGCTTGATGGATCTAAACTGGGTCCATGACCCTAGTCACCCTTCGTCTTTCTTGTTAATCAAGGACATATGTCTCCTGGTTTCAGCAGAGCCTCCAGTGCTCCCTGAACTACTGAGATCAGGATAAGTCAATGCCTGGGTAGTCTAAGAAAAATGAGGACAGAGGGACTGTGAAATGTTAATTGAAATAAAGTGTGTGCAAAGGGATGAAGGGTCACATAGATGAGAGGGGCAGTAAGCAGAGAGGTTTTGGCCTGGGGTATTTTATAGGCTATGAGCTCACCAGTCTTAAGCAGGCCCCTTCCAGAAAGTGTCTCCCTTAGAAAGAACCCCATGAGCAGTGAGGCTGAGAAGTTAGCCTGTTAGCTTTCTGGCTTAAGTCTTGTTCTTTTTTAAAGTGCCAGGCTGGGGGAGAAAGTATTCTTCATATATAAAACTGTCCTGTGGGAGACAGGGACAGAATTCAGAAGTCCTGTGGATAAAGCTTTAAAGAGAATACCTCTCTGCTCAGCTGAGGTTCTAAAAATCAAAGGCAGTCTTTTATTTTTCGCTTGAAAACTGCTGATGTCAATCCCTGCCCCGAGTCTCTACATAATTAAAAGCTGATGTTTTCATAGTTGCTTGAAGATTTTAAAGACTCTTGCATATATTTTCCTCAGCAAATCCCCACAATACTACGATGCTGACATTACTCTTTGCATTCTATGCAACAACAAACTAGGACAAGGGACTCTGTCAATGTCAGGTTTCTACTGAGTGGGAAGACTTGGGAACTGGGAACAGTACCCAGATATATTGCACCAAGACCGAGTGTTTTATTTATGTTATCCTGGGGCTTCCCTGGTGTTCTATGGTTAAGACTCCGTGCTTCCACTGTAGGGGGCACAGGTTCAATCCCTGGTCAGGAAAGTAAGATCCCACGTGCCATGTAATGTGGCCAATAAAAAAAAAAAGTAGTTTTATTTTTTCCTATAGTGCCCTATAGCAACTCATTACTCTGATGCTGTGAATGAATCAGGCGTGCTCAGAAGCATGGCAGTTCTCTCAGAGATCTTGAAATGTGCTCTTAGATTCAAGAAAAGAGACAAATGTTCAGCTATGAATGGAGATCTGAGGATTAGTGGTTGTTGAGCTTCCCTTCTGCTCGGCTGCCTGTTCCGCATGGTCCTGGCTGCTCTCTGCTCCCAGGCCACTAGCATGCAGGGTCAGGACCGCTGGAGATGGCTCCTGACGCATCTCCCTGCCTCAGGTTTCCTCCCATCTCACAACCAGCTGTGCCTGTGCCAGCCAGCCTGATCTTTCTTAAAGTATAAATTTGAATCACACTATTTTCTCCTTAAAATTCTTTAGTGGTTGTCCATTACTTCCAGGATTCAGTGCAGAATCTCAGCAGGGCAAATACACCATTCCCAGCTTGCCTGCTCTCTGTTGTAGCCGTTTATCCACTAAAGTAACATTTCTCAAGGGCCCGTAGGTGGCCGGGGAAGCACGTGCCTAGGTCTGGTCCGGGGCATGTGATGGTCAGTCTGGAAAGGGCTTTCAGATGTCCTGGAGTTTATATTCTGGCCACTGAGGAAGGGTCCTCCTTTCCCAAACTCTGTGTGTTTCTCTCTCTTTTTTTTTTTTTTTTTTGAATTTTGGCCTCTTGTGTTGTTTTTTTTATTTATTTATTTTCATCCATCTTTATTCTTTGGCCTCTGTGGGCCTCCCACTGCAGTAGCCTCTCTCGTTGCAGAGCACCGGCTCCAGACGCACGTGCTCCAGAGCGCTGGCTCGTAACCTGACACACCAGTCCAGCCGCTCCGCAGAACATGGGATCTTCCCAGGCCAGGGATCAAACCGGTGCCCCTTGCACTGCGAGGCGGCCTCTTAATCCACTGGACCACCAGGAGAGCCCTGTGCATGTTTCTATTCTCCCCATTCTTTAGGATGTCTACTGCACCCCTCTGACATACGTTTCCCCCAACCACCCACAAACCCCAATTTTCTACCTAGTGAATCTGTCCTATCAGCAAATTTTTGTTGTTACATTCTTCACTCTGACAAGCCTCTTAAAACTCTCAAGAGGTTAGTTCATTCCACTTTCTTTGCCTTAATTAGAGCATCGCCTTGGTGTTGGATTGTAATTATTTGTGTGAAATCTGTGTTTCCAGAGCCCCGTGACTGTTGCTAGAAGGGACCCTGTTGTCTCTGCTCTGAGCGCTAGCACAGCGCAAGGTTGTAGGCGCAGGTGCTGAGCTCCCCAGCAGCACACTGTGCTGGCTCAGCGCTGCGCTGGCCCAGCACACAGACATGCCTCCCCACCTCGATTTCTCTTCGGCCTTCCCTGCGTGTCTGACACATGCAGGCTTAAGTTCCAGAACAATCCTTGGCCACCTGTCCTGCCCCCTTCTTTAGGGGCAGTCTTCCCAAGGAAGGGTCGCTTTGCTCTGTGCCGTGTCCACTGGCAGCTTGCCCACTGCATAGCCCACAGTGAGAACTCAAGGAACAGCTGCTGCTTAGCACAGGGCTTGGTGTTAACACGTAATCGCCTGAGGGATTTTTGCAGAAATAAACACCTGTGCTTTAACCCATCTCCGGTCAATAATGTATTACAATTAATGCATTAATAACTAGCACCCTTTGTCATGTGTTGTATATACACACAATTACATACACATAATATACATGTGTATAAAACAGGCATATCTTGGAGGTATAGCAGGTCAGGCTTATGTTCAGACTATCACAATAACACAAATATCCTATAAAGTAAGTCACATGAAATGTTTGGTTGCCAAGTGTATATAAATGTTATATTTACACTATACTGGGCTCTCTGTTCAGAGTGTAATACCATTATGTCTGAAAAACAATGTACATACCTGAATTTAAAAATGCTCTTTTGCCAAAACCGCATTAACCATCATCTGAGCCTTTAGTGAGTAGTCATAGTAACATCAAAGTTCACTGGTCACTGCAACCTATGGCCAAAACAGTTTGAACTATTGCATGAGTTAGCCACATGTGACAGAGACCTGATGTTAGCAAATACTGTTGGAAAAATGGTGCCAGTAGACTTGCTGAAGGCAGGGTTGCCATAAACCTTCAATCTGTAAAAATCGTAATATCTGCAAACTATAATAAAGTGCAGTAAAGCCAGGTATGCCTGTGTATATGTAGACATGGGTATGTCTGTATGTGAATATAACATAAGTGCATATAAGGTAATATATTGGGGTGGCCAAGAAGCACATCGTACAGAAAAACCTGAACAATGCTTTTGGCCACCCAGCAGATGCATTCATTTGTTAGCCATAGCCATACATATGCGCCTCAAAGTCTGTGCTGGATTCCTAGGTATTCATGTTATTGTATATTTGCACACAAATACACAGACTAACAAAAGTGCCACATATATCCATCCATGTACAGTTTCAACAAAGGTATTAACGTGCATCCACACATGATCTGATGTATCTTTTGTGTTCATACTAAGCAACACATGCAAAGCAAAATATAACATCAGAGAGAGATTCTTTGGTATTTGCATTCACACTTGCAAAATATGCCACTCGTATCATGAGCAGAGCTAATCTTTAACCCATGCCCAGTGAGAACTCAAGGAACAGCTGTTTAGCACAGGGCTTGGTGTTAACACGTAATCGCCTGAGGGATTTTGCAGAAATAAACACCTGTGCTTTAACCCATCTCCGGTCAATAATGTATTACAATTAATGCATTAATAACTAGCACCCTTTGTCATGTGTTGTATATACACACAATTACATACACATAATATACATGTGTATAAAACAGGCATATCTTGGAGGTATAGCAGGTCAGGCTTATGTTCAGACTATCACAATAACACAAATATCCTATAAAGTAAGTCACATGAAATGTTTGGTTGCCAAGTGTATATAAATGTTATATTTACACTATACTGGGCTCTCTGTTCAGAGTGTAATACCATTATGTCTGAAAAACAATGTACATACCTGAATTTAAAAATGCTCTTTTGCCAAAACCGCATTAACCATCATCTGAGCCTTTAGTGAGTAGTCATAGTAACATCAAAGTTCACTGGTCACTGCAACCTATGGCCAAAACAGTTTGAACTATTGCATGAGTTAGCCACATGTGACAGAGACCTGATGTTAGCAAATACTGTTGGAAAAATGGTGCCAGTAGACTTGCTGAAGGCAGGGTTGCCATAAACCTTCAATCTGTAAAAATCGTAATATCTGCAAACTATAATAAAGTGCAGTAAAGCCAGGTATGCCTGTGTATATGTAGACATGGGTATGTCTGTATGTGAATATAACATAAGTGCATATAAGGTAATATATTGGGGTGGCCAAGAAGCACATCGTACAGAAAAACCTGAACAATGCTTTTGGCCACCCAGCAGATGCATTCATTTGTTAGCCATAGCCATACATATGCGCCTCAAAGTCTGTGCTGGATTCCTAGGTATTCATGTTATTGTATATTTGCACACAAATACACAGACTAACAAAAGTGCCACATATATCCATCCATGTACAGTTTCAACAAAGGTATTAACGTGCATCCACACATGATCTGATGTATCTTTTGTGTTCATACTAAGCAACACATGCAAAGCAAAATATAACATCAGAGAGAGATTCTTTGGTATTTGCATTCACACTTGCAAAATATGCCACTGCGTATACTCATGAGCAGAGCTAATCTTTTACACTCTCTGTATCCTCACTTCCAGAGGCTAATTCCTAGTTCAGTCACACTCAGGGTCTAAGGGATACAGAGATTCATGAATATGCACGTGCACTTGTATACCACGCACGTCTTTCTTTTGCACATATATGCCCATATGTTTTCATACATGCGTGTGCACACATGCACACACTCATAGACACACATGATCAGTGTACCCTGAGCAGTCGCTTGAATGCCCCTTTGTGACAAGACAGCATTCAAAAACAAACTTTAAAAAAGAAATACATCGATAAATAATTAGGTAGGTAGGTAAATACAGCAGGTACTCGTATAGAATTATACAAATATTTTAACTCTGTCTTCCATCTACCCGTGACTACTGAGGCATATGCATTTTCTATCTATGTCTCTTTAAGTATGGGGGCTACACATCTACAAGATCCACAAACACAAAGAATCCAGGTCGGACAAATCTTCTACTTCCCATGTCATCTCCAGTACCAAACAGAGCCAGTGGACCTGCTGATGCTTTGTGTCATCCTCAAGGAAAACAGGAGGGTTATGCCTAGGCCTCTTGTACATGAAATCTTTGCAAGGTACCACCGCCAGCACGGCCCCCAGAATTAGCACAGCTCAGGAGACAGACCATGGAGGAATGTTTTCCTGCTTAGCTAAAAAGATCCGGCTCCTTTGAACACACACTTTCTTGTCAGAACTCCTAATGCATTCCACATTTGGCCATTAAGCCCTAATTGGAGGCCTGCTGGGGAAGTATGGGGCCCCATCTGCCAGCCTTTCCTGAGTCACATCTATGCAAGACCCAGTCTGACCCGGTGCCCTTGTTTGACCTGCCCCTTTGAACTCTTAATCCTACTACTGGTCACAAAGAATTAGGAGTTCAATTGACTTCTGAAACCACAGGAATGTCCCCCTTGGTCCTACTCTCCTCTCCTGCCACCTCCACTCCCCACCCCCAGCATATGCAGACTTTGCTCTCCTTTCCTTTTCTCTTGGAAGTAGAGTCAGGATGTCTTGCGAGGGCTTACTTGAAAGTCTCCAAAGTCTGAGATTTTATGATGAAACAGTTGTCCGTGGTAAATGTCAGGCCTTGTATTTGATGATATTTATGACCTTTTTTCTATGATTCTGCCATTTTCTTGAGAAATTATGACCTTGGTCCTGTCAGCATAACCAGGCTAGTCTTATATATAGTGAGCGCTGTGCAGATGGCAAGAAGCCTGCTCTCCCCAGCCGAAATGATGCTCTGTCCTGTGAGATTCAGGGGGCATATCTCACCAGGTACCAATAAGCAACCAAGGAGATAAGGATGAAACAGCCTTGAAAGGGTCTCTTTACTGGGTTTGAATGACTTGAAGTGAGGGATAGGCGTAACTCTGTCACTGACTAACCATACTAACTTGAGCATCTTGGGTCCTCAGTATTCTCATCTAAAGGGTAGTGACAATAGAAATGATGTATATGCTGCAGGCTAAGCTGCTTCAATCATGTCCAACTCTTTCCAACCCTAAGAACTATAGCCCACCAGGCTCCTCTGTCCATGGGATTTTCTCAGCAACAATGCTGAAGTGGGTTGCCATCCCCTCCTCCAGGAGATCTTCCCACCCCGGGGATTGAACT
Source organism: Tragulus kanchil (assembly GCA_022376925.1). Classification (NCBI taxonomy): domain Eukaryota; kingdom Metazoa; phylum Chordata; class Mammalia; order Artiodactyla; family Tragulidae; genus Tragulus; species Tragulus kanchil. The sequence goes on along the minus strand of JAIOJX010000002.1, from coordinate 11,984,893 downwards.
AGCATCTCTTATATCTCCTGATTGGAAGGCAGGTTCTTTACCACTAGCTGCCCCCTGGGAAGCCCTATACTATTGATAGCATGTATAAGGTAGATAATTGCTGTACAGCTCAGGAAACTCAACTTAGTGCTCCGTGGTGACCTAATGGGAAGGAAATCCAAAACAGTGAGGATATCTGTATACATATAGCTGATTCACGTGGCTGTACAGGTAAAACTAACACACTACATTGTAAGGCAGCTTTACTCCAATAAAAATTACTCTTTAAAAAGCTCAGTGAAGCGACAGAAAGACAGACATGGACAGTGGACATATGGACATTGTGGGGAAGGAACAGTGGGTGAGAGGCGTAAAGGAGGTAGCATGAAGGCCTGTACTATCATAAGTGAAGAAAATAGCTCTAGTCATTGCTCTGTGAGAAAAGGGGATCCTTCAGGGGTGCTGTGTGATGGTCAGGAGGGGAGGGAAGGGAGGGATATACATATGACTAATCTGAGAACATACATATCTGTAAACAACAAAACTCTGTAAAAGTTAAAAGTAAAATAAAGGTTTAAAAAAAAAAAAGCTAGGGAAAAAGCTAGAAAAAAATAAAGTTAAAAAATAATAATAATCCCTGACCTCCAAATGCTGTGAGGATCAAATGAATGCAGGGGAAAGTGCTTTGAACAATTTAAATATTAATCCAGTATCATTAATCTAGAAATAATAAAGGCACTCTCTTCATCCCTGGGAACTACAAGATGGATCAAGAGAGATGATGATTGCCCTGAAATCTGATGAAAACCACTTTTTGTGGCTATTGGCTACAAAAGACAGGAAGACAAATTCTGGTTCTAGCTAAGAAATCGTCTCCCAAGCGTCAGACTGTAAGAGGCTGAAATGAGATGCCTTGGAGGCTGCAGTTTCCCACCATCCGGGCTATTTACCTGTCACCTCCTGATCATGCCTGTTTCCTAGCATCTCCTGCGTCAGTTCTACCTTTTCAGAGATGAATTCTCCTGTAGACCAAAGTCTTCTCCAGTTACTGAGCCCACAGAGAATTTCTGGCATGCATTGGTAGACTCCAATTTCCCTGTCAAGAAAGGCCTAGGGTTAAAGCAGAAGTCTAAACCCAGACCCCAGAGTCTCCATCACAACTCCTGAGTACTGCCTATCAATACAGTAGTTAAGCACATGGGTTCTAATATCAGATGCACACTTTTAAATCCTCGTTGCATCCTTACTGGCTTGAAGGCATAGAACATCTTCATGAAATTCTCTGAGCCTCAGTTATCTCATTTTTAAAATGGGAATAATGATACTACAGCTACTTAGTAAGATCACTGTGGGATTCAAAAAACAATCCATTTAATGTATGTGTCCCCCATTTCTTAGTGAGGAGGGAAAGGAAGGCTGACCACATCAGGGTTAGTATGCTGCAGTGTCTCAAAGAATTATTACAAAACTGTGTTATAAGCTGTCGTTTGTAAACACTGGTGCTCAGCAGAGGCTATGATACCAGCACTAGAAATCTACAAGGTCAGTTGCTTACCTTCCCAGAGCTTAGAAAGTGTCTGTCGCATAGTAGCCACCCAAGAAACTGTTTCATTTAAATGAATCAGATCTCAGGACAGTCTGAGCTCCTACCACCTGCGGGTGGCTTCTTCAGCTCTTGAACAGAGCAGGACCCACTTCTGATACCCTGGTCCTCAGATCACTTTAGTCCAGGACAAAGAGGTCTCAGATCCCAGCACCCTCTCAGACATTTGAGGGGCATCTAGGTCACTTGATAACCCTCTTCTAAATACTGTTTTGCCCTCTCACTGGACACTTGACCCACTTTCTTTGTGGACCAGTATATGGGAGAAGTATAACCAGATGTAGTATTCTTGGTTTCTCTCAGTTTTCCTGCAATGTTCCAAGTTCAGTGAAATAATACGAGAAAGTTAAATTCAATAGGCATCCTCGTACCTCTGTGAATATTTTTACAATAATGTGATAAAATGAAGCATTCCAAATGGAAGAATTTGTAGTAAGGAAACAACTGTAAGCAAGGGAATGTGTGAAATATTTTCATTCTACTTCTTAAAACTTTCTGCATTCTGAAAAATTTATATGTATTTCGTTTTTGATGCGAAATGGTAGCTTCAGTAGATGATAGTTCATTTTAATGTATTCAGGTGCCAAGATAAAAATCACTTTCCAAAATTTGCTTGGTTAACAAGTTCTTAATGTTCAGAATCCTAAAATTTGGGATCTGTCTAAGACCCCAGAGTCTCCATCACAACTCCTGAGTACTGCCTATCAATACAGTAGTTAAGCACATGGGTTCTAATATCAGATGCACACTTTTAAATCCTCGTTGCATCCTTACTGGCTTGAAGGCATAGAACATCTTCATGAAATTCTCTGAGCCTCAGTTATCTCATTTTTAAAATGGGAATAATGATACTACAGCTACTTAGTAAGATCACTGTGGGATTCAAAAAACAATCCATTTAATGTATGTGTCCCCCATTTCTTAGTGAGGAGGGAAAGGAAGGCTGACCACATCAGGGTTAGTATGCTGCAGTGTCTCAAAGAATTATTACAAAACTGTGTTATAAGCTGTCGTTTGTAAACACTGGTGCTCAGCAGAGGCTATGATACCAGCACTAGAAATCTACAAGGTCAGTTGCTTACCTTCCCAGAGCTTAGAAAGTGTCTGTCGCATAGTAGCCACCCAAGAAACTGTTTCATTTAAATGAATCAGATCTCAGGACAGTCTGAGCTCCTACCACCTGCGGGTGGCTTCTTCAGCTCTTGAACAGAGCAGGACCCACTTCTGATACCCTGGTCCTCAGATCACTTTAGTCCAGGACAAAGAGGTCTCAGATCCCAGCACCCTCTCAGACATTTGAGGGGCATCTAGGTCACTTGATAACCCTCTTCTAAATACTGTTTTGCCCTCTCACTGGACACTTGACCCACTTTCTTTGTGGACCAGTATATGGGAGAAGTATAACCAGATGTAGTATTCTTGGTTTCTCTCAGTTTTCCTGCAATGTTCCAAGTTCAGTGAAATAATACGAGAAAGTTAAATTCAATAGGCATCCTCGTACCTCTGTGAATATTTTTACAATAATGTGATAAAATGAAGCATTCCAAATGGAAGAATTTGTAGTAAGGAAACAACTGTAAGCAAGGGAATGTGTGAAATATTTTCATTCTACTTCTTAAAACTTTCTGCATTCTGAAAAATTTATATGTATTTCGTTTTTGATGCGAAATGGTAGCTTCAGTAGATGATAGTTCATTTTAATGTATTCAGGTGCCAAGATAAAAATCACTTTCCAAAATTTGCTTGGTTAACAAGTTCTTAATGTTCAGAATCCTAAAATTTGGGATCTGTCTAAACCAGAGAATGTGTCAAAGACATAAATGAAACTATCAGGGATCCATGTGAAGCAGGCTTTCGACTATAAAGTCTGACACTTGCACAAGTGGAATTTTTGTACATATGTTATTTTTGAGAGAAATATTTGGAATTTCGTCTTCATTATGAGGTAGAATATAATTTTAGTTATTCTATCATTAATAAGTGATAGGATTCACAATTCTTTCTCAAGCCAGATTATATCTTAAAAGCAACTACAAACTACTAACAGCACAAAAACATTGAATTAATAAATAAGTGAATGAATGATCTTAGTGGAAGGAACAAGGGCCCTAATATAATACAGATAGGCTTCCCAGTTGGTGCAGTGGTAAAGAATCTGCCTGCCAGTTGAGATGTGGGTTTTATTCCTGAGACAGGATGTCCCCAGGAGAAGGAAATGGTGACCCACTCCAGTATTCTTGCCTGGAAACGTTTGGCTTATTAAAAACCCAAAAATGATATTTCATATTTGGGGGGCCTAGAGTCTGAGATCAGGGTGCCAGCCTAGTCAGTTGCAAACTGCCATTTCTTCTTTGTAGCCTTACCTGGCAGATAAATATGGTGAAGAGAGCTCGCTGAAGTCTTTTTTTTTTTTTTAAAAAGATTTATTTATTTATTTTATTTTCAGGCGGGGGTCGGGTTGGGGAGGGAGAGGAGCAGGCGGGCCACTTCTATTGGTCTTTCATTTCTCTATGTTCATCCGTCTTTGTTCTTTGGCTCCTGTGGGCCTCCCATCGCGGTGGCGTCTGTCGTTGTAGAGCGCCGGCTCTGGTCGCATGGGCTCCAGAGCTCTGGCTCGGTAATTGGACACATCAGTCCAGCCGCTCCGCGGCACGTGGGATCTTCCCAGGCCAGGGATCGAACCGGCACCCTTGCACTGCAAGGCGGTGTCCTTACCCACTGGACCACCAGGGGAAGCCCTGAAGTCTTTTTTTATAAAAGCATTAATTCTATTCATGGGCTCCCCAGGTATCTCAGTAGTAAAGAAGCCATCTGCCAAGCAGGAGACTTGGGTTCAACCCCTGGGTCAGGAAGATCCCCTGGAGAAGGAAATGGCAACTGCTCCAGTATTTTTGCCTGGAGAATCCCATGGACAGAGGAGCCTGGCAGGTACAGCCCATGGGATCCCAGAGAGTCTGACACGACTTAGTGACTAAACATCAGCCATCCCATTCATAAGGGCTCCACCCTCGTGACCTTATGACCTTCTGTAGGTCCCACTTCCTCGTACCATCACACTGGAGTTATACTCCAACATGTGAGCTTTGGAGGGACACAAAGATCCAGCCCATAACATTAAGTATTCAATGAAGGATTCACTAAGTATTACTGTTCCCTCTCAGGGACTCGGACATTCTCATTCATTGCTAAAAGACCAGGTGGTAGACTTGTGATCGCTCCCAAGTTCTGTTCGGAGTCCCCTTGGTCAGCCAAATCTGACCATGTAGACAGATGAAACAAGCCAAGGCTGATCCACAAAAAATAAATGTGTGTTGTTACAAGCCTCTGAAATAGTTTTGGTTGTTCATTTCTGCCTCACAAACTTGAAAAATCTGATGCAATATTTGTTTGATCTTGGCCACTAAACCACTTCAAGCCTCTTTCCTCATCTGTAAAATGGGGATAATATATACCTCCTTTATAAAGAAACTCTGGAAATTTTACGAGAAAACACGGTGCCAAACATAATACATAGAATAAAAAGACCTCAAGTGTCTTCATCTATTTGTGATATTTTCAAAGTCATTCTCTCTCACAGTACTGCTTAATTTCTTTCTCCAATTCAAGCATCTCCATTTATCAAAAACCTATTATGAACACCATTCTTTGGTAGGCATTGTGCCTACAAGGTAATGTTTTCTTATTCATGTTTTCTAGCTTGAAGAGAAAAAAAAAAGGGAAAAACAATGTGTGTAGGACAGATACGGAGGTTTCTAGATGAAAGCAAATCTCTGCCTTAAAGGGAACTCTGATTCCCACCAGTGTTTTAATTAAGAGATTTAAGTACTTTGTGGGAGTTCACATAATCAAACCCAATTAATAGGTCCAAGAAACCAATCCAGATATTCTAATTACAAAACAGTATTGTTTTAACCTGTATCAGTGCTGAAATGTAGAGAAAAGTTACTTAGTAACATGGAAGTGAAAAATTGGCAATCAAAGGAAAGCTCACTAAAAATAGTGTTAAAAATATATCTTGGCAGCAAAATGAAGAGTAAGTCATGAAGTGTGGTCCTCTGAACACCTGCATCAGAATCACCTGGGGAAGCTAATTAAAAGGCAGATTCCTCATCTCTGCCCAAGCTTACCTGATTAGAATCTCTGATTGGACACATTAAAGAAGCCAGTTTGTAAGTCTCTGCAGGTTTGCTTCAGGACTTTACATTCTTTTTACAATAGTATCTTATTATTTAACTTCTGATAGATTTTTTACTACAGTATATATAAGGTACACAAAGTGAAATATACAAATAATTCTGGTGTATGATTTACTCATTTGACTCAGTTAAACTGGTCATACCTGGCCCTCACCACCAAAAATAAAATGTGAAATGTATTTAGCACCTAAGAAAGTTCCCCTGTGTCTTTTCTTCATTTGCAACCTCTGCCCAAATATAACCTTTTTCTGACTTCTGTCTCCATAGGTTGTGTTTTTTGCTCTTGAGATCCACACAAATGGAATTATACACAATGTACATGTGTCACTGTGTGTGTGTGTGTGTGATTTGCTTTACACATATTTTTGAGATCCAGTCATGTTGCTATAGGTGCTCATGGTTCCTTTGAGTAGTATTCAAGAATGAGTATATAAAAAATTTTTATCCAATGTCCTATTCATGGACATAAAGATTGTCTCAAGTTTGGGGCTATCGTGAATAAGGATGTTATAAACATTCTTACTATTTTTTGTGGGCATATATTTCAATTTTTCCTTGTATAAATACCTAGGAGTAGAAATGGTGGATCATATTGTTAACATATATTTAAATTTATACAATACTGCCACAGGGTTCTCATATTCCTACTAGCAATGTATGAGAGCTCCAGATGCTCTATATCCCTGCTAGTATTTGGTATTTATAGTCTTTTTTACTTTGGCCATACTAGTGAGTATGGAGTGTCATGACATGATAGTTATCCTCACTTAAAAGGGGACAATGTGTGCTAAGTCACTTCAGTTATGTTGGACTCTTTGTGATCCTACAGACTGTAGTTTGCCAGGCTTCTCTGTCCTGAGATTTTCCAGGCAAGAATACTGGACTGGATTGCCATGCCCTCCTCCAGGGGATCTTCCCAACACAGGGATCGAACCTGAGTCATGTGGATCTCCTGACATGACAGGCAGGCTCTTCATCAGTAGTGCCACCATGAATAAGTGCTCGGTCATGTCAGTCATGTCCAACTCAGCGCCACCATGGAGACTTAAAGTGAATTAGCCCAAAGGCTAATGGTGTACTCATGGTTATCTGCAGGTCGTCTTTGGTGAAGTGCCAGTTCAAGTCATTTGACCCATTTTCCTCTGGTTCACCATGTCTGGAAACGCACAGCTTTGGAGGTAAGTGCCCGGACTTCATAGACGAAAGCCTTCGTTCTTGACCAACTCTGCCTTGAATCAGGTATGTGAATTGTAGGTCAAGTTGGCTTGTTTGTGAGCTCATCTACAGAATGTGGGGTCCACCTCTGTCATTCATTTACTTATTTCCTTTTTGTGTGTGTGGAAAGAGAACCAAAGAGAGAAATAAGAGCACAAACAACTGTGTCTTAAAGAAGAGACAGTCCTCAGGGAGACCTGAAAAAATGCACATATCAGAACTGCAGTTTTTTCATCAGTTTCTGCATTAACACATAATGATTCAATAACTAAAGGTTATTTTGAGTAACCGCAGAAGCAACTGTAGTGAGAATACTGTTGAATTAAAGACTTCCTTACTCTTACCCTGCCCCAGCTTTCATGGATGGGGAAGACATGGAGGGAACCAGTGAGAGTGCAGAGGTGGGTGGGTCCCTGAGGTTCTGTGTTTTCTGGCCATCTCTGTGAAAGCAGATGAAAGGCCAAGATGGGTTTATGGAAGCACAGCTGTGAGGATGGTCAGATGAGGCTACAGTGTGGCAAGAAGAAACAAAACGAAGGCAAAGAGTTCTGTGTGTGTGCGTGCATTTGTGTAGAGTCTCTGAAAGCTTCCCAGAGATTTTCCACGTTAGCATGGCCCAGAATCAATCAGTTTGCTGTGTACACCCAAGACCTAAAGAGGACTTGCAGACAGCACAGCAACCATGAGAGACTCATTAAATATCAAACAGTATCAGTCCCCGTAAGACACTGCATGGTCTCTGTTATCCTAAAATACTCCTCGAGGGAAATGGGAGGCAAGGATCTTAAATCAGTTTAGTTTTGTTTTCCCATCTATAACTAGATATGGAATTGAAACAATATAGAAATTAAGTTAATGTATACAAAAGTAAAGGTATGTTTATTTCTCATAAGATTTTGTGGACTAAAACCAACGTGCTCTGTATGAGGGAGCAGCGTATCTAATTCTGGCAAGTTGCCATGGAACCAGCACAACCCACAGAAACATGTCTGAGTCAGACCAGTCAAAAACCTATTCCCTTAGCAATACTTACTCATGTTATCACCATTTTTTACTAAGAACAATCGGAGACTAATGTGCGAATCTATAGCAGACACTTTTTTTTTTTTTACCCACAAAGCTATGTACTGAAGACTGACTTAGTCATAGCACTCATTCTCAACAAATCCTTTTGCTGTCTCTGGAAACTCCTACATTAGAGAATGTTTGCGGGTATATATATTACTATAATTCATGATAGCAGATATGTGACACAGTGTACCATACCTGTGCTGGTGGGCAGCACCATGGTACCCTTTCCCAATGAACCTGGATGTGGTGAGAATCACTCATGATTCAGATTCTGTAGGCCACCATTGCTGATCAACCTGTATCATAAAACACAGACATTTCTTTGTGATTCCTTTCATCGATCCTTGGCCTAAGCATCTGGAATCTGGCTTTTCCAATAAAGAGCATATGCCTAGAATGGCTAAACGTTGGTCAGATCCCCTAGTGATTTTATCTCTTGATTGTGCTGCTGCATCTTTCGTCTCACGTAGGGCTTCTCGCAATGTGTTTCCTGCCCACCTTTGCCTGTCTAGCTTCTATAAATAGTGTTGCTGTCGTCCCGTCAGATGTTTTCATCCAAAGTGTATCAGATCCTCTCACCATACTCTTTATCAGGTCTTTGACTTTCTACGTGCCATGTTCTCTTCTTGTCTCATCTTGTGGCACCTCTGGTAGCCTCACCGCCACCACTACTGAAGAGGGTCTTCTGGGGAGAAGACAAACTTGATGATCAAGCTCGTCCACTATCTTGAGTATTGGGCAGAGAGTTTCTGTTGTCCTTCAGCCTCACTGTCACTGTCCTAGTGCCACTTTCTACTCCCAGGACTAGCCGTTTATAAGTCACCTCTGCCAGACACACTTGCCCACTGGCTTCTTGTTCATTTATGCCATTGAGAGGCATATGTAGGAGTCTGGAAGGACTGAAGAAGAAAAAGTAAGTTTTCCCCATCTTTTGGTGGACTTTCCAGCAGTGGTGGCAGCTGTGCTGGCAGGCATGTGTGCCATCCTGGGCTCCCACTCAGGCAGCTCAGTTCCAACACCATCAGTGTTGGTGGTGGGCAATGGTGAGCTCTGAGTAAAACTGTGCATGTTCTTGTTTTTTTTTTTTTCCTGTGGTGTTAGCGGGGGTAGTCTTATTAGTTTCCTGCAGTTATCAACCTGTGCCTATCTCATTTTTATCCTTCAAATCCTTCTAACTCCTTTGTCAGCAGTCATCTGTTTCATTTCATAATACCAGAAAAGATTCTGTTTCTTAATGCACAACCTGAAGAGCAAACAGGAAGATTATTACTTATGAGTTGTCTTCAAGGGACTCTAAGTAAGAATCTGAAGTAATAGTTATGAATCATATCCTACAAGCAAACCTATCAGGTTCTGTCTCTCAGGGTTTATCATCATTTAAACTCTAAGCACTTGGTTGTTCTCTAGAACAGGCGTCAGCAAACATTTATATTTAAGGAGTCAGTAAACCCAGCAGGATTGATGGCTCATAAAGTCTGTGCTATGAGGACTCAGCTCCGCTATTGCAGCAGGAAAGCAGCCATAGTCGATAATAGATAGGTGGACATGGCTGTGTTCCAATAAAACTTTATTTACAAAAATAGGCAGCAAGCCAAATTTTACCTGTGAGTGGTAGTTTGGTTTCTACTCCAGAGTGTCTAAGAAGAGAGGTGAAATAGAAAAGAGGAAATTATCTACTCATCCATTACAGTTATTCATTTATTCAATTTTCAAATCATTTATGTTCCTTATTGATGCTGCTCTAGGTAACTAGGATACAATGGAGGTGAATATATACACATTTTGAAGAAGGAATATTTAACTTGATAAATTAAAGCACAAAAAAATCAAGTTTTTAGTAAGTCTGGAAATCAATGTCCCTTACTCTCTAAATGTCCAAGTCTTTCCCTGTTAGCTCTTCCCCAGTCATAACACTCTGCCACCTGTCCTTGCATAATCTTGCCATGGCTCTAACTCTGACTTTAGAAGTCCTTCTTTCATGCAATGAAAGGACATTTATTACACAAATGAGCACTAGCTTTTCAATCCAAATGCAAGGCTTAAATCAGCCCTGAGAAACACTTAAAACATGCAGAGCCTCTAAAATGCATTATCCTCTGAAAAAAATTCTCTCCCCCCACACAAAACAATTCCCTTGTTCTTATCATGGAAGAAACAAAAAATACCAACAGAATGCTTTCATGTGTCCCCTAAATAATGCCTATAATTAAATGCACCATGTACGTGATCAAATAAAATTTCATTTGCTTTCCAGCTTCCTCTAAATAACACCATGATTTAGAAGATCAAAGCAACAGATCGTTTTAAGTTTCTTAGATATTTTTTCAAGCACTAGCATTAATCCATCAAGAACAAAAAATATCTTCCTCTATTCTGAAGAATAACAATGGTAACTGAAGTTTCTCAAGTTCATCTCAGACCTAATTATCAATTCAGAATCCTGTTTGCAACTTGTTTTCCTCTTGTCACAAAGTGGAATTACTTCCAGAATTCAAGTTATCTTTTTAATTTATAAACTTTTAATTAGAAACAATTTCAAATCTAAAAAAAAAATGTGTTTTTGTAAGATCAGTGCAAAGAATTGCTGTATCTTCATTTACTCAGAGAACCTGTTGAAATTTTACCAGTTGTCTCAATAATAAAAGCATCCAATCTAGTATTATATTTTGTTCTGAATGATCTCTCCAATCTCCTTCAACCTGCATAAGTTGCTCAGTCTTTTCTTGGTTTTCCTGATCTTCACATTTTTGAAGATTACAGATCAGTTATTTAGTAGAATGTCTTTCCTTTTGGGTTTCTCCAGTGTTTGCCCATGATTAGACCCATGTCATACATTTTTGGCTAGAATATCAATAGGAGTGATACTGTATTTGCATTATCTCCCATTATATGACACAAGATGCCAACTTTTCCATTATGGCAGCATAAGCAATGGTCACCTGGTATCATCTAGTTACTTTTTTTTTTTTTTTTTTTTTTTAAAGATTTATTTATTTATTTATTTTGGGCGGGGGTCGGGTTGGGGAGGGAGAGGAGCAGGCGGGCCACTTCTATTGGTCTTTCATTTCTCTATTTTCATCTGTCTTTGTTCTTTGGCTCCTGTGGGCCTCCCATTGCGGTGGCGTCTGTTGTTGCAGAGCACCGGCTCTGGGCGCATGCGCTCCAGAGCTCCGGCTCGGTAATTGGACACATCAGTCCAGCTGCTCCGCGGCACGTGGGATCTTCCCAGGCCAGGGCTCGAACCGGCGCCCCTTGCACTGCAAGGCGGTGTCCTTACCCACTGGGCCACCAGGGGAAGCCCCATCTAGTTACTTTTGCAGTTAACAAATCTCGTGTGAGGTGACTCTCTGAATCTATGCGAAGTCCTCTTTTACATCTCACTTCCATCCTTTAGTTTCAGCATCCACTGGTATTTCTCATCCAAATTATTTCTGTGATGACCATCAAATAATTTTAAACTCCATCACCCTCTCCATATTACATCACTGTACCAAAAAGCCTTCATCTCTCCCCATTTATTGATTCATTTATATCATTGGAGACATGTGGACTCTTAGTTTCCTGAATTACCGTAGACTTCTATTGTCATCACTTGGACACATACATGAATGGTCCATGATTTGGCTGCCCCATCAGGTAACCTATTAAAAGTCACACAGTCGCTAAGTTATGCAACCAGGAATAAGTCATAGGTTTCTCACAGCGTTGATTTTGAGAATATATTTAAGCTTTTTAGAATAATGAGACAAACATTTCATGACCCTGTGGCTATTTAGAAGTAAACATTTTGCATTCTCTTCTCCAGTAGCTCAGCAGGTAAAAAAATCCACCTGCAGTGCAAGAGACACAGGGAGATGAGGGTTCAGTCCCCAGGTTGGGAAGATCACCTAGAGAAGGAAATGGCAACCCACTCAAGTATTCTTGCCTGGAAAATTCCATGGACAGAGGAGACTGGTTGGCTACAGTACATAGGGTCACAGAGTCAGACATGGCTAAGCAACTAACCACACACACATTGTTTTCTCTTCCATATATAGAATTGCTAGCATTTTGTTAGGTGAGCAAAAGCTATTGTTTCAGATCACATACTATTTGTCATGGACTGAATGTTTGTGTCCCCACCTTCAAAATTCATAGGTGGATGCCCTGATCCTTCATGCGATTGTATTTGGAGGTAGGGGCCATCGGGAGGCAATCAGGTTTAAATGCAGTCATAAGGCCAGGGCCCTCATATTGGGATTAGTTTCCTCATAATAAGAGGAAGAGGGACCAGAGTTTTCTCTCCCCATGTAAGGGTGTAATGAGGAGGAGACCATCTGTAAGCCAGGACAGTGTCCTCACCATGAACCTCATCTGCCGGCACCTTGATTTTGGAGTTCCAGTCTCCAGAACTGTGAAAAATATAGCACTGTTGTTTAAGCCATTCTGTCTGTGCTATCGTGTTATGGCAGCCTAAACTGGCTAAGACACTGTTTCAACAAAACAAATAGTAACATAGTAAAAAATAGATTTTAAATAATTTTGCCATGTGCAACAACATGTATAGAGTTGGAGGGCATTATACTAAAGGAAATAAGTAAAAAGACAAATATTGTGTGATATCACTAATACATGGCATCTAAAAAAAAATACAGTAAACAAATGACTGTAACAAAAAAGAAGCAGACTTGTGGAGAACAAGCTAGGGGTGACTAGTGTGGAAGAGGGACAATTTAGGAGTGGGGGAGGGTTAAGAACAAACTATTAGGTACAAAATAAGCTACAAGTATATATTGTACAACACAGTGAATATAACTAATATTTTATAGTAACTGTGAATGAGTATAACATAAAAATTGTGAATTAGTAATTTGTACATTTTTAACTTATATAATAAAAATATAATTAATTAAAAATGATGAATAAAAACACTCAATTCTATGAAAGTCATCAAGAAATACCATGTGCATGTTTCTAAAGTAATGACACTCTCCTTTACTGTCACTGTTGGAAATTTACAGAATGCTTTTGGGCACATAGAAATTGATACCATTTCTGTATTTTCCATACAGCTCAGGCATTCCTGCTTTTCATTAAGAAAGCCCCCACACCCCCAATCTTATGTGTACGGGAATAAGGAAGGAGGAATCAGAAAATAATGACTAAAGATAGGGTAAAGATGATCTGTTGGTAGCTTGCCCGGTGTCATTTTTTTCCCTGCTACCATTTACCAATGAAACTCAACTGCACCTACTAAAAGTTGAATTCTTATTTTGGGCATTTGGATCAGAGTGAGCCATCCCACGAGGAACTAGGAGACCCTGGACTTCATGTCAGGAGATTACAAGAGGACTCTGTGTTGCCTGCTGGCTCTGGTTTCTAGCTCTCTAGGCTGGCAGGGTCTTCGTTTCCCACATATCTGTACGCTCAGCTCCTGCTGCTGGGAAAAAGTCTCAGATTTCCTCTTCAGTGACAGCAAGGGCAACTGGGGACTCTGGTCACTGGTTAACACTGTGGTGTCTTCCTAAAAGCAGACATGGAAAGAGCACAGTCTGGGATCATGTAAGCCTGAGTTCAAATCCCAGCTCTGCCACTTCCTATCTTGATATCTTGGGCAGATAATTCCATCAATCTGAGTCTTAGTTCTCTCACTACCATTTGAAATGTAGGAAATGGTTATGTGTTTGTATGTACAATGTAGGAAGTAGCTGTGAATATATAATATGCTGAATGTGAAATGAGTCATATGGAAGTGAGACTCACAACTGAAATAGAGTTTCTTGCAGGCTTCCAGATGTGTGAAGTCTTCTGAGAAGGCACGCTATACATTATAGATCTGAATCAAACTATTAGGTACACAATAAGCTACAAGTATATATTGTACAACACAGTGAATATAACTAATATTTTATAGTAACTGTGAATGAGTATAACATAAAAATTGTGAATTAGTAATTTGTACATTTTTAACTTATATAATAAAAATATAATTAATTAAAAATGATGAATAAAAACACTCAATTCTATGAAAGTCATCAAGAAATACCATGTGCATGTTTCTAAAGTAATGACACTCTCCTTTACTGTCACTGTTGGAAATTTACAGAATGCTTTTGGGCACATAGAAATTGATACCATTTCTGTATTTTCCATACAGCTCAGGCATTCCTGCTTTTCATTAAGAAAGCCCCCACACCCCCAATCTTATGTGTACGGGAATAAGGAAGGAGGAATCAGAAAATAATGACTAAAGATAGGGTAAAGATGATCTGTTGGTAGCTTCCCCGTTGTCATTTTTTTCCCTGCTACCATTTACAAATGAAACTCAACTGCACCTACTAAAAGTTGAATTCTTATTTTGGGCATTTGGATCAGAGTGAGCCATCCCACGAGGAACTAGGAGACCCTGGACTTCATGTCAGGAGATTACAAGAGGACTCTGTGTTGCCTGCTGGCTCTGGTTTCTAGCTCTCTAGGCTGGCAGGGTCTTCGTTTCCCACATATCTGTACGCTCAGCTCCTGCTGCTGGGAAAAAGTCTCAGATTTCCTCTTCAGTGACAGCAAGGGCAACTGGGGACTCTGGTCACTGGTTAACACTGTGGTGTCTTCCTAAAAGCAGACATGGAAAGAGCACAGTCTGGGATCATGTAAGCCTGAGTTCAAATCCCAGCTCTGCCACTTCCTATCTTGATATCTTGGGCAGATAATTCCATCAATCTGAGTCTTAGTTCTCTCACTACCATTTGAAATGTAGGAAATGGTTATGTGTTTGTATGTACAATGTAGGAAGTAGCTGTGAATATATAATATGCTGAATGTGAAATGAGTCATATGGAAGTGAGACTCACAACTGAAATAGAGTTTCTTGCAGGCTTCCAGATGTGTGAAGTCTTCTGAGAAGGCACGCTATACATTATAGATCACTGGAACAGCTAGGATCAAAATTATTATAAATAATACAGTTATTTAATAGCCCAGAGGAAGAGGGACTGGTAGATGGGAGGTTTTCCAAGGGTGAAAGCAGCTTCCATGGGCCTTTGTGGCTGGGCAGGACTGGGTGAAGGGAACAGTGGGGCATTCCACATGTTTTCAATTTACTTTAAATAACAAACAGTCATTTGAAAATCTGCTAAGTGGCAAGATTTCTATTGGCACTTTAACTATGATGTTCAATAAGATAAGCTCTGTTAGTTTCCTAGGCTCTAGTACAACCTACTAGAGACCAGGTGGCTTAAAAAGAAATGCATTCTCTCTCCGTTCTGGAGGCTGGACGTCTTGAGGTCAGCATGCTGGCAGGGCCTCCCTCACTGCCGGCTCTAGAGGAGAACCTTCCTGGCCTCTTCCTACTTCTGGTGCTGACTGGCAACCAGTGATGTCCCTTGGCTTGCAACTGTGTCTCTCCAGTCTCAGCCTTCATTGTCATTTGAGCATATTCCCCCTGTGTTTCTTTGTTTCTTCATCTCTTATAAGGACACCTGTCATATTTGACTAAGGACCTGCCCCATGCCAGCATTGTGTGTGTGTCGTGGGGCTGTGTTTGTGTGTGTGCACGCACACATGTGCCTGAGTGTGCTTAGTCGCTCAGTCACGTCCAATTCTTTGCAACCCCATGGACTGCAGTCCATCAGGCTCCTTGTCCACGGGATTCTCCAGGCAAGAATACTGGAGTGAGTATCCATTCTCTTCTCCAAGGCATCTTCCTGACCCAGGGACTAACCCCAGGTCTCCTGAACTTCAGGCATTACTTCATCTTAACTTGCATCTTAATTATATTTGCAAAAACCCTATTTCCAAATGACATCACCTTTATAGGTACCAGGGCTGAGACTTCAGCATATCTTTGTGGGGTTTCAAGAAAGATTCAAAGGTAGTCAAGCCATGTAAGCTCTCTCTCCATTAGGAGTTCGTAGTGAGAGGCAGAGACATGAAATAAAAAGGTAATTGTAATATCATTTGAAATATGCTATGTGAAATACTTGTTTGGGGGGGACTGTGTGATAAGTTAGATAATTAGTGTTTAATTAGCAGGGGAGGGGATGGTCAGGGAGACTTTCTATGCTAACATGTCATCTGACTTCTAAAGATGATCTGGTGTCAGTCAGATAAAGAAGTAGGGAAAGCCAACCCAGATGAAAGGAACAGCACAGAAGAAATCAAGGAGGAGTGAAATACTTTCTGTGTGGAGAAAATTGTAAGCAAAACTTCAGTATTTATAGAAGATGAGAATTAGAGAAAGCAGATCAGATAAACCTGGGGAATCTAGGTTGAGCCAGTATTTGGAGGGCTGTGTCTTATCACTTTAGGGAACTTAGACTTTCATTCAGTTTCCATCAGTTACTAGAGTAGTGCCTATCACAGGGTGGTCAGGTCATTGGTTGAGGTAAATGGCATATAATTCCCTTAATTATAATCATGACAGTGGGCCAGCACATAAATTCACATTACTACTGTGCATGAAAAACAAATGAAAATAAAACTATTACCACACTCCAAATGTATTGGAGTAGTGGTTTTTAAATTGGACTACCAACTCATGCAAGCACAAGGTTGTATGGAAGTTCATGGATAGAGTTTCTGATCCGTGGACACTCAGTGACATAGAGGAACACCAGGAACGAAAAAGGATTCATAGCAACATAAATCTTCATGTTAATCATAATTGCAAACATTTAAGTTATATACTGTAATAGGCTAGCACTGTTAGTTAGCAGCAAGTATACTGTTTAAAATAAGATAGATTTGACATTCTTGGCTCCCAAGGATTTAACAAATGGATTCCAAGAACTGTTTAGGAAACTGTAGCATAGAACACAATTTCTTCCTCTACCTCAGTACTCCTTCACAGAGACAAGGAAACATTTCAGAGAAAGTCTAATTAGTAGTACCTCATACAATTCCTTCCTCTAAACAAAACTCATTGCTGCTTTGCTAGCCACTTCGCTGGCTTCCTGAGATATGTCCTTTGCAAATAGGGGAGGACCCTCAGAACTGTGATTCCCATAAGTGATTACTGAGGAACAAGGCTATTTGAGGGGCATTCCTTTCTGCTGAGGTTGATGTTGGGAAAGAGCAACTTTGCTTTTTTATAGCAGAACCCTCCTTCCCTTGTGCAGGCCAGAGCAGGGGCCTCTGACAGGCCTGGAACAAGAGAAGGACTCGAGGGCACTTGAAGTGCTGAAGTCCATGTCCCCAGACACTACTTAGAAAGGGCCTTATTTTTGGCCTTGTGCCCTTCTCTAGTTTCATTTCCACTGAAGAGTGGCTTGAACTCTGTGACCTTTTCCATCCACACTCGTGGCTAAAATTAAATTGCAGAGTCCAGGTGAAGAAGGAGCTCAAACCCTCTCTAAAAGCCATCCTGATGAGCATCCCTGATCAGGAAGAGGAGGAGAAACTCCTTACCCAAGCAGATCAGATAAACCTGGGGAATCTAGGTTGAGCCAGTATTTGGAGGGCTGTGTCTTATCACTTTAGGGAACTTAGACTTTCATTCAGTTTCCATCAGTTACTAGAGTAGTGCCTATCACAGGGTGGTCAGGTCATTGGTTGAGGTAAATGGCATATAATTCCCTTAATTATAATCATGACAGTGGGCCAGCACATAAATTCACATTACTACTGTGCATGAAAAACAAATGAAAATAAAACTATTACCACACTCCAAATGTATTGGAGTAGTGGTTTTTAAATTGGACTACCAACTCATGCAAGCACAAGGTTGTATGGAAGTTCATGGATAGAGTTTCTGATCCGTGGACACTCAGTGACATAGAGGAACACCAGGAACGAAAAAGGATTCATAGCAACATAAATCTTCATGTTAATCATAATTGCAAACATTTAAGTTATATACTGTAATAGGCTAGCACTGTTAGTTAGCAGCAAGTATACTGTTTAAAATAAGATAGATTTGACATTCTTGGCTCCCAAGGATTTAACAAATGGATTCCAAGAACTGTTTAGGAAACTGTAGCATAGAACACAATTTCTTCCTCTACCTCAGTACTCCTTCACAGAGACAAGGAAACATTTCAGAGAAAGTCTAATTAGTAGTACCTCATACAATTCCTTCCTCTAAACAAAACTCATTGCTGCTTTGCTAGCCACTTCGCTGGCTTCCTGAGATATGTCCTTTGCAAATAGGGGAGGACCCTCAGAACTGTGATTCCCATAAGTGATTACTGAGGAACAAGGCTATTTGAGGGGCATTCCTTTCTGCTGAGGTTGATGTTGGGAAAGAGCAACTTTGCTTTTTTATAGCAGAACCCTCCTTCCCTTGTGCAGGCCAGAGCAGGGGCCTCTGACAGGCCTGGAACAAGAGAAGGACTCGAGGGCACTTGAAGTGCTGAAGTCCATGTCCCCAGACACTACTTAGAAAGGGCCTTATTTTTGGCCTTGTGCCCTTCTCTAGTTTCATTTCCACTGAAGAGTGGCTTGAACTCTGTGACCTTTTCCATCCACACTCGTGGCTAAAATTAAATTGCAGAGTCCAGGTGAAGAAGGAGCTCAAACCCTCTCTAAAAGCCATCCTGATGAGCATCCCTGATCAGGAAGAGGAGGAGAGAGAAACTCCCTTACCCAAGATGTGCCTCTGGAAGGAAAAGAAAAGATGCTTACATGACTTGTAGTAGATGATGAGGGATCTAAAGATGAATATGCTCTGTTCTCAAGGAGACTAAACTGTAGTGGGAAACTTGAGACATACATAGTGAATTCCATTACAGAGTATTTTAGTACAAAGTGACTGAACAGAGTGATTAAAGATTGAAATGATCATAATACTGTCTATAGAATTCAGTTTTCATAAAAGAAAAAAGTTTTCAACTCTTTTTCATGTGTATAATCTCAGTTTATCACAGCATCTCTCTGCTTTATAAGATGGTTGAGTCTATGATTTTCCTATTTGAAAGTTGGAGAAACTGAGGGCCATATAGACAGACTATTGGCCAAAATAGAAATGCCTGGGAGTGATGGAAGTCTCCTCTTCACTTCTAAATACAATGCTGTGTTCCCAAATAAAATGCTGTTCCAGAATGAAGCAGGAAGAGCTGGATTCTGACTGGTACTAGGCAGTGGTAATTTGCTTAGAAGTAGTTCCTATGACCTGGATTACAAAATCTATAACATATTATGATTCATCTGTATTCATCTGTTTACACCATAGGCAGGGTATTAATTAACAAGACATGTTCTCCAAATGGTTAGGAAATTTACTCTTTTCCTCCATTGACTCATGTTTATAATTCTTTCTAACCATCTTTCTCAAATGCTGCTCCATTCCCTCTACTCATTGGTTATACAAGTCAAGATAAGTTTGATATGATAAGTCACTAGAAATCCCCTTTTATCCAGTCTGGGGGCAGTTCCAAAGGAAAGCAAACCCCTGGCTTGGGCAGATTCCAGAATGTTGATGTAAACATGGAATTCTAAGATGGAAGAAATCTCATTTTAAGATATCGGGACTGATGTAACCCCAGACACTACTTAGAAAGGGCCTTATTTTTGGCCTTGTGCCCTTCTCTAGTTTCATTTCCACTGAAGAGTGGCTTGAACTCTGTGACCTTTTCCATCCACACTCGTGGCTAAAATTAAATTGCAGAGTCCAGGTGAAGAAGGAGCTCAAACCCTCTCTAAAAGCCATCCTGATGAGCATCCCTGATCAGGAAGAGGAGGAGAGAAACTCCCTTACCCAAGATGTGCCTCTGGAAGGAAAAGAAAAGATGCTTACATGACTTGTAGTAGATGATGAGGGATCTAAAGATGAATATGCTCTGTTCTCAAGGAGACTAAACTGTAGTGGGAAACTTGAGACATACATAGTGAATTCCATTACAGAGTATTTTAGTACAAAGTGACTGAACAGAGTGATTAAAGATTGAAATGATCATAATACTGTCTATAGAATTCAGTTTTCATAAAAGAAAAAAGTTTTCAACTCTTTTTCATGTGTATAATCTCAGTTTATCACAGCATCTCTCTGCTTTATAAGATGGTTGAGTCTATGATTTTCCTATTTGAAAGTTGGAGAAACTGAGGGCCATATAGACAGACTATTGGCCAAAATAGAAATGCCTGGGAGTGATGGAAGTCTCCTCTTCACTTCTAAATACAATGCTGTGTTCCCAAATAAAATGCTGTTCCAGAATGAAGCAGGAAGAGCTGGATTCTGACTGGTACTAGGCAGTGGTAATTTGCTTAGAAGTAGTTCCTATGACCTGGATTACAAAATCTATAACATATTATGATTCATCTGTATTCATCTGTTTACACCATAGGCAGGGTATTAATTAACAAGACATGTTCTCCAAATGGTTAGGAAATTTACTCTTTTCCTCCATTGACTCATGTTTATAATTCTTTCTAACCATCTTTCTCAAATGCTGCTCCATTCCCTCTACTCATTGGTTATACAAGTCAAGATAAGTTTGATATGATAAGTCACTAGAAATCCCCTTTTATCCAGTCTGGGGGCAGTTCCAAAGGAAAGCAAACCCCTGGCTTGGGCAGATTCCAGAATGTTGATGTAAACATGGAATTCTAAGATGGAAGAAATCTCATTTTTAAGATGTTCCTACGCATAATCAGGTACTATGACTAACTTCCACAAACTCCTTTAAGAGAGAAAGCCAGAGACACTTTGTGTCATTGTTTATTAGCACTGAATGAAAATGCCTTTTTGCTCAGCCCCAGGTAAAGAATAAGTCCATAATGTACAACATAAGCTGAGACATCCCATTAGTTCTTCAGTACAAGGATGTTTTATTCATCAGCTAAATCTACCTCTGCTCAGTGAGTATTGTTACATAGCAAGGGATCATTAATTATATACATTGAAAAAAAATCAAGGAATAAGTACTTTGCTATTTAAACTACCCATAATATGAGCTATGAGGCATAAAGTAAATGAAAATGCCATGTTTGGTGCTTCCAATATGTAACTTGCATTAGGAAAATGAGTGTGGCATATGACCGAGGGCTCACTGGTGTTTAAAGGCACAAGTTCAAGGCTGGCTCCACTGCTGATGATAAAATAATTTGCTTGAGCCTCAGATTTCCCCTATATGTTTTCCTCCCAATAAAGCAGAATGTTTAGATAAGAAATTTCTAAGATTCCTGGCTCCAAACACCTATTCATGTATTTCAAGATTTATAATAGAAGACTGACAGTTTGATCTATTCTGATAGGAATTCCCAAGTGTTAGCTCTTTGAAAAAATTACTATTCAACATCAATAAACATAGTTTTGTAGTCTGGGCCCCTAGTGATTCCTGATAACTCATCACACCTATAGATAATCATCACTTCTACTTATCCTAAGAGAGTACACTGGTCTTGACACCTTGCTTAAAACATGGCTCAGTAGTACATCCTTCTTCTTGTCCTAATACTGTGTCACTATTGAATTTCTCTGTCTTACCTAAAGTGCTGAAAATAACTAGTCCTGGCAGAAGTAAGAGCAGCCCAAGAATTAAGTGACCATGAGCTATGTGATCTCAAGCACTTTTGTTCTACAAGGTGGCTTAGCTTAAAACAAAACAAAGTGAGTTCTTGTCTCTGTGATGCATGGGTTGGCTTCTTTTCTTTCTATAGTTGAAAACAGTCACCTGATCCTTAGAGGGTTGGGAGATAGATAAAGCCATAAATTTGCCAGATCAAAGGCTTTTATAAAATACACAGAATTGTCATTAAATGTTGAAGAATGTGTGCTTTGTTTGGTGCTATTTAAACTGCCTAGAAATATGAGCTATGAAAGCATAGGAGAAGTGGAAATACCAAGTGTGATGCTTCTAATCCCTGATTGTATTAGAAAAATCAGTGTGAGCTGAATGGCAGAGAGCTGAACTGGTATTGGTAGCAATGAGTTCAAGTTTGGCTCCATTAACTGCTGTTAGCAAAACTTCTTAATTTATGGGGGCCTCAGGTCCAATACCAATGTGGAAGTGGAATGAGGAGGAAAGTATTTTCTGGAATACTCCTACTATGTGGCAGATACTTCACCATAATTTAATCCTCTGAAAACAATCACGAAGGTATTACTCCACATTTATTCAGAAGGAAGCTAAGACTGGGAGGGATTTAATCACTGGTGTTTAAAGGCACAAGTTCAAGGCTGGCTCCACTGCTGATGATAAAATAATTTGCTTGAGCCTCAGATTTCCCCTATATGTTTTCCTCCCAATAAAGCAGAATGTTTAGATAAGAAATTTCTAAGATTCCTGGCTCCAAACACCTATTCATGTATTTCAAGATTTATAATAGAAGACTGACAGTTTGATCTATTCTGATAGGAATTCCCAAGTGTTAGCTCTTTGAAAAAATTACTATTCAACATCAATAAACATAGTTTTGTAGTCTGGGCCCCTAGTGATTCCTGATAACTCATCACACCTATAGATAATCATCACTTCTACTTATCCTAAGAGAGTACACTGGTCTTGACACCTTGCTTAAAACATGGCTCAGTAGTACATCCTTCTTCTTGTCCTAATACTGTGTCACTATTGAATTTCTCTGTCTTACCTAAAGTGCTGAAAATAACTAGTCCTGGCAGAAGTAAGAGCAGCCCAAGAATTAAGTGACCATGAGCTATGTGATCTCAAGCACTTTTGTTCTACAAGGTGGCTTAGCTTAAAACAAAACAAAGTGAGTTCTTGTCTCTGTGATGCATGGGTTGGCTTCTTTTCTTTCTATAGTTGAAAACAGTCACCTGATCCTTAGAGGGTTGGGAGATAGATAAAGCCATAAATTTGCCAGATCAAAGGCTTTTATAAAATACACAGAATTGTCATTAAATGTTGAAGAATGTGTGCTTTGTTTGGTGCTATTTAAACTGCCTAGAAATATGAGCTATGAAAGCATAGGAGAAGTGGAAATACCAAGTGTGATGCTTCTAATCCCTGATTGTATTAGAAAAATCAGTGTGAGCTGAATGGCAGAGAGCTGAACTGGTATTGGTAGCAATGAGTTCAAGTTTGGCTCCATTAACTGCTGTTAGCAAAACTTCTTAATTTATGGGGGCCTCAGGTCCAATACCAATGTGGAAGTGGAATGAGGAGGAAAGTATTTTCTGGAATACTCCTACTATGTGGCAGATACTTCACCATAATTTAATCCCCTCTGAAAACAATCACGAAGGTATTACTCCACATTTATTCAGAAGGAAGCTAAGACTGGGAGGGATTTAATAACTTGACCAAGTTATTATACTAGTGAAGGTAGAGATGACTTCTGGTCTTTATGACCAGTGGCTCTTAGTATAGCAGTGTGCTCCTCTTAAATTTAAAAAGAAATATTTCTTTTAAAAAATAGAAATTTCCAGTCTCAGAATAAAAGGAGAACCAGAAACTAAAAGGATAACATTATACCTATGAGCTTGAGATCTTTTATCAAGAGAGAAGTTTTCAGGGAAAGACAGAGAAGTTAGGTGGTGGTATTTAGTTGCTAAGTTGTGTCTGATTCTTGTGACCCCATGGACAATAGCCCATCAGGCTACCTCTGTCCATGGGATTTCTCAGGCAAGAACACTGGATCAGGTTACTGTGCCCTACTCTAGGGGATCTTCCTGATCCAGTGATTGAACCTGCATCTTCTTCTGCAGTGCAGAGGATCTGCTGCATTGCAGGAGGATTCTTTACTGCTGAGCCACCAAATACAGAGAAGGAGTCAAATGAATGTTAAAATCTTTTAGAATTAAACCTGAAAATGTACGATCTGTTTCCCTTCTTAAAAGGAATAGATGTTTATTATTTAAAAAAAAAATTAGGGTAAAATAAGCAAAAGAAAAAAAAGGTACTCCCATAATATCAATATTTTGGAATTTCTACTCTTAGAGTAACTAAATTTGTCTAGCCCACAGTATGTCTTTTCACTGTGAGACTCATTTCATTGGACTTAATTCAATATTACTCTTAGAGTAACTAAATTTGTCTAAAACCCACAGTATGTCATTTGTGATAGCATAAAGCAGAGATGAATCCAAGTGTGATGCTTCTAATCCCTGATTGTATTAGAAAAATCAGTGTGAGCTGAATGGCAGAGAGCTGAACTGGTATTGGTAGCAATGAGTTCAAGTTTGGCTCCATTAACTGCTGTTAGCAAAACTTCTTAATTTATGGGGGCCTCAGGTCCAATACCAATGTGGAAGTGGAATGAGGAGGAAAGTATTTTCTGGAATACTCCTACTATGTGGCAGATACTTCACCATAATTTAATCCCCTCTGAAAACAATCACGAAGGTATTACTCCACATTTATTCAGAAGGAAGCTAAGACTGGGAGGGATTTAATAACTTGACCAAGTTATTATACTAGTGAAGGTAGAGATGACTTCTGGTCTTTATGACCAGTGGCTCTTAGTATAGCAGTGTGCTCCTCTTAAATTTAAAAAGAAATATTTCTTTTAAAAAATAGAAATTTCCAGTCTCAGAATAAAAGGAGAACCAGAAACTAAAAGGATAACATTATACCTATGAGCTTGAGATCTTTTATCAAGAGAGAAGTTTTCAGGGAAAGACAGAGAAGTTAGGTGGTGGTATTTAGTTGCTAAGTTGTGTCTGATTCTTGTGACCCCATGGACAATAGCCCATCAGGCTACCTCTGTCCATGGGATTTCTCAGCAAGAACACTGGATCAGGTTACTGTGCCCTACTCTAGGGGATCTTCCTGATCCAGTGATTGAACCTGCATCTTCTTCTGCAGTGCAGAGGATCTGCTGCATTGCAGGAGGATTCTTTACTGCTGAGCCACCAAATACAGAGAAGGAGTCAAATGAATGTTAAAATCTTTTAGAATTAAACCTGAAAATGTACGATCTGTTTCCCTTCTTAAAAGGAATAGATGTTTATTATTTAAAAAAAAAATTAGGGTAAAATAAGCAAAAGAAAAAAAAGGTACTCCCATAATATCAATATTTTGGAATTTCTACTCTTAGAGTAACTAAATTTGTCTAGCCCACAGTATGTCTTTTCACTGTGAGACTCATTTCATTGGACTTAATTCAATATTACTAATAAACTAGAGATAGGCTAGATTACATATGCCATGTAATAGTAATTGAATAACTATTTGAATGAGTGAATGATTAAAAGAATGCATCAAACATAATTTGTCAAAAATGGAGGATTTATAAGTTTTCAAGTGAGATTCAACTATAGGCTGAACACACATTGGTTCAAGGTCTATTCCAATTGATAGCATACATAAAAATAAGATTAAAGTTAAGGTCTCTAAGAAACTTGAAGTTAAAAAACCCTTCTAGGAGAATATAAAATATGCTACAAAGATGATTCAAATAAACCATAATGTGGTTAAAAAATTAATTAAACACCCTTAAGAGTGCTTATACTACTCACTACCAATGAATATGAAAAATGCCAGCATTTGGATAGGAGTTCAGTAAATATACTGTAATAAAATCCTTTGATTTCACTACAAAGATGACATCATCTTAACTTGTTTAAAGATTTATTGTCGTTTAGTCACTAAGTTGTGTCCAACTCTTTGCGACCCCATGAACTGCAGTAAGCCAGGCTTCCCTGTCCTTCGCTATCTCCTCAAACTCATATCCATTGAGTCAGTGATGCCATCCAACCATGTAATCCTCTGTTGCCTCCTTCTCCTATTACCCTCAGTATTGTCCAGCATCAGGGTCTTTGTCAATGAGTTGACTTTTTGCATAAGGAGGCCAAAGTATTGGAGCTTAAGCTTCACCATCAGTCCTTAAAATGAATATTCAGAGTTGATTTCCTTTAGGACTGACTGGTTTGATCTCCTTGCTATCCAAGGGACACTCAAGAGTCTTCTCAAGTACCACAGTTTGAAAGCATAAATTTTTCAGCACTCAGACTTCTTTATGATCCAACTCTCACATCTATACATGTCTACTGGAAGAATAATAGCTTTAACTATATAAACCTTTGTTGGTAAAGTGATGTCTCTGTTTTCTAATATGCTGTCTAGGTTTGTCATATCGTTTCTTTCAAGGAGCCAGTGTCTTTTAATTTCATGGCTACAATCACTATCCACAGTGATTTGGAGCCTGAGAAAATAAAATCTATCACCTTTCCACTTTTTCCCCATCTGTTTGCCATGAAGTGATGGGACCGGATGCCATGATCTTAGTTTTTTGAAATTTGAGTTTTAGGTGACAGTATATAGCCTTAATGTACTCTTTTCTCAATTTTGAACCAGTCTATTGTTCCATGTCCATTTCTAACTGTTGCTTCTTATCTTGAATTTAAGTTTGTCAGGAGATAGACAAGATGATCTAGTATTCCCATCTCTTTAATATTCTTCCACTGTTTGTTGTGATCCACACAGTCAAAGACTTTAGCATAGTCAATGAAGCAGAAGTAGATGTTTTTCTGGAATTCCCTTGCTTTTTCTGTGATCCAGTGGATGTTCATAATTTGATTTCTGGTTCTTCTGCCTTTTTTTTTTTTTGAAGATTTATTTATTTATTTATTTTGGTGGGGGTGGGTGGGGAGGGAGGAGAGCAGGCGGGCCACTTCTATTGGTCTTTCATTTGTCCGTTTTCATCCGTCTTTGTTCTTTGGCCCGTGTGGGCCTCCCATCACGGTGGCCTCTGTTGTAGTAGAGCACCGGTTCTGGGCACATGCGCTCCAGAGCTCTGGCTGAGTAGTTGGACGCAACGGTCCAGCCACTCTGCGGCACGTGGGATCTTCCCAGGCCAGGGATCGAACCAGCGCCCCTTGCACTGCAAGGCGGTGTCCTTACCCACTGGACCACCAAAGAAGCCCTGGTTCTTCTGCTTTTTCTAAATCCAACTGTTACTGGAAGTTCTCAGTACATGTAAAAGCCTAGCTTGAAGGATTTGGAGCATGATCTTGCTGGCATGTAAAATGAGTGCAGTTGTACAGTAGTTTGAACATTCTTTGGTACTGCCCTTCTTTGGGATTAGAATGAAAACTGACCTTCTCCAGTTTTTTTGGGCCCCTGCTGAGTTTTCCAAATTTGCTGGCATAGTGAGCACAGCACTTTAACAGTATCATCTTTTAGGATTTTAACAATAATCTGTTCAAAGATAGTCTTCTGATAATGAAAAACTAGGGGAGACTTTCTGCGGCCTCTTTGAGTCTCTCTGTATTGACATTCTCAGGCAGATTTGATCACCCTATTTTGATAGTTACTTTCCTCAGTTGTTACATGAAGTGTTTGCAGGATACAGGATGTTTCAAGAAAATTAACTTTAGAGCTGGTAGCCTCCTCTCTCTCCAGTCCAGTTTGCTGCTCATTGCATCATGAGGATGCAGAAATATAACTCAAATTTAAATAGTTTACATGGGATCACTGTTTCCCAAATTTCAGACCTCATAGTCACAATGTTGCCAAATTCACGTTGTCATCCCTTTAATATTCTTCCACTGTTTGTTGTGATCCACACAGTCAAAGACTTTAGCATAGTCAATGAAGCAGAAGTAGATGTTTTTCTGGAATTCCCTTGCTTTTTCTGTGATCCAGTGGATGTTCATAATTTGATTTCTGGTTCTTCTGCCTTTTTTTTTTTTTGAAGATTTATTTATTTATTTATTTTGGGGTGTTTGGGAGGGAGGAGAGCAGGCGGGCCACTTCTATTGGTCTTTCATTTGTCCGTTTTCATCCGTCTTTGTTCTTTGGCCCGTGTGGGCCTCCCATCACGGTGGCCTCTGTTGTAGTAGAGCACCGGTTCTGGGCACATGCGCTCCAGAGCTCTGGCTGAGTAGTTGGACGCAACGGTCCAGCCACTCTGCGGCACGTGGGATCTTCCCAGGCCAGGGATCGAACCAGCGCCCCTTGCACTGCAAGGCGGTGTCCTTACCCACTGGACCACCAAAGAAGCCCTGGTTCTTCTGCTTTTTCTAAATCCAACTGTTACTGGAAGTTCTCAGTACATGTAAAAGCCTAGCTTGAAGGATTTGGAGCATGATCTTGCTGGCATGTAAAATGAGTGCAGTTGTACAGTAGTTTGAACATTCTTTGGTACTGCCCTTCTTTGGGATTAGAATGAAAACTGACCTTCTCCAGTTTTTTTGGCCACTGCTGAGTTTTCCAAATTTGCTGGCATAGTGAGCACAGCACTTTAACAGTATCATCTTTTAGGATTTTAACAATAATCTGTTCAAAGATAGTCTTCTGATAATGAAAAACTAGGGGAGACTTTCTGCGGCCTCTTTGAGTCTCTCTGTATTGACATTCTCAGGCAGATTTGATCACCCTATTTTGATAGTTACTTTCCTCAGTTGTTACATGAAGTGTTTGCAGGATACAGGATGTTTCAAGAAAATTAACTTTAGAGCTGGTAGCCTCCTCTCTCTCCAGTCCAGTTTGCTGCTCATTGCATCATGAGGATGCAGAAATATAACTCAAATTTAAATAGTTTACATGGGATCACTGTTTCCCAAATTTCAGACCTCATAGTCACAATGTTGCCAAATTCACGTTGTCATCCAGGCAGGCACTCTGCTCCCTCCCAAGTACATGATTCTCTCATGCAGTGCATGTTGGTGTCTGACTCTCTGCAACTCTGTGGACTGTAGCCTACCAGCCTCCTCGGTGCATGGAATTCTCCAGGCAAGAATACTGCAGTGGGTTATCATGCCCTTCTCCAGGGGATCTTCCCTACCCAGGGACTGAACCCGAGTCTAGTAAGTTTCTTGCATTTTCAGTCTCTTGCATTTTGTACTAGCATCATCTGGGAAGCCCAGTTCTCTTGTAGTGTGAGCTATTATCTGTGTAACCACGGATTTGACGCTTTAGTCATATTTTTTAATAGATATCAAGATATATTGTATACATAATCATTAAACTGGAATGTGTATGTACCACTACTAAAATCACTTTGCTTATTACCAGATCTTTATATGGTCACACTCTGGATTCAGAGGCAAAGCTGAAACAGAACCACGTCAGGATCAGAATTCTCTGCCTAGATGATCATGTAATGATGAATACTTGAAAACATCTAAGATTGCAGTATTTCTTTATACTTCATAGTTTGTCATTATTAATTATAGTATCATAGAATAAAAAATCAGATACCATATATGTGTATATTTAAGTACCATCTCTCTGTCAGTCTACTTCTTAATCCCATGTCTTTTTGACCTCTTGCTAATTTTTTTTTGAACTCAAGGCATATGTTGTCACACCCTCCTGAAAAATATTAATAATGTCTCAGAATCTTCAGACAGTCTTGAAGGCCTTTCAAAGTTGGCCTTTTCGAACATATACGAATTTTTCACCCTCATCTTTATTAAGCCTCTTAAGAGAAAGGTTAACTCAGTGTCCCTCAGATATATCTTGCCCTGCCGGTCCTTGCCTTTGTTCATGACATTCTCTGGCTACTTCACCATGTGAAATCTTGTTTATGCTTTAAGGAGTGGCAGTGTGGCCTGGTGTATGAATCTCTGATAAGCTCTCTATTGTCTGTGCACCCTTGCTTATTCAGTTTATTTAGGCAAATAACTTGTGGTTCAAAGATTTATATTTAATATACAAGGGATGGTTGAAATGTTATAAAATTAGTTTGTTCCTTGGTTGCATCAGTTTACAGCATTGTAGCCTTGAACCTGGTATGTCCCTCTTGGAAATATCCCTTCCTAATGTGTAAAATGAGGGAAAGTATTAAATTAGGTTTTACCTTTAACATCAGATCCGCCCCCTCCCCCCAAGCCGTGAACTGGCATATTTGCTATGATGTGGTCCCATAGCAACCAAAATGAATTCTGTATGTCCAAGGGATCTTACATGCTTTCTTGTTGGCTTCACTTACAAGATTATAAATTCCTTGAAGGCAAAGATATAAATCAGTCACTGTCCCTCTGGTGACTTAGCAGTGTACATGGCCCTTAATGTTAGGGGTAGGTTTAATGGATGAATGAATTGGATTGTCTATTATAAAGAGCTGAACTGATAAAAACAAAATCAGGCTACGTATATATAGACTGCTAGTTAAAGGCATCTTCCAGATATTAGTTAAGAAAGCACTTTTGAAACATGAAATATGGTAACCATGAGATGGGGTAGTGGAAAGAAACAGAAACCAAGAATAAAAGCCTTCCCTAAAAGTCAACATTGAGTTATTAGTTTTCTATTAAGTTGTAATAACCTCAAGTCCCAGTGACTCATGGAGAGAATCATATAGTATAGTAAGTTGCAATTGAAAAAGGAAAGCGGTCTTTGAGTATTTTTCAGCACGAAGGAAAGTGGTTTATTTAACTAGTGGATCTGGAACTGCTCATTTAGTGGCAAACCATGAACAGAAAGGACAACAGAGCATAGACTGACTGATGTAGCATCTTCTTCCTGGGGAAAAAAATGTTATATCAGTCTTCGCTTTGCTCTGTTTTCTGTTCACGTGTCAGTAAAGAGATACACATTCACTTATCCATCAGCATTTACTGAAAATGATTGACAGTGGAATTTAAAAAGTAACGTTATGCTGGTGTGGGCCTGTGCCTATGTGTGCATGCACGTGTGTGTATATGCTGCTCAACACAAAGTTATCTTTTCAGTAATCAGACAGTATTCTAGTTTTCTCCTGGAGACCAGTGCAGTCCCACTCCACTCTCAGCTGTTCTGGAAGGAAACAACTTGTGGTTCAAAGATTTATATTTAATATACAAGGGATGGTTGAAATGTTATAAAATTAGTTTGTTCCTTGGTTGCATCAGTTTACAGCATTGTAGCCTTGAACCTGGTATGTCCCTCTTGGAAATATCCCTTCCTAATGTGTAAAATGAGGGAAAGTATTAAATTAGGTTTTACCTTTAACATCAGATCCGCCCCCTCCCCCCAAGCCGTGAACTGGCATATTTGCTATGATGTGGTCCCATAGCAACCAAAATGAATTCTGTATGTCCAAGGGATCTTACATGCTTTCTTGTTGGCTTCACTTACAAGATTATAAATTCCTTGAAGGCAAAGATATAAATCAGTCACTGTCCCTCTGGTGACTTAGCAGTGTACATGGCCCTTAATGTTAGGGGTAGGTTTAATGGATGAATGAATTGGATTGTCTATTATAAAGAGCTGAACTGATAAAAACAAAATCAGGCTACGTATATATAGACTGCTAGTTAAAGGCATCTTCCAGATATTAGTTAAGAAAGCACTTTTGAAACATGAAATATGGTAACCATGAGATGGGGTAGTGGAAAGAAACAGAAACCAAGAATAAAAGCCTTCCCTAAAAGTCAACATTGAGTTATTAGTTTTCTATTAAGTTGTAATAACCTCAAGTCCCAGTGACTCATGGAGAGAATCATATAGTATAGTAAGTTGCAATTGAAAAAGGAAAGCGGTCTTTGAGTATTTTTCAGCACGAAGGAAAGTGGTTTATTTAACTAGTGGATCTGGAACTGCTCATTTAGTGGCAAACCATGAACAGAAAGGACAACAGAGCATAGACTGACTGATGTAGCATCTTCTTCCTGGGGAAAAAAATGTTATATCAGTCTTCGCTTTGCTCTGTTTTCTGTTCACGTGTCAGTAAAGAGATACACATTCACTTATCCATCAGCATTTACTGAAAATGATTGACAGTGGAATTTAAAAAGTAACGTTATGCTGGTGTGGGCCTGTGCCTATGTGTGCATGCACGTGTGTGTATATGCTGCTCAACACAAAGTTATCTTTTCAGTAATCAGACAGTATTCTAGTTTTCTCCTGGAGACCAGTGCAGTCCCACTCCACTCTCAGCTGTTCTGGAAGGAAACACATTTTGCTAAAAACTGGACCACGTAACAAGTTTAGGCCAATTAGTATATACTTCTTCCTTCTAGATTCATAGGTTGAAAGTACAACCCAATTAAAATCAATGATAAAAAGGTAAGTTTTTTTTTCCCTAATCTTGGATATAAGCCTAGAGTTACTGGAATTCATTTTATATCTATGAGGAAAGAGATCTGAAAAACATATATGATGGGGAAGAAGAGGTGAGAATTGAAGAGAAAAGAAGTTGGGAATCTGATTTTGATGACACTTCACAAAAATTTATAACCAGCTATTCCTGAATCGGTTATTGCTAGCTATACCTGAGCTATACATTTCTAGAATTTTCAGTTAAACATGTGTGTTTATTAAGGAAATTGGCATCAAATGTTAATTGCTTACCACCAAAAAGATACAAAGAAGGCTCTAAGAATAGTCTTTATTCCCCCAAACTTACAGATTAGAAGGGAATCAGACTTCAGTTATCTGTAAGCAGATAATTGCAACTCTTGAGGGTATCATGTTAGAGAAATGACTAGAATACACTTTTGGAAAGAAAGACACATACATGCACGTGACTTAGGGAGAGTCACAGAAAACGGCATGGGAGAAAAACTGTTCTGCTTGTCTCTGGGAGAAAGGGTGAGCTGTCGAATCAAACAAAAGGGGAGAAATTATTTAACACAGAGGGTCAAGTGTGCATGAAGACATAAAGGGCCACATGTACTTTAGTATAGCTGAACAGTGAACTGGTTTTGAAATAGAGGTTGAAAAAATAGTTAGTGCTGAATCTTCAAAGCTTCGAGTGGCATAGTCAGATGCCTGGATATTCCAAGTGAAAGCAGGAACCCTGAAGAATTTGGGGGTGACCTGATTGCCCCTGTCCTTGTTCACTTGCACTAAGATGGATTTGGAGGCAGCGTGGAGAATTAGGACATCTTTACCTTAACCTAAGGAAGAGACCATGTAAGGTTATCATAAGATATGGTAGTGAAAGGAGGAGGAAACTTAAGAATCATGATCATTTCATGAATTTAAACTTCCTCTTCTACTGTCATTCACCTATTTTGTACTTACTTGCTGGATACTCTTAGGATGTGTTAATGTGTATGAGTAACACACACAGCTAGAGCCAGCTAGGTTGTGAATCAGCCATTTGTCTGTCTCTACAGCCAGTTGATATATTGTCTTCTTCCCATTGTCTTGAGTAATGCTTTCCCTGTGACTCCAGAAGAATTTCCTGCACTTCACTTCAAATGACTGCATCTTTCATAAAGCCACTCTCTGGTGGCCCAGATTTTGCTCATCTTTTAGCCGTAATTCTATTGGAGACCAAGAATGAGGTGCTTGATAGCTAAAATTCTGAGCCAGGTTTTCAGTTTATTTATAAGCAAGTGGTTACAAAGACTTTTCACTGAGAACAGAAAGTGGAAAAAGTGGTCCAGATGCTGGGGATTTCTGATTAAGGATTGTACCTTGGTAGAATTGGTAGTTTTATTGTTGGTTTTGTGTTGTTGTTGATCATTGTGTTTTGGCTATTAATCAATTTTTAATTGCTCCTTTGTCTACTTGACCAGCATATAAAGTGAAAAATGGTAATGGGAACTGGAGTTAGGGGTGGTGGTTCAGGGAAAATCAGAGGACCAAACCCGACTGGTGAGTCTGTACTTTGTCCTGTCTTCTCTGGAATGCTACCTGAAGCTCAAGGCACTATTGAAGATGCCAGTTGAGAAAGGAATGCTGGTGAAGGCTTGGGGCTACTGGAGGGCACATATATCTCCATCAGAGTTTCAGTTCTTTCATATAAAGTCATAAAAGGTTAAGGTTTATATCCTTCCATATCCTCTCATGTAGAACTTTGGCCAGTTTGGGTCTCTAATAAATATTTGTTGAATAAAATTTAAAAAAATAAGTAAACACCATGGTTACAGAGTTTCTATTTGAAGTCATAAAAGTTTTTAGAAACACATTGATAATGGTTATACACTAGCGTGAAGGAAATTAAAGGCACTGAATTATGCACTTGAAAATGTTTAAGTGGCTATATATATATGCACACACACACAAACATACATATGCATAGTTATTTTTTGCAGCAATAAAAGAATAAGCAAAGAGCAAGCAAGTGAACGAGCAAATGTGTGCAGCAGTGGGTGTGATACATGGGGAACAGATGAACACACTTGCAATGAACAAGTGAACAAATGATTCAATTTTCCATGTGTTTTCAAGGATTAAGTTGCTTCCACAGAATGCCAAGTGTGGGTACTGGTCTCACACAGCATGGGACTCTGGCATGCTAACAGGAGAAGAATAAACGACATTGTTTTATTTAGAGGAACAGCTGTTGATCATGAGCTGTAAATTTTTTCCTAATGCAATTACCATTGAGAGGAAGCGCTAATACGTCACAGAATTGAGTGGTGCCAGAAATGACTGTAACCCTCTTAGGGGCCTCATGTGGCTGGTCTGCCAAAACAGCGATGCTTAAGTGTTCAGAGGAATAGCCCATCCACTCTTTTAGTGGAAACTGTAATAGGCTGGGCCATATGGACTGAAAAAGAGACTTTAAATAATCTTTTAAGCAAAAGATTTTATCCAGTAAAAACACAATAGATGAGGTAATACATTGAAAACATTATGATAAATTACAACTTTCTCTTCTAATGAAAAAAAATTTTTAGTCTGTTTAGGTACATGTTGCATTCTCACTTCACTGTCTTGAGATTACACAGAACAATAAGATCTTGGTAACAGGGTTTGGTATTTTACATTTGTCATAAACACAAGGTCACCCGCAACAGCTGAGGGGTGGTCAAGTTTCCATGTAAGACTGTTGAAAGAATTAATGATTCTCCTTGGCATCTTATAAGCCTTGTACCCTGAATGACTGTAGTCTGCAATGTTTTTATTAGAGATGTTTCCTTAATTATTACATCTGCCACCTGTGAGAGGTAGCAGGGATATAGTGGAAAGAAAATGGAATTTGGAGTTATATGAATTCCACCAAAGGCTAGGGTAGTTTTGTGCTGTCAGATTTGCAAGGTTTTGAAGCCTCAGTTTTAATTGAAAACACAATCCCTATCTTTTAGAGAGAGTATTCCTTAACCACTGAATATAATACTTAGTACAGAGTAAATACCCTTTGATCTTAATTTAAGATTACTTCATCTGTTTAGGTCTTCCTCTTGTTTACATGAATGAGTAGGACCTGATGAGTTTTATAATCCTCCTTTTCCTTGACATTTTAAAAACTCTAGAGAACAAATTTATACCTACCAGGGATAGGGTGGGGGTAGGCTGTGTGGAGGGATAGATTGGGAGTTTGGGACTCAACATATACACACTGCTCTATATAATAAAAACAAATAACTTACATGGACCTACTGTACAGCACAGGGAACTCTGCTCAATATACATGTCAAAATGGGACCTGGAACAAAAACTGCTCAATCAGCTGTCCACAGATATCTTCCAACTTCCTGACTTATCTTGGATCCTGTCTTCTTCAGGATGCACAAACCAAAAGAATCCATTTCCACCTGACTCAAATTGGGCATAAATGCAGAGCAGGTGGTATCAGTGAGTTAAGTAATAACAGAACACAGAATACAACTTCTTTTCAAAAATAAATGGCTCTTCTTGGAAGGTACACTCTCAGAGGAGTAACAGAAATCAAAGTCAAATTCAGGGAGCCTGTTTGAATAGCAGTCAGTAACTTACCATTTCCTTTCAAACTAGACTGCAAAGAATTTAGAGCCTCTATCTTCCTATTTTTCCTGATACTAAAGCTGATATGTCTCATAGAAGAAAGCAAATAAACAATAATAGATCCCACCTTGTCTATATCACTTCACTTTTCATATATTTCATACCTACTCTCACAAAATCCTCTCAATCAAGGATCAAAGAAGCCAGAGAATTCATATTCACTTTTTTGTTGAAAATAGTAAGGGAGCACAATTTTCTGTGATTTTTCTCAAGGTCAAAGATATAGTAAGCACTAAATACAAGCCCCAGTCCTATTGATTATTCATGTGTGCATACAGGTATTTATATGCTGTAGTTATTCTTCTCTATGCCTATATAACTCTGTACTGAATAAGACCATCAGAATCCCCACTTGCACTGAGCTTACAATTTAGGAAGTGGAAACAGGCAATTACATAATGACAACAGAGTACAGTAAAAGGGGAGCTGACGGTGGAGGTGATCCAAAGACATCAGGATCATGTAATCGATCTGGAGATGGAAAGGAGGCTGACATGGCGAAAGAAATGAGTTCTTGGGATTTGCAATGCCTAAACTGAGGTCAGAAAAATATGGGAGATTATCATGATAGAAACTGGACGTTGAGGAGGAGAAACAGAGAAGGAGAAACTACATTCCATACAGGGGAGAGTAGGTATATGAACATTAAGTTAAATAACGGCAGGTTAGAGGACAAGACTGCAGTTTGGGACGGATGGAGCTAAGCATGGGAATGGGTGAATGGTTGGGGATGTGGCAGCAAAGATTGAGTCAGACTTTCAGATCCTGGACTCTGTGCTGCCCAGAGTGGCATGCCCAGCTAGGAAACCAGGCTGAGTAAATGTTGACTTCTTCGGCTATTTGAGGAATCTTCCAGATTTCAAAGAAAAAGCATCATGCCTCATATCACAACTGTTACAACCTTTGGGACCAGGTGGATATGTCAAATTGGGCATATCTTTCTTTGGGTGTTTATGTGTTGATCAGAAATGTACATTTAGAATCTTTGGTGTGAAAGAGAGAGATTGAGTTTGTCCTGGCTGTGTACCAAGTTTGTAAGTCTGTACAGTTGGAGTATGCAGAAGGAAAAGAGTAGACAGAAAGATATATGTGCATGAAAATACAATCCAACAAGGCAGGGTGCCCTCCAAATATTCCTAACCAGACCCTGGTTGAACCACTCTTCTTTAGTGGCCAAAAAAAGGGTTTGTTTCTTGGAAACTAGCAATGCAATAAAAGCAGACACTCAATTTCCTATAATAACAACAAGCTTTGAGTTTGGCGTCCATATCACCAGGAACAAATTGTGCCAAGCAACCAAAGGAGTCAGAACCAGCACCCACAGAGTCTGTTCTCAATTCAGCAAAGATATAGTATGCACTAAATACAAGCCCCAGTCCTATTGATTATTCATGTGTGCATACAGGTATTTATATGCTGTAGTTATTCTTCTCTATGCCTATATAACTCTGTACTGAATAAGACCATCAGAATCCCCACTTGCACTGAGCTTACAATTTAGGAAGTGGAAACAGGCAATTACATAATGACAACAGAGTACAGTAAAAGGGGAGCTGACGGTGGAGGTGATCCAAAGACATCAGGATCATGTAATCGATCTGGAGATGGAAAGGAGGCTGACATGGCGAAAGAAATGAGTTCTTGGGATTTGCAATGCCTAAACTGAGGTCAGAAAAATATGGGAGATTATCATGATAGAAACTGGACGTTGAGGAGGAGAAACAGAGAAGGAGAAACTACATTCCATACAGGGGAGAGTAGGTATATGAACATTAAGTTAAATAACGGCAGGTTAGAGGACAAGACTGCAGTTTGGGACGGATGGAGCTAAGCATGGGAATGGGTGAATGGTTGGGGATGTGGCAGCAAAGATTGAGTCAGACTTTCAGATCCTGGACTCTGTGCTGCCCAGAGTGGCATGCCCAGCTAGGAAACCAGGCTGAGTAAATGTTGACTTCTTCGGCTATTTGAGGAATCTTCCAGATTTCAAAGAAAAAGCATCATGCCTCATATCACAACTGTTACAACCTTTGGGACCAGGTGGATATGTCAAATTGGGCATATCTTTCTTTGGGTGTTTATGTGTTGATCAGAAATGTACATTTAGAATCTTTGGTGTGAAAGAGAGAGATTGAGTTTGTCCTGGCTGTGTACCAAGTTTGTAAGTCTGTACAGTTGGAGTATGCAGAAGGAAAAGAGTAGACAGAAAGATATATGTGCATGAAAATACAATCCAACAAGGCAGGGTGCCCTCCAAATATTCCTAACCAGACCCTGGTTGAACCACTCTTCTTTAGTGGCCAAAAAAAGGGTTTGTTTCTTGGAAACTAGCAATGCAATAAAAGCAGACACTCAATTTCCTATAATAACAACAAGCTTTGAGTTTGGCGTCCATATCACCAGGAACAAATTGTGCCAAGCAACCAAAGGAGTCAGAACCAGCACCCACAGAGTCTGTTCTCAATTCAGCAAAAGATGTTCTTCTAAAGTGACTGAGATCTCAGTCCCAGTCTCCCATCCTGCCCACCCACTGAGTTGCCTTTCTTTCTCCTACCAGCTTATTCCACAATCCTTGTCTCTTTCTTGTGGGGACAGGGAGAAAGTGACTTGTTCCTACAGACTCCCAGGAACATCAACTCTTCTGCTAGGTCAGTTTTCACGTTTATTGAGCATATGCCTTGAGCTGAAAATGAGCCATATCTCTCTGGTATGGAGTAGGGCCATCCGATCCTGCCAAAGTTACTAGTGATTGAGATATAGGAACGTGGAATGGAGGGCATCTGAAAGGGCGTATCACTCCTTTCTTGGGGATGACATAACCTTCTTCCAGCAGAGAAATGGTTTGTGATCAATTTAGTAACTGTTTTTGTTTTTTTCCCCTAAAGAAGCTAAAGTTTATCAACTCTTTTCCAATTTTACTAAGGTGTTATATAGCAAGTGGGGGCATGGTAGCAACAAGGAAAATGTGCAGAAGAAAAGCGATGCTGAAATTTCAGCCTCTGCGCACAGGTGCCAAAGTGAATCTCAGAGACAGAGTTCTGGGTGAAGTAGAAAAGAATAGCTTTGTTGCTTTGCCAGGCAAAGGGTGCCTTAGCAGACTCCTGCCCTGAGAATCTGTGTGCCCCAACCCAGGAGGATTTGATGAGGAGTTTTATAGCAGTTGGTTCAAGGGTGGGGTTGCTGTTAAGATGAGGGTGTGTGTAGGGACTGCAGTCCTTAATACGCTGTACTGTGTGTGTGCTCAGTCGTTTCTGACTCTGTGTTCCCGTTAACAGTAGCCGCCAGGCTCCTCTGTCTAGGAATTGTAGGCAAGAAAACTGAAGTGGGTTGCCATTTCCTACTCCAGAGGATCTTCCTGACTCAGGAACTGAAGTCACATCTTTGTGTATCCTGCATTGACAGGTGGATTCTTAACCACTAGAACCAAATGGTCTCAGATTATCTTCTTAATGAACTTCTCTGGTTCCTTTGATCTGGCCTCAGAGGGCCTTCTCTGATACGGAGAACACTGACACCTTCCAGTAGCAGGGTTTTAATTCTATAAAAAGTTCAAAGGTATCGTTATGTGTGTGTGTTGAGGTCAAACCAGGACTTTGCCCCAAGGCTGTACTGTTGTTTCTTGACTGCTCATCCCTAAACTCTGCCTCCCCTCCCTTCCAGCTTATTCCACAATCCTTGTCTCTTTCTTGTGGGGACAGGGAGAAAGTGATTTTCCCAGGAACATCAACTCTTCTGCTAGGTCAGTTTTCACGTTTATTGAGCATATGCCTTGAGCTGAAAATGAGCCATATCTCTCTGGTATGGAGTAGGGCCATCCGATCCTGCCAAAGTTACTAGTGATTGAGATATAGGAACGTGGAATGGAGGGCATCTGAAAGGGCGTATCACTCCTTTCTTGGGGATGACATAACCTTCTTCCAGCAGAGAAATGGTTTGTGATCAATTTAGTAACTGTTTTTGTTTTTTTCCCCTAAAGAAGCTAAAGTTTATCAACTCTTTTCCAATTTTACTAAGGTGTTATATAGCAAGTGGGGGCATGGTAGCAACAAGGAAAATGTGCAGAAGAAAAGCGATGCTGAAATTTCAGCCTCTGCGCACAGGTGCCAAAGTGAATCTCAGAGACAGAGTTCTGGGTGAAGTAGAAAAGAATAGCTTTGTTGCTTTGCCAGGCAAAGGGTGCCTTAGCAGACTCCTGCCCTGAGAATCTGTGTGCCCCAACCCAGGAGGATTTGATGAGGAGTTTTATAGCAGTTGGTTCAAGGGTGGGGTTGCTGTTAAGATGAGGGTGTGTGTAGGGACTGCAGTCCTTAATACGCTGTACTGTGTGTGTGCTCAGTCGTTTCTGACTCTGTGTTCCCGTTAACAGTAGCCCGCCAGGCTCCTCTGTCTAGGAATTGTAGGCAAGAAAACTGAAGTGGGTTGCCATTTCCTACTCCAGAGGATCTTCCTGACTCAGGAACTGAAGTCACATCTTTGTGTATCCTGCATTGACAGGTGGA
Organism: Tragulus kanchil; assembly: GCA_022376925.1. Taxonomy (NCBI): domain Eukaryota; kingdom Metazoa; phylum Chordata; class Mammalia; order Artiodactyla; family Tragulidae; genus Tragulus; species Tragulus kanchil. The sequence continues at coordinate 11,944,872 of JAIOJX010000002.1, read as the reverse complement.
TTCTTAACCACTAGAACCAAATGGTCTCAGATTATCTTCTTAATGAACTTCTCTGGTTCCTTTGATCTGGCCTCAGAGGGCCTTCTCTGATACGGAGAACACTGACACCTTCCAGTAGCAGGGTTTTAATTCTATAAAAAGTTCAAAGGTATCGTTATGTGTGTGTGTTGAGGTCAAACCAGGACTTTGCCCCAAGGCTGTACTGTTGTTTCTTGACTGCTCATCCCTAAACTCTGCCTCCCTTCCCTTCCTGATTAGCAACTGAAATCTGCCCTGTGGAACTCAGGGAAGGTCAGTCCCTACAGCATCCTGCTCAGTTTCAAGAGTAGCTTAGAACTATGAATGTTGAAATGCCAAAGACCAGTTGACAACTTATAGAGAGGATGGAAAGCATCAGTTAACTTGTCAAAATAACTTGATAGTGGATGGATAAGGAACTTTCTAATACAGTTAACTTCCTGTGTTTTCCACAGAATGAGCATCAGGACAATATGTTGCATTAATCCTCAATTCAGATCCTGAAGATATGTCTGTTACATAAAAACCTTCTATTTAAATAAGTTCTGAATATTAGATTATGGCAGTTATGAACCTTAAAACTGGAGTGATAATTACTCAGTCATGTCCGACTCTTTGAGATCCCATGGAGCCTGCCAGGCTCTTATGTTCATGGGGATCCTCCAGGCAAGAAAACTGGAGTGGAAAGGACCAATAATTGCATCTTTGGTTACCACATTGAATGGTTTTTTTTCACCTCACAATACAGAATTCTTCCATTAAAAAAACTGTGATGACCAACTTCCATTTATTAAAGGCTGATGTATTATTTTCTCCTTTTACATTATTTAAAACATGCATGATGACATCCATATTCTTTAAAGCAGTAAACAAGAACCTCATTATTTTCCCCATAATCCTATGAAATAATGAAACATAGCTTATGGATCCTCCACCTTACTAACTACAGAGAACACTTAAAGTCAAAAAGTACTAAGTTGAGAACCATTAATCTAGCCCAGTGCCCTCAATTCATAGTTATGAAAATTGTAAGAAATTTGGCTTTTTCCTTAATCCAAAAAGGAAAGTCAGTGCCCAAAATTCTCATCATCATTAATCAAAAATCAAATAAATTCAAAGATATGTTTTCTCCAGTACTGAAAATGAGGGAAGACTCCCTGTATGTGGAGAGTCATTCAAGTATCAGAATCTCAATTGTACATCCTGGCCTGATTTCTGCCTAAGTTCAGTCCTTAGTGTCAAGAAATTAACATGGTGGCCACTTGAGAGTAATTCTCAACTCTCATGATTTGAAGTTCTAATTTCTGAATAAACGCCAATCTTGAGTTTCCAGGATTTAATTACAATTTCTAGGTTTTAAGATTAGAGACTGAAGGTTTGCTGGACTTCAGATGTCCTTAAAACGTTTTTGATGAGTTAAGTGTAAATGAATAAAAAACATATGCATTAGCTTTCTTTTGGAATACATGTGGGTTTAAAAATTAGGGGAAAAGGAGTGGGCAAATATTGGCTTTGAAACCTGCCAAACCAAAGCATTTGAAAAAAATAGCTCAAGACATTTGAAGAATCCCAAAGTCTGGTAAAGTTTGTCCCTCCTTTAAAGAACAAATGAGACTGAAAATAACTTTTTTTTAAATGTTTAAGCATAGACATTCCTGCTAAAATAATGAATTTGTATAAATGTCTTGCGATTCTTGATTGCATACCAAAACACACACACACAAATGCATACACAGGTACATATACAAATATATTATAGTTTGCCTAAGTTCAAATTTCAGTTGACTATCAGCCTTACCTTGTTGCTCTCAACATTAAAAATACAAACAAATAAAAACCCACAAATATCAAACATACATTATACCATGATATTTGATATAGTGGGCTGTTCAAATACTGACAAATCTTGTTATTATTTCTAATGATTTCCCATTACCAACCCCTAATGCATGAACCCTGAACTTTCAAGGCTTTCCTTTCCCCAGAGAAATCGACTCTTGAAAGCTTCTGTTTCCCAGCTTCTCATTATGTACACTCATTCTCCAGCAATGCAGCGTTAATTCTCATCACAGTACTTGAAGACACCCATCATGTCCACCTTTCCTTACTGGTCCTCTCTATCCAGAATGCCATTCCATCTCCACCTACAAAAGTCTGGATCATTCAAAATATACACTCAAATAATAATTCCTCACAACCTATCTCATTATATGTGTAGCCTTGGCAAAACTCACCAGATTAGGCACCTTTAAAAAATTCTTGCAAGGGCTTCCATGGTGGTCCAGTGGGTAGAGAGTCCACCTTGTAGTGCAGGAGACGCCGGTTTGATCCCTGGCCTGGGAAGATCCCACATGCTGCAGAGCAGCTGGACCGGTGCATCCAGTTACGAGTCAGCACTCTGGAGCACATGCGCCCAGAGCCGGTTCTCTGCAGCGAGAGAGACCACTGCGATGGGAGGCCCACACAGGCCAAAGAACAAAGATGGATGAAAATAAATAAATGAAAGACCAATAAAAGAAGCCAAAATTAAAAAAAAAATTCTTGCAAGTTTCCCTCTTGCTCACATTGTTCAGATCTTTTGGCCTTCAAGAGGTGAGGGAGGAAAGGACACATGTCACTAGCCATTTCTCCACTCTTACTGGTTCCAACTGATTTAAGAAATAGACCCAAGGACCCAGCTACAAATCCAATATAGGATTAATTTCACCACTGCTAAATCTGAACTGATGAAAAACGTATGGTTTGTCCTGATTTTTTAAAGAATCCAATAATATGTGGCAAAATATATTATTAGAATAAACTTGGGAATGTGAATCTAGATACTCATGATGCTGGGCATCATTTAAGCAAATGCACAGGATCAAATCCAATCTTTCCTGTCCAATTTTGATGCAGTAAACCCTCCTCCCCCTGCCCTGGTAATGGATTACAGGTGAGAGAGTGGAGATAGTGCCTGGCTGGGTTTTCTCCAGCACTTGTGGGGAGCAGTGGACACTCTTCATCTGACAGAGGAAAGTCAACAATTAAGCAATCTCTCCCAAACCAATCCAGGGCGCCATAATGAGGATCCACCTTCCTTCCAGCTCTCTCATTTTTTGCTTTTCTTACAAGTTGCTCTGATCCAGCCATAAGTGTGTAGATTCTTAAATCTACCATGTATTCACCTATAATATATTAATTTTTTTTTAACAAACCTGTCCTTTGAAAATGTTTTCCTCTCCATTTTGGAAATCTCCTCTTATCCACCTGGTACTACCATTCATACCTGGAAAACTCAGCTCAAAAAATCTTTGTAAACATCACTGAGCCTCTTGGTGAAATCGATTCATTTCTAGTCTACTCTCAGTAGTTTGGCTATATTTTTGATAGCACATAATGCACTGGGTTGTAGTTTTTACTAAAATTCTCTCCCAGAAGAAAATGCACTTTCTGAGAACAAGGACTCCCTTATTTTAGGTCTGCTTGTTAGATTGGCTTCTTTGATCAGATCTGCACTGGGGATTTTTTTTTTTTTTTTAACGAGTAAGTATTTATTTGGTTTCACCAGGTCTTATTTGTAGCACACGGAATCATTGTTCTTTGTTGCAGCATGTGAGGCCCAAAAAAAAATGGATGAAAATAAATAAATGAAAGACCAATAAAAGAAGCCAAAATTAAAAAAAAAATTCTTGCAAGTTTCCCTCTTGCTCACATTGTTCAGATCTTTTGGCCTTCAAGAGGTGAGGGAGGAAAGGACACATGTCACTAGCCATTTCTCCACTCTTACTGGTTCCAACTGATTTAAGAAATAGACCCAAGGACCCAGCTACAAATCCAATATAGGATTAATTTCACCACTGCTAAATCTGAACTGATGAAAAACGTATGGTTTGTCCTGATTTTTTAAAGAATCCAATAATATGTGGCAAAATATATTATTAGAATAAACTTGGGAATGTGAATCTAGATACTCATGATGCTGGGCATCATTTAAGCAAATGCACAGGATCAAATCCAATCTTTCCTGTCCAATTTTGATGCAGTAAACCCTCCTCCCCCTGCCCTGGTAATGGATTACAGGTGAGAGAGTGGAGATAGTGCCTGGCTGGGTTTTCTCCAGCACTTGTGGGGAGCAGTGGACACTCTTCATCTGACAGAGGAAAGTCAACAATTAAGCAATCTCTCCCAAACCAATCCAGGGCGCCATAATGAGGATCCACCTTCCTTCCAGCTCTCTCATTTTTTGCTTTTCTTACAAGTTGCTCTGATCCAGCCATAAGTGTGTAGATTCTTAAATCTACCATGTATTCACCTATAATATATTAATTTTTTTTTAACAAACCTGTCCTTTGAAAATGTTTTCCTCTCCATTTTGGAAATCTCCTCTTATCCACCTGGTACTACCATTCATACCTGGAAAACTCAGCTCAAAAAATCTTTGTAAACATCACTGAGCCTCTTGGTGAAATCGATTCATTTCTAGTCTACTCTCAGTAGTTTGGCTATATTTTTGATAGCACATAATGCACTGGGTTGTAGTTTTTACTAAAATTCTCTCCCAGAAGAAAATGCACTTTCTGAGAACAAGGACTCCCTTATTTTAGGTCTGCTTGTTAGATTGGCTTCTTTGATCAGATCTGCACTGGGGATTTTTTTTTTTTTTTTAACGAGTAAGTATTTATTTGGTTTCACCAGGTCTTATTTGTAGCACACGGAATCATTGTTCTTTGTTGCAGCATGTGGGATCTAGTCCCTTGGCCAGGGATTGAACCCCAGGCTCCCTGCATTTGGAGTATAGAGTTTTAGGACTGAGAATTAAATGGAACACACCCAGCAGGGTAATCACTTTTTGCAGATTGACACATGGGGGTGAGGAGGCCTGACACTAGGGAATGTGGCAGCTAGAACGTAGCATCCCTTCTTTCAAGAAACATACAGTCTAGGGAATTCCCTGGCTGTCCACTGCTTAAAACTTGGAGCTTTCACTGCACGGGCCTGGGTTCTACCTGGGTCAGGGAACTAAAATCCCACAAGATGTGCAGCTTTCCCTCCTACCCCAACCTACAAAAAGTAAGAAACTGATAGTTTAATGTTCCTTTTAATTTCAACATTAAGATATTATGGTAGATTATCAAAAATCCATAGTGCTCACCTGCACCTGAGTAAAACTTATTTTGGTAAGAAAAGGCTTTTCCATCATTAATTGTTTTATCCACCAGATACTAAAAGATATAAATATCAGTCAAAGTTACAGCTTTCTCATTTCCCATCCCTGCTGGCCTGCTGCAGTTCAGCTTTCTGGAGGCCACGTGGTTAATTTGTTCTCTATTTTTGTACGTTGCTTTTTGTGAATCCGGGATTCTGATCCTCTGGGATTGGAGAGCACCTCAAAGAGAAAGAAAGAAAGCACAAAAGCTCTTCCTTGATTAATACTGGCATAAAGTGGCGTCACAGCTTCTGGGTGTGCTGGTTTCACAGCTGACTCTCTCACCAGGGGATTTATGCATTATTTGGAGATGCTTCATCTATCCCTCCTACCAGCTCCTACCAGCAGGCTTCTTCAGAACAATGGTGCACTCATCCTGGCTGGTCACATATATTCCCTTTGGCCTCAGTTTTTGTTAGACCACCTACACATTTCCCTCGTTCACAGGTAACGGAAGTGAAGTCTCAGGTATAGTGCTTCATAGTTATAGGACTTAAGTCAACTTAGGTTCAAAATAAGTCCATCACTTTTGTGACCTTGGACACATTACTAAATCTTTCTAGGACTAAGCTTCTTCATCTATAAAAAACAGAATAATGATAGTATTAGCAAAAGACTAATTGTAAAGATTCAGATAATGCATGTCAAACACATTTTAAGTATTTGAAATGATCCCTAATTATATATCATCTCTCTTTTTAAAAATTACTGTTTCTAAATGGAGTCTTTGTTTTCTATCTAAAAATAGAAAGCATTTAGATAAGGAAAGAACTTTTTGCAGTGGTACAGACGACCAACCAGCCCCATGGTCTTCGACCATTTTGTTTCCTTTGTAAAGTCATGACTATAAAACAAGCTATGGGTTGTGTTGCCTCAGCAGCTCCCAGGGTGTTCATTCAGTTCTGGAGGCAGAAGTACAAGAAGATTGGTCTGATCATGGGAATACATTTAAAGCGTCTTCCCACGTCATAACTGCTAACATCTCACCAGCCAAAGCAGGTCTGTGATCCAAGCCCAGGATCGATGAAGTGGGCAGATATGTCCTACCAGCTCTGGCGGGAAGTGCTACAGTGTCACATGTATTGTGGATGTGTCAATGGATGGATTGTTTCATCATGGGGAGGGGATAAGAACAGGAAGAAATAATACAATCTATCAGATTGACGCCACACTGACGTGATGAGGGTGCTCATCAAATAATCATTCCTCTCTTTTGTATTATACTAATAATAAGATATCCTGCTCTCTTCAGAGAGATCTCTAAGGTCAAACACATCTTCTGCATTGAGTGAGTGACTGAATGAGGGCTGATCAGGTCTGGGATGTCCATGAAACTGTAGAATGTCCTGGTGTGTGTTGCCTTGTACAAATATATATTGATTGTGAGGTGATGGCAGAAGCCAGAAATCATGCTCAGAAGGGATGATTGAGTTCAATGTCAAGGAAATAAGTACAAAATTAATCCATGGATCAAAGAGGCATAGACAGGAAGTAGTAATCAAGATGGAGAACCAAAGTTCCCAAAATCAAGAAACTAGGAATGATTTGGGTCCAATAACAATTAGCTAGGTTGTGTATCCTACATGTAGCAAATACACAGAAGCCATTAACCTAGACAAAATTGAGTGGCACATGTACATATACATCTGTGTATCCATATGTATCCACATCCATGTATGTATCCATATCTGAATATATATATATATATATATATATATATATGTCTGATTATTTACTCAATACTTCCTTACCCTCTGGCTCTGCACTAAGCACTTTGTGTACATTTTGTCTTCTCCAGTGAAATTTGATTCCTCTATTAACCTCAACCTTATAAAAATTATACAGATTAAACTATTATTTTTTTCTCAATATTCTGGAGGAAGTTATTTTAAAACATAACAAATGATTAAATATATTATTTGAATATTCATGTATTGCTTTTTCCTACTTAACATATGTAATACATTCATTCACATGCAATCTATTATTATTTTAACAAGCACAATTTCACATGAAAAAAGAAAGAAGAAGCAAAACAGAGCACTGACCATGACCCAGGTATAATTTCACTTATTTCTCCCTGTCTTACAGCAGAATAGCTGGCCTTCACTCCTTAGTCCCCTGCACTGACAGGGAAGCTCAGGCTAAAACAAGCTAAATAAAGTCCCAGGGATCAGACTTTAAAGACTGTCTAATTTCCATTATACCTCACTATCAACTTCTCTGCCTAGGGAATATTCTACCAGTTAAATGCATCGAGAGTTATAGTCCACGTCAATTGGATATTCATATGAAAAGAGAGACCAAATGCGTTTGGGTAGTCTAAACATTCCCTCTTCGGTGAATAAGCAAAACCACATGGCTATAGATATCATCTTCATTTTCACTAGAGAATACTGCCTTTTTGGCTAGTCTTAAGACTTTATTAGAATTTAAGAAATGATGTGTTATTTTTAATTCCAATAATGACTTTTAAGATTATATCTGTTATTATTCGATGAGTTGTATGAAGATTGAATTCATCCTGGAGGGGTGTGTGTGTCTGTACATGCGTGTACATATGTATGTATTTACAGGCAATCTCATATTTCAGGAAAGTGAAGCACCCAGGATTTCTCCTGGTACTAAATGGCTCTGTGGAGAGTAACGATAGTACTTCTAAAGTGATTAGATTTTTTAGAGGAATTGGCTTTATAATTAGTTCTTTCCATTACTAAAAGTTTTCTAGAAAATTCTTTTCCTCAGTAGTGAATTCATTTTTTTTTTTTTTTTTCTCCTTAGAGGTATATTTTAATTTGAAGCTTCCAGGGGCAGTTCACTATAAAGTAAAGGTTTTGTATGGCTTTGGGGCCAGACATATCTGTGTAAAAGTTCCAGTTCTGTTATATGGCATATTGGGATAAGAAACTTAAACTGTCTGAACATTAATTTTCTAATGTGTAAAATGAGGATGAGAATACCAAACTCATAAGTTTGTTGTGGGGATTAATTAGATAGGGCATGAAAAATATTTTGCATTGTAGCTAGAGGGCAGATTTTTAGGGTAAGAGAGTTGAGAGGTGATAACAGTCAAGGGATGTTTCAGATCTCCTAAAGTAATTGTGTATTGCTTACCTGGATGGAATCTGTATATCAGAGGCTACTTTCAGTATAAAGTAAATGCTCCATTGACTTACATTTGTCTGATGATTTCCTGTGTGTTATAGGGGATGATTTCTGTTCTGGCCTCACTGGACTTCCTCCTTGAAGATACAGGAAGGATAGATATGTGATTTTTGCTATAAGTACTAGAGGAATAGCTTTAGTGTCTTATGACATATTGTTAACTTCAGTCCAAGAACAGATTCAATAAATAATTTCATCAAGGGTTGAATTAGGATTAATACTTCAATCCTTAAGTGGATTCATGAGGGGAAGTACCTGACCACTGTAGTGGATACTGTGGTGCACCAGCCAGATTCCCTTTCAAAGTTGAGGTCCTCCTTCCCCCATCTGTCAGGTGTGTTCATCACTGGAGACTGACACTCGAGTCTCTGAGAATTGCCTTGTGAAGCTGCTTTATTCAAAATTAAAGTCATTAAATGGTGGGTGTGGCTACAAAGGCCTGACCCCCTTTCCTCAATAAGAAAACAGAACTGAATAAAGTGACTCCATGAACACTTGGTATTTATATCACTTTTGTTCACTTTCTTGTAAGAACCTGCCCTGCGCTTTATGCATGAAAGTACATTAATGACCTGTAAAGTCTTTGAAGCATATTTCACTTGAGCACTAACCAGAGGCTGGACTGAACAAGTCACTCAAACAGGAAGATGGATCAGCCTCGGATAGCACCAAGGCAGCTATGTCATGGCTTCATTTCCTTTACTTCATGCAGATATCTGAATTCTCTATGTCTAGCATAATTCTCTTCCATGCCATCTTTGGGGATTTTCCTTTCATACTTCTTCACCTGGATAACTCCTCCTTATATTAGAAATTCCACTCACAAGTCACTTCTTCCAAAAAGTCTTCTGAGATTTTCAAAGACTATATTAAACTCTGCTCCTTTATGGTATTTATGAGGTGTAAACCTAATACTTTTGATAGATTTACTCTGTCTTATTATTATTTCAGTCCTACTAGAAGCGTGTTCTTATAATTAGAAACCTTTGTCCTGTAAATGTCACAGTTTTATTTGCAAAGTATATTTGGTCAATCAATAATTGTTAAATTGAACTGAAACATATAAAGCCCAATTTTCACTATCATTTCAATCTTGAGCTGGCTGAGATGGAAAACTGTCATTTATGGCTCTACCAAATAGCAAAGATCTGAATTTTTTAAAAATTTCTGGAATACTGAGTTTTCATTTGAATAGTATGAATTCAAGTAGGGGGGACCCAGACCTAAGGATTTACAGAGAAATGAGAAGGAACTCTCCAGTAGGAAATACGCAAGAGAGCTCTCTGCTCAGCTGAGGGACTGTCTGCTTCACAGGTCTATAGCAAAGCATAGATATATGAGAATTTTCTATAAGTCTTATGAAACTATAAGCCAACAAAAACTCAAAGATCTCTTTTTATTCCATATTATAAAAGAAAATCACTATTTTGTTCTCTTAAAATATTCATTTACTCAATTCTTTACAATATTTATACCTTGTCTGTCCTAAACTTTCTCAGGGCACTTTGCATAGTATTCATTTCAATGACACTGAATTTCAAAAGTATGGCCTTGGTTCTACATCTCAGGCCTTTCATTACAAGTGCCTCGCTGTTAGAGTGGGTATTTTTAAATAATATTATTATGGAAAAGAATAGATTGAGTGGTTTGAATTACAGTTTCACAACAGATTTCTAGTTCAAATAAAACTGTCCTTAGTTTTAATGTGGTTCTTTTTATGCTTTGGCAGGAAATAAGAATGGACACATTTTTAGAGTTAAATATGGTGGATATAAACCCATAGTATTTTGAAGAGACTGATTTTTAATTTACTTATTAATTAATTGATTTATTGTGTAGCTGATTTATTGTTTAGGTCAAGAGACTAAAGTTAAAGCAGTTAGGTAATTGGTCCAAGCTCATGTACCTGCTTTATAGCAGAAATGTAATCAGACCTTAGATGTTTTTTCTTTCAAGATGTACCTGCTTTATGAGGTGTAAACCTAATACTTTTGATAGATTTACTCTGTCTTATTATTATTTCAGTCCTACTAGAAGCGTGTTCTTATAATTAGAAACCTTTGTCCTGTAAATGTCACAGTTTTATTTGCAAAGTATATTTGGTCAATCAATAATTGTTAAATTGAACTGAAACATATAAAGCCCAATTTTCACTATCATTTCAATCTTGAGCTGGCTGAGATGGAAAACTGTCATTTATGGCTCTACCAAATAGCAAAGATCTGAATTTTTTAAAAATTTCTGGAATACTGAGTTTTCATTTGAATAGTATGAATTCAAGTAGGGGGGACCCAGACCTAAGGATTTACAGAGAAATGAGAAGGAACTCTCCAGTAGGAAATACGCAAGAGAGCTCTCTGCTCAGCTGAGGGACTGTCTGCTTCACAGGTCTATAGCAAAGCATAGATATATGAGAATTTTCTATAAGTCTTATGAAACTATAAGCCAACAAAAACTCAAAGATCTCTTTTTATTCCATATTATAAAAGAAAATCACTATTTTGTTCTCTTAAAATATTCATTTACTCAATTCTTTACAATATTTATACCTTGTCTGTCCTAAACTTTCTCAGGGCACTTTGCATAGTATTCATTTCAATGACACTGAATTTCAAAAGTATGGCCTTGGTTCTACATCTCAGGCCTTTCATTACAAGTGCCTCGCTGTTAGAGTGGGTATTTTTAAATAATATTATTATGGAAAAGAATAGATTGAGTGGTTTGAATTACAGTTTCACAACAGATTTCTAGTTCAAATAAAACTGTCCTTAGTTTTAATGTGGTTCTTTTTATGCTTTGGCAGGAAATAAGAATGGACACATTTTTAGAGTTAAATATGGTGGATATAAACCCATAGTATTTTGAAGAGACTGATTTTTAATTTACTTATTAATTAATTGATTTATTGTGTAGCTGATTTATTGTTTAGGTCAAGAGACTAAAGTTAAAGCAGTTAGGTAATTGGTCCAAGCTCATGTACCTGCTTTATAGCAGAAATGTAATCAGACCTTAGATGTTACTATTTTACTTTAAAGAAACAACTATAATTAATTAGAAACTTAGAGAGTTTTTCCCAAGGTCAGAAAATCTTGCTTCAGATTCTAGCTCTGCTGGAATAGAGTATTATGGGAAATTATACTAATTTAGTTTTTCATCTGCAGATTGTCATTTTGTACCCATTTTGTAGAGCATAGTAAATGCTCAACAAATATATCCCAAATCTGAAAGGAAATTTGAAATGTCTTTTCAGATCTCGGGTCTGCAAGGGTCATAAAAGGGGTGTATAACCTGTAAGTCACCAGATAAAGTTCCATGTCTCCCCTTCCTAGGTGGACTTATGCAAACCAGTGAACCTCAAAAGTCCTTGGCTCTTGGTTGCAGTAAGATCCAGATTTTCCTCATAAGGAAACAAATACTGAGGATCTCCCAAGTTCAAAGTCGATATACAGCTACATATTCCTATCAAGCTGTGAAATCATTGACTTACCAACCAGAATAACTCTGAACAATTGGAACTGTTATTTGCAAGAGGTTCTTCAGCCCAGAATGAAGCTGTTCCTTGTATCTGTCTAGGACGTTTATAGAAATGCTACTTTCCTAAAGTAAATCCAAAAATGTGTGGATAATTTTTATTGAGTGCAGGAGCCTGTGGCTTGGGACAGACCATGGCTCACTGACTCCGTCCTTGAATACTTTGCACAATCCCATTGCTCCTGGGCCAACAGCAATTGCTTGATTGGTTGCTGGCTGCTGCAAAGAGGGACATCTACTCACTAAACTATTTCAGGCAGAGGGAACCTGCTTCTGGTTTATGATCTTCTGTTTTATGATCTTCTGTTTAAGCATCCACAGCCAACTGTGCTCTTCCGCTAGAGAAGCAGTGCACTATTTGATGTCACTCTACATTTAGCACAACCTCCCTCCTGGGAGGGCTAGAGTAGAGGGTTTGTTTTGAAAAATAGAGAAACAGTTTCTTCTCGTTAAGTTAATTTCACAGGTCTCCAGTTTTGGGGGGATAGAAGATAGTTCATAGTTTTTAAGACTGCATACTGATGATTTTATATATGTCCTCACCTCTGTCCTCACCTGCACTCGAGTGTGCTCAGTCGTGTCCAACTCTTTTGCAACCCCATGGACTATAGCCTGCCAGGTTCCCTTGTCCATGGAATTTTTCAGGCAAGAATACTGGAGTGGGTTGCCATTTCCTTCTCCAGGGGATCTTTTGGACCCAGAGATTGGACATCTATCTCTTGCATCTCCTGCATTGGCAGGTGAATTCTTTACCAGTAGAGCCCATCAGGGAAGCCCCATGAAACTCCTAGTCCAAAAGATTTACAGGATGACAGGAGTCTCTCCCTTTCATGCTCCTTCCTAATCAAATATTTTACCCTCTCCCTGACACATAGATCCATGACCCATACGTGACACATACCCAGGTGCTTCTGTGAACTTGGGTTAATTTTACCTATTCCTAAAATGGATCTAAGTGGAATTGTATAGAATGCACTCTTTGTGTCTGGCTTATTTTGCTTATTAATGTGCTTGGAAAAGTAACTCATTATTTTGTGTGGCACTAGTTGATTCAGTTTTGGTGTTGTGTAATACTGTGTTGTTGTACAAATACAATTAGACTTAGTCCTTCTTTCACCAATCTGTTTGGATTGTTTCCATTTGGGGAATATGTAAAAGAAAGCTGCTGTAAACATTTTTATTCATGTCCTTTAGTAATTGAGAGGTCCTCGGCCTCTAGGAGCTAATGCTGGATGATCTGAGGTGGAGCTGATATCATAATAATAGAAATAAAGTGCACAATATATTTAGTGCACTCAAAGAATCTGCAAACCACCCCCACCCCAGAAAAACTGTCTTCCTTGAAACCCATCTTTGGTGCTGAAAAGGTTGGGAACCACTGCTTTATTTGAATGCATTTGTGTCTCCTGGAAGTTGCTGAGCCATAGGGTGAAGCATATACTTCAAGAGATGCTGATAAAGAAGTGTTTCAAAGTAGTTGTACCAATTTACACACCTGCCAGAAATACATGAGGATTTTAGTTCTACATCTTCAACCATGCTTTGCATTACCAGCCTTTTAGATTATTCTGTCAACTCTAATTTCAGTTCTATTTATGTTGTAAGGGGAAATTTAACAATGTGTTAAACAGAACAGATTCTGCACCTACTTGCTTGAATTTGAATCCTAGGTTTGTTATTTGCCACCTAGGTGACTTTTACTGCATTATTCAACATCTTTCTGCTTTAGCTTTCTCAACTACAGAATGAAGCTTATAGGTATTCTCACCCGATGGGGGGATATAAGGCTGGATGAGGGAGTTCTGTGTAACTTTTACAACAGCGCACATCATACACTGGTATCAGTGTTAGGTCGTTTTGTAAGCAATATAGTCACAAGTCTCCATTCAAAACATACTCCACATTCACTAACTTAGAAAAATCAGAATAGCTATCGCTGGGCTGTTATTTGTAGTCCCTTGATGGACACAGGTCACTGGTTCCAGGACCCCCACGGATACCAAACATTCTCAGACCCCTTAGACAAAATATTGTAGCATATGCATATGTACCACAGCCACTCCTGTACAGTCGAAATCATCTCTAGATTGTTTATAATACTTAACACAGTGTAAATTGTGTGTACATAGTTCCCCCTGTGTGACACGTTCAAGTTTTGGTTGTTGTACAAATACAATTAGACTTAGTCCTTCTTTCACCAATCTGTTTGGATTGTTTCCATTTGGGGAATATGTAAAAGAAAGCTGCTGTAAACATTTTTATTCATGTCCTTTAGTAATTGAGAGGTCCTCGGCCTCTAGGAGCTAATGCTGGATGATCTGAGGTGGAGCTGATATCATAATAATAGAAATAAAGTGCACAATATATTTAGTGCACTCAAAGAATCTGCAAACCACCCCCACCCCAGAAAAACTGTCTTCCTTGAAACCCATCTTTGGTGCTGAAAAGGTTGGGAACCACTGCTTTATTTGAATGCATTTGTGTCTCCTGGAAGTTGCTGAGCCATAGGGTGAAGCATATACTTCAAGAGATGCTGATAAAGAAGTGTTTCAAAGTAGTTGTACCAATTTACACACCTGCCAGAAATACATGAGGATTTTAGTTCTACATCTTCAACCATGCTTTGCATTACCAGCCTTTTAGATTATTCTGTCAACTCTAATTTCAGTTCTATTTATGTTGTAAGGGGAAATTTAACAATGTGTTAAACAGAACAGATTCTGCACCTACTTGCTTGAATTTGAATCCTAGGTTTGTTATTTGCCACCTAGGTGACTTTTACTGCATTATTCAACATCTTTCTGCTTTAGCTTTCTCAACTACAGAATGAAGCTTATAGGTATTCTCACCCGATGGGGGGATATAAGGCTGGATGAGGGAGTTCTGTGTAACTTTTACAACAGCGCACATCATACACTGGTATCAGTGTTAGGTCGTTTTGTAAGCAATATAGTCACAAGTCTCCATTCAAAACATACTCCACATTCACTAACTTAGAAAAATCAGAATAGCTATCGCTGGGCTGTTATTTGTAGTCCCTTGATGGACACAGGTCACTGGTTCCAGGACCCCCACGGATACCAAACATTCTCAGACCCCTTAGACAAAATATTGTAGCATATGCATATGTACCACAGCCACTCCTGTACAGTCGAAATCATCTCTAGATTGTTTATAATACTTAACACAGTGTAAATTGTGTGTACATAGTTCCCCCTGTGTGACACGTTCAAGTTTTGGTTTTTGGAACTTTCTAGATTTTTTTTCGGGATATTTTCCATCCATGGTTGGTTGCATACTAGGATACAGAACCCCTCAGCATAAGAAGGGCCCACTGAACCATGTGAGTCTTGTAGGGCAGGAGGCTGGAGGCAGGAGGGGGTGAGGAGATAAAACCTGCAGAGGGTGGCAGGAACCAGGATTGAGGGGACGCGCGTGCAGTTAAGGAGTCCAGACTGCACTGGGAAGGTAACTGGGATGCACAGATTTAGGCAAAGGAGTGTCATTACCGTGCTTGCACAGTAGGATAGACATGGGATGAGAAAAGCAAGTAGGATGTCAGCTACTGGTTGTAAAGCACAGTCACGTGTGCTCAGCCATGTCCAGTAATACGTGTCCATATTATTGGAATAATAAAAACAATACTTAGCAAGTTCTCACTAGAATTAAATAGGTATTGGCATACCTCTTATCACTCACTAAACTATGAGTAAATGTTGACTCTTAGTAACTCTGTCCTTAGTCTCTCAGTCATGTCTGACTTTGCAATTAATTCTGTAGCTAATATTTTTTTTCACACAGATTCTCCAAGTCTTCTGTGGAGCCAGTCACGTGATTTTGAGTACGGAAATGTTGCTCAGAACTCCAATGTAGCTATAGCCACCCACAGGCAACTGTCATATCATGAAACATTAGTACTCCAGCAAGGTCCAAGGCTCCTATCCCTCCCATGTAAATGCCTATAGGGTCCTGTGTAACTTTACAACAGCGCACATCATACACTGGTATCAGTGTTAGGTCGTTTTGTAAGCAATATAGTCACAAGTCTCCATTCAAAACATACTCCACATTCACTAACTTAGAAAAATCAGAATAGCTATCGCTGGGCTGTTATTTGTAGTCCCTTGATGGACACAGGTCACTGGTTCCAGGACCCCCACGGATACCAAACATTCTCAGACCCCTTAGACAAAATATTGTAGCATATGCATATGTACCACAGCCACTCCTGTACAGTCGAAATCATCTCTAGATTGTTTATAATACTTAACACAGTGTAAATTGTGTGTACATAGTTCCCCCTGTGTGACACGTTCAAGTTTTGGTTTTTGGAACTTTCTAGATTTTTTTTCGGGATATTTTCCATCCATGGTTGGTTGCATACTAGGATACAGAACCCCTCAGCATAAGAAGGGCCCACTGAACCATGTGAGTCTTGTAGGGCAGGAGGCTGGAGGCAGGAGGGGGTGAGGAGATAAAACCTGCAGAGGGTGGCAGGAACCAGGATTGAGGGGACGCGCGTGCAGTTAAGGAGTCCAGACTGCACTGGGAAGGTAACTGGGATGCACAGATTTAGGCAAAGGAGTGTCATTACCGTGCTTGCACAGTAGGATAGACATGGGATGAGAAAAGCAAGTAGGATGTCAGCTACTGGTTGTAAAGCACAGTCACGTGTGCTCAGCCATGTCCAGTAATACGTGTCCATATTATTGGAATAATAAAAACAATACTTAGCAAGTTCTCACTAGAATTAAATAGGTATTGGCATACCTCTTATCACTCACTAAACTATGAGTAAATGTTGACTCTTAGTAACTCTGTCCTTAGTCTCTCAGTCATGTCTGACTTTGCAATTAATTCTGTAGCTAATATTTTTTTTCACACAGATTCTCCAAGTCTTCTGTGGAGCCAGTCACGTGATTTTGAGTACGGAAATGTTGCTCAGAACTCCAATGTAGCTATAGCCACCCACAGGCAACTGTCATATCATGAAACATTAGTACTCCAGCAAGGTCCAAGCTCTATCCCTCCCCATGCCTGTCTGCTCCATGCATCCCATGAAATCCCACTGAGTTAGGATAAAAGTGCTCTATATAGGGCTTCCCTGGTGGTCCAGTGGGTAAGGACACCGCCTTGCACTGCAAGGGGCACTGGTTCAGTCCCTGGCCTGGGAAGATCCCACATGCCACCGAGTGGCTGAACCGATGTGTCCAACTACCGAGCCAGCGCTCTGGAGCGCATGCGCCCAGAGCCAGTGCTCTGCAGTGAGAGAGGCCACTGTGATAGGAGGCCCACACAGGCCAAAGAACAAAGATAAATAATAAAAGGAAAGATCAATAGAAGTGGCCAAAAAAAAAAAAAAGATTAAAAGTGCTCTGTATATAGCACTGTGCAAACATGAGATACTGCTATTATTCTGCTCCTTGGCTGGGCTTTAAATTCTGTGTTGGCAGAGACCATTCTGTCACATACACACACACTCAACTTATTCTTCTTAACTTTAGGAGCCTCACAATGAACGATAAAGTGTGTCTGAGAAGTGAGCATGAATTCTCCTGCCCTGAACCTCAGACTTTTCTGGAATAGCATAGGTCATGCTGAGAAAATAAGAACTAATTTGTGATGAAGGCTTAAGTGCCTCCTCAGTTTACTCAGGAAGCCTTACTCTCTTGTCTAGTGACCTGAAATTGCCTCTAAATATGCTATCTTCTTTAGAACACACATACTACACTCTCTGTGCAATCTTAAGGTTTGTACCTTTTTCTCACTGTGCTTCAAAAGTGATTCAAAGTTTGAGAGGCAAGTTATTATGCTTTGCCGTGAGGAAAAAAAAAAAAAGTTCTATATAAAACAAATGGGAATCAAATACCAGCTTTCTTTTTAAAAAACTAAGATCAGGATGCAAAATTCTTAGTGCTAGAGAGATCCTCTGTTATAATATATTTTTATAAATGACCCATAGGGCTTCAAATGAATGCCCTACCTCTCTGAATCCACAGAGGAGATAAGTGTACTCTCAGAAGGGAACTGCTTCATTGCTCACTGTTTCCCTTATTTTCTCATGTATCTCACTCTGTGGCTTGGTCAGCTGAGGCTGCTGGCACAAGTGACAGGCTGGGGGCTTAGACCACAGAAGGTATTCCTCGCAGTTCTGGAGGCTGGAATCCAAGATCAGGGTGTCAGTGAATACTGGTGTGAAAGTGTGAAATTTCTTACCCTATCCATGATCTTGTGACCTTATACATATAATAAGACTGGTAACAGGGACTTCCCTGCTGGTCCAGTGGTTAAGAATCTGCCTTGCAATGCAGAGTATGCAGGTTTGATGACTGGTTGGGGAACTAAGATCCCACATGCCTTGGAGCAACTAAGCTCACACTGCCAACTACTGAGCCCGAAGCAGCCAAATAAATAAATAATTAAAACAAAACAAAAAGACTGATAACAGAACCAATCTGACAGGGTCACTGTGAAGCATAAATGAAAGCATGCATGTGAAGTGTTTAAAACATTGGTACTCACGGCTGTGTAAGTGTCGGCTCTAATATTAGTGTTACTATTAATATCTTCTGGAGTTGTAGTAAGAGGTGATATTATATGAAAAAATGGTGCTTGGAGGATTTTAAACTTTAGCTGATAGGATACTTTTCTGATTGTCTTCACTCTACTCTTCTCTCGCGGCTTACATTTCTCTCTCAGGAGGATTTTAAAAGCAGTGGAGGTGTCACATAGTGCATTAGCATTTTCCAGCATTGCTAATTACCTTGTACTTTCACTTGCCCACCCCCTCCCCCAAGTACAAGCTTGCACAAAACCTAATGTATTGATTATTTCCTGTACTTCAGACTTCATTTCCTGTACTTTCGAGTATGTTAGATTTGTATTCTCTACCTCACTTAGGCTTTTTTAAAAATTTCTTTTCAGACTTTACATTAGCTCTGTGATCCATTTTGAGTTCATCTTTGTACATGTTTCAAAGTATGATCAGCTGTCATGGCTTTATTTTCACAGAGAGGCATTCACGTTTTCTAGCGCCATTTGCTGTTCTTCAACACATGACATACGGGATCTTAGCTCCCTGATCAGGGATTGAGCTGTACCCCCGACACTGGGAGGGCAGAGTCTTAACCACTGAACCACTGGAGAAGTCCCTCTACTTCATTTAGTCTTTAGCACAATCTCAGTGAAAGAGGTATTGCCTTCACCACTGCAGAGATGAGAAATGTGAGTCTCACAGGGGTGAAAGCCCTTACCCAAATATAATCAGCTTTATATAGAAGAGTTGGAATTTCTCCCTGAGTCTTCTGAGAGAACAGAACCCATGTTCCCTCTGGCACATGATGTCCTAAGCAAGACTCTTGTGATTCCAGCTGTCTAGGTGTTTCTATATATAAACCGAAGGTGTCGATGATCTAGAAATAGGCCATCCATCAGTGGGCACCGTCTGTAGGGCTGTGTCCCAGGAAGCAGTGCTCAGTTGCAGTTGGGAAATTCCAGTCCTACAATCTCATTAACTCCTCCCTTGCAGCCCTCTCTCCACCTCTAGAAGTGTTTCCGTAGAGCTCCATCTAGTGCTGCCGGGCGGGGCGACTCAGCAGGGCTGGGGCATTGGAGACCAAGGGCAGGCTTCTCTTCCTCAGCACACTTGCCAGGTGGTACTTGAGGCCAGACAGCAGTGTTGGGTGACTGGCACAGCCAGGAAGGAGGAGGAGTGTGACTCAGCATCTTCTGATGGATTTATCTGTTCCTACCCAAACCTAAAAGAAACAGCCTCTTTTTAATTCACAAAGTATACCTCTTGTTACCCAAATGGGCTTTCTTTCTCACTATTTATGTATATGTATAGGTATAGGTGTTTAGTTGTTCAGTCGTGTCCAACTCTTTGTGATTCCATGGACTATAGCTCTGTCCATGGAATTTTCAGGGAAGAATACTGGAGTGGGTTGTCATTTCCTCCTCCAGGGGATCTTCTCGACCCAGGGATCAAAAACAGGTCTCCTGAATTGCAGGTGGATTCATTACTGTCTGAGCTACCAGGCCACCCCATGTATGTATGTATGTGTTATTTTTGCTTTTCTATTTCTCTTCCTTTGCCTATGCTTCTCCCTCATAACAACCTTCATACCTTTAAGTCTGACTAATATTTTTTGAGATTTCCTCAGTCTGAAGATTGTGCTACTCTATGCTTATGGGGTCTACCTTATTTCAAGAGTCAGTATTTACCTACAGTGATCGAGACAGTGTAGTATTGGGAAAATAAGAGAAAAGTAAGTGAATGAAATAGAGAAGAGACTTTAGAACTAGACCCACACAAATATGTTTAATCTTTCACAAAGGGAAAAAGGAAATTCAGTGGAGGAAGAATACTTTTTTTCCATATTCACACACATACACAAAATGAACCTAGATATAGATTTATACTATTCACAAAAATGAGCTCAAAGTGGATCATAAATCTAAACGCAGAACACAAAATTATAAAATTTCTAGAAGACAACATAAGGGAAAATCTACATGATTGTTGGTTTGGCGATGACCTTTTAGGTACAACATCAAAAGCATAACCCATGAAAGAAAAAAGTCAGTAAATTGCATTTAATTAGTATTTAAAATTCCTGTTCTGCATAAGACACTATTAGGAGAATGAAATTACAAACTGCAGGCTGGGAGAAAATATTTGTAAAGCACAATCTTATAAAATGTTTCTATAAAACAGTATACAAAGAAACCCTAAAACCTGACAACAAGAAAACAAAAAATATAATTTAAAAAATGGATTAAAAGCCTTAAGACACCTTACCAAAGAAAACATATAGATTGAAAATATATGAAAAAAATGCTCTACATATGTTATCAAGGAATTGCAAAGCAA
Source organism: Tragulus kanchil (assembly GCA_022376925.1). Taxonomy (NCBI): domain Eukaryota; kingdom Metazoa; phylum Chordata; class Mammalia; order Artiodactyla; family Tragulidae; genus Tragulus; species Tragulus kanchil. Next base: position 11,924,101 of record JAIOJX010000002.1, on the reverse strand, counting down.
AACAATGGGATATCATTACAAATCTATTAGGATGACCTAAGTCCAGAATAACAGCAAATGCTGGAAAGGAGGCGGAGCAGCATTGGTGGACGGACCACCCATTGCTGGTGGGGAGGCAGGGTAGTAGAGTCACTTGGGAAGACAGTCTGGCAGTTTCTTGTGAAACTGAACATGCTTACCATACATCCAGCAGTCGTTCTCCTTGGTATTGACAGAGCTGAAAACATATCTACATAAAAATTGCACATAGATGTTTATAGCAGATGTATTCATAAGACAAAACCTGGAAACAACCAAGATGTCTTTCAGTAGGGGAATGGGCAAATATACTGCAGTAAATTCAAACAATGGAATATTATTCAATAGAAAAGAGCTATCGTATCATGAAAAGACATGAAGGAACCAAAAAAAAACCTACATAGTGTATGATTCCAAGTATGTGACTTTCTCTGGTCAGGAGTATCGCCATTTCCTGAAAAGTTTACACTGTTGAATATTCCATTGAGATGCTGAGATAGTTGAAATTTCCATAGCAAAAACAGCCTGGTTGTCTTCTCATCTGCTCTATGTATTTGTTGGTAAATCGTGTCAATCTTACCTCTCAGCTATCTACTTCCCTCTTTCTCTCCATGTCCTCTGATGCTTTCTTAATCTCATCAGATCTGGACTGAGTTTTCAATCACAAAATTATAAAATTTCTAGAAGACAACATAAGGGAAAATCTACATGATTGTTGGTTTGGCGATGACCTTTTAGGTACAACATCAAAAGCATAACCCATGAAAGAAAAAAGTCAGTAAATTGCATTTAATTAGTATTTAAAATTCCTGTTCTGCATAAGACACTATTAGGAGAATGAAATTACAAACTGCAGGCTGGGAGAAAATATTTGTAAAGCACAATCTTATAAAATGTTTCTATAAAACAGTATACAAAGAAACCCTAAAACCTGACAACAAGAAAACAAAAAATATAATTTAAAAAATGGATTAAAAGCCTTAAGACACCTTACCAAAGAAAACATATAGATTGAAAATATATGAAAAAAATGCTCTACATATGTTATCAAGGAATTGCAAAGCAAAACAATGGGATATCATTACAAATCTATTAGGATGACCTAAGTCCAGAATAACAGCAAATGCTGGAAAGGAGGCGGAGCAGCATTGGTGGACGGACCACCCATTGCTGGTGGGGAGGCAGGGTAGTAGAGTCACTTGGGAAGACAGTCTGGCAGTTTCTTGTGAAACTGAACATGCTTACCATACATCCAGCAGTCGTTCTCCTTGGTATTGACAGAGCTGAAAACATATCTACATAAAAATTGCACATAGATGTTTATAGCAGATGTATTCATAAGACAAAACCTGGAAACAACCAAGATGTCTTTCAGTAGGGGAATGGGCAAATATACTGCAGTAAATTCAAACAATGGAATATTATTCAATAGAAAAGAGCTATCGTATCATGAAAAGACATGAAGGAACCAAAAAAAAACCTACATAGTGTATGATTCCAAGTATGTGACTTTCTCTGGTCAGGAGTATCGCCATTTCCTGAAAAGTTTACACTGTTGAATATTCCATTGAGATGCTGAGATAGTTGAAATTTCCATAGCAAAAACAGCCTGGTTGTCTTCTCATCTGCTCTATGTATTTGTTGGTAAATCGTGTCAATCTTACCTCTCAGCTATCTACTTCCCTCTTTCTCTCCATGTCCTCTGATGCTTTCTTAATCTCATCAGATCTGGACTGAGTTACTACAACAGCCTCCTGACCAGTGGTAGTGGACTCTCTGATCTGCCATCTTGCTGCCCCTTTCAGGAAAAGCATGCACAAGTTAGTCATTTTCTGAAAGGTTTGTATAAGATTCATGGTCTTTTTTCTGAAGACTTTGAGATAATTGACCAATAAATCCATTTAGAATTGAATTTGTTCCTGTGTGTGTGATATACGGTTAGTCAGGTTTTCTGTTTCATTTTTGGTCAATTTTGGTAAACTGCATTGTCCAAAGTATTTGTCCATTTTATCTTAGATGTCAAAATTATTGGCACAAAGTTATCAATAACTCGTTCTTTTAATATATATAATATTAGTAATAATCCCTTTTTCATATCTATAATTTTTATACTCTCTTTTTGTCTTCGTCAGTTTAGCTAAGCTTTTATCAATTTTGGTGATTTTTTTAAAGCATCAAATTTTGGCATTTTTCTCTATAGCTTGGTTGTCTTCTATTTCAATGATTTATGCTCCTATCTATATTATTTATTTCCTTTTATTGCATTGAATTTACTATGCTCATTGTTTCCCTAATTTATTAGGGTAGAATCTCAGTTCATTGTTTAGCCCACTTACATTTCTAATATTAGCATTTAAATCTATAAATTTCTCACCATTCATTGCTTTACTTGTATCTCACATAGTTTATTATGTTTGTCTCATCTTTTATTTATTATTGCTGTCCCTTTCCTCCCTATTTTAAATATTTCGAAAAAAAGGGAATGGGCAAATATACTGCAGTAAATTCAAACAATGGAATATTATTCAATAGAAAAGAGCTATCGTATCATGAAAAGACATGAAGGAACCAAAAAACCTACATAGTGTATGATTCCAAGTATGTGACTTTCTCTGGTCAGGAGTATCGCCATTTCCTGAAAAGTTTACACTGTTGAATATTCCATTGAGATGCTGAGATAGTTGAAATTTCCATAGCAAAAACAGCCTGGTTGTCTTCTCATCTGCTCTATGTATTTGTTGGTAAATCGTGTCAATCTTACCTCTCAGCTATCTACTTCCCTCTTTCTCTCCATGTCCTCTGATGCTTTCTTAATCTCATCAGATCTGGACTGAGTTACTACAACAGCCTCCTGACCAGTGGTAGTGGACTCTCTGATCTGCCATCTTGCTGCCCCTTTCAGGAAAAGCATGCACAAGTTAGTCATTTTCTGAAAGGTTTGTATAAGATTCATGGTCTTTTTTCTGAAGACTTTGAGATAATTGACCAATAAATCCATTTAGAATTGAATTTGTTCCTGTGTGTGTGATATACGGTTAGTCAGGTTTTCTGTTTCATTTTTGGTCAATTTTGGTAAACTGCATTGTCCAAAGTATTTGTCCATTTTATCTTAGATGTCAAAATTATTGGCACAAAGTTATCAATAACTCGTTCTTTTAATATATATAATATTAGTAATAATCCCTTTTTCATATCTATAATTTTTATACTCTCTTTTTGTCTTCGTCAGTTTAGCTAAGCTTTTATCAATTTTGGTGATTTTTTTAAAGCATCAAATTTTGGCATTTTTCTCTATAGCTTGGTTGTCTTCTATTTCAATGATTTATGCTCCTATCTATATTATTTATTTCCTTTTATTGCATTGAATTTACTATGCTCATTGTTTCCCTAATTTATTAGGGTAGAATCTCAGTTCATTGTTTAGCCCACTTACATTTCTAATATTAGCATTTAAATCTATAAATTTCTCACCATTCATTGCTTTACTTGTATCTCACATAGTTTATTATGTTTGTCTCATCTTTTATTTATTATTGCTGTCCCTTTTTCCTCCCTACTTTTGAAATATTTGATTATTTTTTATAATCTAATGTATCTTGGATTTTCAGCTTTACTTCTTTACATTATTTTGTAGTGATTGCTGTAGGGATGGGCATATACATCTTTAATCTTTCACATTCTACCTAATGTTAAGATAGTAATGTTTGACATAAAATGTAGAAACCTTGCAGTCACATATGTCTATTCACTACTCCCTTGCTATTCTATATACTGTGGTAGTCATTACATATACACATAATTCCAACAAACCAATGTTATCATTTTTTTTCATGTAGTCATAAGTAAAATGAAATAATTTAAAAGGAAGATACTCTTCCATTTTTGCCCAGTTATTGATTTCTTCATATGCCCTTCATTCCTTTTTGTATTTCCATTTAGTATTGCTTCCTTTCAGCCTGAAGAACTTCCTTTAGTATTTCTGGCAGTATAGGTTTGGTGGAGACAAATTCCTACTGTTTGATATGAAATCCTTTTTATTTCACTGTCTTCTTCTCTCCCGAGTTTCTGATGAGTAATCTGTGCTGGTTCAAATCAGTTTCCCTGTATGTAATGTTTCATTCATAAGATTTTGCAAGGTTCTTTTTAAGATTTTCTCTTTATGTGTTGTTTTCAATGGTTTGACTATTGCATGTGGCGCTGATGTACCTAGGTGTGACTAACTCATAAGATTAAGGTGAAAGGTCACAGAAACTGTAAGCAGATATAGGTTACTAGGGAACAATATTGGCTTCCACAGTGGCCGAGTTCTGTGGGCTTTTTGAGAAGATCTACCATGCATTCCACTGGGCAAATGGATCTCTGACTGCATGGTAGGAAATGTGATTTCCACTGGGTTTGTGGTTTATCATTTCTAAGCGAAGTCTACTCTCAGTGTGAAATACAGAGAAGAGAAGCCTAATGAAAGAAGCCTTGATCTTTAGGTCTCACTCTGGCTCCACTATCCATTCACATGGGCAGGCAGCATTCCCTCACTGGGCTGCCACTTTCTATGCATAAATCTGAGAGTCTAGGGCTTCCCTGGTGGTCCAGTGGGTAAGGACACCGCCTTGCAGTGCCAGGGGCACCAGTTCGATCCCTGGCCTGGGAAGATCCCACATGCCACAGAGCGGCTGGACTGATGTGTCCAATTACCGAGCCAGAGCTCTGGGGTGCATGTGCCCAGAGCCAGTGCTCTGTGACAACAGAGGCCACTGCGATGGGAGGCCCACATGGGCCAAAAAACAAAGATGGATGAAAAATAGATAAATGAAAGACCAATGGAAGTGGCCCCCCACCCCCCTCCCTCCCAAACCCGCCCCTCACCCCCCCAAAAATCTGAGAGTCTCTAATAGGTAACTACGAAGTGCTTCATTCTTTCTGTGTTTCTAGAACTGCTTAAGGCTGCAGAAGCTCAACAGTAGAAAACAACTGGGTAGATCTTGCCAGTATCTCTTATAAGCCCACATTGCTGTATTGTGCTCCTTAGCTGATGAAGGAAAGTAGAGATTTTCATCTTCAAACCAAATATAAAATTAAGTCATCTCTTCACTGAACTCTTTAACCATGTTCATCTTGAAATTAAAGGGTCTGTCACATCCAGCCTCCCCAGATGGATTTGTGGGTTTTTGTTTCTTAGTGGAGTACAGTCTGTCCCTATGTCTTATTTTTTAAAATGGTTAAAGATGTGCTCCTTGTGTAAACAAACCCTTGTAGTCATAGTAACAGGAAACAAAACGACCCAGGCTGTGATGAGCTTCAGCCAAGAGATCCTTTTAATCTGAAAGAATCTATACTTTGCTGTTTTTGTTCAGTTTAATTTCTGTAGAAACTTTGGTTCTTTCAGATAAAAAACATAGACAGGTAGACCTACAGTTGTGGTTATAAGTTTTAACTTATTTAAGTGAAATCAATTAAAAACTTTAAAGTTGCCTTGGAGATCAATTTCTCTAATTTGCTGAGGTAACTAGAACTATATTAAAGGGATTGAACCAAGGCAAAAGGATGGAAAAGTATTTATTGGTGGCTTGCTAGGTATCAGGCCCTTTCTGTGTGCTACCTAACCCTTCTAAGTAGACAACTATGTAGGGTAGTTAGATTTATTTGTAGTTTAAGGATAAAACTAAGACTCAGATATTAAGTTATTTACTCAATGTCACAACGGTTAATTTAGAAGCCATTGTGTGTAGTTTATAAGCTATAGAGGGAAGATTCAAATCCACAGTACTTGAATTTGATTTCAAATACTATAACTCTAAAGTATCTGTTTGTGCCACTGGGCAATGTTGCTTCCTGCTATATCATAATATAATTTTTATAGAAATAGGCTAGAACATAAGTTTTATGATTCCAAGGCAAATGTTCTTCTGTAATTGTATTGTTCTTCCTTCTGACTCTCCTTTCTTAATCTTTCTCCAAAGTCTAAAGATAATGGGAAAAGAGTCATTGACAGTGGCTAATACTTATTAAGAGATTGTTTTATACCTAGGATAATACTAGATAATAGATTATTCATTTCTCAAATGGGCCTTTACGTTTAGTATCATGAATATTCATTTATACAAGTAACAAATGGAAGCTTATAAAAGTGAAATAATTTGCCAAAACATATCCTGCATTTTCATCTTCAAACCAAATATAAAATTAAGTCATCTTCACTGAACTCTTTAACCATGTTCATCTTGAAATTAAAGGGTCTGTCACATCCAGCCTCCCCAGATGGATTTGTGGGTTTTTGTTTCTTAGTGGAGTACAGTCTGTCCCTATGTCTTATTTTTTAAAATGGTTAAAGATGTGCTCCTTGTGTAAACAAACCCTTGTAGTCATAGTAACAGGAAACAAAACGACCCAGGCTGTGATGAGCTTCAGCCAAGAGATCCTTTTAATCTGAAAGAATCTATACTTTGCTGTTTTTGTTCAGTTTAATTTCTGTAGAAACTTTGGTTCTTTCAGATAAAAAACATAGACAGGTAGACCTACAGTTGTGGTTATAAGTTTTAACTTATTTAAGTGAAATCAATTAAAAACTTTAAAGTTGCCTTGGAGATCAATTTCTCTAATTTGCTGAGGTAACTAGAACTATATTAAAGGGATTGAACCAAGGCAAAAGGATGGAAAAGTATTTATTGGTGGCTTGCTAGGTATCAGGCCCTTTCTGTGTGCTACCTAACCCTTCTAAGTAGACAACTATGTAGGGTAGTTAGATTTATTTGTAGTTTAAGGATAAAACTAAGACTCAGATATTAAGTTATTTACTCAATGTCACAACGGTTAATTTAGAAGCCATTGTGTGTAGTTTATAAGCTATAGAGGGAAGATTCAAATCCACAGTACTTGAATTTGATTTCAAATACTATAACTCTAAAGTATCTGTTTGTGCCACTGGGCAATGTTGCTTCCTGCTATATCATAATATAATTTTTATAGAAATAGGCTAGAACATAAGTTTTATGATTCCAAGGCAAATGTTCTTCTGTAATTGTATTGTTCTTCCTTCTGACTCTCCTTTCTTAATCTTTCTCCAAAGTCTAAAGATAATGGGAAAAGAGTCATTGACAGTGGCTAATACTTATTAAGAGATTGTTTTATACCTAGGATAATACTAGATAATAGATTATTCATTTCTCAAATGGGCCTTTACGTTTAGTATCATGAATATTCATTTATACAAGTAACAAATGGAAGCTTATAAAAGTGAAATAATTTGCCAAATTCCCTGAGAAGTTCTGAGCCTGAAGGGCATCACTCAGAGCAGGCGAAGGCCATTCCTATAATGCATCGGAAGTTGCTTCAGAAGACATCTTTGGTTCTGCAGAACACCCAAAATGTTTTGGTTATTCTGTGAATAAGATGATATTCAAATGCATGCTACAAACTGATGGTTTTAGTGGTCAGGAAAAGGAGAGCTTGGCATGTGCTGACTTGTCAAGTGGATGTACAGGTGTGAATACTTTCAGTTTAGAACATGTTGTAACATGGTGAGATGGACATCTGACTGTGATTGAAACAGAGGATCTTCCTTTTGGCATTTTGCTATCAATCCTGTGGAGTCTTAGCTACTGAGAAGACAGTTCCTTTCTCTAGGCTGCAGTTTCCTTATTAGCATATAGAAGCGGTTAAACTAGATGAGCTTCAAGGTTTCTTCTAGCACTACCTTCTAGAATTATATTATTCTAATCTCTCTCCCCTTCTCCCTCCTTCTCCATCTCCCTGCTTCTGTCTGCTTTCCTGCCCTCTACTATAAAACAGGTTGTCAAGACAGCATCATTGATTAAAATTATTCCAAATAAGGACATTAACAGTTGCATGTGACTATTTAGATATACATAAGTAAATTTAACAAAATATTTTGCTCTGGACCCTCAGAAACCCTTCTGGTATTCTAGTGATCCTTTTATCACTCTCCAGAGCAATTTATGGATAAGTACTTCCTCCATAATCTTAAACATTTATGCAACTGCACAGAAAGAGAGCCTTCCCTCATTGATATTAATGAAAGGTCACAAATTTAAATTGGGAGCCCCTGCAAAGCCATCCAAATGGTGCTAATTGACATATTTACCCATATCTATGGATGGGAGAGAAAGTACTGGACAAACAAACAAAAAACCAGTCTTAACTTTGCTTCTTACTGGCTCTTATCTTCGGTATATAATTTAATCTCCACTGACTCACAGTTATTTTCGTTTGCAAGTGACATACAACATTTGCTTTGTCCTATGTCTTCCGTGGAAACGAAGAGAGGTGTTTGAGGGAGGATGGACTGAACCTCTGATCCAGTGCTGGTTCAGAATCAGTGTCAGATGTTTATGAATGTGACTTCAGGCAAAGTTGGGAGATGTGTTATCCAGCAGTCTCCTAACAGCAGGGTTCTGTCTCTTGCATGGTTCACTGTGTGTGGCCTTCCCTACAACAGCTCACACTCATACACCATGGCACAAATAATGGACAGAAGCACAGACCTCAAGGTTGGATTAAAGATCCAGGCATCTGCATTCTCACTTAAACTCCTCCATTCATTCTGACAACACAATTGCCTAGATTTTAGCTGGTGGAGCCCCTTCTTTGCCATTAAGTGACCCTCCCTTAGTAGTGGTTGAGTAGTTATCTTCTCCTTGGCCACATCACCTAATTTACCTGTTCTGTGGACTCCCAAGTATCCTGGTCAAGTGTACTCACCAGCTTGGAGACTAGTCTAGCAAATGAATGGTTGCTAATGGGATTCTCATAATTGTAGTTGATTATGACTTATTTCACTATGCCTCGAAGCAGCTGTTTTACCACTGGGGCTATCTATTCCTCATACAAATACACTACATCCTCCTCTTTTAGTAGTGTTAAAAGTAGTACAAGGAATTAAACTCTGTATAGCTCTTATAGACATTATTGCTGTTCACATTTTATGTGAACACTAACTCACTTCATTACCCCTCCACCTCGGTGTGAGTGACTCCTACTTCTTTTTTGTCCCTATTAAATCTTGTACTATTCCAACCCTATGTCCACTTAATGTTGAGGGTAGGAATTCTGTCTGTTCGTGTATTTCCAGCATCTAGTATAGATCCTAACACATAGGCTAATGCTGAAAGAAAGAGATGTAGAGGGGTAGAAAAATAAGGAGAAAAAGATAGAAGAGAATTAATAAATGTTTTAACTGCAAAATGGCTAGCTCCAAACCCTCACGGCTAGTCTGTGCAAGAGCCAACTGAGATCCAGGTCATTTGCTTTATAACTACTTAATGTCAGCATGAATTCTGATATTTTTTCCTCTTTGTGTGCGTGTGCTCAGTCCCTTCTGACTCTTTGCAGCCCCGTGGACTATAGCTTACCAGGTTCCTCTATCCATGGAATTTTTGAGGCAAGAATACTGGAGCAGGCTGCCGTTTCCTTCTCTAGGGGACCCGCCCAGTGATCAAACCCCCATCTCTTGCATCTCCTGCACTGGCAGGCATGAAGCTGTATTATCCTCTAGTTTTAGGGAGCTTTTAAAAGAAGGTGTAAACACTAAGTGAATCTTTGATTGGATAGCATTGGTTCAACTCAATAGATAAACGTTGAGCACACCCTTATTCCTGACCCTGTGCTTCTCTCTGGGGAAACACAGATAGTACAGCTGTTGCTCCAGCTCTCTGGAAGGTTAGTATGTTGAAGGCCATACACACCTGTACACGTTACCAGTATAATGAAAAAGGAATATCACGTGTGTATCTGATACAGAGTTGGCACCATGGAAAATGTTTAATCTATCATAAGGAGACCAGGACTGGAGGGGATGCTAAGTTGTGCTGTCACAACGTCATTATTTTGCACCTAAGGACACTGAAGATCAGTGATTCTGAATAACTTACCTAAGATTATATATCTATTAAGACATAAGAACTGGAATTTGTTTCGTTGTTGTTATCTGTTTTTATATTTACTTTAACTGCACCCAGTCTCCGTTGAGGCACGTGAGTTCTTCATTGTTGGGTGCAGCATGAAGATCTTTTCGTTATGCCATACAGACTCTTAGTTGCAGCATGTGGGATCTGATTCCCTGACCAGGGACTGAACCTGGGCCCCCTACTTTGGGGGCACACAGTCTCAGCCACTGGACCACTAGGGAAGTCTCAAGAACTAGAATTTGAATTAACGAAAGCTAACCAAAAGTGTGTGTATGAACCACTGTGCTAACCAACAAGAAACAGAACTAGTGAATTTCCTCTGCTAACTTTCGATTGTCCTAAGCTAGGCAGGTAATTTGGGGCTTTCCTTGATGGTTCAATGGTAAAGAATCCACCTGCCGATGCAGGAGACTAGGGTTCAATATCTGGGTTGGGAAGATCCCTTGACAAAGGAAATGGTAACCCACGCCAATATTCCTGCCTGGGAAATCCCATCAAGAGAGGAGCCTGGTGGACTAGAGTCCATGGGGTCGCAAAAGTCAGACATGACTTAGTGACTGAACAACTACAACATGCAAGCAGTTAGTAACTGCACGCTTGAACTAACAGCTCAGTTTCCTTTGTTCCAGCCCAGGGAAGTCATTCAGAATGTCAACAAAAATGTGTTTCTTTGAAATGCTCTAGTGTCTACTAATCCAGGGACTGCTTTTGTTTGTGTCAGACATACCTGAAGACATGATATACACCCTTCTCATATCTTCAGGGTCACTTAAAATAGACAAGTGTACCACGTTCCCCTAAGGTTCAAAGAGCAGATAGAGCTGGGAGAGCACTATGACCTCCAGCTCTCTTCCCACTCCTGGAGACCATGCTCTGCTCTCCTCTTCTTGCCTCCTACCACACTCTAAGAGACTGTTTATCCTTGGTCAGTTTCCACGGCAACCACTTCTCCCACAGTACTGTCTTTTTAGTACAGGAATTGCTGAAAGAATAAAAATATATGGAAAATAATTAGTTTTTATTGCAAGCTTCCTCCAGAGTGTGGCAGGTAGGGAAAGAAATAGAAGGTGAAGACTGTTAAGACTCTAGCAAAAAAAAAAAAAAAAAAATCACAGCACCTTAGGCAATCATATTAATGCAAAAGATGTAATCTCATAGCCAAAGTGGAGTGTAATGTCTTGTCTCTGCTATGGGAATATGTGCATTCTCATTTTCACTCGTGGATGGTTATGCAAGGTAGGTGAAACAGGTTTTACATCTAGTATCAGTCCTAGACATGATTCTGTCTGGATTAAAGACATTAAAGTGTTCAAAGACGTTAGTTGCTGATAGCTATTGAATCAACAAAAATCACAGCATCTTTGTTCAGTGTTGATCAATAAAGCATTGCTTTATCAGGGGATCTAAACATTTAGGCAGTAAAAGCTCCTCTGGTGAACCTTTGGGACTAAGGTGAGCTATGAATGCTCACTGGAACGGGAGTCAGGGCACCCATTTTCTCTTCTCCAGACAATAAGTTTACCAGCTGTGTGATCTGGAACAAGGCATCTGAACTCTCTACGTTCTGTTTCCCCATCTATAAAAGAAGTGGTTTGGATTTGATGCTTCCAGAAAGTTCCGATGGTCTTGGAGTCTCCAGATATGTGAGTTCTGGGGAGGCATGTCAGGATGACAAGGAAAGAAAATGTGACCAAGAAAGGTCTAATAGTGACAACAGTGGCTGCTGCTTTCTAACAAAATCAGATTTTTGTGTTGGACAGTGTGCTATAGGCTTTATGAGCAGTATCTCACCAAATCTCTTGATATGAGGAAGTGATTATTGCCCCCATTTTGTAGATGAAGAAGTTAACAATTAAGAAGATGATGCATGGGCTTCCCTGGTGGTCCAGTGGCTAAGACTCTGAGCTCCCAGTGCAGAGGGCCAAGGTTCGATCCCTGGTCAGGGAACTAAGATCCCACATGCCGCATCTAAGACCTGGTGAAGCTAAATGAATAAATAAATTTAAAAAAAAAAAAAAAAAAAAGAAGATGATGCACAAAGTAAGTAAATCACAGAGCTAGCCTTCAAACCCAGGTCTGCCCTACCTAAACAAAGACACAAAGCTGCAGCCTAGCCTGGCTATGAGAGACAAAATTAAGACTGACTCCTCAAATCATGTTGAACACACACATGGAATACCCTATGTTTTGTTAATCACCAAACCCCAAGCACTGAGGAAAAACAAAAGTGTCCTCACTGTAGGAAACAAAGCTCCAGTCAAAACATCTCTTTTTACCATTTTCATGTACAGTTAGGAAGTGCCTCGGCAGATGCCCCTGTAAGAGCAGAACCTGGGAATCCGAACACAGCTCAAGTTGGGATCCATACTCCCTCTCCACTGTACCCCAGCACTGCTCATCTTCTGGAAACAGCACATGCAGTGTCCTCTGGGAGATCTCTTGGGGATAGGGTTTCTGTGACCTTAGCATCTAGAACAGCAGAGGTGGTCACCAGTAATAGCTGAAGAAAGATTAATATTCTATAACCACTGCTTTTGATTATAAGCTACTCATCTTACTCAATTGGCTCTGGGTGTCTAGTTTATTGTATGGGCTTTTCTGATGACTCAGATGGTAAAGAATCTGCCTGCAATGGACCCAGGTTTGATCCCTGGGTCAGGAAGATCCCCTGGAGAAGGGAATGGCTACTTACTCCAGTATTCTTGCCTGGAGAACCCCATGGACAGAGGAGCTCAGTGGGCTACTAGTACATGGGTTCACAAAGAGTCTGACATGACTGAGTGACTAACACTTTCACTTTTTCTCTCTAGTTTATTTCATCCAGACTTCCCTCTATTCTTCCCCACTGACTACCGTCACAATACTACTACATATGCCAAGGGTTTGCATAGACTCCATTTGCCCAGAAGAGCTTCAGTCTGTTGTGCTGATGTCATTGTAATAGTGATTATTCCACTTTAAAGAGTACATATTTCAAAAGTTTGCACAATGAATGACATGGGTGATCCCATGTGTTTCCTCATTACCATTCACCTTCATACTCTCATTGAGAATACACAGAGGCTGGAACGATGTACACAAGGTCTCCCTCAGAGTATGAAAATGATTTAGTAGTATGGAAGGGACAGCTTTTCTAAAGAAACAGAACTCCGAACTAAGAAAGAGAATTAAGTTGCTTATCATCAGTCTTATTAAAAACTGGATTTCTTAGAATGAAACACTGATAAGGTAGGAATGCAGTGGGAGACTCCACAAGGTAACTTTAGTAGTTGTAAGAGATAAGGAAGAAAGCACAAATAAGGCAAGGGGAGGCCAAAGCTTGTGGCAGGTGGCATGGTAACAGATGGCAGAGAAAACCAGAGCTGCTTAGCTTTTACACACCTGTTGTTTAACTCAAAGTGGATAATTTTCACACTGCAAGGCATAGAACAGATGCAGTTAGTCGGAAATTGAAGGCTACAATAGATGATAGGCTAATTAGGGAGCAAGCCCTACCTTCTTTATATTCATTCCAGATGCAGACAGATTACATTCCAAGGTACCAAAACATCTGGCTAATAGAGTAGAGGGGAATTTCTAGTCATCTTGTAGAATCATATAGAAGGAAAACATATTTTAAAAAATGGAAATGAGCAAATGTTACCCTGAATTCTGAAAGGAGATAAAGAGAGATTACAGAACCAACAAAGAAATAAGATCCTTTATTAATCCTGAGAAAAAATCTGAGACATATTATATAAAATATATGTTGTTTGTTATAAAAAAAATATATATATATACATATATATATATATATATATATATATATATATATATATATATATTTGTTGAGTCATCCAGTTGTGTCTAGATCTCTGCAACCCCATGGACTGCAGCATGCCAGGTCTGCCTATTCCTCAACATCTCCCAAAGTTTGTCCAAGTTCATGTCCACTGAATTGGTAATGGATCCTGCCATCTCATCCCCTGATGCCCTCTTCTCCACCTGCCTTCAATCTTTCCCAGCATCAGGGACTTTTCCAGTGAGTCACTGTTCACATCAGGTGACCAAAATACTGGAGCTTCAGTTTCGGAATCAGTGCTTCCTATGAGTATTCAGGGTTGATTTCCTCTAAGATTAACTGGTTTGATATCCTTGCTGTCCATGGGACTCTCAGGAGTCTTCTCCAGCACCACGGTTTGAAGGAATCAATTCTTTGGTCTTCTGCCTACTTTACAGTCCAGCTCTTACAACCATGCATGCCACTTGACTATTTGGACGTTTATCAGCAGAATGATATCTCTGCTTTTCAATAATATATATTACAATTATATAACAACAATATAGTTGCTATAGCTATACATATATAGTTATAAGACATCTAACCAATGGGGCTTCCAGAAAGCCCACATAAGGTCACTTGGAGTCACTTAAGGTTTTATTTCCCAGTTTGATGAAATTTTTAGAATATTTGAAGAGAAGAAAGACATAACTTCTACAATTGCTTTGATATTACCAATATATGTGACAAGATCTCTCCTTATAGTCTTATGAACTTACTATAAAAGTGAATGTTGGGCTTCCCCTGGTGGTCCAGTGGGTAAGGACACCGCCTTGCAGTGCAAGGGGCGCCGGTTTGATCCCTGGCCTGGGAAGATCCCACATGCCGCGGAGCGACTGGACCGATGTGTCCAATTACCGAGCCGGAGCTCTGGGGCACATGCGCCAAGAGCTGGTGCTCTGCGATGACAGAGGCCACTGCGATGGGAGGCCCACAGGAGCCAAAGAACAAAGACAGATGAAAATAGAGAAATGAAAGACCAATAGAAGTGGCCCGCCCATTCCTCTCCCCCCCCACCCCACCCCCCAAAAGATAAATAATTAAAAAAAAAAAAAAGTGAATGTTATATGAAGTGGATCATACCTTCATGATATTTCTAGAAATCCTGTGTTGCTTTTGTTTAGCCACCAAGTTGTGTCCAATTCTTTTGCAACCCTGTGGACTATAGACCACTAGGCTCCTCTGTCCATGAGATTTTGCAGGCAAGATTACTGGAGTGGGTTGCAATTTCCTTCTCCAAGGACATATTCCCAACTCAGTGCTCAAATACATATCGCCTGCATTGGAAGGTGGATTCTTTAACACTGAGCCACCTGAGAAGCCCAGAGAATCTTAGTTTCTTCCTATTAACAGAAAAGGTGTAGCCCAAGGTAACACAGGAACAATTTGAGGAGCCAGGTTTCAAACCCAGGCAACAAGTTCTTAGAATCTATGTATTAGATCACTATGTTACAATGCCTCTCTGTTCCATAAGATGTAGACAGCTCTTTATCAAATGTACAGGTGACATAAAACCAGAAGAAAGGGCAAATGGCAGAATCAATGTTTGAAGACACCCAGACAGATTTGGAATATGGTCCAAAACTTTGCAAAAATGCAACAAATATTCCCTAAATGCTATGTATTGATTTTATACTAGATACCATTAAGAGAAAAAGTTCTTTAGCAAATGATGCCCACCTTCATGAAATTTTCTATAGTAAAGCCCATGATTAAAAACTTTCTATAGTAAAGTTCCATGATTAAGAAAAAACAAGGGTCAGTATAGAGTTTAAAGTACAAGCTTTGGAGTCAGCCAAAACTGGAAATCGGATTGAAGTTTATATCAACTGCAAATAATATCAGCTCACCCACATTACTCAGCCGCGGAAACAGAAACATCATCTATGTTGGTCCAGACTTCTTAACCATGACTAATGAGTGATGTATCAAGACAGCTTTCAACTCAGGATGAGGAAACCTGACCTCACAATTAGAGCAGTGAAAAGTAAAAGCTATGGCATCTTCATCATTGGATGGACTGACTTGGAAATTGGATAACTGACTTCCATTGAGTTCACAAAGGCTTCTTCCACCAAATAAGGTGTAGTCCAAGATAGTTCCCAAAGTCCCATATGAACGTAACATTCTAGGATCCAGAGAACAATAATCAGGATTGGCAGAGTTCAGGGGGTCAAAGAGGAACTCTGAAAATTAACCTTTTGGCCCTTGCATTTTGGCTATATCTACAGATTGTGAGCAATAGGAATAGCAATGTTTATGGATCCTTTACCACATGCAGGGACACTTGCTATTTGCTAGGTTCATTATGTTGTTGTTGTCGTTCAGTCACTAAGTCTTGTCTGACTCTTTGCAACCCCATGGACTGCAGCACTCCAGGCCTTCCTGTTCATTATACACCTGAATTAATTCATTTAACAATATATGAAAGACTTGCCATGTGCTCTTCTGTGATTGACCCAGAAACTTAACTAGGAATAAGAGACTGTCATCAAGACCAATACCATTTTAAAGCAGAAGCTTACAAGGAGAAGCTTAAACTAATGTATTTTTTCCAAGTACAGGTGACATAAAACCAGAAGAAAGGGCAAATGGCAGAATCAATGTTTGAAGACACCCAGACAGATTTGGAATATGGTCCAAAACTTTGCAAAAATGCAACAAATATTCCCTAAATGCTATGTATTGATTTTATACTAGATACCATTAAGAGAAAAAGTTCTTTAGCAAATGATGCCCACCTTCATGAAATTTTCTATAGTAAAGCCCATGATTAAAAACTTTCTATAGTAAAGTTCCATGATTAAGAAAAAACAAGGGTCAGTATAGAGTTTAAAGTACAAGCTTTGGAGTCAGCCAAAACTGGAAATCGGATTGAAGTTTATATCAACTGCAAATAATATCAGCTCACCCACATTACTCAGCCGCGGAAACAGAAACATCATCTATGTTGGTCCAGACTTCTTAACCATGACTAATGAGTGATGTATCAAGACAGCTTTCAACTCAGGATGAGGAAACCTGACCTCACAATTAGAGCAGTGAAAAGTAAAAGCTATGGCATCTTCATCATTGGATGGACTGACTTGGAAATTGGATAACTGACTTCCATTGAGTTCACAAAGGCTTCTTCCACCAAATAAGGTGTAGTCCAAGATAGTTCCCAAAGTCCCATATGAACGTAACATTCTAGGATCCAGAGAACAATAATCAGGATTGGCAGAGTTCAGGGGGTCAAAGAGGAACTCTGAAAATTAACCTTTTGGCCCTTGCATTTTGGCTATATCTACAGATTGTGAGCAATAGGAATAGCAATGTTTATGGATCCTTTACCACATGCAGGGACACTTGCTATTTGCTAGGTTCATTATGTTGTTGTTGTCGTTCAGTCACTAAGTCTTGTCTGACTCTTTGCAACCCCATGGACTGCAGCACTCCAGGCCTTCCTGTTCATTATACACCTGAATTAATTCATTTAACAATATATGAAAGACTTGCCATGTGCTCTTCTGTGATTGACCCAGAAACTTAACTAGGAATAAGAGACTGTCATCAAGACCAATACCATTTTAAAGCAGAAGCTTACAAGGAGAAGCTTAAACTAATGTATTTTTCCAGTAGAATACTGATAACAGTTTAAACAGAACCTGTTCATCTTCCTCCTCTTCTTCGCTCTCTTAATATCCTTTCTGTCTTCCTCATCTTTTTCTCTTAGTTTGCTCCCATCAGTACCAACTGATCCTTTTCCCTCTTACCCACCCCTCTCCCCTGTGCAGGAGAGCTCCATCATATACCTTGATAGCACCAGGGGATGGACTGCCTGTGGTGATAGCCCCTGGGTTCAAGCCTTCCCTGTGTGTGTGACCTTGAGAAGTATCCTTAAACTCTTTGAGCCTTTTTTTGTAAAATGAGAATGAACAGTGGTTCACACTAGTGGGTAGTTCACTGTGATTTTATATCAGGGATTATTCAGAAGTCAGGTATGTGGTAATACATGTCCCTGCTTATTGTGGATAAAAATGGGTTGGAGACCATGCCTTGGGACATTGTCTGAATCAAGGTTCCTCATGTAATTCCTGAGGAACAGACAACTCTGTAGAACCCCCAGCCTCCTCAGTCTAGACTAGAGCATGGAGGAACCAAGAATCTGAGTCCCCAAAACAAGCTCCTCTGCAAAATTAAGGAAAAAAGAAGCCTAGATAATGAATACTAATACCTTAGTAATTTCACAAACCCACTCAATAAACGTATTCCCATGGGAAGAAGTGAAAACAGGAATGGAGGAAGGGCCAATGCAATGTCCAAGAGAACAATGCAGAGTCGATGTTATGGACCCAGGCAGACGCTCTAATAAAAACAGTACCTCCTCACAAAACAGCAATCAATGGGAAGCCAGTTATGGGATGCTGTGGTGAGCTAGGCTAGACACAAAGAAAGCTTTGCTGGTGGATGTAGTCTGTGGGGAAAAAGAAGAGAGGTTTCTGCTTCAGTATCTTACCAGAACAAGTGAAGTCATAAAAGCTATTTAGTCTACTACCTGCTATTGTCCAAGTACAGAGGAGCAAGGTTTAAGACAAGTCATTTCAGTTCATGGATGATGATGTTACTGATGGAGAAAGATAATGAAAACAGTAATAAAGGTACACATTTTCAGCTTTCTCTGATTGTTTTACCAGCATCACTTACTGATATTGTCTGTCCCTCTTGTACTGTTTGTGCTTTGCCAGTGTGAGTGCAATACATCTTAAATGTTTTATTTACCTAATAGTTTTGTCATAGAACATTCAGTCAAAAGGCATTATTCAGAGAGCAAAGCATTCAAGAGAGATGCTTCATGCCAGAAGATTCAAGTATTGTAACTTCAGGTACTGCCTAACATACTATTTTAATATCATTATCATGCTGGGGTTTGACTAAATTTGATAGACCGATGGACTGCCTGTGGTGATAGCCCCTGGGTTCAAGCCTTCCCTGTGTGTGTGACCTTGAGAAGTATCCTTAAACTCTTTGAGCCTTTTTGTAAAATGAGAATGAACAGTGGTTCACACTAGTGGGTAGTTCACTGTGATTTTATATCAGGGATTATTCAGAAGTCAGGTATGTGGTAATACATGTCCCTGCTTATTGTGGATAAAAATGGGTTGGAGACCATGCCTTGGGACATTGTCTGAATCAAGGTTCCTCATGTAATTCCTGAGGAACAGACAACTCTGTAGAACCCCCAGCCTCCTCAGTCTAGACTAGAGCATGGAGGAACCAAGAATCTGAGTCCCCAAAACAAGCTCCTCTGCAAAATTAAGGAAAAAAGAAGCCTAGATAATGAATACTAATACCTTAGTAATTTCACAAACCCACTCAATAAACGTATTCCCATGGGAAGAAGTGAAAACAGGAATGGAGGAAGGGCCAATGCAATGTCCAAGAGAACAATGCAGAGTCGATGTTATGGACCCAGGCAGACGCTCTAATAAAAACAGTACCTCCTCACAAAACAGCAATCAATGGGAAGCCAGTTATGGGATGCTGTGGTGAGCTAGGCTAGACACAAAGAAAGCTTTGCTGGTGGATGTAGTCTGTGGGGAAAAAGAAGAGAGGTTTCTGCTTCAGTATCTTACCAGAACAAGTGAAGTCATAAAAGCTATTTAGTCTACTACCTGCTATTGTCCAAGTACAGAGGAGCAAGGTTTAAGACAAGTCATTTCAGTTCATGGATGATGATGTTACTGATGGAGAAAGATAATGAAAACAGTAATAAAGGTACACATTTTCAGCTTTCTCTGATTGTTTTACCAGCATCACTTACTGATATTGTCTGTCCCTCTTGTACTGTTTGTGCTTTGCCAGTGTGAGTGCAATACATCTTAAATGTTTTATTTACCTAATAGTTTTGTCATAGAACATTCAGTCAAAAGGCATTATTCAGAGAGCAAAGCATTCAAGAGAGATGCTTCATGCCAGAAGATTCAAGTATTGTAACTTCAGGTACTGCCTAACATACTATTTTAATATCATTATCATGCTGGGGGTTTTTTCCATGGCTGGCTTTCTTCATTTGTTGTTTTTGGGTTTTAATAGAATATAGTAGCTTCCAAGGACAAAGAATCAATATATACTGCTAAGAATACCTTGGTGTTATCCCAGCTTGCAGTTCTGCCAGCCTTAAAAGGGAAGGAAAGAACAGTAGAGAGAGGTTTTCGGGTCTTGGCATTTAGGATTCTATTTGATGACTTCCAAATCAATGCACCAGAAATACGGCCTTCATCTCTTTTGTAAGGGCAGCTCTCCTACCTTGTTTTGCAGGGGCATAAAGCCCACACTAGACACAGCACTCCTGAGATCCACTGTGCATTTCTCTGTATCACCCCACCTGGAGATTCTTGCGCACAAGCCTGGGTGTGGCAGTGCCATGGAAGGGGCATGCGAGTGTGTGTGTTGGGGACTGGGGAGGCATGTGTACCCTGAGTGTTCCCAGAAGCTCAGTTTCAGAAATTAGGGGAGTCTGGGAGTAATGCCCAGAAGCACAAGTTAAAAACTCCTTTTCTCAGCCTCCGTCCAGGCAGTGAGTAACTTTGCTCCTTGGGATTCATCCAACATGCTCTCTGGCTTATGACATTTTCTCCAACTAAAGAAAGTATTTTCTGGTAAATGTGCCTTTGCTACTGCTGATGGGAGAAACTAGAAGTTGACAGGAGTTGACATCAAATTTAATATGATTAAGTTGAAAATATTTCCTGAGACCCTCTTGGACATCCTGAATGTTATTAGACCCATGGGGAATATTTCCACAGGACTCTCAACCCCCTAAAATTCAACTTATGCTAATAGCATCAAAGTACAGGTCTTGGGTGAGTCTGTGACGGAATTTGAAAGAGAATCTATCATAAGAACCATCTGGATTAGCTTTTTGGAGAAGGTGGTGAGTGTGGGAGACTCTAAGGATGAATGGGATTTGAATGAAGTGAGGTCCAACATATGAGGCATGTTGACCGTAGCAGGTTATGTGTTCTCCTGGATAATTTAAGCCAACTAGGAGCTTCACAAGATCAATATGTAACTTCAGGATGCCTAACATACTATTTTAATATCATTATCATGCTGGGGTTTTCCATGGCTGGCTTTCTTCATTTGTTGTTTTTGGGTTTTAATAGAATATAGTAGCTTCCAAGGACAAAGAATCAATATATACTGCTAAGAATACCTTGGTGTTATCCCAGCTTGCAGTTCTGCCAGCCTTAAAAGGGAAGGAAAGAACAGTAGAGAGAGGTTTTCGGGTCTTGGCATTTAGGATTCTATTTGATGACTTCCAAATCAATGCACCAGAAATACGGCCTTCATCTCTTTTGTAAGGGCAGCTCTCCTACCTTGTTTTGCAGGGGCATAAAGCCCACACTAGACACAGCACTCCTGAGATCCACTGTGCATTTCTCTGTATCACCCCACCTGGAGATTCTTGCGCACAAGCCTGGGTGTGGCAGTGCCATGGAAGGGGCATGCGAGTGTGTGTGTTGGGGACTGGGGAGGCATGTGTACCCTGAGTGTTCCCAGAAGCTCAGTTTCAGAAATTAGGGGAGTCTGGGAGTAATGCCCAGAAGCACAAGTTAAAAACTCCTTTTCTCAGCCTCCGTCCAGGCAGTGAGTAACTTTGCTCCTTGGGATTCATCCAACATGCTCTCTGGCTTATGACATTTTCTCCAACTAAAGAAAGTATTTTCTGGTAAATGTGCCTTTGCTACTGCTGATGGGAGAAACTAGAAGTTGACAGGAGTTGACATCAAATTTAATATGATTAAGTTGAAAATATTTCCTGAGACCCTCTTGGACATCCTGAATGTTATTAGACCCATGGGGAATATTTCCACAGGACTCTCAACCCCCTAAAATTCAACTTATGCTAATAGCATCAAAGTACAGGTCTTGGGTGAGTCTGTGACGGAATTTGAAAGAGAATCTATCATAAGAACCATCTGGATTAGCTTTTTGGAGAAGGTGGTGAGTGTGGGAGACTCTAAGGATGAATGGGATTTGAATGAAGTGAGGTCCAACATATGAGGCATGTTGACCGTAGCAGGTTATGTGTTCTCCTGGATAATTTAAGCCAACTAGGAGCAGAGCTTATTGTTTGGGGTTGTTTAGATCAGTTGCTTAAATTCCATTTGAGCCAGACTTAATTAAAACAAATGAGTTCTAAAATCAGCTAGTGATAGACTTTTGAGCCTGGCTTCTTTCCTACAGTCTTGGGTAATTTTACTTAACCATTATCTATCTCAGTGTCCTGAAGTATATAAATGATGCACACCACATGAGGTGGTATTGAAGAAAAAGTGATATTATTTATTTTTTCAAATTCTTTATACCATCTTTGTACCCAGTATATAAAATTCAAAAATTCTAGTCCCTAAATTATAAATGTAAAACAGACAACAATGATTATGTAAACTGTCCACCTCGTGGAAAAAAGAAAAAAATCCATAAATGCTGGTTTTTAATTTGATACTTTGAGCTTTATGAGAGAGGAGTTGAAGTGGGAGGAATTGTGATGAAGGAACAGAGATCTGTCTTGGGTAGGACAGAAGTGGGGTGGACAGAGAGGCCAGCTGAGAAGCTGTTGCAACAGACCACATAATAAGAGTGTCAAGTAGGGTGGGGCAGTGAATAAAAACATTGCTGAGGGGAAGAGTTCAA
Organism: Tragulus kanchil; assembly: GCA_022376925.1. Lineage (NCBI taxonomy): Eukaryota > Metazoa > Chordata > Mammalia > Artiodactyla > Tragulidae > Tragulus > Tragulus kanchil. The sequence goes on along the minus strand of JAIOJX010000002.1, from coordinate 11,901,661 downwards.
TAGGACACATTCTCCCCTAGAATTTTATGTCAACACACCCAAGAATAGTTCTGAGTTCCCACTCTCCCCCATCACGAAAGAATCATCACTATACTTTCCACTGAGTATATACTAAGGCATCCTGACCTTTATTTACTTCTGAGAACAGCAGTTTTCCCAGGATCCCAGTTGGGAAAGAAGCTTATAAATAAACCATTTTGCTTGTTCACTGAACTAGACTGTCATTTGCGACGATATGCTGACTCAGGTGATGCTGAGTGAGTCCGAATGTTAACGTGAAGGTCTTTGAGGGGAAAAGCAACACTACTCTTCCCCTTAAGTCAGAGCAAGCGAAATTGAGGAAATTGAGGAGGCTGTGGTTTCAGCTCATTAAATAATCTCAAGTGTATTCATCAAATGCCTCGTCAAAAGTTTTATTATCAACAAAGGGATTTTCTTTTCTCTAATTGTATATACCTCAGAACCTAAGAAATTGCCTGTTCTAAAGGTAAGTAAACCATGGATCTTCACCCTGCCTTCAAAGGTCGGACTTCTTGATTTTTAAATCATAGGCAGCACACTTGGAGGAAGAAAGTGTGACAATAGTAAGAGTAAACAGCTCCTACCAAATCCTGAAGCACTTAGCATTTGCCAGATGCATTCCACATCTGAATTAATACAACTAACAGTTAATGGAAAACTTCATATGTGTCCTTTTGTGAGGGACCCAGAAACTTAATTAGGAATTAGAGAATAGTTATGATCAAGAAAATATCAATACCATCCTAAAGTAGAAACTCACAAGGAAATATTAAACTATACTTTCCAAGTAAAATGCTGATAAGAAGTTAACCAGCGCCTACTGTCTTCTCACAGTGTCTTCCCTACCTTGAAATCCTAGAAGTCTTTGGAAAAATTGCAAATCTCCTTACCGTTTTGCAAGTCAGGACCTCTTCCTCCACCTCACCATTTTTTTTTTTTCCTGCTTTTTGCCTTCATAACGTTTTGCTCCTTCTTCTCAGTCATTTCCAGTTCACTCTCAACATTACAAACTAATTCCTTTCCTTTTATTATCCACTTCTCCACCCTGCCAGGGAGCACTCAGCAGTACCACTTGGTGAAACCATAGAATGAGCACTGACTGCCCTGGGGTCATAGTGCCTGGGTTCAAATCTTGGCTCTGATCTTTTCATATGTCTGACCTTGACAAAGATCATCAACCTGAACCTCATTTGTGAAAAGGAGTGAACTGTGCTTAACAAGCTAGTGTGATAATTCAGTGTACTTTTAGATAGAAAAATAGCAATACACACACACACACACATATATATCAATATAGCTATATAGGTATATACAAGCATATCTCAGTATCTACATATACACATATGTAAGTGTCAATATATACACATAGAGTTGACATATAAATCACAATCTTTAGTTTTCTAAATTAACTGTTTATTTACCTATTTAGTATATTCTTACTGCAAAATTGCACAAAGTAGGAAAGAAAATTGGTCTTTCTTGCTATTGCATCAGCCTCAACACCTAGAACAGTTGGTGGGACATAGTAAGTATTCATTAAATATTTTTGTAAAAAGTAAATGGATGGATTGTCCCTGCTTAATAAATGTTTCTGAGTTTCAAGCAAACATTGGGAAGTTTTGCTTCTGTTCTTCAGCTGCAGCCTGGAGGAAGATTGCATAATCACATTAATTAACTTCATAACAAATTTACCATTCCCAGTCTCAGCTAGGCTCTTTCTTGATACTTCTTTTGCATGTGTCTACTCAGTAGCCTTTCTTTTTTTCTCCACAGCAGCTGTTTCTAATAGTCATCTTTTTCCTTGAGTGCTCTCCTTCTCCAGAGTCTACTTTCCTTTCTGTGCATCTACAGAGAAAAATCAGAGCTCCTATGGTTCACTCAGCCTTTGCTGCCCCTTCAGCCTTGTGATGCTTAATTCTACGTGGGAAGTTGACGAGGCGAAGTGATACCAAGAGAAATGGCAAAATATTATTTCTGATATGTCTGTGAGGCTGTTTCTGGAAGAGTTTTGCATTTGATCCCCAGACTGAGTAGAGTCATGCCAGGGAGGGTGGGCATCATCCAGCACAATGTTGAGGGTTGAAAAGATCAAAACAGGAGAAAAAGGGAGTATTTTCTCTCTGCTTAAGATGGGGCATCTGTCCTCTCTTGCTCTTAGACATTGGTTCTCAAGCCTTTGGACTGGGGTTGAAATACAGCACCAGCTTTTCTGGGTCTCCGGCTTATATATAGCAGAACGTAGGACTTCTTGACCTTCATAATTGCATGAGTCCATTGCTATAATAAATAAATTATGTCTGTATACCTAGATAGGTAAATCCTCTTACTGTTTCTGTAGAGAACCCTGATTAATACATCTACTTTTTGACATGCTCCTTCTCTCCTACCTTCAGTCTCTTTCTTCCCCATCAGTCTATATGAAGATACCCTCCACTAACTGCTGATGGAATTCCTCAAATGGAATTATTTCTTGCTGGCTTCACATGTGTGAAGGGAAACACAGAGGTAGACTATGAAAAAGACAGAATGAATGGGGTATTTTTTTGTTGTTGTTTTTAAGGATTAACAGAACCTTGCAGGTGAGCAAGAACCAAGCCTAAGGATATAAAAAACATTCTTCCCTAACAAGTCTATCCTTCTTGGTAGCACCTAACCCCTAGAACAGTTGGTGGGACATAGTAAGTATTCATTAAATATTTTTGTAAAAAGTAAATGGATGGATTGTCCCTGCTTAATAAATGTTTCTGAGTTTCAAGCAAACATTGGGAAGTTTTGCTTCTGTTCTTCAGCTGCAGCCTGGAGGAAGATTGCATAATCACATTAATTAACTTCATAACAAATTTACCATTCCCAGTCTCAGCTAGGCTCTTTCTTGATACTTCTTTTGCATGTGTCTACTCAGTAGCCTTTCTTTTTTTCTCCACAGCAGCTGTTTCTAATAGTCATCTTTTTCCTTGAGTGCTCTCCTTCTCCAGAGTCTACTTTCCTTTCTGTGCATCTACAGAGAAAAATCAGAGCTCCTATGGTTCACTCAGCCTTTGCTGCCCCTTCAGCCTTGTGATGCTTAATTCTACGTGGGAAGTTGACGAGGCGAAGTGATACCAAGAGAAATGGCAAAATATTATTTCTGATATGTCTGTGAGGCTGTTTCTGGAAGAGTTTTGCATTTGATCCCCAGACTGAGTAGAGTCATGCCAGGGAGGGTGGGCATCATCCAGCACAATGTTGAGGGTTGAAAAGATCAAAACAGGAGAAAAAGGGAGTATTTTCTCTCTGCTTAAGATGGGGCATCTGTCCTCTCTTGCTCTTAGACATTGGTTCTCAAGCCTTTGGACTGGGGTTGAAATACAGCACCAGCTTTTCTGGGTCTCCGGCTTATATATAGCAGAACGTAGGACTTCTTGACCTTCATAATTGCATGAGTCCATTGCTATAATAAATAAATTATGTCTGTATACCTAGATAGGTAAATCCTCTTACTGTTTCTGTAGAGAACCCTGATTAATACATCTACTTTTTGACATGCTCCTTCTCTCCTACCTTCAGTCTCTTTCTTCCCCATCAGTCTATATGAAGATACCCTCCACTAACTGCTGATGGAATTCCTCAAATGGAATTATTTCTTGCTGGCTTCACATGTGTGAAGGGAAACACAGAGGTAGACTATGAAAAAGACAGAATGAATGGGGTATTTTTTTGTTGTTGTTGTTTTTAAGGATTAACAGAACCTTGCAGGTGAGCAAGAACCAAGCCTAAGGATATAAAAAACATTCTTCCCTAACAAGTCTATCCTTCTTGGTAGCACCTAACCCCTAGGATCGAGAAGAAAGAAAACACAAATATCAGATGGACTGTTGTATCTCAGGTTAACACAGCGCATTAAAATGACCACAGCATCAAACCACATGACAATCCTTTTAAGATTGAGAAGCAGATGCTATTCATCCCATTTTACTTAATAAGGAAACAGAGGCTTAGAGAACTGAAATGACTGGTCTGAGGTCACAACCTTGATAACTTTCATCACTGTGCCTGGACACTAGACTGTCTTACATGAAATCCCAGGCTTTCTCCACTACACCTTTCAGACCTCTATTGGCCTGAGGCCGTATCACAAACCCACAGACACTTAGTTTATGTTCCAATTTTTGCCCTAATCCTTTCTTCTATGACCAGACCCCCATACGCCTATAATTCCAGATGAATCTATTGAAATAGCTAAGCATACTGTCTCAGGAGCCAGGCTTCTGCTGCTATAGCCTGTCTGTAACAATCCCTAGCTGTGCAAGGTTTAGCAATTTCCTTGATCTCGTCCCTCCTCTGTGAAGTAGAGATAATAATATCTTAATATCACACACTCATCCAAAGATAATATGAATGAATACATATATGTGTATGTTAGTCACTTGGTCATGTCCATGGGATTTCCCAGACAAGAATACTGGAGTATTCCTTTCTCCAGGAGGTCTCCCTGACCCAGAGATCGAACCTACATCTCCTTCAATGCAGGCACATTCTTTACCATCTCCGCCACCAGGGAAGCCCTACAAGGACTCCGTACATGTGAACTCACATAGTCGAGATGAGCTTTTTCTTCCTCTGTGTAACATATAGCTCACTTCAAACAGCAGGTAGGCAGATACACATTTATCAAGCACCTACCGAGTGCCATCTTATTTTTTCCTTGGCTCCGTCCTGGTATGTTTGACCTATTTCTGAAGTACTGATGTCATTTCTCCATTCTGCTTTGGCAGATTCTTGCTACCTGATTTGGTCCCTTTGCCTCCCTATGAATCTTTCTCCTCCTCCTCAGTTTTAATCAAGGGTGATATGTCACTTGCCCCCCCCTAAGGATATAAAAAACATTCTTCCCTAACAAGTCTATCCTTCTTGGTAGCACCTAACCCCTAGGATCGAGAAGAAAGAAAACACAAATATCAGATGGACTGTTGTATCTCAGGTTAACACAGCGCATTAAAATGACCACAGCATCAAACCACATGACAATCCTTTTAAGATTGAGAAGCAGATGCTATTCATCCCATTTTACTTAATAAGGAAACAGAGGCTTAGAGAACTGAAATGACTGGTCTGAGGTCACAACCTTGATAACTTTCATCACTGTGCCTGGACACTAGACTGTCTTACATGAAATCCCAGGCTTTCTCCACTACACCTTTCAGACCTCTATTGGCCTGAGGCCGTATCACAAACCCACAGACACTTAGTTTATGTTCCAATTTTTGCCCTAATCCTTTCTTCTATGACCAGACCCCCATACGCCTATAATTCCAGATGAATCTATTGAAATAGCTAAGCATACTGTCTCAGGAGCCAGGCTTCTGCTGCTATAGCCTGTCTGTAACAATCCCTAGCTGTGCAAGGTTTAGCAATTTCCTTGATCTCGTCCCTCCTCTGTGAAGTAGAGATAATAATATCTTAATATCACACACTCATCCAAAGATAATATGAATGAATACATATATGTGTATGTTAGTCACTTGGTCATGTCCATGGGATTTCCCAGACAAGAATACTGGAGTATTCCTTTCTCCAGGAGGTCTCCCTGACCCAGAGATCGAACCTACATCTCCTTCAATGCAGGCACATTCTTTACCATCTCCGCCACCAGGGAAGCCCTACAAGGACTCCGTACATGTGAACTCACATAGTCGAGATGAGCTTTTTCTTCCTCTGTGTAACATATAGCTCACTTCAAACAGCAGGTAGGCAGATACACATTTATCAAGCACCTACCGAGTGCCATCTTATTTTTTCCTTGGCTCCGTCCTGGTATGTTTGACCTATTTCTGAAGTACTGATGTCATTTCTCCATTCTGCTTTGGCAGATTCTTGCTACCTGATTTGGTCCCCTTTGCCTCCCTATGAATCTTTCTCCTCCTCCTCAGTTTTAATCAAGGGTGATATGTCAGGAACTATTTCTAGGAATTGCCCCTAAGATCCCATGCCCGAATCCCCAGAGTTTGTGAATTCCTCCTATAAGTATGCTATTTTATACAGTACAGTTGACCTTAAAGAGAGGTTATCCAGGTGGTTTTAATCTAATCACATGAACCTTTAAAATAAGAGAACGTTCTTTATCTGGGTGCTAGAGAGGAGCTCAGAAGACTTCCGAGCATGAGAAGAGCACAAGGACTTGCTTTTGTTTGTTTGAAACTGGAAGGGGCCACATGAGAAGGAATGTGGCAGATTCTAAGAGCAGACAACAGTCCCTGGCTGACAGCCAGCAAAGAAACTAGGACCACCTTTCTACACCTGCAAGGAACTGAACTCTGCTGACACCTGAGTGAACTTGAAAGTGGGTTCCCTTCCAGTACCTCCAGATAAGAGTCCAGCTGGCTTATAACTTTGTTTCAGCCTTGTGATAGCCTGAGAAGAGCCCAGCCTAGCCTTCCCCAGACTCCTGCCCTACACAAGGTAATGAATGAGCGTTGCACTAAAATGCTCAGCCTGTGACCATTGGTTTTGGCAGTGATAGAAAACTGATAGTGCCAGTCTTCTCTTCAGAAAAGTGTCCATACTGTCAGAAAGGAACTAAACCCACAGTTCTTTCCCTCCTTCTTGAAAATGCAAAACCTTTACTCTGCAGCTGATGTCCACCTGGAGCATCTGGCAGTTGCAGGTTGGGGAGGAAAGATGAGAGACACGTGCCTAATCAAGGCCTAATCAAGGTCTCCAGGTAGGGTGTTCCAACCTTGGTGACTCAACTGCTGCTATTCATAGGTGACGTTTGTGGAAACATCTCTAATGTGCACTTTGGGAAGATGAGTTTGTAGAGGAAAGGGTTAAAAGCATCCGCTGCCATGTCAGATGTCCCTTACTACCACTGACCTGCTGCGTATGTAACCTTGGCTAGAACACCTTGCCCCGTCCAACCTCACGCTCCATAGCTGTGAAACAGGGGAGCTAAAGACACCAAATACAACCGTCTGTTGTGAGAATTAAATAAGAGAATGTTAATTAAATAAGAGAATGTTAATGTTAATTTCCTTCAATGCCTCACACCTGTTCAGTGCTTAGTAAATGGTTATAATTATTCATGCATTGGACAGGAAGAGCTGAGACGTTGGAAGAGACCCTGATCTGGGAAGGACTGAAAGCAAATGGTCAGGAGGGTGGCCGAGGATGAGGTGGCAGGATGGCATCACTGACTCGATGCACTCGAACCTGGACAAGCTCCAGGAGACAGTGAGGGACAGGGGGGCCTGGCGCACTGCAGTCTGTGGGGTCTCAAAGAGCTGGATAAGACTTAGCAACTGGACAACAACATTATGTATTTATTAAAAATTATGTGTTAATCGTCCACTCTGTGCCAGGCATTGTTGGGCAATAGAACACAAATATGAAGAAGGAATAGCCTCCACCCTCAAAATGCTCTAGTATAGTGTGTCCATATGTATCCTTCTCATTTATTCATATATGTAAATTTTCACGTGTGTCTGTGTGTCTTCAGGGTGTGGGTGTTGTAAGGACTGCATTCTCTGAAACCACCAAAGAACAAAGGCCTGCATTCAAGCCTAAGGGCAGGGTGGGGGCTACAGACCCAGCCATGCGGCTTTCTTCTCCTCAGAGGTAGGCAGCTGTTTACCCTGGGAACACTGACAGTGTAACTCTTAAATCATCTCGGAGCAGTGGAGCTGGGAGGTCCCAGCACGGCCTTCCCTCACACCCGCCCAGTTCTGGCACAAAGAGGGATGTCATGCCTCATACATGCCGAGAGCCATGCCACAGGAAAAGGGCTCCCCGTGCCAAATAATTTTGCCTCCTCGTTCTACTCTGGCACCAGGGAAGCAGAAAGTGATCTGTCAGCTTGATTGTCTGGGCGTCCCGGGGCTGCTCAGAACAGACCCAATAGCTGAAAGGATAAATATTTACTCTGGGTTCATCTGAATAACCCAGAAAAGGGATTCTGTGTTTTATCAGTAATAAAAAACACTCCCACCTAAGCTTAGATTTAGAGTTTCTTGGTCTTTAAATCTTCCCTGCCTTGAACCACTCACACTTCCTGTGAGAGACTAGATTAGGATTTCCTCCTGGCCTCAGAACTGGGGGGCAGGGGAGCAAACATTCTGACAGGAGAGCACTGTTTTCTTTTCCTGAAGAAAGCATGTGTGGCCTCAGCCTGGCTCCGAGGACAGGTAACTGAAATATTTGCCCTTGGGAGAGAAGATGCAGAATGTTCTCTCAGAATAGGAGGGTGGCCGAGGATGAGGTGGCAGGATGGCATCACTGACTCGATGCACTCGAACCTGGACAAGCTCCAGGAGACAGTGAGGGACAGGGGGGCCTGGCGCACTGCAGTCTGTGGGGTCTCAAAGAGCTGGATAAGACTTAGCAACTGGACAACAACATTATGTATTTATTAAAAATTATGTGTTAATCGTCCACTCTGTGCCAGGCATTGTTGGGCAATAGAACACAAATATGAAGAAGGAATAGCCTCCACCCTCAAAATGCTCTAGTATAGTGTGTCCATATGTATCCTTCTCATTTATTCATATATGTAAATTTTCACGTGTGTCTGTGTGTCTTCAGGGTGTGGGTGTTGTAAGGACTGCATTCTCTGAAACCACCAAAGAACAAAGGCCTGCATTCAAGCCTAAGGGCAGGGTGGGGGCTACAGACCCAGCCATGCGGCTTTCTTCTCCTCAGAGGTAGGCAGCTGTTTACCCTGGGAACACTGACAGTGTAACTCTTAAATCATCTCGGAGCAGTGGAGCTGGGAGGTCCCAGCACGGCCTTCCCTCACACCCGCCCAGTTCTGGCACAAAGAGGGATGTCATGCCTCATACATGCCGAGAGCCATGCCACAGGAAAAGGGCTCCCCGTGCCAAATAATTTTGCCTCCTCGTTCTACTCTGGCACCAGGGAAGCAGAAAGTGATCTGTCAGCTTGATTGTCTGGGCGTCCCGGGGCTGCTCAGAACAGACCCAATAGCTGAAAGGATAAATATTTACTCTGGGTTCATCTGAATAACCCAGAAAAGGGATTCTGTGTTTTATCAGTAATAAAAAACACTCCCACCTAAGCTTAGATTTAGAGTTTCTTGGTCTTTAAATCTTCCCTGCCTTGAACCACTCACACTTCCTGTGAGAGACTAGATTAGGATTTCCTCCTGGCCTCAGAACTGGGGGGCAGGGGAGCAAACATTCTGACAGGAGAGCACTGTTTTCTTTTCCTGAAGAAAGCATGTGTGGCCTCAGCCTGGCTCCGAGGACAGGTAACTGAAATATTTGCCCTTGGGAGAGAAGATGCAGAATGTTCTCTCAGAATGCACCAATGGGTGAAATCAGAGATCTTAGATAAACAGCTTCGAGGGACCCCATTTCCTAAGCTATGCTTTGATCACATGACAACAGCGCCAGCGAAAACACTTTTGTTATCCTTTCAAGGGAGATGCTCAAGAAAGAACACTTGCCTGGGTCAGGGAGGTGAGGATCGGGTCAGGAAGAGCGGAGACCGGTCAGGGGGGCGGGGGGAGGCGGGGAGCTGTTCCCAGGCAAGCCTAAGGGGCTTGGCTTTCACACCCTCCAGCCCCACTTTCCCTGTGTTATGTCCCTCCCCCCTCCTTTCTGGTAACTAGACAGACCCAGCAGAAAGAGCTCAGACTGGGAAAGCAAAATAATTGTCTTCAAGCACGGGCTTCAATTCAGGGCCCAGAATGTAACAGACACTCAAACTGTGCTAAATGAATGAAAGGTTCCCTCACATGGATGTTTTTTTTCCCACTTCCCCTGAGCCTCAGTTTCTCTGTCTGCATTATGGGGGTAGTAATGCTACCTCAAGGGCTGTATCGAGGCAAGTGAGCAGATACGATACATATTGAGTACAGACGCTGGTGCATTGTGGGGGCCCAATGAGTGTTAGCATGCATCTTATCATCAGAGGGGCTCTAGAACTTGGGAAATGTGCTGGAACCAGATAATTTGAAAACTATTCCTCTGAAGGCTTACCCGGGAACTCAGGCTAAGTTTGGCCAGAGATGCTGAACAAACCTGGACCAGGTGAACAAAACCCTCCTCCTCTGAGAAGGTTTGCATGCATTGCCACCAACTCTCCAGGCTCTGTCGTACAAAGCAACTGGCTTCATCAGGGCAGGGCAGAGGCTTCCCACGCACTCACTCCAGGGCAGTTTTATATCCTGCGGACAGGAACTGGAGATTGTCAGTGCAGTGATGGGTGGGAAAGTTCTTCTCTGTCCTTAGTCCACCAATAAAATGTTTCTTCTTCCCACCACAGGGGAGAGTGCGGTACTGGTTCCACAACATAGGCTAGGCACGTCTCGTACTCTTGCAATAAGTCACCAATTGGAGTTTTCATGAAAAAGGATGAAGGTAAAGATGTTAGAGTAAATCTCTGTGGCCTTCCTTTGGGTTCAGAATACGCTTTCTATCCCCCTCATTGGTCACTCGACTTCCAGATTGATGTAGGGTCGCTCCTAGCTGCTTTGCCATTGTGTAGGGGCTGTGAGCTATCATGGATTCTAGCACGACGTCCATCTCCAGTCTCTAGTCTTGACTCGAGAGCTGTTTGTGAAGAGAAGGGCTGTCTGTCTGTCATTGTTGTCACCTAAGGGTGCTCATTTGCCTGTAGCTTTCAACCTGTTGTGATCTGTATCCAATATTCCTCGAAAGGCCTGAGGAACCGAAATGCCCTCCCCACACATGATCCCACTGCAGGAGAGCATTCCTGTTTCTCTTCTTCCCACCTCATAATGAAAAATCTCCCAGAGAATAAAGTTTCATCTTCTTCACCTCATAATGAAAAATCTCCCGAGAGAATAAAAAACCCCGCTCAGGTCCAGGAGAGACGCTATCCCGTCCCTTTAGCCTGGAGTTGTTTCCTTTGGGGCCTTTGAGTTTTGATCCTATCACCCATAAGAATGGAGCATGAATATGTTATTTTAGTATATGTATATGATTAACCTATTTTCTTATTTATGGGCTGTTAGCATGCATCTATCATCAGAGGGCTCTTAGAACTTGGGAAATGTGCTGGAACCAGATAATTTGAAAACTATTCCTCTGAAGGCTTACCCGGGAACTCAGGCTAAGTTTGGCCAGAGATGCTGAACAAACCTGGACCAGGTGAACAAAACCCTCCTCCTCTGAGAAGGTTTGCATGCATTGCCACCAACTCTCCAGGCTCTGTCGTACAAAGCAACTGGCTTCATCAGGGCAGGGCAGAGGCTTCCCACGCACTCACTCCAGGGCAGTTTTATATCCTGCGGACAGGAACTGGAGATTGTCAGTGCAGTGATGGGTGGGAAAGTTCTTCTCTGTCCTTAGTCCACCAATAAAATGTTTCTTCTTCCCACCACAGGGGAGAGTGCGGTACTGGTTCCACAACATAGGCTAGGCACGTCTCGTACTCTTGCAATAAGTCACCAATTGGAGTTTTCATGAAAAAGGATGAAGGTAAAGATGTTAGAGTAAATCTCTGTGGCCTTCCTTTGGGTTCAGAATACGCTTTCTATCCCCCTCATTGGTCACTCGACTTCCAGATTGATGTAGGGTCGCTCCTAGCTGCTTTGCCATTGTGTAGGGGCTGTGAGCTATCATGGATTCTAGCACGACGTCCATCTCCAGTCTCTAGTCTTGACTCGAGAGCTGTTTGTGAAGAGAAGGGCTGTCTGTCTGTCATTGTTGTCACCTAAGGGTGCTCATTTGCCTGTAGCTTTCAACCTGTTGTGATCTGTATCCAATATTCCTCGAAAGGCCTGAGGAACCGAAATGCCCTCCCCACACATGATCCCACTGCAGGAGAGCATTCCTGTTTCTCTTCTTCCCACCTCATAATGAAAAATCTCCCAGAGAATAAAGTCAACCTAGCTCAGGTTCCAGGAGAGACGCTATCCCGTCTTGAGCCTGGAGTTGTTTCCTTTGGGGGCCTTTGAGTTTTGATCCTATCACCCATAAGAATGGAGCATGAATATGTTATTTTAGTATATGTATATGATTAACCTATTTTCTTATTTTAATATGTCAACATTTATTTAGTATTTTAATTGTTCTTTCTAAAGATGTTTTAAATGTATAGTTTCCTTAGGCATTTTTATGAGCCCATTTGGTAGGGTTCTTGACACTAGGGAACTTACAACTCTAGAAGAGGATACACTTAAATAAACAAATGTGCAACTAAATTCAGATATGCTAGATAGTGAAAGAAAATAAACTGAATACTACAGAGCTGCCCTTAGGACTGTTTTTATTCTGTCACTCATTTGTCAAGTATTCAAGCACCTGCCATGGACAAAAATCCTTTGTGTGTACTAAAGATAGGGCAGTTGATAAGATATAATTTTCATCCCTAGCAGCATATATCTAGAGAGTCAGAAGTTAAATATCAAATTATACAATTATTAAGTATTTTAAATGAAAAGCGCCAGGCACTAAGAAGGTATAAAATGAAATACTATAATTTAGTCACAGGCTATCAAGAAAGGCTTCTTAGTAGACAGAGCGATGGCCACAAATGAATATATGTTTCTGAAGACACACTCTTGTGAGGGCCTCTTCCACACTGACTCTGGATTGGCCATGATTAGGTTTGGTCAGTGGGACCCAGCAAACCTGAAGTGCACGGAGGTGTGGGGGGCACCTATGCACTGGAGCCTACCTACTCTCGATGCTGGGAATTTTGCGACCGCCTGAAGAAGCCCAGGCTGATCTGTGGGAGGCATGTGGCCCAGCCACTACCCAGCTCCCCCAGACAGATGTGGGCATAAGCACATCTTTACCTACCAGTTACCACTGAGATCCCAATGACTGCAACTTCAGAAGAGACCCAGGTGACACCAGCAGAAGACCTACCCCGCTAAGTCCAGCCCAAAGTGCTGATCCGAAGAATCATGAGGAAATGGAACAGTGGCTGTTTTAGGTTTAGATTTCTTTGGGGTGGTTCATTAAGCAGCAAAGGCTAGATGATACAGAAATACATACCTACAAGTGGGCTGGTTCCATAGAAAAATCTAACGTGAGTTTTTGAACTGGGCAATGGATGAAGGGGGGAAGTGGTGAGGAAACTGGTATCTTATAAGATGGGGACAAACAGTTTGTAGAGTCTGGAGCAGGGCTAAGCAAACTACCTTTGGAAGTTGGAAGACTGTTGATTTGTTTTCTGTAGCAGTGCCAAACTGTCATCTGAGTTAACTTAAAGAGAATATTATTCCTAATAAATTTTGCAGATCTAGCTAAGGAAATTACCAGAAAGAATGCAGACAGTGTCGATTGGCTTCTCTTTTTTAATATATAGATTTATTTGACTGCACTGGATCTTAGTTGTAGCATGAAGGATCATCAGTCTTCCTTGCAGCATGTGGGATCTTTCAGTTGTGGCACCCAGAATCTAGTTCCTCCACCGGGGATTGAACTGGGTCCTTTGCATTGGGAGCACAGAGTCTCAGCCACTGAACCACCAGTGAAGTCCCTCAATTGGCTTCTTTTTGCTACATAATGGTTACAGGACGAGAGAGATGGAGTAGGTTGCCATTGCCTTCTCCAGAGGATCTTCCCGGTCCAAGGATCAAGCTCAGCTCTCCTGCATTGCAGGCAGATTCTTTACCATCTGAACCCTGCACACTGAAGCACTACAATATTCAGTGGCTTTGAGCAACTATTACCCATCATGCTTCTGCTATCAAATTTAGGAGCAGCTGCTATAGCTGAGTTTACAAGCTGGGTTCAGCAGAGCAGCTGTTTCAGGATGCTGGTGAATCTAGGCTTCGCTCTTCACTGTAGTTGAATGCAGGTCTTTCCCACATGTGTGTTATGCTTAGGCCCAGGCTGAGAGGCAGTAACTATGCCATGAACTCTTTCTTAATTGATTTACTTTTGGCTAAGCTGGGTCTTTCTTCCTGTGCTCAGGCTGTCTCTAGTTGCAGTGTGTGGGCTTCCCGTTGCTGTGGTTTCTCATGTTGCCAGGCACAAGCTTTAGGGCACACGGGCTTCAGTAGCTGTGGCACACAGGCACAAGAGCTCAAGCTGAGTAGCTGTGGCCAATGGCTTACTTGGCCTGCGGCATGTGGAATCTTCCCTAGCCAGGGGTGAAACCCATGTCCCCTGCATTGTCACGTGAGTTCTTAACCACTGGACCACCAGAGGAGGGCTTTCCTGGTGGTTCAGTGAGTAAGGATACTGCCTTGTGGTACAAGGGGCATTGGTTTGATCCCTGGCCTGGGAGGATCCCACGTGCCGCGGAGTGGCTTGACTGACGTGTCCAGCTATAAAGCCAGAGCTCTGGAGCACATGCGCCCAGAGCTGGTGCTCTGCAGCAAGAGAGGCTGCTGTGATGGGAGGCCCACACGGGCCAAAGTGGCTTCGATTGGCTTCTCTTTTAATATATAGATTTATTTGACTGCACTGGATCTTAGTTGTAGCATGAAGGATCATCAGTCTTCCTTGCAGCATGTGGGATCTTTCAGTTGTGGCACCCAGAATCTAGTTCCTCCACCGGGGATTGAACTGGGTCCTTTGCATTGGGAGCACAGAGTCTCAGCCACTGAACCACCAGTGAAGTCCCTCAATTGGCTTCTTTTTGCTACATAATGGTTACAGGACGAGAGAGATGGAGTAGGTTGCCATTGCCTTCTCCAGAGGATCTTCCCGGTCCAAGGATCAAGCTCAGCTCTCCTGCATTGCAGGCAGATTCTTTACCATCTGAACCCTGCACACTGAAGCACTACAATATTCAGTGGCTTTGAGCAACTATTACCCATCATGCTTCTGCTATCAAATTTAGGAGCAGCTGCTATAGCTGAGTTTACAAGCTGGGTTCAGCAGAGCAGCTGTTTCAGGATGCTGGTGAATCTAGGCTTCGCTCTTCACTGTAGTTGAATGCAGGTCTTTCCCACATGTGTGTTATGCTTAGGCCCAGGCTGAGAGGCAGTAACTATGCCATGAACTCTTTCTTAATTGATTTACTTTTGGCTAAGCTGGGTCTTTCTTCCTGTGCTCAGGCTGTCTCTAGTTGCAGTGTGTGGGCTTCCCGTTGCTGTGGTTTCTCATGTTGCCAGGCACAAGCTTTAGGGCACACGGGCTTCAGTAGCTGTGGCACACAGGCACAAGAGCTCAAGCTGAGTAGCTGTGGCCAATGGCTTACTTGGCCTGCGGCATGTGGAATCTTCCCTAGCCAGGGGTGAAACCCATGTCCCCTGCATTGTCACGTGAGTTCTTAACCACTGGACCACCAGAGGAGGGCTTTCCTGGTGGTTCAGTGAGTAAGGATACTGCCTTGTGGTACAAGGGGCATTGGTTTGATCCCTGGCCTGGGAGGATCCCACGTGCCGCGGAGTGGCTTGACTGACGTGTCCAGCTATAAAGCCAGAGCTCTGGAGCACATGCGCCCAGAGCTGGTGCTCTGCAGCAAGAGAGGCTGCTGTGATGGGAGGCCCACACGGGCCAAAGAACAAAGATGGATGAAAATAAAAGACCAATAGAAGTGCCCCCCCTCCAAAAAATATGCATATCCATATAATAGAATAATCTTTGACAATAAAAAGAAAAAAGTACTGGTACATGCTACAGTATGGACGAACATCAAAGACATTCTGCTAAATGAAAGAATCCAGACACAAAGGACTGCATATCGTATGGGTACACTTATATAAAATTTCTTGGAAAGGCAGATTAATTGAGACAAAACCTATATATCAGTGGTTATTTGGGACTGAAGGTCAGAGTGAGAAGTACTGCAAAGGAGCAAAATATCAATGGAAATGTTCTAATATTGAATTTGGGTGATGACTATACAACTGTATTCATTTACTAAAAATCATTGAACTGCTCACTTACAATAAGTGAATTTTGTTACATATAAATCATATTTCTGTACCAGTATTATAATGTGTAACTAATGGAATGCAAGATACTTTGATGTTGTGCTTATAATGAAACATTTTCCAAAGCACTATTAAATAATTACATTATACAATGTAGAAATATTTTCAAAACTCTGGCTGACTACTGTCTCTTTAAGCAATTGCTGAAGTTAAATTTTTTCTTCAGAAATATTATGCTGAATTTTATAGTCATTTTCCTTAGTTAATCAGCTTTGGCTGTAAATAATAAACATTTTTTTTACTTTGTTCTTTGAGCTACTGCATCTTAAGTTAGTGCATGTGGCTTTTAAAAAGAAATTGGCATTCATAAAAGCAGCTGCAATTAATGAAGCATGCTTTACTTATTGACTTCTCATATAATGTGTACAACAGAAACATGCTCTTATAAACAGGTCAAGAACTGTAAAATGTTCACTAATTGCTGGAATTCATTCTTCTGTTTGGAATAAAAATGGATTTAACAGTCAGAATAGCTATTCAAGGGGTAATAGAAGCAGGAAGAAGGGACGTCTGTTATTAGCTAATCTAGCAATTATTCCCAGATCGGAGCTTGTGTTCTACTTGAATATCAACTGAGTTAGTTGAGGAGGTACAGCTGAGAGGTGAAAACAGCTGCCTACTCTAATGCAAAATTCCTTTGGTTAGGAGAATGCACTAACATTAGCCTAAGAGATACAGAATGAGTTTTATTCTCCGAGTGGAAAATGCCTAACTCTATCTATCACAGGCCCCAACCAACAAAATTCCCCATTCGCAAGAGAGGCTGCTGTGATGGGAGGCCCACACGGGCCAAAGAACAAAGATGGATGAAAATAAAAGACCAATAGAAGTGCCCCCCCTCCAAAAAATATGCATATCCATATAATAGAATAATCTTTGACAATAAAAAGAAAAAAGTACTGGTACATGCTACAGTATGGACGAACATCAAAGACATTCTGCTAAATGAAAGAATCCAGACACAAAGGACTGCATATCGTATGGGTACACTTATATAAAATTTCTTGGAAAGGCAGATTAATTGAGACAAAACCTATATATCAGTGGTTATTTGGGACTGAAGGTCAGAGTGAGAAGTACTGCAAAGGAGCAAAATATCAATGGAAATGTTCTAATATTGAATTTGGGTGATGACTATACAACTGTATTCATTTACTAAAAATCATTGAACTGCTCACTTACAATAAGTGAATTTTGTTACATATAAATCATATTTCTGTACCAGTATTATAATGTGTAACTAATGGAATGCAAGATACTTTGATGTTGTGCTTATAATGAAACATTTTCCAAAGCACTATTAAATAATTACATTATACAATGTAGAAATATTTTCAAAACTCTGGCTGACTACTGTCTCTTTAAGCAATTGCTGAAGTTAAATTTTTTCTTCAGAAATATTATGCTGAATTTTATAGTCATTTTCCTTAGTTAATCAGCTTTGGCTGTAAATAATAAACATTTTTTTTACTTTGTTCTTTGAGCTACTGCATCTTAAGTTAGTGCATGTGGCTTTTAAAAAGAAATTGGCATTCATAAAAGCAGCTGCAATTAATGAAGCATGCTTTACTTATTGACTTCTCATATAATGTGTACAACAGAAACATGCTCTTATAAACAGGTCAAGAACTGTAAAATGTTCACTAATTGCTGGAATTCATTCTTCTGTTTGGAATAAAAATGGATTTAACAGTCAGAATAGCTATTCAAGGGGTAATAGAAGCAGGAAGAAGGGACGTCTGTTATTAGCTAATCTAGCAATTATTCCCAGATCGGAGCTTGTGTTCTACTTGAATATCAACTGAGTTAGTTGAGGAGGTACAGCTGGAGAGGTGAAAACAGCTGCCTACTCTAATGCAAAATTCCTTTGGTTAGGAGAATGCACTAACATTAGCCTAAGAGATACAGAATGAGTTTTATTCTCCGAGTGGAAAATGCCTAACTCTATCTATCACAGGCCAACAACAATTCACACTTCCTTTGGAGGCACATGGAGAATGTACCCACAGTGATGTCGCCTCATTTTCAGACTCCCCCAGAGTACTGTTTACAAGTGAAACATTTATACTGAAGAAAGGTGGATATGCCTGATATCCCAGTCAAGAGGGAGTTTAGGAAATTGTTTCTTCTTTTATCAAGAGGCTCGGGAGGAAGTTATAAGTAACAATCAACACGAGAGTAACTGAATGTCTCAGCTTACAAAACATCATGTCAAGCATTGCCTCTAAGTTGATATTTATTCAACAAATACTTACCACACACTTTCATGAACCCCATTCATTCTGCTAGGTGCTGTATTCACATTCTCTTATTCAAACTATCTAAAGAACTTATTGTTCAAATCCTGAAGTAGTTCCCATACTTACTTGATTCTCAGTTTTCTGAATTCTGTATCATTACAATGTACATTCAGGGGTTCAGGAATTTCAGGTGCTTATTTTTTTTTTTTGAAATGAGTTTATTTACAATGTTGGCTTCACTATGTATGACATAGTAGTTTGATAGCTTTAGGAGATTAGACACCATTTAAAATTATATATGTATATTTTTTTCCCTGTGCTTCACATTACATACTTATATGTTATCTTATACCCAGTAGTCTGTTATTCATTTTATACCCAGTAGTCTGTCCCTCTTAATCCTCTTCCTCTGTTTTGTGCCTCCCCTACCTCTCTTTACTGGTAACGTTTGTTCTCTGTATTAGTTTGTTCTCTATATCTATGAGTCTGTTTTTTTTGTTGTTTGTTTCTTACATTCATTCATTTTACTTTTTAAAATTCCACATACAAGTGAAAACAGAGCATTTGTGTTTCTTGTCTAACTTACTAGATATAATATTCTTCAGGTTCATTCATGTTATTGCAAATGGCAGAATTTCATTCTTTTTTGACTATGCTCTAGTGTGCGTGTGTGTGAGTAATCATGTCTTCTTTATGCAGTCTACTGTTGGTGGATGGTTAAGTTGCTTCCATATCTTGGCTATTGTAAATAATGCTTCTATGAACATTGGGGTGCACAGATCTTTTCTAGTTTTCATTTTCTTCATATGTATGCCTAGGATTAGAATTGCTAGATACTATTATGATAGTTTTGTTTTTAACATTTTGTGGAATCTCCATAGCATTTTACTATAGTTGCTGCAAAAATTTACATGCCCACAAACAGTAATTAGAGTTTCCTTCTTTTTATATCCTCATCAACATTAATTTTGTGTGGCTTTGATGATAGGCAGTCTGAAAGGTGTGAAGTGATATCTCAGCATGCTTTTGATTTGAACTTCCTGGATGATTAGTGATGTTGAGCATAAATGTCTATTTAGTCCTTCTCATTTTTGAACTGGGTTTGTTTATCTGATACTGAGTTGTATGAATCATTTATACATATTTTTATATTAACCTCTTATCCAATATATTGTTTGTAAATATCTTCTACCATTCAATATGGGAGCAGGGTATCATGAAAACCTTGTAAAAGCTCTGAATATATTTATGTTGAGTTAGCATTCTTGTAGTGATTAGTTTTAACTTAGCTGAGCCCTGGTGGCTCAGTGGTAAAGAATCTGCTTGTCCAACAGGAGACATGAGTTCGATCCCCAGGTCAGGAAGATCTCCTGGAGAAGGAAATGGAAACCCACTCCAATATCCTTGCCTGGTAAATCCCATGAACAGAGGAGCCTGCAGACTATAGCCCATGGGGTTGCGAAAAAGCAGACACGACTTAGTGACAACAACAAAGCCTCTTCCTGTTCTATGCAATTATCTTTTAAAGATCTCAAATGTCACTAGGAGCTAAAGACTGGTCTATAACTGTCTCATCCACTCATTTAAGAAATTGTTAATTTTTTTTCCCCCAACATAGTGTTTCTGGTAAGTCAATGTAGCTGACAATCACAAGGAATAAACTACTTTTTTCAGTTATATTTGACTAATTTCCATTTTCTGAGAATTGAAGAAGGAGGCCTCTGGAATTGTCTTTAGCTCTGTGGTGAACTGCTAATTCGAAACCACAGGGTGCTCTTTGAGAAACTGCAGACTTGCATCTGATAACCATTTTATGGGAATGTGCCTCGGTCCTTTAGTTGTGGTTCCCCGCAAAATGCCAAGATGAGTGACATGCTTCCAGCAGATGAAAGCCTCATGGAGATCTGTGCCAGAGACCTCTGACTGCATCACTTGGCATTTTCTGATTTCTGCCTATTTTCAGTTTAAGTGAATGTCTCTGGGTTGCTCTCTCATTCTAATCTTTGGTATTTCACTGAAATTCACATGTGGTCAAATGGAAATGCTGTCTCCAGAAGGAAACAAACTGAACCTAGAGAATTAGATACTAATGCTTAAAAAGAGATATAGAGAAGCTCTCCTATTATGACCTTTAGTTTGCTTTTTAGGAAGTGTATTTTATTTGCAAGATGGCAGCACCTCCATAACCACTGGCTTTTGAATTTCTGCTCAGTTAAGACAGGGAGGGAAAGAAGTCAGATTAATAAAAAGGGGACAAAAATGAAATAATAGTTGTCAAATCCTAGGAATATAGTATGCATTTTTAAAATATAGGATTCTCTTTGGGAGGCAGTAAAAATGGTAAAGAGTCCTACTCTGGAGCTAGACTGCCTGATTCAAATCAAAACTCTATTACTTCAAGCCCCAGGACTTTGAGCAAATCAATTCACTTGTGTGCCTTAGTTTTTGCACCTATAAAATGAAAATACTCTTACTAGTATACAAGGTTCCTGTCAAGAGTGCAAAGGCATTGGAAATTATGAAACATTTGTGATTTCTCCTCTAGCACATTGCCTTCCAGGCCCCTAGCTCCTAAAGGACTTGACATGCTCACCCAAGAGGCAAGAGATATGTTTGTTCTCTGTTTATCAATGGAGCTTCCTCTCTGCTGATACACTATGTTCCAGAAAATGGGCATTAAATAATACATCCCATTGCCCTTTTCCCAAAAAAACTATTGCTTTAAAAGTCTAGTTCTTTTATGTAAGAATAAACTACTTTTTTCAGTTATATTTGACTAATTTCCATTTTCTGAGAATTGAAGAAGGAGGCCTCTGGAATTGTCTTTAGCTCTGTGGTGAACTGCTAATTCGAAACCACAGGGTGCTCTTTGAGAAACTGCAGACTTGCATCTGATAACCATTTTATGGGAATGTGCCTCGGTCCTTTAGTTGTGGTTCCCCGCAAAATGCCAAGATGAGTGACATGCTTCCAGCAGATGAAAGCCTCATGGAGATCTGTGCCAGAGACCTCTGACTGCATCACTTGGCATTTTCTGATTTCTGCCTATTTTCAGTTTAAGTGAATGTCTCTGGGTTGCTCTCTCATTCTAATCTTTGGTATTTCACTGAAATTCACATGTGGTCAAATGGAAATGCTGTCTCCAGAAGGAAACAAACTGAACCTAGAGAATTAGATACTAATGCTTAAAAAGAGATATAGAGAAGCTCTCCTATTATGACCTTTAGTTTGCTTTTTAGGAAGTGTATTTTATTTGCAAGATGGCAGCACCTCCATAACCACTGGCTTTTGAATTTCTGCTCAGTTAAGACAGGGAGGGAAAGAAGTCAGATTAATAAAAAGGGGACAAAAATGAAATAATAGTTGTCAAATCCTAGGAATATAGTATGCATTTTTAAAATATAGGATTCTCTTTGGGAGGCAGTAAAAATGGTAAAGAGTCCTACTCTGGAGCTAGACTGCCTGATTCAAATCAAAACTCTATTACTTCAAGCCCCAGGACTTTGAGCAAATCAATTCACTTGTGTGCC
Source organism: Tragulus kanchil (assembly GCA_022376925.1). Classification (NCBI taxonomy): domain Eukaryota; kingdom Metazoa; phylum Chordata; class Mammalia; order Artiodactyla; family Tragulidae; genus Tragulus; species Tragulus kanchil. The sequence goes on along the minus strand of JAIOJX010000002.1, from coordinate 11,880,011 downwards.
TTAGTTTTTGCACCTATAAAATGAAAATACTCTTACTAGTATACAAGGTTCCTGTCAAGAGTGCAAAGGCATTGGAAATTATGAAACATTTGTGATTTCTCCTCTAGCACATTGCCTTCCAGGCCCCTAGCTCCTAAAGGACTTGACATGCTCACCCAAGAGGCAAGAGATATGTTTGTTCTCTGTTTATCAATGGAGCTTCCTCTCTGCTGATACACTATGTGCCAGAAAATGGGCATTAAATAATACATCCCATTGCCCTTCAGACATTTATAGTGGAGTACAGGAAACACACATAAGAACAAATAACTTACTATTGCTTTTAAAAGTCTAGTTCTTTTATGTAAGAAGTGTACTAATAGAAAAAAATATAGGTTTGTAGAGAAAATAACATGTGTACTCTATCTGAAATAAATATTAGGGACTGGGCATTGCAGACAGAAGGAAAAACATTAACCAGACAGAGGCAGGAAAGTACATGTGTCTTAGAGTACATTTGCCAAGATTGCCCCATCTTTGGTTGGTCATGTGTGTGTTATCTCACCCATTATATGTAAAATGGCCAGCAGAGACCCTTTCATCTCTGCATTTCCATAGCAGAATGTCTTGTATATGGTTTAAGTGCAAGCAACATATAGTGCAGTATATAGTTAAAACCAATTGGTTTTAACTGAAAATGTGATTTGGTAATAAGAGTTATTGAACTTTAGAGGAAAGAGTAATTCATTCTATCCTGGATATTTTATGGATGAATAAAGGGTCACTGGGCTTCCTTTACTCAGGCTCAGTGGTAAAGAACCTGCCTGCCAATGCAGAAGATGCAGGAGACATGGGCTCTATCCCTGGATTGGGAAGATCCCCTGGAGAAGGAAATGACAACCTACTCTAGTATTCTTGCCTATAAAATGCCATGGATGGAGAAGCCTGGCAAGATAGGTCATGGGGTCTGTAGGCCATGGGGTTGCAAAAGAGTTGGACATGACTCAGCGACTAAACCACAGAAACAAAGAATCATAAAGATTTTTTGCAAGTTAGCTTTGGGTAAAGAGAAATCCAATTAGAGTGAAGAACATAAGCAAGTGGACTTTTTAATCACACCCTAGTAATCCTTTTGGTTCCCAGGAATCTCAGCATGAGAGAAGTATATAGGTAGATTATCACCCCGCAACAGTCTTTCCCTTTTACCTATAAAATGAAAATACTCTTACTAGTATACAAGGTTCCTGTCAAGAGTGCAAAGGCATGGGCATTTGTGATTTCTCCTCTAGCACATTGCCTTCCAGGCCCCTAGCTCCTAAAGGACTTGACATGCTCACCCAAGAGGCAAGAGATATGTTTGTTCTCTGTTTATCAATGGAGCTTCCTCTCTGCTGATACACTATGTGCCAGAAAATGGGCATTAAATAATACATCCCATTGCCCTTCAGACATTTATAGTGGAGTACAGGAAACACACATAAGAACAAATAACTTACTATTGCTTTTAAAAGTCTAGTTCTTTTATGTAAGAAGTGTACTAATAGAAAAAAATATAGGTTTGTAGAGAAAATAACATGTGTACTCTATCTGAAATAAATATTAGGGACTGGGCATTGCAGACAGAAGGAAAAACATTAACCAGACAGAGGCAGGAAAGTACATGTGTCTTAGAGTACATTTGCCAAGATTGCCCCATCTTTGGTTGGTCATGTGTGTGTTTATCTCACCCATTATATGTAAAATGGCCAGCAGAGACCCTTTCATCTCTGCATTTCCATAGCAGAATGTCTTGTATATGGTTTAAGTGCAAGCAACATATAGTGCAGTATATAGTTAAAACCAATTGGTTTTAACTGAAAATGTGATTTGGTAATAAGAGTTATTGAACTTTAGAGGAAAGAGTAATTCATTCTATCCTGGATATTTTATGGATGAATAAAGGGTCACTGGGCTTCCTTTACTCAGGCTCAGTGGTAAAGAACCTGCCTGCCAATGCAGAAGATGCAGGAGACATGGGCTCTATCCCTGGATTGGGAAGATCCCCTGGAGAAGGAAATGACAACCTACTCTAGTATTCTTGCCTATAAAATGCCATGGATGGAGAAGCCTGGCAAGATAGGTCATGGGGTCTGTAGGCCATGGGGTTGCAAAAGAGTTGGACATGACTCAGCGACTAAACCACAGAAACAAAGAATCATAAAGATTTTTTGCAAGTTAGCTTTGGGTAAAGAGAAATCCAATTAGAGTGAAGAACATAAGCAAGTGGACTTTTTAATCACACCCTAGTAATCCTTTTGGTTCCCAGGAATCTCAGCATGAGAGAAGTATATAGGGTAGTTCCATGTTACTCACCTCCCCTTGGCCAACAGTCTTTCCCTTCACCTTTAAGAGTATCCTATGTCAAATCTATAAGGATGGACACACAAGATTCAGGTTGACATAAACCTGTCTTCACTGTTTGTCCTGGAAAGAGTAGTTAACCAATTAGACAGATTCACCCCCAAAATGGTATAATCACGGATGATGGTATTATCTGAGATCCTCCAAAATTTCACAACTCTTTAGTTACATTGCAAAATAATCTCTCTCTCTCTCTCTCTCTCTCTCTCTCGTTGGCATATATTTTCTTTCTGTGTTTTCAAATAAAAAATTCTATCCTCATATGAAATGAGTGGCAAAGGGTAATAAACCACATTTTGGGAATTACCTCCTTAGAATCAGAGGTTTAAGTACCACATGGAAGGAAATTTTGCAGGTGTGACCTTAAAAACAGCTAACCAAAGAAGTCAGGATTGGACTCGACATAAATAAATTATTACTCAGGGAGGTAGACTCTAACATTGACTCTCTGTTACAGATATTAGACAGCCTCACACCACGACTTGAAAGTCATACAAGCAACAACCTACAAGGACTCTGGGTGTAGTCCTATTCTTTAGTTACCACGTATTTTATCATTAATTTATCACCCATTCATAACACAATCTTTAATTAATTATTAGGGCATTTAGTCAACAAATGACCACATGACCAGTTTGAAGAGTGTGAGAGAGATTGGGTACATCTTAGAGAATGGGAAAGTTAACTGGTCTTAGAAATTATTTCAATTCCCTTTACACCTGAAGCATACCTCTAATCAATGTTTCTGTCAACTACTATCAAAATAAATGTTGTATAACTATTCCAGATTATAGTGATATTATGACATCTGAAAAATGTGTCATTGGCTGAGACATTGTGGATCATTGCCCCGACCAACTGACTGAGAACACAAATAAGTAAAAATATATTAAGGGCGTATAGTCACGTGTTAAGATACATATAAATAAAACTATTACAGAAACAAATAGTTTTCCACTAATCAATGCTGTATGGAGAGTCATTCTAGAGATTGATGTTATTCAGTCATTAAGTCATGTCCGATTCTTTGGATCCTGTCTCAGCATGAGAGAAGTATATAGGGTAGTTCCATGTTACTCACCTCCCCTTGGCCAACAGTCTTTCCCTTCACCTTTAAGAGTATCCTATGTCAAATCTATAAGGATGGACACACAAGATTCAGGTTGACATAAACCTGTCTTCACTGTTTGTCCTGGAAAGAGTAGTTAACCAATTAGACAGATTCACCCCCAAAATGGTATAATCACGGATGATGGTATTATCTGAGATCCTCCAAAATTTCACAACTCTTTAGTTACATTGCAAAATAATCTCTCTCTCTCTCTCTCTCTCTCTCTCTCTCTCTCGTTGGCATATATTTTCTTTCTGTGTTTTCAAATAAAAAATTCTATCCTCATATGAAATGAGTGGCAAAGGGTAATAAACCACATTTTGGGAATTACCTCCTTAGAATCAGAGGTTTAAGTACCACATGGAAGGAAATTTTGCAGGTGTGACCTTAAAAACAGCTAACCAAAGAAGTCAGGATTGGACTCGACATAAATAAATTATTACTCAGGGAGGTAGACTCTAACATTGACTCTCTGTTACAGATATTAGACAGCCTCACACCACGACTTGAAAGTCATACAAGCAACAACCTACAAGGACTCTGGGTGTAGTCCTATTCTTTAGTTACCACGTATTTTATCATTAATTTATCACCCATTCATAACACAATCTTTAATTAATTATTAGGGCATTTAGTCAACAAATGACCACATGACCAGTTTGAAGAGTGTGAGAGAGATTGGGTACATCTTAGAGAATGGGAAAGTTAACTGGTCTTAGAAATTATTTCAATTCCCTTTACACCTGAAGCATACCTCTAATCAATGTTTCTGTCAACTACTATCAAAATAAATGTTGTATAACTATTCCAGATTATAGTGATATTATGACATCTGAAAAATGTGTCATTGGCTGAGACATTGTGGATCATTGCCCCGACCAACTGACTGAGAACACAAATAAGTAAAAATATATTAAGGGCGTATAGTCACGTGTTAAGATACATATAAATAAAACTATTACAGAAACAAATAGTTTTCCACTAATCAATGCTGTATGGAGAGTCATTCTAGAGATTGATGTTATTCAGTCATTAAGTCATGTCCGATTCTTTGGATCCTGTGGACTGCAGCACATCAGGCTTCCCTATCCTTCACTAGCTCCTGGAGTTTGCTCAATTTCAAATCTATTGAGTTGGTGATATTACCCAACCATCTCATCCTCTGTTACCTCCTCTCCTCCTGCCCTCAGCAACAGGATCTTTTCTAATGAGTCAGCTTTTTGCATCAGGTGGCCGAAGTATTGGGGCTTCAGCATCAATCCTTCCAATGAATATTAAAGGTGGTTTCCTGTAGGATTGATGTGTTTTTATCATAAGTGAAGAAACTGCATTAAGAAAAACCTGATAGTTAGATATTATCCCATGCATTATGCCACAGAGCTAGTACAATCCCATTTCTGAGTATATCCAAAGGAAAGGAAATCAGTGTCTCAGAGATATCTGGATTCCCATGTTAACTGTAGCATTATAGACAATAGCGAAAATATGGAAACAACCTAAGTATATACTGATGATGGATGGATACAGAAAGTGTGTATGTGTGTAAGAGACAGACAGAGACAAAGAGTATGCATGCTTGTATTTATATCTCCTGAGCAGCAATGGCCTTTCCTCAGATTTCAGTCTGTGTGGTTCCCTTTAGCTTCAGGACTTTAGCTTCAGACTTTCTGGGTGGAAGAAATGCTATGATTTTCACTCCATATTCTTTTCACTATTCTACATCTTAAACAGAAATATAACTCTATCATTTATTCTTTCAACAAATATTTCTGGAGAACACATGGTGTTTCAATAACTACTCTGTGTTGGATTAACAGGTTGAAAATTTTGTCCCCTTTAGACGCTCCTTCTTTTTGAAATAAAAATGTCCTTTATCAAAATAAATGTTGTATAACTATTCCAGATTATAGTGATATTATGATATCTGAAAAATGTGTCATTCGCTGAGATATTGTGGATCATTGCCCGACCAACTGACTGAGAACACAAATAAGTAAAAATATATTAAGGGCGTATAGTCACGTGTTAAGATACATATAAATAAAACTATTACAGAAACAAATAGTTTTCCACTAATCAATGCTGTATGGAGAGTCATTCTAGAGATTGATGTTATTCAGTCATTAAGTCATGTCCGATTCTTTGGATCCTGTGGACTGCAGCACATCAGGCTTCCCTATCCTTCACTAGCTCCTGGAGTTTGCTCAATTTCAAATCTATTGAGTTGGTGATATTACCCAACCATCTCATCCTCTGTTACCTCCTCTCCTCCTGCCCTCAGCAACAGGATCTTTTCTAATGAGTCAGCTTTTTGCATCAGGTGGCCGAAGTATTGGGGCTTCAGCATCAATCCTTCCAATGAATATTAAAGGTGGTTTCCTGTAGGATTGATGTGTTTTTATCATAAGTGAAGAAACTGCATTAAGAAAAACCTGATAGTTAGATATTATCCCATGCATTATGCCACAGAGCTAGTACAATCCCATTTCTGAGTATATCCAAAGGAAAGGAAATCAGTGTCTCAGAGATATCTGGATTCCCATGTTAACTGTAGCATTATAGACAATAGCGAAAATATGGAAACAACCTAAGTATATACTGATGATGGATGGATACAGAAAGTGTGTATGTGTGTAAGAGACAGACAGAGACAAAGAGTATGCATGCTTGTATTTATATCTCCTGAGCAGCAATGGCCTTTCCTCAGATTTCAGTCTGTGTGGTTCCCTTTAGCTTCAGGACTTTAGCTTCAGACTTTCTGGGTGGAAGAAATGCTATGATTTTCACTCCATATTCTTTTCACTATTCTACATCTTAAACAGAAATATAACTCTATCATTTATTCTTTCAACAAATATTTCTGGAGAACACATGGTGTTTCAATAACTACTCTGTGTTGGATTAACAGGTTGAAAATTTTGTCCCCTTTAGACGCTCCTTCTTTTTGAAATAAAAATGTCTCACATTTTAATTCAACTTAGTAAATGTTCTTATAGGAATATAAACAAAAAACTATAGGAATATGGACCACAAAGTGGATACCTCTACATAGCAAGCTTAAACTGGGTTTATAGAAGCTGTTATAACTGGGTTGGAGTTCAACAAAAAATTGTTAGCTCTGTGATGGAGTATTCAGAGAAAAACTTCACGCAGAGCATTTGAGAAAGCACAGCACTGTCAGAAGTCTGTTGTGTCCAAGGAGTATTCAGCAGTTTAATGTGTCAGAAACACGAGGAACTTGTGGCAGGTTTTAACTACAGACCATCAGGTATATAATAGAGTTTAAGGCAAATCCAGGTAGCTTCTACTGTTATTATCGTTACTGATTTGGATGCAGTACATTTGGGACATACAAGTACTCAGGGACATACAGGTACTTAGGTACTGCTGGGTAGATTCAAGTAATTAAACCAAGTGACTCATTTTTTTCTTCAACGATCAGTCTTCTCTGTTTTTATAGAATAGGTAATTCATGACCAGTTTATATCTTTCATTCACTGTAACTTTTTAATTCCTACCTCTTAATTCTAAAAATAAATTTAAAATTTTAACACGAAAATCTTTATTTAGAGCTTCCCAAAAATAACTAGAGGAGTCAGCAGTTTGGGCTAGGATTCCTGTGTGAGAGTGATAGGCTATGGCTGAGAGGCTCTTTCTTCCTTTATGAAGGACACGGGCTCTCTCAGTCCCCACATGACATGCTCCCGAGAGTCCTCAGATGGCCTGCTTCACTGGTTACTTTATGCCCCGTCCCTGCAGCATTTTGAGCATCCTTGCTCTGTTATATTCAAGAACCCCTTTCAGGTCTGTATTCTCCCATCTCCCAGGCCTTACCCACCTGGCACAGGACATGCCAGGATTGAAAAATACTGATTCAGTGTTGTCTATGACGGGTCTTCATTCCAACACATGGGCTTCTCTTTAGTTGTGGCACGTGGGCTTAGTTGCCCAGTGGCATGTGGGATCTTAGTTCCCTGACCAGCAACGGAGCCTATGTCCTCTGCATTGGAAGGCAGGTTCTTAACCACTGGACTAGCAGGGAATCCCCAGGACTGTCTTCTTTAAATGCTCAACATCAATGATGGCTCCTGAGTTACATTTACACATTCACATTCTTGATTTTATGTGACACTCATCTATTGAGACTTGCATGACAAATATGGAGAGTGTTCTGAACACACACACACAAACATGTACATATATGTACATATAAGTAGGTCTGCATATAAGTCCATATATATACCTGGTTTAAATATATGAGGATATCAAGGCCCATGCCAGAACTAGTAAATGGTAAAATTCAGCTAAAAACTTACATCTTTTGTCACCTAGTTTCAGACTTTTTCTCTAAGAACACTGGGTTTTAACTACAGACCATCAGGTATATAATAGAGTTTAAGGCAAATCCAGGTAGCTTCTACTGTTATTATCGTTACTGATTTGGATGCAGTACATTTGGGACATACAAGTACTCAGGGACATACAGGTACTTAGGTACTGCTGGGTAGATTCAAGTAATTAAACCAAGTGACTCATTTTTTTCTTCAACGATCAGTCTTCTCTGTTTTTATAGAATAGGTAATTCATGACCAGTTTATATCTTTCATTCACTGTAACTTTTTAATTCCTACCTCTTAATTCTAAAATAAATTTAAAATTTTAACACGAAAATCTTTATTTAGAGCTTCCCAAAAATAACTAGAGGAGTCAGCAGTTTGGGCTAGGATTCCTGTGTGAGAGTGATAGGCTATGGCTGAGAGGCTCTTTCTTCCTTTATGAAGGACACGGGCTCTCTCAGTCCCCACATGACATGCTCCCGAGAGTCCTCAGATGGCCTGCTTCACTGGTTACTTTATGCCCCGTCCCTGCAGCATTTTGAGCATCCTTGCTCTGTTATATTCAAGAACCCCTTTCAGGTCTGTATTCTCCCATCTCCCAGGCCTTACCCACCTGGCACAGGACATGCCAGGATTGAAAAATACTGATTCAGTGTTGTCTATGACGGGTCTTCATTCCAACACATGGGCTTCTCTTTAGTTGTGGCACGTGGGCTTAGTTGCCCAGTGGCATGTGGGATCTTAGTTCCCTGACCAGCAACGGAGCCTATGTCCTCTGCATTGGAAGGCAGGTTCTTAACCACTGGACTAGCAGGGAATCCCCAGGACTGTCTTCTTTAAATGCTCAACATCAATGATGGCTCCTGAGTTACATTTACACATTCACATTCTTGATTTTATGTGACACTCATCTATTGAGACTTGCATGACAAATATGGAGAGTGTTCTGAACACACACACACAAACATGTACATATATGTACATATAAGTAGGTCTGCATATAAGTCCATATATATACCTGGTTTAAATATATGAGGATATCAAGGCCCATGCCAGAACTAGTAAATGGTAAAATTCAGCTAAAAACTTACATCTTTTGTCACCTAGTTTCAGACTTTTTCTCTAAGAACACTGGGTTTCACATTTCCAGCTTTTCTTTGTATAATTCCAACCATCTCTGAGCAGTTCATTCATTGCAGGAGTCTCTCACCTCACTGCCTTTCTCCAGGTTACCACACATTTTCGGTTTCCTTATTATGCCTTTCTCACTAAACTGAGGTAGTCTGGAATGAAGTAAATGCAAATTCTCTTAGTGGTTTAAACATTTATGCTCCCATCCCCCTCCAAAATCAACCAAACCTGCTGAGTCTATAAATTTTAAAAGTAGAATTTAGACTGGTAATTATAGTTATGGAGTTAAAGAATTCTCAATGTTTTTTTTTTTTTCCTTAGGCTTATCATCTCAAAGTAAAAATCTGAATTCCTGATCCCCCTTTTCCAGTAATTTCATGTGAGAAGAACAAATCTATTTACATAGCATTCCTGTGACCTATAGTAGGATAAATAAGGGGAATCAATAGACATATTATTTGAGTCTGTCTTTTGAAACACAGTAACATCACATGACACATAATTCCCAGAGGAATCAATTGCCTTTTTGAGCAAGATGGGTTTTTAAAACAAGAATTTTTTTTTATTATTATTATTCTCCCCAACCCAGAGAAAAATGTGAGAATTCAGACAAGATTAACTTAAAAATGAATAATGTAGGGACTTGCCATTTGTGTGGAGTAGAAACAACTCACCTTTTAAACATTTATTACTCACCTTTTAAACATTATTATTTATGAATTTGACTTTAGCTGCTCTGTGTAAATCTTTTTATTCTTGTCTGGCCAAGTATTTGTGACGTGAAAAATGGAATGGCTCCTGAGTTACATTTACACATTCACATTCTTGATTTTATGTGACACTCATCTATTGAGACTTGCATGACAAATATGGAGAGTGTTCTGAACACACACACACAAACATGTACATATATGTACATATAAGTAGGTCTGCATATAAGTCCATATATATACCTGGTTTAAATATATGAGGATATCAAGGCCCATGCCAGAACTAGTAAATGGTAAAATTCAGCTAAAAACTTACATCTTTTGTCACCTAGTTTCAGACTTTTTCTCTAAGAACACTGGGTTTCACATTTCCAGCTTTTCTTTGTATAATTCCAACCATCTCTGAGCAGTTCATTCATTGCAGGAGTCTCTCACCTCACTGCCTTTCTCCAGGTTACCACACATTTTCGGTTTCCTTATTATGCCTTTCTCACTAAACTGAGGTAGTCTGGAATGAAGTAAATGCAAATTCTCTTAGTGGTTTAAACATTTATGCTCCCATCCCCCTCCAAAATCAACCAAACCTGCTGAGTCTATAAATTTTAAAAGTAGAATTTAGACTGGTAATTATAGTTATGGAGTTAAAGAATTCTCAATGTTTTTTTTTTTTTCCTTAGGCTTATCATCTCAAAGTAAAAATCTGAATTCCTGATCCCCCTTTTCCAGTAATTTCATGTGAGAAGAACAAATCTATTTACATAGCATTCCTGTGACCTATAGTAGGATAAATAAGGGGAATCAATAGACATATTATTTGAGTCTGTCTTTTGAAACACAGTAACATCACATGACACATAATTCCCAGAGGAATCAATTGCCTTTTTGAGCAAGATGGGTTTTTAAAACAAGAATTTTTTTTTATTATTATTATTCTCCCCAACCCAGAGAAAAATGTGAGAATTCAGACAAGATTAACTTAAAAATGAATAATGTAGGGACTTGCCATTTGTGTGGAGTAGAAACAACTCACCTTTTAAACATTTATTACTCACCTTTTAAACATTATTATTTATGAATTTGACTTTAGCTGCTCTGTGTAAATCTTTTTATTCTTGTCTGGCCAAGTATTTGTGACGTGAAAAATGGAATGGCATTTATCACTAGTTTGATACTTTTAGAAGTATACTTATTAAGTAGAAAGAAGCTGACCTCAGGAAGTGAAAGGACATCAACCTAAGAATTAAAGGAGCAGTTCACAGCTATTCTTTTTGTTTACCTGCTCTTCTATCCCACTCTGAAGCTTTTCTGTTGGAGGAGATAATGACAATTGTAGGCTAAAATATGGGTTAATCATCCTCTTTCATCAGTAAGAAAAATAAGCAAGTATGGTGTTCAAACTGGAGTAGGAAATGGCAACCCACTCCAGTATTCTTGCCTGGAAAATTCCATGGCCAGAAGAGCCTGATAGGCTACAGTCCACAGGGGCACAAAGAGTCAGACATGACTGAGTGACTGAGCAAGGGTAGTGTTCAAAACAATGAATTACATCAAATAAAATCATTTAGAGTTTTGCATATGTGTGGGAGATATATATGTGTGTGTATATGTATATAGTATGTGTATATGTGTGTGCATATATATATATATACACACACACACACACACACACATATATAAGTGTGTGTGTGTGTGTGTGTGTGTGTGTGTATACATATACAGAGAGAGAGATTGATTGATGAGAATAAATTGGCTCCTGTGATTATGAAGGTGGGCAAATTCTAAAGTCTGCCAGGTGAGTCAATAGCCTGGAGTCTTGGGAAGGCCGTTTGTTTATTTCCCATCTGAATTTCAAAGGCCTGAGAACCAGGGGGACTGATGTTGTTCCCGTCATAAGACTGGCAGACTTAAGACTCAGAAAGTGCCAAAATTTCAGTTCGAGTCCAAAAGCAGGGAAAAACACAGATGTCCCAGTCTGAAGGCCATCATGTGGGAAAGAGTTCTCTCTCACTGGAGTGTGGGTCAACTTTTTTTTGTTCTATCCAGACCTTCAACTGATGAAACGAGGCTTACCCACATTAGGGAAGACAATGTGTTTTACTCAGTCTACTAATTTAAATGTTAATCTCATCCAAAACACCCTCATAGGAACACGTAGGATAATATTTGACTCTCAGGACACCCAAAGTCCAGCCATATTGACACAGAAAATTAACCGTCACACAGGGGTATCCACTAAGGAAGGATATAGTCCTCACAGCTCACTCAGAGGTTTGTTAAGCCTTCAGTTCCCAGCAGCTGTTAGACTGCAGGTCTCTATTTTTCACTAGTTGTAAACTAGTGGTTACCCTCCATTCCTTGCCACGTGGACTTCTCCAACACAACAGCTGGTTTCAGCAAAGACAACAGAAAGATAATCTGCTAGCCAAACAAAAATAACAACCTTTTGTAGCCAAATCACAAAATTAAAAGCTTAGCACCTTTGTCATATTCTGTTGATTAGAAGCATGTCAGTGGGTTCAACCCATTCTAAAGTCAAGGAAATTACATAAAGGTGTGAACATCAAGAAGTAGGCATCACTGGAGGCCATTGTAGAAGTCTACCTTTCTCACAACTGAAATGTATATTGAATGTCTGAGGAAGAAATACAAACATTAGAACCAGAAAAGGGGCACTTATCTCAGAGTGACAAAGTCTGGGTTTGAGGGTCATTTAAAAAAAAATTGTTCTAAATCTATGAGCTTGTGCAAGTTAATTACTATCATTTAGCCAACTTCTTCATTATTAAAGTGGATATATGTTTGTATGCTCTACACCCTTTTTATTCTGGTAAGAGAACTTGGTTTTCTTTTTCCCTTCCTTTAGGTCAAGTGATTAAGGTAGAGCTACTCCTGGAGTCTTGGGAAGGCCGTTTGTTTATTTCCCATCTGAATTTCAAAGGCCTGAGAACCAGGGGACTGATGTTGTTCCGTCATAAGACTGGCAGACTTAAGACTCAGAAAGTGCCAAAATTTCAGTTCGAGTCCAAAAGCAGGGAAAAACACAGATGTCCCAGTCTGAAGGCCATCATGTGGGAAAGAGTTCTCTCTCACTGGAGTGTGGGTCAACTTTTTTTTGTTCTATCCAGACCTTCAACTGATGAAACGAGGCTTACCCACATTAGGGAAGACAATGTGTTTTACTCAGTCTACTAATTTAAATGTTAATCTCATCCAAAACACCCTCATAGGAACACGTAGGATAATATTTGACTCTCAGGACACCCAAAGTCCAGCCATATTGACACAGAAAATTAACCGTCACACAGGGGTATCCACTAAGGAAGGATATAGTCCTCACAGCTCACTCAGAGGTTTGTTAAGCCTTCAGTTCCCAGCAGCTGTTAGACTGCAGGTCTCTATTTTTCACTAGTTGTAAACTAGTGGTTCCCATCCATTCCTTGCCACGTGGACTTCTCCAACACAACAGCTGGTTTCAGCAAAGACAACAGAAAGATAATCTGCTAGCCAAACAAAAATAACAACCTTTTGTAGCCAAATCACAAAATTAAAAGCTTAGCACCTTTGTCATATTCTGTTGATTAGAAGCATGTCAGTGGGTTCAACCCATTCTAAAGTCAAGGAAATTACATAAAGGTGTGAACATCAAGAAGTAGGCATCACTGGAGGCCATTGTAGAAGTCTACCTTTCTCACAACTGAAATGTATATTGAATGTCTGAGGAAGAAATACAAACATTAGAACCAGAAAAGGGGCACTTATCTCAGAGTGACAAAGTCTGGGTTTGAGGGTCATTTAAAAAAAAATTGTTCTAAATCTATGAGCTTGTGCAAGTTAATTACTATCATTTAGCCAACTTCTTCATTATTAAAGTGGATATATGTTTGTATGCTCTACACCCTTTTTATTCTGGTAAGAGAACTTGGTTTTCTTTTTCCCTTCCTTTAGGTCAAGTGATTAAGGTAGAGCTACTCCTGTAGGGGTTAGCATAGGAATGAAGTCTAGACATGCAAAGCCATAGTGACTTGCTAGGATGCAATGCAAGATCCATTCTGTATTCATGAGAAGTAGGCATAGGATGTTTTCTGGAAATATTGGGCAAGAGAAAGCCTTTTCTCAGCAAGGTTAAAGCTAAGAGAATGTAAGCCTGAAATTGCCTGTGGCCATGTGGTTATCAAGGTCTGAATGCGAAGAAAGCTAATACAGAAATTCGGTTCTGAGATACACAGAAAGAGGTGGATTCCTAAAGATACTGAACAAGTGGCCTGGCCTTGCCTGAAGCTAGATAATTCTAACCCTATACAAGCCATATATGCTGAAATCCATTTTGAGTTGTGTCTCTAGCAGTTGCCTGACCCACCCAGCACCTACAACAGTGTGCGTCACACAGCCAACTCAAGTGTACCCTGACTAACGTATAAAAGAGCAACTTTTGGAAAATTGGCATTGAAGTCCAAGGTGCAGGAAGTTGAAATAAATCCCCCTGACACTGAGTCTTCCTGAACCCTAAAATTCTGTGGCTGGTTTCCAGAATACTTATTTGAGACTTCTCTTTTGAACTCCCATCCAGAATATTTAGGGATGGCTTAGGCAGCTCTCTTCTGTTCATTCATCCCTATTTCCAGACTCACCACAAAGTACATGGGCCAAACTCATAAAACTCTATCGCTCACTAACCTCAGGCACAGGAAACTGGCCTATAGACGTTCCAAAAGGAAAAAAAAAAAGAAGAAGAAGAAAATCACTCAGCATATAAGACCCAGAACAGGAAGCAAAACTAATGAAAGAATGTCCTCAGCTTTCCCAGGAAATTATTCTCACTCCACCTCTATAAAAAGTAACATATTTGGCCCCGCATCTCTCCCTACCTCCTTCTCTAACTTTCTAATAGAGGCAACAGAAGAGCAGAGGCTTGAATGAGGCAATGACAGACAGACCACGTTTCACAAAAACCATCATCAGAAGCCACTTTGTCATAGCCAGAGGCTGACAGAGCCAGAGTAGTTAAGGCTAGTGAGTTGCTGAATTGGACAATTTTGAGTGATGAAATTCATAGCAGTTACCAATGATCACCAAAGCAAAGCATCTCTTGCAGATAAGAAACCAGAGACCTGAACTGGAGGAAAAAAGGATGTTCATGCTGCTTTTCTCACTGTATTTCTTACTATTCACTATTAGAAATTCAAAACATTTGAAATCAAATACGTTGATTTGATTATGGTACTATATGGGGGGTTGTAAAGGAAGGGATAAACTTCAATCAATGATCCTACACCAATGAGGTCCAAGGCTGAATCACCCGAAGAGCTGGTTCATTCTGCAATTTTCTCTGAAGCCCCAGCAGCTACAATTAGGTCAATTGGTCTAGAAAACAGTCTGTTATCCACGCAAGGTGGGGTGGGTGGCATTGTGAAAGAAGAGCCCACATCCATCACCTGCTGAAATCCATTTTGAGTTGTGTCTCTAGCAGTTGCCTGACCCACCCAGCACCTACAACAGTGTCGTCACACAGCCAACTCAAGTGTACCCTGACTAACGTATAAAGAGCAACTTTTGGAAAATTGGCATTGAAGTCCAAGGTGCAGGAAGTTGAAATAAATCCCCCTGACACTGAGTCTTCCTGAACCCTAAAATTCTGTGGCTGGTTTCCAGAATACTTATTTGAGACTTCTCTTTTGAACTCCCATCCAGAATATTTAGGGATGGCTTAGGCAGCTCTCTTCTGTTCATTCATCCCTATTTCCAGACTCACCACAAAGTACATGGGCCAAACTCATAAAACTCTATCGCTCACTAACCTCAGGCACAGGAAACTGGCCTATAGACGTTCCAAAAGGAAAAAAAAAAAGAAGAAGAAGAAAATCACTCAGCATATAAGACCCAGAACAGGAAGCAAAACTAATGAAAGAATGTCCTCAGCTTTCCCAGGAAATTATTCTCACTCCACCTCTATAAAAAGTAACATATTTGGCCCCGCATCTCTCCCTACCTCCTTCTCTAACTTTCTAATAGAGGCAACAGAAGAGCAGAGGCTTGAATGAGGCAATGACAGACAGACCACGTTTCACAAAAACCATCATCAGAAGCCACTTTGTCATAGCCAGAGGCTGACAGAGCCAGAGTAGTTAAGGCTAGTGAGTTGCTGAATTGGACAATTTTGAGTGATGAAATTCATAGCAGTTACCAATGATCACCAAAGCAAAGCATCTCTTGCAGATAAGAAACCAGAGACCTGAACTGGAGGAAAAAAGGATGTTCATGCTGCTTTTCTCACTGTATTTCTTACTATTCACTATTAGAAATTCAAAACATTTGAAATCAAATACGTTGATTTGATTATGGTACTATATGGGGGGTTGTAAAGGAAGGGATAAACTTCAATCAATGATCCTACACCAATGAGGTCCAAGGCTGAATCACCCGAAGAGCTGGTTCATTCTGCAATTTTCTCTGAAGCCCCAGCAGCTACAATTAGGTCAATTGGTCTAGAAAACAGTCTGTTATCCACGCAAGGTGGGGTGGGTGGCATTGTGAAAGAAGAGCCCACATCCATCACTGCCATGCAAAGAAAGAACAGGTTCAGGTGCAAGATCCAGCCAACAAGGATCAAAGCATCACACCCAAGAGAGTCCAAGGGAGACAGGCAGGACGGGACAGGCGCTGAAGAGAGCAACCACTCAACCCAAACCTGAGGGAATTTCTCAAGTCTCATCCATTGTTAACTCTGAGATCCATGAGACTTGGGGCCACTTTTCTCTTATTTTTTCTCTCTTTCCAGCATCTTCTATGTAGCCTGGCAGATATATTTATTGGTTGACTCAATGAGTGACTGTTTCCGACATAAAAGAGAAGTATTTCAGACTGCATGATCAAAATGAAGTTAGAAAATGTTTTTAGAACACTACAATAAATGATTCCTTACACAGGCACACTGTTGTATAGTTTTGAAAGAGCTTTGGCATTTAATATACGATTTGTTCATTATAATCCAAGATGTCAGACAGGCTTGATAAATTATTTCATTTATTCACTGAATCAGCATATGTTAGATTACTGTTATGGCAGTCAGTTGTTAGTACTTTGGCATATAAGACTAGCAAAGATGTGATCTACTCCTATGTCTTCAAGTTCACAGTGGGGTGGGGTACATACACACATACACACCAATAAAAATAATGACAATACAGTAAGGATTTAGACAAATGATTACAATAAACTATGGCAAGTGTTAATGGAGGGACCAAGAATGCACATAAATGGTGAGTAATGTGTCTGTGGCAGCCAGAAAGGCTTCACAAAAGTGATGCTAGGTTATGAGAAAGAATTTGACAACCAGGGCTTCCCCAGTGACTCAGCAGTAAAAGAATCCTCCTGCAACACTGGAAATGTGGGTTCATTCCCTGGGTCAGGAAGATCCCCTGGAAAAGAAAATAGCAGCTCACCCCAGTATTCTTACTGGGATAATGTTGAAAGGAAGGGAAATAAACTTCAATCAATGATCCTACACCAATGAGGTCCAAGGCTGAATCACCCGAAGAGCTGGTTCATTCTGCAATTTTCTCTGAAGCCCCAGCAGCTACAATTAGGTCAATTGGTCTAGAAAACAGTCTGTTATCCACGCAAGGTGGGGTGGGTGGCATTGTGAAAGAAGAGCCCACATCCATCACTGCCATGCAAAGAAAGAACAGGTTCAGGTGCAAGATCCAGCCAACAAGGATCAAAGCATCACACCCAAGAGAGTCCAAGGGAGACAGGCAGGACGGGACAGGCGCTGAAGAGAGCAACCACTCAACCCAAACCTGAGGGAATTTCTCAAGTCTCATCCATTGTTAACTCTGAGATCCATGAGACTTGGGGCCACTTTTCTCTTATTTTCTCTCTCTTTCCAGCATCTTCTATGTAGCCTGGCAGATATATTTATTGGTTGACTCAATGAGTGACTGTTTCCGACATAAAAGAGAAGTATTTCAGACTGCATGATCAAAATGAAGTTAGAAAATGTTTTTAGAACACTACAATAAATGATTCCTTACACAGGCACACTGTTGTATAGTTTTGAAAGAGCTTTGGCATTTAATATACGATTTGTTCATTATAATCCAAGATGTCAGACAGGCTTGATAAATTATTTCATTTATTCACTGAATCAGCATATGTTAGATTACTGTTATGGCAGTCAGTTGTTAGTACTTTGGCATATAAGACTAGCAAAGATGTGATCTACTCCTATGTCTTCAAGTTCACAGTGGGGTGGGGTACATACACACATACACACCAATAAAAATAATGACAATACAGTAAGGATTTAGACAAATGATTACAATAAACTATGGCAAGTGTTAATGGAGGGACCAAGAATGCACATAAATGGTGAGTAATGTGTCTGTGGCAGCCAGAAAGGCTTCACAAAAGTGATGCTAGGTTATGAGAAAGAATTTGACAACCAGGGCTTCCCCAGTGACTCAGCAGTAAAAGAATCCTCCTGCAACACTGGAAATGTGGGTTCATTCCCTGGGTCAGGAAGATCCCCTGGAAAAGAAAATAGCAGCTCACCCCAGTATTCTTACTGGGATAATCCCAGGGACAGAGGAGCCTGGAAAACTGTACTTCATGGGGTTGCAAACATGACTGAGCACTTACATACACACACACGTGCACACACGTGAGGGAAGACTTGCCAGAGAAAAAGTAGAGAAAACACAGAACAGCATTTGATACAATATATAATAGAAAATACTTGCTGCTCAGTGGCAGAATATGAGACTGGAAAGAAAGTTGAGGCCAAAACATCAAGGATTGGGAAGCATTAAGGTTGAAATTTGTCTCCCAGGTCATAGGAGCCATTGGGAAATGTTGTTGGGGATTCTATATAAAGTGTTCAGACTTGCATTTTATTCTCCAAATTTCCAGAAGAGGAATCTCAGTAACAAAGGTTAGGTGACTTCTCCTGGGTTGTAGGGAGAATAATAGGAGAGCCAGGGTTTCACTGGGTTAGAAATGAAATACCACATGTCTACTTCCTGCTCAATGCTTACTCATTAGAGACAATATTTGTCATCTGGAAAAAGAGTTGATTATAATCAGACTGGAAATTGATGTACCTGAAAATCTTTAGAAGGGAAAATGTAGGGGAAGACACAAGATAGAACAGCAGATAGGAAACAGTTCTTATCAGTCTGAATCTGTTTTACATTTCATTCCAGACTCTGCAAATTAGCGCCAACACAATGAATCTTTGTAAATTAATGAGGGTAACAGCAGGCAAAGAATCAATCAGCTACTCCTATGTCTTCAAGTTCACAGTGGGGTGGGGTACATACACACATACACACCAATAAAAATAATGACAATACAGTAAGGATTTAGACAAATGATTACAATAAACTATGGCAAGTGTTAATGGAGGGACCAAGAATGCACATAAATGGTGAGTAATGTGTCTGTGGCAGCCAGAAAGGCTTCACAAAAGTGATGCTAGGTTATGAGAAAGAATTTGACAACCAGGGCTTCCCCAGTGACTCAGCAGTAAAAGAATCCTCCTGCAACACTGGAAATGTGGGTTCATTCCCTGGGTCAGGAAGATCCCCTGGAAAAGAAAATAGCAGCTCACCCCAGTATTCTTACTGGGATAATCCCAGGGACAGAGGAGCCTGGAAAACTGTACTTCATGGGGTTGCAAACATGACTGAGCACTTACATACACACACACGTGCACACACGTGAGGGAAGACTTGCCAGAGAAAAAGTAGAGAAAACACAGAACAGCATTTGATACAATATATAATAGAAAATACTTGCTGCTCAGTGGCAGAATATGAGACTGGAAAGAAAGTTGAGGCCAAAACATCAAGGATTGGGAAGCATTAAGGTTGAAATTTGTCTCCCAGGTCATAGGAGCCATTGGGAAATGTTGTTGGGGATTCTATATAAAGTGTTCAGACTTGCATTTTATTCTCCAAATTTCCAGAAGAGGAATCTCAGTAACAAAGGTTAGGTGACTTCTCCTGGGTTGTAGGGAGAATAATAGGAGAGCCAGGGTTTCACTGGGTTAGAAATGAAATACCACATGTCTACTTCCTGCTCAATGCTTACTCATTAGAGACAATATTTGTCATCTGGAAAAAGAGTTGATTATAATCAGACTGGAAATTGATGTACCTGAAAATCTTTAGAAGGGAAAATGTAGGGGAAGACACAAGATAGAACAGCAGATAGGAAACAGTTCTTATCAGTCTGAATCTGTTTTACATTTCATTCCAGACTCTGCAAATTAGCGCCAACACAATGAATCTTTGTAAATTAATGAGGGTAACAGCAGGCAAAGAATCAATCAGCTACTCTTGTTCCAAAACCCTCCTAGGTAATAACCTGAAATGAACCTTGGAGTCATGACCCCAGACTAATAGCCCGTTTCATACTCTTTGAACAAAACAATTAAATAATCACATTCCTCATGGCCCAACTTCCTGAATGTATTAATTAGATTAAAACACAACTTGTCAGGATCCCTTGAGAGGAAGGGTTTGCAGAGTACATTTTCTCCTGCCCTCCAGCTACCAAAAGCACATCCTGCTTTCCCAGTGGAGGGAGCCTGTACCTGCCCAGGCAAGCCTCTTGGCCCCACGCCTGAGCCTGAGCGTGTCCCTTCCAGACCTGACTCCCTTACATCTTGCCTCACCTTGACGCCTCCTCTCATGGCATTCTTCCTCCTCTACTGAGCAAACATCTGCATTTCAATTCCAGTTGGGTTACAAATCCTATCTTAAAGAAGCTAGTTGATAGCTCTTTGGGGTTCCGTTTTAACATTTATTCCATCCATCCGTTGATCCCTTCAGTCTCTGTGAGAGATGGGCTCACATCCTGGTGCTGCTGCTTCCTAACTCTGTGTTCCTGAGCAGATGATTTAACCTCTCTGTGGCTCAGCTCCTTCATCTGTAAAATGGAGACTATAAGAAGTCATGCCTTGGGTGGCTAATACAGGGATCAAATGAGTTAATGCTCTGAGGTCATTCCAATGGTGCCTGGCTCATTTAATGAGCAACTTCTCATTAGCAGGATTTCAGGGATTCAAATATGAAAATGGCACTGTTTCTGCCACAAAGCACTAAAACACAAAATGGATCCAGCCGTACACTGGGTGACATGTGGTGACAGAGGGGTGCACATGGCTCCCTGAAAGCACAGGGGGTGAGATGCAGCCGGGGGCCAGGCGACTTCCTGCCAGGGCTTCTGCGTGTGCTGCCTCTGGCCACGCGACGTTCTCATGAGAAACCTAAAGGCTTTGGTCAGATCTCCGCCAGGTAAAAAGCTTTTTCCAGCCCTCTGACCTGAACTATCAGCACCAGCCCCCCCTTTTTTTTTGCTGTAATCACTCTGAAATTAGCGCCAACACAATGAATTTTGAATTAGAGGTAACAGTAATCAGCTACTCTTGTTCCAAAACCCTCCTAGGTAATAACCTGAAATGAACCTTGGAGTCATGACCCCAGACTAATAGCCCGTTTCATACTCTTTGAACAAAACAATTAAATAATCACATTCCTCATGGCCCAACTTCCTGAATGTATTAATTAGATTAAAACACAACTTGTCAGGATCCCTTGAGAGGAAGGGTTTGCAGAGTACATTTTCTCCTGCCCTCCAGCTACCAAAAGCACATCCTGCTTTCCCAGTGGAGGGAGCCTGTACCTGCCCAGGCAAGCCTCTTGGCCCCACGCCTGAGCCTGAGCGTGTCCCTTCCAGACCTGACTCCCTTACATCTTGCCTCACCTTGACGCCTCCTCTCATGGCATTCTTCCTCCTCTACTGAGCAAACATCTGCATTTCAATTCCAGTTGGGTTACAAATCCTATCTTAAAGAAGCTAGTTGATAGCTCTTTGGGGTTCCGTTTTAACATTTATTCCATCCATCCGTTGATCCCTTCAGTCTCTGTGAGAGATGGGCTCACATCCTGGTGCTGCTGCTTCCTAACTCTGTGTTCCTGAGCAGATGATTTAACCTCTCTGTGGCTCAGCTCCTTCATCTGTAAAATGGAGACTATAAGAAGTCATGCCTTGGGTGGCTAATACAGGGATCAAATGAGTTAATGCTCTGAGGTCATTCCAATGGTGCCTGGCTCATTTAATGAGCAACTTCTCATTAGCAGGATTTCAGGGATTCAAATATGAAAATGGCACTGTTTCTGCCACAAAGCACTAAAACACAAAATGGATCCAGCCGTACACTGGGTGACATGTGGTGACAGAGGGGTGCACATGGCTCCCTGAAAGCACAGGGGGTGAGATGCAGCCGGGGGCCAGGCGACTTCCTGCCAGGGCTTCTGCGTGTGCTGCCTCTGGCCACGCGACGTTCTCATGAGAAACCTAAAGGCTTTGGTCAGATCTCCGCCAGGTAAAAAGCTTTTTCCAGCCCTCTGACCTGAACTATCAGCACCAGCTGCCCTGCCTCGTTCTGTCCCTCTCCTTGCATTATGGTTCTTCATGGCAGTTAGCATTTGGTGAAATTTTATCATGCATTTACCTGTTGATTTGTCTATAATGATTGTTCTCAAAGTGTGGTTCATGGAGCCAGGAGACTTACTAGAAATGCAGATTCTTGGACCCTGTCCCACTCCTAGGAGATCAGAATCTCTGGGTGCGGGGTTTAGCAAGCTGTGTTTTAACAATCACCTGCAAGTGAGTTAGAGTTTGAGAACCTCTGGTTTACACTTTGCCTCTACTTGAGAATGACAGTTCTTGAAGTGAAGACTTTTCTCTTTATCCTTTATCTCTTGTATCCTTGGTGCTTAGATCTGTACTGAGCACATAGTAGGTGTTTAATCCACAGTTGTTGAATGAATGAACACGTGGGTGATTACATCTCACAGGATGGCCGAGCCAAAATCAGAATCCAGCTAGTTCTCTGCTGTCTGCCTCTATTTTCTTTCACAACCCTTTGTAAGATATAAGTCCAGTAAAAAATACCAGCATGCTAATATAAAAACTCATTTATAGTCAAGGTGAAAGACAGTGGATTTTTAGACATGAATATTAATATCCATATATCTTTTTGCTGGAAAAAATACTTAGAAAATGCTTAGTATTTACATAGAAAACTATACATAAAAACAACTGTCAGGAACTTATCAAAGCACAGTCTTTTTGCTTAAGTGAATGCTGAGGCTGGTTTCATAATGTTCAGGAGGCACAGGGAGAAGGAGTTTGATAGGAATCTAGGTTGTAGCAGAATTTTTCAAAAGAAGGAATCCTCAACCTGACAAGAATCTCTCTTTATCCACCACAAATAGCACAAACACATCCATGGGAAAGGAAGGGAGGGAAGGCAGATGTTGAAGATGGAGGCAGAGGGAATGGAGACAAACGCTGGGTTAAAGATTCATGGCCCTGTTTTTCTAAAGAAAACAGGTGTGCATCCTCACCTGCCAGCACCATAGCAACGAGCTCACATCATGCACCACCCATGCAGCCCTGAGGTAATTCCTTGGCAAGTGAAGAAGCCAGAGATAGGAGAAGTAGAAGGCTTCCTCCAGAGAGAAGGTTAGGGTGGACGCTGAGAGTGCTCCACGTGGTGAGCTGGGGCTTAGACTGCACGTTCAAGTCTGTTCCTAGAGAAGAAAGTAGACAAGCCCAGTCTGCAGCTAAATGTTAGCATGTGTGTGGGGTGGAAGGTCAGGGGGGTGGGGCAAGCCTGCAAGTCACTTTAACAACCAGCATCTTGGAAAAGACCAAAAGCATCACAAAATGCAAAGTTTTTTAAGCTATTGCTTAAATGTGCATAGAGTTTGAGAACCTCTGGTTTACACTTTGCCTCTACTTGAGAATGACAGTTCTTGAAGTGAAGACTTTTCTCTTTATCCTTTATCTCTTGTATCCTTGGTGCTTAGATCTGTACTGAGCACATAGTAGGTGTTTAATCCACAGTTGTTGAATGAATGAACACGTGGGTGATTACATCTCACAGGATGGCCGAGCCAAAATCAGAATCCAGCTAGTTCTCTGCTGTCTGCCTCTATTTTCTTTCACAACCCTTTGTAAGATATAAGTCCAGTAAAAAATACCAGCATGCTAATATAAAAACTCATTTATAGTCAAGGTGAAAGACAGTGGATTTTTAGACATGAATATTAATATCCATATATCTTTTTGCTGGAAAAAATACTTAGAAAATGCTTAGTATTTACATAGAAAACTATACATAAAAACAACTGTCAGGAACTTATCAAAGCACAGTCTTTTTGCTTAAGTGAATGCTGAGGCTGGTTTCATAATGTTCAGGAGGCACAGGGAGAAGGAGTTTGATAGGAATCTAGGTTGTAGCAGAATTTTTCAAAAGAAGGAATCCTCAACCTGACAAGAATCTCTCTTTATCCACCACAAATAGCACAAACACATCCATGGGAAAGGAAGGGAGGGAAGGCAGATGTTGAAGATGGAGGCAGAGGGAATGGAGACAAACGCTGGGTTAAAGATTCATGGCCCTGTTTTTCTCAAGAAAACAGGTGTGCATTCTCACCTGCCAGCACCATAGCAACGAGCTCACATCATGCACCACCCCTGCAGCCCTGAGGTACTTCCTTGGCAAGTGAAGAAGCCAGAGATAGGAGAAGTAGAAGGCTTCCTCCAGAGAGAAGGTTAGGGGTGGACGCTGAGAGTGCTCCACGTGGTGAGCTGGGGCTTAGACTGCACGTTCAAGTCTGTTCCTAGAGAAGAAAGTAGACAAGCCCAGTCTGCAGCTAAATGTTAGCATGTGTGTGGGGTGGAAGGTCAGGGGGGTGGGGCAAGCCTGCAAGTCACTTTAACAACCAGCATCTTGGAAAAGACCAAAAGCATCACAAAATGCAAAGCAACTTTCTTTTTTCTAAGCAGGAGATATTGTTTCCCTTCTTCCCAACGTTTGATGTGTTTGATATAAGCGTAATTGCACGAGAGCAAGATCAAGGAAACAATTACTCTCTCAGACCTATGGCTAGCACCTTTGCGTTGGGTTTAAATTTCCATTTTTAAAGTTACTTATTTTCTCACATTTGTATAGATATGATATGATATGTTCCTAAGTTATATTGCTTTAAATAATGGCGCATGAAAAATCCTTGGTGTTAGGCACTCTTTTTAGCAAGTACAGGCTAGGTTCTGCTGAAGTAAGGTATCTACCAAATTAGAATGATTTATCTAAAGTTTCCTTATTGTTCAAATTACCTGTTCAATAGAGTTCAGGGAAGGGGAATCCAAGCATCATTTCCAGATGGGTTTGGCATATCCTTTTCACTGGCTCAACTACTACAATCTGTACACTCAATACCCTGTAAGTGCCTGCCTAACAACCTCTGGACCACAGACCAGTACCTCTAGTCAGATCAGTGGTGACATTAGATTAAAAATAAAGTGCACAATAAATGTAATGTGCTTGAATCATACTGAAACCCTATCACACTTCGCCACCAACCCTGGTCCTTGGAAAAACTGCCTGTAGGTAAGAATCCGGTCCATGAAACCAGTTCCTGATGCCGAAAAGATTGGGGACCACTGTTCTAATTGCCTTTGAAAACTGACTTTGATCTGGAGCTACACATTCAATGGTTCTCATTTGTAAGAGAAAGGGCATTCTACATGAAAAGACCAGTATAAGGAAAGACAAGGAGGCTGGCTGGCTTTGAGTCAATTTTATATTTAAGATATGCAAATATTTCTCCTTAAAACTGCAATTTCAAGGCATTTTTTAGACACACGGGTCAATGGCCAATAAACCACTGTGGTTCCTGATACCCTCTATTCTTTTCTCTAAAGCATGTGGGAGCTCTAGACTGCACGTTCATCTGTTGGAAAAGTACAAGCCCAGTCTGCAGCTAAATGTTAGCATGTGTGTGGGGTGGAAGGTCAGGGGGGTGGGGCAAGCCTGCAAGTCACTTTAACAACCAGCATCTTGGAAAAGACCAAAAGCATCACAAAATGCAAAGCAACTTTCTTTTTTCTAAGCAGGAGATATTGTTTCCCTTCTTCCCAACGTTTGATGTGTTTGATATAAGCGTAATTGCACGAGAGCAAGATCAAGGAAACAATTACTCTCTCAGACCTATGGCTAGCACCTTTGCGTTGGGTTTAAATTTCCATTTTTAAAGTTACTTATTTTCTCACATTTGTATAGATATGATATGATATGTTCCTAAGTTATATTGCTTTAAATAATGGCGCATGAAAAATCCTTGGTGTTAGGCACTCTTTTTAGCAAGTACAGGCTAGGTTCTGCTGAAGTAAGGTATCTACCAAATTAGAATGATTTATCTAAAGTTTCCTTATTGTTCAAATTACCTGTTCAATAGAGTTCAGGGAAGGGGAATCCAAGCATCATTTCCAGATGGGTTTGGCATATCCTTTTCACTGGCTCAACTACTACAATCTGTACACTCAATACCCTGTAAGTGCCTGCCTAACAACCTCTGGACCACAGACCAGTACCTCTAGTCAGATCAGTGGTGACATTAGATTAAAAATAAAGTGCACAATAAATGTAATGTGCTTGAATCATACTGAAACCCTATCACACTTCGCCACCAACCCTGGTCCTTGGAAAAACTGCCTGTAGGTAAGAATCCGGTCCATGAAACCAGTTCCTGATGCCGAAAAGATTGGGGACCACTGTTCTAATTGCCTTTGAAAACTGACTTTGATCTGGAGCTACACATTCAATGGTTCTCATTTGTAAGAGAAAGGGCATTCTACATGAAAAGACCAGTATAAGGAAAGACAAGGAGGCTGGCTGGCTTTGAGTCAATTTTATATTTAAGATATGCAAATATTTCTCCTTAAAACTGCAATTTCAAGGCATTTTTTTTTAGACACACGGGTCAATGGCCAATAAACCACTGTGGTTCCTGATACCCTCTATTCTTTTTCTCTAAAGCATGATGTTCCCATAGCAACCATGACAGGACATCAGCTCTTTCCTTTTGCCTTCTGAAGGTTGGAGGTGCTTGGGAAGGTAGAGAGGAGAAATGAAATGGAAGCAGCATATATGTAGCCACTCAGTGCCAGACCCCAAGATATCTGCTTTTCATGCCATATTCACTCCATTCATCCCTGAAATAAGTTTTATTCCCATTTTATAGAATACAGGGCTTCCCTGGTGGCTCAAACAGTAAAGAATCTGCCTGCAATGCAGGAGACAACGGTTCAATCCCTGGGTCAGAAAGATACCCTGGAGAAGGAAGTGGCAACCCACGCCAGTATTCGTGCCAGGAGGATCCCATGGACAGAGGAGCCTAGTGGGCTGTAGTCCATGGGGTCACAAAGAGTCAGACATGACTGAGCAACTAACACTTATAGAATACAAAATTAAAGTTCAGAGCATTTGACTAATATGAACAAGACTAACTGCTGATTGACTTTTACACTCAGGCTTGTCTTGTGTTCAAGATATTGCCAACTTTATCACATGCTTGTTACTCAAAGTGTGGTCCTCAGGACCCCTAGCGTGGAACCCAGTTCCGCTGTCTGGAACCCAGTTAGAAATACAGAATGGCAAAACCTTCCCCCAGGCCTACTAAGTCAAATCCGTACTTGTACCAGCTTCTCAGGTGATTCATGCATATTTTAAAGTTGAAAAAGCACAGTGCTATACTCGTGTTTCTCAAGCTTAGGTGTCCAGGAGAATCACCTGGAGCGTTTTTAAACAATTCTTGTTCATGGGCCCCAACCAAATCAATTAAGTCAGTATCTCTGCGGTTGGAGCAGGACATCAGTATATCTTAAAAGCTTTCCCCACCCCAGTGATTCTTACCTACAGGCAGAATGGAGAACTCTTGTGCATCATTCTACATCATTATGAAGAAATGTACTAACTCTACTTCTGGTAATAGAACCTTCTTACTACCAGTGGCCTGGATATCCAAACAGGGAGTGTTGGTACACATTCTGCTCTTGAGATAAATCCTACAATGTCACAGGACTATGGGGACTATTTGTTTCTGTCAGTGTTAGTCTCAGGGATGTCAGTTTTCCAAGTTCAGCTAGAAAAACATACTTAAGACAAATGCCTCCTTGCTTTTCATTCAATGTTCCAGAGCTGCTTAAAGTGGGGTCTGGTGAAAACATGCTTTCTAAACATATTACTCTCAAATTACCAAAATACTAGTAAATGCTCTAGAGGTCTTTAAGTCCTACTCCTTTTTTAATAGGAAGTGACAACTTGTCGGAGGGAAGACGGTAAAATGTTGTAAAGTGAAATAACTGAAGCCTATAAATTAAACCCTTAAAATTATAATGACTTTCAATCTCAGGATAATGAGAAAATGCTGCTTCTTTCAGCATCTGGTAAGAGATTCCTCTTAGGGAAAGACCAGCCGATATAGTGAAAATATGGGTGGCAGTGGTTTGGAGGTTCAGTCCGTAAGTCTCATTCAACTCTTGAGACCCAATGGACTGTATAGTTCATCAGGCTCCTCTGTTTATAAGATTTCCCAGGCAACAGTACTGGAGTGGATTGCTGTTTCCTTCTCCAGGGGATCTTGCTGACTCAAGGACTGAACCTGGGTCTCCTTCGTTATGGGCAGTCTCCTGCATTTTGTGTTTTTTTTTTTTTTCACCAGCCGAGGGATTGAACCTGGGACTCCTGCATCGCAGGCTGACTCTTTACCCTCTGATCAGTGGCTCAGCAAAAGTTCCTGAAAAGATGGGAATCCTCTGCTGTTTGATAGTAGAGCATTCCTACGAAACTTCTTTGAAGTCGAAATGGCCAAAGTGAAGAAGGGGTTGCTTAAGACACCCCTTACTAACAGATGCACAAAGTAAATCAAGAGGCAGCACAGAGGCTCACAGATAGAGTCAGAGCTCAGACAGCCTGCAGCTGAATGCAGCCAGCAGGGACTACACCCTCGTGATGCTGGCTTTCCCGGCCATCAGAGCAAAAATCTGCTTCTTCTAATACCCAGCTTCTTGCGCTGGCTCTGTCTTCTCACTTTTGTTCTGCCTGCATTTGGATGTAGTGAGATGCCTATGAAAGCAGAGAACAATCTGTGCCCAGTTTGTGTGCACACAGCATCAGTATCTAAAAGGATCTTTGTGTTGCTGTATGCCGAGGGCTACCACATCTGCACTGGCATCCTCCCGGACCTATAACCTGCATGCTGCCAGCCATTGGGATTCATCATCTTGACTATTCACAGGCTTCTCCCTTTCAAAAGCCAGTGGGTCTGATGGATGAGATGGCCTCTCCCAGGGGCTCTGCCTGCCTGCGATGCAATTTTGCAAGTCTAGCAAGAACTGGCTTTCATTTCAAGCACGTCTCAAGGATGGAGACTTTTAGAGGGGAAAGCAAATTTGCTAAAGAGGAAAGACTGCAAAACTCTAGGTAATAAATGGGATTTGAAATAAGTTTTATCTTCCTCTCTTTCAACACTCTTTCCTCGTCTAACACCGTTAAGTCTGTATCTAGTTACTGGAATTAACAACAATAAGCATAGTTCATAATATATAAAGTATAGGTGTTTCTGTTCAGTCTTCTACTATCTTCGTGGTTGCTACAGAAAATTGAGGATAATCAATCAGTTCCATCAAATAGGGCAAGGCTATGTCCAAAATAAATAAGGAGTCCAGGTGTTCCCCACACGGGCATGTGCTCATAATGGCTAATCTGTGCCCTTGTACAGACATGATAAAGCATGGCTGCTCCCTCAGCCTAGCAGTGGATCGTAAGTCTTCCACCAAGTCCTAACATTATCCCAGCAGGATATACCTGTTTAATAATAATAATTTAAAAAAGTAAAATATGGTTATAGTGACTTAGTCTTTATTAACCGACCACAAATGATTTTCATACTGTAAAAGAAATCATAATTCTATTTAGATATGAATAGAAAATTATATCAGATACCTCTCATATAGTTCTCTTTCTAGATTTATAAATATATGAAACAAGCTAAAACAAAGTTATAAATAAATATACATGTATCCCATACAAATATGTCTGTGTGAATTTATAATACTTTTCTCACAGCTGATCAGCATCTTTATTTCAAAGCAAGATTCCCTCAAATAAAGTCAACTCATATATTATGCTCAAAATCAACATTTCTTCATTTAGGATTGTATTGAACATTGAATGAGCTGATGCGTATGAACCCTTAGAAGAGTGTCTGGCTTGATAAAGGTCACTCATTCTCATGCTTGCTTGTATTACTATTTATTTAACTCGCTACAAGCATTTATTCAGCATCTCATATTTCAGTGCAAGCATGGCCACCTCTGCTCTTTAGGAGTTAAAAGTCTAGAGGAAAGACAAACACTAAAGATTATCACTCTGGATTATCAGTGTCATCCAGAAGATGTGTAGTCCCATTGTGAGAGGAGATTTGTATTGACATTTAATATAACTGTGCCCCAGGCCTCCTTCTGAACAACAGGTGCCTCAACAAAGTCAGACTTATACAGACTTGAATGTAGCCATCAAGATCCCCTTTCTGTAGAGGAGTCACGGACCAGTTCATTTGTACTGGCTTCCTACCATTCTTGGCCACACCTCGACCCTTCTCTGTGCTTCAGCTGAGCTTTTGTCAAGCAGCACACTGTCTCTCCATTCTCACATCTAATCTTCCTCTCGCATCTCTCTCTCCATTCTCACATTTAATAGTATTTTAAGAAAGATCATCATCTCGTAGATTATTCATCACATTCTCCTGACTTTCTTTCACCTCTGACTGTAGCACATATCCCACCCCATTGCTTTTCGAGGAACATTTTCTAATATAGTCCATTGAAATGAATTTTCCCATCTATAAAATTTTAAATGTCAGCCTTTCAGGGTCTGACCATGACTCCCTCTCCTCTGAGATTTCCTTCTGCCATATTTCCACCAAGCCTGATCTTTGGCTTCAATTGCCCTCTAAGTCTGAAACTTGCCTCTGCTCCAGAAAAATTTCTGTCCCTCCCTCAGTTTTCCTTCAGCCCCTATTAAGCCTCAGTTCCTAGGCACATCTCCAGTGACTCTTCACTGTCCTTGGGCGATGTTTCCATTTGTGTGCCAAGGGACTGCCACTTGAAGAAGGTGCCTCAGCCCCATTATAAATAAATATACATGTATCCCATACAAATATGTCTGTGTGAATTTATAATACTTTTCTCACAGCTGATCAGCATCTTTATTTCAAAGCAAGATTCCCTCAAATAAAGTCAACTCATATATTATGCTCAAAATCAACATTTCTTCATTTAGGATTGTATTGAACATTGAATGAGCTGATGCGTATGAACCCTTAGAAGAGTGTCTGGCTTGATAAAGGTCACTCATTCTCATGCTTGCTTGTATTACTATTTATTTAACTCGCTACAAGCATTTATTCAGCATCTCATATTTCAGTGCAAGCATGGCCACCTCTGCTCTTTAGGAGTTAAAAGTCTAGAGGAAAGACAAACACTAAAGATTATCACTCTGGATTATCAGTGTCATCCAGAAGATGTGTAGTCCCATTGTGAGAGGAGATTTGTATTGACATTTAATATAACTGTGCCCCAGGCCTCCTTCTGAACAA
This sequence comes from Tragulus kanchil, assembly GCA_022376925.1. NCBI lineage: Eukaryota > Metazoa > Chordata > Mammalia > Artiodactyla > Tragulidae > Tragulus > Tragulus kanchil. The sequence goes on along the minus strand of JAIOJX010000002.1, from coordinate 11,848,828 downwards.
CAGGTGCCTCAACAAAGTCAGACTTATACAGACTTGAATGTAGCCATCAAGATCCCCTTTCTGTAGAGGAGTCACGGACCAGTTCATTTGTACTGGCTTCCTACCATTCTTGGCCACACCTCGACCCTTCTCTGTGCTTCAGCTGAGCTTTTGTCAAGCAGCACACTGTCTCTCCATTCTCACATCTAATCTTCCTCTCGCATCTCTCTCTCCATTCTCACATTTAATAGTATTTTAAGAAAGATCATCATCTACGTAGATTATTCATCACATTCTCCTGACTTTCTTTCACCTCTGACTGTAGCACATATCCCACCCCATTGCTTTTCGAGGAACATTTTCTAATATAGTCCATTGAAATGAATTTTCCCATCTATAAAATTTTAAATGTCAGCCTTTCAGGGTCTGACCATGACTCCCTCTCCTCTGAGATTTCCTTCTGCCATATTTCCACCAAGCCTGATCTTTGGCTTCAATTGCCCTCTAAGTCTGAAACTTGCCTCTGCTCCAGAAAAATTTCTGTCCCTCCCTCAGTTTTCCTTCAGCCCCTATTAAGCCTCAGTTCCTAGGCACATCTCCAGTGACTCTTCACTGTCCTTGGGCGATGTTTCCATTTGTGTGCCAAGGGACTGCCACTTGAAGAAGGTGCCTCAGCCCCATGAAGGGTTCCCATTCCACATTACACTCGTTAACAATGTGAGCTAGTCACACAGGGCCACAGGGGAATTCTTCAGTGTTCTCACCTTTCTTCCCAAAATATATGCTTGGGTTCCCACCCCCACCAAATGCAAATGTTGAAACACCAACTTTCAACTGACAGTATTTGGAGGTGGGGACTTTGGGAATTATGTTCAGATGAGGTCATTGGAGTGGGGTCCTGTGTGGGGATGATGGGATTAGTGTCTTTATGAAAAGAGGAAGGGACCAGAGTTCTCTCTCTCTCTCTCTCTCTCCCTCCCCCGCCCCCACCCCCATATGAGGTGGCTGTCTGCAAGCCAACAAGTGAGATCTCATTAGACACATCTACCAACAGCTTGGCCTCAGGTTTTTCAACCTTCGACTCTGTAAGGGTGTTTTGAAACATTAAATCTATCTTAAACCCACACAGTTGACCCTGTTTTTTAATAGTAGCTCAAACTGAATAAGACATCCCTCCACCACTCTTCTCAAATTTTCCCCATCAGAGTATTTTTGCTTCTCCCTTTCAAAAACAGAGTTTGGTCTAGGTTTTCTGACTCGTCTCATCTTTATATTGTCAGATGAGGATTCATAATAGTCTTTACATATTGATTACAGCAGAATTTTTTATTCCTTTTGTATACTTCACTGTTATATCCTGAACTGGACATCCAACATTTAATCTGTTACTGTCTTGTAATCTTCTTTTTCTTCTGTGATCTTTATTCTATACTATCTGACCAACCTCTGAATGTCATTAGATTCTAGATGCTGAAGAACCAGAATGACTAGTGAAAACTTTCATGTGATATAGTTAAAGCATTAGGATTCCATTGAAATGAACCCATAAAATTTTAAATGTCAGCCTTTCAGGGTCTGACCATGACTCCCTCTCCTCTGAGATTTCCTTCTGCCATATTTCCACCAAGCCTGATCTTTGGCTTCAATTGCCCTCTAAGTCTGAAACTTGCCTCTGCTCCAGAAAAATTTCTGTCCCTCCCTCAGTTTTCCTTCAGCCCCTATTAAGCCTCAGTTCCTAGGCACATCTCCAGTGACTCTTCACTGTCCTTGGGCGATGTTTCCATTTGTGTGCCAAGGGACTGCCACTTGAAGAAGGTGCCTCAGCCCCATGAAGGGTTCCCATTCCACATTACACTCGTTAACAATGTGAGCTAGTCACACAGGGCCACAGGGGAATTCTTCAGTGTTCTCACCTTTCTTCCCAAAATATATGCTTGGGTTCCCACCCCCACCAAATGCAAATGTTGAAACACCAACTTTCAACTGACAGTATTTGGAGGTGGGGACTTTGGGAATTATGTTCAGATGAGGTCATTGGAGTGGGGTCCTGTGTGGGGATGATGGGATTAGTGTCTTTATGAAAAGAGGAAGGGACCAGAGTTCTCTCTCTCTCTCCCTCCCTCCCCCGCCCCCACCCCCATATGAGGTGGCTGTCTGCAAGCCAACAAGTGAGATCTCATTAGACACATCTACCAACAGCTTGGCCTCAGGTTTTTCAACCTTCGACTCTGTAAGGGTGTTTTGAAACATTAAATCTATCTTAAACCCACACAGTTGACCCTGTTTTTTAATAGTAGCTCAAACTGAATAAGACATCCCTCCACCACTCTTCTCAAATTTTCCCCATCAGAGTATTTTTGCTTCTCCCTTTCAAAAACAGAGTTTGGTCTAGGTTTTCTGACTCGTCTCATCTTTATATTGTCAGATGAGGATTCATAATAGTCTTTACATATTGATTACAGCAGAATTTTTTATTCCTTTTGTATACTTCACTGTTATATCCTGAACTGGACATCCAACATTTAATCTGTTACTGTCTTGTAATCTTCTTTTTCTTCTGTGATCTTTATTCTATACTATCTGACCAACCTCTGAATGTCATTAGATTCTAGATGCTGAAGAACCAGAATGACTAGTGAAAACTTTCATGTGATATAGTTAAAGACAGTTATACAGGGATATTACCATTGAAACGGCAAATGAAAATCTTTTGACTCAAAACTTCTGTTTCTCTCTATTAAGCAACTATGGAGTGACAAACACATCATATTCCAGCACCATCAACCAATACTTGTTTAAGGTCAGGATACTATGTTCTAGCTATGAAGACAACTTCTTCCATTAATTGACTGTATGACTTCATACAACTTGTTTCTACTTTCCAAACCTCAGGTCAATCATGTGGAAATTAAGCAAACTGAACTAGGTGATCCCTGAAGATTTCTTTCAACCTAAAAATAGTCCAAAATAAATATTTCTATCATTTTGGATATTTAGTAGGGTGTTCCATACTAAATATGGAAAAAGTGTTCTCCACTTTTCCATACTGCTCACTACAGTATGTGGGTTCCAAATATTAAGAATCTTAAGCCCTGCTTTGTGGGTAGAAATATCAGAGCATAAATGAGGAAATCTGCATTCTAGTTCTATCTGTGGCACTAACTTTTTTGAATATTTAAAGGTAAGTTACTGCCTGTTCTAGATACCGCCTCAGTTTTCCCTTATATAAAATATGGATGATGGACAGTTGGTCTGGATGCTATTGTCTAGCTACAAGGCAAAATGAAGACATCAATTAATTCAAGAATAAAACACAGTGGTACAAAATTATCTCTCACAATCACTGAGCTGCTTCTAGGAAGGATACAGATGTGGAGTAATTTATTCAGCCACCTCTTTTCAAATGCTTGTTTGAGCTCTGTGGGAGCTGAGCCAGCTCCTCAGTGTTCTTCACTCAATGGCTTGTCAGTTCCTCTTTTAATAGTAACATTGCACCCTCAATGAAGTGCTAAGGCATTTTTTTTCCTTGCAAGATGAAAAGAGGTGGCCACAGACCTGGAACAACTCTGGGCTGCAGACAGCCTTCCAAATCTCTTTTCTGTGAGGAGCCAAATGATTTCATTCAGGAAATGTATGAGTGCCCAGCAGAGAGGAAATTAGGAAGATTATCTCCTCCCTCCCTCAATGTCCCTGATTCTCTTTGGCTCAAAGGTTTACTATTTCAGATTTCTTTAGGAGTGGAGAACCAGAATGACTAGTGAAAACTTTCATGTGATATAGTTAAAGACAGTTATACAGGGATATTACCATTGAAACGGCAAATGAAAATCTTTTGACTCAAAACTTCTGTTTCTCTCTATTAAGCAACTATGGAGTGACAAACACATCATATTCCAGCACCATCAACCAATACTTGTTTAAGGTCAGGATACTATGTTCTAGCTATGAAGACAACTTCTTCCATTAATTGACTGTATGACTTCATACAACTTGTTTCTACTTTCCAAACCTCAGGTCAATCATGTGGAAATTAAGCAAACTGAACTAGGTGATCCCTGAAGATTTCTTTCAACCTAAAAATAGTCCAAAATAAATATTTCTATCATTTTGGATATTTAGTAGGGTGTTCCATACTAAATATGGAAAAAGTGTTCTCCACTTTTCCATACTGCTCACTACAGTATGTGGGTTCCAAATATTAAGAATCTTAAGCCCTGCTTTGTGGGTAGAAATATCAGAGCATAAATGAGGAAATCTGCATTCTAGTTCTATCTGTGGCACTAACTTTTTTGAATATTTAAAGGTAAGTTACTGCCTGTTCTAGATACCGCCTCAGTTTTCCCTTATATAAAATATGGATGATGGACAGTTGGTCTGGATGCTATTGTCTAGCTACAAGGCAAAATGAAGACATCAATTAATTCAAGAATAAAACACAGTGGTACAAAATTATCTCTCACAATCACTGAGCTGCTTCTAGGAAGGATACAGATGTGGAGTAATTTATTCAGCCACCTCTTTTCAAATGCTTGTTTGAGCTCTGTGGGAGCTGAGCCAGCTCCTCAGTGTTCTTCACTCAATGGCTTGTCAGTTCCTCTTTTAATAGTAACATTGCACCCTCAATGAAGTGCTAAGGCATTTTTTTTCCTTGCAAGATGAAAAGAGGTGGCCACAGACCTGGAACAACTCTGGGCTGCAGACAGCCTTCCAAATCTCTTTTCTGTGAGGAGCCAAATGCTTTCATTCAGGAAATGTATGAGTGCCCAGCAGAGAGGAAATTAGGAAGATTATCTCCCCTCCCCTCCCTCAATGTCCCTGATTCTCTTGATGTTTGCATTTTGGTAATTCTCAAAAGGTTTACTATCCAGTTTCTCAGATTTTCTTTCAGGAGTGGGGAGCATTGAACGGCAATCTAATGCATGCAATGAATAAAAGGTATATACTCATTTCTGAAAGCTTAGTAATATGGAAGATTATATGGAAAAGATACCGTTCAAAGATACAGTTGTCTATAGAAGAAGGGCTCCAACTTCTGCCTTTAAAACCTCATTACTTTCTGTCCAGTAGCTTCCTGTGGCACTGGGTTTGGGGCCAGAAAGCTCAGCTTCAAAAGCTTAGATGACCTCACTTCCCTGTCTTTTCTCTTGTTTCTGCCTCCTCGCCTCTCTGCTGCCAAGCGCATACATTCTTCCAACAGACCTCTGCTGAGTGTCTCAGACACTGCATGGTGTCATGACAATGGCATGTTCCAGACCCGGATCCATGTCCTATGTGACTGTGGTAGGGCTGTTTTTTTCTGTATGATTCAGTCTCCCCATCTGTCATATTGTATTCCTCTGTGCATGATTAGTCAACCCAGTACAACAGTGGCAACTCTAGTTGACCAGAAACTTTAGAAGACAGAAATGTAGAATTCTTTTCTCTCTGTATCCTTCACCTCTAGCAAAGGCATTACCCACAGAAGGTACTGACTATAAATATGAAAAATGAATAAGGTAAGAGCTAATTCTGAGGCTTCCCATCCTGCTACATTATCTGATGCAGCTGAGAGCAAACGAGAGACAGGGACTGGGGACCAAGAATGGAAAGGAACACCTCCGAGGCTGTTGAGCTGAGTAATTTATTCAGCCACCTCTTTTCAAATGCTTGTTTGAGCTCTGTGGGAGCTGAGCCAGCTCCTCAGTGTTCTTCACTCAATGGCTTGTCAGTTCCTCTTTTAATAGTAACATTGCACCCTCAATGAAGTGCTAAGGCATTTTTTTTCCTTGCAAGATGAAAAGAGGTGGCCACAGACCTGGAACAACTCTGGGCTGCAGACAGCCTTCCAAATCTCTTTTCTGTGAGGAGCCAAATGATTTCATTCAGGAAATGTATGAGTGCCCAGCAGAGAGGAAATTAGGAAGATTATCTCCCCTCCCCTCCCTCAATGTCCCTGATTCTCTTGATGTTTGCATTTTGGTAATTCTCAAAAGGTTTACTATCCAGTTTCTCAGATTTTCTTTCAGGAGTGGGGAGCATTGAACGGCAATCTAATGCATGCAATGAATAAAAGGTATATACTCATTTCTGAAAGCTTAGTAATATGGAAGATTATATGGAAAAGATACCGTTCAAAGATACAGTTGTCTATAGAAGAAGGGCTCCAACTTCTGCCTTTAAAACCTCATTACTTTCTGTCCAGTAGCTTCCTGTGGCACTGGGTTTGGGGGCCAGAAAGCTCAGCTTCAAAAGCTTAGATGACCTCACTTCCCTGTCTTTTCTCTTGTTTCTGCCTCCTCGCCTCTCTGCTGCCAAGCGCATACATTCTTCCAACAGACCTCTGCTGAGTGTCTCAGACACTGCATGGTGTCATGACAATGGCATGTTCCAGACCCGGATCCATGTCCTATGTGACTGTGGTAGGGCTGTTTTTTTCTGTATGATTCAGTCTCCCCATCTGTCATATTGTATTCCTCTGTGCATGATTAGTCAACCCAGTACAACAGTGGCAACTCTAGTTGACCAGAAACTTTAGAAGACAGAAATGTAGAATTCTTTTCTCTCTGTATCCTTCACCTCTAGCAAAGGCATTACCCACAGAAGGTACTGACTATAAATATGAAAAATGAATAAGGTAAGAGCTAATTCTGAGGCTTCCCATCCTGCTACATTATCTGATGCAGCTGAGAGCAAACGAGAGACAGGGACTGGGGACCAGATGGAAGGAACACCTCCAGCTATAGCACCACACACAGGAAGCTCCTATAGGTACTCAGCTGGTTGCCCCTATCAACAAAACAGAGCCGGTCTTTGCCTATTTCACCTATTTCCATAACATATACACATATTATAAGGGTGTCTACCTCAAAACAAGTTTTTTAATATGTATTTTGAAAGTTTTTTGGCCTCTTTTATTGGTTTTTTATTTATTTTTATCCATCTTTATTCTTTGGCCTGTGTGTACCTCCCAGTGCAGTGGCTTCTCTCCTTGCAGAGCAGCAGCTCTGGGCACATGCGCTCCAGAGCGCTGGCTTGTAATTGGACACACAGGTCCAGCCACTCTGTGGCATGTGGGATCTTCCCAGGCCAGGAATCGAACCTGTGCCCTTTGCATTGCAAGGTGGACTCTTTACCTACTGGACCACCAGGAAAGCCCTAGATATATAGTTTTTCTCTACAAGATCCACCCGTATGAATAATTTTCTGTGATTTTACATAAGAATATAAGAAAGTAGAAGAGAAGCTTAATGCTGTATTTACCTGGGACTCCTGTCCTCTAGGGATGAGTCTGTGGGCAGCAAAATGCTAGGAACTGTGGAAATTATGAAATGGAACCTAGCAAAACGAAGCCTGTGGGTCATTTCCCTTTGGGCTCATCATAGCAATTTAACCTCCTTAACAGGATCTAGTAAGCCCAGATATTCAGAGTTCCATACCAGTTACCAGATGACTGTAATAAACTATAGCCAAACTGCTTAAACGCCACCCCGTCCCCCAAAAAAACCTTCTTCCTGGCACATCCTAAGGGATGTTGACTCACCAAGTAGGTTCAGCATTGCCCTTGAAATTAGACAGATCTGGGTCAAAGCTTAGCCCTGCTACTTTCTTAAATAGTGTTTTCTTGAAAGTCACTTAACTTTTCTGAGCTTGAGTTTCTTCATCTCTAGGCAGAAGCTAATGTACTAATAATATATTTAACTGATGAAATCATATGGAAAATAAAGGTGGAAGGTGGAACTTTTATTAAACTATCATATGTGTTAATGACCATCAGGACGTTGAAGCCATGGTTTATTTTGGGGGACCCTGTACTCCAGCTTGGGAGACCGGGTGTAGTTTCACATAAAGGCATGTCGACAAGCAAGGAAACATTGCAGGAGATGATGAGACAGTGGCAGATTGAGTACTAAACGAATGGATGATATCTATCAGGCTATGTTTTTGCAACTCGCTGCTGTGCCTGGCTCTCAGGGAGCCATAGTTGTTTTAAGTAGCTGTCTAGGGGCCCATAAAACATTTAAGAGCTTTGTCCAGTCCCACACAGAGAGCTTTAAAAGTTTAAATGGACTTTATCCTAACCCTAGGTTTCAGCTGAACATCTATGCAAGGATTCAGTTTAGTATCTTTGAGAGATTAAGGAGTCTCTTGTGGGGGGGGGGGGGGGGGGCTTCCTACTAGTTCCAGAATCTTGCTAGAGAAAAACATGCTGGCTCCATTTCAAAATTAAAGAGACAGATGCTCCATAGTGATCTTCCCTTGACATCCCGTTCAGGTTGAATATCCAGGCCTCCTGCCAACAATTCTCTTATTGGGGAAATAAGTGCTTGGACATCATCCTAACTTCCTGTGAAAGGATTGCACAGCTTGATCCCTTGCAGAAAAGAGACCACAAGCACTTAATTGACATTGTTGAGTGAGACTGACAAAGACATATCTATAACAGTGATATAGTCATAAAAATTGTTTATTGAGAGGTACCGTCAGCCACAGACTGTACTAATCCTCCTTGATCCAATATTACTGACAAGAGAGAGCAAGAGCTTTGTGAGCTGGGTATTTTATCTCTTATTTTTTAGAGGAAGTAACAGGCTTCAGGAGGTATTGTAGCTTGCCCACAGTTGTTCAGACTATCAGAGCCTAGATATATTATAATAATCAAAATCTAGTAATTATTAATATATCAGTGACAAGAAAAACCATAAATGATAATCCACTGTTCTTGAAATACTATTCAATTGAATTTTTATATTAATTCCATCCTTTCAGTACAACCACCTTCTATAATTGAGGGAAATGGTCTTTGGGAATTTGTAGGTACCAAGGTTATGTAACTGGTGAGGGGTTACTTCATTCCCAAGCCCGTGCCCTTAATACTGCTCTGCACTACCATACAAACAAAAAGCACGATTCAGACTCTTCTTAGGCAAGAACTTTGCCATTTCCATCAAGAGCAGGCTACCTTGTAAGACATGTAGGATTTGTCTGATGGTGGGTGGGAGAAGAGGGTGTGTCCAGGCAACAGCCATGCAGTGAAGAGGTTTCCTACATCTAGAAGCTCTGCCATTTGGTTTGATGTTGAGGGTATTTGTCCAGATGGTTCTGAGGATAAAGAATAGCTCTAGGTTTTCCTTCTGTGGTCTCAGAGCTCACAGCTCAAATGAGGTCAATGACCATCAGATGTGAGGAATTACCCAGAATGGACTTGGGAATCCAGTTCAGACAAGGGCTCACACACCAGGGACTTGCAGCCAAGCCTCACTAACAGGCAGACATTTTTTATTACCTAAGAGAGTGTCTGAACAAATGGAACTGCTTAATAACTTGTAAAACAAAAAGGAAAATTGCTTCTTTTGAAAACGCAAAACTCGGAAGTTCTGGTGGCCCTAGGCCTGCCAACAATTCTCTTATTGGGGAAATAAGTGCTTGGACATCATCCTAACTTCCTGTGAAAGGATTGCACAGCTTGATCCCTTGCAGAAAAGAGACCACAAGCACTTAATTGACATTGTTGAGTGAGACTGACAAAGACATATCTATAACAGTGATATAGTCATAAAATTGTTTATTGAGAGGTACCGTCAGCCACAGACTGTACTAATCCTCCTTGATCCAATATTACTGACAAGAGAGAGCAAGAGCTTTGTGAGCTGGGTATTTTATCTCTTATTTTTTAGAGGAAGTAACAGGCTTCAGGAGGTATTGTAGCTTGCCCACAGTTGTTCAGACTATCAGAGCCTAGATATATTATAATAATCAAAATCTAGTAATTATTAATATATCAGTGACAAGAAAAACCATAAATGATAATCCACTGTTCTTGAAATACTATTCAATTGAATTTTTATATTAATTCCATCCTTTCAGTACAACCACCTTCTATAATTGAGGGAAATGGTCTTTGGGAATTTGTAGGTACCAAGGTTATGTAACTGGTGAGGGGTTACTTCATTCCCAAGCCCGTGCCCTTAATACTGCTCTGCACTACCATACAAACAAAAAGCACGATTCAGACTCTTCTTAGGCAAGAACTTTGCCATTTCCATCAAGAGCAGGCTACCTTGTAAGACATGTAGGATTTGTCTGATGGTGGGTGGGAGAAGAGGGTGTGTCCAGGCAACAGCCATGCAGTGAAGAGGTTTCCTACATCTAGAAGCTCTGCCATTTGGTTTGATGTTGAGGGTATTTGTCCAGATGGTTCTGAGGATAAAGAATAGCTCTAGGTTTTCCTTCTGTGGTCTCAGAGCTCACAGCTCAAATGAGGTCAATGACCATCAGATGTGAGGAATTACCCAGAATGGACTTGGGAATCCAGTTCAGACAAGGGCTCACACACCAGGGACTTGCAGCCAAGCCTCACTAACAGGCAGACATTTTTTATTACCTAAGAGAGTGTCTGAACAAAAATGGAACTGCTTAATAACTTGTAAAAATCAAGAGATTTCATAAGGAAATACATATCCCAAGCTTCTTTTGAAAACGCAAAACTCGGAAGTTCTGGTGGCCCTAGGCCTGTGCACCTGCCCAGCAGTGACTGCACCCCTTGAGGAGTGGATGTTCCTGTTTGCTTACAGGGTCCTATCTGCTCATGTCACCCTCCAGCAGGTTTGGTCCTATAGATATATCAGTTTGTCTCTCCTGTTTCAGAGCCAGCTCTGTTACTAGCTAGGGTAACATAGATAAATCTTTCTAAAAAATAAGCGAACACTGGATGAGGTTAGCAGTTTTGAAAGTATTTTTGAGCCATGTATCACTTTCTGTTAATAAAGCTTACCCTTGAAACTCAAGAGTAGTAAAGGTAAAGCGTATTTTCAGTGGGTGGAGAGGTATGGAGGACAGTACCACATTCTCCCCTACTCCTGGAAATACTCTTAATTTTAATTTTTTTGGGACATCCACTGGGTCTTCATTGTGGTGTAAAGGCCCAATAGTTGCCCTGAGACATGTGGTATCTTAGTTCCCTGACCAGGGATTGAACCCATGTTCTCTGCATTGGAAGGTAGATTCTCAACCCCTGGACAGCCAGGTAAATCCCTAGAAGTATTCTTTAAAGATTCAAATAATCACTGTGGACTTCAAGGCTCAGGAGTTACTTTTAAGGCTGCCTCAAAGTTGGGAGTACAGTTATTCTTCATTCACAACCTTGGAATTGTCAGTTACAGAGGGTTTTGTTTAATGGCTGTCTTGTCATTTCAACAGTTATATAATAGGATCGCATTGTGACTTTAATGTGCATTTCCCTAGAGACTAATGATGTTAAAAACTTTTTACGTAATTATTTGCCAGCTATATATTTTCTCAGCTGAAGCGTCTGTTGAGAATTTTTGCCCATGTCGTTGGGTTGTTTGTTTTCTTATTATGGGTCCAAGGTGTTCTTTACATTTTTAGGTCCTTTATCAGATATGGGATTTGCAAAAAATTTTCTCCCAGTCTGTGGCTTCCCTTTTCATCCTTTTATAGCATCTTTGAAAGTGAAGTGAAGTGAAGTGAAGTCACTCAGTCGTGTCCGACCCATGGAATTCTCCAGGCAGGAATACTGGATTGGGTAGCCAGTCCCTTCTCCAGGGCGTCTCTCCAACCCAGGGATCTAAACCAAGTTTCCCGCATTGCTGGAGGATTCTTTACCGTCTGAGCCACTAGGAAAGTTCTACTATAGTATCTTTAAAAGAGCTAAGTTTGCTTACAGGGTCCTATCTGCTCATGTCACCCTCCAGCAGGTTTGGTCCTATAGATATATCAGTTTGTCTCTCCTGTTTCAGAGCCAGCTCTGTTACTAGCTAGGGTAACATAGATAAATCTTTCTAAAAAATAAGCGAACACTGGATGAGGTTAGCAGTTTTGAAAGTATTTTTGAGCCATGTATCACTTTCTGTTAATAAAGCTTACCCTTGAAACTCAAGAGTAGTAAAGGTAAAGCGTATTTTCAGTGGGTGGAGAGGTATGGAGGACAGTACCACATTCTCCCCTACTCCTGGAAATACTCTTAATTTTAATTTTTTTGGGACATCCACTGGGTCTTCATTGTGGTGTAAAGGCCCAATAGTTGCCCTGAGACATGTGGTATCTTAGTTCCCTGACCAGGGATTGAACCCATGTTCTCTGCATTGGAAGGTAGATTCTCAACCCCTGGACAGCCAGGTAAATCCCTAGAAGTATTCTTTAAAGATTCAAATAATCACTGTGGACTTCAAGGCTCAGGAGTTACTTTTAAGGCTGCCTCAAAGTTGGGAGTACAGTTATTCTTCATTCACAACCTTGGAATTGTCAGTTACAGAGGGTTTTGTTTAATGGCTGTCTTGTCATTTCAACAGTTATATAATAGGATCGCATTGTGACTTTAATGTGCATTTCCCTAGAGACTAATGATGTTAAAAACTTTTTACGTAATTATTTGCCAGCTATATATTTTCTCAGCTGAAGCGTCTGTTGAGAATTTTTGCCCATGTCGTTGGGTTGTTTGTTTTCTTATTATGGGTCCAAGGTGTTCTTTACATTTTTAGGTCCTTTATCAGATATGGGATTTGCAAAAATTATCTCCCAGTCTGTGGCTTCCCTTTTCATCCTTTTATAGCATCTTTGAAAGTGAAGTGAAGTGAAGTGAAGTCACTCAGTCGTGTCCGACCCATGGAATTCTCCAGGCAGGAATACTGGATTGGGTAGCCAGTCCCTTCTCCAGGGCGTCTCTCCAACCCAGGGATCTAAACCAAGTTTCCCGCATTGCTGGAGGATTCTTTACCGTCTGAGCCACTAGGAAAGTTCTACTATAGTATCTTTAAAAGAGCTAAGTTTAATTTTGATGAAGTTCAATTATTATTTTTCTTTTATAGATGGTAGTTTTGGTATCTCATTGAGGAAATATTTGCCTAATAATAGTTTGCAAAGAGTTTCTTCTTTTTCTTCTGAAAGTTTTTGTTTCTTTGTTTTTTTATTTATTTTTCCTTCTGGAATTTTTATATTTAGGTATAGGATTCATTGTGAACTAATTTTTATGTGGATAGCTTTTTTTCAACATGGATGTGTAAATATTCCAGGTCAAACCACTATTTTTTCTTCAATGAAATGCCTTGTATCTTTGTTTAAAAAAAAAAAATTAGATTATGTGTGTTTGAGTCTATTCCTGGACTCAATAATATTTTGAAATGAAGTATCTTCTACCTAAACATAGACATCATATAAATATATAGCCCAGATTTCACTGTGTGGCAGAGAGAATAAACAAAAAAGAGAGGAAGGGAGGATTTGTAGAACATTAAACCTTCCATGGTCTCTAAGAGTAATAAAGAATCTGTAAATTATGTAAGCAAATTTAGAAAGAGCCTTACCTAGGCATGAGAAGATCTGGATTAGAGTACCAATTCTGCTACTAACTCCATGAACTTTTGCAAGTTACTTACAATGGTTATCTGTCACAGTATTGAGAAAGATTATGTACACAGTTTAGTCTAGTGCCAGAGTCAGTATACCAAAAAAAATAAAAAATAAACAGTACAATGATTATTAAAATATGGTCTTTAGGATCCATTCTAGCTCTAAATTAGGAATCCAACAAGGTTCAGTGAAATCAAGAGATTTAATTCTACTCCACAGTTCAATGCCCACGAGCTGTATAGTTAAGCAATAACGTACAACTTTTTGAACTTCAATCTCGTTACATGTCAAGCGGGGTAATTATGCCCCCTCTGTCAACCACTAAAAGTACTCATGAAGACTAAATGAAGTTCTTTTCAAAAATATTTTAAAAATGCATATTATATTCAAGGAATATGAAAGGTATTGATAATAATCTGGCTGCATGAAAAACAGAATGATGATAGGGTGTTTAAAAAAACATCTGAGTAATAATTTGTCTTACATTTTGAAGTTTTAACTCAGTTATTTAAAACTTACCAAGAAACCAACTTAGAAAGGTCCTGAACAGCAAACAGACTATTTTGTTTGGAAAAGCATAGACTGTAAATATCTAGAATAACAGACTGACTGAGATTGTGGTCTGCAGAAAGCAGTGAGTAATGAGATGCAATGATAATGGGTAAATAGATGTCGTGAAGAGGTAAAACAAGGCATATTAGAAAATTTTACGAATTTATTGGTGCAAACATGGATTCAAATTGGGCAGCATGAAATGAGAAGAGACAGAAGCAAAGCAAGCAAAGCGTAAGCAGTTGCCTGACATGGGATGGTCCAGTTGGCTTTTCAAGAATGGTGTTCGTTAGGTTTCAGCTTCTTATCCTTGAAGCATTTACTGTCTTAGGTTTTGGTTTGTTCACTAAACCGCTAAGGCATTAGCGCAACCTCAGTCTAACAGCTTCTTTATTTAATTAAGTTAGCAACATGAAGACATTACCCAGAGGTCAAAGGTCCAAATGAACTGACTTAAAAAAAAGTTCAAGGCAAATAATGTGTTGGAAAAGAGATGTCAGAACCACAGATACATACTGGTAAGCAGAGAAAAACAATCTTAATATTTAATGTTTTGAGTGGTCCCTATATTTCAGGTACTGTTCGAAGCACTTGACATGTGTTAACTGCTTCAAGGCTCAGAATAGTTATATGACAAACAGTACCGTCATTGTTCAGTCCACCTCTATTGTGGATGAGCAACCAGAGTACCAAGTACAATGATTATTAAAATATGGTCTTTAGGATCCATTCTAGCTCTAAATTAGGAATCCAACAAGGTTCAGTGAAATCAAGAGATTTAATTCTACTCCACAGTTCAATGCCCACGAGCTGTATAGTTAAGCAATAACGTACAACTTTTTGAACTTCAATCTCGTTACATGTCAAGCGGGGTAATTATGCCCCCTCTGTCAACCACTAAAAGTACTCATGAAGACTAAATGAAGTTCTTTTCAAAAATATTTTAAAAATGCATATTATATTCAAGGAATATGAAAGGTATTGATAATAATCTGGCTGCATGAAAAACAGAATGATGATAGGGTGTTTAAAAAAACATCTGAGTAATAATTTGTCTTACATTTTGAAGTTTTAACTCAGTTATTTAAAACTTACCAAGAAACCAACTTAGAAAGGTCCTGAACAGCAAACAGACTATTTTGTTTGGAAAAGCATAGACTGTAAATATCTAGAATAACAGACTGACTGAGATTGTGGTCTGCAGAAAGCAGTGAGTAATGAGATGCAATGATAATGGGTAAATAGATGTCGTGAAGAGGTAAAACAAGGCATATTAGAAAATTTTACGAATTTATTGGTGCAAACATGGATTCAAATTGGGCAGCATGAAATGAGAAGAGACAGAAGCAAAGCAAGCAAAGCGTAAGCAGTTGCCTGACATGGGATGGTCCAGTTGGCTTTTCAAGAATGGTGTTCGTTAGGTTTCAGCTTCTTATCCTTGAAGCATTTACTGTCTTAGGTTTTGGTTTGTTCACTAAACCGCTAAGGCATTAGCGCAACCTCAGTCTAACAGCTTCTTTATTTAATTAAGTTAGCAACATGAAGACATTACCCAGAGGTCAAAGGTCCAAATGAACTGACTTAAAAAAAAGTTCAAGGCAAATAATGTGTTGGAAAAGAGATGTCAGAACCACAGATACATACTGGTAAGCAGAGAAAAACAATCTTAATATTTAATGTTTTGAGTGGTCCCTATATTTCAGGTACTGTTCGAAGCACTTGACATGTGTTAACTGCTTCAAGGCTCAGAATAGTTATATGACAAACAGTACCGTCATTGTTCAGTCCACCTCTATTGTGGATGAGCAACCAGAGTACCAAGAGCGGCGGTGGTGCACGGACTTCCTCAGTTTGCTTCTCCATCCGGTTCTGTGCACCATCTTCTCCACCTGTGAAGCCAGTATACTTCCACACGCTTCCTTGCCCAGTGACACCCAGTTGGGTTCAAGGCAACAGAAAACCTCATCTGGAGAACTGAAGGAGGAAGAAATGGTTCTGCAACCTTCCCTATCAAGTCATGTAACTGACTGCATCCCCCAACCTTGGATGCTGAAAGCTCAGCTTCTTTTGTTGCTGGGTAAAGGGAGTCACGGCAGGCTCCTGCCCTGAAAAACTATGTGTCCTCATCCTGGAGGATTTGAAAGTTTCATAGTGTTCAGTTCAAGGGTGGGGTTGCTGATAAGACTAGGCTGTGTACAGGGCCTACGCTCTTTAATCTGGCCTCTGAGGGTCTCTGATAAGCTTCTCTGGTTCTTGTTGTTCAGTGCCTCAGTTGTGTCTGATGCTATGACTCCATAACTGCAGTGCACCAGGCTTCCCTGTTCTTCACCATCTCCCAGAGAAGCCATGACCAGTCTCTCTGGAATGAGGATTGCTTCATCTTCCATATGTAGGGGATTTTAGTTATATACAGAGTTCAAAGATACTGTTATGTATATCCCTTGAGGCAGAACCTAGAGCCCTGTCCCAAGGCTATGCTATCAGTTGTTGGTGACTGGCTCCTCCCTTTTCTTTGCATCCCCCTCTTTTCCCTGATTAGCAACTGTTTGAATCTGCCCTTTGAAATTCAAGAAAGGTCTTGGAGGCTGGACTCTGTTTTCTACCAAGGAGGACCAGGGAACATAGGCTTCCACGCCCAGAAACTCAACAGGGTCCTGCTGGACTTCACCTCAGGGCTCAGGGTCCCTTCTCTTTGGACAGTTATCTCTGCCTTCTTCCTTCAGGTTTCAGGGTGGTGAAAGAAGCCACCTAGCAGCAACCCTGGGGTTCTGCGCAGTCCTTTCGACTCTGTTACTGTCAGCCCATACTTTATAGTTACAATAAATTCTTCTCTAGTTATCCCATTTGAATCTGTCTTCTCTTCTGTGACCAGATACCATCAATAAAAGTAACTTCTTCAAGATGATCCTGATAGTAGAAGTGGGATTTAAACTCAGGATCTGACACTAGAAGCTGTACACCTCTAAGAGAGAAAGTCAACAATCAAACAGACTCTCACTTGGAATCTGAGAGCAAAGTGAAGCAATTTTTCATACTTTCAGTAGGGAAGTGTTAATTCCATGTAGGATGAAGGCACTTCTGTAAGTGCTGAGCAGAGAAAGACAGGTAAAATTCTGCTCTCAAAGGGCTTGCAGACTGGCTGTGTACATGGGCAATTTAAATATGAGCTCTGAGAAGAGGAATATATGATCTCTGGAAGAAGGCAGATGCATGTGGTGGCTGGAGCAAGCTTAACAGGCTTGTGACTTGGGTGAACTGATTTTTAATGATCTCTCAGCTCTTTGGATAAGGACTTATGAATCCAAATAATTGCTTAGAGAAAGGTAATTATTTTCTTCTGATGTAATAAGATTTTACTTATATTATGAAAGATACACATTTTTATAGATTATGAAATATAATAAAAAATCAGATAACACCTACCCAAATCAAAAATGAATATAACTTATATATTATGTTCTTCACCATCTCCCAGAGAAGCCATGACCAGTCTCTCTGGAATGAGGATTGCTTCATCTTCCATATGTAGGGGATTTTAGTTATATACAGAGTTCAAAGATACTGTTATGTATATCCCTTGAGGCAGAACCTAGAGCCCTGTCCCAAGGCTATGCTATCAGTTGTTGGTGACTGGCTCCTCCCTTTTCTTTGCATCCCCCTCTTTTCCCTGATTAGCAACTGTTTGAATCTGCCCTTTGAAATTCAAGAAAGGTCTTGGAGGCTGGACTCTGTTTTCTACCAAGGAGGACCAGGGAACATAGGCTTCCACGCCCAGAAACTCAACAGGGTCCTGCTGGACTTCACCTCAGGGCTCAGGGTCCCTTCTCTTTGGACAGTTATCTCTGCCTTCTTCCTTCAGGTTTCAGGGTGGTGAAAGAAGCCACCTAGCAGCAACCCTGGGGTTCTGCGCAGTCCTTTCGACTCTGTTACTGTCAGCCCATACTTTATAGTTACAATAAATTCTTCTCTAGTTATCCCATTTGAATCTGTCTTCTCTTCTGTGACCAGATACCATCAATAAAAGTAACTTCTTCAAGATGATCCTGATAGTAGAAGTGGGATTTAAACTCAGGATCTGACACTAGAAGCTGTACACCTCTAAGAGAGAAAGTCAACAATCAAACAGACTCTCACTTGGAATCTGAGAGCAAAGTGAAGCAATTTTTCATACTTTCAGTAGGGAAGTGTTAATTCCATGTAGGATGAAGGCACTTCTGTAAGTGCTGAGCAGAGAAAGACAGGTAAAATTCTGCTCTCAAAGGGCTTGCAGACTGGCTGTGTACATGGGCAATTTAAATATGAGCTCTGAGAAGAGGAATATATGATCTCTGGAAGAAGGCAGATGCATGTGGTGGCTGGAGCAAGCTTAACAGGCTTGTGACTTGGGTGAACTGATTTTTAATGATCTCTCAGCTCTTTGGATAAGGACTTATGAATCCAAATAATTGCTTAGAGAAAGGTAATTATTTTCTTCTGATGTAATAAGATTTTACTTATATTATGAAAGATACACATTTTTATAGATTATGAAATATAATAAAAAATCAGATAACACCTACCCAAATCATATGAAACAATATAAACATTATATATATATGAATATACTTTATATATAAATGACTATACAGGGCATAATGCACCCTGTCTTTTTTCATTTTAAAATATATGCTGATTCCTTTCACACTGAGTTATTTTTATGGTATTATAGAAGCCACCATAGTTTGCCTGCAAAATTGCATTTTTTCTAGTTGAGAATTTAACCTATGATTTAATTTGACAGGCTCCCAACTTTTCTGGAACGTATCCTCAGAGTTAGAGCAGTTTTGCCAGTATTTCAGGAAAATTTCCACAGAGCTGTGTCTACTTAAGACAAATGTTTCCAGCCACAATAAATTACAGGGCCACAAAAATATCAACCATCTTCCAAAGAATGTCTTTTGGCCTAATAAGGCAGGTACAAGTCCTTTATCTGCACACTGCTGGTTCACAGATAACCCATTCTTTGGAGACCCAGTCAGGAGCTTAATAATAAAGAAAGGTACTAATACATATAAGAAATAAGAAGGGTTCAACCATCAGCTCTTCATCTATTCATTCCTTCACTTATTTCTTTATTTCTTCAACAAAGATTTAAGACATGCTTCTACAATTCAGGTTCTGGAATGGCTTTTGGTTTGGGCTATGCTGAGCCCAAGCTTGAGATTGCATGTGATGTGCTTTCCAAGTGCTTGGCCAGTAGACTTGGTTCTGGAAACACCTGTGTCATCTGGCATTGGACATTTGAAGCATTTCAGACTAAATACTTCTTCATCAAGGCTACATCTCCCTGTCTATGCCCATGATTTTTGCTCTTTTGCACACTGACTTAAATGTCCCTGTACATAATACATTATTTGCAGATGCTATGTCAACACAGTGTGAAAGTGAGGATTTGGGTTCATACCAATGCCTGAATCCTATCTTTGCTATGTATCTGTTTCATGATTTGGGTTAGGTCTCTAGCCCAGCTTTTTATCACAATATTCCCAACCTAATAAGGGCAGTAACAATAAGACTTAACTCTTATACTTATATGAACTAAATAAAATAATATGAGCCTTAGCATAGTTTCAGGAATATAGAAAAATCCAATATTTATTATTTTGAGCATTATCACATTATTGACCAGGGGATTTTTGCAGAAATTAATGTCTGTAGCATTAATGATCTCTTATAAACACATTGCTAACAGTATGAGGGAAAATTCAAAGTGATTTTAAACTGTTATACAAAATTAGCCTTGGCAATCTATTGCTCATATTCTGCTTTGTTGTTCAGTCACTAAATTGTGTCCAACTCTTTGTGACTCCATAGTCTCCAACATGCCAGGCTCTTCTGTCTTCCATTGTCTCCCAAAGTGAGCTCAGATTTACATCCCCTGAGTCAGTGATGCTGTCTAACCATCTTACTCTCTGCCATCCCCTGCTTTTTCCCTCAATGTTTACCAGCATCAGGATCTTTTCCAGTGAGTTGGCTCTTCACATCAGGTGATCAAAGTATTGGATCTTTAGCTTTAGCATCAGTCCTTACAATGAATATTCGGGCTTGGTTTTCTTTAAGATTGACTGGTTTGATCTCCTTGCAGTCCAGAGTACTCTCAAGAGTCTTCTCCACCTTCACAATTTGAAAGCATCAATTCTTCAATGCTCAGCCTTCTTCATGGTCCAACTCTCACATCTGTACATGACTACTGGAAAAACCACAGCTTTGACCCTATGAACCTTTGTCAGCAAAGTGATGTCTCTGCTTTTTAATATGCTGTCTACATTTGTCATAGCGGTCCTTCCAAGGAATTTCATGGCTTTTAATGCTGAGCCCAAGCTTGAGATTGCATGTGATGTGCTTTCCAAGTGCTTGGCCAGTAGACTTGGTTCTGGAAACACCTGTGTCATCTGGCATTGGACATTTGAAGCATTTCAGACTAAATACTTCTTCATCAAGGCTACATCTCCCTGTCTATGCCCATGATTTTTGCTCTTTTGCACACTGACTTAAATGTCCCTGTACATAATACATTATTTGCAGATGCTATGTCAACACAGTGTGAAAGTGAGGATTTGGGTTCATACCAATGCCTGAATCCTATCTTTGCTATGTATCTGTTTCATGATTTGGGTTAGGTCTCTAGCCCAGCTTTTTATCACAATATTCCCAACCTAATAAGGGCAGTAACAATAAGACTTAACTCTTATACTTATATGAACTAAATAAAATAATATGAGCCTTAGCATAGTTTCAGGAATATAGAAAAATCCAATATTTATTATTTTGAGCATTATCACATTATTGACCAGGGGATTTTTGCAGAAATTAATGTCTGTAGCATTAATGATCTCTTATAAACACATTGCTAACAGTATGAGGGAAAATTCAAAGTGATTTTAAACTGTTATACAAAATTAGCCTTGGCAATCTATTGCTCATATTCTGCTTTGTTGTTCAGTCACTAAATTGTGTCCAACTCTTTGTGACTCCATAGTCTCCAACATGCCAGGCTCTTCTGTCTTCCATTGTCTCCCAAAGTGAGCTCAGATTTACATCCCCTGAGTCAGTGATGCTGTCTAACCATCTTACTCTCTGCCATCCCCTGCTTTTTCCCTCAATGTTTACCAGCATCAGGATCTTTTCCAGTGAGTTGGCTCTTCACATCAGGTGATCAAAGTATTGGATCTTTAGCTTTAGCATCAGTCCTTACAATGAATATTCGGGCTTGGTTTTCTTTAAGATTGACTGGTTTGATCTCCTTGCAGTCCAGAGTACTCTCAAGAGTCTTCTCCACCTTCACAATTTGAAAGCATCAATTCTTCAATGCTCAGCCTTCTTCATGGTCCAACTCTCACATCTGTACATGACTACTGGAAAAACCACAGCTTTGACCCTATGAACCTTTGTCAGCAAAGTGATGTCTCTGCTTTTTAATATGCTGTCTACATTTGTCATAGCTCTCCTTCCAAGGAATTTCATGGCTCCAGTCACCATCCACAGTGATTTTAGAACCCAAGAAAATAAAATCTGTCACTGCTTTCACTTTTGCCCCTTCTATTTGCCATGAGGTGATGGGACTAGATGCATACCCAATCACTACTTGACATTTCATCTTTGAATCTAGGATAGAAAGCTGTCTGTTAATGCTTTGTGTACCAGATTCAGTCTGATACCTGAAGTAAAGAAGAAACTCTGAGGAAGCATTGTCTTTTTTTTCCCCTAAATATGTAGAAACCCTTTTTTTCAATGATACGCACTTTCTTTAGGAGAAAGAGTAGCTTCTTTCAGAATCCTTCATTGCCAGTCATATGGTGAGCAACTCTCCTGAAATTCACCCTCACTACTGACTTAAATGGGTTTCCCTGGCGGCTCAGATAGTAAAGAATTTGCCTGCAACGAGGGAGACCTGGGTTCAATCCCTGGGTTGGGAAGATCCCCTGGAGAAGGAAACAGCTACCCATTTCAGTATTCTTGCCTGGAAAATTCCACGGACAGAGGAGCCTGGCAGGCTACAGTCCATGGGGTCTCAAAGAGTTGGACACAACAGTGACTTTCACTTCACTTAAATAGATCTAAAATTACAAAATTGACTCCTAGATTATTTCTTTAAATTCTCTCCAGACTTAGTGTTAGTTTCACATTTTGATCTTGATTTTGCAATCTGGACTAGGAAAAAAAAAATACATGGCCATATGATCTCTGATTTAGCATGACAAACTCATTGGTGATAGAGGAGGAAAATGCATTCCCATACAAAACAAAACAAAAAGATTTGGACTCTATATAATAGTCCAGAATAATTTATTCCAGGTTTTATAAATCAGCTCCAGAATATCAAGATCAGGCTTCTTCCATCTCCCATCTTTAGGATGTGGTTTAACCACATGATTCAAGATGGCTATGTGTCCTTCAGCTAACAATGTCTGCCTTTCAAGCAGAAGAATGGAAAATATGGAAAAAGAAAACATGTCCCGGGCTTCCCCTGGTGGTCCAGTGGGTAAGGATACCGCCTTGCAGTGCAAGGGGCGCCGGTTCGATCCCTGGCCTGGGAAGATCCCACGTGCCACAGAGCGGCTGGACTGATGTGTCCAATTACCGAGCCAGAGCTCTGGTGCGCATGCGCCCAGAGCTGGCGCTCTGCGACAACAGACGCCACCGCGAAGGGAGGCCCACAGGAGCCAAAGAACAAAGACGGATGAAAATAGAGAAAGACCAACAGAAGTGGCCCGCCCACTCCCCTCCCTCCCCAACCTGACCCCCACCCAAAAATAAATAAATAAATCTTTAAAAAAAAAAAAAAAAGAAAACATGTCCCGTCTTTTAAGAAAAATCCTGCAAAATGACACAAAGCATGTAACTTTATTTTAATGAAAATATTTTCAATAATGGTTATAATTGACATAAAAGGGAGCAGAAAAGTATAGTCTTACACCCTAGAGGAGGAAATGGCAAATCCACTCCAGTATTCTTGCTCAGAAAATCCCATGGATAGAGGAGGTTGCTGAGCTACATACAGTCCGTGGGGTCTGAAAGAGTCAGACATGACTGAAGACATACACACACACCTAGGTGGCAGTATGACCAGCTGTAAATGAAGGATGGGCTTCCCAGTTGACCCAGTGGGAGAAAATTCCACGGACAGAGGAGCCTGGCAGGCTACAGTATTAAAGTTGGACACAACAGTGACTTTCACTTCCAATAGATCTAAAATTACAAAATTGACTCCTAGATTATTTCTTTAAATTCTCTCCAGACTTAGTGTTAGTTTCACATTTTGATCTTGATTTTGCAATCTGGACTAGGAAAAAAAAAATACATGGCCATATGATCTCTGATTTAGCATGACAAACTCATTGGTGATAGAGGAGGAAAATGCATTCCCATACAAAACAAAACAAAAAGATTTGGACTCTATATAATAGTCCAGAATAATTTATTCCAGGTTTTATAAATCAGCTCCAGAATATCAAGATCAGGCTTCTTCCATCTCCCATCTTTAGGATGTGGTTTAACCACATGATTCAAGATGGCTATGTGTCCTTCAGCTAACAATGTCTGCCTTTCAAGCAGAAGAATGGAAAATATGGAAAAAGAAAACATGTCCCGGGCTTCCCCTGGTGGTCCAGTGGGTAAGGATACCGCCTTGCAGTGCAAGGGGCGCCGGTTCGATCCCTGGCCTGGGAAGATCCCACGTGCCACAGAGCGGCTGGACTGATGTGTCCAATTACCGAGCCAGAGCTCTGGTGCGCATGCGCCCAGAGCTGGCGCTCTGCGACAACAGACGCCACCGCGAAGGGAGGCCCACAGGAGCCAAAGAACAAAGACGGATGAAAATAGAGAAAGACCAACAGAAGTGGCCCGCCCACTCCCCTCCCCCCCCAACCCGACCCCCCCCCCAAAAAAAAAAAAAAAAACTTTTAAAAAAAAAAAAGAAAACATGTCCCGTCTTTTAAGAAAAATCCTGCAAAATGACACAAAGCATGTAACTTTATTTTAATGAAAATATTTTCAATAATGGTTATAATTGACATAAAAGGGAGCAGAAAAGTATAGTCTTACACCCTAGAGGAGGAAATGGCAAATCCACTCCAGTATTCTTGCTCAGAAAATCCCATGGATAGAGGAGGTTGCTGAGCTACATACAGTCCGTGGGGTCTGAAAGAGTCAGACATGACTGAAGACATACACACACACCTAGGTGGCAGTATGACCAGCTGTAAATGAAGGATGGGCTTCCCAGTTGACCCAGTGGGAGATGTGGGTCAGGAAGACCCCCTGGAGAAGGAAATGGCAACCCACTCTAATACTCTTGCCAGGTGGCAAAGAGTCAAACACAACATAACAACTAAACAACAACAAATGAAGGTTATGAAACTAAAGAAGAATGCAAAAGGTACAGAACGACACTGTACATTCTTTTATCAACTTTGAACTCCTATAAATTTAAACTACAGAATCAATTTCTGGAGATAACATTGTTGATCAAAATGTATTCAGTTTCAAAGATAATTTTAAAGCACCTCATGAAAAGTCTAAAGCAGTTTATGCATTTACCACCTTTTTAACAATACTGTGCACTGTCAGATTACTTGATGTTTGCCAATCTGTGAAAAGCAGTAGCTAATAGTTGTGAGCTAATAGTTGAAACTGAGCATCTTTCCAAGCCTGTGATTTCCATGAATCGTTCACAGTTCTTTGTATATGTAGACTACCCAATTATGTCATTCTTCAGTTTTCTCTTGAGATTTGAGTTATTTTCTTGGTGTTTGGTGATTTCATATGTCAAGATTTTAAAACATCCTAATATGTATACATAACAAAAATTAACTCCTTTTTTCTTCATACGCTGAAAATGATTGTCTCTATTCTCTGTTCATCATTGGACTCGGATTATAGCTTTACCACAAAAAAATCCTTTGAAATTATCATCCAGTCAAATTTACATTTTTTCCTTTAAGGACTTTGGGTCACATTTGCTTATAAAGTCCTTCTCCTATTTTCTAACAATACTGTTGTCATACTCATATTTAACTTCAAAGATTTAGCTTACAGTAAATGGGAACTAGAAGGTATAATCATTGCTCTAACCAAACAGCTAATAAGTTGTCCAAACACCCCTTACTATTCTTGTCATCACTGACTTCACATGCTTTATCATATATTATGTGTCCATGCGTATATAGTCTCTTGATAGACTCCCTATTTTATGTGGTTGAACAACTGTCTGTCTATTCATAGACCAAACAGGAAGCACATTGTGTTTAAAGTCGAAGTCACCCATATAATTATATTTATGTCAACCTACAAGCAGAGAGTTTCTTAATTATTATTACTGATGACTTCTACAGAGGATTTCCTGAGAAGTTCACATATGTTCTGAATCAATTGCATTGTCTCTAGTTAGTCCCCAAACTACCATGACTGAACCCAAATCAGGGAACCTAGGTACAGACTGGATTCACGGCTAATTAATCTCCTTCACGGGAAGTCAAGTGACTACCAAGATTAAGAGGCAGGACTATGAGTGGCAGGAGGCCCAGGCATGTGCTTTCTGCTTATGAAAGAAGCAAGAGGACAGGGCATACATCCTGTGAATTTTGTCTCTCCCAGAGGGATGGAAACTGCAGGCATGTGATTCCTCTCACTGGAAGATACCAAGATACCTGGCCATGACCACTGTGCCAAGAAGGGCAACACAGAAGTCTGTGTGGAACAGGAGGTTGTCTGGCTCCTATGGTTTCCTGTGCTAGAAAGTTAATTTAGGGCCTGAAATCCAAGAAAAAGCAAATGCCCAATAAGTTAAGGCCTTGGGCTAAATGTATTTAAAGGGGCTGAGATGCAGTCTCTTTTCTTAGAGTTTCTAGTTAACTTGGTGATAAAAAGATTGTCAAGCCATGGAGTTTCTGAAACTAAGATCATGGCATCTGGTCCCACGCCGTCATGGCAAATAGAAGGGGAAAAAGTAGAAACAGTGACTGGTTTTATTTTCTTGGGCTCCAAAATCACAGAAGATGGCGACTGAAGCCATGAAATTAAGACTCTTGCTGCTTGGAAGAAAAGCCATGACAAACCTAGATAGCAGAGACATCACTTTGCTGACAAAGGTCCATATAGTCTAAACTATGTTTTTTTCCAGTAATCATGTATGGATGTGAGAGTTGGACCATAAAGAAAGCTGAGTGCCAAAGAATTGATTCTTTTGAACTGTGGTACTAGAAAAGACTCTTGAGAGTCCCTTGGACTGCAAGGAGATCAAACAAGTCAATCCTAAAGGAAATCAACATTGATTGCCTTTGAAAAAGGTGACTGATTTCCTATGAAATCAATATTCATTGAAAGGACTGATCCTAAAGCCAAAGCTCCAATACTTTGGCCACTTGATGAGAGGAGCTGACCCATTGGAAAAGACCCTGATGCTGGGAAAATTTAAAGAAAAGATGATGACAGAGGATTTCCTGAGAAGTTCACATATGTTCTGAATCAATTGCATTGTCTCTAGTTAGTCCCCAAACTACCATGACTGAACCCAAATCAGGGAACCTAGGTACAGACTGGATTCACGGCTAATTAATCTCCTTCACGGGAAGTCAAGTGACTACCAAGATTAAGAGGCAGGACTATGAGTGGCAGGAGGCCCAGGCATGTGCTTTCTGCTTATGAAAGAAGCAAGAGGACAGGGCATACATCCTGTGAATTTTGTCTCTCCCAGAGGGATGGAAACTGCAGGCATGTGATTCCTCTCACTGGAAGATACCAAGATACCTGGCCATGACCACTGTGCCAAGAAGGGCAACACAGAAGTCTGTGTGGAACAGGAGGTTGTCTGGCTCCTATGGTTTCCTGTGCTAGAAAGTTAATTTAGGGCCTGAAATCCAAGAAAAAGCAAATGCCCAATAAGTTAAGGCCTTGGGCTAAATGTATTTAAAGGGGCTGAGATGCAGTCTCTTTTCTTAGAGTTTCTAGTTAACTTGGTGATAAAAAGATTGTCAAGCCATGGAGTTTCTGAAACTAAGATCATGGCATCTGGTCCCACGCCGTCATGGCAAATAGAAGGGGAAAAAGTAGAAACAGTGACTGGTTTTATTTTCTTGGGCTCCAAAATCACAGAAGATGGCGACTGAAGCCATGAAATTAAGACTCTTGCTGCTTGGAAGAAAAGCCATGACAAACCTAGATAGCAGAGACATCACTTTGCTGACAAAGGTCCATATAGTCTAAACTATGTTTTTTTCCAGTAATCATGTATGGATGTGAGAGTTGGACCATAAAGAAAGCTGAGTGCCAAAGAATTGATTCTTTTGAACTGTGGTACTAGAAAAGACTCTTGAGAGTCCCTTGGACTGCAAGGAGATCAAACAAGTCAATCCTAAAGGAAATCAACATTGATTGCCTTTGAAAAAGGTGACTGATTTCCTATGAAATCAATATTCATTGAAAGGACTGATCCTAAAGCCAAAGCTCCAATACTTTGGCCACTTGATGAGAGGAGCTGACCCATTGGAAAAGACCCTGATGCTGGGAAAATTTAAAGAAAAGATGATGACAGAGGATGAAATAATTGGATAGCATCTCTGACTCAATGGACACGAGTTTGAGCAAACTCTGGGAGATGGTGAAGGACAGGGAAACCTGGCGTGCTGCAGCCCACGGAGTCACAAAGAGTTGGACGTGGCTTGGCAACTGAACCAACAACAAGAGGCACTAGTTGGTCACAAGTGTATATATGCTAAAAAGACACAAACACTTGAATTTGAAGACACAGAACAAAATAGACCTATGCTGGAATTCAGTGAGGAAAATTGGATATGATAATAGATGATTAGAAACAGTATAACAAGAACTAGGATGGGAATAATAAAAAGCAGTGTGAAAGCATACAAAGCCAGATAACTCAGTTTACATGGAGCAATTGAACATTTCACGAAAGAAAGGTGGTCCATGGGATGTCATGAAGGATGTGTAAGAGTTAGACAGGCAAAGAAGCTCAAATGGATTTTCTAGATAGAGAGTACAGGAACCAAGTAATAAAAGGCAACTTTTCTTATGATTCATTTGGAAGATGGTCACTATATGCAACATTTTTATAGGTCTTCACTTATTTTGCCCACGCTACAACCAGTTGCTGAGTGACTTGAGGTCACATGCTCATCATAGTTACTATGTTTGAAATGTGAGGTGGAGGGATGGATGCACAAGGTGAAGCAAGTAGGGTTCAGGTATGGAAGCTTAACCAAATAGTTGGACTCACCCGCATGACAGTGTAACAAACAATACCAAAGAACATGTATTTTGAGGGGTGCTGAAGTACTCTCATAATGAAGATGTCTGCCAAGGTTTGACGGTGGGAAAGATAATTATCTTTTCCCTCTCTACCTAACATGGTTATTTTGAGAATCAAAAAAGAGCCTATGAACTCTTAACCTCAAGCTATAGGTTCATCAAAGGCAGTTTTGAACTGTGGTACTAGAAAAGACTCTTGAGAGTCCCTTGGACTGCAAGGAGATCAAACAAGTCAATCCTAAAGGAAATCAACATTGATTGCCTTTGAAAAAGGTGACTGATTTCCTATGAAATCAATATTCATTGAAAGGACTGATCCTAAAGCCAAAGCTCCAATACTTTGGCCACTTGATGAGAGGAGCTGACCCATTGGAAAAGACCCTGATGCTGGGAAAATTTAAAGAAAAGATGATGACAGAGGATGAAATAATTGGATAGCATCTCTGACTCAATGGACACGAGTTTGAGCAAACTCTGGGAGATGGTGAAGGACAGGGAAACCTGGCGTGCTGCAGCCCACGGAGTCACAAAGAGTTGGACGTGGCTTGGCAACTGAACCAACAACAAGAGGCACTAGTTGGTCACAAGTGTATATATGCTAAAAAGACACAAACACTTGAATTTGAAGACACAGAACAAAATAGACCTATGCTGGAATTCAGTGAGGAAAATTGGATATGATAATAGATGATTAGAAACAGTATAACAAGAACTAGGATGGGAATAATAAAAGCAGTGTGAAAGCATACAAAGCCAGATAACTCAGTTTACATGGAGCAATTGAACATTTCACGAAAGAAAGGTGGTCCATGGGATGTCATGAAGGATGTGTAAGAGTTAGACAGGCAAAGAAGCTCAAATGGATTTTCTAGATAGAGTACAGGAACCAAGTAATAAAAGGCAACTTTTCTTATGATTCATTTGGAAGATGGTCACTATATGCAACATTTTTATAGGTCTTCACTTATTTTGCCCACGCTACAACCAGTTGCTGAGTGACTTGAGGTCACATGCTCATCATAGTTACTATGTTTGAAATGTGAGGTGGAGGGATGGATGCACAAGGTGAAGCAAGTAGGGTTCAGGTATGGAAGCTTAACCAAATAGTTGGACTCACCCGCATGACAGTGTAACAAACAATACCAAAGAACATGTATTTTGAGGGGTGCTGAAGTACTCTCATAATGAAGATGTCTGCCAAGGTTTGACGGTGGGAAAGATAATTATCTTTTCCCTCTCTACCTAACATGGTTATTTTGAGAATCAAAAAAGAGCCTATGAACTCTTAACGTGCTCCATGAGCTATCAGGTTCTATGCAAAGGCAGAATCTTACAATCCATAGAGGAGGATAAAGGCAAGAGGGGTTCATTATTCTAGGGATACACTAGCAAGTTGTTTGCAGGGAGAACTACATGGCCTACAGATAACCTGAGGACTTGCTCTTCTCCCAAAAGTTTTGGCTGTAGCCTGGACTCCCTCTGAAGGAAAAGAAAAATGTTGGCCCTTTTCAGGTTGCAAAATCTTTCTCTCTCAGGATAGTGCAAAGAACTTACATCACTCAATTTGATTATTTTCTGTTAAATATAAATGCAGGGTAGGCAAGCCACCAATCCATATAAGCTTACAGAGTACAATCAGCACTTACAGAAGATGCTGCCAGCAAACATGCATAAGGCTTCCAGACATAACTCTGCTAATCAATTGACACAATGGATTATCATGTCTCATATCGGTTTGGCAGGGTGTCACTCATAGAGTTGTTCTTCAGCTGTTCTCCTCCTGGTCAATGGTCAAACTAACTTTAATCGAAGGTCTGTAATGTATAAAGTACTATACGTAAATTATCTATAATCCATGAAGCAGCCATGTCTACAAGGTCATCTCCCCAGAAGGAAGCAGATTTGGGATTCAAAGCCCATGTCTGTCTAACTGACAAAATCTGTTTTATTTCTTTCAAACCACATTGTTTTGCATGCTTAACAAAGAATGTGGTTGTGAATCGGAGACAAAACAACCAAGAGTTTTATTTCTTATGCTTCTTTCTATGTTAAGGCTTTTGGATAAGAGTCTTCAATGTCTTACATCTCAATTTTTTAAGGTCTGCAATGAAGAGATGGGACATAATCGTTTTTTATACTGCTTTTCCCTCCAACAGTCTACGAGTCCTGGGTTCACAGCATGTACCTCAGTGCTGAGGGGTACAACTAGGCTCTCCATGCCTCTCTGCCAGCCAGCCAATCAGCTGAACCAAGGCTAGCAAGCAGCGAGGTGACAGATGCCCCAGCCAGAGCTCCCCCAAACCCAGTATGTGTACGTCAGCTAAGATTTTCCGTATGTCCTCACCCACGAGGGCTAAGAGAACAAACACAATCTAAGGAAAACTTCAGCATGTGAAACTCTGCACCTGGTTGGGAAATGTACAGAGTTTTAAGAGTCCTTTCAAATGATACTGAATGGCTGACAGCCAGAAAACTAAAATCTTATGCAGACATTAGATGGAGAAGACAGATCTGGGGGAAAAAAAGAAAAAACTGGAGTAAAAAATCTTTGAAACTAAGAATTGGGAATGGCGTCTGAGGAAAAGATGAGGCACACATATAAGCTCTTTTGTCCAAGTAGGTATCTCATACATAAAACCTAAAAAATTCTGATATTCATGCAACACCTTCTCTTCCGACAAGTTCAAAAGGCTAGTCAGTCACACCGGACTTCAAATGCAAGTGCAGCAAATTCTAATAAAGAAGGGATGTGCTGACCTGGAATTCACTCCTCTCAGGGGCATCGCTATCCAGAGGAAATGCTTTCAGCATGAACATTCTGGATGCGCTAAATTGTAGCAAGATCCAGGATCACTGAGCTCAGGAAGAAAAGCTCTTACAGCAAAATGTCTCAGAAAGGTGGTTTCCTTTCCTCCCATCCTCCAGCCATTTTTCTCCCAAGGTTAAAGGATACAAAGTCAGATGAAACCTATTAATTACCCAAACAGTGGCCACTGAAGAGGGGGAGGAACACTCATTTCAATATATATTGATATATTGATAAAGAAGTAAGCCTTGATGTTCTGTTATTATACCTCTCATAGTGTTATTCTTTCAACATCCTCATAATGTTGTTAGAGGGTGATTTGAGGTCTACAGTCTTAAAGGTAGGATGATGGAGGAAGTGAAAGACAAATTGAGTACCTGCTCTGTCAGGCATCCTATAGGGTGTTTGCTCATGTTATCACGCAACTTTTGTGAGATGGACATTATGCTCATGATTTAAGGTGAAAAAAGCCAGGCTCAGAGAACTTGATGTAAGTAGTTCAAAGCTAAACTTACGCTGTCACTGTCCTTACTATTTAGTTGTAGATGAAAGGATAATCTCACTCTATACTCAATAACTTGTGCTTTGGCAAAAGCAGAATTACTAGCAACTCCCTGAACTGGTCCTTCTCTCCTAGGCCCTCCTGATCTTTGTAACTGTTTTTACCTTGGTCAGTCCTTCCTGGACACCTCAGTGATCATCTCCAACCTTCTGGAGAACCTTTGCTAACTCCCTCAGAGTGAATTAAACTCTTCCTTTCCTGTGCTCCAACTTCATGAATTTATTATACAAGGCACAAAATGGCAATGAAATATCTGTTTTGTGTCCATAACTCAATGAGAAAATTAAATCTTCCTTTGAGCACAGGACTTTATCTTTATTTCCAGAGTTGGGGGCACCCAGCATGAAGTAAGCATCCGTTTTAACTTTCTGATAGAGAGGAAGGGGAAATTTGGGAGGAGGAGAGAGGAAAAGGAGGACCAAAAACAGGTGATGACAGAAAAGTCAGAGATTACAAAAAGGGGAACAGGGGAAAAGGAAGAGAAGAGGAGGAGGAGAAAGAAGAATTAATGGAGAAAAAGGAGAGAGATGAAGAAAAGAGGAGGTAAGGAAGTTATGTTAATTATCTACTAAAGCATAAATCATTCCAACATTTAGTAGCTAAACAATAAGTATTTTCTTACAGTTTTGGTTCAGGAATTCAAAAGTGGCTTAGCCTGGTAGTCCTCGCTCAGGGATGTTCAGCAAGTTTCAAGTATCCACTGGACATGGATCATTTGGAGGCTCTGCTATGGTTGGGGGATCCATATCCAGCATGACTCATTCACATGGCTTGCCAGTGGGGGCTGATTGCTAGCTGGAGACTTCAGTTCTTCAGGAGGTGGACCTCCAGAGGGATGTGTGCATGCTAAGTCTCTTCAGTCATGTCCCATTCTTAGTGACCCTATGGACTGGGTTGCCATTCCTTTCTCCAGGGATCAAACCCACATCTTCTATGTCTCCTTCATTGTCAGACGCCCCCTGGGAAGCATCATTATAGAGCTGGTGACTTCTCCACAAAACCTAGAGCATCAGGTTTTGAGCAGAGAATAATTTGAGCTGCACATTGTTTCATTCAGTCCCTATAGCAAAGAGATAATGCTCATGCTTAGTTGCTCAGTTGTCTCTGGATCTTTAGTGGCTTCATGGACTATAGTCTACCAGGCTGTTGATGGGATTTCCCAGACAAAAATACTGGAGTGGATTGCAACTCCTGAACTGGTCCTTCTCTCCTAGGCCCTCCTGATCTTTGTAACTGTTTTTACCTTGGTCAGTCCTTCCTGGACACCTCAGTGATCATCTCCAACCTTCTGGAGAACCTTTGCTAACTCCTCAGAGTGAATTAAACTCTTCCTTTCCTGTGCTCCAACTTCATGAATTTATTATACAAGGCACAAAATGGCAATGAAATATCTGTTTTGTGTCCATAACTCAATGAGAAAATTAAATCTTCCTTTGAGCACAGGACTTTATCTTTATTTCCAGAGTTGGGGGCACCCAGCATGAAGTAAGCATCCGTTTTAACTTTCTGATAGAGAGGAAGGGAAGTTTGGGAGGAGGAGAGAGGAAAAGGAGGACCAAAAACAGGTGATGACAGAAAAGTCAGAGATTACAAAAAGGGGAACAGGGGAAAAGGAAGAGAAGAGGAGGAGGAGAAAGAAGAATTAATGGAGAAAAAGGAGAGAGATGAAGAAAAGAGGAGGTAAGGAAGTTATGTTAATTATCTACTAAAGCATAAATCATTCCAACATTTAGTAGCTAAACAATAAGTATTTTCTTACAGTTTTGGTTCAGGAATTCAAAAGTGGCTTAGCCTGGTAGTCCTCGCTCAGGGATGTTCAGCAAGTTTCAAGTATCCACTGGACATGGATCATTTGGAGGCTCTGCTATGGTTGGGGGATCCATATCCAGCATGACTCATTCACATGGCTTGCCAGTGGGGGCTGATTGCTAGCTGGAGACTTCAGTTCTTCAGGAGGTGGACCTCCAGAGGGATGTGTGCATGCTAAGTCTCTTCAGTCATGTCCCATTCTTAGTGACCCTATGGACTGGGTTGCCATTCCTTTCTCCAGGGATCAAACCCACATCTTCTATGTCTCCTTCATTGTCAGACGCCCCCTGGGAAGCATCATTATAGAGCTGGTGACTTCTCCACAAAACCTAGAGCATCAGGTTTTGAGCAGAGAATAATTTGAGCTGCACATTGTTTCATTCAGTCCCTATAGCAAAGAGATAATGCTCATGCTTAGTTGCTCAGTTGTCTCTGGATCTTTAGTGGCTTCATGGACTATAGTCTACCAGGCTGTTGATGGGATTTCCCAGACAAAAATACTGGAGTGGATTGCCATTCCCTTCTCTAGAGGATCTTCCCAACCCAGGGATTGAACCCAGGTCTCCTTCATTGCAGGCGGATTCTTTACCATGTGAGCCACCAGAGAAACCTAAAGAGATAGCAACCAGATAATCCATGCTCAAAAAAGAGGGTAGCTTTTCTCTTTCCCAGGATTGGGAACACAGAAGGAGAAAAGTTAGGGGCTTTGAAAGCTCCATTAGTTCCCTGTGGGTAAGACAACAAATGATCACAGTATTAGTAGCTTGAAGCAACAGAAGTGTATTCAGGACACTAAGAGTCGAAAATTGAGGTGTCAGGAGGAGTGCACTCCCTCCAGAGTCTCCAGGGAAGATGACTTCCTGTCTCTACAAACTCCAGTGGCTACAAGAGCTCCTTGGTTTATGGCTGCGTCCTGCAAATTTCCATCTCTCTTCACTTGACCTCACTGTTTTCTATTCACGAATCTTTTCTTTTCCTTCTATCTCTTGTAAGGATACCGTAATTGGCTATAGGGCAAATCCAAGTAATCCACGAAAACTCGTGTCAATATTTATCTGCAAAGACACTTCTTCTAAATAAGGTCACACCCACAGGTTCTGGTTAGACATACTTTTTGAGGGGCCACCATTCAACCACAATGTATTTTATTATCATAAAGTGCTTTTATCTCTTTTTTTCTAGTTGGTTTCTGTTAGTATGTAGAAAATTTCTTGATTATTTGAAGCTATGTTTATACCTTGCCTTCTTTCTGAGCTGTCTTTTTAGAACTTATTGCTTTTTAAGTGATGCTTAGAATTTCTAGGAAGACAATCACATTATCTGCATAAATGATAATTGTGTTCCCTCCTTTCCAATCATAACTGCACTTGACAATCATATTTTTGTGACATAGTTCTTAAAAAGTAAATTATCTTAAGAGCAGGTGTAGGAGTTACTGCTAACCGTTGAAGGAAATCAGATTTGCCAAGGTACAGGAATGAAGGGAGAATGTCAGGGTAATTCAGGTCACAGACTTAAAGACCTGTTTTGTCTTCAAAAGTATTTAATCTCTTCCCTTGATTCTGCCAATGGATACAGCAAGGCTGAAATATCTGAAGCCATTTGCCCAAAGTCACTCAACAGGGAAAGAACTAACAATACACTCATACACAGACAAAATCTCCACTTTCAATCTCAAATAGCAAAAATGACAGTTTACACTTGAAGGTGTAACCATGTTAATCACTTTAAAATCTTCGTTGACTGCACTGTTTCTAAGGGAAATCTTTATATGGCCTGCAAAGCCCTGGGAGGCCCTCCCCCTGCCTCATTATGTGGCTGTTTCATTCTCTTCTGGGTACGTTGCTCTCAATCTGCCAAGCTGGTCTTACAGCTTTCAACATTCATGCTGAAGGATACTTACTATACATAAAATAATCCACACCTCCATTCTCTCCTTGCTGGACCTGTTCTCTGTTTACCTCTAGCTGTCCTCATAGAATACCAATTTCCCCATCCTCCCTAGATTTGATTAGTACTTAGACTTTTCACTCTCCTCACAAATCTAAGAGTACATTCATATCATGTATAACAACTATAGCTAATTAATGTTTTATATAATACATTTGTTCAAAGTCTTTCTTCCCCCACTAGACTACACTGCATGAAACCCAAACCTAAAATGTATTTATTATTCTTTATTATATCCGGCACCTTGCACATTACCTGGCTCATAGTATTCATTTAATTTTAAAAACTGGTGAATAAAGGAAGCATTCATATTTATGCTTGTCTTGTGACACTATAGTCTTTTATTCTTCAGTCCTTCAAATATTCCATTGGTTTCTTTTTCGTGCTATTGCTGTGTATTTCCTAAGACTCTTCTTTCTCATTTTCTAACCACCTAAGGCAGAGTGGTGATTTTAGTGAAACACAGTGCTTAAACAGCATCAAATCATAATTGAAAGCACTTGAAAGCATCAGAAAGATGGTATAAAAATTAGTGTGGGCAGAATCTATTATGATTCAGGAAATGTCTTAAGTGGTCCTTTTCTAGTGAGCTTTACTTATGTTCTAATGAGAACAATAAACTTAATAGCCAGCAGGTATGAGATGTCTCCTTTATAAAGGCATTTATCCTCGACTCTCACTTCCTTCCCAGACCTAAAGTATCTCATCTTTCTAGAGTATATGGTAAATTGAGGAAACAAACCACATAATTTCCTCTGTTGTTTTGAAAAGTCTTTTAGGCCGTGAGACATCTTCTAAAACTGACCTAAAGCTTAAAGTTTCCCAAAATGAGGCTATCCAGCCACCGCACAATTATCACAATTACATATTGTTCTTGTTGTCTATTTTATGCATTTAAAAACTAATAATTTACAGCTAATCGATTTTTCATGACAGCAATAGAGTACAGTAATTATTTTACTAAGAGCCTGCCAAATTATTTTCAGGAAGTACATATAGAAAATGGCTGTGTTCTCAGCATCGCTCACATAGTATCAAGTCTCAGGCACAAATTGCATGGCGTGAAGGGAAACAAACCGCTATTCCATACATCAGGTTTTTATCTTCCTGCAGTGTGTGTGAAATACACCCATGATGAGTTCCTGAGGGGAAATCATTCTTCCTCCTTCTTGGTAACTTTCTTAAACTGTGCAGTGATCACTGAGTAGCACCAGATTCCCAAACCTAAAAAGTTATGCACACTGCTTCTTTTCTGTGCCTTGATTATATAGCCAAATGGCCATGTGGGATATATTAACAAATATTAACAATAATTGTTCATTATGCTGGATCGGTCATGTTCCACATGGAG
Source organism: Tragulus kanchil (assembly GCA_022376925.1). Classification (NCBI taxonomy): domain Eukaryota; kingdom Metazoa; phylum Chordata; class Mammalia; order Artiodactyla; family Tragulidae; genus Tragulus; species Tragulus kanchil. The sequence continues at coordinate 11,812,171 of JAIOJX010000002.1, read as the reverse complement.
TGAGTTTCATCTTTAATTCTAAGTACTTATGCAAAGGAGGGAAAGATAGAATGAAATAGAGGATACTCAGTAGACCCAGATGGGAGGAGAACAAAAACTATGTTATATTGCCAGAAGTTAAAGGAAGGACCTGGTGGTGTATAACCTGAATCTGACAGGTGGACACCTAAAAGCTGCCTGCACACACCTAAAAGATGGTCATGTTGAACAGGGTTGTTGTTGTTGTTATTCGGTCACTAAGTCAAGTCTGGCTCTTTAAACCCAGTGACCTGCAGCACTGCAGGCTTCCCTGTCCTTCACCATCTCCCGGACTTTGTTCAAACTCATGTCCATTGAGTCAGGAATGCCATCCATGCATCTCATCTGCTGTCGTCCCCTTCTCTTGCGTGCAATCTTTCCCAGCATCAAGGTCTCCTCCAATGAGTAGGCTCTTCACACTAGATGGCCAAGGAACTGGAGCTTCAGCATGAGTCCTTCCAATGAATAGTCAGGCTTGATTTCCTTTAGGATTGACTGGTTTGATCTCCTTGCTGACCAAAGGACTCTTAAGAGTTTTCACCAGCACTACAATTCCATATCATCAGTTCTTTGGTGCTCAGCCTTCTTTATGGAAGAGGGTTAGCCTCTTTATTTTTAATGCCTGATTTGACAAAAGGACCCAATGGGTAAAATACAAACTTTAGTCTTAAGGAAGATTATTCTTTTTAAAATTATTAATTCTTAAAATTGTTACATTTACTGAAGTATAGTTGACTTAAAAGACTGTATTTGTTTCAAATGTAGATGGTGATTCAATCTTTTTATAGATTATGTATGATACAAATTTATCATAAAATATTGCCTACATTTCCTGTGCTGTACATTATATCACTGTAACACTTGTTTCGTAACTGATACCTTCTACTTCTTAATCCCCTTCATCTGTGAGAGATGAGGAACAGTATTCTTAAAAGCAGTGCTGTTAAAGACTTAATGGGCAGCTCAAGAGGATCAGGATTAGACCCTCTACCGCCACCCTCAGTCCAGCAGCGGCTGATAGTATGAGCAGGGCTTTGCTAGGATGTTCTTAGAGATGTGAGTATCCTAAGGAAAGATGTCCTGTTTCACATGGAGTGAGTTTCATCTTTAATTCTAAGTACTTATGCAAAGGAGGGAAAGATAGAATGAAATAGAGGATACTCAGTAGACCCAGATGGGAGGAGAACAAAAACTATGTTATATTGCCAGAAGTTAAAGGAAGGACCTGGTGGTGTATAACCTGAATCTGACAGGTGGACACCTAAAAGCTGCCTGCACACACCTAAAAGATGGTCATGTTGAACAGGGTTGTTGTTGTTGTTATTCGGTCACTAAGTCAAGTCTGGCTCTTTAAACCCAGTGACCTGCAGCACTGCAGGCTTCCCTGTCCTTCACCATCTCCCGGACTTTGTTCAAACTCATGTCCATTGAGTCAGGAATGCCATCCATGCATCTCATCTGCTGTCGTCCCCTTCTCTTGCGTGCAATCTTTCCCAGCATCAAGGTCTCCTCCAATGAGTAGGCTCTTCACACTAGATGGCCAAGGAACTGGAGCTTCAGCATGAGTCCTTCCAATGAATAGTCAGGCTTGATTTCCTTTAGGATTGACTGGTTTGATCTCCTTGCTGACCAAAGGACTCTTAAGAGTTTTCACCAGCACTACAATTCCATATCATCAGTTCTTTGGTGCTCAGCCTTCTTTATGGAAGAGGGTTAGCCTCTTTATTTTTAATGCCTGATTTGACAAAAGGACCCAATGGGTAAAATACAAACTTTAGTCTTAAGGAAGATTATTCTTTTTAAAATTATTAATTCTTAAAATTGTTACATTTACTGAAGTATAGTTGACTTAAAAGACTGTATTTGTTTCAAATGTAGATGGTGATTCAATCTTTTTATAGATTATGTATGATACAAATTTATCATAAAATATTGCCTACATTTCCTGTGCTGTACATTATATCACTGTAACACTTGTTTCGTAACTGATACCTTCTACTTCTTAATCCCCTTCATCTGTGAGAGATGAGGAACAGTATTCTTAAAAGCAGTGCTGTTAAAGACTTAATGGGCAGCTCAAGAGGATCAGGATTAGACCCTCTACCGCCACCCTCAGTCCAGCAGCGGCTGATAGTATGAGCAGGGCTTTGCTAGGATGTTCTTAGAGATGTGAGTATCCTAAGGAAAGATGTCCTGTTTCAGTGATTTTAAAGCCATAGCCGGGCAGGGCAAGAATAATGTAGAAAGAGGCAGCCATCCAGGTCTCCTGTGTTTGCATCTTTCTCATTACTTAAGCGTTTTTAGAATTGTGTTTGTGTTCAGTCACTTTCTGTGGTCATCACTGAGAACTACTGATTTTGTTTGGGGTTTCTTTTTAGCATTTGGTGTCACTGAATTGTAGATTGTGATATATTTGATGTATTTAATGCACTGAAATCATTATTCTTTTTTGACTCCCAAATGTCCCATCTTAGGCCAGTGAGAGCTCCTTCAGATTGTCCCCTGTGTCCTTTTGCTGGGACACCATTAGTCTTTGTGGGCCGTTCACCCTGGCACATGATGTCCCAGGTTCATCAGATATACTCCCTGCCTCAGGATGGAATCAGCCATTTCTCCAAGAAGCCTTGCTTCCTTTTATCCAGGAACATATTTAGTGGGAGCAGAAGAGATCCATTTATATGCTTTATATATAGGAGTTTGGGTAAGAATTAATTTGAAAATAAAGCAAAACTTTGTTATAAAACGGTTTAAAAAATAGTCATCCAGATAATTTTTAAAGATCCCTTATTCTTTAAGAGCCTGTAGGTACAATTCATAAAGTAGGAATACAGCATTTTGCAAAGAATTCTTTTGGACCTAGAAAGTTTGTTATAGGACTTCCATCTAGCAATGGTTTGCCATATAATACTTGGGAAAACTCTCAGTTGGTAAGCAGAATTTTTTGAAACAATGAACATGTGCAGTTTTGAGACCAGATTGAAACAGTTAACTTAGTTCTTCTGGCTAACACAGTTCTAAATGCTTTAGAAAAGATGTTTTCATCATAAAATAATTCACACAAGCATAGACTTTCATAAAATCATGTATCTTTGTAGCCAGAATCAAAACTTTAATATTTTGTCATATTTAAATTTTTAGGCTAGAAAACATAGCAGAAGTGTTTGGATTCCCCAGGATTTTCCCTCCTACATGCCTTGCTCAACTGAATGGTTAACCTTTATTCTCAATTTTTGATTCTTCATTCCTGTGATCATTTCTTTTACACTGAGTTTACATATCTAAAATTACTTTGCATATTTTAAATTGTATTTACATTGTATCATGTTTTATATATAATTCCTTAATTTGTTTTTGCTGTTTTCTGGCTGAACCCTGCTTGTGAAATACAACCTGCAAATACATGTAGTTCTTTTTTATTTGTGTTAAGTGCTGTATTATAATCCATTCTATGAAAATACAGTAGTAGTGATATTGCTAGTATCATACTGAAGACTATTGAGATTGTTTTCAGTTTGTTATTACAAGTGTTGCTATAATGCTATACTTAGTTGCTCAGTCGTGTACAACTCTTTGTGACCCCATGGACTGTAGCGCACCAGGCTTCTCTGTCCATGGGACTCTCCAGGCAAGAATACTAGAGTGGGTTACCATTTCCTTCTCTAAGGGAACTTCCTGACCCAGGGTTCAAACCCAGGTCTCCTGTATTACAGGCAGATTCTTTGCCATCTGAGCCACCAGGGAAGCCCTTATTTTACTAAGCATAATATTTTCAAGGTCCATACACGTTGTTGCAAATGGCAGAATTTCATGTTTTATTATGGCCAAAGAATATTCCTGTGTATATACGTGGATGTGTGTATCTACCACGTCTTTATTCTGTCACCTGTAGATGGACACTTATGTTGCTTCAGTTATCTAAATATGGCTATCATAAGTAATGTTTATTGGGTTGCCTGTATCTTTTCCAATTAGCATTTTCATTTTCTGAGGATCTGTCCAGCAATAGATCAGATGAATCATATGGTAGTTCTATTTTTAGTTTTGGGGCCAAACATCCTTATTTACTCTCAGTTTGCCATATAATACTTGGGAAAACTCTCAGTTGGTAAGCAGAATTTTTTGAAACAATGAACATGTGCAGTTTTGAGACCAGATTGAAACAGTTAACTTAGTTCTTCTGGCTAACACAGTTCTAAATGCTTTAGAAAAGATGTTTTCATCATAAAATAATTCACACAAGCATAGACTTTCATAAAATCATGTATCTTTGTAGCCAGAATCAAAACTTTAATATTTTGTCATATTTAAATTTTTAGGCTAGAAAACATAGCAGAAGTGTTTGGATTCCCCAGGATTTTCCCTCCTACATGCCTTGCTCAACTGAATGGTTAACCTTTATTCTCAATTTTTGATTCTTCATTCCTGTGATCATTTCTTTTACACTGAGTTTACATATCTAAAATTACTTTGCATATTTTAAATTGTATTTACATTGTATCATGTTTTATATATAATTCCTTAATTTGTTTTTGCTGTTTTCTGGCTGAACCCTGCTTGTGAAATACAACCTGCAAATACATGTAGTTCTTTTTTATTTGTGTTAAGTGCTGTATTATAATCCATTCTATGAAAATACAGTAGTAGTGATATTGCTAGTATCATACTGAAGACTATTGAGATTGTTTTCAGTTTGTTATTACAAGTGTTGCTATAATGCTATACTTAGTTGCTCAGTCGTGTACAACTCTTTGTGACCCCATGGACTGTAGCGCACCAGGCTTCTCTGTCCATGGGACTCTCCAGGCAAGAATACTAGAGTGGGTTACCATTTCCTTCTCTAAGGGAACTTCCTGACCCAGGGTTCAAACCCAGGTCTCCTGTATTACAGGCAGATTCTTTGCCATCTGAGCCACCAGGGAAGCCCTTATTTTACTAAGCATAATATTTTCAAGGTCCATACACGTTGTTGCAAATGGCAGAATTTCATGTTTTATTATGGCCAAAGAATATTCCTGTGTATATACGTGGATGTGTGTATCTACCACGTCCTTTATTCTGTCACCTGTAGATGGACACTTATGTTGCTTCAGTTATCTAAATATGGCTATCATAAGTAATGTTTATTGGGTTGCCTGTATCTTTTCCAATTAGCATTTTCATTTTCTGAGGATCTGTCCAGCAATAGATCAGATGAATCATATGGTAGTTCTATTTTTAGTTTTGGGGCAAACATCTATAGTGTTTTCCACAGTGACTTCACCAATTTACAGTTTTACCAACAGTGTACTAGGATTCTCTTTTCTGTACATCTTACCAAAAGTTGTTGCTTTTTTGGTGATAGCCATTCTAAAAGATGTGAAGTGACATCTCACTGTGGTTTTATTTTCCTTTCTCTAATGATTAACAGTGTTGAACAGCTTTTCATGTGTCTGTTGGCCATCTGCATATCTTCTTTGGGAAAATTATTCTTCAGGTCTAATGTCTTTTTTTTTTTTGGCCACTTCTATTGGTCTTTCATTTGTTTCCATCTTTGTTCTTTTGGCCTGTGTGGGCCACCCATCACAGTGGCCTCTCTCATTGCAGAGCACTGGGTCTGGGTGCTTGTGCTCCAGAGCTCCAGCTCGGTAGTTGGACACATCCGTCCAGCTGCTCCACAGCATGTGGGATCTTCTCAGGCCAGGGATCGAACCGGCATCCCTTGCACTGCAAGGCAGTGTCCTTACCCACTGGACCAGCAGGGAAGCCCCCTAATGCCTATTTTTTGATTGGGTTGGTTGCTTTTATTTCACATTGAGTCATATGTTTTGCCTATATATTTTAAATATTAACTACTACAAGTCATTGTTTTCAAATCTTAAATATATTCTCCCATTGCAGTGTGAAATTTTGTTGCTCAGTCGTGTACAACTCTTTGTGACCCCATGGACTGTAGCGCACCAGGCTTCTCTGTCCATGGGACTCTCAGGCAAGAATACTAGAGTGGGTTACCATTTCCTTCTCTAAGGGAACTTCCTGACCCAGGGTTCAAACCCAGGTCTCCTGTATTACAGGCAGATTCTTTGCCATCTGAGCCACCAGGGAAGCCCTTATTTTACTAAGCATAATATTTTCAAGGTCCATACACGTTGTTGCAAATGGCAGAATTTCATGTTTTATTATGGCCAAAGAATATTCCTGTGTATATACGTGGATGTGTGTATCTACCACGTCTTTATTCTGTCACCTGTAGATGGACACTTATGTTGCTTCAGTTATCTAAATATGGCTATCATAAGTAATGTTTATTGGGTTGCCTGTATCTTTTCCAATTAGCATTTTCATTTTCTGAGGATCTGTCCAGCAATAGATCAGATGAATCATATGGTAGTTCTATTTTTAGTTTTGGGGCAAACATCTATAGTGTTTTCCACAGTGACTTCACCAATTTACAGTTTTACCAACAGTGTACTAGGATTCTCTTTTCTGTACATCTTACCAAAAGTTGTTGCTTTTTTGGTGATAGCCATTCTAAAAGATGTGAAGTGACATCTCACTGTGGTTTTATTTTCCTTTCTCTAATGATTAACAGTGTTGAACAGCTTTTCATGTGTCTGTTGGCCATCTGCATATCTTCTTTGGGAAAATTATTCTTCAGGTCTAATGTCTTTTTTTTTTTTGGCCACTTCTATTGGTCTTTCATTTGTTTCCATCTTTGTTCTTTTGGCCTGTGTGGGCCACCCATCACAGTGGCCTCTCTCATTGCAGAGCACTGGGTCTGGGTGCTTGTGCTCCAGAGCTCCAGCTCGGTAGTTGGACACATCCGTCCAGCTGCTCCACAGCATGTGGGATCTTCTCAGGCCAGGGATCGAACCGGCATCCCTTGCACTGCAAGGCAGTGTCCTTACCCACTGGACCAGCAGGGAAGCCCCCTAATGCCTATTTTTTGATTGGGTTGGTTGCTTTTATTTCACATTGAGTCATATGTTTTGCCTATATATTTTAAATATTAACTACTACAAGTCATTGTTTTCAAATCTTAAATATATTCTCCCATTCAGAAAGTTGTCTTTTTATTTCATCTATAATTCCTTTGTTGTGTAAAAGTTTCAGGTCAGTTCCATTTGTTTTTATTTATATTTCTTTTGTCTCCAGAGACAAAAAAATTATCGCTTTGATTTATGTCAAGGACTCTCCTGCCTAAACTGTCTTCAAGGAGTCTTCTGGTGTCTAGCCTTAGGTTTAAGTCTTCGAGGTGCTGCTTGTCTAAACACCAGTAATGACTGCCCCCACCTTGCTCAGGTACCACTTCAGGTCTGAGCTTCCTGTGTCCCTCACCGCTGACACTTTGGCTTTTGCTGTGCTCATCCTGGACGGGAGCTGTACCGCAGGGCACTGGGGCCTGTGCAGCAGGCTCTCGGCGCAGGTCGGGGCAGGGGCCGTGGTGGTCCAGTCACAGATGGAGATCAGGGCTGCTGCTCATGTGCTGCCTACGTAAGCCCCTGTACTGCCGCCCCAGGCCTGCTCAGACAGACCTGGCTTTGGCTCAGAGCCACCTCCGTGTCTCAAAGCCCAGCTTTCACCCAGGATGGGGACAGCCCTCGCCTCATGTGGAGCAGCACCGTGAAGCTAGCAGAGCTGAAGCGGTCACTCCGCTCGGGCTGGGGCATGGGCCAGGTCAGTCAGGGGAACCAGGCAGCTACTGGAGGAGCTCTCGATCCAGCCTCTCCAACCTGTTCAGACACAGCAAGCAGGAAGCCTCTTCAGGAGCAGAGTCCTGGCTTCCCCAGTCCTGCTCTTAGTCCCAGTGGCCCTCCAGCCAACCAAGAGGGCTTGTCTTCTGGGGATCCCACCATATGGCTGGCCTATCCCACTCCGCAGTGGGGTCTCTGCCCACGTCACGGCCCCTTAGCCCTGAGCCCCTGGCAGAGGCAGTTCCAGATCCAATCACTTCCCCCATCCCGCCCAGTTCTGTGTGGGTCTTTCCTACAGCCTTGGTTGTACAGGAGTCTCCCTGCCAGTCTCGTTTGTCGTCAGTGAGAACTGTTCGGCGGGTAGAGGTATTTTTCATGTTTGAGGGGTGGGTCGCATCCTCCTCCTCCTCTTTGTAGGAGCACACTCAACTTTTTTTTTTTCTTCTGGGAACTGCCTTTTTCATTTTTTCTACTTTATTTTGGTGGTGGTCTTTTCATATTTTAACCATGTTACATTATTGTGTCTTAAGGAAACTGGCTAGAATATGTTCAGTAAAGGCAAATTATGAAAAGGCAGATAAAAGTAACTCAGTAAAGTGGATAAATGATAAATCATGCTAAAAATAGTTTTTATAGGTGAAGTTGCTCAAAGTTATTTAAGAATTCAATGGATTTTCACACTGGTTAGGTAGCTGGAATTTTCAGCCAGGCTTGATTCACGAAAAAGCCTATGATCTGAAAGGTTACATTTATTTTCTCATGTGTTGAGAAACAGACATTGGCAGTGCCATGGGTATGTGTATGTTTATGGTCACTACAGCAATCTCTGAATTATGGTTCTTGCAGGATTCATATATTCGTCACATGAACTTCAGCAACGTGTTTAAACTTTGTAAGCATCACTTTCTTCACCTGTAAAAGCTGATATGGTAATGATGACTTACCTGTCAGTGCTTAGGTTTTCACGTTTGTACAGTTTTCACACAGATGTGAGGTTGTACAAATTATGCATGTTCCCACCTCACATGAGAATTAAATAAGAGGACTCAGTCCTGTGTAAGTCCAGAGGCCCATTCTCCTTTCTCTTTGCTTAGTCTGAGAAGCAATTCTTAAACATTAGTCAGATGACATAGAAGGGGTTTCCTTGTGTGTGGGTAAGTGTGTGTATGTTAGTGCTTCAGTCGTGCCCAATTCTGCAACACCATGAACTGTAGCTCACCACGCTTCTCCTGTCCATGGGGTTTTTCCAGGCCGAAAAGACCGGAGAAGGTAGCCATTCCCTTTTCCAAGGGACCTTCCTGACTCAGGGATCGAACCTGGGTCTCCCGCCCAGCAGGCGGATTCTTTACTGCCTGAGCCACCAGGTTTCCTTAGGCTTCTTCAAGTCACACAGCAGCTGAACCCAGTCTCCACCTAAAATATGGGTGGAATTTGGAAACATTTCTGGATGGGTGTTCCTCCTGTGGAGAATTTGTGACAACTTTTCCAAAACTTTTCCTCAAATCTTTATTATATTCTGTTAATGACTCAGTGGACTTTTGGCAGAAAGGACAAGTTTCCTTTGGTTCAAACACTTCTATAGAGGGTTCTGATTAATCTATCCAATGGTCTGAAATCCAAATAACATATGCAATCTTTGGCTGAAAAAGCTTGCCCGTGGTGTTATAACAATAATTCCTCTCCTTGTTTTCATATATAACCTTTTGGAAATATTTCTGTTGGAGCCAACATGTCTGTATTTTGGAAACTTGGCCTATGGACGGATGATGGTTCAAGGCTGCCATTTATTTTCCTTTCAGGGTGTACTGGAACGGGAAGAGAATAGCTCTTAGACTATTTCTTAAAAGAAAAATTTGTAGGGCAACCCAAGCTGAAGTGGAATAAAGCCCCTTTCTCTGTCATCTATGTCACAATACATATGCATTTCAAGATGTCTTTCCTGACCACCCGGTTTAAAGTAGTCCCAGCCCGGCAGTCACTTTCTGTAAGACTCCAGAGAGTAAATATTTTACCCTCTGCGACCATATGGTCTGTGTTTTAACTGTGGAACTGTTCCCCAGCTACAGACGACAGGTAAACAAGCAAGGAGGATTGGGATCCAATAAAACTTTATTTATAGATGCTGAAACACAAACTTCCTATCACTTTTAGGTGTCACAAAGTATCATTCTATTTTTGGTACAATTGAAAAAATGTAAAAGCCATTCTTCAACAATTTTTTTCAACAATTGAAAAAATGTAAGAGCCATTCTTCTCTCAGAGCCCATACAAAGCCAGGGGGTAGACTACACTGTGCCAGTGGACTGTCGTCTGACCTCTTGTTTTGTAACACTGCCTTGTTTAGGATCTTTTTCACATCACTTGTTATTACTTAAAAGACTCTACTTATGTATTTATATTGTTTCTATTCTGTCTTGTGCTAGAATCTAAGTTATGTCTCTGAAGGAAGGGACATTATATCCTGTTCACCCTTGAACACAGCATCAGACACTGAACATGTATTGAGTGTATGAATCTGCGGCTTCCTGCTATAGTAGTTCTTCTGAATAAGTAATTCATTTAACATGTAGAGCATATTGAATTCTTTGAGGGATTCTTTTTTTTTCAAATTTTACATACAATAGAGAATTTTATGGTGAAGAAACAACACAGGAAAATACTTTCAGGCTTTGGAATTTATGAAGCTCAGCCTGTTCTATCAATTAATGTTTGTGATCTTAAGTTGTTAAGCCTTTGAATAAGTTATTAAACCCATCTGTTTTCTCAGTATAAAAAGAGAATAGTAATCATAGCTGTTCCATAAGACGTACAGTGGGGTTTCTGCCTGATTGTCATTTTCCTCCCCCAACTCTTCTCTGCCCTATTCTGTGCCTCGGTGAGGTCAGGATATAAGGGCCACATCAGTGTGTCTTGTCCTCTGAATCCACTTGGATTTTTCTAATAGAGGGAGGAAGGAGAATGAGCTAAGAAATATTTATTTCTCTTAACTTGCTTCTAAGTTTCAAGACTGGCTGTGCTCCTGGAAGAAAAGTGTCAGCTCACAAAATTACAAATTTATAGGTGTTCTGTAATGTGCCCAATTGGTTAAGAACAATCTTGCTACTAGCGCCAGGGTTCTGCACTGTCTCCCATGGTTTTTCTATACCCACAACATTAAAAGTAGTCTCTCTATTCAAGTCTCAAATAGTGCTAAATTCCTTCTGGGACTGTGAACTGGGATCCCAGAAGTTTAAAGAGAAAATTCTCGAGAGTGAATAGTAGCTCAAATTGAAATGATTCTTAGAAATTTGGTTGCCTTCTTTGAAATTCTATTAAAATACCAAATTATCCTTTTTTCTCTTTTCTTTTTTTTTATAACATTCTTCTTGAATGATGTTTCTTTACAGAGTTACGATCTGAGGGTAAGGGTGTTTACTAGGTACATCCTAACTTGCTGAAACCTTTTTTTCACAAGACATTTTAAATCAGGAAAATTTACATCAAACTATGAATTTTCAAATTCTCTTGAGAAGACCACACTTTCTGACTACATTACTCTGGTCTAATTGTTAATTTTTGCTATTCTGTCTTGTGCTAGAATCTAAGTTATGTCTCTGAAGGAAGGGACATTATATCCTGTTCACCCTTGAACACAGCATCAGACACTGAACATGTATTGAGTGTATGAATCTGCGGCTTCCTGCTATAGTAGTTCTTCTGAATAAGTAATTCATTTAACATGTAGAGCATATTGAATTCTTTGAGGGATTCTTTTTTTTTCAAATTTTACATACAATAGAGAATTTTATGGTGAAGAAACAACACAGGAAAATACTTTCAGGCTTTGGAATTTATGAAGCTCAGCCTGTTCTATCAATTAATGTTTGTGATCTTAAGTTGTTAAGCCTTTGAATAAGTTATTAAACCCATCTGTTTTCTCAGTATAAAAAGAGAATAGTAATCATAGCTGTTCCATAAGACGTACAGTGGGGTTTCTGCCTGATTGTCATTTTCCTCCCCCAACTCTTCTCTGCCCTATTCTGTGCCTCGGTGAGGTCAGGATATAAGGGCCACATCAGTGTGTCTTGTCCTCTGAATCCACTTGGATTTTTCTAATAGAGGGAGGAAGGAGAATGAGCTAAGAAATATTTATTTCTCTTAACTTGCTTCTAAGTTTCAAGACTGGCTGTGCTCCTGGAAGAAAAGTGTCAGCTCACAAAATTACAAATTTATAGGTGTTCTGTAATGTGCCCAATTGGTTAAGAACAATCTTGCTACTAGCGCCAGGGTTCTGCACTGTCTCCCATGGTTTTTCTATACCCACAACATTAAAAGTAGTCTCTCTATTCAAGTCTCAAATAGTGCTAAATTCCTTCTGGGACTGTGAACTGGGATCCCAGAAGTTTAAAGAGAAAATTCTAGAGTGAATAGTAGCTCAAATTGAAATGATTCTTAGAAATTTGGTTGCCTTCTTTGAAATTCTATTAAAATACCAAATTATCCTTTTTTCTCTTTTCTTTTTTTTTATAACATTCTTCTTGAATGATGTTTCTTTACAGAGTTACGATCTGAGGGTAAGGGTGTTTACTAGGTACATCCTAACTTGCTGAAACCTTTTTTTCACAAGACATTTTAAATCAGGAAAATTTACATCAAACTATGAATTTTCAAATTCTCTTGAGAAGACCACACTTTCTGACTACATTACTCTGGTCCACTTCATGGCCATGATAAACAGGATCTGAGAGCCTTTAACCATTCCCATGGGTTTTGAATTTGGCAAGGAATGGCAACCCACTCCAAGATTCTTGCCTACAGAATTCCACATACAGAAGAGCCTGGTGGACTACAGGCCATTGGGTCGCAGAGAGTCAGACACAACTGAGCAACAAACACTTGCACTTTTGTGCCCACCACTCCCTATTAGGCAGTACTCCAGCTCTGTGTTACGTGTTAACTGCCTGGCCCCTGTGAACGTTTTTCTTAGAGAGTAAGAAGCAAAGTCCTCAGCCCCGAGGAAGTCTGGAGAAGAAGAAGGGAGGGAACAAAAGGATTATACAGCCTTCTGGGAGAAGAGAAGAGTGCCACAACTTGAAGGCAGTAGGATTACAAGGTAGAAAAAAGGTCCCCCTGGAGGTCTGGGTCATAAATGGAAATGGTGATCCATGCACAGGCCTGTGTGTGCATCCCGCCCCCTCAGCTTTTCTGGGTAGATGTGGAAGAGAGAGTCTCATTGGGCTTGGCAAGGATTTTGCCCAGAGAGAACGTGAGAGCCAGAGAGACTGGAAAGAGAAAGCCGTTTGTGAGGGAAGGAATATAATAGTGGATCATGGAATCTAGGTTGGTTAAAAAGGGAATGAGGAACAGGAAGAGGAGATGGACAGTGGGGAAAAAAAAGGTGCCTCCCGGGGAGGAACATTCACTGTGCGCAGCAGGGTCAGACTGCATGGATGCAAGTCTTATCTTATCCTAGCTGGTAAATATACATTCTCTGTTAAGGTACAGAATAACTATATGTTAGGTATAACATACACGTATGAACATATGTAAAGTATTTAGAACACTGCCAAGCTCAAGGTGAATGCTGTACAGTGTTACAAGAATATTTCTCATTGAATTTTATTTTAAAAATAAAATTTTCATTTAGAGTTTTAATTAAGATATTTACAATGTGAAAGAATATTGAGAGATATTCTGTGGGGGGTGGAGAAATAAATCAAGAGATGAAGCTGATCAGAGACTCACAAAGTATCTTTAAGATGTATAAAGAGATAAGCCCCATTTAAAAAAAAAAAGAAGGCACAGAGAAGCCTCTCTACAACGGGTGCTCTTTACAGAGCTGGTCCAGTTTGGACACAGAGCAAAAAATAAAATAAAGTTACTTCTACATGAAGTTCATCAGTAGGGGCTGAGTCTGGGGTTTATTTCATGGATTATTCTAACATTGCCTTTGAAAAAGAGACTGGAATTTCCCCAGAGAGAATTTTAGATACTTTGTCAGTCTAAGTTGTGAGATATTTTTGAGGAGGTAGAACTTGTATTTTTTCTACAAACTAGTTTTCACTTGGAGGAAACAGTGTAGGGCATGTATGGTGGCAAACATGTCAAGGAGTAAAAATGACTCTAGAATGATCATGAGCTTTACATCTAAAACTCAGTCCCTTTCTAGAGCAATCATGGTTAGCAGTTGTGTGTGTTTATCAAAAAATATTCTTGAGCCTCCCTGGCGGTCCAGTGGGTAGAGTCCACCTTGCAAGTGCAAGGGGCACCGGTTCGATCCCTGGTCCAGGAAGATCCCACGTGCTGTGGAGCAGCTGGACTAGTGTGTCCAATGACGAGCCAGTCCTCTGCAACAGAGAGAGGCCACTGCAATGGGAGGCCAACACAGGCCAAAGAATAAAGACAGATGAAAATAAACAAATAAAAAAAAAACAATAAAAGAGGCCAAAATTTAAAAATATATATATATTCTTTTTACTCTATTACATATATTTATAAACATTTTTAAATTTTTTTTTAATTGGAGGATAACTGCTTTACAATATTGTCTTGGTTCCTGCCATACATCAACATAAATCAGCCGTAGGTGTACGTATGTTCCCCCTACTTGAACCTCCCCCTCACCCCATCCCATCCCTCTTGGTGGTCACAGAGCACCAATTTTGAGCTCCTGCTTCCTACAGTAAACCCCGGTATACATCGTATGAACATATGTAAAGTATTTAGAACACTGCCAAGCTCAAGGTGAATGCTGTACAGTGTTACAAGAATATTTCTCATTGAATTTTATTTTAAAAATAAAATTTTCATTTAGAGTTTTAATTAAGATATTTACAATGTGAAAGAATATTGAGAGATATTCTGTGGGGGGTGGAGAAATAAATCAAGAGATGAAGCTGATCAGAGACTCACAAAGTATCTTTAAGATGTATAAAGAGATAAGCCCCATTTAAAAAAAAAAAGAAGGCACAGAGAAGCCTCTCTACAACGGGTGCTCTTTACAGAGCTGGTCCAGTTTGGACACAGAGCAAAAAATAAAATAAAGTTACTTCTACATGAAGTTCATCAGTAGGGGCTGAGTCTGGGGTTTATTTCATGGATTATTCTAACATTGCCTTTGAAAAAGAGACTGGAATTTCCCCAGAGAGAATTTTAGATACTTTGTCAGTCTAAGTTGTGAGATATTTTTGAGGAGGTAGAACTTGTATTTTTTCTACAAACTAGTTTTCACTTGGAGGAAACAGTGTAGGGCATGTATGGTGGCAAACATGTCAAGGAGTAAAAATGACTCTAGAATGATCATGAGCTTTACATCTAAAACTCAGTCCCTTTCTAGAGCAATCATGGTTAGCAGTTGTGTGTGTTTATCAAAAAATATTCTTGAGCCTCCCTGGCGGTCCAGTGGGTAGAGTCCACCTTGCAAGTGCAAGGGGCCCCCGTTCGTTCCCTGGTCCAGGAAGATCCCACGTGCTGTGGAGCAGCTGGACTAGTGTGTCCAATGACGAGCCAGTCCTCTGCAACAGAGAGAGGCCACTGCAATGGGAGGCCAACACAGGCCAAAGAATAAAGACAGATGAAAATAAACAAATAAAAAAAAAACAATAAAAGAGGCCAAAATTTAAAAATATATATATATTCTTTTTACTCTATTACATATATTTATAAACATTTTTAAATTTTTTTTTAATTGGAGGATAACTGCTTTACAATATTGTCTTGGTTCCTGCCATACATCAACATAAATCAGCCGTAGGTGTACGTATGTTCCCCCTACTTGAACCTCCCCCTCACCCCATCCCATCCCTCTTGGTGGTCACAGAGCACCAATTTTGAGCTCCCTGCTTCCTACAGTAAACCCCCAGCTGCCTCTCTATTTTACATGTGAAAATGTTTCCATGCCACTCTCTCAATTCACCCCTTCTCCTCCCCCTACTGTGTCCACAAGTCTGTTCCCTGTGTTACTTCTCCACTGCTATCCTACTAATAGGATTCTCAATACCAGCTTTCTAAATTCCATATATATGCATTAATATACACTATTTGTTTTTCTCTTTCTGACTTACTTCACTCTGCTTATCAGGCTCTGGGTTCATTCACCTCATCAGAACTGACTCAAACACATTCCTTTGACATGTGCTGGTTGCCTGCAGGATGAAAGTAGAGTTGTTAGATGTATGTACTTTAAAAATTATGTTTTTAGACTATTAGGGAATACTGTAAAGTTGCCCTCCAATAAGATTATGCTAAGTAATGCTCCCAGCAATGATGTGGAAGAGAAAATTGTTGTTTAATTATAGCTTCACAAGCACCAACAATGTTATATCTATTCTGTACAAATATTACTTTTATTATATTTCTCTAATTTTGAGGGAAGTTAAACATCTTTAGAAAAATACAAAATTTTTCTTGACATATTGAAAATGTGTACCTTTGTCCCTATTTATGTTGAGCTGGTGTCTTTTGTTAATAGATTTGCAAGCATTTTATGTAAGTACCTTACACATATTCACCCATCATATTTGCTGCCAGTGTTTCCCAAGTTGTTTATATTTTACTGATTTTATTTATAGTATTCTTGGCAAGAGGAATTTAAAAATTTATCAGGTTATATTCATCAACACCTTGTGAATTCTGAATTGTAGCCTTTCTTAGAAAAATGTGACTGTTGCAAGTGCACAAAAATTTGTGCACTAAATTATTGGTGAATTTCTGTAAGTGATAAATTTGGGATTTTTAACTTTTTATTTTATATTGGAGTGGATTTACAATGTTATGGGAGTTTCACATGGGCAGCGAAGTGATTCAGCTTTCCATATATATATATATATATATGTATATTATATATATGTATGAATATACATATATATATGTATATTCTTTTCTCATATGGATTATTACAGAATATTGAATAGCTGTCACTGTGCTATACAGTAGGTCCCTGTTGATTATCTGTTTTATATGTAATAGTGTGTAAGATATCATATGATGATTATCTTTCTCTGACTTAATCCACATTTTAGTGTGGTCATCTCTAGGTCTATCCATGTTGTGGCAATATTTTCAATGGCCAAGTAATATTCCTTTGTATATATACATCATATCGTCTTTGTCCATCCCTCTGTCAATGGACACTCATGTTGCTTCCATGTCTTGGCTATTGTAAACAATGCTGCTGTGAACACTGGTGTACATGTATCTCTTCAAATTATAGTTTTCTCTGGACATATTGCCAGGAGTGGGATTGCTGGATTATACGGTAGTTCTAGCTTTAGTTTTTTTAAAAAAACTTCCATACTGTTCTCCATAGTGGCTTTGCCAACTTACATTTCCATGAACAATATAGAAGTGTTCCTTTTCTCCATACCATTTCCAATACTTATTGTTTGTAGACTTTTTGATGATGGCCCTTCTGACTGATGTCAAATGATATCTTACTGTACTTTTGATTTGCGTTTCTCTAATAATTAGCTGTGCTGAGCATCTTTTCATGTGTTTTTTGACCATCTGTATGACTTCTTTGGAGAAATGTCTATTTTAGATCTTCTGCCCATTTTTGATTGGGTTTTGTTTGCTTGCTTGTTTTTTGATGTAGAGCTGCATGTTCTGGGTTGCTTTGTTTGCAAATATTTTCTCCCATTCTGTGGGTTGTTGTTCCATTTTTTTCATGGTTTCCTTTGCTGTGAAAAGCTTTTATTTGTTCATTTTTGGTTTTCATTTCATTAATCTGGGAGGTAGATCCAAAAAGACATTGCTGTGATTTATTTCAGAGAGTGTTCAGTTTTCTTCTAAGAGCTTTATAGTATCCAGTCTTATATTTAGGTTTTTGATCCCTTTTGAATCTGTGTGTGGTGTTAGAGCATGTTCTACTGTCATTCTTCTAGTAATACATGAAGCTCTTCAGTTTTCCCAGCACCATTTATTGAAGAGACTGTCTTTGCATTATTGTACAGTCTTGTCTCTTTTGTCATAGATTAATTGACCACAAGTGTATGGGTTCATTTCTAGGCTTTCTATCCTGATCCATATTTTTGTTTTCATGCCAGAACCATAATGTTTTTGATTATTGTAGCTTTATGGTATAGTGTTAAAGATTCCTGATTAAGTAACTGATTCCTTAAGTTTCATTTTTCTTTCTTAGGAAAGTGATAAATTTTATATGTGATAATTTGATCTTTTCTCAGTAGACTGTCTCAGTATCATTTATTGATTATTCTGCCTTTAACCCACCTATTTGACATGCTGATGTTATCATAATCTAAATATCCACATTGAGTCTTAGTCAAGACTCTTTTTCCTTTATTTATATACAGTGTAAAAGTACCATGCTCTTATTTACACAAGTTCTATAAAATGTAAAAATATAGTTTGTTCTTTCATGTTTTTCAAAATTTTCTGCCTAATCATTAACTGACTATAGATCTATCATGTCTAGTTTTATAAAAACAACTATACTGGTAATTTTATTGGAATCACGTACAATTTATAGATTAACACAGGGTAAATTAGAATCTTTACAATATTGCATTATTTTAAATAGAACTGGGCGTTATTTCCCATTCAAATGGTATTTTGTCTTGTTTAGATCACTTCATTTTTCAAGTTCTGTGTGCTATTTATTAGAGCACTTGAAATTTTACTTTTTATTTTTATTTTTTATTTTTAATAAAAATTTCTACCTATCTCTTATTTCCGGGGTTTAGATCTGCCCATTTTGGGTTGCTTTTGTTTGGGGCAAATATTTTCTCCCATTCTGTGGGTTGTTGTTCCATTTTTTTCATGGTTTCCTTTGCTGTGAAAAGCTTTTATTTGTTCATTTTTGGTTTTCATTTCATTAATCTGGGAGGTAGATCCAAAAAGACATTGCTGTGATTTATTTCAGAGAGTGTTCAGTTTTCTTCTAAGAGCTTTATAGTATCCAGTCTTATATTTAGGTTTTTGATCCCTTTTGAATCTGTGTGTGGTGTTAGAGCATGTTCTACTGTCATTCTTCTAGTAATACATGAAGCTCTTCAGTTTTCCCAGCACCATTTATTGAAGAGACTGTCTTTGCATTATTGTACAGTCTTGTCTCTTTTGTCATAGATTAATTGACCACAAGTGTATGGGTTCATTTCTAGGCTTTCTATCCTGATCCATATTTTTGTTTTCATGCCAGAACCATAATGTTTTTGATTATTGTAGCTTTATGGTATAGTGTTAAAGATTCCTGATTAAGTAACTGATTCCTTAAGTTTCATTTTTCTTTCTTAGGAAAGTGATAAATTTTATATGTGATAATTTGATCTTTTCTCAGTAGACTGTCTCAGTATCATTTATTGATTATTCTGCCTTTAACCCACCTATTTGACATGCTGATGTTATCATAATCTAAATATCCACATTGAGTCTTAGTCAAGACTCTTTTTCCTTTATTTATATACAGTGTAAAAGTACCATGCTCTTATTTACACAAGTTCTATAAAATGTAAAAATATAGTTTGTTCTTTCATGTTTTTCAAAATTTTCTGCCTAATCATTAACTGACTATAGATCTATCATGTCTAGTTTTATAAAAACAACTATACTGGTAATTTTATTGGAATCACGTACAATTTATAGATTAACACAGGGTAAATTAGAATCTTTACAATATTGCATTATTTTAAATAGAACTGGGCGTTATTTCCCATTCAAATGGTATTTTGTCTTGTTTAGATCACTTCATTTTTCAAGTTCTGTGTGCTATTTATTAGAGCACTTGAAATTTTACTCATATATATATATAATACATTTCTACCTATCTCTATTTCTGAGGGTTTATTTTGTAAGTTTAGTAAAGCCAACAGGGTTTTCAATATCAATGTTTTTATTCTTACTAAATTCTTTCATTATTCACAACAATTTTCCCAGTTGATTTTGGGTTTTCCAGGTTTGTGTAATTATCTAGGTATTTGTAAATTAAACTTTTCCTTCTCTGTTAGAATGTTTATAATCTTATATTTATCATTCTTCAAATTATTGTAAAGAATTTCCTATAGAATTTCAGGTAATAGGAATGATCATCAGCATCCGTGTTCTATTTCTTTATCTAATGGGAACATTTTTGTGTTTCAGTATTAGGCATATTTCCAGTATATATTCCTACTTATTAAGCCTGTTAATCAATGATATTGGCTTTGGTTTATCTAGCACTTTGTTAGCATTAAACATGTTTCTCTGCCATGACCTGTAATTAATATGAAAAATATATTGATAAATGTATTGAAAAAATTCATTCTGAAGAGTCTCTCTCAGTCTTTAAATTGCTGAATTCTATTTGCTAACGTATTTTAGGAATTTTGCATCAATATCCCATAGACAAATCCATCGGTAGTTTAATAACACTGCCTTTATAACATTTTCTACCAGCATTTTCTGTATTTGTTAAAAACCCTTTAGAAACTTTCACTTTCTCTATTCTTTCAAACATCTTAAATTGCATTCCATAGATATTTCATAAAATTGACCTCTGAAATCAGTTGATGCTGATACTTTTTGAGATAACTTTTGATAAGTTTCTTAATATCTTATTTCATTACATAAATTTTCTAGAATATTATGCTTGATAGTCAAGATCTCAAATCATTGCATAAGATTAAGCCAAATGATCCTCATATATACCTCTTCAATATACTTGTTTTATTCTAATATTTTAGTTTCATATTTCTGCTTTTTTCTTTGACTCAGTGTTATATCTATTGGTCATTTTTCTTCAATTTTTCAGAGTGCTAACCTATGTTTTAAGCAGGTAGCTGTATTGGAAATAGGATGTCCCAGACAGTGAGCACATGCTGTAGAATACCAAGAAGCCTCCAAGGTTCCCCTTACTGTCAAAGGCGTTAGCCCAGGGCACCAGCACACCACCGACTACAGTGTAAGAGTAGCATCAACCTGGAAAGGGAAGAGAAAATGTAAAGACTTGAGGTCTCAACTAGAAAACAGTAGAGCAAGTTCTTAGACAGGTCTGTGGGACATCAAGACAAGGCCTAGGTATTCAGTGAGGTAGCTTCAAACATTTTTAGACATGTTCCTTAATAGATCTCCTTTCTCAATCTGTGGCAATCTTAGAATGTCTTCCTGCTGCTCTAACACATACCCACATACACTCTGTCTACCCTATTGGTTTGATAATAGAGCTGTTGAATCATAAAGTTCATTCTTCATGATTGCATGATTTTCTGGAAAAGTCCTAGTCAGGCTTACTTATATTCCTCTGGAGATGACCTAATTCTTCCTAACTCACTACATTAGACATTGAGAATTATTTTCACTGTCTTTGCCATTATAAAATTTCACAGAATATGTTCAGATAGTCTCAAGTTTCTAAGTTTTTACCTAGAATATGGTATATGGTGAAGTTTCAGCCTCTGTATTGTTTTTTTTTTTTTCAGCTCAGGAAATTATATTTTAGTCTTTGATTTTTCCTTGTCTGCATTTCCCTTTTTTGTTATTGATGTTTCTTGCTTTGGCATTATAAAAGATACAGTCATTGAGTATTCCATTGCTTTACAGAAGTAGGTCCTAGATAAACAATCATTACTGAACTCACAGAAGTTAAGCAAAATGCACCTAAGGAAAGCAAGATCATGTCTTATAATATCTTATTTCATTACATAAATTTTCTAGAATATTATGCTTGATAGTCAAGATCTCAAATCATTGCATAAGATTAAGCCAAATGATCCTCATATATACCTCTTCAATATACTTGTTTTATTCTAATATTTTAGTTTCATATTTCTGCTTTTTTCTTTGACTCAGTGTTATATCTATTGGTCATTTTTCTTCAATTTTTCAGAGTGCTAACCTATGTTTTAAGCAGGTAGCTGTATTGGAAATAGGATGTCCCAGACAGTGAGCACATGCTGTAGAATACCAAGAAGCCTCCAAGGTTCCCCTTACTGTCAAAGGCGTTAGCCCAGGGCACCAGCACACCACCGACTACAGTGTAAGAGTAGCATCAACCTGGAAAGGGAAGAGAAAATGTAAAGACTTGAGGTCTCAACTAGAAAACAGTAGAGCAAGTTCTTAGACAGGTCTGTGGGACATCAAGACAAGGCCTAGGTATTCAGTGAGGTAGCTTCAAACATTTTTAGACATGTTCCTTAATAGATCTCCTTTCTCAATCTGTGGCAATCTTAGAATGTCTTCCTGCTGCTCTAACACATACCCACATACACTCTGTCTACCCTATTGGTTTGATAATAGAGCTGTTGAATCATAAAGTTCATTCTTCATGATTGCATGATTTTCTGGAAAAGTCCTAGTCAGGCTTACTTATATTCCTCTGGAGATGACCTAATTCTTCCTAACTCACTACATTAGACATTGAGAATTATTTTCACTGTCTTTGCCATTATAAAATTTCACAGAATATGTTCAGATAGTCTCAAGTTTCTAAGTTTTTACCTAGAATATGGTATATGGTGAAGTTTCAGCCTCTGTATTGTTTTTTTTTTTTTCAGCTCAGGAAATTATATTTTAGTCTTTGATTTTTCCTTGTCTGCATTTCCCTTTTTTGTTATTGATGTTTCTTGCTTTGGCATTATAAAAGATACAGTCATTGCGAGTATTCCATTGCTTTACAGAAGTAGGTCCTAGATAAACAATCATTACTGAACTCACAGAAGTTAAGCAAAATGATCAAGTATCAGTAAGAGCTCTACCCTAAGGAACAGCTGAAGATTCCATTGTCTTAGGGGTAAGTTCTGATATCACCACTCCAGAAAGCAGGATATTAAAAAGAGAATAGACAGTGAAAGAGGTGAGATGTAAAGAATCTAGTAAAAAGATCTTAAATGCATATAACCAGAGTCCCAGTCTGAGTAGACATACAGTTTAATAACCTGTTGTACTTATGGCTTAAAAGAATCATGTATTTCTCATGAATCTGCAGTTCCGGCGGGGATGGCCGGTTTGCACTGTTCAGCATTGGCGAGAGCAGCTCTGGGAGCTGCAGACCCCATTTTCAGGATGGTGAGCTGGGTTTGATCGCTCCTAGGGAGCTCAGCTGTGCCTCTGATCCCTAATCCAGTGTTTTTCTCTATGTGATACTTTCCACAGTCACCTTGAGATTCCCAAGTAATTGGAATTTCTTACAACATAGTGGCTGTGTTCCAAAAGAATACAATGTATGGAACTATCATGATCTAAGTTTAGATATCACATAGCAACAATTCCACCATATTCCATTGGTCTAAGCCTGTCTCATGCGCTGTAATAGGCACTAAACACAGATGTCTGACTATAATTAAGATTAAAGTTCAATTCTACAATTAAGTATGTTTCAAGCATCCAGTGTGGCTAGTGGTTATTGTATTAGCATATTTCAATCATTACAGAATGTCCTGTTGAACAGTCCTTGATAAGGAAGCCACTGGTCCATTCAGGTTCAAGGAGAAGGAGTTATAATCCACCACTTATTGGAGAAAGCATCAAGGTTATAGTCTAAAAAGAAGTGTGTGGGATGGGACACATTGTTGTGTCTGTCCTTGTGAAATATAATTTGCTGCATCAGTTCATATAAAAATGATGCAGATAAAAAACTATCACCTGGTAATGTGCACTGTAGCTTAATATACACATACTCTATGACCTGGCAATTCTACTTGTAGGTATATCCAAACTAGAGATGTTGCATGTGCACAGAAAAGATAAGAACAAGAATAATATCATTTTGATAATACCCCAAAGTGGAAACCATCCAAATGTCCATCAGTAGATAAATGTTCAAGTTAATTAAATCTTAGATCTGACTGTTTTCTGTAAAGCTGGAAAACTTCTCCAAAGTTTACTTTTATTAACTATAAAATAGAGGAGACTCTATCCAGAATTGTTATAAAAATTACCTAAGATCACATATCCAGAAGCATGTAGAGTACGACTAGCCCTCAACAAAGTGCTGGCATGCTATGTAACAACAGTGAGTACCTGGTATGCACAATATCTTTATAAACATGTGTGGAACTCATGGATTTATGTGATAACCTCATTTAACCATCTGACTGTCTTACTCTACAGCTCACTCTCAGTAGTAGTGTTAGAAAGGACTCCTCCCCGTAGAGGACAATGACTGTGTGTTCCACATTTGTGAATGGGTAGACTGGATGAATCTTTGCCCTTTTCCATGGCTCTACATAGAAATCTAACTGAACTAAACTTATCCAGATTCTATCCTATGTTTAAAAATTCCACGCCTCCCTATAAGAACTCTTCTTCATTACTGAACCCATACTTGGCAAGGTAATAATGGAATCTCAGAAGAGAGAGGAAGAAGGGTTCTGGAGCTAATGGCATACAGTGGCCCACCTCTGGTCTGGGAATTGCAGCTGGAAATCTCTTGAGAAAATGACACCCACACGGAATTCCAGTGCTTCAGCTTTCAGTGGCGTTTCAGCAAGGCAGAGAGACCGCAAGTATGACCTTCCTGTTGGTATTTGGGAACCTCCACTTCAGGTCCAAACCAGAAACAGGAAGCTCAGTGCTTGCTAAGCAAGAAAAGGGAACCGACCAGAAAACATTCCAGCTTGAGGCTGGTATTAGAATAGTTCTTCCTTTGTCTAGGGTATTTCTTTTATTCCTGGTAATGGTCCCAACCTGCTGAAAACGAAACATTCTTTTTAATAGTATGTTCCAAAAATGTCTCAAATACTTCTAGATATGTCTGTCTAATTGTCAGAACTTTTCTGACTCTATAGAAGCATTGTTTTTCACTTGGTCTTAGGCAAGACACTGACTATGGAGGGTAAAACAAGTATAAATTAAAATGATACAGTTCAAAGTCAAAAGGATTTGATGACTTGAGATCCAGGAAAAGTGGCCTTGGATTTTTTTCAAATGTCTTTCTTTCCCATTGCAGTTAAAGTCCCAACTGAAAAGTACATGAAGGACAAGGATGGACATTCCAGTCAAAAAGTATGAGCAAAGACATGAAGGGGTGAACAAATGAGATAATCTGTAGGAAAGGTACATCATATTTTTGTTTGGGGCCCAAGGGCAATTGAAGGAATAGGAACAAGGCTAAAAAACACAAAAATGTATTAAACAGGGCTTCCCTGGTGGTCCAGTGGGCAAAGAGTCTGCCTTGCAGTGCAAGGGCACCGGTCCGATCCCTGGCCTCAGAAGATCCCACGTGCCATTTGGACTGATGGCTCGTAATTGGACACAGCACTCTGGAGGGCATGCACCCAGAGCTGGTGCGCTGCTACAGGAGGGGCCCACACAGGCGAAAGAACAAAGATGGATGAAATAAATAAATGAAAGACCAATAAAAGTGGTCAAAAATTTTTTAAAAATTACTAAACACTGTGACCTAAAGCTTATGCTAAGCTCCTCACACACGTTACTCATGTTTCTTTTTTTTTTTTAATGTTGGCCTCTTTTATTATTTTTTATTTATTTATTTTCATCCATCTTTATTCTTTGGCCTGTGTGGGCCTCCTATTGCAGTGGCCTCTCTTATTGCAGAGCACTGGCTCTAGGTGCACGTGCTCTAGAGCCCTGGCTCATAATTGGACACACAGGTTCAGCTGCTCCTCGGCATGTGGGATCTTTCCAGGCCACGGTGCCCTTGCTAAGCAAAAGGGAACCGACCAGAAAACATTCCAGCTTGAGGCTGGTATTAGAATAGTTCTTCCTTTGTCTAGGGTATTTCTTTTATTCCTGGTAATGGTCCCAACCTGCTGAAAACGAAACATTCTTTTAATAGTATGTTCCAAAATGTCTCAAATACTTCTAGATATGTCTGTCTAATTGTCAGAACTTTTCTGACTCTATAGAAGCATTGTTTTCACTTGGTCTTAGGCAAGACACTGACTATGGAGGGTAAAACAAGTATAAATTAAAATGATACAGTTCAAAGTCAAAAGGATTTGATGACTTGAGATCCAGGAAAAGTGGCCTTGGATTTTTTTCAAATGTCTTTCTTTCCCATTGCAGTTAAAGTCCCAACTGAAAAGTACATGAAGGACAAGGATGGACATTCCAGTCAAAAAGTATGAGCAAAGACATGAAGGGGTGAACAAATGAGATAATCTGTAGGAAAGGTACATCATATTTTTGTTTGGGGCCCAAGGGCAATTGAAGGAATAGGAACAAGGCTAAAAAACACAAAAATGTATTAAACAGGGCTTCCCTGGTGGTCCAGTGGGCAAAGAGTCTGCCTTGCAGTGCAAGGGGCACCGGTTCGATCCCTGGCCTCAGAAGATCCCACGTGCCATTTGGACTGATGGCTCGTAATTGGACACAGCACTCTGGAGGGCATGCACCCAGAGCTGGTGCGCTGCTACAGGAGGGGCCCACACAGGCGAAAGAACAAAGATGGATGAAATAAATAAATGAAAGACCAATAAAAGTGGTCAAAAATTTTTTAAAAATTACTAAACACTGTGACCTAAAGCTTATGCTAAGCTCCTCACACACGTTACTCATGTTTCTTTTTTTTTTTTAATGTTGGCCTCTTTTATTATTTTTTATTTATTTATTTTCATCCATCTTTATTCTTTGGCCTGTGTGGGCCTCCTATTGCAGTGGCCTCTCTTATTGCAGAGCACTGGCTCTAGGTGCACGTGCTCTAGAGCCCTGGCTCATAATTGGACACACAGGTTCAGCTGCTCCTCGGCATGTGGGATCTTTCCAGGCCAGGGATGGAACTGGTGCCCCTTGCACTACAAGGCAGACTCTTTACCCACTGGACCACCAGCCCCTCATGTTTCTTAATTAGGGAGTTTAAGCTCATTGTAAAAGGTCAAACAGAAGTCATGAAGCTAGAATTTCAGTTTTTTTCATGACTGTTTACAGGGACAATGCGTTTTGGAGAAT
The DNA here is from genome assembly GCA_022376925.1 of Tragulus kanchil. Classification (NCBI taxonomy): domain Eukaryota; kingdom Metazoa; phylum Chordata; class Mammalia; order Artiodactyla; family Tragulidae; genus Tragulus; species Tragulus kanchil. Next base: position 11,785,667 of record JAIOJX010000002.1, on the reverse strand, counting down.
GAAAGACTAAGCTTTTAGGACACTTCAGGGTAGACATGGAAGCTGTGTTAAGGGCAAAGCTAGGCATCTAACTTAAGAGTCGTACAAAGTTGGCAGCATGATTCCAATATGATGGAGTCTGACTCTGCGGCCTGTTGTCAGTGGGGCAGGCAGGCTGGGGGTGAGTTACAGATAGGGTCTCAGATCCTGGGAAAGCTAGTTCCCTCATTTGTAAAAATGCCCAGCCACGGGGTATGTGGGCTGGTTTTCATTATTTGCACCAGAAGATTGGGAGACAGGACAAGAGTGGACAGGGTCACCACTGGAACCAGACCCAGAACTGGAATGAACTCGCAGGTCACTTGGATGCTAATTATGCACATGTCACCTCTGGCTCCTCCCCCAAAGCTCCTAACCCCTTAATTTCAGTGTTTGTTTCCTGTGTAAGCTTGAAAAATTTGAAAGCAGATTTTTTTTAATTGTTTTCATCTCGAAGAATTTTCCTATTTGGATACAGATATTTAAAAAATTCTCCTAGCATTTCTATCTTCCATATAATGAGCACGGTGTATACTTATTAGAAGCTGAAACAAGACAAATACTTACCATCTTCTCTCTGCTGGATCTGACACCTTACCCTGTTTTCACAGTCTTTAGCACAGGCTGTTTCTAATAAATTAGATATCCCTGGAGGCAGAAAATTGTCCTTTACATTTCAGGGTCCTGAAAATATCACATCTAACATTGATTCTAACCTTCAGTATTATGAACATTGATCTACAGGTTTGTCCCTACATCTGTATATATGTTTGTGACTTTCAATTTCCTACAAATAGTAATTCCATTATCTAATCTTAACAATGTTTATCCAAGATATTCTCCAAGTTTCTATTTCTGCCCCCTACCAACAAATCAACACATTATTAAACAGGAATTTTGCAGAAACAATAAATGGTTGGGGATTAGTTATGTAAGTGAAAATTGAAACACTCTAGTCAGTAACATTTGGGCAGGAGCCTGGCAGGCTACAGTCCATGGGTCACAAAGAGTCAGATACAACTTAGCAACTAAACAATAAAAACAAAAGATATATGAATATGTCTCTTGTCAGTAAGCTGTTAAAATACTCTCAGATAGTCTTTTAAAAAGTGGGTTACAAAGGGCATTGCTTTAAAATTTGGCCGAGGAAGGTCCACTTGGTCCACTTGGTGAATGACTTCCTGTGCCAGGAATTTGCATGTTGCTTTCAAGCCCATCCCCTGACTCCACCCACTGCTATGTGTGGATCACTGGGGATTACATTTTCCAGGAATGCGTGTCCTCTGGCTTCCATGTAGATATGACCACTGGTGACACCAGTGGAAAGCTGGCAGGGGACAGACAGCAGAGGACCTCTGAAGTTAGTCCAGATCCCTTCCAGACAGGCCCTCCCTCATTGGTTCAGGAGCCCCATGGCAGTCCCGCCACAGTTTAGCTCCTGCCTGCCTGTTTCATCTTCTGCCCTCTGGTGAACTGGAATGAACCCGCAGGTCACCTGGATGCTAATTATGCACATGTCACCTCTGGCTCCTCCCCCAAAGCTCCTAACCCCTTAATTTCAGTGTTTGTTTCCTGTGTAAGCTTGAAAAATTTGAAAGCAGATTTTTTTTAATTGTTTTCATCTCGAAGAATTTTCCTATTTGGATACAGATATTTAAAAAATTCTCCTAGCATTTCTATCTTCCATATAATGAGCACGGTGTATACTTATTAGAAGCTGAAACAAGACAAATACTTACCATCTTCTCTCTGCTGGATCTGACACCTTACCCTGTTTTCACAGTCTTTAGCACAGGCTGTTTCTAATAAATTAGATATCCCTGGAGGCAGAAAATTGTCCTTTACATTTCAGGGTCCTGAAAATATCACATCTAACATTGATTCTAACCTTCAGTATTATGAACATTGATCTACAGGTTTGTCCCTACATCTGTATATATGTTTGTGACTTTCAATTTCCCTACAAATAGTAATTCCATTATCTAATCTTAACAATGTTTATCCAAGATATTCTCCAAGTTTCTATTTCTGCCCCCCCTACCAACAAATCAACACATTATTAAACAGGGAATTTTTGCAGAAACAAAAAATGGTTGGGGATTAGTTATGTAAGTGAAAATTGAAACACTCTAGTCAGTAACATTTGGGCAGGAGCCTGGCAGGCTACAGTCCATGGGTCACAAAGAGTCAGATACAACTTAGCAACTAAACAATAAAAACAAAAGATATATGAATATGTCTCTTGTCAGTAAGCTGTTAAAATACTCTCAGATAGTCTTTTAAAAAGTGGGTTACAAAGGGCATTGCTTTAAAATTTGGCCGAGGAAGGTCCACTTGGTCCACTTGGTGAATGACTTCCTGTGCCAGGAATTTGCATGTTGCTTTCAAGCCCATCCCCTGACTCCACCCACTGCTATGTGTGGATCACTGGGGATTACATTTTCCAGGAATGCGTGTCCTCTGGCTTCCATGTAGATATGACCACTGGTGACACCAGTGGAAAGCTGGCAGGGGACAGACAGCAGAGGACCTCTGAAGTTAGTCCAGATCCCTTCCAGACAGGCCCTCCCTCATTGGTTCAGGAGCCCCATGGCAGTCCCGCCACAGTTTAGCTCCTGCCTGCCTGTTTCATCTTCTGCCCTCTGGTACACCCGCACCTCCCTGTCCCTCAACCCCTCTGTGGCCAGGGCTTGCTGCTGCTGTTTCTCCTGGGCTGTCTCACCACCTCCTATTTGTCTTAACAACTTCGACTTGTGTACTAAATTGCCTCTCTTCATCTCTGTTGGGGGAACTCTGTTTTCCCAATCTTCCCCTGGCAAATATGCTGACCGAAATATGCTTATCTACAAGTGGTGATAGGAGAAGCAGAATCCAGACCTGCTAATTGAAATGGGCACTCCTTCTGCTGAATCCTGCAAGAAGTCTTGGTATTTAAAAAAAAAAAGGGGGGTGGGTGGGGGTGGGCTTTAAGTGACCAGTGTCAACAACTGCTGTAGCAGACGAGAGTGAAAAGCTGTGTGACAAAGGTGTCCACGAGACAGTGTCTCAAGGGTGTGTCTAAAAGCAGAGCATTCTTGGGCAGTTAAAAAATACCATCACTGCTAAGCTCCTGGATATCCCCAATCAGATGCTGACATATATCCTCTTTCTTACCACTCCTAGGGGAAAAAAATTAATGAGAAAATATTTTGGAAGATTTTAAATTGCAAAGCATGTATTAGAAGATTAAAGATAAATATTATCAGAAATACTCTAATCCTATGTCTTGATTTTTCAGGTTCCTAAGGAGAAAGCATGATATTTTGCTAGGTGTTTTCACAATCTCTTAACATCACAGATGCATGAGCAATCACAAAACATCTACCATATAAGACTTAAAACATTCTGAATCAATGATTAATAATGTGTTTATAAGAGAACCCTACTTGAATGGATCTGCTTAGGATTCACTTCACAAGCCCCTCCCTTTCCTAGGTGGAACATTTTTATTCTACCATATCAACCTTTTTATTTTTTTGATAGGTAAGAAATGGATTTATTCCAATTCAGAGAAAGCACACTCCACAGACAGAGTGTGGGCCATTGTAGAGCGAATCCAGCTACCCCATATCAACCTTTTAATCCTCTGTCTCTAATTTCTATTCAAAGGATCTTGTTAAGCATTTAAGCAGTGACCTCCACTTCATATAAAATGAACATTCTCGGGCTTCCCTGGTGGTCCAGTGGGTAAAGAGTCTGCCTTGCAGTGCAGGGGACACAGGTTCGATCCCTGGCCCAGAAAGAGCCCATGTGCTGCAGAGTAGCTGGACCAGCGTGTCCAATTACTAGCCAGCACTCTGGAGAGCATGGGCCCAGAGCCATTGCTCTGCAACAGGAGAGGCCACTGCGGTGGGAGGCCCATGAAGGCCCAAGAATAAAGATGGATGACAATAAATAAAAAACAATAAAAGAGGCCAAAGTTAAAAAAGAACATTCTCTAATAGAACTCCGGTGACTTCTACAAGGTTCATCTCTACAAAACAAACAAGCATAAATGTGGCGTTTGGTGTACCTTCCTTCCTGATCTACATTTAGGCTGTAATTGATTGATTCCACCTTTCAAATGCTTTCAATACCTCTTTCAGAGCAGTAAAAAGGGACTACCCTGAAAGTCTAATTGCCTGAAATGATCAGCTTTACCACAGTTCACTGCACTTGCTCAGAAAGCTCCTCTGAGTGGCAATTTGAAAGAGCTATCCTTTGAAACTGGCATTCTCTAAGTATTCTAAATTACAGTTGAGCCATAAATACAACAGGTTAAGCTAAGGCAGCTGAGAAATTATATAGGTGAAAAATTACAAGGATATGATCTTTCCACTCAGGCATGTAAAGATTTAATCTCCCAGATTAAGAACCCAGAACACAGTGATGGTGTCAAGATAACAGCAGGGAGGATGCTTCAGGACGGGGTTCCCAGGGTCTTCTCAGAGGACCAGGTCTGTGGCAAACAGGTGCTATGCAGGGGGAGCCCAGAAGCCCTTTCACCACATCGGGCCAGCTGGGGGCTTATCTGTGGCATCTTGCTTTCAAGGAAGGGTTCCCCATTGTCTGCTAAAGAGAATAGAAATGAACCCCACCCCCATGGGAACCACACTGCATATTGACAGGAAGAAAAGAAAAGTCATGAAAGAGGAAGGCTAGGAGGTTTAGTTCTGTAAAGGTGTCTATCCTGTCAACATGCCAGTAGCCGAAGACACTAAAATATTAATTGTTCAGTTCACTAGACAGGCAATGTTCTTCCTCCTTGGTTTCTGGAATCTCTCTTGATCCTAATTCCCATATACATGTCCATGACCACTGCCCTTCTTTTAAGTCCTCATATTAAGACCACAGCAGGGGTTTCTTAGCAGGTGTCTCCAAACCACTGTTGCTTCCTTCTAGTCCAGCCTTAACCAATGCAATCAGAGTGGTCCGTCTGAAACAGAAACCTGTCCATTGTCCTCCTGCTCATAAAACCCTCTGGCCATATATTGCCTTCAAAGTCCATTCCGAGATCCAAAACCCATTATAAGCCTTCCATGAAATGGCTTCTATTGACATCCCTGGCCCAACTCTCAGCTCTCTGCCCCATACACCTTATACTCCAGTCATGCAATACACATGGACAGCTCCTTCTTGTCTCCATATCTGCTTTGGAGAAGTCTAATGAAAGCCTTTAAGAGGAAATAATGGTCTTTACATACATGGCAGTCCCAGGGTCCACAGGCAGCAGTCATGAAAGAGGCGAGCAGCAGCTATGTTACCTCTTAGGATCCAGGCCACACATCTGATAGCATCACTTACATAGTATTCTATTAGTTGCATTCACAGAGGTCTGTCCGGTTCCAAGGGAGGGAACACCAATACTACCTCTTTATGGGGGCTCAGGGAGGGAGCATGATTCTGGAAGAGCATCAGAGGCGAGTAGCATTATTGAAGCTGTTACTGTAAAACACAATTTGCTACAAAGAAGGAGTAAAGATTACTCTTTTAAGAAGCTGGCCTAGGAAATGGATAGAAAGATAAGAGATCAAAGCAGGATCAAAGTAAATGTTTCTTCAACCTGGACATGTAAATGCACCACTGGCCAAGGGAGCAGTTTGAAAACAAACCCAACAGTCTGCTCAAGAGACTGCACTTTTAACCACCTTGCTAAAGAGTAAGGGCCCCCAAGCTATAACCTGTAGATTAAATACAGACTACAGCCAGTTTTTTGTAAGCTTGCAAGCTAAGAATATATTTTTTCAAATTTTCACTGGAGTGTATTGAAGTTACAGTGTTGTTAGTTTCTGGTGTGCAACAAAGTGAATCACACACACACACACACACATATATACAGGTATATGTGTGTGTGTGTATACACATACAAACTTTCTTATAGACATATATATATATATATGTACATATGTGTGTGTACACACACACACACTCTTTCTTAGATTCTTTTCTCACATAGGCTATTACAGAATATGAAGTAGAGTCTGTACTATATGGTAGGTCCTTGTTGGTTATCTATTCCATATATTGAATAAATGTGCCAAGAGTGGACATCCTTGTTTCTGATCATAGGGGGAAAGATTTCAGCTTTTCACTGTTGAGTATGAATGTTAGCTAGGGCTTGTCAAGGACAGCCTTTCTTATGTTAAAGTAAGTTTCTTCTCTGCCCACTTTATGAAGAGTTCTATCATACATGGGTGCTAAATTTTGTCAAAGCTTTTTTTCAAACATCTATTAAGATGACAATATGGTTTTTATTCTTCAGTTGTTTTAACAGGGTTTATCACAGTGATTTGCAGATATTGAAGAATCCTTGTATTCCTGGGGATAAATCCCACCTGATTAGTGTGTGTAATTCATCTAATATATTGTTGGACTAGGTTTGCTAGTATTATAAGTATTTTTGTCTCTATGTTCATCAGTGATATTAGCCTTCAATTTTCATTTTTATTTGGTATCAAGGGGATAGTGGGGAACAAGCATGGACGTGTTCCTTCCTCTGCAATTGTTGGAAGAATTTTAGAAGGATAGGTGTTAACTCTTCTCTAAATTTTTGTTAGAATTCACCTGTGAAATCATCTGGTCCTGGACTTTTCTTTGTTTTAGATTACTTTCAGTTTCAGTACTTGTGATAAGTCTATTCGTATTTCCTATTCTGTTTCTTTTCGGTATCAAAGGTGGTCCCTTTCTAAGAATTTGTCAGTTTCTTCTAGGTTGTCCATTTTATTGGCATATGGTTGTTTATAGTAGCCTCTAGCAGTTGCAAACCCAACAGTCTGCTCAAGAGACTGCACTTTTAACCACCTTGCTAAAGAGTAAGGGCCCAAGCTATAACCTGTAGATTAAATACAGACTACAGCCAGTTTTTTGTAAGCTTGCAAGCTAAGAATATATTTTTTCAAATTTTCACTGGAGTGTATTGAAGTTACAGTGTTGTTAGTTTCTGGTGTGCAACAAAGTGAATCACACACACACACACACACATATATACAGGTATATGTGTGTGTGTGTATACACATACAAACTTTCTTATAGACATATATATATATATATGTACATATGTGTGTGTACACACACACACACTCTTTCTTAGATTCTTTTCTCACATAGGCTATTACAGAATATGAAGTAGAGTCTGTACTATATGGTAGGTCCTTGTTGGTTATCTATTCCATATATTGAATAAATGTGCCAAGAGTGGACATCCTTGTTTCTGATCATAGGGGGAAAGATTTCAGCTTTTCACTGTTGAGTATGAATGTTAGCTAGGGCTTGTCAAGGACAGCCTTTCTTATGTTAAAGTAAGTTTCTTCTCTGCCCACTTTATGAAGAGTTCTATCATACATGGGTGCTAAATTTTGTCAAAGCTTTTTTTCAAACATCTATTAAGATGACAATATGGTTTTTATTCTTCAGTTGTTTTAACAGGGTTTATCACAGTGATTTGCAGATATTGAAGAATCCTTGTATTCCTGGGGATAAATCCCACCTGATTAGTGTGTGTAATTCATCTAATATATTGTTGGACTAGGTTTGCTAGTATTATAAGTATTTTTGTCTCTATGTTCATCAGTGATATTAGCCTTCAATTTTCATTTTTATTTGGTATCAAGGGGATAGTGGGGAACAAGCATGGACGTGTTCCTTCCTCTGCAATTGTTGGAAGAATTTTAGAAGGATAGGTGTTAACTCTTCTCTAAATTTTTGTTAGAATTCACCTGTGAAATCATCTGGTCCTGGACTTTTCTTTGTTTTAGATTACTTTCAGTTTCAGTACTTGTGATAAGTCTATTCGTATTTCCTATTCTGTTTCTTTTCGGTATCAAAGGTGGTCCCTTTCTAAGAATTTGTCAGTTTCTTCTAGGTTGTCCATTTTATTGGCATATGGTTGTTTATAGTAGCCTCTTACGATCCTCTATTTCTGTGCAATTTCTCCTCTTTCATTTTCAGTTTTATTGATTTGAGCCTTCTCCCTTTTCATCTTGATGAGGCTAGCTAAAGGTTTATCCCCTCATCACAAAAGCTTTCCACTTCTGTCTCTTCTTTGGAGTATCTGCAAGATAAGCTTGTAAAGGGTAAGTCTTATCATCCTTCAGTGGCTTTGTAGTGCTCACCAGAAATGTTCAAAAGAGCTTAAGTATGGACACACATACCCTTTAGATGTTACCAGGTTACCCTTCAACCTTAGGTCCTTCCCTCCTCCCCAACAACAGTCCCAGTAAATGTTCCATTCCTGACACAAAACAGGGCATTTTTCTTAGTCTTCTCTTTGCCTAAAATGTCCTACGTTTTTACATGAAACTCCCCTTCCTTTTCTTCAAGATTCAGCTCAAACATAAACACCTCTGGGAAATCTTCCCCAAGGCTCCTGAGAGAGTTTCTATCCACACTGTTTCTTGTCTTCACTCTTTTTACTCTTTCTCAGTTACATTCTGCCATGTATCAGATTGGCAGCAATTTATTATTTTTTCTGAATCCTCAATCCCAAATGTATCTTCTAGAGTCTAATTTTTGTTGGAGGTAAAAAGGAGAAGCAGTGGAAGGGGTAAGGAAGAGAAGAAATGCAGGAAAGTGATGTCCACAGAAGTGAGTGAGATTGAGGCAGCAGGGACCATGGGAACAGTTTAATTGGCTGCAGCACCTGCACTGGATGGTCAACACCACTGCGTCAGGGCGGCTGGTCCTAGAACTGAGTGGGTTGGATTGGTGGTAGAGAATTTTCTTCATCTAAAGTCCAATTTCCTGAGTTCCTTCTTAATGGCTGTTCTGCTCTGGGAAAACTGGGTATCTGCTGAATGCTTCCACCACCTCATCTACCATCTGGGATAATAATATATTTACCTAGATTTTAAATGTTAAAATATCACCTTGAAGATAGATAAATGTGAGAACCATTTGTTTTGATGAGTATCCAGTACATTGAAAATAATCAAAGCTAGACTACATAAAAACTGCAGAGAATCAGTCTCTAGGTTGTCCCAAATTTTTTTTTGGCTTTTATGGTTGTTTATAGTAGCCTCTTACGATCCTCTATTTCTGTGCAATTTCTCCTCTTTCATTTTCAGTTTTATTGATTTGAGCCTTCTCCCTTTTCATCTTGATGAGGCTAGCTAAAGGTTTATCCCCTCATCACAAAAGCTTTCCACTTCTGTCTCTTCTTTGGAGTATCTGCAAGATAAGCTTGTAAAGGGTAAGTCTTATCATCCTTCAGTGGCTTTGTAGTGCTCACCAGAAATGTTCAAAAGAGCTTAAGTATGGACACACATACCCTTTAGATGTTACCAGGTTACCCTTCAACCTTAGGTCCTTCCCTCCTCCCCAACAACAGTCCCAGTAAATGTTCCATTCCTGACACAAAACAGGGCATTTTTCTTAGTCTTCTCTTTGCCTAAAATGTCCTACGTCTTTACATGAACCTCCCCTTCCTTTTCTTCAAGATTCAGCTCAAACATAAACACCTCTGGGAAATCTTCCCCAAGGCTCCTGAGAGAGTTTCTATCCACACTGTTTCTTGTCTTCACTCTTTTTACTCTTTCTCAGTTACATTCTGCCATGTATCAGATTGGCAGCAATTTATTATTTTTTCTGAATCCTCAATCCCAAATGTATCTTCTAGAGTCTAATTTTTGTTGGAGGTAAAAAGGAGAAGCAGTGGAAGGGGTAAGGAAGAGAAGAAATGCAGGAAAGTGATGTCCACAGAAGTGAGTGAGATTGAGGCAGCAGGGACCATGGGAACAGTTTAATTGGCTGCAGCACCTGCACTGGATGGTCAACACCACTGCGTCAGGGCGGCTGGTCCTAGAACTGAGTGGGTTGGATTGGTGGTAGAGAATTTTCTTCATCTAAAGTCCAATTTCCTGAGTTCCTTCTTAATGGCTGTTCTGCTCTGGGAAAACTGGGTATCTGCTGAATGCTTCCACCACCTCATCTACCATCTGGGATAATAATATATTTACCTAGATTTTAAATGTTAAAATATCACCTTGAAGATAGATAAATGTGAGAACCATTTGTTTTGATGAGTATCCAGTACATTGAAAATAATCAAAGCTAGACTACATAAAAACTACAAGCAATGCTAGGAGAATCAGACTGGTTGTAACTCAGAAGTCCTTTCACAATTGAGAAAATAGACCCAGAGAATGATTAGCAGCAGTGGGATGAGAATACGCCCTTCTTCATCAAAATCCAGAAGCTATGGGTTTTGGTGACTTCCTGGAAGTCATCACAGCTAAAGGGGCAATAAAGATGGATAGGAAAGGACTATTCCTGTTTGTACAGACTATTCCTATTACTGCAGACAGGGTTAGTAGTTAGTAACTGTTACCAAGAAGAAAGTATGTGCCAAGAGCTATTTCATTGGTTCCTCAAATCCACCCAGAGAAGGTGACATTATTCCAGCATGTCAGATACAGAGATGGAGGAAGTGACCACTTAATGGAGACTGAGGGGAGAACATATTCCACAGTGCTGCCTTAAAGCCCTTTTCAGACCGACCAGCCTGTGAAGAAACCAGCCCCATACCTGCTCCAGAATGCCAAATACTTGTGGGGAAAAAGTGACCTTCAATGCAGAAGTAAATGAGAATACAGCCTCTGAGTTAAGAGAAACATTCTAAGTCATTGTAATAATTAAAAGGGAGAGTGGATTGTAATATACAAGTTATTTCAAAGAGAGAACACAAATTGATAGTTGGGCTAGTTTCATAATCCTGACTTATATGTTAAAATGGACTAGCTTTGAATAGCTTCTTTGAAATGCACAAGGGAGAGAACAAAGTGTAACTGCTTCGAGAAGACTTTTCTATTTCATTTGTATCCTCAAAACTTTTAACACTCAAAAATGCATCTTTAGGCTGAGCACCTGCACTGGATGGTCAACACCACTGGTCGGGGGCTGGTCCTAGAACTGAGTGGGTTGGATTGGTGGTAGAGAATTTTCTTCATCTAAAGTCCAATTTCCTGAGTTCCTTCTTAATGGCTGTTCTGCTCTGGGAAAACTGGGTATCTGCTGAATGCTTCCACCACCTCATCTACCATCTGGGATAATAATATATTTACCTAGATTTTAAATGTTAAAATATCACCTTGAAGATAGATAAATGTGAGAACCATTTGTTTTGATGAGTATCCAGTACATTGAAAATAATCAAAGCTAGACTACATAAAAACTACAAGCAATGCTAGGAGAATCAGACTGGTTGTAACTCAGAAGTCCTTTCACAATTGAGAAAATAGACCCAGAGAATGATTAGCAGCAGTGGGATGAGAATACGCCCTTCTTCATCAAAATCCAGAAGCTATGGGTTTTGGTGACTTCCTGGAAGTCATCACAGCTAAAGGGGCAATAAAGATGGATAGGAAAGGACTATTCCTGTTTGTACAGACTATTCCTATTACTGCAGACAGGGTTAGTAGTTAGTAACTGTTACCAAGAAGAAAGTATGTGCCAAGAGCTATTTCATTGGTTCCTCAAATCCACCCAGAGAAGGTGACATTATTCCAGCATGTCAGATACAGAGATGGAGGAAGTGACCACTTAATGGAGACTGAGGGGAGAACATATTCCACAGTGCTGCCTTAAAGCCCTTTTCAGACCGACCAGCCTGTGAAGAAACCAGCCCCATACCTGCTCCAGAATGCCAAATACTTGTGGGGAAAAAGTGACCTTCAATGCAGAAGTAAATGAGAATACAGCCTCTGAGTTAAGAGAAACATTCTAAGTCATTGTAATAATTAAAAGGGAGAGTGGATTGTAATATACAAGTTATTTCAAAGAGAGAACACAAATTGATAGTTGGGCTAGTTTCATAATCCTGACTTATATGTTAAAATGGACTAGCTTTGAATAGCTTCTTTGAAATGCACAAGGGAGAGAACAAAGTGTAACTGCTTCGAGAAGACTTTTTCTATTTCATTTGTATCCCTCAAAACTTTTAAACAGTCTCTTTAGGAAGACCCACCAGTTTACTTAAAAATGCTCATTCTTTTTAAGACTCAGTAGGAATATACTTTCTGAATATTATTCAGATTTATTCTGTTTTCATCATTTACAAGCACTTAATGTTACCATTCTCCTTCTAAAAGATAGCCATTGGTTTCTCAGTCCTCTTAACAAAGTGTCCTGGAACCTGTGCTGTGGAGCACTGCCACAATACAGCTTTAGGGGGGATTTGTAAGTTATAGCTGAATAATGTATCTCAGGAGTCCCCAACCTCCAGAATCTAATACCTGGTCATCCAAGGTGGAGCTGATGTAATAGGAATAGAAATAAAGTGCACAATAAATGTAATGTGCTTGAATCATCCCCAAACCATCCCTTGCCCCCCGGGTCCATGGAAAAATTATCTTCCACGAAACCAGTCCTAGAGTCAAAAAGGTTGGGGACTAATGATATATATGGAGTTATCCTTGAGACTATTAATTAGATCAAATTATGTTTATTCCCAGGTGGTGCTAGTGGTAAAGAACTGGCCTGCAATACAGCAGATTCAGGTTTGATCCCTGGGTTAGGAAGATTCCCCAGAGAAGGAAATGGCAGCCCTCCCTAGTAGTCTTGCCTGGAGAACCCCCCTGGACAGAGGAGGCCGCTGAGCTATAATCACTGGGTCGCAGAGCTGGGCATAACTGAAATGACTTAGCACACACGACACATGTCTACATCATTACTGAATTCCCAGGAGTGTGTGTGCAAAGTCTTTTCAGCAGTTCTCTGTTTGGAGCTCAGCTAATACTTTTTTAAGTTTCTGGAGACTTCAGTTAATGACAGGTCCATATATCTTCTTTTATTCCCTGGTAGCCCAGATGATAAAGAATCCACCTGCAGTGCAGGAGAGCAGGTTTGATCCCTGGGTCAGAAAGATCCCCTGAAGATGTGAATGGCAACCCACTCCAGTATTCTTGCCTGGAAAATTCAGTGGACAGAGGAGCCTCGCAGGCTACAGTCTATGGTGTTGGGAAGAACTGAATACCACTGAGAAATTAACGCACAGACAAGATGGTAAGAGTTGAGGCTACATGGAAATGCAGCAGGTGTCTATCAGTGAGGAGATCTGAACCATTTGAATGGTTTTAAGGTGAGATCCTGATACATACCAATCATGGCAGAGTATCCATATCATACCCACAGTGGTACTGACAACTCTAGACACAACGAGTCGGAAATGAATAGATACTACCTCCTAATATCTTATATCTTGACAGTGTGCTCATCTAAAAAAAAGGCCCCAAGATTTCTTTTAAAAAAAAGTCAATAATTTTCTTTTTCTTTCCCTTTTTAAAATAAGTCTTTCTTTGTCCTACAACTAGGAGCAGAAGCCTGGAGTTTCAGTAGCAGCACTGGGGGAATAGGAAGTGATCCAGGCACGAAGTAGATCCAAACAGAGGGCCTTGCCACTTACCAGAGGTTCACAGTCCTACAGTGAAATGTAAGACCAACTTTAACATACCAAAGAAAGATACTTTATCCAGTTTCCTATCCCTATTATCAGACATGATCAAAAATTAGGGAAAGAACTCAACACTTTTCCTAATGGCTCGAGTCCTAGTGCATTAAGACAAGGTTAACAAAAGTGTCTAATGGGCAGAGAGGCGCCAAGCCATATGAGTTCATAAATAACAGAACTGAATTTAACCCCTAAGCCCATGCATACTTTTTTGTAATGCTAATAAATTTTCCTAAGTGTCTGTATTAAAAAATACTCTTCTCACTACAAATGTTGAAACTGAGGTCCAGAGAGGAGTGGTGACCTTCCCAAGGTCATCTGATGCTGACACAGGGTCCAGGGCTAAGAGCCTCATTGATGCGTTCTCCTCACCACATCATGCTGACCCTCGGAGAGATGAACAGTCACTTACTACAAGTGTCTATAGCTGTTTTCCTAAACCATGGCACCATAGCAATTGCGTTTACTTGAAAACTATGGCAGAAAAATGTAAATTTAACTTTAGTCAGTCTATTCTTAATGCACTCAGAGATTACAAATAATCTTTTTTCTTAAGAGTAACCCTAAAAGAATTCCAACCTTATTTAGCAAATAGAAAATAGAACCTGTAGACAGGCTGTGGCAGAAACCCCATTTTTTCCTCTTCAAGCTGAACCCCTCATCTCCCCACATTCCTTACACTGAGGCATGAGTCTGTACTTGACCGATGGCTGCCTGGTAGAGAGGCCCCCGTCATTACCCAGATCCACTTAGAAGAGGAATGCACCCTCAAGAATGGGGCCTGGTGAAAATGCTTAGTGACAGTCTGGGCTAGGGAAAGAGTATCCATATCTTTTGACAACTCTAGACACAACGAGTCGGAAATGAATAGATACTACCTCCTAATATCTTATATCTTGACAGTGTGCTCATCTAAAAAAAGATTTCTTTTAAAAAAGTCAATAATTTTCTTTTCTTTCCCTTTAAAATAAGTCTTTCTTTGTCCTACAACTAGGAGCAGAAGCCTGGAGTTTCAGTAGCAGCACTGGGGGAATAGGAAGTGATCCAGGCACGAAGTAGATCCAAACAGAGGGCCTTGCCACTTACCAGAGGTTCACAGTCCTACAGTGAAATGTAAGACCAACTTTAACATACCAAAGAAAGATACTTTATCCAGTTTCCTATCCCTATTATCAGACATGATCAAAAATTAGGGAAAGAACTCAACACTTTTCCTAATGGCTCGAGTCCTAGTGCATTAAGACAAGGTTAACAAAAGTGTCTAATGGGCAGAGGCGCCAAGCCATATGAGTTCATAAATAACAGAACTGAATTTAACCCCTAAGCCCATGCATACTTTTTTGTAATGCTAATAAATTTTCCTAAGTGTCTGTATTAAAAAATACTCTTCTCACTACAAATGTTGAAACTGAGGTCCAGAGAGGAGTGGTGACCTTCCCAAGGTCATCTGATGCTGACACAGGGTCCAGGGCTAAGAGCCTCATTGATGCGTTCTCCTCACCACATCATGCTGACCCTCGGAGAGATGAACAGTCACTTACTACAAGTGTCTATAGCTGTTTTCCTAAACCATGGCACCATAGCAATTGCGTTTACTTGAAAACTATGGCAGAAAAATGTAAATTTAACTTTAGTCAGTCTATTCTTAATGCACTCAGAGATTACAAATAATCTTTTTTCTTAAGAGTAACCCTAAAAGAATTCCAACCTTATTTAGCAAATAGAAAATAGAACCTGTAGACAGGCTGTGGCAGAAACCCCATTTTTTCCTCTTCAAGCTGAACCCCTCATCTCCCCACATTCCTTACACTGAGGCATGAGTCTGTACTTGACCGATGGCTGCCTGGTAGAGAGGCCCCCGTCATTACCCAGATCCACTTAGAAGAGGAATGCACCCTCAAGAATGGGGCCTGGTGAAAATGCTTAGTGACAGTCTGGGCTGAAGCTGGCCCTTCTGATTCCATTTATCAGTGGTGTGGTGGTGTCTTTTGAAGTGGCTTCCTTCAGTCCTGGCAGGAGCTCAGAGAGCCACCAGCGTAGGAGGAAATGCCACCCACAGCCTCCATTAGGAGGGGGCGGAGCCCAGCCTCACTGAGACCAGGCTGTACCAGGGAAGGAGAGAAACATGCTGACTCATGCCTTTGACCGTTTCCAAGTTATGAGGAATTTCCTGAATTGGGGATTAGACACACACTTATTTTTTCTGGGATGAGAGAAATCATGAGGCCTTTTTCTAAATAAGAGGGGGGAAAAAGAATTCACGACTATGAATGTTTTAGGGCCATCATAGACATAAGCAACACCTATTTTTCATTAGCCCCCACAGATCCACTATCTACCCTTCCCTACTCTGTTCCCTAGGAGGCTACATCATATGAACTATATCAACGGGCTCCCTTGACATCAAGCTACAGTTGACTCTGGTCAGATGGAGATACTAGCAAGAGATGGGGAGGGCTGGAAAGAAATTTGGTCAAACTATTTATTACTCCAATCCTCTTTCTGTTAGATCCCTGTCGGATGGTTGAGTTCCTTCTCTAGTAGTCAAGCCTTATCATAGTCCATCTTCTCTATTATCTGTTGAAGTCTTAGTAAGACTGTTAATGAGGGGGCATGGGATAGGCACATGATATACACTAGACCGATCAGTACTTTTTTTCCCTGTGGGGATTCTAATTGTAAGCTTGGTGAGGAAGATGGAGAAAGAGTTAACACTGATTGATGCCTGCAGTTGAGCCTCCTCACTACCCCCCTCCCTGCAAAGTCCAGTGACTTCTTAGATGCTAAGAGCTACACAGGTTCAATTCTTTTCTTTATGTCCTGGTTCTTCAATGTTTCCTTAAAGTTTATGATTTATCCATATTTGGCTGAAAAGGAAGCTTAACTGAAGAAATTGAAACTCAGAGCATTGCAACATGTCCAAAGTCACACAGCTCGTAAGTAGAAAGCATGGGATTCATGATATATTTGTTTCCAATATACCACACTGTTTACAGGAAGGCAAGATTTAGGAGTTCAATACCTAGGTATACAGAGACTTGAGAAATTGAATCTAGCTGAGTAAGCTCATGGAAAATATCTCCATAGTGTCCAAACACGGGAAACAAAGCACAATTTAGAAAATTTCTATGACCTATAGAATTCTATTTGGTATAGTGTATGGTCTCTTTAAGAATAACTAATTATCAATGTATGAATCCATAGTCATTTTCAAAGGAGAGTTGTTTCTCATATAGAGTTCTCTTCCTTCTCATATTTTTCACTGCTCTCTTTTCTGAGAGTAACTGGATAAGGAAGCCTGCATTTATATATTTCTGACAGTGGGATTTTGTACTATATGGATCTGCTATAGACTGAATGTTTGTGTCCCCCAAAATTCATGTGATGGAATTAGGAGGTGGAGCCTGTGGCTCTACTCTCATAAATGGGATTAGGGATCTTACACAGGATTCAGAGAACAACTTTGCTCCTTTCAGCACGCGAGTACACAAATGAGAAGGCACCATCTATGAACAAGAAAAAGGGCGTTCACAAGACAACGGGCTCCCTTGACATCAAGCTACAGTTGACTCTGGTCAGATGGAGATACTAGCAAGAGATGGGGAGGGCTGGAAAGAAATTTGGTCAAACTATTTATTACTCCAATCCTCTTTCTGTTAGATCCCTGTCGGATGGTTGAGTTCCTTCTCTAGTAGTCAAGCCTTATCATAGTCCATCTTCTCTATTATCTGTTGAAGTCTTAGTAAGACTGTTAATGAGGGGGCATGGGATAGGCACATGATATACACTAGACCGATCAGTACTTTTTTTCCCTGTGGGGATTCTAATTGTAAGCTTGGTGAGGAAGATGGAGAAAGAGTTAACACTGATTGATGCCTGCAGTTGAGCCTCCTCACTACCCCCCTCCCTGCAAAGTCCAGTGACTTCTTAGATGCTAAGAGCTACACAGGTTCAATTCTTTTCTTTATGTCCTGGTTCTTCAATGTTTCCTTAAAGTTTATGATTTATCCATATTTGGCTGAAAAGGAAGCTTAACTGAAGAAATTGAAACTCAGAGCATTGCAACATGTCCAAAGTCACACAGCTCGTAAGTAGAAAGCATGGGATTCATGATATATTTGTTTCCAATATACCACACTGTTTACAGGAAGGCAAGATTTAGGAGTTCAATACCTAGGTATACAGAGACTTGAGAAATTGAATCTAGCTGAGTAAGCTCATGGAAAATATCTCCATAGTGTCCAAACACGGGAAACAAAGCACAATTTAGAAAATTTCTATGACCTATAGAATTCTATTTGGTATAGTGTATGGTCTCTTTAAGAATAACTAATTATCAATGTATGAATCCATAGTCATTTTCAAAGGAGAGTTGTTTCTCATATAGAGTTCTCTTCCTTCTCATATTTTTCACTGCTCTCTTTTCTGAGAGTAACTGGATAAGGAAGCCTGCATTTATATATTTCTGACAGTGGGATTTTGTACTATATGGATCTGCTATAGACTGAATGTTTGTGTCCCCCAAAATTCATGTGATGGAATTAGGAGGTGGAGCCTGTGGCTCTACTCTCATAAATGGGATTAGGGATCTTACACAGGATTCAGAGAACAACTTTGCTCCTTTCAGCACGCGAGTACACAAATGAGAAGGCACCATCTATGAACAAGAAAAAGGGCGTTCACAAGACAACTAGCCTGCCAGCACACTGATCCTTGACTTCCCAGCCTCTAGAACTTCAAGAGTTTAATTTCCGTTGTATATTAAAGCCATACATTTTGCAATGTTTTATTATAGCAGCTGAACAGACTAAAGCAGTATCTCTTTTAATTCTTTCAGTTATCCTGTGCAGAGGTCACATTTGTCCCACTAAAGGCACCATTGCCCAAGGTCAAATCATTATAAAAGAGCAGAGCCTTAGAGTTTGGACCATGTGTTAAACAGCGCTAACACTTCTCAACAAGAATGCTATTTCACAGTCATCACTGAGGCAACCACAAAAATATTGCCCTGGTTGAGAACCTCAAAATCACACAAGTCTATTAACATATACATCTATTCCTTTTTTCTTGTTAAAGCTCAGCGTCATTCAATATTTTCTCATGTGCAGTGGAAGACATCCTTGTTGCTGTTTTTAGTATGTGCAGATGGGCATATCTAGCAGAAGATAGGGTGTGGGGGCCTAAATAAGGTAAACCTGTTGCCTAAAGATGGAGAATCTTCCGCTTTCTACTCTCTGCCTCCTGAGAAGTCAAGGATGAGAAGTTATAACGTGGAAGAATCAAGTGGTACCTGGCACCAAGAAGCATCAGTGCAGAATAGTCAAGTGGTTCTAATTTGGTTGAAACTTGAAGGCACCTATTAGCAGCCCACATAGTGTAAGAGCTCAGTCATTAAATATTTGAGTACGTAATATACCCCTGGCACTGTCCTACTCATTGTAAATAAGCTGATACATTCTGGCTCTTGTAGAGAGAATAAAGTGCATTTAAGCCTTTTCTGAGAGTAAACTGGATAAGGAAGCCTGCATTTATATATTTTTTTTTGACAGTGGGATTTTGTACTATATGGATCTGCTATAGACTGAATGTTTGTGTCCCCCAAAATTCATGTGATGGAATTAGGAGGTGGAGCCTGTGGCTCTACTCTCATAAATGGGATTAGGGATCTTACACAGGATTCAGAGAACAACTTTGCTCCTTTCAGCACGCGAGTACACAAATGAGAAGGCACCATCTATGAACAAGAAAAGAGGGTTCACAAGACAACTAGCCTGCCAGCACACTGATCCTTGACTTCCCAGCCTCTAGAACTTCAAGAGTTTAATTTCCGTTGTATATTAAAGCCATACATTTTGCAATGTTTTATTATAGCAGCTGAACAGACTAAAGCAGTATCTCTTTTAATTCTTTCAGTTATCCTGTGCAGAGGTCACATTTGTCCCACTAAAGGCACCATTGCCCAAGGTCAAATCATTATAAAAGAGCAGAGCCTTAGAGTTTGGACCATGTGTTAAACAGCGCTAACACTTCTCAACAAGAATGCTATTTCACAGTCATCACTGAGGCAACCACAAAAATATTGCCCTGGTTGAGAACCTCAAAATCACACAAGTCTATTAACATATACATCTATTCCTTTTTTCTTGTTAAAGCTCAGCGTCATTCAATATTTTCTCATGTGCAGTGGAAGACATCCTTGTTGCTGTTTTTAGTATGTGCAGATGGGCATATCTAGCAGAAGATAGGGTGTGGGGGCCTAAATAAGGTAAACCTGTTGCCTAAAGATGGAGAATCTTCCGCTTTCTACTCTCTGCCTCCTGAGAAGTCAAGGATGAGAAGTTATAACGTGGAAGAATCAAGTGGTACCTGGCACCAAGAAGCATCAGTGCAGAATAGTCAAGTGGTTCTAATTTGGTTGAAACTTGAAGGCACCTATTAGCAGCCCACATAGTGTAAGAGCTCAGTCATTAAATATTTGAGTACGTAATATACCCCTGGCACTGTCCTACTCATTGTAAATAAGCTGATACATTCTGGCTCTTGTAGAGAGAATAAAGTGCATTTAAGCAAGTGAAAACAATTTTTTTTTCCAAACTTTTATTTTGGGGGGAGGAGGGTGAGTTGGGGAGGGAGAGGGGTGGGCAGGCCACTTCTATTGGTCTTTCATTTGTCTATTTTCATCCATCTTTGTTCTCTGGCCCGTGGGGGCCTCCCATCGCAGCGGCATGTGGGATCTTCCCAGGCCAGGGATCGAACCGGCACCCCTCGCACTGCAAGGTGGTGTCCTTACCCACTGGGGACCACCAGGGAAGCCCCAAGTGAAAACAATTTTAAATGTACTCAAATATGCTACATACAATATCTATAAGATAACTTGCTTTGATTTTAAAAATTAGCTGATGGATTTTTAACAAATGTTGTTGGGACAGTTAGTTGTCCTTGTGGAAAGAAAAAGGCTGAACCTCATGCTCACACCTATGTGTTAATTAACTTAAAATGGACAGTATATCTAGCTCTAAAAAGCTGAAAATATAAAACTGTATTTTATTTATAAAACTAAATAGATGATGGTTTCTTACATATGACACCAAAAGCACTAGCAAAGAAAAAATATTAGACTTTGAAAATCTTGAGCTTCTAAGTAAATCATCCAGAAAGTGAAAAGACAATCCAACAAATGGAGAGAAAAATACTTGCAAATCATATGTCTGATAAAAGTCATATTCAGAATATATAAAGAACTCTTATTTTTACTTGTTAAAGCTCAGCGTCATTCAATATTTTCTCATGTGCAGTGGAAGACATCCTTGTTGCTGTTTTTAGTATGTGCAGATGGGCATATCTAGCAGAAGATAGGGTGTGGGGGCCTAAATAAGGTAAACCTGTTGCCTAAAGATGGAGAATCTTCCGCTTTCTACTCTCTGCCTCCTGAGAAGTCAAGGATGAGAAGTTATAACGTGGAAGAATCAAGTGGTACCTGGCACCAAGAAGCATCAGTGCAGAATAGTCAAGTGGTTCTAATTTGGTTGAAACTTGAAGGCACCTATTAGCAGCCCACATAGTGTAAGAGCTCAGTCATTAAATATTTGAGTACGTAATATACCCCTGGCACTGTCCTACTCATTGTAAATAAGCTGATACATTCTGGCTCTTGTAGAGAGAATAAAGTGCATTTAAGCAAGTGAAAACATTTTTTTTTTCCAAACTTTTATTTGGGGGGGAGGAGGGGGAGTTGGGGAGGGAGAGGGGTGGGCAGGCCACTTCTATTGGTCTTTCATTTGTCTATTTTCATCCATCTTTGTTCTCTGGCCCGTGGGGGCCTCCCATCGCAGCGGCATGTGGGATCTTCCCAGGCCAGGGATCGAACCGGCACCCCTCGCACTGCAAGGTGGTGTCCTTACCCACTGGGGACCACCAGGGAAGCCCCAAGTGAAAACAATTTTAAATGTACTCAAATATGCTACATACAATATCTATAAGATAACTTGCTTTGATTTTAAAAATTAGCTGATGGATTTTTAACAAATGTTGTTGGGACAGTTAGTTGTCCTTGTGGAAAGAAAAAGGCTGAACCTCATGCTCACACCTATGTGTTAATTAACTTAAAATGGACAGTATATCTAGCTCTAAAAAGCTGAAAATATAAAACTGTATTTTATTTATAAAACTAAATAGATGATGGTTTCTTACATATGACACCAAAAGCACTAGCAAAGAAAAAATATTAGACTTTGAAAATCTTGAGCTTCTAAGTAAATCATCCAGAAAGTGAAAAGACAATCCAACAAATGGAGAGAAAAATACTTGCAAATCATATGTCTGATAAAAGTCATATTCAGAATATATAAAGAACTCTTATTTTTTTACTTGCTTAAATTTGCACTTTCTTCTTTCTCCGAGAGCACTTTTTTAAATGGGCGAATAATTTGGATAGACATTTCTCCAAAGAATACACATATCTGACCAGTAAGCACATGTAAAGGTGGTCTATAATACTATCCCCATTAGTAATATGTAAATCATAACCCTAATGAAACATAACTTCATTCCCACCAGGATGTGCATGTGTGCCCAGGTCACTAAGTCATGTGTGACTCTTTGCAACCCCATGAACTGCAGCCCACTAGGATCCTTGGTCCATGGGATTTTCACAGGAAAGGATACTGGAGTGGGTTACCCTGCCCTCCTTCAGGGGCTCTTCCAGACCCAGGGATCAAAGCCTGGTCTCCAGCAATGCAGGTGAATTCTTTACCATCTGAGCCACCAGGAAAGCCCCAGATATTTAGTAAAAATGAAAAACAAATAATATTTAATACATATGTTTATTTTTCTTTTTTATGGCTGCTTCTATTGGTCTTTCATTTCCATCTTTGCTCTTTGGCCCTGTGGGCCTCCCATCACAGTGGCCTCTGTTGTTGCAGAGCACCGGCTCTGGGCACATACACTCCAGAGCTCCGGCTCGGTAATTGGACACATTGGTCCAGCTGCTCCTTGGCACATGGGATCTTCCCAGGTCAGGGATTGAATCGGTGCCCCTTGCACTGCAAGGTTCCTTCCACTGGACCACCAGGGAAGCCCCTGTAATAATTACTCATATAAATAAAAAGGAAAAAACTCCTTTGCTCCAAAATTTGCCCCAATTGCTTAGAAATGTGTAGGCACTGTTAATATAAAGGAAAATAACAATATGTGGGTCTTCCTCAAAGGAATGTATACATTGTCAGGGAGATAATAAAAATATAGTGTTTTATGATAATTATGGCAATTGTGAAATATTAATGAAGGCCAGATGGATAGGGCAATTTGAGGGAAAAGTGAGAATAAAGTTGAGCTTCAGAGAGTAAGTCAAGTTTGGCCAGATGGTATGGAGCAGATAGGGCACAAAGAATGAAGATAGGGCAACCTAGAAAGACTTGCAAATCATATGTCTGATAAAAGTCATATTCAGAATATATAAAGAACTCTTATTTTTTTACTTGCTTAAATTTGCACTTTCTTCTTTCTCCGAGAGCACTTTTTTAAATGGGCGAATAATTTGGATAGACATTTCTCCAAAGAATACACATATCTGACCAGTAAGCACATGTAAAGGTGGTCTATAATACTATCCCCATTAGTAATATGTAAATCATAACCCTAATGAAACATAACTTCATTCCCACCAGGATGTGCATGTGTGCCCAGGTCACT